>CM076847.1:153012905-154422994 GCA_039519185.1 Astragalus membranaceus
AAATGACCCCCCCCCCCAAACCCACCCCGGTTTATATATAAATCCGCCATTGTGTGGGGCTCAAACCCAAAAAAACAAGAGACATGCTTAACAGCACTCAAACGAGGTTTATAAATGTAATTAAAAACTCAAAAAATTCCAACCTGCTGGATTCGAACCGGCAACCTAAGGATTATTAGTGGTATGGTCAAAGTAGACTAATGCGCGTTATTGTTTATCTTTAAATATAAAACTAAAACCAGAATGGTAAATTAAAATATGTAAACTCTCTTTGATACCTTACATAGAAAAACATGTTAGCTTCGCTTTAGGATTGAATAGCTTCATCCAGTAGTCCCATATGAGAGGACACAAGACCAGCAGCTGGTTGCTGTTGGCATGCTTGACATTTTGAAGAACAACTAACAATTGTGTTTCCAGATAAGCAGATTCTGTCATTTGCATCTTACCATACAAAATCTGAATGCAGACCATGTGGCATGCATAACAATTTTGATGGTAAATTGTACAAAATTTGCACCAACCTTCTACCTAGATATCACTTTGGAAACATAATCATTCATTAGAAAAGGGTTAAAGGCAGAATCAGAGTGGGAATGGACTTTAATACTTATGAGCATGCCTTTAACTTAACGGCAAACAACAGAATATTCAAAACAGGGCATTTGGTCTAGTGACGATTCTCGCTTCGGGTGCGAGAGGTCCCGAGTTCGATTCTCAGAATGCCCCTTTTTTATTTTGTTTTGAAGCTAGGCAAGCATGAGGTTAACCTGTTTATAGTTTAGTTTTTTTAGGTTGATTTGTTAATAGTTTAATTAAATACAAACTACAAATAAGGTATCGTTTTTATGTTTTTACTTTTTAGATTTTTGAAGATTTGGAAGCTGGCAAGCTTGACTTGTTACTCTATTAGTTAAATACCTAAGGATTATCTGTGGGATGGTCAAAGAAGACTATTGCGAGTAATAGCTTATCTTTAAATATAAAACAAAAGCCAGAATGGTAAAATAAAATAAGTAAACTCTCCTTGATACCTTACCTAGAAAAACATGTTAGCTTTGCTTCAGGATTGAATAGCTTCATCCAGTAGTCCCATAGGAGAGGACACAAGACCAGCAGCTGGCTGCTGTTGGCATGCTTGAGATTTTGAAGAGCAACTAAAAATTGTGGTTCCAGATAGCATGCATAAACAACTTGGATGGTAAACTGTAATAAACTTTCACCAACCTTCTACCTAGTTAGCACAATGAAAACATATTCATTCATTAGAAAAGGGTTAAGGGCAGAACCATAGAGTGGGAATGGAGTTTCATACTTATGACCATGCCTTTAACTTAACGGCAAACAACAGAATACTCAAAACAGGGCATTTGGTCTAGTGGTATGATTCTCGCTTTGGGTGCGAGAGGTCCCGAGTTCGATTCTCGGAATGCCCCTTTTTCATTTGTTTTGAAGCTCTGCAAGCATGAGGTTGACTTGTTAATAGTTTAGTTTTTTAGTTTGATTTGTTAATAGTTTAGTTAAATACAAATAAGGGTTTGTTTTTATTTTATTGCTTTTTAGATTTTTTAAGAACTGGAAGCTTTTATTGAGTATTTTGAAGATTTAGAAGCTGACAAGGTTAACTTACTAACAGGTGCAGTAGTTAAATAACAATTAGCATCAGGGGATGCATGTGAATGCCCTGGGATCAATTCTATTATACATATGTGATTTAAAATCAAATTAACTTACATGATCAGTGATTTAAAATTGCTGTTGCAAATGCAAAAATATTAAAATATTCCGACCAAAGGATCAACCGTTAGATAACTCCAACTATAGTCCTCCGCTCTACCAACTGAGCAAAGGTCGGTTGCTATTGAGATTGCATTCTGATTATTGAAATTGTAAGTAAATAGAATCTTTTTTTTGTTAGTTACAAAAGTCGCCCACCATGGGTCCAATGGCGGATCTAGGACCCAGTCACCCAGAGTCGGGGGTATAATTTTTCTAAAATCAGGTCTCACTAAAAAAAAGAATTTTAAGACATTTAAATAAAGGCTAAAGTGCTCCCGAGGTCCCTTATCTTTATTTAAAGTAACGAATTAGTCCTTTATGTTTTTTTTGTCCCAAATATGTCCTTTATCTTTCAAATTTTTGACACATAAATCCTTTTCCGTTAACAGAGCTGATTTATGTGTCAAAAAAAAGATTTATGTGTTAAAAATTTGAAACATAAAGGACTGATTTGGGACAGAAAAGGATTTATATGTCAAAAATTTAAAACATAAAGGACTGATTTGGGACAAAAAAAAGATAAAGGACCAAATCGTTACTTTAAATAAAGATAAGGGACCCCGGGAGCACTTTAACCTTTAAATAAATAAATTACCAATAAATAAATAAAACTTCAATATATCATAAACTTCAATGGAGGAGGATTTTGGCGTGTTTTGGAGGATTTAGGCAAATTCTTCAAATCATTTACATCGTTTTATAATAGTCTTAAAATTAAAAGTATAATAATCATAAGTATTTCTTATCATTGTCCACAAAAGATTTCTATAGGAGGTAAATGCAAAAAAATTATTTTGAGGTGTTGTGCAAAATCAAGGGCTTAGGTTGAAAAGTAAAATTTCAGGGGAGTCAAAATATTTGTTTATAGGGAGAAAATGCACAATTTATTTTTTTAGGGTGTGCAAATGACCCCTCTGGTTTATATATAAATCCGCCATGGTGTGGCGCTCAAACCCAAAAAAACAAGAGACATGCTTAATTAACAGCACTCAAACGAAAATGTATACATGAGGCGGCACTCAACTCAAACGAGGTTTATAAATGTAATTAAAAACTCAAAAAGTTCCAACCTGCTGGATTCGAACCAGATACCCAAGGATTATCTGTGGGATGATCAAAGAAGACTAATGTGAGTAATTGTTTATCTTTAAATATAAAACTAAAACCAGAACGGTAAATTCAAATAACTAAACTCTCTTTGATACCTTACCTAGAAAAACATGTTAGCTTTGCTTCAGGATTGAATAGCTTCATCCAGTAGTCCCATATGAGAGGACACAAGACCAGCAGCTGGTTGTTGTTGGCATGCTTGAGATTTTGAAGAACAACTAACAACTGTGTTCCCAGATAAGCAGATTCTGTCAGTTGCATCTTACCGTAGAAAATCTGAATGCAGACCATGTGGCATGCATAACAATTTTGATGGTAAACTGTACAAAACTTTCACCAACCTTCTACCTAGATAGCACATTGAAAACATAATCATTCATTAGAAAAGGGTTAAAGGCAGAATCACAGAAAGGGAATGGAGTTTAATACTTATGACCATGCCTTTAACTTAACGACAAACAATAAAATATTCAAAACAGGGCATTTGGTCTAGTGGTATGATTCTCGCTTTGGGTGCGAGAGGTCCCGAGTTCGATTCTCGGAATGCCCCTTTTTCATTTGTTTTGAAGCTAGGCAAGCATGAGGTTGACTTGTTAATAGTTTTGTTTGTTTAGGTTGATTTGTTAATGGTTTAAAGTTTAATTAAATACAAATAAGGGTTTTTTTTATGTTTTTGTTTTTAGATTTTTGAAGATCTGGAAGCTGGCAAGCTTGACTTGTTACTCTATTAGTTAAGTACCAATAAGCATCAATTTTTATTGAGTTTTTTAAAGATCTAGAAGCTGACAAGGTTAACTTATTAACAGGTGCAGTAGTTAAATAACAATTAGCATCAGGGGATGCATGTGAATGCCCTGAGATCAATTCTATTATACGTCTGTTATATAAAATCAATTTAATTTCCATGATCAGTGATTTAAAATTGATGTTGCAAATGCCCAAAAATCAAAAAAAAATCCGACCTGCAGTATTCGAACCAGCAACCTAAGGATCAACTGTGAGATAATTTCAACTACAGTCCTCCGCTCTACCAACTGAGCTGGGTCGGTTTCTGTTGAGATTGCATTTTGATTATTGAAATTGTAAGTAAATAGAGTCTGTGAAGGAAAATGTATACATGAGGCAGCACTCAACTCAAGTGGGGTTTATGAATGTAATTAAAAACTCAAAAAATATCAACCTGCTGGATTCGAACCAGTAACTTAAGGATTATCTGTAGGATGGTCAAAGAAGACTGTTGTGAGTAATTGTTTATCTTTAGATATAAAACTAAAACCAGAATGGTAAATAAGTAAACTCTCTTTGATACCTTACCTAGAAAAACATGTTAGCTTCATCCAGTAGTCCCATATATGAGGATCAGAGGACCCAAGAACAGTAGCTGGTTGCTAATGGCATGCTTGAGATTTTGAAAAACAACTAACAATTGTGTTTCCCTATAAGCAGATTTCGCCTACTTTCTACGATAGATAGCACATTGAAAACACATTCACTCATTAGAAACGGGTTAATGGCAGAACCACAGAGTGGGAATGGAGTTTGGTACTTATGACCATGCTTGCAACTACTATAAATTTATAATAACTACTCGGGTTAGATCTTCATGGACAAAATTTAACAGTAAAAAAGAAGAGTGTAGTTGTGCTGCAACTGTGAGGGTTTAAAAACAATTAAAGAAGCAAATAGTCATAGGAACGTACTCCTAATAAGAACAGGATGCCTATCAATGATTAGATTGAAATTAGTAGAATATAAAAAGCACGTTCTTACTCCAATTAGCATATTTACCATTAATCATGAGCATTTGTTTCTTATTTACCACATGAAGCCATACAAACTATACTAATCTGACCTCTGTACCAAGTCACCTTAAAGCACAAGCACAAGATGCTCCATTTGAAACAACAGGAGATTGCGAGAAAAACAGGGGGAAAACCAAAACACAAAGCACAAAGCAGAAACAGACTTTACTCATAATTTGAAGCTAGATACAATCCAAACACTAACCCCAAAGTATCTTTATTCAGCCACGATATATGCATGTCTATCACAGACCAAGGAACATGATTGATTGATTTGTTCTTAAGTCAAAATGGTAAAGTGTATCTCTCTCACACACGCAGTCCTATTCTAAAATTATTCATCCGCGGAGGGACCTAACCCTTAAATGCTCTACCCAAAATTGAATCTTTGCACTCTAATTAAATATCGTCATAAGAAAAAAAACATAAAATAGAAACTATGAAAAGAAAGAGAACGATACAAAAAATAATAAGGGAAATGAGATTTATTAGCGTACAATGAATATGGGATGAGTAGGGTTTCTGAATCAGGTTGCGCTTTGTCTGGAGGACTGAAAGTAAAGAAAACCACGGCGACCGTGCTATCTCGAACGATCAGCGGAACGAATAAAGATACTTGAGCGCCAAATCTTCAATTGCGGCGTCATCGCTGATTTTTGCGGAGGATATTTGAGCAGGGAACAAAAGGAAATGGGTGAGAAAACCAGAGATGACAGAGAGGGAGAGAAAATTGAGAAAAAATCGAGTGGAATGAGCAATTTCTACAAATTAGCTTGGGAGAAAAACTGAAATTAGGGCTTTGAAGGAAGACTGAAAACGAGGGAAAGTGTTCGCGCGGAAAAAAGAATGAATCGCGGCTGTTAAAATAGGAAAAAACTTTGATAAAAAAAAATAGGAAAAAACTTTCGGTCAAAAAAAAAATAGGAAAAAACAAACGGTGGTGGTGTTTTTTTTGTGAACACTAGAATTTTACCCCTGCGAGGCGAGAGACTATTTATTATATTTGCTATGAAACTATAAATGTAACGTCATCAATTTAGCTAATTTAATTTATTTAAATTAACAAAAGGTCAAGTTGATTAATTAGCATAATTAAAAATGATTAGCACAAATTATTTTAATTATGAGATGATATCATGGATTAAATAGGTAAATGATTTATTGTTGTGCATAATTGGCATATTATGCTAAGTTAGTGAGTTAGGGGATTACTGTGGTGTTAGGAGTAGTTTAAGTGAGTATTAGTAAGGAAGGGCGATTTGGTCATTTCACCCCTTTAAATGAGACTCCAGCTGAATCCAAACAAAACTCAAACACATTTCATTCCAGAAAATCTGAAACACAAAGAAGAAAGAAAAGAGAAAAGAGGGAGCTTGAGAGAGAGGAGGGCGTGAGGAAGAATGAGAGAGGAGGAACTCATTCCTTGATGCATGTGCTTGATCTTTGACTCATTGGAACCAACCCAACCTTCTCTTCATGCTGATACCAACAACATCACCATCACCCTTCTTCAAGCCAAATCACCATTTCGAAATCCCATCAAGTCAAAATAGCTTGGAGTGAAGTTCTTGTTGCATGTAAATAGAAGAGACTCTAGGGGCTTCCTAACTCAGTGCATGTTAGAATTACCAACTCATTGAAGCTCTTTTGGAGTCACACTGCAGATTGAAGTAGCAGGGAGGAATTTTAGTTGATGAGATTCAAGCAAGAAGAGGGTAGGAGAAGAAAGGATAGTTGCTGGAAATAACCCGTTTTGGCACCCTTCAGTGTTTTCTTCGTAACTCCCGGTACAAACCTCCGTTTTAAATCATTGTTGTTTCTTTAGAAACTAGACACAAAATCCTCTAGTTTAGGCCCAAGAACCATCCGATTTCATTGAGAATGAAGGGAGTTATCATGTCCACAAGTTTCGTTTCTAAATCTGCCACAGTTTTGACCCAGTTCCATTGTATTCGTTATAACTCTTTGTATACGGGTTGCATGTGTTTGAAACCTAAACCCTCAGAAACTAGATAAAATTCCCTTCACAATAGACACTTGTTTTGCTAAGTTTGGTTGAGAATTGACTGAGTTATGTCCGTTGCAAAATGGCACTTTGTTGTTGGAAACAGCAGGAGCAATTGGGAAGCCGGGTTTCGGTTTCGAGTCGTTTGGAGCGGATTCGGGGAAATTTCAGAGTTGTGTGCGATTTTCATCGCCAAAGGTGAGTTCTATACTCACTTAGGGATATTGTTTTGAAATATTATTGCATGTTCAGTTTTGTGTCCAACCGTGCGTTTTTGAGTCAAAACCGTTTGTGAAAATGACGTTTCAAATGATAAGATATGCGGACGATTGATTGATTGTGTGAATGTTTAGACTGGTTATGATGATTGTTATGACTGTTTGATTTTATTGTTATGTTCGGATGCGGATCGGAATGAGTATTGGAACGATCGGAACGGACAAGGTTACGCAAAAAGACCAATTCTGGAAAAACTGTTAGTCACGCACGGACCGTGCGCCCCTGGGCACGGGTCGTGCGTGTGGTTCTGTTTCTCAATTTCAATTTTTCAAAACACGCACGGGTCGTGCGTCTACACGCACGGACCGTGCGGAAGCCTCTGTCACCCACTTTCAAAACATGTTTTAGGCCATTCCGAACGGTTCCAATTGCATTCTAATCCCTTCCCCAACCCCATGCTATGATAATTAATATGACTGAGGTAAGTTTCATGCTAAGGTTGATTGTTATGCCATGATTATGTTCGTTGTTCATGAGATGGCCCAATGCGGGTAATATTGATTGTTATGCCATGATTATGTCCACTGTTTATTAACGGCCATTGCGGCTCACTGTTTATTAACGCCCCTTGCGGTCCACTGTTTATTAACGGCCATTGCGGTCCACTGTTTATTAACGGCCCTTGCGGGCCACTGTTTATTAACTTCCCTTGCGACCCACTGTTTATTGACTGCCCAATGCGGGTACATATGGTTTGTGTGTGGAATGTTAATGTGTGGATTGGTTTATAAGTGTCTAATAATTTAAGTTAACAAACTTAGAAATTACGTGTGAGATCACCTAAAAAAAGGATAAAGATAAGACCAAGTATATTAATATACATCACTGTTAGGGTGACGACCGTGTTCATGGATTAGCGTACTAGTGGGAGGGGAAGTCATGAGCCCCAAAACCTAGGCCCCGTCATCGTTTGTCCCTGGTAGAGAATGGCCAGGGAATGGGTTTGCCGGTAGCTTTCAAATAAAGTTGCCGGTGATATGCTAAGAATCATTGTTATGTGTGTCTCTCTCGTATGTTTCTTAGGAGGACTACGAGTTACACGTTTCAGGTTTCCACGTAGTCAACTTTAAGGACTACGATTAATGAATCAAGCACAATGAATCGAGAGAGCTAGTAAGGGGTCTCGATAGAACTCACTGAGATAATGTTATCTCACCATTTATAATTTGTGGTTTTCAGGGAAAGTAAAGGCAATGAGGCTCAATTATGAAGCTACCGCAAGGAGATGTAGATGTTTTAGTTTAGTTGCTTATGTTATTTTTCTATTGTCTGATATGTATATTCGATTGTACGACTTATTATTGTATCAAGTTGTAAATCGCTTCCGCAACTTTCTATTTTGGGTATTGAACACTAGGCATGAGAAGTAGTAGGCACGTATTTCAGATTATGTTAAGTTATGTAAGCGCGTTCGATAATTTATTATCGAAAATTTTTAGTCGTTTTTAATATCTGAGACAGAAAGTAACTCTGATGTATGCCAAGTGGTGCATTTCGATGTTTCTACAAGTTAGTAAATATCGGGGTGTTACAATAAATATGTTGAAAGTTACAAAATATAATTAAAAAAATTCGATAAAAGACTATATTTCAAATTTATTAAAATACTTGTGTTGCAAATAGTTAAAAAAATTGGTATCTTCTTATAATATTTTTTTGTGGTAAGGATCAAGAAAAAAGAAAATGATATTTAATATAATATATGCACCCTCGTTGCCGCTCCTATTGGCACTTTCATTGGCGCTTCAGTTGCCGCTCCTGTAGGCACTTCCGTTGTCGCTTTCGTTGATGCTATCTTTGTCGGTCCCGTTGCCGATCCCAATGGCGGCCTCTCGTTGCCGCTCCCGTTGCCACTTGTTTACTCATATGTTATTCTAGATGATTTAATATTAAATTAATCATCATATTAATATAAATAAATTATTAAATTATAAAAAAGTTATTTTGTAATCTTTGATATTGGTTAAATTTTTTTGACAACTGTTATTGGTTAAATTGATTCATTTTATTTTTGATGAAAAAAATTGATTCATTTTAGTAGTTTTAATAGAAGAGATTTTAGTAAACTGATTAATGTTGGGTACAGTTTAACAGAGAGATTATAGTAAATAGTCATTTTTAAATTATTTAATTATTGATTTTAATATTAATTCAATTATTGATATTATTTAGAAAAAATAATTTTGAAATTTTTGTTAGAGGTATGACTTTTTTGACAATTGGTAGTGGTTAAATTAAATGATTTTAGTAGTTTTAGTAAACTATAAAAATATTAAAAAAAATTATTATTTAAAAAAACTGTCACGCGTCAGTCCGCGTCAGCTTTTGCTGACTGATTTGTATTTTTTTTGCCAGCTTTTACTTTTTTTTTTCTTAAAAAGCTCAAAATTTTGTCTTAGTTGTGAAATTACTATAAATTGCCCATAAAAATGGACACATGGCGCTGAAGTAGAATGTCTAAAAATGTCAATTTCCTAGCACCTTGATTTGATTGATAAAATAGTACTTTAGGCGTTACTCGTTCATCCGGACAGGTGATACTAAATTTGTTACAATTTTATATGAATCCATAAATACTTTGAAAATTGTAAAATTAAATAAAATAAAAGGCAAAACTCGATAAAAAAAAAGTTATATTTTAACGTGTTTAAAAAACTTTGCGTTGCCGAAAGTTGGAAAAATGCAAGTGTGTTCTTCATATTGTTGCTCCCGTTGTCGCTCTTGTTGCCGGTGTCGTTGTCGCCCCCGTTGCCGCTCCCGTTGTTGTTGTTGCTCCGTTGCCGCCCCCGTTGCATAAAGTTTAAAAAATTCAGTATTTTTTGTTATATGATTAACAAAACGTCATATTTAAAAGTAAAAAAATAATTATTTTGAAAAAAATGTTACAATAAATATTAAAAGTAAATAGTAAATGTTAAAATAAGTGAGTGCATTTTGCCAAAAGTAAGTGAGTGTGCCGCAAAAGTAACTGAGAATCTGTTGATTTTGAAATTTAAAAAAACATATGAAAAGTAAGTCATGTAGGTTTGCATAAGTAAGTCCTACGTAGGTTTTGAGATTTAAAAAAAAAATATATTAAAAGTAAGTGACTTTTTTTTTATAAGCAATGTTAGTGGGGGTGAGGGAATGTTAGTTTCTGGGGTTTGAACCTGGGACATCCTACTTGCACTCTTCTGGTGCACTCTTTCGATATCCCTTAACTCGCCAACCGAGCTATCTACTTATTGGTTTGCAGAAGTGGCTGCAAAAAGCAAGGTGACATGACAAAAGCTGCAAAAAGTGGAAGTAGAGAGATGCAAAAATAAAAAACTGCAAAAGCTGAAAAAAAACTTACATTTTTTTGTCATTTTGCGGCTAATTGACAAAAATACTCCAATAATTGGACAAATGGCAAATTCATAAGCCGTCTAGTTTTGACATTTTCCTAACACTTGTTTTTATGGGTATGAATGTATGATACTCAACATCCAATTACTTAATAACACCTCATTTTTTCTATTTAAAAATTTTAAAATAAAATTAAATAGTGAACTAATTTTGCCTAGAAAATATCATACCCACCTAACTTTCAATTGGTATGATAGTATTTTCCTTTTTTTTATAAACAGGTTTCTTCTGTGGCATGCCCGAGACTGGATTCAAATCCAGAACTTTGGTTAAGCAGAAAGAAACTCAAACGATCTCATTCAAGTGTTTTTGGATACGGTGGTGGTGGTGGTGGTGTTGTTGAAAGAAAAAGTAGGAAAATTTCTATTCACCGCTAGGCAAATGTATTTTTATAATCGTAGTTTTATCAAAAAAAAAATTAAAAATAAATGTGTATATACAGTTTTATGGTACTGTATGTAAGTCTTCCTCGTTAAAATCATTGATATCCTGCAATCACATTTGACCATTGGGGGCTGAGAGAATATAAAAATAATAAATAATGTTGAAATGAAAAAGAAAAAAAAACCTACATAACACGAAACCACAATAAGTTTGATTCCAGTGGATTACAATCCAAAATAATCCGGCTCGTCGTTGTTCTTTCGGTACATTACTAGCAATACACTAAGGTGCTACGAAGCCCAGACACGGGATACGATATGGGATACGACACGATACAGATACGGGGATACGGGAAAATTCTGAAAATCAAGATACGACGCGGCTAAGATACTTTAATAAAAAATTAAATTAAAATTTAAATATATAAAAACACAACAGAAAAAATAAAATCGAATAGAAACACAAATAGAAAAAAACTAAAGATGAAAAACAGAAATATTGCAATTTATATATATGAAAAAAGCTGCCCAAATAGATAAAAAAAACTCACACAGAATAGATAGATGAAAGGAAAAAGACAACTGACACACCTATTTCCGCCTTTTTTTGCGGGCTCACGGCGGGGCGGGCCGGCCCGTCTTGCCATCCATACCTATGTATGAGTGACTAGTCATAAAAAGTAATGGTGGACAAGTAACTCAGACCACCCGAAATCGTATAATCTGAATAGTCAGTGGCGGAAATAGATGATTTTTTATAGACTGAGATATTCATATTATAGAACATAAGCATAAGCATATCATTAGTCAATATATGATCATCACATTATAGAAATAAATACTTGTGATCATATCAAGTAGAGATAAATATGTATATTTATCCCACCTATATCACAATGTATTATTTCTTCTATTATTGTGTTACAAAAAAACATATAATTTTGTCTTTTAGTTATTTAGGTATTAAAGCGTATCATATATGAGTGACAATCATGTGCTTAGTTGGTAAGAGGTGTCGAAAATGTATCTGAGAAGTATCCTTAGTTGGTAAGAAGTATCAAAGATGTATCTGAAAAGTATCGAGTCAAATATTTTTTAAAAAGAATTAAAAAAATTATTGGATACTATTACGTATCGGAAAATATCGGGTGCGTGTCGGTATCAGATACGTATCCAACACGGGTACGTCTCCATTTTTGAAGTATCGAGGCTTCGTAGCTAAGATGTCTTTGTTTCAATTTATCATTTATGACTACGGGAAACATATGGATGATAATGCAACAATCATTGAATTTGTTTGTTTCAAGATTAAGAAAATTATTTTTTATAAGTGATTTTCCCACTTCATATTTCCATGTTGAAGGTTGAGAATCTAACGTTCCTTTCAGAAATATTATTTCTTAATATATATACATATATATATATATATATATATATATATATATATATATATATATATATATATATATATATATATATATATATATATAGCCCAAAATCTCTCCATACCAAGTCACACTCGAAGGGAAGTGATGAAGAAAAAGATTCAACATATGGAGAAAATTATGGGGACAAAGGAAAGTACATCTTTGTATTAGCTAGGGAGTCTCACTCTCATTGTTGTTTATTCTTTTCCATTTACACGTTTCACAACCCCCTTTCCACTTTTATGTAATTTAACCAATACTATTTTGATTTCCTTCCCTTTGTTGTTTTATCACCAATGACAAAATTAAGTCACCTCAAGTCTCATTATGTGATGGTTTCACTTGTAATTCACCTATGCACTACGGCTATCATAAAATATAATAAGGCTAAATTGATTAGATCAAATCACCTCTTTTTCAGCTAACCAAAATTACATACGGTAAACTAAGATAACACAATTAAAACAACTCAAGATACTAAAATCGCAAAACATTTGCTCCACTTACCAACCCCACCACCATTTACCCTAGCCAGTTAATAATTGTGCTAATAAATACCCTATGTACCCAATTCTTTGCAATACATACCCACCAACCATGAGATTGAGCTGCAACGTGTGATTGAGGTGCAACTAAACGTATCATCTTTAGAGACTGGTTTGACTAGTATTTCATTTTTTTAATAGCAAATTAGTAGTTTTACTTTTTTAGAGAGAAAATATGTCTTCGTTTTGCTCAAGAAATAACACAAAATAATTTTTTTTAACTGAATAACACAAAATACTTAAGATCTTCATGTGTATATTTCGTGTTAGAAGAGACCGTAACTATAAAAATTAAAAAAAATAAAAGAATAAAATTAGTATCAATTATATTATCTTATACCACTTATTAATTTGAGAGAAGAATCTCTAAAATTTCCAGAACAGTAAAATACATTTAAAAAATTTTGCATTGAAAGGAAACAGAGAGAAAATCACTGAGAAGAGTGATTTCATACCTTCATTGTTCTTGTTTCATGCATTGCTTGAATCATTTCAAGCATCCTGCACATGCAACAACAAAAACAGAAAGAGATTAGAGTTTGAAGAGTTAGGGTTTTCGAAACCAACACAAAGAAGAAATTAAAAGAGGGTTAGTGGAATACTACCTTCGTTTAATCTTGGTGTGCATTTCTGGCTTGGATTCAATCACAAAATCTGAAGAAATCAACAGCTAGGTTAGAACCCTAACAGAGAGCTTGAGAGAAAGAAAGAATCGTAGCAAGAAAAGAAAGAAGAAGAGAGAGAAGAAATTTTACCAAATGAGCAGCTGAAACCCTAATTTTGGGTTTTTATATTGTGGAATTCGGGTCTAAGTGACCCGCGTGTTTTACAGGAAGCACCCGAGTTTGGGTGCTGCATGGACCCGGTTGGGTCTCTTTTGTTTGGTGAACTGGACTCGAGTGTTTTTTTGGGTGCATTTGGGTTGGGGCTCTCTGGGTTTTGTTGTTGCTATTTGCACCTCCCTATTCTCTGATTGCAATTCCCTACAAGATAACATATCAATTGAGATATAAAAAAAATTATATAAGATAATAAATAAATATGAATAAAAAATAGAATTACCACATGGTCCCCATCAATGTCAATAGTGAACACATCATCACAGATATCTCCACATGAAGACAATGAAGAATCAAGCATATTTTTATTTATAAAACGGAGATTATAAAATAAAATAATAAAAAACATATTCCAAAAATTTCAATTCTCCAAAATTATTATATTTTTTTAACATACCAAAAAGTTTCCAAAAAATGAAACTTTCGGAACAACTATTTATATTTGGGAAATTTAACATTTTTTGAACTTTCCTGGATTCCGATAATTTGTATTGTCAAAAGAAAAAAGATAATTTTGGTCAAAAAAAAAGAGAAAAGATAATTTGAAAAAACAAATGAAATTTTTAGGAATTTTTTTATTTCGGATTTTTTGAACTTTTTACCTTCTATTCAGGAAAGTTTGCAAAAATGATATCACTCGAGACTGATGAAAAATAAAAGGAGTAAAATCGGATAACTTTTTTAGGGAATATGAGATCTTATAATATGGAGGATTTGGAGTAAAAAAAACATTTTGCGTATCCTTATTGACAAACTTATGTCTTGCTTGATGACGAAAATAGTCTTGTGTGATCATAATGCCGCCAATATATATATCTCTTTGCGCCCAACATAGTTTAGGAAAATAGTCTTGTGTAGTGAGTGGTGACAATACTTTTAAGCATACACATAAATAAGAAAATGGAGAAGATGACAGAAATAAATAATATATATTTTTAAAATAATTAAATGATGTGTATTTTTGTATGTGCCTAAAAGTGTTAAGTATTTTTTATGAAATAATATTTCTAAAAACACAAGAAAACCATGAGAAAATATATATTCTGAACCTAAAAGACTAGCCCACAATCTCTCCATAATAAATCACTCTAGAAGGAAAGTGATGAAGAAAAAGATTCGATATGGAGTTATGGGGACAAATGAATGTACATCCCCGTATTAGGGAGTTCCATTGTTGTTTATTCTTTTCCATTTACATGTTTATGCCTGTAATACACACGTCTCATAACTCCCCCTTTCCATTTTTACGTAACTTTAACGAATACTTTTCTAATTTCCTTTCCTTTGTTGCTTTATCACCAACCACAAAGTTAAGCCGTCTCGAGTCCCATTGTGTGATGGTTCCACTTGTAATTCACCTATGCATGTAGGGATATCATAAAATCTAATAAAGCCAAATCGCTTAGATCAAATCACCTCCTTTTCACCTAACAAAGGTCACATACGGTAAATTAAGATATCAAGATTAAAAAGATATTTTTTCGATAATTAAAAAGATATCATATCATAGTTAAAACAACTCGAGATACTAAAGATTGCAAAACAATTGTCCCACTTACCAACCCCACCATATTTACCCTACCCTATTAAATACTTGTGCTAATAAATACCCTAAGTACCCAATTCCTTGCAATACATACCCACCAACCATGAGATTAAGTTGCAATGGTTGTCGCATCCTCCGCAAAGGTTGTAGTGATAACTGTATCATCAAGCCTTGCCTTGAATGGATCAGTTCACCTGAGTGTCAAGCCAATGCCACCCTCTTCCTTGCCAAATTCTATGGCCGCACCGGCTTGTTCAACCTCCTCACCGCCGCTCCACAACACCTTGCCCCAGGTGGATGAGCGCTCTTATTATAAAAACTAATTTTTATTACTATCAAAATCCATTAATTAACGGCCATCACCAAATCTGTTGATAGATCATTCATAAATTTTGTTTTAATTTTCCACATGCTCAAATTTTATATTTGTTTTTTAAACAATATTTAATCTCATGTTTCGCACTTTTGATTTGCCAAATATTTTTATTTTACCAATAATCATTATGTGTTTTTTATTTACTCCAAGACGAAGTAATCAGACTTTAATTATATTTCATAATTTCATAAATTAACAAAAAATTATTGGTGTTATTGTTAAATTTGCAGCTATTTTTAGGTCATTATTGTATGAAGCTTGTGGCAGATTGGTGAATCCTACTTATGGGTCACTTGGTTTATTCTCATCTGGGGAGTGGGCCCGATGTGAAGCTGCAGTTGATGCTGTGTTGACTGGGTCCATGATCAATGATGTGTCAACTTTTGATTCACAGACATCAAGGACGCTGGTCGGCGACAACGCTCACTCAAGCTATGATATACGCCATGTGGCTAGAGGCACCAATGTGGATGTGAGAGAAAAAACCCGGTTCAAGAAAGCCGCACAAGTTATCAAGCCAAAACCACGAGTGGGTTCTGTCGACTCAGCAATGTTGTGGAATTTTATTAGGGAGAATGAGAGCGTGGAAACTGTGGAGACTTCTATGGGGAGTCAGGGTGAGTCGAGCGGAGTTTGCAAAACCGAAGTCAACTTGGAACTCACTCTTGGCTTCAGTTGCCAATCAACCAATGGAAAGAAAAAGGATTATTAATCTTTTTTGACTTTCATTTTCTAAAATCAATTTTTGTATCTATGTTGAACTTTAGAGGAAAATAAAGGTACTGGGCATAAATGGAAATATAAATGTTCTTGAGGGGCCCTTAATTAGGGTGTTAACTGAAAAAGTCAGGCTGTTTGTTTCTTGTGCCATAAAGGTCCTTCTTAGTTTTTAGCTATATACTGAGTTGTATGACATCGACCAATTTTATTCCATCAGTAATAGCAACAATATGGACATTTTTTTTTTGTTTTTGATAAATAACAATATGAACAATATGTACTATACTATTCCATTAATATGTTTTGTAGACAAATTAATGGATTCAATTAAAAAAAAGAGTAGTATTACAACAATGGATAGAGAGTATTCCATATTTGAATTCATATATGTATATATAGTATTTCAACTGTACTCACACTACAAAATTACAAAATTCCAAATTTCACAATGTTATTCTTTAATTTTATGCTTCTAATATAGAACGTTATTTACAAACTTAATCCTTTAAAAAATAAATAACCACTTAATAATATTTTTTTGACACAAAAAACTCTTAATAATATTAATAATTCTTAATAAAATTTTAATTTTATATATCTAATAGTTATTGAAAACGTAATGAAGTGTAATTATTTATGAGATTTATCTAATAAATTTTTTTGAAATGCTAAATTGAAGGAATTACTAATTGATGTGTACATATGGATCTACTTAAACACTCATAGTTATTGAAAACGTAATGAAGTGTAATTATTTATGAGATTTATCTAAAAAAAAACAATAATTAAGTGTAGGTATAATTTTATCTCCTTTAAGCTGACATGTATAAAAATTTATTATTTATAAATGATTGTTTTACGTTTGAGCTCTAATAAAAAAACATTACATATTGCTTTATTGTTGTTATATATACTTCTTGCATTTATATTTTGAGAATTCTGATACTTCGAAGTGACAATCCAATCCAATACACCTTTCAGAAATTTTGGTCACATGCATGGGCACATGGCATCTTTATGTATTTTCGTAAATCAATTGTATACACGTAGTTAACTCTCATACATTTTGTTTCTCTCGCAACAACTTTAATGTTTGAGTCACCTTCACATAAATTTCAATACTTTCTTATTTTATAGCTTTTATTTTTCTTGTCACTTTTGGTTTTAGTTTTTATTTTCTTTTTTTCTTAATATTTATTAATTTTTATTCTTAACTTTTAATTCTTTGTTTTTATAAATATCTTTACTTTTCAGAAAAAATTATTTTACTTTTAATCCTGAATGGAAAAAGAAAAAACTACACATAGTCCGTATAACCTTATTTAGGGCTGAGCATTGGGCGGGTTCGGGCGGGTGCAGGTCCAAATGGCCCAAACAATTCAAAACTGAATGGACTCTATGTAGGCCCATTTTCGCCCGTTGCAACATTCGGTTTACTGCGGGTTCGGTTTTGAGTGGGTTCGGTTACTGCAGGTGGTCTTGGCGGGTTTAGGCCTTATTGGGCCAATTTACTTTTGCATCCTATTACACTATTTTTTATAAAAAAACAATTTCAAGCAAAAAATATTATGTGGCCAAATCTGATTTAAACAGGTCTATTTATGGGCCAATTTTTTGGGCCAAAAATCAATTAGTAATAACTTTGATGTTCATTTCAATTTGCAAACAGCAAACCTGTGATATCAAATTTAAATAAATACCACTTTTGATAAATGTCAATTTTCAACCTTGTGATTAAAAGTCTCATAATAAAAAATCGTCCAAATCCAAATAACTAGTTCAAGTCTCATATAACTTGAAATCATCCATAATAAAAGTATTCAAAGTTCAAATGATTACCGTTCCTTAAGTCCATAACCAAAAAAGTTTATAACAAGTCCATAATTCCTAATAAAAATATATAACTAGAAAGAAGAAACAGTCATTTATCCATTCAAAAAACAGTCCTTAATCCGTCTTAGCTTGCAATAGGTCTTGGCTTCTTGCATTCATGAAACCTAAGGAAAAAAAATTGTTAGTTTAAGAGATATGAGAGGGAAAACAGAGTTACAAACAGAATCATGGTAATATAATCACATATAATCAAATCTGTCCATGAAAAACAAGACTCAAATCTGTCCATGACAATACTATATACAGACTCAAATCTGTCCATGACAAACATGTAACAACAATATGAACATTTTTTAAACAGGATAATTACTTAGGAATACATGAGTAAACAATTCACTGTCAAATAGGTTTTCTGAATCACATTTGCAGTCAAATCCTAAATTCCAAATATATACATGGATGTTAGTGGTTTTGAGAAGAACTTACTTAAACAGGTTGTAACTAGGGTCCCCAAACCGTGGCAGCAGCAATAGTGGTTCTCCAAAAAACATGTCCTCACTTGGACATGAGTCATGCCTTGGCAATGACTTCAAAAAGCAAATATTATAATCACCTATTATTAAAAAAGAAAACAGAATGAGAGTAAGCATTACACACAATAAACAAGAACAGAATTGGTTGTAATGACTCCAACATAGCGCCAAGAAAACTTACACTAAGTTCTCAAATCACAACCAAATTGGTTGTGATTGAGATGATGAACCAGCACTAAATACTTCAACTCCTCTAGAATTGTTTTGTGCTTGAGCAAATTCTTGACACACTTGAAAAAATAAAACAAAATAAGTTTGACTGCATTAATTAATACTTGAAAAAAAATAGATTTTAACAACTACATTTAAAGAAGAAAGAAGTACCTGATACTACATTTTCAGATGACTCATACATTGAAAGAGAGAAGGTCTCAACCAGTTTTGAGCACAAATTAGTTCAAGAGAGAAGGTCTCAACCAGTTTTAAGCACAAATTAGTGCTTCTGCCATTTCTGGACTAAGACAACTTCTAAAAGGGTCCAAAACCCTACCACTGGTGCTACAATCAGACCTAAAGAAGCAGATTAACTTGTCCTTTTCTTCCACATAAAGTTGAAAACAATCTCTAGCTACTGTGTGCCTTGAAGGAATTGTGAATTTTGGGGTTGCAGAGCATTAGTATAATACTTAACCCTCACCTTCAACTACCCTAAAGGGTTGTTCATCCACAATGATGAAAACTGCCAAAGCTTTTCTACAATACTCAACATTAAACCTTTGGCTAGTGGCTGCCAATTGATTACCACTTTGGGTAAAAGTAAGCACGGTTTGAGTGGGGTCGTGTGCTACCGAATAGGGATATTTCTTACAATAACGTTCTATGTGAACTTTCATGTGTTGTGGTGCCATGAGTCCTAGTGTCACATAGATACTTCTGCCCATAATAGTTACACTTAGCAGTTGGATCTGTTGCTTCACTTTCTGGTAATTCAGTGAAGTGGTCCCAAGCCATGGATGTCTTACGATGACCATTTGCATTTTTCTTCCTTTTTTTGGGATTTTTAGGGGGAAGAGCGGATGGATCAGCAGTTTGGTTAGGTGGGGAAGCAGTTAAATTTTGAGGTATTTGTTCTTGAGCAGGAGTAGGAGTAGGTGGGGCAGCAGTTAGATTAGGAGGCTGGTCCATTACTGAAAAATACACCAGAGTATAAACAAATACCAGAATCAATAATCAAGAATCAATAATCAAAACTATAGAGCTTATAGAATCAATAATCACATATGAGTTTTCTCAAATAAGAGCAATAGAGCTTATAGAATCAAAACTACAAATATGACACAAACAAAATCAATAATCCAGAAATCGTAATGTGATGACTATTTTTTGATGATGACTAACTGTAATGTGATGCTATTTTTTGATGATGACTAACAGAATCAATAATCAAGAAACCGTAATGTGATGACTAACAGAATAAAAACTACACGTATGACACTAACAGAATCAATAAAAAAAATCAAGAAACTGAAAAAGAGAGAATAATCAAGAAAACCGTAGTACAAAAAGAGAGAATACATTGATGTTGATGATGTTCAATACTGCAACTACTGCAAAATACCTTGATGTTGATGATGCTCAATAAAACGAAATGGAAAAACCTAAAAATAAAAAACAATGAACTAAAAAAGAACGGAAACGAAGGAAATGAGAACGAATACCTTGATGTTGATGATGAAGGAAATGAGACATAGTACGAAAGATACACAGACGAAGGAACGGAGAACGAGAGAAAGGGAACGATTAGCTAACAGAGAATATGAGAGAAAGGGAGCGACTAGCGAACAAAGAACTCAGAGTTTTGTGGGTTTTGCCATTTGTGATTGTGAGAACTCACCGTGAAACGAAAGAGGCGAGAGAAAGAGAAATTGAGAAAGGGCTGCGCATTTTTTGGAACAAGGCTAGGGTTTTGTGGGTTGTGCGAAAATTGTGACTGTGCGCATTATATACCTAGGGTTAAATGAGGCTTGTGCGGGCGGGCGGGTTCGGGTTGTACGGGGCGGGTTTGGAGTGCCACCGCACCCGCCCGTGCACAACTGTGTCAACCATGTTCAATTCCGTGTGTACCCGTGCACCCGACCGAACCCGACCCGTGCAAATTTTGCAGCTGCGGTTACTGCGGGTTTGGCGGATTCAGTTTTGCTGATCAGCCCTAACCTTATTGATGTTGAACATATATATTAAATTTTATAAATGTTTTTATTATTTATAGCTGATTATTTTACTTGGGAATCCTAAAAAAAAACATTATATGTTATTGGTTAAATTCATTTTCTTAGATCGCATATCAATTTATAAATATCTTTATTATTTATAAATGCTTATTTAGTCTCGACGACTTACATATTGTCGGTATAATACTTTAAGTATGTGTCAATTTGGATAAAAAATTTATTTTTTGTAAATGATTATTTTATATTTTAGTCATGATAGAAAAACAATATATGTTGTCCCTGTTCTTGTTATATATACTTGTTGCATTATATTCAAACATTTTAATAACTTTATATAGCAATATACCTTCTAGGAAGTTTTGTCTTACATGGACACATGTCGTGGCAGATCTAAGAATTTTTGATAGTGGGACAAAGAATAATCAATATTTTTAGAAAATAATATAAATATTTACAAAAAAATATTCTCACCATAAAGATTAAACTTATAGGAAAAAACACACGTACAAATATATTAAAAAAAAAGAAAAGTATGAATTTTGTCCTTAAATATCGGTTAAGTTAGTCGATTAAAATAATTTTACAGTTATTTTAGTTGACTTTAGAGACTAGTTTTCTTTTCCAGACTTTAGAGACTAATTTGATTAGTATTAAACTTTTTTAATGGTCAAATTGATGTTTTTCATTTTTTTACAGAGAAAATAGGTCTTTGATTTATTTTTTTGGCCTAAAATACCTCAAAACACATTGATAAGTGTCGCGTTTTACATACTTTGAAACGTAATTAATTTTTTTTGTGTATATCGATTATTGGGGAACAAACTTCGCGTATTTGAACATTTAATTTTTTTTGAAACCCTAAAGTACCCAAAACAACTGATTAGCGTCGCATTTTACATATTTGTCACGATAATTTTCCCAGCAAACCGGTTATTTAGGGAGAAACTTCGCATATTTGAACAGTTAAAATTTTTCCGAACCCTACAGTACCCCAAAACACATTACGTAGAATTGCACTTTACGTATTTTAGCACGAAATTACTTTTTTCAGGAACAAAATTCGCACATTTTAACATTTAATTTTTTTTCAGACCCTAAAGTATTCCAAAGCACACTGCTTAGCGTCACATTTTACTTATTTTGTCACAAAATTTATTTTTGATTTCACCAAACCGGTTATTGAGGAACGAACTTCGTGTATTTGAACATTTTGAAATTTTTTCTAGACCCTAAAGTAACCCAAAACACACTGCTTAGCATTGCACTTTACATATTTTGTCATAAAATTAATTTTTGTTTTCACCCATCTGGTTATTGAGAAACGAACTTTGCGTATTTGAACAGTTAATTTTTTTCTGAACCCTAAAGTACCAAAAACATTCCGTTTACCATCTCACTTTATGTATTTTGTCACGAAATTAATTTTTCTCACCAAACCATTCTTCATAGGTTTTAATGTTACCAAAATACCCCTTTAATGTATGGTGGTAGCATACTTTCATTGATCGCATCTTTTTAGATTAGTACAAAAAGAAAATAAAACTTAGTTGATAAAAAAGCAACTTGGCGCTGAAAGTTTGTTGTACATTTGATTTGCCTTTTAGATATAAAGATAAAGATATGGAGGCAATCCTTCTTTTCAACATTAATTTTATTATTAGGCTTAATTATTGAAATTAATCAATTAAGTTGTGTTGATTTTTTTTGTTTCCCAAGGTATCCTCCTCGGCGATCGGGAGACTAATCCTTCGAGGTACTGGAGTTCATTTAAGGACTGACCTCTCCCAAGCGATGTCTCTCCATACACACTCGAACCCCTAACCAAATGCTTAAGGGGCCCAAACAATTTACTAACCACACCCACTTGGTAAGTTGTGTTGATTAATAATACAATGTTTGTTAATTAATTTTTTAAAAAAGTTAGGCAACAACAAAAATTTTAAATATTATTTAATGAAGTTTTTAGATAGAAGCATCGTTACAAGTGGTTAACGCACTTCATCTAATGGGACAGACTCGGCTAGTACCTGAGGTTCGATCCCCGACGATGGAACAAATTGGGGTCAGACTTTACTTACATCTCGGCCGAATTCCGGATTATTCAGGACCCTTTTTCCTTGAACACCGGAGCGGGGTCAAAGACACCTAAACCAAAAATAACATAATAAATAGTTTGATTAAAACTGTCAAATTGTATCATTTATTGTAAAATCTCGTATGATTATTTAATTTTAATTAAAGATCAAATGAGATTTCAAATGATAATGTGAGATTCTGTAATTAATAATCTATTTGGTTCATGTTTTTATCTAGTGATTATAACCAAATGTTCTCACTTACTGATTGTAAGAAATTAAAAATTTAATTATGACCACTATATTAAACAAAAGAATTGGATTTCGTTATTAATTACAAATCACACATGATTATTTTCTTT
This sequence comes from Astragalus membranaceus, assembly GCA_039519185.1. Lineage (NCBI taxonomy): Eukaryota > Viridiplantae > Streptophyta > Magnoliopsida > Fabales > Fabaceae > Astragalus > Astragalus membranaceus. The sequence continues at coordinate 153,036,138 of CM076847.1, forward strand.
TTAATAAAATATTACCTGAGATCTTTAAAAAATCGTGTGAGATTTTGTTGTAATTTGAATCGTTAGTTTTAGTTTTTTTTTTGACAATGAATCATTAGTTTTAGTTTAATGATTATAATTAAATACTTTCATTTCCGCGAGTCATTATGTATAGAGCGTTTGTTATTAAGTGCGATACGAAACATGATGACAGAGGCGTTCATTGGTAAACTCAAATTAACGAGGTCATTGACAGACAAATCTTCACCTAACCAAATGTAGACCATCATATTGTCAACATAGAAGCTGGTTGTTCCTATCAATTACTCCCTATGATTTTTTAGCCAAAAAAATTACTCATAATATATGATATTTTAGAATTTAATGAAATATTAATATTTTGTTCCTACGATACATTTCATTATTTAATAATATCTCTTTCATAACTCTATTAATTTATCTTTCCAATGTTATTAATAAATGTTAATTTGGTTAACTAACTCAATTTCTCTTCCCCATACAAAATTAACTATTTTTCTTAATATGTGTGAAATGACCAAAACAACATATAATATGAGACGGAGGGAGTACCGCATACGTAGACCAATTTTTTTAGGACGAATCAATCAACATAATAACACGAGACACAAACTTGGTTAAAAAAAAATCGAAGAGCTGAAAAAAGAAAGGTACAATTTTTTTTATATTATTTTTTCTCGTTTATTAGATGTGTTACACACTCATTCTAGGTGCTTTTTATACGGCGTCGACATATGATATCAACAAATTTTGTGTCCAAATAACATTCCTCTAAAGGTATATATATCTTTATATGTAATAGGATTACCGTCTTCATCAGGAACACCCCACCGTTTTTTTTCCTCTCATTTTTTTTTGTTTTTCTCATGTTTGTTTGTTTCATTTTTTCCCTTTTTCCAATTTTAATTAATATTTCACTAATTTAAAGTGAGTGCATAGTGAATACCCAAATTTGTCTCTAACAAAAAGAATGGAGATCAACTTAGTCCCTAAGAAATAAAATGTATCAATTTGGTCATCATCAATCTTAAAAGTAGGTCAAATTAGTCCCTTTGAGATAATATTTTATATACACTTTAGTCTTTAAAGCAAGTACCGTATGCGGCCAATACTTCCTAAAAAATGAAAAACACTAACTCGATCGCCACCAATTTTAAATTAGGTCAAATTAGTCCTTTTAAGATAAATTTTTATGGACACTTTAGTTCTTAAAGCGATTACCGTTTACAGCCGGGAATGCTTTTTTTAAAAAATAATAATAATATTTCTGTTGATTTTTTTAATTAGAGCATTACTTATTTGCTTTTAATACTTTTTTAGTTATGGTTCTCATTTGGACCATGAGCTTTATCCCACTTGTTTTACTATTTTCACCACTTTATATTTATACTTCTTCTTCTTATATGAAGTTCTCAATTGAACTTAGCAACATAAAATGTTTGGTTGATTGAGGTATCATGTGTGAATTATTGTGGTGGTTTTTATTTTTTTATTGAAACATTACTTAAGGGGGATATAGTGGTGAGAGAATAGATTTCATTAGAGTGCTAAAGCACAATTATAGTGTCCTAAACCAAACCACTCAAATGACTAACATACCCCTCACTTAAACTCACCCTATATAAGTGAAACCGAAACACAACACACACACACATTTTGAAAGAGGGGGATTCGAGAGAGGGAGAGAAGAAAGAAAGAAAACCCCAAGTGAGATAGAGAGAGGAGTTTCGAGAGCGTCATACCCTAATTTTGTCCAACTAATTTAAAATTCTCGTCGTGCCACGTATCTTTTTTTAAAATCACGCGCGTGCGCGTATTCGCTCTTCGTCACGTATGGGCGTTTATTTTGATACTCGTTTTTTTTTTTAATTTTGATATTGCTTATTATCATAAAAAAAATAAAATATAATGCAAAATCAAATAAACCATTAAGCTGAATAGTCAAAAGCTTTTATTATTACATAACCAAGTTTTACATATGGACAAAAACAAAAGGCAAATAGTACAAATTTTTTAAAACAAAATTCAAAAAAAGAGAGGAGGCGCAAACAGCTGCTCTAGCTGAAGACCATTTTAGGAATGGTCCAAATTGCTTTTCCCATTTCAGGAAAAAATAGTACATCACCCAAATTGCCTTGATGCTGTCCTTTTTGCGCCACCCTTGCTGCTGCCTCCAGCGCCCACTACCTCTGGTGCTGTCCTTTTGGTTGTTTTCCCCAGCTGCTGTCCTTTTGACTCCCCAGCACCTCACCTACACCACAATTATTTCATTATAAATACACACAGTAACACACAACATAGGGCAACATACAGATACACGAAAACACACAGTCATAAACAGCAACACAATCACAATACCACCACCTCACGCCTCCTCACCTCCCACCAAGTCTCACTGTCGCCTCTGCCACTCCACTACGACAGCCACCCTCACGTTTCCCTCACCACACCAACACCCTATCACCACCCCAAGACCATAACACTAAGACCTATTGAAAATAAGAAAAACAGAGAAATAGTAGAGAAAAGAAGAGAAAAAAAAGAAACAATGAAAAAAAGGGAATCAGACTTGCTATCTCCGGCCACCGTAGCTGGTGGCCAACCACCGTGGCCAACCTCTCAAAGCGCCCCTCTCTCACGCCCTTCCCCGTCGCTCTCTCTCTCTCTCTCTCTCTCTCTCTCTCTCTCTCTCTCTCTCTCTCTCTCTTCGTAATAACCAAGGTAATCAAAACCGGACCGGACCGGCCGGTTCGACCGGTTGAACCGGGAACCGGACCCCTGTCCGGTCCAGTTAGACCCCAGAATCGGATGGCCAAAGAACCGGTTGAAAAACCGGAAAACCGGTCAAGAACCGGCAAAACCGGCCAGAACCGGTCAAGAACCGGCCAGAAACCGGTTCTGAGAAATGACTTTTTTTTTATTTTTTTTTATTTTTTTTAACTGAAATAAAAAAATTTAAACTATTTTTTGTAAAACAAAATGAGTGTCAGGGCTCTATTTATATATTTTATATATTATGAAAGCCAAGAATCTCACTTATATTTTGCTGTGCACACTCTAGCTCTATTTATAGAGAAACGCAGCTCATTCTTCTTATTTGCCATCCGATGTGGGACTAGATATTCACCTTTCAACAACATTAGCTTCATTGTTTGCAATTTTCTTACATGATGTGATCTTTTCTAAATAAAGCGACATTAGATTCTTTCTAAATAATGCATTAAAATATATATATTTTAAACATGTCAAACTTTGAGTTTTTTTATACCTACCAATTTTATGTATAACTTTAACTAATGACTTGGATATTATATTGTTGAGCTTAAGTTAAGCATAATTTAATTGTTTGTGGTGTGAAATTTTGGGTATTATGGTTTTTTATCCTTTATATATTGTAATAAAAATATTAAATAATATATTTAATTAATTCCGGTTGAACCCCCGGTTCAACCGGTTGAACCCAAGAACCCCTGAACCGCCACCTTTTCCGGTTCAATGTCCGGTCCGGTTTTGATTACCTTGGTAATAACCACCAAAAAACACACCACCACCAAACACCCTCACTGTCTTCTCCACCCACGTCACCACCGTATACCACCACAACAAAACGCCCCTCTCTCACGAAGCCCATCGTTCCTCTCTCTCTCTCTCTCTCTCTCTCTCTCTCTCTCTCTCTCTCTCTCTCTCTCTCTCTCTCTCTCTCTCTCTCTCTCTCTCTTTCTCTCTCTCTCTTTTCGCAGATCTCGTTTTATCTCTCCTCATCGCCGCACTCTCCTCTCCTCCTCACCGTCGCACTCCCTCTCCTCTCTTCCTCCTCACCGTCACACCCCATCTCTCTCTCTCTCCCTCACCATGGCTCCTTCTTCTCTCACCGTCGACCTCTCCTCCCACCGTCACACTCCTCTCCCTTTCCACCGTATTCCTCCCTCTCTCCATCACCGTCCCTCTCCATAACCACCGTCGCTCTCCGTGACCATTGTCCCCATTTCTCACTCCTCTCACAATCACCACCACACGTCTCCCTCCCAGTTTCTCTCTCCGCCGTAACCCCCTCTCTTTCTCTCTCCAAATTTTGTTTTCTCTCTCTCTCCTCTCTAGAAGGGTCTGCGGCGCTGAAGATGGGAAGGAAAAGAATTAGGGTTTCTAAAAAACCCAATAACCCTTTTATACCTCCTTTTTTTATCTGTTTTAATTTTGTCAGATCACCACTTACTCCATGTGTTTTAATTCACACACCTCCTGTTTTAAGCCCAGTTGCAAGCCAGGTTTGTTAAAAGGCTGGTAACTCAAAAGTTGGCCTGTTGCCAATTACACCTTCCTTCTTTTAAAATACAACCCCTTGCTGCTATTTGCACAATCCCATTTCTAAATACATCCCCTTACTGTTTTTTGCACTCCTCTGTTTCATTAAACGCACCCCCCATTTTTTACACAACACTCCTTTTTTAATTGCACCTCTGTCTTACTATTGCGCCCCCCTTCGTTTTTATATTTATTTCTTCTAAAAAAACAATTTCTTTTGCAAAAAACTTTTTAAAAATGAATGATGTCAAAAATGCAAACACACAAACCAAAACTTTTTTCCTATCCCAAGAACTACGTAGCCTTTGATTCTTTACCCGGAGATACGTAGGAGCAGATGGGGGTCCACATCTATCAAGTGCATTAATAAAAAACCCTTTTTTAGTCTTTTCTAAACGTTTTCTTTCTTAGTTTTTAATAAAAATACAAAAACATTTATTTTCGTTTAGTTTTTTTCAATTCATTATTTTAATAAAAGGGAAATAATTATTTTTAAAAGTTAGTATAGTTTTGCACAATTAATTAGAGGTAACCTTTTTCGAAAGGGTGTTGTGGGGTGCTAATACCTTCCCCACGCATAATCGACTCCCGAACCCAAAATCTGGTTTACAAGACCATTTTCGTTTTCAAATGGATTTTTCAATGTTTTCCCTAATAATTAAACATTGATGGCGATTTCAATGTTTTCCCTAGTAGTCATCTGCCGTTGTGGATAATATCATGAAGGGGACTTTAGCTCTGGGGACCTTTGTGAGGAAGTGATTAGAGCCACCCGAAAGGATGATCACTAAAGTGACCCTAGATCATGTTGAAAATCCCAATTTAGACATGACCCACCTAGGACACAGGGGCATTATACTTACGCTCTTATCAATCTGGTTAACATTTCTCCAAAAATAAAATCACTAAAAAAGGAAAACTTTTTATGTTTCTTTCTTTTATTTGCATACACGTCACTTATTTCATTCATCATACAAAAGCATTATTCCAAAAAAAAACTAATAATAATTTTTATTATGCATTTCTCACCCCTTACGTTTTAAAAAAAACCATTGGAGTAGGCATCTCATCATTAATCCATTTATCATATATCCATAGTTCATAAATGTTGAAAAAATTATCAAATAGTGTAGGCATCTCATCATCTGCAACATTATTATTACGAATTGCATGAGACATTCATACATCATTTCACTCATATTGTCATCTTAGTCCAAATGCGTAATTTCTCCATACATGCGTCGTTTCTAAATAAAAAGGAAAAATCACCATCCATTCATAATAAAATAAAATCATTCTTATGTATCCCATTATCATTGCACTACCATACATCTCATCATCTTTAAAATAACAAAAATGTCAGTTTTTATTTTTTCCATTTTGTCCTAGTTGCATCATCTCCCATACCCATACACCAAATAATACATCACCTTGCTATTATAAAATTTATGTCCGTCTTTTTTACATGCATCATATTCATGCATCATAAAAAACAAAAACAAAAGTCATTTATTCCTATCCATCTCAAATGCATCAGTTCTTCAACATGCGTCAAAACAAAAATTATAAATTTCTTCATTATTGCATCATTCATCATCCAATAGTTTTTTTTTGTTAGCATCTTATTCTAGTTGAAACGTAAAAACATAAAAAAGATCACACACTTGTCTAAGGTATCATTACGCATTTCATTCATATGCATTGTTGTCCATGTACAGCAACACCCATATGTTCATGCATTATATTATAAAAAAAACTCATGAAAATATTTTTTTTGTTTTGTGGAAACACTGTTTGATGAGAAACAATAAATGCTTGCAAAATATATTTGAATTGATTCTTCTCCCTTAGAAAGAGTTCTCATATCCTTTGAGTAAATACCTAACTTGATTCACCAACATCAAGTTCTTCACTCTTCATCTCATACACACCCGCTCTACGCCTATCACATTTGTGGAAACCATCCACCCACTTAACCACCATGTAATCACCTTCATGGGATCCGTCCTTCTAACCCCGGTGTTATTCTCTTAAAAGACATTCACCAATCACTCAACTACCATCAAAGTCACTTCGCATTGACTCAACCACTTCAACCCTTCCCCCTGTAGGCTTGACCCTAAGCTTTAGAGACGTGCCTCACCAAAGGCATAAGCCAACATCAGTTTTGCACATCTCCAAACCCTTGCTCCTGTAGGCTTGACCCTTAGCCTTAGAGACGTGCCTCACCAACGGCATAAGCCAACATCAGTTTTGCTTGACCCTTAGCCTCAAAGGCGTGTCTCACCAAAGGCATCAGCCAACATATGTCTCACCCTCATGTGATGAAAGACCCAAATGTCTACTTTGTTAACTTATGTGGTCTTGTCAATTAAGATTGTTCTATTTTAACCGGTGTTGTTGTGTTAAAAACACACTTAGAGCAAGTGTACTCTTTCGCAGAAGTAGTATAAAAGATTATCGTATCCACAGGGATTAATTAACAAGTACCAAACTAATCAAAATTATATATTGTTTAAACGAACCAATAGTAGAGTAGTAATGTAAACTAAATAAAATTAGTTAAATAACAAATAGTAAAATACAATATTGAATCAATGGAGAGAGGCCTAGGGTCACGGTTTCACTTGCAAGATTCGATTCCCCTATGTCTAATTCTACCAGAATTCCTTTATTTTATTTAATTACCAATCCCTTTACTAAAGCTATTAATCCGTTTGGTCATTCGCGATTAATATTTTTTTTCCTAAACTAACCCTTGTTTGGTCATGCAAGAATTTAAGTTGAGGAAAAGCATAAAGAATAAAAAGGTTGAATGATTGGAAGACTAAATTAAAGTTTGGTCATGCATTAATTATATCCCCAATTATCCTATAGGTCCACCAACTAATTGCAGTACGGTCGCTGATCAACTAATTGATTATGAACATGCAAAGGGTGATCAATCCTAAGAACATTATTAAATTACTAGGACAATATTAATTGAAATAAAAATAGGAATTCAGATTAAAAATTAGAACATCAAAAGGTCTCTAATCAAACAAGATCCACCTAAGACCCTAGAAGAGGATTTAGCTATCCATAGTGTTCAAGAACAATGAAATAAAATTAGGAGTCATAAATTACAGAGATAAAAATAACCCGGAATAGAGAAATTTCTGATCTCGAGAATTTAGTCACATTTTTCTGCTCCAGAACTCTCTCACAGTGTCAAAAAAGGTACCAAATACTCTCCTTTCTCATTGCCGGTGCGTTGCCGTCCCTACCGCTTTTTCTCCCCATTCACGTGTGCGGCTTCTATTTCCTGTTTGCGGCTCCTTCCTTTCAAGTGCAATACCCTTTTTTTATATATGAAGAAGCCTAGGTTACGTGAGAGTGAATTTCTTTCTCTCCAAGTCACCAACGCGTTCCTTCTTTCTTCAATTGAGGTGAGTGTGGGCCTTCAATTTGAGTTTAACTTCTTTTAATTTGGCCATTACTTTCCCCACACCCCCTCCTACTCTTTCACACCCCCTAACTTCTAAAAACCCTAAAATACCCTCAACTTAAAAAAAAAAAAACACACACACTCCTCTCACCCTCACACCCCTCACTCCTCTCACTTTCCCTTTCACTCTCCCTCTCATTCGAACCCTACCCTTCACTCTCCCTCTCACTCAACTTCTCACAACTCACTCAATCTCCCACTCAATCTTCTCCACAAACACCCTCAAGACCACCTGGGTTTTGTTCGCCTCCTCTCACTCTCTCTAATCGTTCCATTTTCATTCAGGTAACCCTCTCACCCTTCTGTACATTTGGGTTTTTTTTTCTGTGCATCTGCTGTGTTCGCATGACCTCATGCAAACACGTGAAAACGAAGGTGTTCGAATGAGGTCATGCGAACACCGTTCGAATGAGGCCATGCGAACACCTGTTCGAATGGGGTTGTTCGAACAGGTGCGAATGATTCTGTTCGAACATGTGCGAATGATGCTGTTCGAACAGGTGTGACAGTATCGTTTCTGTTATTTTGCTGGTTATGTTGCTTAATTGGTTTAATGGTTGTTGTTTCAGATATGGTGAGGCATCGTGGCGGTAGTTCGCAACAGCCGGAGCGTAGGCCACCCCCGACGGCTTCCGAACGCAAACAGAGGCAAGATGGAGCTGAACCTTCCCGGAGGGGTAGGCGTAGGGACAGATTAGACGTCCCTTCTCCCCCACCGGAGGTTGATGATATTGGCCGGGATATTGAGCGTGATGCTCAATTTCGGGCATATGAGCTGGCCGGCCCTTCTGGTCATGCACATGAGGAGGTTGGTGCTCAACATGAGGAGGATGTTGAGCCTCAGGAGCCTGCTGCTGCTCCTAGAGCTCCTGGATATGGTGGATGAGATGGATGGGACCATCAATGATAATGTCCCAGAGCCAACCAGGAGCGTGTTTCAGCGCATCAAGAGGTTGCTCAACCACTTCCGTAGGTTTAGGAGGAGGATCGTCAATGTGTATCAGAGGAGGGGGCGCAACACCCAGTAGGATGATGTCTTAGGGGGGATATTTGTTTGGAACTTTTGTATAATTTAACTACTTTTTATATTATTAAGTATTTTTCTGATGTCATCTACTTAATTTGGCGCAAATTTATTGCCTTTTTATTACAAACCATAACCATACATGAAATACGAAAGACATGAAATACGAAAGACATAAAACCAACATAAGCAAACAACTAACTAAGAAACTAGTGTTTCGGTAGTCCCTGTTCCAGAAGATAAATGATCTCTTCTGGAGTGCGTATTGTGTCCACGTACAACTCTAAGACTTGTCGCCCCATCGGAAGTGTAGCATGATATTCCATCATGGTCCCAACGTCGTCATCGTTGCGGATCTCCATAACTGAAAAATAGGCAGTCCCGTAATCAAGACGGTTGTACTTTCGGTAACGTATACGCTCCACGTCTTTACGCCACGCTCCCTCTGGACGAATCTTCCTCTCAGCCTTTTCCTTCAGTTGGGCGAAGGTGATGTCCTTACTCATCCTGCAGAATATATGGTTAGGACAACGAAACACAACACCATGTTCGTCGGTGGTGACAGTCCCATGGTGATGAATGGCCGTTAGGAATTTGTCGTTTGAGTACTGGGTTTGGCACAATTGCCATTCCATTTCAGCTTGGTTGTAGCTGTCAAGAGGGAGATTAGGGTTTGGTGAAGAAGGTCTGAGGATGTGAACCCCCTTTTATAATAGGCATGGTGAAATGTCAGCCGTTGATTTCATTTTTAGATCACAAATCTGAGCCGTTTAAATTCTATCCGTTCAGACACATTTTCCAAAGGGATTGACATCCACTCCTTTATCTGACACACATTTGACTGATTGTAAGCCGTTGATCAAAACTGTCGGTGGAATCTGAGACGTCCAATATCTGTCGCTCTGCAACACTGGTTCGAACAGCATCATGCGAACCTATTCGCATGACCCCATTCGAACAGGTGAAAAACACCCAAGAGGGTGTGTCCCCATATTTAACACACACGAATGGCCTCGTGCGAACCTGTTCGAAGGCCCGTGTTCGAACAGGTGAAAATTCGTGAAAAAAAAGAGGTTTGGCCTGGCCTTTTGGTCATTTCACACCCTTATGGGGTGTGTTTCGAGTAGGAGGGGGTGTGGGAAAAGCAAACGCCTTTAGTTTTCAGCCAGTCAGCGCATGGGCCTTGGGCCTTTTTCAACTTCTTTTGATTGCAACCTTGGTCCATGACTTTCTTGTTCAATTCAAATGGATAGTAATTATCTTATATATATAGTTGAAAATTGAGAATTTATTCTTTTTCATATTTTTTTGATCTTTCTGCAAAATAAATAGTATATTAAATTAATGATTTGTATCATTGCTAATAATTGCTCTAAAAGTGACTCAAAAATGTTTTTAAAAATGCATTAAATTGGAGTTTATCAGGTGTCAACTCTCTATGAGGCATTTTTCAAAATAAACTAACATGACATGTGTGTTTGCTCTTGTTTGAGTCAGTTATACTATCCCCATCTTTCCGTTTATCATTATCCTTCATTTTCAAAACCAGATCCAACTATCCATAAAATGCCAAGTCCCTACAAGAGTATTTCATTCACTATCCCCCAATGATGAAATTTCACTAATAACAGTTTGAAAGCTCCATACTGGGGCAGAGTAATGATCACTAAGATTTCTGCTGGCATTCTAAACACTCGTGCAAGTTCTTTGAGTTAAAAAACAAAAAAGAAATCCAAAAAAGAAAAATCCGTTAGGTTGAAAACTCATAAGAGCAACCCAAGCAAAAATTAGGGCACAAAAAAAAGGGGAAAGAAATAAAGAAAAGGCAAATATATTAAAATGAAGTTTTGTCCTATAGTTACAATTTCGAGAAAATAAGCAATCATGATTTGAAGTGAAGTTTGGCCATTTTCCTATATCCAAAAAATCCAAAAAAGAGAAATACCATTTGCTACCCACTTTGAGCCAAAAATCAAAAAACCTTTCAATCACCTTAGACAAGGATCAATCCCATATCAAATGACGATGTACCACTTTTATCAGCTTACTCTTCTCAAAAGAAAGAAAAAGAAAAATAATAAACAAAAAAAGAAAGTGAAATTCAAAAATAGAGGATTGAAAAAATCCTGGAAAAAGAAAAAACAAAAGCGGTAGAAATTGAGAGCTGATACTTCACACCATCAAACGCATAAAAGATCATTGTCTGAAATAAACCCTCAAACACTTCCTTTGGCCTAAATATCCTATCCTCCATAAACCCTTGGCCGCGTTACAACCCTAAACAGGTTCATTCTACCATGAAGCATATAAAAGATTCTTTGTCTCAACCAACCCCCCAAACACTTCTTTGGGCCTAATAATCATTTCCTTCATAAATCATTAACCGTTAGCCACATTACAATCCTAAGGTCCATTCTGATCAATGACTGGTTGCTTCCTTTTTAAAGTTTTAACTTTAGAACCAAATAATCAAAATGATTTGTTTGTTCACAAAAGTTACAAAAAAGAAAAGAAAATTAAAAAAAAAGAAAAACCTAAAAGGGCTTGCACGCTTGAAGTTCATCAAGAGAAAGTAATAGGAAAAATTTTTAGTGATCATCAACAAAGTGGAATTTCATCGAATCAAAAACTCTTGACGTTTTAAGTACTTATGTATTTATATTTGGATTAAGTTGTGTGTCGGCTCCGATAGGTGATTTTGAACGAGTTATTTAACTTGTATTTGAACTAAGTTTTATTTTGATGAGAAACCCTATCAATATGACATATGAGTCATTTAAGGTTGTTATGTTAATCCAAATTATGAATGCATACGCTGAATAGGCTAAAAAGGTAATGTCTCGATTTTTATTGTCGGCTAAAAATCTAGGATGTTACAGTGAACTAAAAGTGCATTCAATGATGTTACTACTAAAACTTATGTAAATTATTTGAGTAGTTATTTTTGCATTAAAAAGTGTGGTTTAAAAATATACTAAATGGAAAAATTGTAAATATAAATTGTTTTTTTGTCAACACAAATTAATTTTTTAAAAGTAATGGAAATAGTAAAAATATAATTTAGTATGTATATTTTTTTTGGCAAGAGATAATTTAGTATGTATATACAAATATATCGTATTATATTATTGTGCGTTAAATAGTATATGCTATAGAGAAGTATTTAACCAAAAGAGCATCTGAAATACTTGTGTTTCCATTTATCCTCCAAACACTATACTGAGATAAAAGTTGTGATTTAAAAAAAAAATAAAGAGTTTTGCTATGAGGCAAACATATAGCATGTAATTAAAACAAGAATCAAATGCTCCAAAAAAATTTTATTAACTACTTTTCTTTTTTTAGATATATTTACACTTCTATAAAATAAAGAAAAATTTAATAACATGTATTAAATACTCATTATATAGTTAATACTCATTAATTAATATGCTTTACATAATCATAACATTGGGAAATTGCTCCATAAAAAAAACATTGGGAAATTGTAGTTCGTGTTTTAACTTTCAAAAGACTAAAAAACACTTTCAAAGATTTTTTTTTTTGGTATGGACCATTGCTGGCTACCCACGGAGTGTCCCTACGCTTTCAACGAAAGACTAATCTCCGCTCGTGCTTAGAATCAAATTTCGCACTGGCCAATACTGAGTTTGTCCACTGCGAGAATCGAACCCGGGGGCACCGGATCGACCCCCCATGTCCCAAGGTAGATTAAGCCATTGGGCCAACGGTGTTGGTTACTTTCAAAGATATGCTACAAAACTAGGATTGTAAAAACAGAATATAATTATTTGTTACTGCATCTATTATCTATCAACTTAATATTTTTTTGGTGTTTCTAACAATTTAATATTTACTATTTATTATCAAATACAAATACTAATACACACATAATATACATAAATTTTTTTCTGAACGAGCGAGACTCATAAAAACAATAAAACTATATTGACAACGCGCAATGTTTGAGACTATATTCACAACGCGTAATCTTTCTTCATTGGGACTCAAAAGGTAAATGTTCATTTATAATAAACAAATTCTTATAGAAAAAATAAAAAAATAATTTTTCTGACGTGTAATGTTTCTCGTCGAGAATCACAAGTAAATAAATTATACCAACTAAAGTAATATTTCCCCGTTGGAATTCAAAAGAAAAATTTACATGCATAAATGAAAAATATAAAAAAATAACTATTTTGACAACACATAATATTTTACTGTAGGGTTAGTATTTTATAAAGACAAAAATGATAAAAATAAAAGTAAAATTTCTAATCCTAAATTATTACATGTTGACATCATCTTGATCACTAAGATTAAAATTGATCATGAGACATTTGGATCCAATACTATTTTTTTTGACATAATATGAACGTTAGTTTTTTTATTTTTAGTTGATGATATGAAATAAAGGCTAAAAATATATTGTGTTGCTAATTAAGTTTTTCTAGAATAGAAGGACGTGAGAAAATTTTAGTAAAAAAAATAAAAATAATATGGCATCTATTGCTTTAAACTATCAGTCATTAGTTTCCCATTTTTTTTAATACAAATATGTTTAAATTTCATTACTAATTGTGAGAAATTGCAGCATTGTTATTATTGCTGTTAATTTTATGAGAAATATTGAACTGATTTTGTACTTAAGTCTACTTGAATTATTTGCATAATTGTGTGCTCACATGCATATCTTAGTATCAATTGTGAGAAATATGTTATTAAAATTGAGTTAGGAAGTATTCTAATATCTAACTTACACTATTGGTTTGTCTTTGTTAATATAATTCCTAATGTTTGTGAGACTGATTGAATATTATGGCAATAGAGTTTTAATATCCTATCAATATTAACTTTAAGGTGATGTTTTAACATTGTTGTGAGACTTATTGAATATGATGGCCTTAGAGTTTTAATATCCTATCGATATTAATTGTGCATTGTAATTCTGGATCCTTAGGCGGGATTACAATTCACAACTAAAATATTGTTATTGAATATTATGGCCTTAGAGTATATCCTATCGATATTAACTTTAAGAAGATGTTGTAATATTGTTGTGATTTTAATTGTGCATTGTAATTCGGTATCCTTAGGCGGGTTTACAACGTGCAATTAAAAGATTGTTTTATGTTGGCAAGCTTGATAAATTATTTTGTTTGCTTGTTCAGCATAATTTATCAAGGATGAGCCTCCCAAACCTACAAAAAATACAAGAAAAATAAGTATGCCAACAAAATACAATTAATGGTTTCTTGTCGAGACTCAAAATCAGAATATTCACTAATGTGAAGCAAAGACATTTATAAAGGCAAAATACAAAAAATAATTATACCGAAAACATATGTTTTTCTGTTGGGATTGATTAAATACAATAAAATTATATTGACAACTGGTAATGTTTTCTCGTAGAAACTCAAAAGCTAAACATTCATTTATGAAGCAAATAAGAATGAAATTGTAAATACAAAATATAAAAAAAAAAACTACACTGACAACATGCAATGTCATTTTAAGATGACAAACACAGGATAAATAAAATATATTTTTTGTTACATATATAGATATGGCTGGATAATGATGGAGATATGGCTGGATAATGATGGAGATATGGCTGAGCTGTATCTAACAGACAAGTTGGTTCAGCAGCAGATTGAACGTAGTGGAGATTGTACAAGTGATGGTGAGGACGAGAAGTTAAGGCAACTAAGCGGCTCTTAACATGACGAACACGTTCCAAATTGAAGACGAGAAGTTGAAGACGAGAAGTTAAGACGAGAAGAAAATAAAGAAATAAAGAAATCAGACGTGTTCGTCATGTTAAGAGCCGCTTAGTTGCCTTAACTTTTCGTAATTAATTTTGGTCCCTAAAAAATATTTTAGTTGCCTTAACTTCTCGTGTTCAACAGGATAAATACACATGGCTCCAACCCAATGTCATTTTTTAGGGCCTAAAATTAATTACGAACTATACATACAGTAGTTATTTCAACTTTTGTCACGAAATAATTATTGGTTCAGCGGTAACTAGTCGTCTGTTCGAATCCCCGAGGTGGCTTGAAAAATTCGATCATACCACTCAACCACTACTTGTTAAATATATATCTTTGCAAGTGATATATATATATATATATATATATATATATATATATATATATGTATACTATAGTAAATACACAAATATATCTATATTCCAATAGGAAAAACAAAAACTTGTAGGGTAGGGGCCTCTACTACTTGCTAACTTTTAATTGTATGTCTTCTTAAATAATATTTTTTCTAAGATTTGTTGATAAATTTCTTATGTGGATTTTAATTTATCTTCAAAAATGAAGTAATCTGTGGGGGGCAATTTGATAAAAATAGGGCGCAATTAGGGGATCAATTTTTAAGATTTGAACAGGGCCTCCAAATTGTTTGGGACGGTCAAGGTTACAAAGATAAAATATAAAAATACTATACCTAAAAAGTGTAATTTCTCCAAATTCCTTTCAAAAGCAAAACACAAAATTATAAAGGTGAATATAAAAGGATTTGAAGCAATAGTGATAAGGAGAAAAAACTGGATGAAGAGAGTGATTATTGAAAGATTTTATTTTGATTCTAAAACTGTGTAGTGCAATATTTTATTGTCAAAGACTCAAAAGTGAAATAATAGCTATATTGACAACATTTATAGATATATTGTCGAGACTACTTAAAGTCAAGGAAATTATACACAACAATAGGTATTGTTTTTTGTAAAAATGAAAAACAAATGACAGACTCCTCCGTCCAAACAAGAGGTAGACCTACTTCATAGGAGTAGGAAAAAATCTCGTCTCCGAGATTCCGTCGATGATGCACATAGAGATGACGAGTTGAAGGATACGCTAATAGAATAAACGGGTTCA
This sequence comes from Astragalus membranaceus, assembly GCA_039519185.1. Classification (NCBI taxonomy): domain Eukaryota; kingdom Viridiplantae; phylum Streptophyta; class Magnoliopsida; order Fabales; family Fabaceae; genus Astragalus; species Astragalus membranaceus. The sequence goes on from CM076847.1 coordinate 153,051,862, forward strand.
CCATCTGCAAACAGGTTCTCCTCCAAGCTTTTGGGTCAGAAGGTTTGGATGAAGAATTCTGGGGTGAAAAACCAGATGATCTTCCCAAAAACAAATGGTATAAGGACGAGGTGCCACAAGGAAATCAACATCTGACATAGTTTAATCCCAAGTCAGAGATTTCCTTCATGGATGTGGAGCTTCAATCTTGGGCTAAACTGTGGCATAGCACCTTGATCATTAAAGTTCTTGGTAATTAAGAAGGTTAATTTTAAAACCTTGGAAAACAAATTGCAGCGTGAATGGAGGAAGAATGGTACAATAAAGATTACAGATCTTGCGGATGATTTCTATCTTGTTTGTCTTTCCTCCTAAGAGGATTATGATTATACTCACGCCCTGTTTAAAGGTCCATGGAAGGTGGTGGATCATTACATCATAGTCCTATATATTGAGAGCTATCACTGTAATTCAACATTGCTGTATTTGATTGATTGTTGATTCAATTGAAATAAGTTTGTCATTAATACAAGTGCTATGCCATGTTGGCAGCCTATGTGGCAATCTTAGTCTAGTCACTTGACATGTGTAAAGAAACAATGTATATATAGTTGATCTTCTCATTTTCAATAAATTCATTCTCTGTGAACAATAAGCTCATTCTCCCTCTATTCAACTCTCTCCCTTTTCGGTTTTATCCCTAACAAATTGGTATAACAGAGCTTCAAGATCCTTGAAGATTCATCAATGGCGACGCGAGACAACGGTGGCATTCCGACGAATCTCCCTATCTTCAACGGAAATGACTATGAACGGTGGTGTGCGCAAATGAAAGTTCTGTTTCGCTTTCAAGATGTACTTGAAATCGTGAATGATGGTGTTCCATCACTTGCAGAAGACGCCACTGAAGCGCAGAGAAACAATCACCATGCACTACGAAAGAGAGATGGAAAAGGCTTGTTCTTGATTCACCAAAGTGTTGATTCGAATATCCTGAATTTGATCATTGATTGTGATTCCGCGAAGAATGCGTGGGATATCCTCAAGAATGCATATAGAGGAGCAGACAGATTGAAGAAGATTCCCTTGCAGTCGCTCCGGAAACAATATGAAGCATTGAGGATGAAAGATGGGGAATCAATTGGTGAATTCATTACAAGGTTAGTAGCTTTAACCAATCAAATGAAGAGTAATGGTAAAACTGTATCTGAAACGAGTAAGGTAGAAAAAGTTCTCAGATCTTTAACCCTAGAGTTTGACTATGTCGTCACTACTATTGAGGAATCAAAGAACCTCGATGAGATGAAGTTAGAAGAACTTCAAGGTTCTTTGGAGGCACACGAATTGAGGATTAGACAAAGAAGTTCAGAAAAGGAATCTGAACAAGCTTTGTTAGCTCAATCCTCCAAGAAGAATTGGAAGTCAAATAATAAGAAAGAAAAGGGAAAATGGAAGGGTAAAGATAAAGAATCTGGTAGCAAGAAAGATGAACAAGGAAACTCTGATAAGAAGAAACCTGACTTGAGTAAGGTGCAATGTTATAATTGTCAGCAATTTGGGCATTATAGGAACAAATGTAAAAACAAGAAGGTTCCTAGGAATAAAGATGCTGAAGCCAAATTTGCAAATGATGAAGATACCAACTCTGACTCTGATTCAGAAGGCCTAGTATTGATGGCAATAATAGATGATGAGGATGAAGAGGATATCTGTTATGATAAAATTGTTGCTGAAAGTAGTGAGCAAGACAGTGGGAACACTTGTGAAGAAAGTGGAAACACTTGTGATGCTCAAAATACAAGTGCAATGTGTGTGGGGCAGGGCAGTGGTGACATTGGTGATGCCTCCAACATTGCCAGCAATAATGATGAAGAATTATCCTTCATGACAGCTACTGACACAGAGTTACTGCTGTTGAAGGCAGATACAAATGAGAGTGAAAGAAAATCTGATGAATGGTATCTAGATACAGGATGCTCAAACCACATGTGTTGTCATAAGGAGTGGTTTATTGAACTGAAACAAATAAGTAAAAGAATTAGATTTGCAGATAATAGTAGAGTCACTGCAGAAGGAATTGGCACTGTAAAGATTCTGTCAAGAGATGGAAAATGGTGCTATATTCAGGAAGTGTTCTATGTGCCAAAGATGATGAGCAACCTGTTAAGTGTTGGCCAGATGGTTGAGAAGAGATTCTCTATTGTAATGGATAATAATAGTCTCAGTTTGTTTGATCCAAACAAGAGGTTGATTTTGAAAGTATCAATGCAAAACAACAGAACTTTCAAAATCAAATTACAAGTAATTGAAGAGCAATGCCTCTCAACCACTGTTGATGGTGAGAACTGGAGGTGGCACAGAAGATTTGGTCATCTAAACTACAAAAGCTTGAGTACCTTACATGATAAAGGGATGGTATATGGTCTGCCAGCAGTGAAGATACCTGGTGAGATATGTGAAAAATGTTGTGAGTCAAAACAACCTAGGAAAGCTTTCAAGACAGAAACACCAGGGAGAGCAAAAAAGAAACTAGAAGTGATATTCTCTGATGTGTGTGGTCCATTTGATGTCAGGTCATTGGGTGGAAACAGTTACTTTGTGATATTCATTGATGAATACACTAGAATGACATGGGTGTATCCAATCAAGAGAAAGAGTGAAGTGCTTGGAATTTTTAAGAGTTTCAAGACAATGATTGAAAAACAAACACTACTAGAAAAACTGTTTTTAGCGTCGGCCAAAAGCCCACGCTAACAGGCCAAAAGCCGACGCTAACAGTGAATTAGCGTCGGAGTAACGTCGGCCACGTGTCGAGGCTAAAATGTTCGAAGGTAAATATAGCGTCCCGTAATTTTAGCCGACACTAAATGTAGCGTCGGCCAGGCCTACGCTAAAACCGACGATATTGCAAGGGCCGACGCTACATAGTCAATCAAAAAAAGTCAACGAATTAACTAGCGTCGGCCAGGCCGACGCTAAAGTCAACAAAAAAAAGTCAACTTTTTTAACTAAAGTCGGATTGGCCGATGCTAACCTAAGTTTTTTTTTAAATAATTAATTATCCTACTCCAATGTTTCTCCACGCTGTAGAACTTCTCGATCTTAAACTATTACTAGCTCTGTATATATCAGTACCTTCCATTGTTGTTAAACAACAACAATAACTAATTCAATTACTACAATAACAGCTGAACCTGTTTCTTCTTCAAGCTCATGTGATGAATGTTGAAACTAAACAATAACACAGATAAAGAATCAAAGAATGATGTAACCAAAAAAAGAAAGAAAGAGAGATGTTTGTGTTCTGTTACAAGTGCATCTTATCAAGAAACTATACACATAATAATTTTGAATCGGAAGGAACTCACCATAGTTCACTATATTTATTGTCACACAAATACACAAATATAAGAACCATACGTAAGCGGTATAAACAGACAAACCGAAAATATCCTTGTTTCAGTTAAATTAAAGTGTATTGTTACATGCATTGATCAAAAAATAAAAGTGTACTATTATAGAAATCAATTGCTGCTAATCAAGATCTTGGGAGTGCTACCAAGAACTCAATTTTCGAAAATGTTGAATGAATTCCGGAAGCCTTAACCCCTTCAAATGCATGACGGACAGATCCCCGTATTATTTCTCCCCCTAAATGCTCCTTTGTAATTATACTAAGGTCAGGAAGAGACATATTTCTAACACTAATGTCAGAAATGGGATTTATGTGTAAGGCATGAGAACTCATACACCACTTGGGCATGCTTTACTTCGTTTAGTATGCCACCTCTGTTTTTGATCAAAGTATGTGTTGACTCTCTGTCATATGATATAAGTTGCTTAATTTTAGAACCAAAACTACAGGGATTTGATTGTAAATTCTGTTGATTGCCGGGGAATTAGCTTAGTTTAGATCAATGTATTAGGATTCATTTTGTAAGCTAATTCTCTCACTCCTGGTGCCAATTGAAATGGAAGACCTTCAAGTTGTCATAGCATCAACTAGCGAACCAGACATTTGCCTAGTGGTGCAATAGGAAGCTGAAGGAGAACTTTCTGTCACTTTTCGCGTCGCGACCAGGAGGCGTCGCGACGCAGCAGAAGTATTTCGCAGGATTTGTTTCTGGAAGATTTCGCGTCGCGACGGGTGCGGGTCGCGATGGTGCGTAAAAATTAAGGTTTTTAAGGATTTTTCAGCGAAATTTCGAGGGACTTGGTTATTGGAGCGCAGCTAGGGTTTGGAACAGCTTGGAGGTGTGATTTTGGAGTCTTCCAATCACTTGGGAACAAGGATTGAAGGTTTCTATGGCTTCCTCTATTTGCTTTTTCCCCTTTATCTTATGTTGTACTCTTTTCACCATGTGTAACTAATTTCTTTTGATTAGGGAGAGATGATTCTCCCCAAACCTATCTTATGGATTCTTTGTTATGGTTAATACAATTAGTTGTTTGATTTATCATAAGTCTATACCTCTTTGTTTAATGCTTTATAGTTACATATGATAATTATAATGATTTAGGGTATGTGATCACAAAGGGATATGGGTTGCATGCTTGATATGGGGTTTTAGATCATAAACTTGTGATCACCATAGGAAAGTGGGATTGGATTTATGACTTCTTTATTTCTAGGGTTCACGGCTTTACCAATTGGCATGATTCACCTAAGGAATTAGGGTAACTCAATTAGGTAAAAGGGGTTTTGAGGCAAGGAATTGTCTTTAACCTAATTTAGTGAATTGAATCTGGTATTTCAAACAATTAATTTGTGATTAGCTGAAGGTTCATAAGATAGGTGAGGGGAGAGAATTCGACCCCTAATTGCTTTCCTTATTATTTCAACAACCGTCGTTATTTTCGCGTTACTAAATTCTCAAATCAAATCAATTTTCACAATCTAAGAATCGATAATTTTGCCATTGTTAAACAACACGCAATCCCTGTGGAGACTACCGGTCTTACCGTTCTTTTATTACTTGCGACATTTGGTACACTTGCCAAAAGTCTAACAGTATGCCACCTCTAATTTCAAGGTAAAGTGGTAAACTAAATTCCCTCCTCCCTTAGCCAACAAAACCTGTCTCCATATAGAATAATAGTTACTACCTTCACTAATGGGAGTTAGAATAGCAAAATTCAACAATTGAAATATGTATACATAAAAGTTATGAGAAAGAGTGAACCAAAATCACTTAAATGGTCCAACCTGTGCAACAATTGAAATATGTATACATCTTATCAAGAAACAAGTACAAAAAATACTTGTAACTGATCCAACCTGTCAAGGAAAAAAAGAAGAGTTTTTATCAACTAAATACTCTACAAACTTTTCCATGTAGTGATTTATCAACTAAATACTCTACAATATTCACTCTAGCTAACATTTTAAGCTTTCTTTGTAGTGATTGATTAATCACCTCGGAGGAAGAACTGCTTGTGGAACGAAAGGAGCTAGTGTAAGCTGTTTCCCTCTCAGCTGCAGGACAAATTAATTAAAAGGACAAATAAAAGCAGGAGTGAGCAATTATTAAGAGGAAAAGCATTGAAGAGATGAACAAAGAACATTTTCAAGTGATTTACTCATATCAATTTTGGTGAACCTGTACCCAGATGCCCATTTTTGCATATTTAAAACCAGTAGACATGGTATTGAAATATCCAATACTCTCCATAGCCTGCACACAAAACAAAATAATTGATCCAATTTTTTCTTAAAACATTGAAAAGCTGAATTCCTCTCCAAAAGAGTAAGAGAGTATAGATTATCAAGAGCAATTCCATATAAGAAGCTAATGTGTAAAGGATTGATTTTCAAATTAAATACACAATAGTGTTACTTGTTTTCTGTGCTAGAAATGACGAGGTTTAGGACTCTTAAGGAAAGTTACAAAAATTAGAGATTGAAAAGTAAACAGATAAGATTTGCATCCTCTCTAACTATATATGAACTTTTCACAGAAGTAACTTTCAACCTTCTCTTCACTACATTTTTTTACAAACAACATAAATGAAAAAACAACAGAATGGGTCAGAGACATGCATCATACCCGATAAGGAGGACCAGCATAATGTATACCCGACTGAAAACAAAATGCATTAAATAATGTCTAGAATAGTTGCAACCATGTCCATTAGTTCAGCTACATCAGATTGAGCTATTACCACCATGTTTGGCAACAAAGCCATGTAAGTGATATCAAATGCTCCACAATGAGTTGGTCCCTCTGCACAAACCAAACTGTGATGATGGAGGAAAAAAAGTTCCCAATCTGAAGAGGTTTGTGGTAGTATTCCCTTGAGCAATGCCTTCCCCTTGGCAGACACAAAAGCATTTGATGTTATTTCTCTGCAAATCAAAAGTAAACAAAGAAAAAAAACGATTATAACAACAAAACTGTCATGCTCTCCATGAGCTATACCTTCTATCCAATTAGCATGTAATGGGAGAAACATTTACCTATTGTTGTAGGTGAAGATGTAAAAAGTGCTTGAATACAGGTTCTATGACACCCCCACTAACCAAATGAATGCTATTACCCAGACAACAAGTTTTTGCCTATTACAATCATATACATCTGCATCCATAAACAAAAAGGAATGAAGAGGAAAACATAACATAATTTTGAAAATCAGCCTATGCAAGGTGTTCAGCAATAAGGGGAAAACCAATTCATACATTCTCCATGTTGTAAAACCTTTGAAAATACTTGAGACCATTTGGATCTATTGAAAGAAGAAACAAATAAGATTAGATTAATATCATTGGGTAAAATATAACAAGGTCAAGTTGAAGACCCATTTTTTTTTCAGCATCGTCAAGGTTCTTCAATTCATAGATTTATGATGTAAAGAAACCAAAAACTCCATAATGAAAGAACTCAATTTGAAAGTAAAATACATGGTTGCAATTTCTTTCTGACATGAAGTATACAATCCCAATGTCTTGTGACAAACCAAATGTAATGGAAAAAAGCAAAAGTAAGAGATAGCAAAAATGTACCTCCTTCTTTAAGTAGGAAAACACATCCTTCATTATTTTCTCATACCTAGCCACGGTGAAAATGAGTTAGAAGAAAAATAGGAGGAAAAAATGCAATCTGAAAAAAAAGGGAGAAGCAGAAACAAAAAAGAAGGAAAAAAGAAAGATTCTGAGAAAAAATTGGAGAGAATTGCCGTGAGCCTTCAACAATCGCACCACCACCCGCGGTGGTCATTACCGCTGTAAGCTCCACCCTCCACCGCGAGCCTTCTCCTTCCACCGCTTCCGAACGCCGCACCCACACCACCCGCGGTGGTCTTTACCGCTGTAAGATCCACCCTCCACCGCGAGCCTTCTCCTTCCACCGCTTCCGGACGCCGCACCCCCACCACCGCAAGCCTTCTCCTTCTCCGACGACGATGAGGGAAAGAGAGGGCAAGAGAATGAGGAGGTAGGTCGATTGAGTGAGTGAGTGAAAGAGAGGGAAAGAGGGATTCACACGCGACTGAGAGAAAGAGAAAATTAGGGATTTGTTTTTTTTTTTTGACAAACAAAATTAGGGATTTGTTGATTGAGGGTAAAGAAGAGAGTTAGGGATTATGTTCAGCTTAGCCAAGATGTACCGTCGGCTTAGTCCGACGCTATAATTGATCTTGGTGTAGTGTGGCCCTAGCCGACGCTAATTTCCAGAGTAGCGTCCGCTACATCCGACGCTAATTTTTTTTAAGAGCAAACAAATTTGTGGGGTAGCGTGGGTCAAACCGACTCTAGGCCGACGCAATTAGCGTGGGTGTCGTGGCCGACGCTAAAATATGGACGCTAAAAACCCATTTTCTAGTAGTGAAAGTGAATGTTCAATCAAAACTCTAAGAACAGATGGAGGAGGTGAATATAACTCACATGAATTTGCAAAATTTTGTGAGAATGAAGGCATCATACATGAAATAACTGCACCATACACACCTCAGTATAATGGCATTGCTGAAAGGAGAAATAGGACCATCCTAAACATGGTAAGAAGCATGATGAAGGAAAAGGAGTTACCTCATTGTCTATGGGGAGAATTAGTAGACACAGCAGTGTACATTTTAAATAAATGTCCAACTAAAAAGCTAATTGGCATGACACCTGAGGAGGCTTGGCTAGGAAGAAAGCCAAGTGTCAAGCATCTCTGAATAATTGGCTCACTATGTTACAAACATGTGCCTGAGCAACTTAGAAAGAAGCTGGATGACAGAGCACAACAAATGGTTCTTGTTGGATATCACCCAACAGGAGCATACAAATTGTATGATCCTGTACAAAAGAAAGTTGTGAAGAGTAGAGATGTTGTAATAGATGAATACAAGAGTTGGGACTGGAATCAGCACAATGCAGAAAGTAGTAAGAGGACTACTGTGCTAGACTTTGATGAAATGCAGGAACATGTTAATGAAGTTCCTGCAGTTGCAGAAGCTATTGTGCAAAATGAAGAACCTGTCATGCAAAATGAAGAAGTGCCAGGTAAGGAGGTCATTGAGAAATAGGCAAGTGCTTGAAAGACTAAATGATTTTGAGTTGATATCAGATTCAGCCATCTCTGCAGAAGGCGAACTTGTACACTTTGCACTGCTTGCAGAAGGTGAACCAGTGAGTTTGGAGCTAGCAAGAATTGAAACAGTAAGGCCGGTGGTAGCATTGGCTAGTGGAAAAGGCTCGTCTATGCATCAGCTTGATGTAAAATCAGCATTCCTCAATGGACCATTGGAGGAAGAGGTGTATGTTACACAACCACCAGGTTTTGAAATCAAAGGGCAAGAAAAGAAAGTACTTAAACTGAGGAAAGCCTTATATGGTTTGAAGCAAGCTCCTAGAGCATGGAACAAGAGAATAGATGTCTTTCTCTTAGATCAGAAATTTACAAGATGCACAACTGAGCATGGTGTGTATGTGAAGAACTCAACCAGTGGTGATAAACTGATGCTATGCTTATATGTTGATGATCTGCTGGTGACTAGCAACAATGAAGCTGACATAAACTCATTTAAGAAGGTGATGATGTCTGAATTTGAAATGACTGATTTAGGTCATACTTTCTGGGAATGGAGTTTGTGAACACTGACAAAGGTATATTTCTGCATCAAAAGAAGTATGTAAAAGATATCTTACACAGGTTTGAAATGGCTGATAGCAAGCCCGTTTCTACTCCAGTAGATACAAGCAACAAACTTGAAAAGGATAGTGAAGAGAGTGAAACAGATGCCACTTTCTACAAGCAAATTGTGGGCTCACTTAGATACCTCTGCAACACAAGACCTGACATCGTATATGGTGTGGAATTGATAAGTAGATTCATGGAAAAGCCAAAGGTTTCTCACTTGATGGCTGCAAAGAGGATGCTTAGATACATCAATGGTACACAAGACTATGGAATTCTGTATTCTAGGCAAAAGGACACAATCATTGCTACTGAGATATTTGGATATACAGATTCAGATTGGAGTGGTGGCAGAAGTGCCAGGAAGAGCACTGGAGGCTATGTTTTCATGTGTGGAAAAGCACCAATCTCATGGTGCTCAAAGAAGCAAACCGTAGTAGCTCTGTCCTCCTGTGAGCCAGAGTACATTGCTACTTCTTTTGCAGCTTGCCAAGCATCATGGCTAAGCATGCTGCTGTATGAAATTGGTCTGTACAGAAACACTGAGATGAAGTTGTTAAATGACAACAAATCTGCCATAGATTTGGCCAAAAATCCTGTGGCACATGGTCGTTCAAAACACATTGAAACAAAGTATCACTTTCTTCGTGATCAAGTAAACAAATGGAAGCTTGAATTGGTCCACTGCAGAACTGAGTTGCAACTGGCAGATGTAATGACAAAATCACTGCAGAGAGAAAGATTTGAAGAGCTAAGGAACATTACTTTTGGAATGGAATCCCTCAGCAACATGAATTAAGGAGGTGTATTGAGAGCTATCACTGTAATTCAACATTGCTGTATTTGATTGATTGTTGTTTCAATTGAAATAAGTTTGTCATTAATACAAGTGCTATGCCATGTTGGCATCCTATGTGGCAATCTTAGTCTAGTCACTTGACATGTGTAAAGAAAAGATGTATATATAGTTGATCTTCTCATTTTCAATAAATTCATTCTCTGTGAACATAGCTCATTTTCTCTCTATTCAACTCTCTCCCTTTTCGGTTTTATTCCTAACAAGTCCAACGTTGGAGGCCGCTGTTCTCTCTTTCGGCTTCCTTGTCTCATAATATCAAATATTTAACATTATGGAAAGACTAATAAATTATATTTTAATAATTGTGCAATATATAATTAAACTAAAATAATTTTAGAAAAACTAATTGGCTATCTCAGTTACCCTCTAATAGTCATCACCATCTTCATCACCAATAGCAGATGAGAATGAATTCATGCATGTTGCATTATGATCAATTTCTTCATCCACATCATTGTTTATGTCTTCATTTTCATGAATCTCTTCATCCACAACATTGTTGTTATTGACCTCTTCTTCTTCTTCTCACCATTTGATGTTGTAACTCTCCATTACTCATATGCATATGAAACCTAAAATGGCTAGGGTAGCGCATGAAGGGAGTGAAGTGGAGAACAAGGTTGTATTGACCCGGACTCAGTTGTTGTTGCCAAATTGTGTTTCCTTTTCGCCATTGGTGTTAGCAACAATTTTAAGGAAGGAGGGGGTATAAGGCGTCTTCCTAGTGGTGGGTTAAATCTCTTGATTGTCTGTATAATTTGTAAGTGGCTGGTTTGATCAATGCGATTTAGTGGGGATGTTGCTGCTTTTGTCTCAGTTTTGATGAGTTTTATTGTTGCTGATTGTTGGTTGGATTCTTGGCTTAGCTCCGGGAGGTGTCTGTCGTGGGTTGAGGAGCCATCACAGTTTGTTCGGGTCGTGTCCAGTCTAACAATTGAGTGCAGGTTTTGTGTTAGATGTGTAAAGTCGTTTTTGTAGTTTTTTCCTTTTATTTGGGTACTTTTTTTCGTCCTTTGATCTTTTTCCCACCAGATTTTGGTCCCAAAAGGTTTTAGTGAGATCGACCCCTTGTAAGTGTTAGGGTTAATGTATTCATTATACTCCATTCAATAAAATCTTTACTTATAAAAAATAAAGATAAAGTTAAATCTTGCGAACGGAAGAAGAACAAAAAAGAGAAAAAAATTCTTATTCTCTTAAACTTATTATGCTAAAACTATTTGAGTAGCTTAAGTTATTAAGTTGGTTAAATCATTTATGGCAGTTTAGGCCTTAAAAAAGATAACTCAAACAACTCATTTTTAGTTGCCTCTTATTGAAGATTTCCTAAGAATTTATTCATTATCATAAGCTTTTTAGCCAATTCATTAACTTAACAAAATTGATATATACACAAATAAAACAAAACCAAAACCCATAAAGAAATAGCAACATATAACGCTAGGTGAGTACTAAAATTTAACGGTAGAACAACATGAATAGTAGCTCAGCTAGCTCTTGTTTATTTTAGCAATGGAAATGTCGGTGGTGCTGCAAAGGAAGTCCTCTTCACAAACCTCCCTTTCATTCTAGGTCTCTTCTCTGCATTCAATTTCCTAACCTCATATCTTATTTTCTTCGAAAACAACCTCGTTCGACGCTTTTCTCTGTACCTCGACACCCTTGCCTCTCTTCCCCCATCTACCATTACTTGATGATACCCAAATCCACCATATGGATACTGAATCTCCGTTCCACAACTTCCCTAATAATTAAAAAAACACCACAAATTTGTTAGTAATTACAAAGTGTTCCATCAATCATTTAAAAATTGCTTAGTTAATCCAATGTCTAAAATCAGATAAATAAAAACTATATAAATTATTACCATGAATTCAGGCCAGGAGGCTTCATGAGCTTCAAAGTTTGGCTTATGACCAGTAGTCCAAGGACATTTTTGTCCATCCCAAGCAATGATTACTTCCTCATAATTTAGCTGCAAAGATATTTTCCTTTTCCTCTTATTTTCATTATTTTCTTTTTGGTCCCTAATCTCCTTCACTTCCTCACATGTTTCATAATCAAAGTTCAACTCAAACGAAGATTCTTTTCCCATCTCAATCTCGTAACCTTCAACTACTTCCGCTTCAACCTTCACTTTCTCACTGTTCACCCACTCGTCTTCCTTCATGAGCCCTAGCTCTTCCATTCCTATACACTCATTCTCCATTCCCCTTCCTAACAAACTCTCAACATCAGCTGCAAGTTCAATATCAGATGGAAGAAGCCCATGAAAGCTTTCCATTTCCATCTCCATCTCCATCTCATGATTTTGATGAACTTTGTTCTTGTTTTCAACCTCAGTTGAAGTTACAGAACAAGGAGAATTATATAACTCAGCTATAAAAGGATCATATATAGGTACCCGATAAAGAAGTTGAGCTTCATTTTCTTCATGTGAATGAGAACTCACTTCATCAAAACCAACTTCCGGTACAAGATGAAACGGGTTAACGTTAACGTTGACGTTTCTCGTCGCCACTTCGTTATTCGATAATTTAGGTGTCGAACGTGTGGTCGTTGAACGTTTCCCATGATGTCTTGTTGTTCTTGCTTTTTTTGTGAATCCATGATGCCACGATGGAACTGCTTCAGCTAAGGACTTAAACGACGCCGTTTTTAAACGAACGCGTTCATGTCTACGAGCTAATGAGTTAGCTGAGTGAACGGATGAGTCGCAAGATTGACAGAGAAAAGCATCGTCTGCAGCGCAGTACCACCGTGCTCTCTTTGTTATGCAATTGTCACACGCTCTTGCCGTTTTGCCTCCAACGGCGTTTGCAACGTTCTTAGTTGAACTTGAACTCATCACACACTCTGAAACAAAATTAAATTAGAATTTGATTTGTTTATTGTTATGTTGACAAAAAAGGGGAATGGAATACAATTATTTTAGTGAGGGAAGAAAGAAATGGGAGTGTGATAGAGTGACCCACAGGAGATGCTTTTGCAGTGTATTTAACAGCGAGACATCGTTTGGATATGTACTTTTGGGACTTTTTGCACAGTAAAAGGATTGAGGTGTGGGGTCCACAAGGGAAGCCTTATCTGTTTTTTAATTGGTTGATCTTGTAAAGTTGATCTTAATCTCTGCATTCTCATTGGTTGTCTCTCTAATCAAAGCGATTTCTAGTGGGACCCATGTGTCTAGTGGGTGAGCATGGGCTTTTTGAACCCATCTTGGATTAGAAAAAAAAAACGTTATTGTGAGAATTGTTTGAAGGTTTTTTTTTACCCCCATCATATCACTATATACGCCACAAGAAATTTTAAGACAAAAATACCCCTAGTTAAATTGACTTAAATCGGATCTACATATAAGGTAGGTAGATCCGATTCACAAAACTAAAAGGCGGATTTACGTATATCCGATTAGAATTAGTGGGGGAAAATTGGATCTACCTTTAGTAAGGTAGATCCGATTTGTTAAAATATAAAAACGGATATACCTATCAGTGGGGGTATGTCCGCTTTGTTAAAATGCAAATTGGATTTATCTCCCTGATAGGTAAATCCGCTTTGCAATTAACAAAGCGGATATACCTATCAGTGGGGGTATGTCCGCTTTGTTAAAATGCAACTCGGATTTACCTCCCTGATAGGTAAATCCGATTTGTACTAAATTCGAAGGGTAGGATTTGACTGACAATATTGATCAACAGTGTAGATTTCACCGACAATATCAACGGTTGATAATCATTGACGATTTCTATAAATACCCATTGCCAATACTGCTGAAATCGGATCTAGGTAGATACAATGGGGAAATCGGATATAGCTAGATCCGACTTACTATTTCTGCTAACTCTGAGGAAGATCGGATGTATGTAGATCCGATGGTAAATCTGATGGCAAATCGAAAATAGCTCTCTGAATGGTAAATCTGATTCTCTCAGGAAACTTTCTGGTCAAACAGATGCAAGTGAAAAATGGTAAATATTTTGTAAATTTTTAAAAATTTTAAGAGTATTTTCGTCTTTTCGTCTCCGACTCGTAGCCCAGGTATGACGCTGAGACAACCTAACAAAACGGTCTCATTCAAAATACTCTTAAAATTTTTAAAAACCATTTTTGAATGAGACCGTTTTGTTAGGTTGTCTCAGCGTCATACCTGGGCTACGAGTCGGAGACTTTTGTTTCGTGGTCCCTTGATCCATTTCTCTTTCTAACCCACTCATTTTTTTTCTGGACTTTTGCCAATTATTTCTGATTCAACTTTTGTGTGACACTTTAACCAATGTTACTTTGCCAGCTAAAATTCGCCCACGCTCTAATTCGTCTCTTCTTATTCTGGATTATGTGATTTTTTTATGTGAACTGGGAAGATAAAAGGTTTGACATCCAATTCCATTTATCACGAAGCAACCACCACTTTTGTGATAAGATAGGTATAGATTAGGGTACAATATTCAGTATACAGTAATCTAGTTCCCTGAGTTGGAGTGGCGTCAGACAAAGGTAACAGTCAAGATACACAGATTTTTTGGACCGGAAGACACGGATTATTAGTAGTAAATTATTATTCACGAGTATGAGTTATGATAGTACGGTGTTTGTTTAGTAATAGTTATTAAAGGGTTATAGAGGTAAATTACTATAATAATTAAAAAATGTTTAAAAAATCGCATTAAATTTTGAGTAATCGTATAGCAAGTTTAGTCGAATAATTAAAGGAACGGTTTTAGAAACCCATTAATTATGGGATTTTGGTTATTTTCATTGGTAACATTGGTTAATATTGAGTAACCACTTTCATTGGTAATATTGACTAACCACTTTCATTGACTAACCACTTTCATTGGTAATATCGGTTAATATTGACTAACCAGTGAATAAGGTAACTTCGGTTAGTCGAGTGGTAGCCACAGAAAAGCATAACTTCGATTATAGAGCTCTAACCACCTAATCCGCGAACTATGGTGATTCATAAATACTAGGCAATCAATCGTTATATAGGTTATTAACCACATAAGTGAGCAACGATGGTTATTAATTCACTAACCAAAAATTTCATTAGTTTGGTTAGTGAAATAATAAACGAAGTAAAGTATTCCCATGGTTAGTATTGTACGAACCAAACTTTTCAATAGTTTGGTTAGAGGAATAAGCATATCTTATTATTGTGTATCGTTAAACACAAATTTACTTAGAATAGTTGCGTGATTAAGAGTACATACATATTATAACGTCTCTCTTCACCATCGTTTCATCTCTCTTTCTCTTTTCATTTAAACAAAATTAAAACGTTTTCATCTCCGTCGACTACACCATCACACAGATACGCAACCACCGTCACCACGACACCTAACTAAAGTACAGTGTTTTCCACTAACCAAACATTTCAATAGTTTGGTTAGTACAATAATAACCACTCTAAACTATTTCTATGGTTATTATTCCACTAACCAAACCTTTCAATAGTTTGGTTAGTACAATAATGAGACATCAATGACGTAAAGGAAGAGCGTGCTTCAAAGGCGTGGATCAACGGGGTCCGTTTTTTCAACAACTGTGAGCGTCTTATTTCTTTGTGAGTGCGTTTTTTAGACTTCTTTTGTGTGAAAAATAAAGAAAGAGGTATGGATCACGAAGAAGAAGAAGAAGAAGAAGAAGAAGAAGAAGAAGAAGAAGAAGAAGAAGAAGAAGAAGAAGAAGAAGAAGAAGAAGAAGAAGAAGAAGAAGAAGAAGAAGAATAATAATAATAATAATAATAATAATAATAATAATAATAATAATAATAATAATAATAATAATAATAACGTTAAAGAGAAAAAAACGTGAAAACTAGAGAAGATGAGTGTAAGAGAAATTTGTGAGAGAGAAGATAGTGGAATTGTGACAGAGAAGATAGTGGAAGAGAAAATCAAGGAGCAAAAAACTTATTTGTTTTCGTAATCCCTAAAAAAATGGCACATTTATTAAATTATTTAATGTAATTAAAACAAAAAAAAGGATGTGACACAAATACCCTTATTCAATACTAGCCATTAGATTGAATTTCATTGAAATTTTGTGAATCCAATGGCTAGTATTAATTTAGTATAAGTTACTAAGTAAATGACTTAGTATCACAAGCCGTAGCCATTATTCACCTTAGAGTTAGGGTGGAAATAGATCGAGCCGATCTGGGTTTTTGAATGACCCGAATCTCACCTACATTAAAAATGTTAGGCCTGAGTCTGGTCTGTGGCCTGTTGTAAGCCTATTTTTGATGTTTGGTTTGACATTTCTGAAAGCCTGTTTAAAAGTCTATTTCACTAATTTTTTAAGAAAGCCTAGAACCTTTCAATGGTGTAAACTTTTGTAAATAGAATAAGAAACTAATAGGTTAATGAGATGAAGTTCTAATTTGATATCTAACCAAAACTTTTTAGGGAAATATCTTTGTATGACATCCTATTTAAATTATATTTTTATAATAATTACTTTAAATATGTCAAAAATTTATGTATGTCAATATGTTTAAATTAACAAAAAAAGTTAGCAAAAGAATGATTTAACACAAAGTACAAAATTAATATGAATAATAATAGCAATAAAAATATTATTTATATTTATTTAAATAGGTCGGCCTAACAGGCCTAAAAAGCTTTTTGGATGGCCCTGACCTTGTCTCTTTAGCTAAATAGGCATTTAAAAAACCTTAGCCTTATCTATTTTAAAAAAAGCCTGATCTGATCTGTATCTGCGTAGGCTGGGTCGTAGCCTATTCCTACCCTACTTGGAGTGGAAATAGAGGCTAATTAAGCTTGTAAGATTTGAGTGAGGTTAACCTATTTTTTTAGCTTTGAGTTTGCCCTGTTAGGTCTTATATGCTCTTTTTTAAGGTTTGTTGGACCTTTTAAAGATTGATAAAACCTTATTTCACTATTTTACTTGTTATAATAACTGGTGTGTGGTGGAAAGACTAATTAATTTAAAATAGTTGAGATACTAATAAATAATGATTCGATTAGTATAAAGATTTTTTACATTAACAAAAATTGACATGTCATAAAAATAATTGATTTTTATTCTATTCATGTTGAAAGTCATACCTACTGCAATGTAAAAGATTTACACATGCGTACCAAATAAACTCAATAAATAATGGTGTTGTTGGAAAATTTAACAAATTATTTGAAACAAACATTCTAAAAAAGTTACTTAATATGAAACTTGCACTTATAACATTCTCGTGCCTTAAGAGTGAAGATGGTGCAAAAGTTAGTATATTATGAAGCTTGATCGAGCATGTATATGCAAAAAATATATTATATTATGAAGCTAGGTTATCCAGAGACCAGAAGATCTGGTATATATAGTTTTACCCCCTTGCTCTATGTCTTTATGTCTCTCAATATTGGATCGAACCCAATATTTTAAGTACTTTAAAAGCAAGCCTCATACCAATAAACTACTCGGAAAATCAAATGTGGTATATATAGTCTCAAAAGGGTAGCTCACATGGTTGAGTGAAAGGACAATGTTGGTAGAAAAACGTATGCGTATGGGGTTTGAACCCCGCTCCCCTTCCCCTCTAACAACTAACACACTAATTACTAACCACTTAATTTGCCTATAAAAAAAGTGGTATATATAATTGTGCTCATGTGTGTCATGGCCTAGTCAGATGGGGATATTTCATTGACCATTTGTTAGTCTCTTAAGAAGGAATTATAGTAATGGATGATTCTCGGAATTTTGGTGTGGTAGGTGTGACCTCTATTATGTTAATTTCTCTCTTGTATTAGTAATAGGTGGGTATCATTAGCATTGTAATTTTATCTGTGTTTTATATACTTCATCCAATCTTTTTTTTGATAGGTCTTCATCCAATTTCTTTTATAAGCAAAAATTGGTTAATAAAAATTGATTTTAGACCAAATATATCAAGTTTTGTTGACCAATTTTTACTCGTAAAAGAGATCCGATGAAGTGCTTAATATTAAGATTCTCGTTTAATGGGTAGCACAGTTCTACAAAAATTTTAGAAAGCATGAGTTTGAGAGCTTGACTTGATATATACTAGTACTAGGTGAAGTATTCAATCCCAAACAAGAAAATTACACCAAGCTTCTACTCAAGAGCTACCTACCTCTGATATAGAGAGAGAATTGGGGGGATCATTTCTTTCAAAATGTGTGCATATTGATCTTGATGATGTTTGTCATATATGTGCTGCTAGCCGATAGTATCGGAGTCTCTACTCTTCTTTGTGTTACTATCTGTAGTTTATGTTTTCCTAGGCTTAGGCCCTCTATGTTAAAAAGTAGTTTTCTTTAAATAATTAATGTTAGATTACGACATTGTTGAAAATTTTAAACAATTTATATTGTGTTGACTTGTTTACTTTTCTACTATCTTGTGCAAATGCTACTTGTTATTTTTTTTTCACGGACAAACTACATATTAGTATTGTTTTTAAATGAACCACTTCATAATGTTGTTGTTTTGCACCAACTGAAGATCCACTTTATTTAGAATATGATATTGACATATCCATTTCATAATTTTTAAATGGTAATTGTATTTGTTCTAGTGGTGTAGCTCAGTTGGTTGGAGCTAAAGACATCTTTCGGTTGCTCTTGGGTTCGAACCCGGTATGCGACACTCTCATTCCCCATTTCTCCTATATGTGGCCATTGTGTCAGCCTATTGAAACAAAAAAAATGGTAATTGTATTTAATATACAAATTTATAAATAAATAAATAAATAAAAATATTGTAAAATTAGTATTATTAAGCATATGTAATAAATTAATTAATCCACGTAACCAAAAAATTTAATTAATCCACAATGGAGAATATATCACTTGATGAGAATTAGTTGAGGGCTAAAATAAAAAATCTGACCTGAGAGTACTTGGATGAGATGGTAGGGATTTTTCCAGCTTAACCAAGGTTCTGGATTCGAAACCAGTATTGGGCATGCAGCAGTGTTAAATCTCTTGAGAGAGAGTTTTGTCGCTCATTATGGTCCTACCCGACTCGAGGGATTAATCTCTACAATTGCGCATAGAGGATACCCAGTTTCAGGCACGGATCTACTTGTTGTTAATTGGGGGCATTTGCCCCCACTTGAAAAATTATTTTGGTTGGAAATATATATAACAAATTTATTTTGCCCCCATAAAAAAATAAAGGTTGCCCCCATAAGATAAATTAAATGTAGAAATTCACAAGACTTAAATAAAAAGAAACGTAAATTGGTACTAATTTTATCTTTTTAGCTATGTATTTATAGAAATTTAGGTATTTTAAGGTTTCTTTGTAATGAAATTATGTTCTTTGGAAAGTTTATAATAATTTTTTTAAGAAAATTTTATAGGCTATTTTTTTTGCCCCCACTAGTGAAAATTTCTGGATCCGTCACTGCCCAGTTTATTAAAAAAAGATAAAGAATCTGAACGGAAATAAATTACGCGATAATGTGAAAACTACTATAACTTAATAAGAATTTGGCTATATCCATAAGAATCCTAAGAGGATCAAAATTGAGCCCCAGATGCAAATTTTGCCATTTTGGAAAAGGGTGGAGGGATTGTCACGGGGAAGTATGTTGACATGTTCCTTGAAGTGATAAGGACGATACACCTATTTCCATCGTGTCCCCCTCTCGTCCGTTTCTGATGGATATACATATATACTTGAGGTATTTTCTAGTATACACCAACGTGTATATGCTCAATTGTGGATCAATGAATTTAACCTATGTTACGATCGGTTTCGTTGGGAAGAAAAGGACCAAACACGAAAATAATGCTAAATATAGTATAAAGCTTATAAGAATGGTGAATAATGGATCCAGGATCCTTTAATTTCATTAGCTTGAGAGCGTGTATTTATAATACAAGGTGCAGTAAATGGTCATGATTACGCTTAATGGTCGAGTTGACCATTGCAGACTGAAAGGTGGGAAATCAGAGATATTTTCTTCTGATCATAGCTACTACCCTTAGGATTCTAGGAGTCGAAATAATAAAGGGTAAATATTGTATACTAAACATAATTTGATGTTTTTCCTAATTAAAAAGTATATTAAAAAAATCTCTGATAAACTAAACTAAGGTTCTTTTTGTTTGTAGATCTTTTGACCCTGATTTAGAGGAAAGATGGTTGGGCAAAACTAGAGTTCAATTTGGAGGTAAGTGAAACATGGCTTCAAGTTGTTCTCTTGTCAGGGATTGAACTTTGGTCCTACTTGAATTTGGTACTAACCAACTAGCCGAGCCCATCTATTTAGATGAAGTGGGTTAATTACTTGCACCAAAATATAGTGTAATACCAAGATGTGTGTCTTAGATGGGAGGTATTTTACCATATTTTATCAGGTTTTTTAGAAAAGAAAAATGAAAGGAATGATAGAAGAAAATCATGTCTTTTTAATGGAATATATATGGAATCACCAATCTTAGTTTTTTGTCTAAGAAAGAAAAATTCCAATTTTATGAAAGATAAATCTTAAGTACAATGCTATGACACTATTGTCACCGTTTCTAACTAAAAATATATCAGGAGGTCTCAGGTTCAAATTCGGGAAACTAACATTCTCATTACCTATCAAAACAAAAACTAAAAATATATCAAAATTGTCACAAAATGTGTGAAGGAGGTGTGAAAAAATCGGTGGCGGACCCAGGACCCAAGGCCAAGGGGTACAAAAGAAATTCATTATAAAAAAAGTTGGTTCATAAGATTGTTTAATTTTTTTTTAAATATACTTATTTAAATTACTAAAATTAACTAATTCAATTATCTAACTCCAAATTTATTTAAGAGTAAATCGTCAAATTAGTCTCTAAGTTTACACACTCTTTCCTATTTAGGTCTTAAAGTATATAAAAATATGAAGTAGTTCGTAGAAGTATGTGATATTGGTAAAATTACTTTTTAAAACTCTACAAATAGTCTCTTACAGAGATTAATAAGACAGATTTATTAAAAATTTGGTGCAAACTGAGTGCAAAATTAAAGGTATTAGTGCAAACTTAAAATTCCAAGGAGTTCAATTTTTTTTTATAGAGGTACCGGTACCAATTATTTTTTCTGAGGGGGTTTATTAGTTGAAAAAAACATAGGTCCACCACTGATATATACATAGGTCCGCCACTAAAAAAAACTGCCTTTAGTGAAAAAAGTTTCTTCTGCTAGAGGAACAGTAGTAACTATAAGTATAAGTTTAACCTTTTTATGAAATCAAATTCTCGTTAGGATCTTCTCAATTTTTCAAAAGAAATTTAGGGTTCTATTTATAAGAGAGAAAGACACAAACATAAAAAATAATATAAGATTATTTAAAATAATCAATTTGATTTTATGGTCTACTATCAATTTTGTGTCTATCTCTCTACGAATAGATTTCTCCATAGGATCCTAACCCGAACCAAATAAACACTTTATCTTTTGAATATATATCCCAAAATTGAGTTACCATTTTGCATACATAACACTTTGCAAATTGTAATACAGAATGTTTTTTTAATGTATTCCTGTTGCGTTTTTTGTGATGACCTGGATCAACTATTATCTATAAAATTGGATGTGGGTTTTTTGTTTTAGCAGATTGAATGCATAAATTGACTTTGGGTTTTAATTTTTCTACCCACACCATCCGGGATGATACCCCATATTTTCCCAAATTTTCTATTTTCTCCCTTAACTTTAACAAATATTTCAGACGTCACCTTAACACATCTTCCAGAGTTATCTATAAAAGATAATTCCAGATTTTTTTTTAAAAATCACTTTCGGATTTATCTTTTTTACATAATTCCGAAATGTTTTTCTAAAAATCACTTCTGGAATTATATTCTTTTTTTTTATAATTCCGAAAGTGTTTTTAGAAATATATTCTGAATCCATCTTTTTTACGTAAATCCGGAATTAAATTTTAATTTTGGTTAAACTTTTAATAGCGCTTGTTTGAGTACGCGCTATTAAAAAGTGGATCCCGGATTCTAATAGCCCTATTAAAAGTATAGCTAAAATTAAAATTTCATCCCGGAATTATGTCTAAAACATAATTCCATAATGTACTTTTTTACATTCCGGATTTATGTATTGAAACATAATTTCGAAATTAAAAAAATAAGTTAAACATAAATCCGGAAATTTTTTCGAAAAACCGTTCTGGATTTACCTTTGTTTTTTACTAAAAACTGATATTCATTCATTCAAATTGAGAAATTATTACATCGATGATTATACAAATTCAGCAATGCTAAAAACATAAAGGATGAATCTGCGAATAAACTCACAGCACCCAAGTTAATAGGGTAAAACGACTTAATGCCTACAAATGAGACAAAATAAAAGTCACCGGAGTACCCATGCTTCCGGATCTGTAACTTTGAGGACCAAGTCATTGGTTGAATCTGAAATTGATCGAAGTTGATCTGTCGAACACTGCAAAATGACAGGAAACCAAACATGCCACACCAAGACGACGAACAACAATGACGCCGCATTTAGACGAAAAATCAAAAAAAGTTACAAAATAAAAGGTATATCTCTGTGGTAACCACTAATTTAGATAAAAAACGGGAAACAAACAATATAGAGCTAGAACAAAAATTCTAGATTAAATTTTGATTATTTAATTGAAGATAAAATGTGAATAAATGAAAATGTGGGGGTACAAGAGCTAGATGTGGGGCTAGATGAATCAAAACCCATTGACTTTCAATAAAATTAGGGTTTTTTTATACCCCCATCAACTCCCTTCTACCCCACACATTATTGTAATCCTGAAAATACCCCTAACATAATTAACAAAAATTGACTTTCTGAAGATTCTCTGGTTGGGGACCACTTTATCTGGTAATCGGATTTACCTAAATGCAAGGTAAATCCGATTAGCTTTAAATACGTAATAAATACACACGCATAAGTCAAATCGGATGTATCAAACTGACAGATAAATCTGATTTGACCATTTATTTCAGTAGAGAAAGCAAAATTTTGTCCTGATGGATATAGCTAAATCCGATGCGCAATCGGATTTACGTACCCCAAACGTAAATCCGATTATGTCTTTTAATGAATCAGATTTACCTGGATGGGGGGTATATCCGATTTTGAAAAATACAAAGCGGATTTACGTTTGGGGTACGTAAATCTGATTTGTTTTTTTTTTTTTAAATTAATTTCTGTATAACTGTTGTTCTATTTTGAAACAGATATTGACCCGCATACAGAGTCGCAAGTTGTTCCTTTCGTGGTAGACACTACAGAGGCATTCTGGACGGATAGGGTATATTTTTCAAACTAATTTTCTTAATGAAAGTTTGGTAGATATTTAATTAATTAAGTACGCAACATTTTTCTATTTTTTCTATTTTGTAGATATTTTCTACACGCCAGGATGTAGAAGAGTGGGCTAAAGCGGTTGGGAGATGTATTGGAGTTGTGGTTATTATTGTAAGATCTGACAAAGCTGGAGTTAAAAGGGGTTCTAGAGATAATATTATTTTTTGTTGCGAGAAGCAATGGAAGTGGTCTAATGATTCTAGAGTTTTCGGGTCTAAGAAAAGAAGCTGTCCGTTTACATTGAGAGCTATTTGTACAATACGTCATGGGGGTTGGCGTGTGAATGTTAGGTGTGGTCTTCACACACATGAGTTGCTTACTACCCCGGTCGGGTCGACAGCTTTTGGTCGTTTAACTAAGCTGCAGGAAGCTATTGTTAATGAGCACACTGATCTGAATGTTGCCCCGAAAGATTGTCTTACTGCTTTGAAGAACCATTATCCGGACAACGTCACTTCTCTTCCTCAAATATATAGGTAGCGTTACGCCTATAGGTCTTCTAAGATGGGTCCTAGAACGGACATTCAGGAGCTTTTGAGATTGATTGAGTCGCAAAATTATTTATGTTGGAGCAGAAAAGTGGAGGGTCCCGATGTGGTCAGTGACATCATGTGGGCGCATCCAACTTCTATTAAGTTATTCCGGTTATTTCCAAAGGTTCTTATTCTTGACACCACCTACAAGACCAACAAATACAATCTACCTCTATTGGAGATTGTGGGAGTCACTTCAACGGAGTTAACTTTCTCGGTTGCTTTTGCCTCTATTTCACACGAGCTTGGAATTCATTTTACTTGGGCATTGCAGCAACTAAAAGAATTATTTGACATGCACGGGTTTCAGCCTCGGGTATTCTTGACTGACAGAGATGTTGGTCTTATGTCCAGTATTCTTGATGTCTTTCCTTCGGCTACAAATTTGTTATGTTCTTGGCACATGACTAAAAATGTGAAAGCGAAGATTAAAGAGTTGGTGCACGTGGATAGGCAAAAGGACGTCCTCTCTCTTTGGCATAACATTATTGATTCACTTGACGAGTCAGAGTACTCAGCTCACTTGAAGATTTTTGAGGACTCCTGCGTTGATTTGCCCGCTCTTATTAAGTATGTGCATGACACGTGGTTGACAAAGCATAAGGAAAGATTTATCTTGGCATGGACAAACCAGATCCCACGCTTCGGGAATCAGACCACCGATAGGCACTTTGACACGTGTTTAGTATTTTTATCGTTGTTTAATTTTTTTTTACATGTGTTTAGTATTTTTATCGTAGTTTAAATTTTTTTTACACGTGTTTAGTATTTTTATGCTTGTTTATTGTTATTATTTAAGAGTCGAGTCAGCTCATTGGACTTTGAAGAGACATTTGAGGAACTCTGGAGGTGACTTGTCTAAGTCTTTTAAATCTATGCATGAGATGCTTACTCTTCAATTTGATAAAGTCATCGGGTCTTTTCAAAAAAGCATAAACCGTATTGAAGTGGCTTCCAATACTCCTTTGTTTAAAAAGCTTCGCGGTGTTGTGTCTTTAAATGCTTTGGATCATTTTGTTAAAGAGTTTTCAAAATCGACATCTGGGGTTAGATATGACAAAGCCCGCCGTGGGTGCATTATTAGAAAGACACATCTTCTTCCTTGTGCTTGTGAGCTAGGTGTGTACCATGTCTCCGGTACTCCTATTCCGTTGGATGTTGTAGACGACCATTGGAAAAACTTGAGTTTGGATTCTATAGATGATAAATTCTCCCAAGAAAAATCTGCTGACTGTGATATTTCTTACCAAATGGAGATGATCTGGGCGAGATATATTCGTATGACTCCTGAGGAGAGATTTGTCCTCAAGAAACAACTTAATGAGCTTGCATTCCCTACCACTTCTTCAATGGTTGCACCACCATTTAAAGCTAAAACAAAAGGTGCACCAAAGAAGAAAAAGCAGAAATTATATGATGTCAAGCATGATCCTTCTGGGTGGGAGCATGTGGATGAGAGGATGAAACAGACTCAAGAATCTGGGACTTCTTGTAAAAATTCATCACAGCGGTCTTCTTGTACAAAATCATCACAGCGGTCTTCAAAGCTATCTCAGAGTGTTTCTAAAAATTTAACACAGCAAGGTGTGACTAAATTCAATTTACCGTCGGTTCCTCATCACGTGCACTCTTATGTAGAAAAAATTATTGATGTTGAAAGGGATGGTAATTGTGGGTTCCGAGCAGTAGCGGTTGGTCTCGATCTTGGTGAGGATAGTTGGCCAATAATTAGGCAAGATTTAATCAAAGAAACAAAGGAGAGGGAGCAAGTATATACTTACATGTTTGGAAAGGACAGACTTGCAGTGCTTAGAAAAGCGTTATCCATTAAATACCCCGGTTTTCAGAAGGAGGATAAGTGGTTGAGTTTGCCTGAGATGTGGTACTTTATAGCTACTAAGTATAATGTGGCCCTAGTTCAATTGTCTTTGGATATGAATTTTACTTATCTTCCTTTGAGAGGTGGGTATTATTCTTCTAAGTATTAAATCATATCTATTCTAAACGTCGGGGATATCCATTGGATGCATATTTCGATCTCGCCTGTCCATTGCCTCCAGTTGCTTTGATGTGGTCTCATAATCGATCAGAAGAATCTACTTCATGGTTGGATCCTTATACCGGTCGTTTTGCTCTTTGGCAATCTACCGCTTTGAAGATGCCCCGTCTCCCTCCCACTGATGCGCCCACCATTGTAGACTTAGCCCATGATTCCGACGATTTAGATTGACATTTCTTGTATTTGTTATTGTACCCACATTTTTGTAATTATTTATCCACTATATATGTATTATATATCCAACAAATTAAATGTGTAAAAAAAACAAATTAAATGTTTTAATTTTTTTTACAAGTCGAATTTACCCTGGTAAAGGGTAAATCCGCTTTTGAATTTAACAAAGCGGATGTACCCCACAACAGGTAGATCCGACTTTATAAAGAGACAATTGTGGGGGTACATCCGCTTTGTTAAATTCAAAAGCGGATTTACCCTTCTATCAGTATATCCGATGCGATTTTTTTAAATTTAATCGGATCTAGGTAAATCCGCCTTTAATTAATCTCAAATCGGATTTACCTATTTATAAGGTAAATCCGATTGAGTCAAAATTATGGGGGGTATTTTGGGATTTTCATATTTGATGGGGGTATATTGTGATGTGGTGGGGGTATAAAAAACAGACCCATAAAATTAAGCAGCCAATGATGTTGTAATTCATTCATAACGGGCTAAAAAAGATAAAAGCAGCCCACGTGATAATGGTTAAAGTTGAGAGTTTCTTGTTTATTAGGCCTCTCGGCTAATGGTGATATTTTTTAGGGTTTTGATTTTTATACCCCCATAATTATACCACGTACCGCCGCATTTTAATTTATTCCAACTTTACCTTTCAAAGTTTAAGTTAGAATTTCAAATTTTATATTTTTTCCAGAATTATGTATGAAAGAAATAATTCCATAATGACATTTTCAGAATTTTCCAGATTTATCGGCAAACGTTAATAATTGTTAGAAAATTTAGTTTTCGGAATTTGAATCTCCATCCTCCTAGTTTTACTCATTGAGTATTTTTTAATTCACTAACTGAGCTATTTTACTTTGAATAATTATATGTTCAACTATTAATTCAAAAAAGTGATTATAGATCACAAAGGGGGTTGCAACCATAATCTTAGTTAATTTTTCAATGACATAAATATGTTTTTGATCCCTATAAATATGGGGTCATTTGGTTTTAGTTCCCGCAATTTTTTTAAAAATAAATCCCTACAAAAACACAAATTTTCATATAAGTCATTCTGTTAATTTTCCCGTTAGAAAAACGCTGGTGTGGCAAATTTCTGTCCTATTTGGCTTTGACACACCATTATTATTTTTTTATATTTTAAAGCAGTGTTGGATAAATTCTCAAATTAAAATTTGGGTGTATGTCTTCCTCTTTATCTTCACCATATTTTTCATCTTCATTTCCAAATTTCCCCAAAACCATGTATAATCCAGATCTGTCGAAAATCAACACACACACACACACTTGCACAAAACGAGAATGCAAAAACAACACGACCAAGCAAATCTGCAAGACTCGCGCAAATTAACAAGCAAAGAACACATTGGACTAACACACAAGACCAGTTGCACCAACCAACAACGCACGCACACAGGGAATTCAAGCACGAAAATGGCAGACTCGCTCTAAACGCGAGCAACACAAAACAAAAATAATGAAATGAAAAAAATAGATGGAAGATGAAAGAGAATGAATGGTTTGGCATCTAGTTTTGAAGGATCGAGCCTAGGCTGGACGAATTGCTTGAGGTTTCAAACATATTTCTAGTCTTGCTGGCTCTTGTTTTTGTTCTTGAGATGGAGAAGGGGTAAAGATGAAGAACATGAACCCAAAATTAATTTTGGATTTATCCAATGCGTAATTACATAGCAATGTTACAATTAATGAATAAGAATAAAATTAAATGCGTGTTAAAGCCAATTAGGATTTCTGTTTGATACATCACCATCTAGCTAACAGAGGGACGAAAACAAAAAAGTTGGCATTTCCAGGGATTTATTTTTAAAAAGAAATTTACAGGGACTAAAATCGAATGACCCATTATTTGCACGAACTAAAAATATATTTAAGCATTTTGCAATCAATAATTGAAGGGTTTCATAGATACACCCCCTTTTACACTTAAAAATAGAACTAACGTTTTTTTTTTTGATAGGTAATGTTAGTTTCCCGGGTTTGAACCCGAGACCTCCTTCTTGCACTCATTTAGTGCACTCCTTCGATATCTCTTAGCTCACCAACTGAGCTACTTTCTTGGGATAAAATAGAACTAACATTGTTTTGTTTGCATAAAAAAATATATAATTGACATCATTTGCTTGCTGTGAGGGTGTGTAAGGCATGATGGAATTTGTTTTCTAGTTTTTTGAAGTGTGAAATTTATACGTGTCATGAATTTTTTAATATATTTTTTAATAGTGATTGGGTTGGACGGTTCAACTAGTGATCCAATGACCTAGTACCTTGATAAGGTCGATAGCAAGTGCAAGTTTAACAACATTGCTTGTGAGATATGGGCATGGAAATATAGGGATGACAATTTGACCGCTACCCCACTACGTACCTGCAAAAATTACTTATAATGGGCATGGAAATAACCCGCACAATGGGCTTTAAGGGAATATGACTCATTTACTTACCTTTTTTTTAATTTGTTTTAATACTGTTAATTTATTTTGACAAGTAAAGCTACTAATTTATACACTAATTTTTTTTACCGTTATTTTATACCTCTTATTTTAAGAAAACACATAAAATATATATAAATAAGTAAAATGAAAAAATAAACCAATAAAAAAATACCCATATACAAACACTCAAACCTATTTTGGATTTTAGTTTTATTTCCCTACTTTATCAAATTTTAAGTTGCTGGCATAATTTGGTAATTTTATACCTAATAGCAATTTTGATTCAACTTATCCGATCAACAAGAATTGGTAAAACTCACTTTTTAAAGAAGCTCAATTCCACATAATCAATTATGCCAAAATCAATTTTCAACACTACAGATCAATGAAGAAAAAATCTCGTCGTCACAAAACCAAACATACACTAATTTTCGTGGCCACTTTCATAACTTCATTCACCAACATCTCATCAGCCTAGGTACATTATTTCCATATTTCCTTTTTCTTGTTCGTGAGCTTATGTAACAAGGTACATATTAATGGAGCTCCATATTGTCCACTTTAAAAAGTAACATTTAATTCAGTAAAAAAAAAAGTACTCTAACATTTACTTGATTGAAAAAGACTATAGGTAAGGTGTAACAGTCTGCCCATATCTCGTAATAACTACAGAGTGAATGAATATAGTTGGCCACAGGGAAGTCCTGATTCACAAAGTTACATTATGATGATTGACTCAGAAAATTGCTTCCCATAATAGTCCTGACATAAGCCAAAAAGGTACACCTAAATAAACCCAAACAGAAGTAAAAGGTATCCAAATTCAATTTCAACAAACCAAATCCGATGTGCAGAAGGAAAAACAACTGGCTATTACCCAGAAAATTCACCATAAATTAATTGATGTTCTCCTAGACCCACATGGTATATTAAAAACAAAGTGCTAGATATCACAGAGGTGTGTCATTTCCTTCCAATTTTGAATTATCATTAATTATCAGCTACTTTTATATTTGCTTTAACTTCTGTGTATTGTAAGTACTGCATCTGCTAAAACACATTGGACCGGCCCACTGTATAGCTACTTAGGAAGCAACAGTCAAAGTTTGGGTTTCATTCAACCTAGCTTCCTTTCCAATCAATTCTTCCATAAAACTCAACACATTAAAGGTAGATGAATTGGTACAGAGATTTTTTATTCATGTGGTAATTGTTGTGAGACAAATTCAGTGTGATTCAGGTTTATATGTTGGGACCGGAGGACCTAAAACAAAACAAAAAAATTGACCAAATGGCCGGTATAATAAATTATCTACCCACTTTTTTTTACAGCAAAAAACTTATCTCATTTCATTAACCAAAACTATAGAAGTGAGCATAATACTTTGATGTTCTAGCTAATGTATGAGCCACAAGGTTTGTTTGTTCGAGATGAAACTACTTTGATCGCTTACCAAAAGAATTACATTTACTTCACCCGAAGCCCAAAAAGAACTAGTGGAGATTTAAACTCAGGACCTCCTGAATGCTAATCCTATCATGGTCCACTAGACCAACCCCTTAGGGTTTACTGTCTTCATTTTCCCACATCTACTCTACTGTCTTTTATTTATCTATTTAATGAAAACACACACCGCCAAATTTCTATTTTACCCATTGTTATTTTTTGCCACATCACTACATTTGAGGCTAAAATCATCTACTAATAAAAATTTTCACTTATATTTTTTTTTCATGAGGACGACTGCACATTCATAAAATTATTCTTTACTCTCCCCTTTCAATTTTGGTTCCCTCTATTTTCTCTCTATTCACATTTTAATTTTTTTGGCTCTATTTACTATCTCCTATTCTACTCTACTATTTATATATCTACTATTTATTTAATCTATTTAATCAAAATACCCACTACCAAAATCTCTACTTTATCTATTGCTATTTTTGCCATATCATCACATTTGAGACTAAAATTGTCTATTACTTCACATGTATTCTCCTTTTTATGGGGCTGACTGCACATTTAAATAAAATTTCTTTCTTCTCCCCTCTCAATTTCGATTCCCTCTATTCTCTTTCTATTCATCTACTCCACTATCTATTTATCTACTCTACTATCTTCTACTATCTAGTCTAGTCTAGTTA
This sequence comes from Astragalus membranaceus, assembly GCA_039519185.1. Classification (NCBI taxonomy): domain Eukaryota; kingdom Viridiplantae; phylum Streptophyta; class Magnoliopsida; order Fabales; family Fabaceae; genus Astragalus; species Astragalus membranaceus. Next base: position 153,082,518 of record CM076847.1, read on the forward strand.
ATCAAATCACCCACTATCGAAATCTCTATTTTAAACCCATTGCTATTGTTTTGTTACATCACCACATTTGAGGGTAAAATCTACTATCTTCTATTTTATCTATTCAATCAAAGCACCCATCACAAAAAAAATTTATTTGACTCATTGATATTTTTTGCCACATCACCACATTTGAGACTAAAATTATCTATTAATTCACATGTATTCTCATTTTTATGGGGCTAACTGCACATTTAAATAAAACTTCTTTCCTCCCCCTCTTAACTTTGATTCCATCTATTCTCTTTCTATTCATCTACTCCACTATCTATTTATCTACTCTACTATCTAATTTGCTTTAGAGTCTCGACGAGAAAACAATAGGGAAAGCAATAGATATCGTTGGTATAATTATTTTGAGGTTTATTATTTTTGGTATAATTATTTTTTCTATTTCACTTTTGGGTTTCAACAGGGAAACATTATATGTTGTTTACTACAAGAAAAATTGGACTTTTCGGCGGACAAAATCCACCGGAAAAGCCAAAAATCCGCCAAAATGTGGACTTTCCGGCGAATTTTTGGCGCAGGTAGACAGCTCGTGGCAAACGGTTTCCGCCGGAAATTTCCGGCGGATTTTGCGGCGCCGAAAAATCCGGCGGATTATCCGCCGGAAAACCCCAGAAAAATTCGTATGGTTTATCCGCCGAAAAGTCCACAAATCCGCCGGAAAACCGTTTTTTTTTTAAAATTTAATTATTTTTAAAAAATAAATATTATTTTTTTTAAAAAATCGTTTTATTTAAAAAATTAATATTATTTTATTAAAAACTTTAATTGATTATTTTATTTAAAAGTTTGATTATTGATAAAAAATAAAATTTAAATAATATATTTAATAAAAATATTAAATAATATATTTAATTAATTCCGGTTGAACCCCCGATTCAACTGGTTGAACCCAAGAAATGGAGACATACGCCACTCTCTTGGAGCCGCTGCCGACAATGCTCAAGAGAGTGGCGTATGTCTCTGTTTCTTTGAAGAGAATGAGAGTATCGGTAGAGGTGTGAAGAAGAAGAAGTGGAGAAGAGATTTATGTGAAGAAGAAGAAGTGGAGAAGAGATTTATATAGAGGAAATGAAAATCAACGGTCAAAAGGTGATAAGTCATGTTTTAGTATGTTTTTAGTACTTATTTTAAGTAGTTTATTTGATGTTTTGATTCTAGTTTAGAGCTATTTTACTACAAATTGTTGGTTTCTATTCTTAGGTTATTATTGGTGCAATTGAGGAATTTTAGTGCTTAAAGAGCAAAGGATAAAAAGGCAAAAGGATGGGGAGAAGAATAAGAAAGAGAAGGTGCAAAAATCAGATTTTGGAGGGAAGTTGAAAAAATGAAAGGAAGCTGAAAAAACCCTGAGCGCGATCCGCGCGCCTGGGAGGCGCGATCCGTGCGCCCTGGCACGATCCGTGCGCCTGGGAGGTGCGATCCGTGCGCCTGGTTCGCAAAATGGAAGGAAGCTGAAAAAACCCTGAGCGCGATCCGTGCGCCTGGGAGGCGCGATCCGTGCGCCCTGGCGCGACCCGTGCGCCTGGGAGGCGCGATCCGTGCGTCCCTTCTGATGGCCAAAAATGTTACAACTCTTCCCATTCTGTCTTTATGGATTGTAATTGATATTTAGTGCTTTGTCTCTGATCTTGGCCTATAAAAAGGACCCCAATGTAGCTTCACAATCATCTTGGATCTTTGTAATTTTCACTCCAAGTTTATGTTAAAGTTCTTGCAAGTTTCTATTAAGGTTATTGTTATTCTGCCCTTTTTACAATTCAGTCTTTTACACGCTTTATTTTATTTCTCGCTATTTACATTATGTCCTTCTCTTCTACTCCCTTGTCTACAATGAGCAATTGTGAGTAGACTTCTCTTAGTCTTGGGATTATGGGAAACAATCCAATGATGATCCCTAAATAATCCCAAAGCTAGGCCCTATCTTATGATTGCTTTGACTTTTAATCTAATTCCATTGTACAAATTTGTATAACCCAAATGTCAAGCGAAGTACCGAAAGGTGAAGCTTGACATTAGAACAAATGGAATTAGACAAAGTAACCAAAGCATGAGAATAGCCGAGGTGACTTTGGGACAATAAGGTTGTGCTTAATGGGTTTCGGCGATGATCAACCATGAGAATAGGCTTGATCATCGTTTCGAGACACGTTCTTGTTGTCCGAAAGGAAACTTGAATTAAACCGCAAGAATACCTTGTCCTTAAAACAAACTAAATTATAAGATAGGGGATAGTTAAGGGGTTATTTTTATACCTTCATTGTGATCTAACCAAGATCCCAAGACGCTTTTTATATTCTAAATTAAAAATCAAACATTTTCCTACTTAATCATTCCTTTTCAGCTAATCATCACTAAGAATTAGATTGGTAGTCACATATAACTCCCTGTGGATCGATATTATTATTACGCGATATAACCGTATACCTGCGGCTTATCAAGTTTTTGGCGTCGTTGCCGGGGAGTTAAGTGATATTAATCAACTTTTTGGTACCGGTTAGACTGAAATTTTTTCTTGTTTTCTTTTATTTTTCTGTTTTCTTCTCCTTTGAATGCGAAGAGTCTGAAGTCTCGGAGAAATTGTTCAACCAATTCCTGAGATTGAACGATTCTTACATAAAAGAAGAAGAGAACTGCGCAATAACCAAGAAATGACGGTTAATCCAAACCGTACTCTTAAAGAGTATGCTACGCCTTCTACGGCAGAACCCCATGGTGTTATTGTGCACCCTAATGTGGAAGCTAATAATTTTGAACTTAAACCATCTCTACTTTCTATGGTCCAACAGGATCAATTTTCTGGATCTGCTTCTGATGATCCTAATCTTCATTTGTCTATTTTTCTTGAGTACCGTGGCACTCTAAAACTAAATGGAGTGACTCCAGAAGCCATAAGGCTGAAACTTTTTCCTTTCTCGTTAAGAGATAAGGTCAGGGCCTGGTTTCACTCATTACCTAATGAGTCTGTCACAGCTTGGGATCAACTAAGGCAAGCATTCCTTGCCAGATTCTTTCCCCCAAGCAAAACTGCTCAACTGAGGAATCAAATTACAAGATTCACTCAGAATGATGGGGAGTCTCTTTATGATGGATGGGAGCGTTTCAAGGAAATGCTAAGGCTTTGCGCCCCCATCATGGACTAGAGAAATGGTTGATAATTCACACTTTTTATAATGGTCTATTGTACACCACAAAAATGACTGTTGATGCAGCTGCAGGTGGTGCTTTGATGAACAAGAATATTGAAGAAGCTTATGCTCTGATTGAGGATATGGCACAGAATCACTACCAATGGACAAGTGAGAGAGCTATCACATCTCCATCAGTACAAAAGAAAGAACTAGGTAAGTACGAAGTTTCTGCCCTTGATCATATAGCTTCTAAAGTAGACGCATTGTTTGCTAAATTTGATAAGCTGAGTGTAAATGCTGCTTCATCTTCTACTCCATCTTCTTCTTCATCTTGTGAAATCTGTGGTGTAGTTGGTCACATTGGTACAGAATGCCAACTAGGGGCATCTACTGCTGGTTCTGAGCAAGCTAATTTCGCTCAAAAGGGGGATCCATTTTCAAACACTTATAACCCCGGATGGAGGAATCATCCAATTTTTTCATATAAAAATCCTCCATCAACTCAACCAGCAGTTGGAACACCCCCCGGTTTTCAAAATCAAAGGCCACCTCAAAAATCCAACTTGGAAACCTTATTGGAAACTTTTGTGTTAACTCAAACTAAGCAAAATGAAGAGTTCAAAAACCAAAACTCATTTTTGAATGATACTCTTATCAAGTTAACAACAAAAGTGGACTCTATCTCTACTCATAACAAAATGTTGGAAAACCAAATTTCTCAAGTGGCTCAACAAGTCGCTTCATCCTCTAAATCCTCCGGAACCTTTCCTGGAAAGCCAGAGCCAAATCCCAAAGCCCAAATTAATGCTGTCATTTTAAGGAGTGGTAGACAATTAGAAGAGCCTAAGGGAACTAATGAGGATAGTATGAGTGAGAATGAGAAAGAAAAAGAGATTCAAAATGAGAGTGAGGTAACTGAGGTTGAAAAAGAGAAAGAACCACCTTATGTTCCACCACCACCTTACAAGCCCAAGATACCATTCCCTCAAAGGTTAGCCAAGTCTAAGCTAGAAGTACAGTTCAAAAAGTTTGTTGATTTACTGAAAAAACTTCACATTAACATTCCATTCACAGATGCCCTGTCTCAGATGCCATCATATGCAAAGTTTTTAAAAGAAATTTTATCCAAGAAAAGAAAAATTGATGACAATGAGACAGTAGCCCTGACTGAGGAATGTAGTGCTATAATTCTAAACAAACTTCCACCAAAGCTTAAGGACCCGGGCAGCTTTTCTATACCATGTGTGATAGGGAGAGAGCCCATAAACAAAGCCATTTGTGATCTAGGAGCCAGTGTGAGTTTAATGCCATTATCCCTTTTCAAAAGACTGGGCCTAGGAGAGTTAAAACCCACCAAAATGACCTTACAATTGGCTGACCGCTCCATTAAACATCCGGTTGGAATTCTTGAGGATATTCCTATTAAAATAGGAGAAATTTTTATACCAGCTGATTTTGTTGTGATGGAGATAGAGGGGGATTCCCAAGTTCCAATTCTGTTGGGGAGACCCTTCCTTGCCACTGCAGGAGCGCTAATTGATGTCAAACATGGTAAGTTGGCCTTCATTGTTGGTGATGAAAAGGTAGAATTTAATTTATTTAAATCTATGAACCAACCTTCCTTTGAGGTCTCTTGTTGCAGGATTGATTTGTTAGAGGCAAGTGATGTTGAGGGTATGGCACCCAAGTATGAGAAAGAGATTCTTAAATCAAAATCTGACAATTTGAACAAATCACCACAAAAGATCAAGAGTAAAGTGAAAAAACGGGCTCGTCGAAAAGGTGTCTTCACAAAACCCACATGGGTAGATGATGTTAAAGGAAGAATGTCACATATAGGGGAAAAATGAAGAAGTCAAAACCTCTCAAAGTCTGGAAAGTTAAAGGGACAGACATCCCTAAGTTGGATCCCGGATAATCACCATAACCGTCAAGCTAGTGACGTTAAAGAAGCGCTACGTGGGAGGCAACCCACTGGTTTACCTTTGTCTTGGAATAAGAAGAAAGCTACAAAGTACCAATCAATGTGAGCTTTCTTACCCCCTCTCATCTATTTTACTCTGTTTTACATTGAGGACAATGTCTAGTCCAAGCATGGGGGGTATCTTGCCCTGTTTTACTATTTTCTTGTTTTTAATTTCTAGTTTATTTCAATAAATAAAGTTCATCTCCCCTTGCTGAAAGTCCTTGTGAGTTTTTGAAGCATGTTATATCTGATCAGGGCCTCTTTTGGATTAAATTTTTGAAATTCATAATTTTCATCTGCTCTTTGGGTTTTCACGCACACACTGGAGATTTGTTTCTGGCTATTGGTATCTTTAGGGGGTTTAGAAAAGAAACTAGAAACTTAGTTCCCTTGGTGACATTCACCGGATGCGTGGTTACTGGAGAAAAACATCCGAGTTGGGGTATCAAGCAAAAAGAAAGAAAAGAAAAATCAAGCAAAAGGGCTGACCACTTTAGTCAAAAAAAAAAAGAAAAAAAAATTGTCATTTAAAAAGTGGTTGGCCCAAATCAAAGAAAAATCAAAGAAAAGGAAAAAGAAATATTGCTTGAATGCCTAACGTATAAGGACCCTCCTTTGAGACCCGATCTAGTGAATGGAGGACCCAAGCTTAAGAATGCTGGGGAACTAGTTCTATGCTGACATTGACATCCCTCCTATTGTGCTAGTACCTAAAACTTATCTCACAAATCACAAAAGCCCGGAGTTGTATGTCTCAAGTCAAAAAGTTGCAAAAGTTTACCCCAGTCGGCTTGGAGTTTTGTAAGGATTCAGAGTTTTTTTCCAAAAGTTGGCCCAATGAGTTCTATGGTTTTGCTTGAGGACAAGCAAAGATTCAAGCATGAGGGAGTTTGATAAGTCATGTTTTAGTATGTTTTTAGTACTTATTTTAAGTAGTTTATTTGATGTTTTGATTCTAGTTTAGAGCTATTTTACTACAAATTGTTGGTTTCTATTCTTAGGTTATTATTGGAGCAATTGAGGAATTTTAGTGCTTAAAGAACAAAGGATAAAAAGGCAAAAGGATGGGGAGAAGAATAAGAAAGAGAAGGTGCAAAAATCAGATTTTGGAGGGAAGTTGAAAAAATGAAAGGAAGCTGAAAAAACTCTGAACGCGATCCGCGCGCCTGGGAGGCGCGATCCGTGCGCCCTGGCACGATCCGTGCGCCTGGGAGGTGCGATCCGTGCGCCTGGTTCGCAAAATGGAAGGAAGCTGAAAAAACCCTGAGCGTGATCCGTGCGCCTGGGAGGCGCGATCCGTGCGCCCTGGCGCGACCCGTGCGCCTGGGAGGCGCGATCCGTGCGTCCCTTCTGATGGCCAAAAATGTTACAACTCTTCCCATTCTGTCTTTATGGATTGTAATTGATATTTAGTGCTTTGTCTCTGATCTTGGCCTATAAAAAGGACCCCAATGTAGCTTCACAATCATCTTGGATCTTTGTAATTTTCACTCCAAGTTTATGTTAAAGTTCTTGCAAGTTTCTATTAAGGTTATTGTTATTCTGCCCTTTTTACAATTCAGTCTTTTACACGCTTTATTTTATTTCTCGCTATTTACATTATGTCCTTCTCTTCTACTCCCTTGTCTACAATGAGCAATTGTGAGTAGACTTCTCTTAGTCTTGGGATTATGGGAAACAATCCAATGATGATCCCTAAATAATCCCAAAGCTAGGCCCTATCTTATGATTGCTTTGACTTTTAATCTAATTCCATTGTACAAATTTGTATAACCCAAATGTCAAGCGAAGTACCGAAAGGTGAAGCTTGACATTAGAACAAATGGAATTAGACAAAGTAACCAAAGCATGAGAATAGCCGAGGTGACTTTGGGACAATAAGGTTGTGCTTAATGGGTTTCGGCGATGATCAACCATGAGAATAGGCTTGATCATCGTTTCGAGACACGTTCTTGTTGTCCGAAAGGAAACTTGAATTAAACCGCAAGAATACCTTGTCCTTAAAACAAACTAAATTATAAGATAGGGGATAGTTAAGGGGTTATTTTTATACCTTCATTGTGATCTAACCAAGATCCCAAGACGCTTTTTATATTCTAAATTAAAAATCAAACATTTTCCTACTTAATCATTCCTTTTCAGCTAATCATCACTAAGAATTAGATTGGTAGTCACATATAACTCCCTGTGGATCGATATTATTATTACGCGATATAACCGTATACCTGCGGCTTATCAAGTTTTTGGCGTCGTTGCCGGGGAGTTAAGTGATATTAATCAACTTTTTGGTACCGGTTAGACTGAAATTTTTTCTTGTTTTCTTTTATTTTTCTGTTTTCTTCTCCTTTGAATGCGAAGAGTCTGAAGTCTCGGAGAAATTGTTCAACCAATTCCTGAGATTGAACGATTCTTACATAAAAGAAGAAGAGAACTGCGCAATAACCAAGAAATGACGGTTAATCCAAACCGTACTCTTAAAGAGTATGCTACGCCTTCTACGGCAGAACCCCATGGTGTTATTGTGCACCCTAATGTGGAAGCTAATAATTTTGAACTTAAACCATCTCTACTTTCTATGGTCCAACAGGATCAATTTTCTGGATCTGCTTCTGATGATCCTAATCTTCATTTGTCTATTTTTCTTGAGTACCGTGGCACTCTAAAACTAAATGGAGTGACTCCAGAAGCCATAAGGCTGAAACTTTTTCCTTTCTCGTTAAGAGATAAGGTCAGGGCCTGGTTTCACTCATTACCTAATGAGTCTGTCACAGCTTGGGATCAACTAAGGCAAGCATTCCTTGCCAGATTCTTTCCCCCAAGCAAAACTGCTCAACTGAGGAATCAAATTACAAGATTCACTCAGAATGATGGGGAGTCTCTTTATGATGGATGGGAGCGTTTCAAGGAAATGCTAAGGCTTTGCGCCCCCATCATGGACTAGAGAAATGGTTGATAATTCACACTTTTTATAATGGTCTATTGTACACCACAAAAATGACTGTTGATGCAGCTGCAGGTGGTGCTTTGATGAACAAGAATATTGAAGAAGCTTATGCTCTGATTGAGGATATGGCACAGAATCACTACCAATGGACAAGTGAGAGAGCTATCACATCTCCATCAGTACAAAAGAAAGAACTAGGTAAGTACGAAGTTTCTGCCCTTGATCATATAGCTTCTAAAGTAGACGCATTGTTTGCTAAATTTGATAAGCTGAGTGTAAATGCTGCTTCATCTTCTACTCCATCTTCTTCTTCATCTTGTGAAATCTGTGGTGTAGTTGGTCACATTGGTACAGAATGCCAACTAGGGGCATCTACTGCTGGTTCTGAGCAAGCTAATTTCGCTCAAAAGGGGGATCCATTTTCAAACACTTATAACCCCGGATGGAGGAATCATCCAATTTTTTCATATAAAAATCCTCCATCAACTCAACCAGCAGTTGGAACACCCCCCGGTTTTCAAAATCAAAGGCCACCTCAAAAATCCAACTTGGAAACCTTATTGGAAACTTTTGTGTTAACTCAAACTAAGCAAAATGAAGAGTTCAAAAACCAAAACTCATTTTTGAATGATACTCTTATCAAGTTAGCAACAAAAGTGGACTCTATCTCTACTCATAACAAAATGTTGGAAAACCAAATTTCTCAAGTGGCTCAACAAGTCGCTTCATCCTCTAGATCCTCCGGAACCTTTCCTGGAAAGCCAGAGCCAAATCCCAAAGCCCAAATTAATGCTGTCATTTTAAGGAGTGGTAGACAATTAGAAGAGCCTAAGGGAACTAATGAGGATAGTATGAGTGAGAATGAGAAAGAAAAAGAGATTCAAAATGAGAGTGAGGTAACTGAGGTTGAAAAAGAGAAAGAACCACCTTATGTTCCACCACCACCTTACAAGCCCAAGATACCATTCCCTCAAAGGTTAGCCAAGTCTAAGCTAGAAGTACAGTTCAAAAAGTTTGTTGATTTACTGAAAAAACTTCACATTAACATTCCATTCACAGATGCCCTGTCTCAGATGCCATCATATGCAAAGTTTTTAAAAGAAATTTTATCCAAGAAAAGAAAAATTGATGACAATGAGACAGTAGCCCTGACTGAGGAATGTAGTGCTATAATTCTAAACAAACTTCCACCAAAGCTTAAGGACCCAGGCAGCTTTTCTATACCATGTGTGCTAGGGAGAGAGCCCATAAACAAAGCCATTTGTGATCTAGGAGCCAGTGTGAGTTTAATGCCATTATCCCTTTTCAAAAGACTGGGCCTAGGAGAGTTAAAACCCACCAAAATGACCTTACAATTGGCTGACCGCTCCATTAAACATCCGGTTGGAATTCTTGAGGATATTCCTATTAAATCCGCCGAAAAGTCCCTAATTCCGCCAGTAAGTTTGCGGCGGATACAATCCGCCGGAAAATTTGCGGCGGATAAAAATCCGTAGGAAAGTCCTGGCCGGTAAAAATGATTATTCTTGTAGTGGTTGATTAGTTTCATTACTCTTGTTTCCCGACGAAAAACATTATGCTTTGTCGGAATAATTATTTTTTATATTTTATTCTTACAATATTTTTTTATGAACGATTATTTTGCTTCTGAGTTTAGATGATTAACAATTACATCTTATTGGTATAATTATTTTTGTATAATGACTTTATATATATATATATATATATATATATATATATATATATGTATATATTTACTTGTTATAAATAAATACTTTGTTTTTTAAGTCTTTGTTTTACTTTTAAGTTAGGATGAAAAAATATTATATATTGTCGGAAGAATTATTTTTTATATCTTGGTTTTGAGCTTTAACATGTAAAGTACATGTTAAGTTCCAACAGGGAAACTTTAGATGTTGTTAAATTTCATTATTTTTATTCTCGGTGGCGAAACATTATATATTTGTCGGAATAGCCACTACTAGAAAAAACGGGAACAGAGACGGACAAAATCCGTCTCTAAAAGTGGGAAAATCCGTCTCTACGCACTTTAGAGACGGAATTGGAGACGAACCCAGATCCGTATCTAAACTTGCGGTCGCTAACGTTTTAGAGACAGAATTTTGTAATCCGTCTCTAAGCAGAGACGGAAAATATCCGTCTCTACCCGGTCGCTAGCATATACAGGTAAAACTTGTGTATATTAAACATCCGTCTCTGCAGAGACGGAATTTGTCTGTCTCTACTAGAGACGGCGTGACTATTCCGTCTCTGAACTTGACCATTCAATATAGAAATCTCTTTTGACATTGTTGCATCTCTATAACTAGAATCCTTCAAAGATTCTTTAAGAACAGCCGCATGAGATCCTAGTCCAAGAGCGCGTCCCTTTTTGTCTAAACTGCCAATAACTTCCAAGAATACATCATCCTGAAACTTTTGTGTGGATTACTCGCCAATATCCCCACCACTCTGTTGTTGTCTCTCGGCTAATTGTGATTGAAACATTTCCTGAAATTAGAGATATTAGTCTATATTTACATTTATAAAACATAACTTTAAGAATTTCAAATTACAAATAGTAGAGACATACAGCTATTTTTGCTTGTTTCTCATTCAACCACTCATTCGGTTTTCCCTTCGGTCTATGGAGTCGCTCGTAAAGCTCATACAATGTTGGGTCTCTATTAAGTTCTACCTTCTACAAGAATAAGAAGCAACCATTACATTAAAGCAAATTTAATTAAATAGTCTTGCTTTCAATAAAAAATACTAACCATTTTCTTTATGTGTTCCCTTGCAGATATAGAACCTCCAGCGTGCGCATTATGTCCTTTTTGGGCCTGCCTATTTTGCTTATTAGTTTCAGAAATTCTTTGCCATTTATCATCTTCTTTCCATCGAGCTTCCAATGGTTTTAAATACTCTTCCTCAATCCAACCACTTTTATCTTCACCACTACGCACCTTAAACAAAGAATTTTTTAGTGCTATTGATCCACGACTGTTAAAACTCTTTTTAATTCGGTCTTCATCTTTGTCAAGCCATTTATACAGTGCCTACAATAAAAAAACCATTAACGTGCATCCCATTTAACTCTATTAAATATCCAAACTCAGCCTCAAACAAAATAATTTTTAGTACCCTGAAAAAGGTACCTACAGTATTACCCTTGGCATATAAGAAGGTCCTTCAGTAAGAACATTTGTTCACACTTAATGAACTACATCCTATATTTTAAGTTCAATCCAACACATGCAATAGCTATCAATTTAGAAGAACATATAGATGTGCAGCTTTCAATTCTTTTTCTTCTAAGAAACAAGATGTGCATCTTCCAGAGGGATGCCCAGGATAATTAAAAACAGATAAAGGTGGTCCAACTTCACCACCATCATCATTTCGTGGCACTCTAGTTCTTCTACATGGAACATCGGGTGGATAATAGTAAGATGCAAATGTAGTTGTCTCCTCCACCAAATATGCTTCGCAAATAGAACCCTCAACGGCAGTTGTGTTGGTTACCTTGTCTTTCAAGGTACGAATAAACCTAATACAGTTAATTATAAATATTACTACAATAAATACCATCTTTGATAATTATTTGTAATAAAAGATAAAAGACCCAACCTTTCAAAGGGATACATCCATCGGTATTGCACTGGACCACCAACTCTAGCTTCATAAGGCAAATGAATAGGAAGATGCTCCGTAGAGTCAAAAAAGCTTGGAGGAAATATTTGTTCAAGTTTACACAAAATGATTGGAATGTTTTGTTCCATTGCTAGTAAATTATCCTTTTTAAGTAAAGGTGAAGTAAGCTCCCGAAAGAATTTACTAAACTCAGTAAGTGTGTTCCAAATAGGCTTTGGTAGAGCTTTGAAAGCAATCGGGAGAAAACGTTGCATGAACACATCGCAGTCATGACTTTTCATTCCTATTAACCTTGCTTCTCGCATGTCAACACACCTCGACAAGGCAGAGGCATACCCATCCGGTAACTTTTGTTTTTTAACCCAATCACACACATAATCTTTGCTGCTTAGTTAATGTGTATTTTGCTTTGGGTTTTTTGAACTTCCCCCCTCCACTATCTTGTAGTTCTAGCTCTTTTCGTCTACAAATCTCTGCTAAATCTAGTCTGGAATTAAAATGGTCCTTTGTCTTTCCCTTTGTGTCCATAACCGTGTACAAGACATTAAGAAGCACATTTCTCTCAATATGCATGACATCAAGATTATGCGGGAGAAGATTTGTCTTCCAATATGGTAGCTCCCAAACACTACAAAAAAAACGTTATTTAGTGACCGATTTTTCGGTCACTATATTGGAAAAATCGGTCACTACAACGTTTAGTGACTGAATTGGCGACCAAAAAAAATCAGTCGCTATATCACTGGTCGCTAACTGTAGCGACCGATTTTGTGACCAAAATTTTAGCAACCGATGTAGTGACCAATTGTAGTGACCGATTTAGTGACCGATTTTAGTGACCGATTTAGTGACCGATTTTAGTGACCGATTTAGTGACCGATTTTAGTGACCGATTTAGTGACCGATTTTAGTGACCGATTTAGTGACTGTTTTAGCAACCAATTTTGTGACCGATTTAGCGACCAATTTAGTACCAAATTTAGTGACCGATTTAGTGACCGATTTTAGACTAATTTAGCAACTACATTTAGCAACTAATATAGCAACAAAATAAAGAGATGAATTTAACAAGTCCAAATTTGACATCAAGTTAGTAACTATTGATCTTGGCGCGACAAATTTTTAGCAAATGATTTAACGACTATGATTGATTTAATCAACTTATTCAATTGTTTTGCACTAATTTAATTGCTAACATGCCCATGGTAAGAAAAATAATTTATAAAACAATAATAAACAATAGATTTACGTTAAATTCTTCATCACAATAAAAACAATTCATTACATTAAAGATGCCCTGAGAATTCAGGTTTCACTACTTGAAGAAAATATAAAACCTAGAACAGATCTTCCTCATTTGCTTGTATATCTGCGTGAAAGGTGCCCTGAGAAGCTCCATTATATTTTCTTCAAATGAGAAGTTTTTTACTAACATTATTGACTTCAGTAATAATTGATGGTGGTGTGAAGCAAAGCCACTGGATGGTTTTAGCTTTTGGTAGACTCTGCAGTCTGTACTGTTCTGCAACGTCTGACAGGTCATCATATTTGCCAACCTTGATCTCTCAAGATCTCAACAAACGTTAATCAATTCTGGCTTCTGCAAAGAAAAACTCACCTTAATACAACATTTTTAAATTGAATTACTGATAAATGATAAATGAAACTCACCTTTGAGGATAGCTACAATGTGTTCTGTGGCTTGTGTGATTATTTTTTCTGATCTGGAATCAGTGCAGAACTTAGTGAAGAAGTAATGCAAATAAGCAAAGGTTTTGATTCCTACATCATTCCAGACACACAAAAAAAAGTAAAATTACTCCATAATTATATATAATGATAATATTACTTATGTTAAGAAAAGTTAATTAAGCTTACATGGATGGATCTTTTTGAAAGAAATCGATCAAAATAAGTGACTGATAAATAAGCTGTTTGAACTCCAAATCCAAATTTTGCTTGTGTCTGAATCAACAACAACAACTTTCAACAACTAGCTAGCAGAACAAAAAGAAAAAAAAAAGAATTAATGTGTGGTGAAAACTAACATTGAAAATCCATTTTAGACCAACAAAAATGCACAATCATACTAGACAGCAGACAACCCTAAACAAAGCTTAACGTATTAACCATAAATCATAGAAAGAACCTTTGATGTGTGAAAGAAATTTTCTGTAGCTAAAAATTTCCCCTGGAGCTTAGGTATGAAAGTTGATCCTATGTCACAATGCTGATAAGAACATGATTCTGCAAAATAAATAAAAAAATGAAATAAGCAACATTAAGACAAAAACAATGCTTGGCAGACACTATTAGATTTACACCAATAATAAGCCATTGTTTGTTTATCTACTTTTTCATCGTTTCCATCTAGCCCAGTGAATGACCAAAAAAGAGAAAAAGGGATACCTTTTCATAAAGGCACTTTGCACGCTCCAGTGATGAAGGAGCAGGCATTTTATCCATTTGTACTATCATCATCCATCAACTACTTCTTGACTAAACCCCTGCTACATGAAATCTGCAAGTCAAAATGTATAAAAATTTCTCTGTTCAATTATTATTAGAGAATAATTTGTGCGTTGTAACTGACATATAGAGCAATACAGTTGTCAGAAAAACTATCAATGATCACATGCAATGCAACCCTGGCTTCCTATGAAACTAAAATAGAATTTATTCACACCCTCAGAGAGTAAAACTATAAACAATAGACCAGTGTTGTCAATGGCAGATGGCGGTTTATGGCGGAGAGCCAAAAATCCGCCATTTTAGGCCACCATAACCGCCATAAACCGCCATCCTTCACAAATTGGCCATGGCGGTTTTCAAGAAATCCGCCCCCGCAATACGCCATGGCGCCGATATTTGACAACACTGCAATAGACAGCATAGCAAATCCCATACAAAAATATAATTGTAACTAAACCCTAAATCATTGTCCAAAACTGAAGTCGTTATACAACATATGATTTAACTAAGAGAAAAAAGGAACGAAATAAGCTAATGAAAAATAGAAAAATGAAACTTTCTACTTTACTCACAAACACGATTGAATATAATCAAACAAGTAAAAAACTGCAAGACAATGCATAAATCAAAAACACCAATCCTCAAAAGTAATAACAGATCTGCAAAATCCACCAACGATATGAACAAAATTGAACCCACAAGGTCCCAAATTTTCCAGAAAAAAAAAATGAAAGAGTGGAAAAAAAAAGGTACACTAATACAAGACGCAGAAAACAACCAACGCTTCTAGAAGAGAAAAATTGAAATTAAAAAAAGAACAGACCTGTGTATAGGATAGAAAATCGAGGGAGAATGTAGAAGGCTCTGCGTTAGGGTTTCATTTCGTTGATTATAAGAGAGAGAGGTTTAGTTTTTCAGCTTGGGGTTCAAGAACGACAGTCGCGCTAGTGTGAGGGAGGGGGACGGTGTGAGGGAGGGGGACGGCGTCAGGGAGGGGGCGGTGTGAGAGAGAGGGACAGTGTGAAGGAGAGGGAGGGGGACGGCGTGAGGAGAGGGAGAAAAGTTAGGAACAGAGAAAAGTTAGGAAACTGATGTAGGGTTTGCCATATTTATTTATTTTAAAGCTAGCGACCGAAAAATCGGTCACTAAGCAAAAAGTATTTTATACATTGAATCGGTCTCTAAATCGGTCGCTAATAGTGACCGAAAAAGCGGTCTCTAAAGCTAGCGACCGAAAAATCGGTCACTAACCAAAAAGTATTTTATACCTATTGAATCGGTCTCTAAATCGGTCACTAAGGTGACCAATTTTTTTTGGTCGCTAAATCAGTCACTATTTAGCGAATTTCTAGTAGTGAAAAGATGGTTTGTTTAGTCCAATTGTGAAAAACTCCATACTCCGACAAAGTGTCATATGCAGGTCCAGTTATGCTTGGTAAATCTTTTACCTTTTCCCACATTTCTTCACCAGTCAACCTCTGTGGGGGTAGTGATGTCTCTTCATGTCTCTTCCTAAAAGCATTCTTGTTTTTTTCTATAGCAATGATCATGGGGCAAGAACTCGCGATGGCAGTCAAAAAATGATGTTTTGCGACTATGTTGAAGAGTGAATGCTTTAGAAAACTCCATACAAATTGGACAAGCAAGTTTTCCCATTGTCATCCAACCCGACAACATTCCATACGCAGGAAAGTCATTAATAGTCCATAACAAGCAAGCTTTCACGACAAAATTCTGTTGTAGTGAGACATCATAAGTGATCACACCAGAATTCCACAAAAGTTTCAGGTCATCTATAAGTGGCTGCAAGTACACATCAATTTTAGTTTTTGGATTGGTAGGGCCGGGAATTATTATGGTTAAGAATAAGAACTCTCTTCTCATACACATCCAAGGTGGAAGATTGTAAGGAGTAAGAATTACTGGCCAACATGAATAATTCTTACCAGTTTTATCAAATGGCGCAAAACCGTTAGCACACAACCCTAACCTCACGTTACGAGGATCCATTGCAAACTCGGGATGTTTTTCACCAAAATGCTTCCAAGCCTCTCCATCTGAAGGATGAGATAAATAGCCAGGCTCCCTTACGTTCTCACGATGCCATCTCATTTGACTTGCAGTTTGCATTGAGGAATAAAGTCGTTGAAGCCTTGGGATAATGGGGAAATACCACATTTGTTTCAAAGGAACTTCTCTAACCTTACCATTTCTTAAAACACTTTCAAGATTTTCCACTGATTTCTTTGCACGATAAAACTTTTTAGGCATTCGGTTATCATCAGGTAATGCTTTTCCAATGAAATCTACCCATCGATTAAAGCAAGTCTCAGAAATATTGAAATCTGACTTGATACCTAATGCTTCTACTGCAGCTGACAGGTCAGAGTAACTTTCACAACCAGGATACAAAGGGGCTTGTACAGCTGATAGCATATCAAAAAACTTTTTAGCTTCTGGGTTAGGATCTCCCCTCATACGTTCTCTAGAGCAAAGCTCTTGTTGCTCAAGATATGTGCCACAAGATGGTCCAGCAGCATCCATTACCATCTGCTCATAGCCATCAAAGTCTTCTCGAGCCACAGTACTTCCATAATAGGAGTTGGTTGAAACCATTGGCGGAATAGGAGGCCTTACTTCACCATGGTTAGTCCAGTAATAGTAACCATCCAGAAATCCCTTCATACAAAGGTGTGTCATGACATCGGGAACTAAGTGTTTTTTTATACACTTGCATTTTTTACAAGGGCATCTCAACTTTCCTTTTTTTTTGTAATTTTCTTGTGCACAAGCAAGCTCAACAAACTCAACAACTCCAGCCATATATTCATCTGTAACTCTTCTCTTATCAGGTCCGACCCTCTTAACCATCCATGTACGATGTTCGGGAATTTCCATTTTCTCTAAAAGAAAAGTATGGCTGGAGTTGTACAAAAAGAAAAGTATTAAAATGCTTGCAGGAATAAGCTTATATGGCAGGGAACAAAAACAACAATATGCTTACAAATATTTAATAAATTCACACAAACAGGACAATAAAAAGAGTGCAAATTGGAAAGCAGAGATGTTAGAACATGGGACAAAAGGCAATATCATGCAATCAGATGGTTGATGCCTTTATAAACAGAAGCATTTGCTCATTAAAACAAAAAAAAAGAAGCACTACTCAAGACAAATAACGTAGATCATTAACATCATAAATTCACATCAATAAACTAACACAGCACTTACCTAAAGAAAGAGAATCCTAATAAATTCAACACTAACACAGTCAGACACAATCAAACAATGAAGTTAATGTTTTCCTTCACCATAAAAGAACTTTCATACACAAACATGACAATAGAACCAATGCAACAGGGAACAAATGGCAAAATCATCAATCATATCATCAGGTAAATTTATATGGTCACACAATCCATTTATTTAATTTTCCCTTATTGCATTGCAGTTTGCAACTTAATTAACTAACTCAGATTTTCTATGTAAAGGATGTTAGGAACACCAACAAAGAAAACATGGCCAGGATAGAAATAGAGTGGATAGGAATAGACATAAGCATATTAAATTCATACACATTCAAACTGTAAAACAATTCTTGTACAAGAAAGGATAGGAATAGAGTGGTTGAAGTCAATTGAAGATGGAAAAAGATAACCTTGCTCACTGCTAATATTTAAAGAGAATGGGCACTTGCTTTGAAATCAATTGGTGAGAACTTGTTTGGATTTGATAAGCTGCAAGTAAAATTGTTTGGATTATCAAAATACATCTATAAAGTGAGAACTTTTATGCATAACTGGAAAGTTTAAAGCAATTATGCTACAATGCAACTTTGATTGACAGGAAAGTGAACTTTATCAGCGTATCCTGTTGCGCCCGAAAAAGTCCCTGAGGGAATCTTTCTTCGTTTACAACTTTTTGAAAATCAATGAAGTCGCCACCAATATTTTTTTATCAGGAAAATATTGAAGAAAAACCTTTTGGAAAGCGGGTGGCCTTTTGGAAAACCGGAAGATTTGGGTTCGGGGGTCGGTTAGGCATGGGGAAGGTTTTAGCACCCCACGCCTCCTTTCTACCGAAAGGGAACCTTTAATTAAATGTGTGGTTTTAAGTGCTGATTTGGAAAATACTTAAATTTGCCCCTTTTTTCGAAAAGAGAATGAAAAGACTTAATGAAAATTTTTATTTTTGGCGAGAAAGGAGGAAAAAGGGTTTTTAGAAAGAAGTGCTTGACGGGACATGGCCCGCTCCTACATATCTCCCGGTGCGATGGAGAATTCAAAGCTACGTAGTTCTTGTGGCGAAAAGGGTTTTTGTTTTTTAATCTTTTTGGAGTTTTTCGCAAAGGGGTTGAGCGTTCGCAGTGACCAAACAACAACGGTTTAGAGTGGTCGCACTACTAACTCTTGTGAAAATGAATTATCATTAACGACCAAACGGCAACGGCGCGAGTGATGATTAATGATAATCGGTTTTTATTTTGAGCATTTGAAAAGGTTTTCGCAATTGAAGGAGAGCGTTGGTGAGGACCAAACAACAACGGTTTAGAGTGGCCACACTACTAGCTCCCACAGGAATGAAATCATCACCCACAATCAAACGGCAACGGCGCGAGTGATCATTAGTGATGATTAGTTTTGATTTCGACGTTTGAAAAGATTTGTTTTTGAAAAGTGTTTTCGTTGATTTTAATTGGAGAGAACGTCGTGATGAAAGGAGTTCACAATTGGGTTGATTTTTGTTCGGGGGAAACATTTATCCATCATTGGGAAAAAAAGGTTTGTGAAAAGAAAAGAAAAAAAATAAATAAGTTTATTTAGGGGAAAAGAAATAAAATTTAAAAAGAAAGACAGGGGGTAAAATAGTGAAATGGGGGGTGCAAATAAAAGGAGGGCTGTATTATTAAAATAGGAGTGCAAATAGTGAGCCCAGCTCGTTTTTGGTGAGCTGGGCTGCGTTTCAAAAAAACCATGGGCTTCAGGAGGGGGGCGTGCGGAGTAAACCGTGGGGTGTAAATAACAATCTGAATAGTAAAAAAATATGTGAAAAGACGAAATTACCCTTGTGTCATGCTATAAAAACAAAACCTAGATTTAGTAACCCTAATTTCCTCTTTTCTTCTCCACAGCGCCTCTTTCCCTAATCTGACCAAAACCTAAAAAAAAATTTCTCTCTCTCTCCAAAGCGCTGTTTCACTCTCCTCCCTCCAATCAAACCTAAGTTCCGCCCCCTTCTTCCCACACCAGCCACCAGCAACCTCCGCCTTCCCTCTTCTCAACGTCGCACATCAAAAGTGAGGGGAGGAGAGGTGAGGTTTTCGGGTTCGCGATGGGTCTACGGTAGCGACGGCGTGGGTGATGGTGATCGTGAGAGGGTGGTTTGCGAGGAGGGCGAGGCCGTGACGGAGGTGTGGCCGCTTGGGGGTGGTTGGTTGTGGGGGTACGACGGCGATTTGCAGCGGAGGGGGGAGTTTGGTGGACAGTGGTGTTGCGGTGGGAGGTGATGGTTTGGTCGTGAGGGGTGGCCGTAGGTGGATGGTTCGGATCTGGGCTTGTTTCGCGGAGGAGAGGGGGTGGTCGGTTCGGTGGTTGCTGGGCGGTTCGGTGGTGGAGATGGTGAGGCCATGGCGTTTTGGGGTGGGCTGTGAAGGTTCGGTTTCTGTGTTGGTGGTTCGCGGCGGAGGCGAAGGAGGCGCACGGCCAACGGCCACCGTCCATGGCGGCCGGAGCTTCAGAGTGAGTTTTGCTATGTTTTTATTTGTTTTTTTTTTACGCTATTTCGGATTGGCACATACATATATTTATCTATTTTTTTTTTTAAAACCTGACCTCTTTCTGTTGTTGCCTCTAACTTATTTTTTTGCTGCTTTGTTTCTTTTTTTTTTTAAAATCTGTTTGTGTTTGCCTACATGTACTTATTTTTATGGAACAGAAGAAAAAAAAGGTTCAAGACTAAATCTGTGATTACCTACATGTACATTATGACTAAATCTGTGATTACCCACATGTACATTATGAGACTACATGATTTATGTGTACATGAAACAATAAATAAAGAAGGTAAAAAAAGGATATGAAAGATAAACAGATGAATTTAGGCACTAACCTAGTTCCAAGACCTTTGAAAAAAAACCAGTACTTCCCTCTATTCTGCTCAAATTGAAATATGGTTTCTATATATTTTTGTGTGTATGAATTGTTGTGTATCTTGCTGTCTGTGTGCCTCTTTGCTGTATGTCTGTGTATCTTTTGCTGTATGTCTCCGTGCCCCCCTAAACTGATTTTTGTTCATTGTATTTATAGGCAAGAAAACATGGTGTAGGTGTGGTGTTGAGCAGGGGATCAAATCCCCCTAGGAGACCAGTTTGTTGCTGCTGCAGTGACACAGCAAGGGAGCAGCAAGGGGATGGCAGCAGGGTTGCTGCCACTGCAGCAATGTTTTTGCTGAAACTGGAAAAAGCAAAGGGCAAGATAAAAGAAGCTTGAGCCCCATTCTAAAAAAAAGTGTTACAGCAGCGCCCCCTGTCCTTTAAATTTTGTATTGTTTTTTAATTAATAATTTTTTTGTAAGAAAAGAGTTGACTTCTCTTTTTTTGTACTATTCTGTTTTTTTTGTATATGTAATCAATGAATAAAAAGGACAGCTGAGTTTAAATTTATTATTACCATTTTTATTATTATTTTATTTTTCTTTATGATAATAAAAGCGGTAAAAACAACGCGCGCCGACGAAACGACTCACACGACTCGAAATGAAATACGAGCACCTTAAGACTAGGAACGCGTACGCGATTTGAATATGCGCTTTGAATACGCACGCGCGTATGTTATTAAAACCGATTTTATTTTATCCTCACTCCTCTAAAAAGAAAACGGTAAAAATAAACGCGCACTGACGCAATTACTCACACGATTCGAAACGAAGCGCGCGCTCGCGCTATTTATTATTTCATTATTTATTTTTGGATTCTTTTTTCCTTTTTTGAAAACAACGAGCGCCAAACAAAATCGTTGCACGAGAGTGCCAAATACACCCGCATTTAGAACAATATGCGAAGCGATAAAATTTTTGGGATTTTTCAATTAGGCGGACAAAATTGGGGTATTACAGCTGCCCCTCTTTATTTCACATCTCGCCAAGAAATATGAAGTGGCCTTTTCATATTTGTTGGTGAAATGGAAATAAAGATATAGGAATAATACTAATTTTGTCCGCTCCAGAAAAGCTCAAATTTTCTTTTTGTTATTTTCCTTTTGAGAAAAAGGGGGGTTAACACTTGTCGCATTAACGGGAAAGCAGTAAATTGGGGAAAAGCGGTAAATTGGGAATTCGGAGGTTGCCTAAAAACCTTCTAACGAACTCTTGTCGAGTCCGAGCTTTGGGGGTGGCCTTTTCGAGCGGCCGATCAACATCAGGTCCGGAACTGATTTGATCAATGGATTTACGCTATGCCTTAGGCTGACACAACTAATCCGAAGGACTTAACGAAGTCTGATGGATCCATCGCGTGCTCGTACACGATGTTGTGATCTGTGGAAGGAGTTCACTAACTCTGTGTTGATGGAGTTTACTAACTCAGTGTTGATGGAGTTTACTAACTCGGGGTTGATGGAGTTTACTAACTCAGTGTTGATGGAGTTTACTAACTCAGTGTCATGGTGATTTTCTAAAAATGAGATTTTTGGGACTCTCTGGTCCGAAGTAACTTCTTGGATGGTGCATGAAGTGCATGCATTTGGGTATTTGGATGCACGTGAATGCAATGATTGATTTTGGTGGGATGCTTTTTCTGTTTGATTCCTCATTCACTTCTTTTTCTTTTGTTATTCTTTCTCTCTTCTGAGATGCGAATTTGAAAGTGTAACGCACCACTGTTTGATGTCATGGAGTGACGAATGGTATGGATGATATGATGAATGATGTGAAGATGGTGTGTTCTTTTATGTTCCGTCTTCTGTGATTTTCTCTTTTGTTTTTTGTTTATTCTGTTTGTTTTCTTTGAGCAGCTTTCTTTTTTCTGCTTATTTGTTTTTTTTTTGGCACTCTTTTTTTTGCTGGTTAAATCGATCTGCCGGACGGAGGCTGTTCCAGGACGATGATCCCGCGAGGATTGCACACTGGTTCGTCACGACTGTTTTTTTTCTCGCAATTTTATTCACTTGGGAAATCACTTCTTTCTGTATTTTTTCAAAGATTTCGCAATGATCCTGTAATGCTCTGAATGTGCACATGTTTTGCAATTCGATTTCATCAATCATAAAAGTTATTATTTTGAAAGAAACTGAAAAGATGAAAGCAGAGACACGAAAAGCACACATATGAAAGAAAAGTTGGACTTTTATTGATATAGAAATTGGACGTGCAGAAAGTCACGCCAATCGAAAGTGCATTGCAATCTTTCTTCTAAACTACAAAAAATACAAGCAAAAGGAACAGATCTCGTGGTTCCATCTCTGAAGTAACGGTGCCCACCGTTCATACTCATAATACTGATCACCCCCTTATCCGAACCTTTGGAACGCTGATTGCCTTTTCTTTTCTCAAGCCCAGGTTTTCTGACCCTAATTTTTGCCTGGATCGCCCTTTGCGGGTTTTCAATCCACCGGGCCACTCTGATTTTGCCTAGGTCGCCCTTTGCGGGTTTTCAACCTAGCGAGCTGATTTTTCCTTGGCTTATCTTTCTCTTTTTTCGTCTATTTTTCTAGGCATAATACTTCTTGACCACATCTGAGTTCACTGGATTTGGGATCTCATCTCCGTCCATGTTTGCCAGAATTAAAGCTCCTCTTGAGAATGCCTTCTTCACCACATAAGGTCCTTCATATTTGGGAGCCCATTTGCCCCTAGAGTCTGTCTGAATCGGCAGGATCTGTTTGAGCACAAGATCTCCTTCTTGGAATTCACGAGGACGGACTTTCTTGTCAAAAGCCCTCCTCATCCTCTGTTGGTACAACTGTCCATGACACATTGCGGCCACCCGTTTTTCATCAATGAGATTCAACTGGTCAAGACGAGACCGAACCCATTCTGCTTCATCAAGTTTTGTCTCCATTAACACCCGCAGGGATGGTATTTCAACCTCAATGGGGAGGACTGCCTCTGACCCGTAAACCAGTGAGTAGGGGGTTGCCCCTGTTGAAGTGCGCACTGAGGTTCTGTAACCATGCAGGGCAAATGG
The DNA here is from genome assembly GCA_039519185.1 of Astragalus membranaceus. Lineage (NCBI taxonomy): Eukaryota > Viridiplantae > Streptophyta > Magnoliopsida > Fabales > Fabaceae > Astragalus > Astragalus membranaceus. The sequence goes on from CM076847.1 coordinate 153,105,914, forward strand.
GAGCATCTCATGCCAATCCTTGTAGGTTACCACCATCTTTTGCACAATCTTCTTGATGTTCTTGTTGGCTGCCTCAACTGCCCCATTCATCTTTGGACGGTAGGGAGAAGAGTTGTGATGCTGTATCTTGAAGTCTTTACACAAGTCTTTCATCATCCTGCTGTTCAAATTACTACCGTTGTCTGTGATAATCTTGTTTGGAAGGCCGTAGCGGCAAACCAAATCTTTCTTGATGAACTTAGCAATCACTGAGCTCGTTACGTTGGGATAAGAAGCAGCCTCCACCCACTTAGTGAAGTAGTCAATAGCAACCAGAATGAAACGGTGACCATTGGAAGCTTTGGGTTCAATGGGACCAATGATGTCCATGCCCCACATTGAGAATGGCCATGGTGCGCTCAAAACATTCAGAGAAGTTGGAGGTACATGGGTGTGATCTGCATAGATTTGGCATTTATGGCATCTTCTCACAAAACTGTAACAGTCTGATTCCATCTGCAACCAGTAGTATCCAGCTCTCAGGATTTTTCTAGCCATTGCGTGCCCGTTAGAATGAACCCCAAATGAGCCTTCATGAACATCTCGCATAATCTTTACTGATTCTTCTCCTGTTACACACCTGAGGAGTACCAAGTCATGGTTTCTCTTGTAAAGGACGTCTCCACTCAAGAAGAAACCTGTTGACAGCCTCCTGAGGGTTCTCTTGTCATTCTCTGTAGCTCCGGGAGGATACTCTCTGTTTGTGATATACTGCTTGATGTCATGGTACCAAGGCTTACTATCTGATCCCTCTTCGACTGCCATACAGTAGTGATAAGCAGGCTATTCTCTGTGCTGGATTCTGACAGTCGTCAGACTTTTGTCACAGCTGACGTTGAACATAGAGGACAAAGTTGCCAAGGCATCGGCCAACTGATTCTCGCTGCGGGGTATGTGTTGGAAAGTGATTTCCTCAAAGGGCTTGATTAATTCTTGAATGTAGTCACGTTAAGGAATCAAATCAGAATTTCTTGTTTCCCAGTCTCCTTTTACTTGATGGACAACTAGAGCTGAATCTCCGTATACGTCGAGTCTCTTGACTTTCCAATCGAGAGCTGCCTGGATACCCAAGATACACGCTTCATACTCTGCAATATTGTTTGTGACATAGAAGCTTAGTCTAGCGGTGACTGGTATAAAGCGGTTGTCTGGGGAGATCAGCACTGCTCCGATTCCGTGCCCCCACATGTTAGAGGCACCGTCAAACAACATTCTCCACCTTTCATCATCTTGAGACTTCCCTGCGTCAAATAATGCCATAATGTCCTCATCTGGGAACTCACATTGCATTGATTGGTAATCCTCAACCGGTTGATGTGCCAGGTAGTCTGCCAGTGTGCTACCTTTAATCGCCTTCTGGGTTACGTACACGAGGTCATACTCTGACAGAAGCATTTGCCAGCGAGCAATTCTACCTGTGAGCGCAGGTTTCTCAAATATGTACTTGATTGGGTCCATTTTGGACACCAACCAGGTAGTGTGACTCAGCATATACTGTCTCAGTCGATGCGCAGCCCAGGCTAGAGCACAACAAGTCTTCTCCAATGATGAATACCTCGCCTCACAGTCTGAACTTCTTGCTTATGTAGTAGATCGCGTGTTCTTTCTTTCCTGACTCATCGTGTTGCCCCAGCACGCAGCCCATAGAATTGTCTAGCACCGTGAGGTATAGGATGAGAGGCCTGCCAGACACAGGTGGCATTAGGACGGGTGGATTTTGAAGATACACCTTGATTTTCTCAAATGCTTCTTGACATTTATCATTCCACTTCATCTCTTGGTTTTTGCACAGCAGTTTGAAAATTGGTTCGCAAGTTGCAGTCAACTGGAAGATGAATCGAGAGATGTAATTTAGTCTTCCCAGGAAACCGCGAACTTCTTTTTCTGTTTTAGGTGCTGGCATCTCCAGGATTGCTCGTACCTTGTCCGGGTCTACCTCAATTCCCTTCCGGCTAACAATGAAACCCAACAACTTCCCTGACCTAACCCCAAAGGTGCACTTAGCGGGGTTCAACCTGAGTTTGTACTTTCTGAGACGCTCGAACAGCTTCTGCAGGTTAACCACGTGCTCTTCATCAGTCTTTGATTTGGCAATCATGTCATCCACATAGACTTCGATCTCCTTATGCATCATGTCGTGGAATAGGGTCACCATCGCTCTTTGGTAGGTTGCCCCGGCATTCCTCAACCCGAAAGGCATGACCTTGTAACAGAAAGTTCCCCAAAGGGTTATGAAGGTGGTTTTCTCCACATCCTCCGGAGCCATTTTGATCTGGTTATAGCCTGAATATCCATCCATGAAGGAGAACATCGAATGCTGAGCAGTACTGTCCACCAAAACGTCAATATGGGGTAGAGGGAAGTCATCTTTAGGGCTTGCTCTGTTCAAGTCACGGTAGTCGACACACATTCGGACCTTCCCATCTTTCTTAGGGACTGGGACAATGTTTGCTACCCACTCAGGATATTTTGCCACAGCTAAGAACCCTGCATCAAACTGTTTCTTGACCTCATCCCTGATTTTCAAAGACATTTCAGGCTTCATCCGCCTTAACTTCTGTTTCACAGGGGGACACTCTGATTTCACCGGCAATTTATGTTCAACAATATCTGTGCTCAACCCTGGCATGTCCCGATATGTCCATGCGAATACGTCGGCGTAATCGAACAGGAGCTGAATCAACTTTTTGCGCTCTTTATCCTCCATTGCGGTACCAACCTTGATCTCTTTTCTGTCTTCCTCAGTACCCAAATTGACCATTTCTGTAGACTCCTCATGGGGTTCGATGACCTTTTCTTCTTGTTCTACCATTCTCATGATTTCTGGAGGAGTGTCCCAATCATTCTCAACATCTTCCTCGGCTTGATTAACCGGGTAATCAAAATCACAGTATGAGTTATGGGCATTATTATTTTCAGAGCTTATTTTTGATCTGCATTAGAATGGAGCGGCGAATAAAAACAAAGAAAAAGCAAAACAGATAAAAGATGAAGACAGAGATTTTATTGAAAATTCAAAATAACACTTTATTGATTGATGATTTTCGACGAAAACATGTGTGCCCGAATGAAATATCCCAAGGCCTTGGGCAGAGCCGAGGGATCTGCATTACAATGATAATTACTTTAAATTGGAAAATACGGGGAAATCCATGATCTCCCAGTTTCGCAGCTTCTCTCCAGCAGCACAGCAGCGCACCAGACCTACAGCACGACCACTTGAGCTTGATCCTTCTTCAACCACGTTAACCTGGTCAGGGTTCAGCATACCAGCACTCTGGAAGTTGTTCTTAAGATTAGCGATGACCATTCTCCCCTGATTGGGTGCCCTTCCTCTGAGTTTGGCCAACCATTTCTCCCTCCTGTCAGATGTCAGCCTCTCCCGATCAGCAAGACTTGGGATGTATCCAACACCGAACCTCTCAATATTACCCCTCAACTGGATAGGCATTACAATTCCTTGAGCAGCTTTTCCTAAGCCCTTACCAATCTGATACCCATGTCCCAGCATCACCTTTGCAGTCATCATGTCAGCCCTGGACCACTTAGGCTTCCACCGAGGCTCTCCTTCGACGAAGACAGCGTTTGAAATCTCCAATCCCTGGAAAGCAGTCTCAAAGGACTCTTCTGCTGCTTCCACATAATATTCAGGTGGTGATCGATTTATCAATGTTTCTTCCTCTCCGGAGATCACTATCAGCTTTCCCCTAGCCACAAACTTGAGTTTCTGATGAAGCGAGGATGGCACTGCCCCAGCCGCATGTATCCAGGGACGTCCTAGCAGGCAACTGTAGGATGAATTGATGTCCATCACTTGAAAGACGACATAAAATACTTCGGGGCCTACCTGCAGCGGCATTTCCACTTCTCCAAAAACTTCCTTCACTGACCCATCAAACGCCCTGACCAAGGTGGAGCTCGGTTTCAGATATGAACAGTCTACATCCAGCTTATCCATTGTAGACTTAGGCAGCACATTCAAGGATGAACCGTTATCAATAAGCACCCTGGCAAGTATATGGTCCCCACACTTGACTGAGATGTGAAGAGCTTGATTATGGCTCTTTCCTGCCGGAGGCAGCTCAGTGTCTGAGAAGGTCAAGTAATTGGAGGCTACAATGCTGCCAACAATACCATCGAGCTGGTTTACTGTAATGTCATGAGAGACGTGAGCTTCATTCAGGACCTTTAGCAGTGCAGCACGATGTGCCTCTGAACTAAGCAGCAAAGAGAGCATTGAGATCTTGGATGGAGTTTGATTCAGCTGGTCTACCACCCGATATTCACTCTGTCTCATTACTCTCAGGAATTCTTGAGCTTCTTTGTCCGACACATCCCTGACTTCTACAGCTTCCTTGTCTTTTCCTTTACGGGCCCTTTCTTCAGTTCCCTTGGATTGCTCTCTTCTAAGGTTTTCAGGAGTATACAACCTTCCACTCCTTGTGATACAACTACCTCCAGCAATGTTTGTTATATCCAGAGTGCCTTTAGGGACCTCCGCTTGCATTTGCACATTGCAGCTCCATGGAGTCATCCTAGTCTCCCCACTAGGGGCAGCAGCAGGTACTGGAATAACAACAGCCGAGGGTCTCGTCACAGCTAGGCTGGAATTCAGATTGCAGGGAATTTCAATTGGTCTCCTGAAGCCTCCATTGCCTGATTGCAAGGTAAATACACCTTCTTCTTTCTCCTGGATTCCCACTTGGACCAGGTGTCTGTCTAACAGATCTTGGAGAATTGGTTTAAAGCCTTCACATGCCCCGATGCAGCGAGGATTATCACAGGCGTCTTTCCTAGCACAACCTTCTTTGATGACACCAAAACGGCATAGTTCAGCATGGATAAGATTCAAAGGCATCTGAATGCAATCAACTTTTCTAACCAGACACTGACCCCCCTGATGGTCAACGGCATTAATAGCAGATCCTCCATGCCCTGGCAACGGATTGGTGGCTACATTGGGTTGTTGAAATGATATGCTTTTCTTATCAAGTAATTCTTGCACCACATATTTGAATGCTTTACAATCCTCCACCACATGACCTACTGCCCCAGAATGAAAGGCGCAGGTGGCGTTTGCGTTGTACCCTCTGGGATAGGGAGGCTGATATGGCTTCATTTGACGAGTATTGATTATTTTGTTGGTGATGAGATAATTAAACAAGTCCGTGTAGGACATGGGAATGGGATCAAAGACAACAGGCTTCCTTTCATTATAGTTCCGGTACTGATAATTTGATTGAAAAGGGTGTGCCAGTGGTGCCTGAGGAGGAACCGAAATAGCTTGCGGTGGGTTGCTGTGCGACGGACCACTGGCTCCGATGACTGCATTAGTTTCACCTTCTTTCTTCTTATGAGACCCGAAAAATGGCTTTTTTTGACCGGCAGGAGGTGTCGGGCCCCGAGCTATTCTTCCGCTCCGCATACCATTCTCTACTCTTTCCCCTGTGACCACCATCTCAGAGAAGTTTGAGGCTACGCTGCCAACCAACCTATCATAATACACCGCAGGAAGGGTTTCCATAAACATGTGGACCATTTCTTTGTCCAGCAGAGGGGGTTTTACTTGTGCCGCAAGGTTCCGCCATCTCTGAGCATACTCTTTGAACGACTCGCTGTCCCTCTTAGACATGCATTGTAGCTGAGTTCTATCTGGAGCCAAATCATTGTTATACTGGTATTGACGCATGAAGGCATCCGCCATGTCTTTCCAGCAACGGATATTAGTTGGCTCTAACTGCATGTACCAGTCAAGGGGAGCTCCGGCTAAACTTTCTTGGAAGCAATGCATCATTAAGTTATCATCACGGGCGTAGGCAGTCATCTTTCGGCAGTACATTGTCACATGGCTGACTGGGCAAGTCGTCCCTCTGCATTTGTCAAAAGTTGGTGCTTTGAACTTGGGTGGCAGGACTAGATCAGGAACCAAGCACAACTCGTGGGCATTCCTGGCTCGGGAACCTGCCCCTTCAACAGCTCTCAATCTTTCTTCCAGCATTTGATACTGACTTCTAGCTTCGGCAGGGTAATTCTGTGGGAAACCGCCGGCACCATAGTGAGGGTTATTCATCGATGCCGCGACCGGGGTCATGTGTTGGTGAGCAATATTCTGAGGGACTGGGCCCTGTACGTGTGGATGGACCATCATTGGTGAATTGAAGCCCGCCGGAGTTCCTGGGGCAATAACAGGAATTGGGATTTGAATCTGGGCTTGCTGCGCCCCTGTTCCAACTTCATTCACAACTGTATTAGGCTGAGCGTGCCCCGTGGTTCCCGAAGGATCTCTTCCAGGGTTTGCATCAGCAGCAGGAGGCGTATAGCCCAGTGGGAGACCATAGGGAGGCCATTGCGCAGCTTGAAGGGTTTGAGAGATCCCAGACCCAGGAAGGGGAGGGGGATTGTTCGTCCCAGCGACAGCAGCTTCAGTTGTGCCAACATCTCTTAAGGCACTTAGCACTCTTATGACCTCCGCCATTTGAGCCTTTAGAACTTCCATCTCAGCTTGAATGACTTGATTCCCCTGATTCTGACCATGCTGACCCTGATCATTAGGATCCGGGCCTCCTGAAATTCCGTCATCCTGATGTGGCTGCGGATCGTTCTGATCAAGATTGGCTTGATTGTTTTCCACGCTTCTTGCTTGCAGACGCGTCCAATAGCGATGATTAACCAGCTTGCCTAATTTTCTGTTGACGGAACACGCTTATGAACACAAGAACGGATAAATGAATGCAATGCGAATGAATGCGTGTTTAGTTTTTCTTGCCGAGAATCGCAGCGTATTATGTCTTGTCATAGATACGCAGGTAAATCTTTGATTATTTTTATTATATCACTTTCTTTGGATCCTACTGAAATTGGAATCTGGAAGCGAAACGGGTGTATTTAGACAAAATACTTCAAAATCTGAATCCGAAAGTACGACATTCTGATACAATGATTGAAAAAGGAAAGGTACAACAAAATGGAAAATTACAATACAGAATCTCAAATACAAAGAGCTTTGACATTTCCACTCTTTTTCCTCTTGTTGTTGGTAGAGGTACTTCCGGCTTTTCCTTTGGCTTCCTCAACTAGGGCTCTGCAGTACTCCACAAATTTGTACACCTCAAGCGGGGTGTTGAGGGGATGCATCTCAGTTTCGGCTTTTCTTAATTTCCTGTGCATATCCGCAAGAGCCTGGTTGACCAATTCTGATAGCTTGGAGAACCTACCCTTCCAGTGTTGAACTTCGTCCCTCAGCTCAATGATGACTGCCTGCTCTTCAATCCTACTGAGCAGCTCAACATAGCGATGTTCCCAATACTGACTTTCATCCCTCACTTGCAGGTATGCATTGCTGATGTGACAAAGGCGCTTCCTCAACTCATCAGAATCCTCTTGCTCTGCTTTTAGGGCCCGCTGATATTCTCTGAGGATGTTCTCAAATGAGTCTCTCTCTTGCACAACACTGTCTAATTTACTCTCCCATTCAGCTTGTAACATGCGGGATTCTCTTTTTGACTTGGCAAGCAAGCTTTTCGCAGTTCTCTCTCCCATTTTTGCCTCATCCCACAATTCTTTCCACTGATTGGCTTCTTCCAGGGCCTTCTTCTCTTTCAAGTTTCGCCTCTTGATTTCCTCCTTGGCTCCTTGCAGATACCTTTGAACTTCTAACTTGCTCTCCTCTTCCCCTTTTAGTTTCTGACTGAACTTCTCAATGGTAGCAGATTTCAGGGCATTTTCTTCTTTCAACCTTTTGTTCTTCAGAGCCATCTTCTCTATCTCAGCTTGCAAAGATTTCTTCTCTTCCTCTGCCTTCATCAGAGCCAACTTAACCTCGCCTAATTCTTCGACAACAAGGACACTGGCGTCTACTACTTCCCTCTCGACTTGCAACTCTTTTTGGTAGGGCAGTTGAACATTCTGGATTCTTTTTCCGAGCCACTGAGCGAAGGTGATACCACCAGTCCTCTGAGCAAGCTCTACCTTTCCTATGCGAACCACCGTACTCCAGGCTTGCAAGACCTTTCTAAGCAAACTGTCATCTTTTGGTCCTCCTTCAAAGATGTAAAGCGGGAGTATCATCTCTTCAGTAGGCGAATTCCTCATCGGATACCCCAATTGCCTCAGAGTCAGGGACGGGTTGTAGTTGATGCATCCCTTAGTGCCCATCAGCGGAACATTTTGAAAACCACCACAGCGGAAGACTACCTTAGGCCTATCTTCCCAGCAAGATGAGAGATACCAACGGATCGAGTGCTCATCTAGACCCCCTAGAAACTGGATCCACTCTTGAATACTCATAGCTTTCACCTCACAAGTTACAGCGTAACTAATCAACTTTTCCACTCGTGTTGGGTTGGTGAAGGCATGAATGAGAAGCCACGCATACAACAGGTGAGAAGAGCAAGAGATTTTCTTCCTTCTCAAGTCACAATGATGAGTGAAAGCAGAATAAGTGTCAGCAAGGATGGCGGGAATTGGATTAATGGGGCTCTTCCTATTCTGAAAAGCTAGGAAAATACCAATAACGGTCACATCCACATACCTCTCAATCTGCGGAAAGAGAACAACCCCAAAAATTGCTAAGGCCAAAACTCACTTGAAGACAACCCAATTTTTACTTCTAGCACAGGCTCCCATTAAACCTTCAAGGTAGCTCTGCGGGAAACCTATCACATTGTTTCTCTTCTGCTTTTGGAGCTTCAGATCCTCTACACTCACTTGCAATAATGCAGCGAACCCCTCATCTGTGTAGTACTGTTCTTGATACCGGTAGGGGACAGCTTCTGTCTGAGTGAAACCCAAAATCTGCTGATATTCCTCCAATGTGGGGGCCATTTGAAATTTTTTGAAAAGAAAGCACCTGATTTCTGGGTCATAGAATCTACTCAAAGCCACAATAGCCTCAGTCTGCACCTCTAGCAACAACAACTTCCGGAGGTTCCCATAAGCATTGTCAAACGATCCCCTTTCAATAGGTCCCATCAGGTCAACACATTTTTTCAGACTAGTCACATCTACCTTGTTTACAGCGGAGTACCTTGGAGTATACACCGTTTCCCTTCTAGATTCCATGTCGTATCTATGACAAAAATTTCTCATTACTTGGGATTCTCGGCAAGCAAACCATGATGAAATGCAAAGATGCATGCGAAAACTATTGAAAATGTATGTTTTATGCAAAGGATGTGTGTAAATGATGATGATGTTCTATGTCTATGTAACTCAGAGACCAGTCCTTATTAGCAGTGATTCAAGTTTTTTTTGAAAATGCGGGTCGTACGTTGTTTCATATGGACCGGTATGAGAAAGGCTACAGCGGTAACTCTTTCACCCCCCTCTTTTTTTAAAATAAAGTGGTTCATATGTCACTTCGTACAGACCGGCGAAAGAAAGGTTACAACGGCAACTCTTTCTCTGTTTTCTCTTTTTTTTTTGAAAAATCTCCTTTCCTTTTTGAAAACGTGCCTAGTTTACAATGCAGCACACAATTTGGTATGCCCCTTGTGTCCTACGAAGATGGGGACCTAAGTTCTAGGACATCTCAAATGTTCCTCCCATGTGGGTTCTAGTCACTTCCTCACCAGGTTACCAGAGCTAACTCTCTCTCACAATAGCACCCACAACGATGGAACGCCATCTGGTGTGAGGCATCATGAAAGAGCGTACTCTGGCTGAAACTTTCGTGAGAGTCAGAAGGACAACAGTCCAATTGCCAGTCACTACTCGTTTCCACTCTCCTAAGTTTTGTCAGACCTTGGGTTTTAGGCCCCTCTCGAAGCACAATAAGCATAAGGTGTGAGTGTGTGTAGCGAGGACATACCGCCTAAAACTACCCACATATATCCCCACCTGCGAAGGAAAACCCAGAACAGTCCAGACAATAGCAAGCGATAACATGTTGTCTACACTAGGGTTCAATATCAAATAAGCTAGCCTAGGGTTTCAACAACAATGAAGTGCTTTGCTTACCTCAAGAAAGGGGGCCAAGAAGAGGGGAACATAACAAGATGGGGGGAAATGCATGAGGGTACTAAGCACATAAGCAAAGACGAGGAAAAATAAACATGGAAGGAGAGAAAACAAATGCACATGCATACAACATGATAAGAAGAACAAACCGAAAAGGGAGAGAAGCAAACAAAGTATCCAAATCACATCGATAGCACACTAAACCACACATTTAATTAGTTAGGCTTGACCCACTTAAAAAAAGAAAAGTCCCCAGTGAAGTCGCCAGCTGTTGCGCCCGAAAAAGTCCCTGAGGGAATCTTTCTTCGTTTACAACTTTTTGAAAATCAATGAAGTCGCCACCAATATTTTTTTATCAGGAAAATATTGAAGAAAAACCTTTTGGAAAGCGGATGGCCTTTTGGAAAACCGGAAGATTTGGGTTCGGGGGTCGGTTAGGCATGGGGAAGGTTTTAGCACCCCACGCCTCCTTTCTACCGAAAGGGAACATTTAATTAAATGTGTGGTTTTAAGTGCTGATTTGGAAAATACTTAAATTTGCCCCTTTTTTCGAAAAGAGAATGAAAAGACTTAATGAAAATTTTTATTTTTGGCGAGAAAGGAGGAAAAAGGGTTTTTAGAAAGAAGTGCTTGACGGGACATGGCCCGCTCCTACATATCTCCCGGTGCGATGGAGAATTCAAAGCTACGTAGTTCTTGTGGCGAAAAGGGTTTTTGTTTTTTAATCTTTTTGGAGTTTTTCGCAAAGGGGTTGAACGTTCGCAGTGACCAAACAACAACGGTTTAGAGTGGTCGCACTACTAACTCTTGTGAAAATGAATTATCATTAACGACCAAACGGCAACGGCGCGAGTGATGATTAATGATAATCGGTTTTTATTTTGAGCATTTGAAAAGGTTTTCGCAATTGAAGGAGAGCGTTGGTGAGGACCAAACAACAACGGTTTAGAGTGGCCACACTACTAGCTCCCACAGGAATGAAATCATCACCCACAATCAAACGGCAACGGCGCGAGTGATCATTAGTGATGATTAGTTTTGATTTCGACGTTTGAAAAGATTTGTTTTTGAAAAGTGTTTTCGTTGATTTTAATTGGAGAGAACGTCGTGATGAAAGGAGTTCACAATTGGGTTGATTTTTGTTCGGGGGAAACATTTATCCATCATTGGGAAAAAAAGGTTTGTGAAAAGAAAAGAAAAAAAATAAATAAGTTTATTTAGGGGAAAAGAAATAAAATTTAAAAAGAAAGACAGGGGGTAAAATAGTGAAATGGGGGGTGCAAATAAAAGGAGGGCTGTATTATTAAAATAGGAGTGCAAATAGTGAGCCTAGCTCGTTTTTGGTGAGCTGGGCTGCGTTTCAAAAAAACCATGGGCTTCAGGAGGGGGGCGTGCGGAGTAAACCGTGGGGTGTAAATAACAATCTGAATAGTAAAAAAATATGTAAAAAGACGAAATTACCCTTGTGTCATGCTATAAAAACAAAACCTAGATTTAGTAACCCTAATTTCCTCTTTTCTTCTCCACAGCGCCTCTTTCCCTAATCTGACCAAAACCTAAAAAAAAATTTCTCTCTCTCTCCAAAGCGCTGTTTCACTCTCCTCCCTCCAATCAAACCTAAGTTCCGCCCCCTTCTTCCCACACCAGCCACCAGCAACCTCCGCCTTCCCTCTTCTCAACGTCGCACATCAAAAGTGAGGGGAGGAGAGGTGAGGTTTTCGGGTTCGCGATGGGTCTACGGTAGCGACGGCGTGGGTGATGGTGATCGTGAGAGGGTGGTTTGCGAGGAGGGCGAGGCCGTGACGGAGGTGTGGCCGCTTGGGGGTGGTTGGTTGTGGGGGTACGACGGCGATTTGCAGCGGAGGGGGGAGTTTGGTGGACAGTGGTGTTGCGGTGGGAGGTGATGGTTTGGTCGTGAGGGGTGGCCGTAGGTGGATGGTTCGGATCTGGGCTTGTTTCGCGGAGGAGAGGGGGTGGTCGGTTCGGTGGTTGCTGGGCGGTTCGGTGGTGGAGATGGTGAGGCCATGGCGTTTTGGGGTGGGCTGTGAAGGTTCGGTTTCTGTGTTGGTGGTTCGCGGCGGAGGCGAAGGAGGCGCACGGCCAACGGCCACCGTCCATGGCGGCCGGAGCTTCAGAGTGAGTTTTGCTATGTTTTTATTTGTTTTTTTTTTACGCTATTTCGGATTGGCACATACATATATTTATCTATTTTTTTTTTAAAACCTGACCTCTTTCTGTTGTTGCCTCTAACTTATTTTTTTGCTGCTTTGTTTCTTTTTTTTTTTAAAATCTGTTTGTGTTTGCCTACATGTACTTATTTTTATGGAACAGAAGAAAAAAAAGGTTCAAGACTAAATCTGTGATTACCTACATGTACATTATGACTAAATCTGTGATTACCCACATGTACATTATGAGACTACATGATTTATGTGTACATGAAACAATAAATAAAGAAGGTAAAAAAAGGATATGAAAGATAAACAGATGAATTTAGGCACTAACCTAGTTCCAAGACCTTTGAAAAAAAACCAGTACTTCCCTCTATTCTGCTCAAATTGAAATATGGTTTCTATATATTTTTGTGTGTATGAATTGTTGTGTATCTTGCTGTCTGTGTGCCTCTTTGCTGTATGTCTGTGTATCTTTTGCTGTATGTCTCCGTGCCCCCCTAAACTGATTTTTGTTCATTGTATTTATAGGCAAGAAAACATGGTGTAGGTGTGGTGTTGAGCAGGGGATCAAATCCCCCTAGGAGACCAGTTTGTTGCTGCTGCAGTGACACAGCAAGGGAGCAGCAAGGGGATGGCAGCAGGGTTGCTGCCACTGCAGCAATGTTTTTGCTGAAACTGGAAAAAGCAAAGGGCAAGATAAAAGAAGCTTGAGCCCCATTCTAAAAAAAAGTGTTACAGCAGCGCCCCCTGTCCTTTAAATTTTGTATTGTTTTTTAATTAATAATTTTTTTGTAAGAAAAGAGTTGACTTCTCTTTTTTTGTACTATTCTGTTTTTTTTGTATATGTAATCAATGAATAAAAAGGACAGCTGAGTTTAAATTTATTATTACCATTTTTATTATTATTTTATTTTTCTTTATGATAATAAAAGCGGTAAAAACAACGCGCGCCGACGAAACGACTCACACGACTCGAAATGAAATACGAGCACCTTAAGACTAGGAACGCGTACGCGATTTGAATATGCGCTTTGAATACGCACGCGCGTATGTTATTAAAACCGATTTTATTTTATCCTCACTCCTCTAAAAAGAAAACGGTAAAAATAAACGCGCACTGACGCAATTACTCACACGATTCGAAACGAAACGCGCGCTCGCGCTATTTATTATTTCATTATTTATTTTTGGATTCTTTTTTCCTTTTTTGAAAACAACGAGCGCCAAACAAAATCGTTGCACGAGAGTGCCAAATACACCCGCATTTAGAACAATATGCGAAGCGATAAAATTTTTGGGATTTTTCAATTAGGCGGACAAAATTGGGGTATTACAGCTGCCCCTCTTTATTTCACATCTCGCCAAGAAATATGAAGTGGCCTTTTCATATTTGTTGGTGAAATGGAAATAAAGATATAGGAATAATACTAATTTTGTCCGCTCCAGAAAAGCTCAAATTTTCTTTTTGTTATTTTCCTTTTGAGAAAAAGGGGGGTTAACACTTGTCGCATTAACGGGAAAGCAGTAAATTGGGAAAAGCGGTAAATTGGGAATTCGGAGGTTGCCTAAAAACCTTCTAACGAACTCTTGTCGAGTCCGAGCTTTGGGGGTGGCCTTTTCGAGCGGCCGATCAACATCAGGTCCGGAACTGATTTGATCAATGGATTTACGCTATGCCTTAGGCTGACACAACTAATCCGAAGGACTTAACGAAGTCTGATGGATCCATCGCGTGCTCGTACACGATGTTGTGATCTGTGGAAGGAGTTCACTAACTCTGTGTTGATGGAGTTTACTAACTCAGTGTTGATGGAGTTTACTAACTCGGGGTTGATGGAGTTTACTAACTCAGTGTTGATGGAGTTTACTAACTCAGTGTCATGGTGATTTTCTAAAAATGAGATTTTTGGGACTCTCTGGTCCGAAGTAACTTCTTGGATGGTGCATGAAGTGCATGCATTTGGGTATTTGGATGCACGTGAATGCAATGATTGATTTTGGTGGGATGCTTTTTCTGTTTGATTCCTCATTCACTTCTTTTTCTTTTGTTATTCTTTCTCTCTTCTGAGATGCGAATTTGAAAGTGTAACGCACCACTGTTTGATGTCATGGAGTGACGAATGGTATGGATGATATGATGAATGATGTGAAGATGGTGTGTTCTTTTATGTTCCGTCTTCTGTGATTTTCTCTTTTGTTTTTTGTTTATTCTGTTTGTTTTCTTTGAGCAGCTTTCTTTTTTCTGCTTATTTGTTTTTTTTTTTGGCACTCTTTTTTTTGCTGGTTAAATCGATCTGCCGGACGGAGGCTGTTCCAGGACGATGATCCCGCGAGGATTGCACACTGGTTCGTCACGACTGTTTTTTTTCTCGCAATTTTATTCACTTGGGAAATCACTTCTTTCTGTATTTTTTCAAAGATTTCGCAATGATCCTGTAATGCTCTGAATGTGCACATGTTTTGCAATTCGATTTCATCAATCATAAAAGTTATTATTTTGAAAGAAACTGAAAAGATGAAAGCAGAGACACGAAAAGCACACATATGAAAGAAAAGTTGGACTTTTATTGATATAGAAATTGGACGTGCAGAAAGTCACGCCAATCGAAAGTGCATTGCAATCTTTCTTCTAAACTACAAAAAATACAAGCAAAAGGAACAGATCTCGTGGTTCCATCTCTGAAGTAACGGTGCCCACCGTTCATACTCATAATACTGATCACCCCCTTATCCGAACCTTTGGAACGCTGATTGCCTTTTCTTTTCTCAAGCCCAGGTTTTCTGACCCTAATTTTTGCCTGGATCGCCCTTTGCGGGTTTTCAATCCACCGGGCCACTCTGATTTTGCCTAGGTCGCCCTTTGCGGGTTTTCAACCTAGCGAGCTGATTTTTCCTTGGCTTATCTTTCTCTTTTTTCGTCTATTTTTCTAGGCATAATACTTCTTGACCACATCTGAGTTCACTGGATTTGGGATCTCATCTCCGTCCATGTTTGCCAGAATTAAAGCTCCTCTTGAGAATGCCTTCTTCACCACATAAGGTCCTTCATATTTGGGAGCCCATTTGCCCCTAGAGTCTGTCTGAATCGGCAGGATCTGTTTGAGCACAAGATCTCCTTCTTGGAATTCACGAGGACGGACTTTCTTGTCAAAAGCCCTCCTCATCCTCTGTTGGTACAACTGTCCATGACACATTGCGGCCACCCGTTTTTCATCAATGAGATTCAACTGGTCAAGAAGAGACCGAACCCATTCTGCTTCATCAAGTTTTGTCTCCATTAACACCCGCAGGGATGGTATTTCAACCTCAATGGGGAGGACTGCCTCTGACCCGTAAACCAGTGAGTAGGGGGTTGCCCCTGTTGAAGTGCGCACTGAGGTTCTGTAACCATGCAGGGCAAATGGGAGCATCTCATGCCAATCCTTGTAGGTTACCACCATCTTTTGCACAATCTTCTTGATGTTCTTGTTGGCTGCCTCAACTGCCCCATTCATCTTTGGACGGTAGGGAGAAGAGTTGTGATGCTGTATCTTGAAGTCTTTACACAAGTCTTTCATCATCCTGCTGTTCAAATTACTACCGTTGTCTGTGATAATCTTGTTTGGAAGGTCGTAGCGGCAAACCAAATCTTTCTTGATGAACTTAGCAATCACTGAGCTCGTTACGTTGGGATAAGAAGCAGCCTCCACCCACTTAGTGAAGTAGTCAATAGCAACCAGAATGAAACGGTGACCATTGGAAGCTTTGGGTTCAATGGGACCAATGATGTCCATGCCCCACATTGAGAATGGCCATGGTGCGCTCAAAACATTCAGAGAAGTTGGAGGTACATGGGTGTGATCTGCATAGATTTGGCATTTATGGCATCTTCTCACAAAACTGTAACAGTCTGATTCCATCTGCAACCAGTAGTATCCAGCTCTCAGGATTTTTCTAGCCATTGCGTGCCCGTTAGAATGAACCCCAAATGAGCCTTCATGAACATCTCGCATAATCTTTACTGATTCTTCTCCTGTTACACACCTGAGGAGTACCAAGTCATGGTTTCTCTTGTAAAGGACGTCTCCACTCAAGAAGAAACCTGTTGACAGCCTCCTGAGGGTTCTCTTGTCATTCTCTGTAGCTCCGGGAGGATACTCTCTGTTTGTGATATACTGCTTGATGTCATGGTACCAAGGCTTACTATCTGATCCCTCTTCGACTGCCATACAGTAGTGATAAGCAGGCTATTCTCTGTGCTGGATTCTGACAGTCGTCAGACTTTTGTCACAGCTGACGTTGAACATAGAGGACAAAGTTGCCAAGGCATCGGCCAACTGATTCTCGCTGCGGGGTATGTGTTGGAAAGTGATTTCCTCAAAGGGCTTGATTAATTCTTGAATGTAGTCACGTTAAGGAATCAAATCAGAATTTCTTGTTTCCCAGTCTCCTTTTACTTGATGGACAACTAGAGCTGAATCTCCGTATACGTCGAGTCTCTTGACTTTCCAATCGAGAGCTGCCTGGATACCCAAGATACACGCTTCATACTCTGCAATATTGTTTGTGACATAGAAGCTTAGTCTAGCGGTGACTGGTATAAAGCGGTTGTCTGGGGAGATCAGCACTGCTCCGATTCCGTGCCCCCACATGTTAGAGGCACCGTCAAACAACATTCTCCACCTTTCATCATCTTGAGACTTCCCTGCGTCAAATAATGCCATAATGTCCTCATCTGGGAACTCACATTGCATTGATTGGTAATCCTCAACCGGTTGATGTGCCAGGTAGTCTGTCAGTGTGCTACCTTTAATCGCCTTCTGGGTTACGTACACGAGGTCATACTCTGACAGAAGCATTTGCCAGCGAGCAATTCTACCTGTGAGCGCAGGTTTCTCAAATATGTACTTGATTGGGTCCATTTTGGACACCAACCAGGTAGTGTGACTCAGCATATACTGTCTCAGTCGATGCGCAGCCCAGGCTAGAGCACAACAAGTCTTCTCCAATGATGAATACCTCGCCTCACAGTCTGAACTTCTTGCTTATGTAGTAGATCGCGTGTTCTTTCTTTCCTGACTCATCGTGTTGCCCCAGCACGCAGCCCATAGAATTGTCTAGCACCGTGAGGTATAGGATGAGAGGCCTGCCAGACACAGGTGGCATTAGGACGGGTGGATTTTGAAGATACACCTTGATTTTCTCAAATGCTTCTTGACATTTATCATTCCACTTCATCTCTTGGTTTTTGCACAGCAGTTTGAAAATTGGTTCGCAAGTTGCAGTCAACTGGAAGATGAATCGAGAGATGTAATTTAGTCTTCCCAGGAAACCGCGAACTTCTTTTTCTGTTTTAGGTGCTGGCATCTCCAGGATTGCTCGTACCTTGTCCGGGTCTACCTCAATTCCCTTCCGGCTAACAATGAAACCCAACAACTTCCCTGACCTAACCCCAAAGGTGCACTTAGCGGGGTTCAACCTGAGTTTGTACTTTCTGAGACGCTCGAACAGCTTCTGCAGGTTAACCACGTGCTCTTCATCAGTCTTTGATTTGGCAATCATGTCATCCACATAGACTTCGATCTCCTTATGCATCATGTCGTGGAATAGGGTCACCATCGCTCTTTGGTAGGTTGCCCCGGCATTCCTCAACCCGAAAGGCATGACCTTGTAACAGAAAGTTCCCCAAAGGGTTATGAAGGTGGTTTTCTCCACATCCTCCGGAGCCATTTTGATCTGGTTATAGCCTGAATATCCATCCATGAAGGAGAACATCGAATGCTGAGCAGTACTGTCCACCAAAACGTCAATATGGGGTAGAGGGAAGTCATCTTTAGGGCTTGCTCTGTTCAAGTCACGGTAGTCGACACACATTCGGACCTTCCCATCTTTCTTAGGGACTGGGACAATGTTTGCTACCCACTCAGGATATTTTGCCACAGCTAAGAACCCTGCATCAAACTGTTTCTTGACCTCATCCCTGATTTTCAAAGACATTTCAGGCTTCATCCGCCTTAACTTCTGTTTCACAGGGGGACACTCTGATTTCACCGGCAATTTATGTTCAACAATATCTGTGCTCAACCCTGGCATGTCCCGATATGTCCATGCGAATACGTCGGCGTAATCGAACAGGAGCTGAATCAACTTTTTGCGCTCTTTATCCTCCATTGCGGTACCAACCTTGATCTCTTTTCTGTCTTCCTCAGTACCCAAATTGACCATTTCTGTAGACTCCTCATGGGGTTCGATGACCTTTTCTTCTTGTTCTACCATTCTCATGATTTCTGGAGGAGTGTCCCAATCATTCTCAACATCTTCCTCGGCTTGATTAACCGGGTAATCAAAATCACAGTATGAGTTATGGGCATTATTATTTTCAGAGCTTATTTTTGATCTGCATTAGAATGGAGCGGCGAATAAAAACAAAGAAAAAGCAAAACAGATAAAAGATGAAGACAGAGATTTTATTGAAAATTCAAAATAACACTTTATTGATTGATGATTTTCGACGAAAACATGTGTGCCCGAATGAAATATCCCAAGGCCTTGGGCAGAGCCGAGGGATCTGCATTACAATGATAATTACTTTAAATTGGAAAATACGGGGAAATCCATGATCTCCCAGTTTCGCAGCTTCTCTCCAGCAGCACAGCAGCGCACCAGACCTACAGCACGACCACTTGAGCTTGATCCTTCTTCAACCACGTTAACCTGGTCAGGGTTCAGCATACCAGCACTCTGGAAGTTGTTCTTAAGATTAGCGATGACCATTCTCCCCTGATTGGGTGCCCTTCCTCTGAGTTTGGCCAACCATTTCTCCCTCCTGTCAGATGTCAGCCTCTCCCGATCAGCAAGACTTGGGATGTATCCAACACCGAACCTCTCAATATTACCCCTCAACTGGATAGGCATTACAATTCCTTGAGCAGCTTTTCCTAAGCCCTTACCAATCTGATACCCATGTCCCAGCATCACCTTTGCAGTCATCATGTCAGCCCTGGACCACTTAGGCTTCCACCGAGGCTCTCCTTCGACGAAGACAGCGTTTGAAATCTCCAATCCCTGGAAAGCAGTCTCAAAGGACTCTTCTGCTGCTTCCACATAATATTCAGGTGGTGATCGATTTATCAATGTTTCTTCCTCTCCGGAGATCACTATCAGCTTTCCCCTAGCCACAAACTTGAGTTTCTGATGAAGCGAGGATGGCACTGCCCCAGCCGCATGTATCCAGGGACGTCCTAGCAGGCAACTGTAGGATGAATTGATGTCCATCACTTGAAAGACGACATAAAATACTTCAGGGCCTACCTGCAGCGGCATTTCCACTTCTCCAAAAACTTCCTTCACTGACCCATCAAACGCCCTGACCAAGGTGGAGCTCGGTTTCAGATATGAACAGTCTACATCCAGCTTATCCATTGTAGACTTAGGCAGCACATTCAAGGATGAACCGTTATCAATAAGCACCCTGGCAAGTATATGGTCCCCACACTTGACTGAGATGTGAAGAGCTTGATTATGGCTCTTTCCTGCCGGAGGCAGCTCAGTGTCTGAGAAGGTCAAGTAATTGGAGGCTACAATGCTGCCAACAATACCATCGAGCTGGTTTACTGTAATGTCATGAGAGACGTGAGCTTCATTCAGGACCTTTAGCAGTGCAGCACGATGTGCCTCTGAACTAAGCAGCAAAGAGAGCATTGAGATCTTGGATGGAGTTTGATTCAGCTGGTCTACCACCCGATATTCACTCTGTCTCATTACTCTCAGGAATTCTTGAGCTTCTTTGTCCGACACATCCCTGACTTCTACAGCTTCCTTGTCTTTTCCTTTACGGGCCCTTTCTTCAGTTCCCTTGGATTGCTCTCTTCTAAGGTTTTCAGGAGTATACAACCTTCCACTCCTTGTGATACAACTACCTCCAGCAATGTTTGTTATATCCAGAGTGCCTTTAGGGACCTCCGCTTGCATTTGCACATTGCAGCTCCATAGAGTCATCCTAGTCTCCCCACTAGGGGCAGCAGCAGGTACTGGAATAACAACAGCCGAGGGTCTCGTCACAGCTAGGCTGGAATTCAGATTGCAGGGAATTTCAATTGGTCTCCTGAAGCCTCCATTGCCTGATTGCAAGGTAAATACACCTTCTTCTTTCTCCTGGATTCCCACTTGGACCAGGTGTCTGTCTAACAGATCTTGGAGAATTGGTTTAAAGCCTTCACATGCCCCGATGCAGCGAGGATTATCACAGGCGTCTTTCCTAGCACAACCTTCTTTGATGACACCAAAACGGCATAGTTCAGCATGGATAAGATTCAAAGGCATCTGAATGCAATCAACTTTTCTAACCAGACACTGACCCCCCTGATGGTCAACGGCATTAATAGCAGATCCTCCATGCCCTGGCAACGGATTGGTGGCTACATTGGGTTGTTGAAATGATATGCTTTTCTTATCAAGTAATTCTTGCACCACATATTTGAATGCTTTACAATCCTCCACCACATGACCTACTGCCCCAGAATGAAAGGCGCAGGTGGCGTTTGCGTTGTACCCTCTGGGATAGGGAGGCTGATATGGCTTCATTTGACGAGTATTGATTATTTTGTTGGTGATGAGATAATTAAACAAGTCCGTGTAGGACATGGGAATGGGATCAAAGACAACAGGCTTCCTTTCATTATAGTTCCGGTACTGATAATTTGATTGAAAAGGGTGTGCCAGTGGTGCCTGAGGAGGAACCGAAATAGCTTGCGGTGGGTTGCTGTGCGACGGACCACTGGCTCCGATGACTGCATTAGTTTCACCTTCTTTCTTCTTATGAGACCCGAAAAATGGCTTTTTTTGACCGGCAGGAGGTGTCGGGCCCCGAGCTATTCTTCCGCTCCGCATACCATTCTCTACTCTTTCCCCTGTGACCACCATCTCAGAGAAGTTTGAGGCTACGCTGCCAACCAACCTATCATAATACACCGCAGGAAGGGTTTCCATAAACATGTGGACCATTTCTTTGTCCAGCAGAGGGGGTTTTACTTGTGCCGCAAGGTTCCGCCATCTCTGAGCATACTCTTTGAACGACTCGCTGTCCCTCTTAGACATGCATTGTAGCTGAGTTCTATCTGGAGCCAAATCATTGTTATACTGGTATTGACGCATGAAGGCATCCGCCATGTCTTTCCAGCAACGGATATTAGTTGGCTCTAACTGCATGTACCAGTCAAGGGGAGCTCCGGCTAAACTTTCTTGGAAGCAATGCATCATTAAGTTATCATCACGGGCGTAGGCAGTCATCTTTCGGCAGTACATTGTCACATGGCTGACTGGGCAAGTCGTCCCTCTGCATTTGTCAAAAGTTGGTGCTTTGAACTTGGGTGGCAGGACTAGATCAGGAACCAAGCACAACTCGTGGGCATTCCTGGCTCGGGAACCTGCCCCTTCAACAGCTCTCAATCTTTCTTCCAGCATTTGATACTGACTTCTAGCTTCGGCAGGGTAATTCTGTGGGAAACCGCCGGCACCATAGTGAGGGTTATTCATCGATGCCGCGACCGGGGTCATGTGTTGGTGAGCAATATTCTGAGGGACTGGGCCCTGTACGTGTGGATGGACCATCATTGGTGAATTGAAGCCCGCCGGAGTTCCTGGGGCAATAACAGGAATTGGGATTTGAATCTGGGCTTGCTGCGCCCCTGTTCCAACTTCATTCACAACTGTATTAGGCTGAGCGTGCCCCGTGGTTCCCGAAGGATCTCTTCCAGGGTTTGCATCAGCAGCAGGAGGCGTATAGCCCAGTGGGAGACCATAGGGAGGCCATTGCGCAGCTTGAAGGGTTTGAGAGATCCCAGACCCAGGAAGGGGAGGGGGATTGTTCGTCCCAGCGACAGCAGCTTCAGTTGTGCCAACATCTCTTAAGGCACTTAGCACTCTTATGACCTCCGCCATTTGAGCCTTTAGAACTTCCATCTCAGCTTGAATGACTTGATTCCCCTGATTCTGACCATGCTGACCCTGATCATTAGGATCCGGGCCTCCTGAAATTCCGTCATCCTGATGTGGCTGCGGATCGTTCTGATCAAGATTGGCTTGATTGTTTTCCACGCTTCTTGCTTGCAGACGCGTCCAATAGCGATGATTAACCAGCTTGCCTAATTTTCTGTTGACGGAACACGCTTATGAACACAAGAACGGATAAATGAATGCAATGCGAATGAATGCGTGTTTAGTTTTTCTTGCCGAGAATCGCAGCGTATTATGTCTTGTCATAGATACGCAGGTAAATCTTTGATTATTTTTATTATATCACTTTCTTTGGATCCTACTGAAATTGGAATCTGGAAGCGAAACGGGTGTATTTAGACAAAATACTTCAAAATCTGAATCCGAAAGTACGACATTCTGATACAATGATTGAAAAAGGAAAGGTACAACAAAATGGAAAATTACAATACAGAATCTCAAATACAAAGAGCTTTGACATTTCCACTCTTTTTCCTCTTGTTGTTGGTAGAGGTACTTCCGGCTTTTCCTTTGGCTTCCTCAACTAGGGCTCTGCAGTACTCCACAAATTTGTACACCTCAAGCGGGGTGTTGAGGGGATGCATCTCAGTTTCGGCTTTTCTTAATTTCCTGTGCATATCCGCAAGAGCCTGGTTGACCAATTCTGATAGCTTGGAGAACCTACCCTTCCAGTGTTGAACTTCGTCCCTCAGCTCAATGATGACTGCCTGCTCTTCAATCCTACTGAGCAGCTCAACATAGCGATGTTCCCAATACTGACTTTCATCCCTCACTTGCAGGTATGCATTACTGATGTGACAAAGGCGCTTCCTCAACTCATCAGAATCCTCTTGCTCTGCTTTTAGGGCCCGCTGATATTCTCTGAGGATGTTCTCAAATGAGTCTCTCTCTTGCACAACACTGTCTAATTTACTCTCCCATTCAGCTTGTAACATGCGGGATTCTCTTTTTGACTTGGCAAGCAAGCTTTTCGCAGTTCTCTCTCCCATTTTTGCCTCATCCCACAATTCTTTCCACTGATTGGCTTCTTCCAGGGCCTTCTTCTCTTTCAAGTTTCGCCTCTTGATTTCCTCCTTGGCTCCTTGCAGATACCTTTGAACTTCTAACTTGCTCTCCTCTTCCCCTTTTAGTTTCTGACTGAACTTCTCAATGGTAGCAGATTTCAGGGCATTTTCTTCTTTCAACCTTTTGTTCTTCAGAGCCATCTTCTCTATCTCAGCTTGCAAAGATTTCTTCTCTTCCTCTGCCTTCATCAGAGCCAACTTAACCTCGCCTAATTCTTCGACAACAAGGACACTGGCGTCTACTACTTCCCTCTCGACTTGCAACTCTTTTTGGTAGGGCAGTTGAACATTCTGGATTCTTTTTCCGAGCCACTGAGCGAAGGTGATACCACCAGTCCTCTGAGCAAGCTCTACCTTTCCTATGCGAACCACCGTACTCCAGGCTTGCAAGACCTTTCTAAGCAAACTGTCATCTTTTGGTCCTCCTTCAAAGATGTAAAGCGGGAGTATCATCTCTTCAGTAGGCGAATTCCTCATCGGATACCCCAATTGCCTCAGAGTCAGGGACGGGTTGTAGTTGATGCATCCCTTAGTGCCCATCAGCGGAACATTTTGAAAACCACCACAGCGGAAGACTACCTTAGGCCTATCTTCCCAGCAAGATG
This sequence comes from Astragalus membranaceus, assembly GCA_039519185.1. Classification (NCBI taxonomy): domain Eukaryota; kingdom Viridiplantae; phylum Streptophyta; class Magnoliopsida; order Fabales; family Fabaceae; genus Astragalus; species Astragalus membranaceus. The sequence continues at coordinate 153,129,746 of CM076847.1, forward strand.
AGAGATACCAACGGATCGAGTGCTCATCTAGACCCCCTAGAAACTGGATCCACTCTTGAATACTCATAGCTTTCACCTCACAAGTTACAGCGTAACTAATCAACTTTTCCACTCGTGTTGGGTTGGTGAAGGCATGAATGAGAAGCCACGCATACAACAGGTGAGAAGAGCAAGAGATTTTCTTCCTTCTCAAGTCACAATGATGAGTGAAAGCAGAATAAGTGTCAGCAAGGATGGCGGGAATTGGATTAATGGGGCTCTTCCTATTCTGAAAAGCTAGGAAAATACCAATAACGGTCACATCCACATACCTCTCAATCTGCGGAAAGAGAACAACCCCAAAAATTGCTAAGGCCAAAACTCACTTGAAGACAACCCAATTTTTACTTCTAGCACAGGCTCCCATTAAACCTTCAAGGTAGCTCTGCGGGAAACCTATCACATTGTTTCTCTTCTGCTTTTGGAGCTTCAGATCCTCTACACTCACTTGCAATAATGCAGCGAACCCCTCATCTGTGTAGTACTGTTCTTGATACCGGTAGGGGACAGCTTCTGTCTGAGTGAAACCCAAAATCTGCTGATATTCCTCCAATGTGGGGGCCATTTGAAATTTTTTGAAAAGAAAGCACCTGATTTCTGGGTCATAGAATCTACTCAAAGCCACAATAGCCTCAGTCTGCACCTCTAGCAACAACAACTTCCGGAGGTTCCCATAAGCATTGTCAAACGATCCCCTTTCAATAGGTCCCATCAGGTCAACACATTTTTTCAGACTAGTCACATCTACCTTGTTTACAGCGGAGTACCTTGGAGTATACACCGTTTCCCTTCTAGATTCCATGTCGTATCTATGACAAAAATTTCTCATTACTTGGGATTCTCGGCAAGCAAACCATGATGAAATGCAAAGATGCATGCGAAAACTATTGAAAATGTATGTTTTATGCAAAGGATGTGTGTAAATGATGATGATGTTCTATGTCTATGTAACTCAGAGACCAGTCCTTATTAGCAGTGATTCAAGTTTTTTTTGAAAATGCGGGTCGTACGTTGTTTCATATGGACCGGTATGAGAAAGGCTACAGCGGTAACTCTTTCACCCCCCTCTTTTTTTAAAATAAAGTGGTTCATATGTCACTTCGTACAGACCGACGAAAGAAAGGTTACAACGGCAACTCTTTCTCTGTTTTCTCTTTTTTTTTGAAAAATCTCCTTTCCTTTTTGAAAACGTGCCTAGTTTACAATGCAGCACACAATTTGGTATGCCCCTTGTGTCCTACGAAGATGGGGACCTAAGTTCTAGGACATCTCAAATGTTCCTCCCATGTGGGTTCTAGTCACTTCCTCACCAGGTTACCAGAGCTAACTCTCTCTCACAATAGCACCCACAACGATGGAACGCCATCTGGTGTGAGGCATCATGAAAGAGCGTACTCTGGCTGAAACTTTCGTGAGAGTCAGAAGGACAACAGTCCAATTGCCAGTCACTACTCGTTTCCACTCTCCTAAGTTTTGTCAGACCTTGGGTTTTAGGCCCCTCTCGAAGCACAATAAGCATAAGGTGTGAGTGTGTGTAGCGAGGACATACCGCCTAAAACTACCCACATATATCCCCACCTGCGAAGGAAAACCTAGAACAGTCCAGACAATAGCAAGCGATAACATGTTGTCTACACTAGGGTTCAATATCAAATAAGCTAGCCTAGGGTTTCAACAACAATGAAGTGCTTTGCTTACCTCAAGAAAGGGGGCCAAGAAGAGGGGAACATAACAAGATGGGGGGAAATGCATGAGGGTACTAAGCACATAATCAAAGACGAGGAAAAATAAACATGGAAGGAGAGAAAACAAATGCACATGCATACAACATGATAAGAAGAACAAACCGAAAAGGGATAGAAGCAAACAAAGTATCCAAATCACATCGATAGCACACTAAACCACACATTTAATTAGTTAGGCTTGACCCACTTAAAAAAAGAAAAGTCCCCAGTGAAGTCGCCAGCTGTTGCGCCCGAAAAAGTCCCTGAGGGAATCTTTCTTCGTTTACAACTTTTTGAAAATCAATGAAGTCGCCACCAATATTTTTTTATCAGGAAAATATTGAAGAAAAACCTTTTGGAAAGCGGATGGCCTTTTGGAAAACCGGAAGATTTGGGTTCGGGGGTCGGTTAGGCATGGGGAAGGTTTTAGCACCCCACGCCTCCTTTCTACCGAAAGGGAACATTTAATTAAATGTGTGGTTTTAAGTGCTGATTTGGAAAATACTTAAATTTGCCCCTTTTTTCGAAAAGAGAATGAAAAGACTTAATGAAAATTTTTATTTTTGGCGAGAAAGGAGGAAAAAGGGTTTTTAGAAAGAAGTGCTTGACGGGACATGGCCCGCTCCTACATATCTCCCGGTGCGATGGAGAATTCAAAGCTACGTAGTTCTTGTGGCGAAAAGGGTTTTTGTTTTTTAATCTTTTTGGAGTTTTTCGCAAAGGGGTTGAACGTTCGCAGTGACCAAACAACAACGGTTTAGAGTGGTCGCACTACTAACTCTTGTGAAAATGAATTATCATTAACGACCAAACGGCAACGGCGCGAGTGATGATTAATGATAATCGGTTTTTATTTTGAGCATTTGAAAAGGTTTTCGCAATTGAAGGAGAGCGTTGGTGAGGACCAAACAACAACGGTTTAGAGTGGCCACACTACTAGCTCCCACAGGAATGAAATCATCACCCACAATCAAACGGCAACGGCGCGAGTGATCATTAGTGATGATTAGTTTTGATTTCGACGTTTGAAAAGATTTGTTTTTGAAAAGTGTTTTCGTTGATTTTAATTGGAGAGAACGTCGTGATGAAAGGAGTTCACAATTGGGTTGATTTTTGTTCGGGGGAAACATTTATCCATCATTGGGAAAAAAAGGTTTGTGAAAAGAAAAGAAAAAAAATAAATAAGTTTATTTAGGGGAAAAGAAATAAAATTTAAAAAGAAAGACAGGGGGTAAAATAGTGAAATGGGGGGTGCAAATAAAAGGAGGGCTGTATTATTAAAATAGGAGTGCAAATAGTGAGCCCAGCTCGTTTTTGGTGAGCTGGGCTGCGTTTCAAAAAAACCATGGGCTTCAGGAGGGGGGCGTGCGGAGTAAACCGTGGGGTGTAAATAACAATCTGAATAGTAAAAAAATATGTGAAAAGACGAAATTACCCTTGTGTCATGCTATAAAAACAAAACCTAGATTTAGTAACCCTAATTTCCTCTTTTCTTCTCCACAGCGCCTCTTTCCCTAATCTGACCAAAACCTAAAAAAAAATTTCTCTCTCTCTCCAAAGCGCTGTTTCACTCTCCTCCCTCCAATCAAACCTAAGTTCCGCCCCCTTCTTCCCACACCAGCCACCAGCAACCTCCGCCTTCCCTCTTCTCAACGTCGCACATCAAAAGTGAGGGGAGGAGAGGTGAGGTTTTCGGGTTCGCGATGGGTCTACGGTAGCGACGGCGTGGGTGATGGTGATCGTGAGAGGGTGGTTTGCGAGGAGGGCGAGGCCGTGACGGAGGTGTGGCCGCTTGGGGGTGGTTGGTTGTGGGGGTACGACGGCGATTTGCAGCGGAGGGGGGAGTTTGGTGGACAGTGGTGTTGCGGTGGGAGGTGATGGTTTGGTCGTGAGGGGTGGCCGTAGGTGGATGGTTCGGATCTGGGCTTGTTTCGCGGAGGAGAGGGGGTGGTCGGTTCGGTGGTTGCTGGGCGGTTCGGTGGTGGAGATGGTGAGGCCATGGCGTTTTGGGGTGGGCTGTGAAGGTTCGGTTTCTGTGTTGGTGGTTCGCGGCGGAGGCGAAGGAGGCGCACGGCCAACGGCCACCGTCCATGGCGGCCGGAGCTTCAGAGTGAGTTTTGCTATGTTTTTATTTGTTTTTTTTTTACGCTATTTCGGATTGGCACATACATATATTTATCTATTTTTTTTTTAAAACCTGACCTCTTTCTGTTGTTGCCTCTAACTTATTTTTTTGCTGCTTTGTTTCTTTTTTTTTTTAAAATCTGTTTGTGTTTGCCTACATGTACTTATTTTTATGGAACAGAAGAAAAAAAAGGTTCAAGACTAAATCTGTGATTACCTACATGTACATTATGACTAAATCTGTGATTACCCACATGTACATTATGAGACTACATGATTTATGTGTACATGAAACAATAAATAAAGAAGGTAAAAAAAGGATATGAAAGATAAACAGATGAATTTAGGCACTAACCTAGTTCCAAGACCTTTGAAAAAAAACCAGTACTTCCCTCTATTCTGCTCAAATTGAAATATGGTTTCTATATATTTTTGTGTGTATGAATTGTTGTGTATCTTGCTGTCTGTGTGCCTCTTTGCTGTATGTCTGTGTATCTTTTGCTGTATGTCTCCGTGCCCCCCTAAACTGATTTTTGTTCATTGTATTTATAGGCAAGAAAACATGGTGTAGGTGTGGTGTTGAGCAGGGGATCAAATCCCCCTAGGAGACCAGTTTGTTGCTGCTGCAGTGACCCAGCAAGGGAGCAGCAAGGGGATGGCAGCAGGGTTGCTGCCACTGCAGCAATGTTTTTGCTGAAACTGGAAAAAGCAAAGGGCAAGATAAAAGAAGCTTGAGCCCCATTCTAAAAAAAAGTGTTACAGCAGCGCCCCCTGTCCTTTAAATTTTGTATTGTTTTTTAATTAATAATTTTTTTGTAAGAAAAGAGTTGACTTCTCTTTTTTTGTACTATTCTGTTTTTTTTGTATATGTAACCAATGAATAAAAAGGACAGCTGAGTTTAAATTTATTATTACCATTTTTATTATTATTTTATTTTTCTTTATGATAATAAAAGCGGTAAAAACAACGCGCGCCGACGAAACGACTCACACGACTCGAAATGAAATACGAGCGCCTTAAGACTAGGAACGCGTACGCGATTTGAATATGCGCTTTGAATACGCACGCGCGTATGTTATTAAAACCGATTTTATTTTATCCTCACTCCTCTAAAAAGAAAACGGTAAAAATAAACGCGCACTGACGCAATTACTCACACGATTCGAAACGAAACGCGCGCTCGCGCTATTTATTATTTCATTATTTATTTTTGGATTCTTTTTTCCTTTTTTGAAAACAACGAGCGCCAAACAAAATCGTTGCACGAGAGTGCCAAATACACCCGCATTTAGAACAATATGCGAAGCGATAAAATTTTTGGGATTTTTCAATTAGGCGGACAAAATTGGGGTATTACATATCCACAACTCCTATCTATTAATTTTAGCAATTTAGTCGGCATTACAAATTCTAAAATGAGTGAATGTCATGTTTGCACTTACTGGCTCCACCTTTTTTTGTTTGCACAATTGCACTTGAATATAGACAAAGCTGGTTGTGGATGTGTCTGCGAGACTGTGACAACAAAAAGAGTCAATCACCATGCAATACACAAGTTCAATATCAGTTCACTGTACATAATATCCTTTGATATAAATCATCCTCCTCACCCCAATCTATTATATAAACATCAAAAGACCAATATCAAAGGGATCACCAGTCATCACAATCTATTACATATACACTACTACACTAGTACTCTACTTAGACAATCAGTTATTTTCCCTGGAATGACCAAAACATGCCATAATAAGAATTAAGACATTAAAAGAGGGAATTAATGGTAGGGAATTCCACACTTCCTACTTCTCTTATATTTATTGGTTAGACAAGTGCCTTTTTTGTGTCCAGTCATTTCTTTCTTGTATCCTCATTTTCTGTTTAAAAGAACTTCCACCCAAGAATACCTTTGAACCATCCTTAGTTTAAAAGTTAGCAATAATGTAGAAACCATTAAACAAAGTCTTAACTATCACCAATCATACCATGTGCATCAGTTTTATGAAACAAACAAACAAATCTACCCCATTCAACAAAGCAAAACTGTATCTTAATTAAAAGAACAAAGTAAACAAGTACCTATTTGCCTTCTCAAATCCAAACCCTAGCACCAAATAAAAAGCCACAGAATATCCGAGGGTCACTGTGTAAAGAAATCAGCAGTATATTATCAAGAGAGCAAACCTTATCAAACAAACAAAAGGAAAAATCAAGAAAGAGAAAACATACAATACTTGCCTGGGAAAAGCAACAAATCGAGACCCTTTGTTTGAAGTGAATAGGAAGCGGAACCATCTAAGAAACTAGAGCATGATAGGGAGAGAAATAGAATTAGAGGAACGTGAGAAATAGAGATGATCGGAGTATCGATTTCGCGATTAGGGCAGGGAAGGAAAAAAGGTAGCGAAGAGAAGAACAGGTATATGCACCACTTTGTTTGATAGGGTCTATTAGGTTTTACCCAAAGAGAAAAGAGATTGTTAAAAAAAATAGAGAACCTTTTGGAAAACACCCAGCGAAGGTAAACTCTTTTTTGAAAAAAAAAAGGATTGTCGTTTTCAAAAAAAAAAGAGGGACGGATCATTTATCAAAAAAAAAGAGAGGGAACAGGAGGGAATTAGTGAAAATTTAGATTTCATATCTTTTATTTTAAATTTAAATTGAAAATATTAGAGACGGAATCAGAGACCGAATAGAGTACAGACGGATTTAGACTCCGTCTCTAACACTATTGAAATCTTGGAATTGTTTGATTTACAATTTAGAGACGGATTTAGAGACAGATTTAGTTAGAGACTGATATTTATGTCACTATATTCCGTCTCTAAAGGAAGTTTCAATTTTTAATGCGTCTAGAAAGACTCACTAGAGACGGATGTAGAGACGGAAAACTTAGCGACCGACGAATTCCGTCTCTAATTTTCGTCTCAAATTTCCATAATTGCAATTCCGTCTCCAATGAAAATATTCCGTCTCTATATGCATCTCTAATAGAGACGGAAAAAATTCCGTCTCTAAATTCCGTCGTTATTTGAGATTTTTCTAGTAGTGAGCTATATTTTATTTTTACTAATGTTTTTTTTAAATGGTTATTTTACTTTTAAATCTCAATGAGAAATAATTACATGTTATTGGAATAACTATTTTTGTATTGTCACTAAATAAATATCTTTAATTTCTATAATTGAATGTGTTTGTTTTAATAAATCATTGTTTTGCTTTTGAGTCCTAACGAGAAAACACTACATGTTGTCAAAGTAATTATTTTTATGATAGACAAATGTTAGTGGTTAGTAATTAATTAGGGGTGAAGAAAATGTGACTTTCCAGAATTTGTGTTTTGGATCGGCCTCTTTCTAGGATTAGGTTGAGTGGGGCCCAACATACCATTATCTAAGTCAATTGAGTCAATTTGAGGCGTATTATTAATTCATTTTTTGAGGGGCTATTTTTATATAAATTACCAAAATAACAATACATATTAAAATACCAAAATATATGATTTTTTATAAGGATCAAATATGCTTTTATCCCTATAAAATTTGAGATTTGTTTTCAGTCCCTATAAAAATTTTACTCACTTTAGTCTCTACATTCTCCTTCGTCAATGCTTTTAGTCATTCATTACTTTTAATAGCATTTTTTGGGACTTTTAATAGTGTTTCTAAGCTATTAAAAGTTATGAGGACTAAAAACATTGATGGAGGAAAATATATCTACTAAAGGTGAGTGAAATTTTTCATAGGAACTAAAAATAAAATTTTCAAATTTTATAAGAATCAAAAACATTTTAACCATTTTTTTGACACATTTAACCATTTTTATTATGATAAAAAATAACTACAACATAATTAATGACCTAATCTTTTTTTAGTAGAGCACATATTAACATTTTTTTATAAGAAAATATATATATTCATGAGGAGCACTGGTGGTGCTCCAACCCTTTACAAAGGTCCAATTAGTAGTATAAGAAAATGGTGATTTCCACCAATTGGCAATTGAATCCCCATTAGATGCACCTACTAAAGTTCAAAATTCTATTTTTCATAACTTACTGACATTTGATACACAGCTAACAAATCATTATCATAACTTAAAGTTCAAAATTCTATTTTTCTTTTTACCCAGTCTAGTAACTTTTTTTTTTGTTACAGCCCAGACGTCTAATAACTTAATTTCAGAGGAAAGAATTAATTCTCATTTTCATTTAAATAAATAGATTCATGAATGCGTGTACTTGTACTGGACTAATCGTACTTGTTCTGATCAAACAAATTCAAAACGAGCTATGGCATGATGAATCAGTCAAGTGCATAGCAAGCTAGCTGAATTAATTTATATAATATTGCCCATGTTCAATTGAATCACATGGTTGCATAAATTGGAAATTATATTATTTTTTTGGTATAAACAAGGGTATCCACGTCGAACTATGTTGCTGAGTCATTTATTCCGTAAAAAGAAAAAGAAACAATTAAGTGCTAACCCATAAAAACGGCATTAACGTAGATGATGAGGCACCAACATAACATGATTTTGCTTTTGTATTGGTGTTGCCCTTCAATCTCAGACTTGCCAGTTCATACCCATAATGGTGTCAGTCACACTCTATAACTAAAAAGTTGTATTAATTTCAGTCATGTTCATTTTGGCTTTCTTCTATTTATATTTGCCAATTAAATATTATATTATAGTCGTTTCCCATCTTTTATGAGTCTCAAAAAGTTTGGTAGACAAGTCAAGTTCACTTTCACCATCTCCATTCTCTTATCTTGAGGATAGTTGCCTTCTTTCCACACAAAGAAAAATTAAAGGCAAGGAAAACAGTTAAATTGATGTGTGTTCAATAATAGAAAGAAGGGTGAATTGTATGGGGGAGGTGAGTATATAATAAAAATATACAATATTATTTTACTTAATTAGTTATAGACTGTTTGCTGCATATAGAAATTGATAAAGAGAACTGGTGGTCTTCTAATTACACTAGAACTAGAGTAACCCTCTGCCTTCACGAGAGATAAGTTACAAAGTCAACCTTACCATAAGACCACTAAACCTAGAGTTTGAGGGCCCAAAAAAAAGGTCTCAAACGATAGAGTGAGAATAGACTCGACTAGTTTGGGCTTTGCTAGGTTGAGTCTGACCTACTTCGAAAATGTTATGTGGTCAATTACCTATTATAGGCCCTTTCTAAAATCTGTTTGGGCTTTTTTACTATTCTTTTTACAAATGTTGTAGGTTTGTGTAAATAGACTAACAAACTAATATGTCATTGAGATTAAGTTCTAATTTGCGATCAAACACAACGTTTTAGATAATTATCTTTATGTGATATTATGTTTAAATTCTATTTTATAATAATTTCTTTAAATATGTTGAAAATTAATGTTGGTCAATAAAGGTTAATAAATTTATGATTTAACACAAAATACAAAAATTAATGTAATAAAATAATAGTAATATTTGAAATTTTTTTAGTAAAATAGTCTTGACCTTGTCTATTTTTTACAAAATCTGGCTTCACCTGTACCAAATGTAGGCTAAGCCAAAGACCCTTGTTGGTTGAACTAGTCGATTCCAACCCCCAAGTTAGACGAAAAAGTAGAATCAAATAACTGCAAAACTGACTCTTTGAAAAGCTCAAACCCAAGTCAAAGGATGCGTTTGTTTCATCGTTGTGAAAATTATTGAGATATACCTTGTAATTCTATTGCTTGTAATAAACATAGGTGTAGTTAGTAACCTAGTCGAAATGGGCTGGTCGAAATTATGGGCCTGAGCCTGCTTCATTGTATATATATATAGACGTTAGTAGTATGTAATCTGTACCCTACTTTTTTGAAAATCAGTGCAGCTTTTACTATTCCATTGATATTGCCCTAATCATTCTCTGACACCTTTGCGCCGCCACTTCTTTTTCTTCTCCCTTTCACATGTTTATTCCCAACAAACTGGTATCAAGAGCTTGTTAGATCCTTACAAAAATCTATCACGATTCATGGCAGCGCGAGACAACTCTGGTGGAGGTATTCCGGGGAACCTCCCTATCTTTGACAGAAAGGACTATGAACGATGGTGTGCGCAGATGAAGGTGCTATTTCGATATCAAGATGTACTTGATGTCGTGAATGATGATGTTCCACCCCTGGCAGCAAACGCCACTGAAGCGGTAAGGAACAACCACCATTTGCTGAGGAACAAAGATGGAAAAGGGCTGTTTTTGATTCACCAATGTGTTGATTCCAATGTCCTGAACCTGATCATCGACAGTGAGTCAGCAAAGGCAGCATGGGACATCCTCAAGAACTCGTATGGAGGAGCAGATAGACTAAAGAAGATACGCCTTCAGTCGCTCAGGAAACAGTACGAGGCCTTGAAGATGACAGATGGAGAATCAATTGGAGAATTCATTACGAGGTTAGTAGCTCTAACTAACCAAATGAAAGGAAATGGTGAAACTGTGACTGAATCAAATAAAGTCGAAAAGGTGCTCAGATCCTTAACCCAGGAATTCGACTATGTTGTCACTACTATCGAAGAATCCAAGGACCTGGATACGTTGAAGTTAGATGAACTTCAGGGTTCCTTAGAGGCTCATGAATTGAGAATAAGGTAGAGAAATTCAGAGAAAGAAACTGAACAAGCCTTACTATCATACTCCTCTAAGAAAAATTGGAAGGCAAACAACAAAAAGGAGAAGGGTAAAGAAAAAGGATCAAGCAGTAAGCAGAAAGAGCAAGGATCTTTCGACAAGAAGAAGAGAGACCTGTCGAAAGTGTAGTGTTATAACTGTCAGCAATTTGGGCATTATAAGAACAAGTGTAAAAACAAGAAAGTTCCTAGAAACAAAGACGCTGAAGCCAAATTTGCAGATGATAGTGACACCGATTCTGACTCATATGGGTTAATGCTAATGGCAGTCGAAGATGAGATTCATCTCAATGAAGAAGTTGCTGAAAGTAGCGAGCAAAACAGTGGGAAGACTTGTATAAGTGGATACACTTGTGATGCTCAAAATACTTGTGCAATGTGTGTGTGGCAGGGCAGTGGTAACACTGGTGATGCCTCCAACATTGCCAGCAACGATGACGAAGAATTATCATTCATGACAGCTATTGACCCAGAATTACTGCTGTTGAAGGCAGATACAAATTCGACTGAAGAGAAGTCTGTCGAATGGTATCTCGACACAGGATGCTCAAACCACATGTGTTGTCACAAGGAGTGGTTTGTTGAATTGAAGAAAATTAGCAAAAGAATAAGGTTTGCTGATAATAGCAGAGTCACTGCAGAAGGAATTGGTACCATAAAGTTCCTGTCGAAAGATGGAAAATGGTGCTACATTCAAGAGGTATTCTATGTACCAAATATGAGGAGCAATCTGCTGAGTATTGGGCAGATGATTGAGAAGAAATTCACTGTCGAAATGGGTGATAATAGTCTCAGCTTATTCGACTCAAACAAGAAGATAATCTTGAAGATGTTGATGCAGAGTAACAGAACCTTCAAGATCAAGTTGCAAGTAGTCAAAGAGAAATGCCTAAAGACCACTGTCGAAGAGGAGCACTGGAATTGGCACAGAATATTTGGCCACCTAAACTTCAAAAGCTTGAGTCAACTACATGAAAAGAAGATGGTTCATGGGTTTCCTGCAGTAAAGGTACCTGTCGAAGTATGTGAGAGTTGCTGGAAGTCGAAGCAACCAAGAAACTCATTTAAGTCAGAAGTACCTAGCAGAGCAGAGAAGAAGTTAGAGGTGATATTTTCTGATGTTTGTGGCCCTTTCGAAGACAGTTCATTAGGAGGGAACAAGTACTTTGTCACCTTCATTGATGAATACACTAGAATGACCTGGGTGTATTTGATCAAAAGGAAGAGTGATGTACTTGTAATATTCAAAAGGTTTAAGGTAATGATTGAGAAGCAGAGTGGATGTGCAATCAAAACCCTTAGAACTGATGGAGGTGGTGAGTACAATTCACATGAATTTGTAAAATTCTGTGAAAATGAAGGCATTGTACATGAAGTCATTTCACCTTACACGCCTCAGCATAATGGAACAGCTGAGAGGAAAAACAGGACCATCCTCAACATGGTAAGAAGTATGTTGAAGGAGAAGAAGCTACCTCATAGTTTATGGGGAGAACTTGTAGCCACAGCAATATACATTCTGAACAAATGCCCCACAAAGAGACTGATTGGGAAGACACCTGAGGAAGCTTGGTTAGGAAGAAAGCTAGCCAAGTGTCAAGCATCTCAGAATAATTGGCTCATTATGCTATAGACATGTCCCTGAGCAACTAAGAAGCAAGCTGGATGATAGAGCACAACAAATGATTCTTGTTGGCTATCATTCGACAGTAGCATACAAACTGTATGATCCTGTGCAGAAGAAAATGGTGAAAAGAAGAGATGTCGTAGTAGATGAGTCGAAACATTGGAACTGGGAAGAAGGCTGTGAGAAACCTACAATAATGGACTTCGACGAAGTTCATGATCTGAATGATTAAAATGAAGAGGCTGAAACTGAAGAACCCTTTGTTGTCGAACCTGTCAGAAGGTCACAGAGGGAAAGGCAGAGATCAGTGAGGCTAGAAGGATTCGACACATTCCCAGATTCTGCTATTACAACAGAGGGAGACCTGACACACTTTGCATTAATGGCTGAAGCAGAACCAGTGAGCCTGGAAGAAGCTCTTAGTCACAAGCAGTGGAAGGAAGCAATGATTGATGAGCTGAAGTCAATCGGAAAGAATGGCACTTGGAAGCTAGTCGAACTTCCAAGGCAAAAGAAAGCTATAGGCGTGAAATGGGTCTACAAGACCAAAGTCAAGCCCAATGGAGAAGTGGCCAAGTACAAGGCCAAGCCAGTAGCCAAAGGTTTCCTGCAGAAACCTGGTTTGGATTTCAATGAGGTCTTTGCCCCAGTAGCCAGGATCGAAACCATAAGATTGGTAGTAGCATTGGCAAGTCATAGAGGCTGGCCCCTACATCAACTAGATGTAAAGTCAGCATTTCTTAATGGACCACTGGAGGAGGAAGTCTATGTTTGTCAACCACCTGGTTTTGAGTCGAAGGGACAAGAAGACATGGTTTTTAAGCTGGAGAAAGCCCTATATGGACTCAAGCAAGCCCCAAGGGCATGGAACAAGAGAATTGATGCTTTTCTCTTAGCTCAGAAGTTCATTAGATGCACCAATGAATAACTTTTAAAGACACAGTCATGCAATCTAATGAAGATGTAGACTCTGTCCAGTTTGTCCAGGATTCTTTTGCATCAGAGAGGAAGGTAAGCAAGTGTCGCTTGTGGTTATGCAGGTGCAGAAGACATCTCTAAACTCCTTCCAAAAGTTGGCTAATGCCACTATTTCCTTTGATACTATTAGTGGTTGTAATATTGAAACTCCAATTATTCACACTAACGCAAATGTAATCAATGATATGCATATTGCTACTCGTTTTTGGGAGTGATTCTATTGGTTCATACTCCACTCAGCCTCCCACTACCAGGCTAGATTCACAAAATGCCTCAATGTCTGATGCTACTTCTAACCCAATAGTAGCACCTGACATGAGAATACTAGGGAAACTTTGGGGTGATGTGTCAGATGAAGATGTTGATCATATAGATACTAATACTCAAGGAATAATGGTGCATAATGTTAATTTCGAATCGGCCGTGTCCAAGGCCCAGAACAAGCTAGTTTCACTAAATGACTCAAAGTCTGCTGCTACTTCTAATCCAGTAGTAGCATCTGACATGAGAATATTAGGAAAGCTTTAGGGTGAGTTGTCAGATGATGTTGGTGATCTTGTGGCTATTGACACCTAAGGAACAGTAGTGCGGTATGATAATTTTGAATTGGTTTTGTCCAAGACCCAAAAGAAGAAATTAAGCCAAAAAAAAAGAAATTGGTTGTTGGATATAATACTCATTCAAGGGCAAATTCTGTCTCTGTCTCGTTTTGATCTGGTTTTGCAATTTTGTCCTTTAAACTGTCTTAGAATTTGTCTTTAAGAGGCATTGTTTTAGGGGGTCTTCAAGTTGGTGTTCTATTATTGCTTTGTCTTTACTTTTTGTTCTTGCCGAGGGTATTGGTCTAGTCTCCTATTGGTCTCTCTTCTGTCTTCTTTCTTTTTTCTCTGTTTTCAATAAAAACAATGGGAAGTACTTTTTTTTCCTTCTTGATGTTTTTTAACACCGGAAGGTTTTAATGAGACTTCTTTTCTTCTTTTTGCCGGAAAAAAAAGAATAACTTTTATATCCATTCCTGGTAAACCAATGTGTCCTTCATGGGAACTGTGGAGACTAATCCTTCGAGGTATCGGAGATCCATTTAAGGAGTTGACCTTTTCAGACAAATATTTTTCCATACCCACCAGCCAGAGATCAAACTCATGACCAAATAGTTAAAGGATCAAAATATTTACTAGTTGCACCGCATCATTGTATAAATTTATTAAGTTAGTAACAACTATGAGAATTCATATTTGTAACCTTTTTACCTTCATTCATGGGAATACCTTTTATATCCATGAAACAAACACTCTTGTAGGTAGGTTTGTTTTAGACCTCAAAATATAGTTGGGACAAATACAGTTGTCTATGATAACAAAATTAATATATTGATAAATTATGTTCTGTCAAAGTCACCTGTTAAATAAGAATTGGAAAGATTTATAGAATTGCCGGTAGCAGCTGAGAGAGATTATCTTGCAGCTAGCTTCAGTTGATAGTGCCCCACTTCTGACTCCCATCACTTCAATTCTCATTTTATTAACGTAGTAAACTCGTAAATTTTAATTCATGTCATTTTCCCACACTTTCGGTCCAAAAAAAATCTATTATGTCAACAAAATCCCATTGCCAACTGTAACAAAAAAATTAACGGGAAAAATTATTGGAACCGTCAATTTAATGCATACACACTACCAAATGCCAGATCAACTGAAAACCACCGTATCGAAAGAAAGAGAGAAAAGGATCACTTGCCAACTGCATATATATCTAAAAGCTATTTTATGATTGGTAGGTAATTCTATTCTGTTCACAAAAAAAAAAGGTAATTCTATTCAATTGTTGGTCGTCATTATTTTAGTGCACAATCAGAAGCTAATAATTATGGTTGTTTTTGTGTAACACTCTGCTCAACCTCAAAATCTTAGTGCTAATTACGTTTTAGGTCATACACAACCAGCACGTAATTGTCATAGTTGTGTTTTATGCAACATTCTGCGATCACTTCAAAATCTTCCGGAATTTAGGGTTTGGTAATTAAAGGTTAATTAAAGGCTGACCTCAAGTTGTTTTATCACTCGCAATCGAACTCTATTACTAGTCGATTCCGTCTCTTTAGATGGAGTGTATTAACCGCTCACACTCAAAGGGGTTAATATTTTAGACAAAAAATGTTTATATATTCATATTTGGATATAGAAAATATCACTTTTTTTCACTATAACTTCTGTTTTCAAATAGAAAAAAAAATTGAAAATAATTTTTTTTTTGTTCGAAATAGTATTTCTATAAATAAACGTGAATACAGAAAAAAGAAAATAGAAACATTTTCTGATCAACATCAAACAAACCCCTAGGGTATGTTTGGGAGGGGGTTTTGCGAGGGGAAGAGAGGGGAGGGCTTGAAAAAGATTAGTCTATATTTTAATATGTATTTAAGATTTTAAAAAATTAAAAGAACAAGTTGATAGATATGCATATAACATTTTTAATCACACTTGATTTATGTTTAGAGACATTTTATAGCTTCTTCAATTCTAAATTTAAAAATATGCCCTCCCCTCCCTTCCCCTCCCAAAACCCCCTCCCAAACATACCCCTAAACTTTCACACTTGTATCAAAGTATATATTTCTTACATTTACTGATTTACAAGCAAACATAAAGTAACTAGCTATAGAAATCGAAATTGTATTTCCCTTACATGATGCACAATGATGAATACATACATAGAAGCCTCAATGGTGAAATGATTTCTAATTTTCTATGCAAATTCACAACAAGAAGGCCATATAGTTCTTTGGAAAATGATACAAATATATTCTGATATAAAATAAAAATAAAAAAAGGAAAGTGGGATAACCAATATATATGACTGACAAAGATGAGAATTATGGTAGCTATAGGTCTACAGCACAGAGATGACAAATCTAGTTTACTTTACCAGATATAATAACTGAAATCAAAGTAATTAACCACTTTACTCCTTCTTCCAAGAGAGAGAAAAGGCTAGAGTTTAACAATCTCAGGAATATGAACTGGGTAACGATCAATGCAATCAGCCCAAGGACCATCAATTGGTGTCTTAATACTTTTGTTACATTTCCAAACAGCACTGTTGCATTTAAATCCACTTCCAAATGCTATTTGCCAAACCCTATCTCCTTTTTTCATCCTCCCTTTAGATTCAATATAATTCAATTCATACCAAAGTGAAGAAGAAGATGTGTTTCCAAACCTATGAAGTGTCATCCTTGAAGCCTCCACGTGTTCTGTTGACAACTGTAGATTCTTCTGTAACTCATCAATCACAGCACGACCACCAGCATGTATACAAAAATGTTCAAATGCTTGTTTAAAATCAGGAATATATGGTTTCCATTTAGGGTTAAAGATTTTTCTACCAATAAGTGTAATTAAAAATAGTAATTGTTCTGAAGCTGGTAGAACAAGAGGACCCATTGTTGTTATATTTGATTTAAGTGCTTCACCTGCAATAGCCATTAAATCTTTAGAAAGTGAAATACCTACTTTCCCTTCTTTATCTTCATTTTCATACACACATCTATATGCTTTATCATCTGAACCTTTGTGTGTTCGTACAACATGAACTAATCTGTATTTTGCTCTTCTACTTTCTGAACTTCTATTGGATAATAGAATAGCAGCACCACCCATTCTGAATAAACAATTTGGAAGAAGCATAGCTCTTTCATTTCCTTGATAATAATTAGGTGTGATAATCTCTGTACTAACAACAACAGCGTTTGAATTTGGATGAACTTGAAGAAGATCACGAGCTAAATCAATGGAAATGAGACCAGCACTACAACCCATACCAGAAAGATTGAAACTCTTGATATTGCTTCTGAGTTTATATTTGTTGATAACCATAGCAGACAAAGAAGGTGTTGGTGAAAAAAGGCTACAGTTAACAATAAGGATATCTATGTCTTTTGGTTTAAGACCTGTTTTTTTGAACAAAGAATCCATAGCTGAAAAGATAACAAGTTCAGCTTCACCTCTAGAAGCTTCCATGGTAGGTTTAGGTGGGATGTAATGAATAGCAGGAGGTAAACAAGTTTCTTCACCAAGACCGGATCGTTCAAGAATTCTCATTTGAAACTCAACACTTTTTGGGTTGTTTTTGAGGATGAGTCTTGAATGTTCCATGAAAGTGGCAAAAGGAACGCGACAAGTAACAGGTGGCTTGAAACAAGCATAGTCAACGAGGAAGATAGTACGAGGTTTTGACATGAAGTAAACAGTGGCTATGAAGATTATGAGGAAAGCTGAACAAAGGATTTGAAGGAGATCAAAGTGAAGAGATTTCCAAAGGTTGAGGATTTCATCTGGGCCTAAACGAATTACTTCTATTAAGACACCAAGCATGATGGGTATAAGAGTGAGAGTGATAATGTGGTTAACGAGGTATTGGTAGCCAAGTTTGACATATTTTAGCTTCACGGAAGAAGAGAAATCCGGCAACATTGGAGGCATGTTTTTTGTTTGACAGATAGATAAGAGAGAGAAAAATGAATGGTGAGTTTAGTTTTTTTGGGTGTGGAATTTGATGAAGGAGAGAAGAATGATGATTGATAATATGTGAGGGAAAGAGGGGGGGTGAGGTTTTAAAGGCAAAGGGACCTAGGGTCTGAAGGGGGCAGATGAGAGGAGTTAATGAAAGACTTCACGTCACTCAACGCCCACTTAACTTGGTATTAATTTTCATAACTCCCCCCTCCACATCTAACTAAACCCTAACACCCTTCCTTCCTCCTACAAAATCTTTCTATTATTTTCTGTTAATAGTTATGGGTAGAATGGTAAATTACATTTTTTCCTATTGAGATATACCTTGTAATTCTATTGTTTGTAATAAACATAGGTGTAGTTAGTAACCTAGTCGAAATGGGCTGGTCGAAATTATGGGTATGGGCCTGTTTCATTGTATATATATAGACGTTAGTAGTATGTAATTAGTACCCAACTTTTATGAAAATCTGTGCAGCTTTTACTATTCCATTGATATTGCCCTAATCATTCTTTGACACATTTGCGCCGCCACTTCCTTTTCTTCTCCCTTTTACGTGTTTATCCCCAATAAATTGGTATCAAGAGCTTGTTAGATCCTTACAAAAATTTATCAAGATTCATGGCAGCGCGAGACAACTCTGGTGGAGGTATTACGGGGAACCTCCCTATCTTTGACGGAAAGGACTATGAACGATGGTGTGCGCATATGAAGGTGCTGTTTCGATATCAAGATGTACTTGATGTCGTGAATGATGGTGTTCCACCCCTGGCAGCAAACGCCACTGAAGCGGTAAGGAACAACCACCATTCGCTGAGGAAGAAAGATGGAAAATGGCTGTTTTTGATTCACCAATGTGTTGATTCCAATGTCCTGAACCTGATCATCGACAGTGAGTCAGCAAAGGCAGCACGGGACATCCTCAAGAATTCGTATGGAGGAGCAGATAGACTAAAGAAGATACGCCTTCAGTCGCTCAGGAAACAGTACGAGGCCTTGAAGATGACAAATGGAGAATCAATTGGAGAATTCATTACGAGGTTAGTAGCTCTAACTAACCAAATGAAAGGAAATGGTGAAACTGTGACTGAATCAAATAAAGTCGAAAACGTGCTCAGATCCTTAACCCAGGAATTCCTTAGAGGCTCATGAATTGAGAATAAGGCAGAGAAGTTCAGAGAAAGAAACTGAACAAGCCTTACTATCATACTCCTCTAAGAAAAATTGGAAGGCAAACAACAAAAAGGAGAAGGGTAGAGAAAAAGGATCAAGCAGTAAGCAGAAAGAGCAAGGATCTTTCGACAAGAAGAAGGGAGACCTGTCGAAAGTGCAGTGTTATAACTGTCAGCAATTTGGGCATTTATAAGAACAAGTGTAAAAACAAGAAAGTTCCTAGAAACAAAGATGCTGAAGCCAAATTTGCAGATGATAGTAACACAGATTCTGACTCAGATGGGTTAATGCTAATGGCAGTCGAAGATGAGACTCATCTCAATGAAGAAGTTGCTGAAAGTAGCGAGCAAAACCGTGGGAACACTTGTATAAGTGGATACACTTGTGATGCTCAAAATACTTGTGCAATGTGTGTGTGGCAGGGCAGTGGTAACACTGGTGATGCCTCCAACATTACCAGCAACGTTGACGAAGAATTATCATTCATGACAGCTATTGACCCAGAATTACTGTTGCTGAAGGCAGATACAAATTCGACTGAAGAGAAGTCTGTCGAATGGTATCTTGACACAGGATGCTCAAACCACATGTGCTGTCACAAGGAGTGGTTTGTCGAATTGAAGAAAATTAGCAAAAGAATAAGGTTTGCTGATAATAGCAGAGTCACTGCAGAAGGAATTGGTACCATAAAGTTCCTGTCAAAAGATGGAAAATGGTGCTACATTCAAGAGGTATTCTATGTACCAAATATGAGGAGCAATCTACTGAGTATTGGGCAGATGATTGAGAAGAAATTCACTGTCGAAATGGGTGATAATAGTCTCAGCTTATTCGACTCAAACAAGAAGATGATTTTGAAGGTGTTGATGCAGAGTAACAGAACCTTCAAGATCAAGTTGCATGTAGTCGAAGAGAAATGCCTAAAGACCACTGTCGAAGAGGAGCACTGGAAGTGGCACAGAAGACTTGGTCACCTAAGCTTCAAGAGCTTGAGTCAACTACATGAAAAGAAGATGGTTCATGGGTTGCCTGCAGTAAAGGTACCTGTCGAAGTATGTGAGAGTTGCTGCAAGTCGAAGCAACCAAGAAACTCATTTAAATCAGAAGTACCTAGCAGAGCAGAGAAGAAGTTAGAGGTGATATTCTCTGATGTTTGTGGCCCTTTCGAAGACAGTTCATTAGGAGGGAACAAGTACTTTGTCACCTTCATTGATGAATACACTAGAATGACCTGGGTGTATTTGATCAAAAGGAAGAGTGAAGTACTTGTAATATTCAAAAGGTTTAAGGTAATGATTGAGAAGCAGAGTGAATGTGCAATCAAAACCCTTAGAACTGATGGAGGTGGTGAGTACAATTCACAAGAATTTGTAAAATTCTGTGAAAATGAAGGCATTGTACATGAAGTCATTTCACCTTACATGCCTCAGCATAATGGAACAGCTGAGAGGAAAAACATGACCATCCTCAACATGGTAAGAAGCATGTTGAAGGAGAAGAAGCTACCTCATAGTTTATGGGGAGAACTTGTAGCCACAGTAGTATACATTCTGAACAAATGCCCCACAAAGAGACTGATTGGGAAGACACCAGAGGAAGCGTGGTTAGGAAGAAAGCCAAGTGTCAAGCATCTCAGAATAATTGGCTCATTATGCTATAGACATGTCCCTGAGCAACTAAGAAGCAAGCTGGATGATAGAGCACAACAAATGATTCTTGTTGGCTATCATTCGACAGAAGCATACAAACTGTATGATCCTGTGTAGAAGAAAATGGTGAAAAGCAGAGATGTCGTAGTAGATGAGTCGAAACATTGGAACTGGGAAGAAGACTGTGAGAAACCTACAATAATGGACTTCGACGAAGTTCATGATCTGAATGATCAAAATGAAGAGGCTGAAACTGAAGAACCTGAAGAACCCATTGCTGTCAAACCTGTCAGAAGGTCACAGAGGGAAAGTCAGAGATTAGTGAGGCTAGAAGGATTCGACACATTCCCAGATTCTGCTGTTACAGCAGAGGGAGACCTCACACACTTTGCATTAATGGCTGAAGTAGAACCAGTGAGCCTGAAAGAAGCTCTTAGTCATAAGCAGTGGAAGGAAGCAATGATTGATGAGCTGAAGTCAATCGAAAAGAATGGCACTTGGAAGCTAGTCGAACTTCCAAGGCAAAAGAAAGCTATAGACGTGAAATGGGTCTACAAGACCAAATTCAAGCCCAATGGAGAAGTGGCCAAGTACAAGGCCAGTCTAGTAGCCAAAGGGTTCCTGCAAAAACCTGGTTTGGATTTCAATGAGGTCTTTGCTCCAGTAGCCAGGATCGAAACCATAAGATTGGTAGTAGCATTGGCAAGTCATAGAGGCTGTCCCCTACATCAACTAGATGTAAAGTCAGCATTTCTTAATGGACCTCTGGAGGAGGAAGTCTATGTTTGTCAACCATCTGGTTTTGAGTCGAAGGGTCAAGAAGACATGGTTTTTAAGCTTGAGAAAGCCCTATATGGACTCAAGCAAGCCCCAAGGGCATGGAACAAGAGAATTGATGCTTTTCTCTTAGCTCAGAAGTTCATTAGATGCACCAATGAACATGGAGTATATGTGAAGAAGAATGGAACTTCGACTCAGTTGTTGTTGTGCCTGTATGTAGATGATCTACTAGTAACTGGCAGCAATGAAGTCGAAGTCGAAGCCTTTAAGAAAGTGATGATGTCTGAGTTCGAAATGAGTGATCTAGGACATCTATCATATTTCTTGGGAATGGAATTTACAAAGACAAGTAAGGGAATATTTCTGCATCAGTCGAAGTATGCAGCTGATATCCTGAACCGATTCGACATGATCAATTGCAAGGAGGTTTCGACACCAGCAGACACAAGCAGCAAGCTGTCGAAAGATGATGAAGGGATTGAAGTAGATACCACCCTCTTTAAACAGATTGTGGGTTCCCTGAGATACCTGTGCAACACTCGACTTGACATTATGTTTAGTGTCGGAATGATCAGCAGATTTATGGAGAAGCCGAAAAACTCTCATCTAGTAGCTGCCAAAAGAGTACTAAGGTATATAAAGGGAACACAAGTTATGGTATTCTATTCCCTAGCAAGTCTGAGTCGAAGAATGATGCTGGAGTGTTTGGTTACACTGACTCCAACTGGAGTGGAGACAAGAATGATCGAAAGAGTACAAGTGGGTATGTCTTCATGTATGGAACGACACCCATCTCATGGTGCTCGAAGAAGCAAAGCATTGTAGCACTATCCTCCTGTGAAGCAGAGTACGTAGCTGCTTCCTTTGCAGCATGTCAAGCATCATGGCTGAGCATGCTATTGGTCGAAATTGGAGTGCACAGGGTCGAAGCAATGAAGTTGTTGATCGACAACAAGTCTGCGATAGATCTCGCCAAGAATTCTGTCGCACATGGTAGGTCGAAGCACATAGAGACCAGATATCACTTCCTGCGTGATCAAGTAAACAATGAGAAGCTGAATCTGGAATATTGCTGTTCGGAACTTCAAGTAGCTGATGCAATGACCAAGCCATTGCAAAAGGGAAGATTCGAAGAACTGAGAACAATGCTTGGGATGATGTCACTCAGCAATGTGAATTAGGAGGGAATATTGAGATATACCTTATAATTCTATTGCTTGTAATAAACATAGGTGTAGTTAGTAACCTAGTCGAAATGGGCTGGTCGAAATTATGGGCCTGGGCCTGTTTTATTGTATATATATAGACATTAGTAGTATGTAATTAGTACCCTACTTTTATGAAAATCTGTGCAGCTTTTACTATTCCATTGATATTGCCCTAATCATTCTCTGACACCTTTGCGCCGCCACTTCCTTTTCTTCTCCCTTTTACGTGTTTATCCCCAACATTCCCTCCTAAAATGAGAGTCTTTTGGTAACTTTGCAGTCATTGACGGACTGAGGACCCTAAGTAAGGGGTACTGGATATTATCAAGAAGATTTGGTTCACAGAATTGTTAGAAATTTTTTTCTAATATTTTTACTTAATTCACTAAAATTAAGAAATTAGATTATTTGACTCCAAATTTATTTAAGGGCGAATCTTCAATATAGTCTCTAATTATATGACAAATTTCACTAACTTTAGGATCTACTTTTTTTTTGAAAAGCAAAAGGGATCAAGTAATAGAGCTCAAAATGAGTCGAGCTTTCAAAAATTACTATAGATACAATGTCACATTTAGTAACGATTTATGATACATGTATAGGATGTACTCAATGTGTCCTAGCCTGTCCTACAGATGTATTAGAAATGATAACTTGGGATGGATGTAAAGCTAAACAAATAGCTTCTACACCAAGTCGAACTTGGTCCAGCTCAACTCGAATCAATAAAGGCACTGTTGAAAAAAGGTATGAAATGATGGATATTAAAATGGATTTCTCTTTCTTATTTAATTTTTTATTTTTAACAAATAAAATTGAATTAGTCTAATTCAGAATCGTCCGATAGATTTGAATCTTATCAAGAAGAGCTCAATAATCGGCCCGGTCCTTAGATTTGCTGAAGGCTTTCCAGGAGCCGTACGAGGTGCAAATTTTATGTACGGTTCTGTAATAGAGAAATCGGCTCAGCTCGTGGCTCAACTCGAGTTCGCCTTGAACTTTTTTTTTCAGCTCGACTCAAGCTCGTGACGGTTCAGCTAGTTAACTTGGTTCGCAGGAAAAAAATGTTAAAAAAAATTTATTTTTGTAAAATTCCAAAAAAATTCTAGATTTTTGACATTTTAAAAGAATGAAATAATTACCTAATTGAAAATATAAATATAAATATAATTATAATGTTTTTGTTTAACTATCTGATAAGTTTAATAAAAAATATAAACAAAATAATTTGAGTATTGTATAATAATATAATAATTTGTGCTAAACAAATTGCACAAAACAATAAATAAAAAAAACTCTTGTAACACAAACTGCATAACAAAGATTATATTGAACTAAAAAATAGTTGAGTAATATATATATAATTCACTACAACAAAAATGACTTTTAGCGGCTATTTTATGTAGATATATATAATTCACTTATATAGATATATATATAATTCACTACAACAAAAATGACTTTTAGCGGCAATTAAAATAGCTGCCAAAGGTTTTACCACAAATTAATGGTCATCGTATCCGGAGTTGCTAAATGTTTTTTCGACCATCAAGACAATTTGCTGGTGAGAGGTCATTTTTGCCGCTAAAACTTTAAACCTTTCGTGGCGATTATAGTGCCAATTTTTATTGCCGCTAAATGAGGCTTTAATTAAAAAAACTAAAAGGCTTCCATCAAATAATCTATACACATTCATATTCTCTAAATTAGCGTATCCTATAGCTTAATGCATCAGTATATATAACAAGCTATTGTTCATATGAATAACTATTTGATATAAGCATATGCATAAAAAAAACAAATGAAAAATATGTACCAGATATATTTTCACATGCCAACAAGGGTCGGTCGAAGTAATAACTGGACTTGAATCTTGAGTATGATAAAAACTCTGTTGGGAGGGGAGAACCACACGGGCCGACAAAGCCGGGTACTCGTGGGCAGCCAGGTTCCCTGGCGTAAATTAGTCATCGCCAAAACCGGTGAAAACTGCACACCAAAAACATGGTAAAAAAAAAAATATTTTCACGTGCAGGTTATACTTAGGCAATGCGTTTGTTCCATTCATGCCTCAAGCATGAAATATATTTCCTGCAAGAAAGAATGGAATAGAAATTTTTACATGTCAAATTTCTTAACTTGTCAATCGAAGAACTCAACCGGTGTCTGTCAGCTGCTGCCTCAAATAGAAATGAATACTTAATTATAAACCTTCAATATATAATAAACCTTCAGAAGTGAAACCAACAACGTGGCCATCAATTCACTAATACCAAAATTTTCTTAACCACAATGCATTTCAAAAGAATTCGGTTTCAGCACAGAAATTGAAAAAAAACTATGGCCAAAACTAAGAATTGTATAGACAATGTGGTTGGTTGAGAGCTAAGAAATGCATCTAGAAGAGGCAAATAGCCAAAACTAATACAATCAGAGACACAACAGCACAAGGCTACTAGCTACTTCAAGCAACCGCAATCTAATCTTTGGCCCAAAAGTCACAAACTCCAATTTTCAAGTTCAAGCTGAGAAGCAAAAGAAAAAGAAGATTCTCAAGCAAAATAAATCTCACAATGTTATTTATCACCAGTCACAAGCAAAGTGACGAGTAAAGCAAAGCATATAATTTTGTCCTTTCGGTCTCATCAAACTACTATTCCCTTCTCACGTAAACTTGTTTCAAACAAACAACAAAGCCATTTTTGAAAACTTCAATTTCAAATAGAACATTTACGAATAATTTCCCATCCAAATGGTGGTTCTGTCTTCTCAAAATTATGGGCATAATTGTTCTTACTTGGGCCATTTGGTAGAGGAGTGTGTGTTATTTATTTTAGGAGTCCAATTTCACAGTTTTCCTTAACCCATATTCTTCTCGTAATCTTGATCAAATATAGTTAGAAGAAATCCCATCAATAATCCATGATGTGTTTGTTTTATTGGGGAAAAACAACATAGAGAAATAAAATGAGCACAATCGGAGCACAAGAATTTAACGTGGAAAACTTTAAAACCGGAGAAAAAACACGAACCGTTGTCTAATGACAACCAGAGAATAACACTATGTGAAAATTGTTACAACACATAGAACTCTCTCAAACACCCCTATGGCCTCAGTACAACCACACCCTCCAAAGAAAATATTTAAATACATCTCACAACACTCTAAAACAAGAGTATAAGAGAAAAAACAAAGTCAAATACAACTTAAGCTATTTTTGACCGGTGCATATTGTAATGAAGAACTTGAGCCCATTATATAGCCTTGGTCTCCCTCTTCCTTCACAAAACTAAGCGATGTGGGACTTTTTCAAAATGCCAACTTCAATCAACTCCAACAATCTCCACATTGATTGTAATTGATCAACGAGACATCTTCCGCTTTCATTGTCTTCACCGACAATCATAGTTCAAAAGAACTATCATACTCCACCATAGATACTTCACTTGAAGCTAACCACTTCAAGAATTTTATCCACGCCGAAAGCCATCGACATAACTTCTTCAAGATGCTCAATTCCTATCAACTCTAACAATCACCACCTTAATTGTAATTGATACCCGAGACATCTTCTACCTTCATTGTCTACACCGACAATCATAGTTCAAAAGAACTATCATACTCCACCATAAAAAGTATATTTCACTTGAAGCTAAACCACTTCAAGAATTTCTTCTTTCGGCACACGTCGAAAAAACCTGCAGAAAAATTATGGTGCAACTTCCATGTTTCACTTTTCCAGAAATTTCATCTGCCATCGACATTCCTTTCCACCACGCACCTTGCACAACTATGAAACCAGTGCCCTGTGCGCAATTATGGAACCTTTGGGGCAATTTGCCGGACCTGCTCCCCCTGGGCAATTTTTTTTCTTTACATGCCCAGAATTGTTGCATTTCAACACCTTGTGCAACCCCGATTCCATCAACACATCCATGACTTGAATTTTCCACAAGCCAAAATTGATTCTTCCATCAAATTTCTCCCTGTCAAACTTCACAGCACTTGAAAATTTAACATTCCAGCTGTAAACATACTGTAAGCTGTGCACCGAGTAGGTTCCCAGGAAAGAGAGGTGGCTTACAATGGACACACTTAAATACCAAGTCTTTTCTAGCCAGAACTTTTCTCAAACAGCACTTACAGAGTATCAAACTTCTTTTCTGATGTGGAAGATCAGACAAAGCTGCAACCACAGAGCATACTAAGAAATTTATATCCCACCGAACCAAAAGCTTTGATACCAGATTGTTGGGGGGAAAACAACATAGAGAAATAAAATGAGCACGATCGGAGCACAAGAATTTAACGTGGAATACTCCAAAATCGAAGAAAAACCACGAACCGTTGTCTAATGACAACCAGAGAATAATACTATTTGAAATTTGTTACAACACATAGAACTCTCTCAAACACCATCATGGCCCCAGTACACCCACACTCTCCAAAGAAAATATTTAACTACATTTCACAACACTCTAAAACAAGAGTATAAGAGAACAAACAAAGTCAAATACAACTTAAGGTATTTCTGACTAGTGCATCTTGTAATAAAGAACTTGAGCCCATTATATAGCATTGGTCTCCCTCTTCCTTCACAAAACTAAGCGATGTGAGACTTTTTCAAAATGCCAATTTCAATCGACTCCAACGTGTTTCTCATTTTTCTCCTTTTTTTTGTGTTTTATTTTGAAGTTTGGGGTGTTTTTCGAAAAAGGGGAAAATGATATCATACCGATAAAATCATGAAGACGAAGAGAAGTAAAATAAATCATTAAATCTTGCAAACAGAATCTTGCCAAAAACTATTATACTTTTCTTCATTTTAATGATCAAATAATTTTTATGCATATTCATTAAAATAATTAAATAAATATCAAATTTGAGTTACAACTAAGTACAAATAACTTGTTTATAAATTGCTTATATATTGTTTAAATCCTACATAACACTTTATGTCTAAAAAACAACTTATTTTAGACATTAATTTACCTCTAAAAAATGCTTCCAGCCTCCAAGTCCCTTTCTTTGATTGGTGATCGTTTGACCTCCTTGTAATTTCATGTTATTGCTTATGTTTCCAGTGAGAGTGTCCTTGTACTCTTTTTTTTACATGGAGAAAAATAAAAAACAGACTAAGGTTTGACAAAAGAGGCACTAGAAAGCATCAGCTAACAAATGGTTCAACATCACCCTAGGAGGCTCATCCAAAATCACTGAGGCAGCATCCTAGTTAGCACCCAACTTGGCAAGGAAGTCCGCACAGAAATTGGCCTCCCTAAACACGTGAGTAACCTCCTCCTCCCAATTGCTTACAATACGGGCTCGCGCCTTGGCAATCTCATTCACATGCCGATGATAATTCTGATTAGGGTTTTTTTTGTACCCCACCACATGCATCTATACCCCCACACAATTTGATAATCCGAAAATACCCCTCAGTAAAACCACTTAACGGAAAAAAACCAAAAAACGGATTTATATTGAATTATATAAATCCGGTTTTCAAAAATAACAAAACAGATTTACCTTAGAACTACATAAATCCGTTTTGGTTATTTTACAAAACGGATTTATCTATTTATTAGATAAATTTGTTTTGAAAATATTCAAAACGGATTTATCTAATGAATAGGTAAATCCGTTTTGTGTATTAAAAGTAACAGTTTTTTATTTAAATTTTTAAAAAAAGGTTATATAAAAACACTACTAAAAATCCGTTAAAGAGTCAAAACTAATCTAAAAATTATAAAAACACCACTAAAAATCTAATAAAACCAAAATAAGGTTATGCAAATTTTTTTAGATTTTTTTGGAGATTATGAAAAACTAAAAAAATTAATAAAAAATAGTAAACGATGGAATTTGGAATTTCGGATTTAATGGCTGTGGTTTCATTAAAATCGGAGTAGGTTGCCCGAAAACCGATTTTTTAGCCTAAATTATTCACTCGACGTACAACATCGTCACGTGATAATGAACTACACACTAAACGGAACCAAAAGACGACCGATATTCATATCTATTTTATATTTTAAAAAAAAATTAATTTTGATTTTTTAGCAGATTTATCACTTTCATTTATTAATTATTTTACAAAACAGATTTATCTATTTATTAGATTAATCTGTTTTAAATTTTTTCAAAACGGATTTATCTAACAAATAGATAAATTCGTTTTGTAAAATAACCAAAACGGATTTAACCCCACCATAGATAAAATCGTTTTTGTTATTTTTCATAAACGGATTTATCTATTATTAGATAAATCCGGTTTGCAAAAATATAAAAAACGGATTTAGGTAAATATTTTTCTTGAAAATGGATTTATCTAATTTAAACATAAATCCGTTTTGAAAAAAAAAACCAAAAACGAATTTTTCTTTAAATTAGATAAATCCGTGTGAAGAAATGTATCAAGAGTATTTTCGGATTATCATATTTTGTGGGGTAAAAAAAAATCCTTCTGATTAGTAAGAGCCCAACAAAGGTCCAGCCCATACATTAGACCCGAGACCTTTGCATGTAAAATGGTCGAGGCTCCCAAAGCAGCATAAAAACCAAAGGTTTGCCAAAAAATAAATCCTTTTCTTTTGTTTATAAAAAACAGAAACTTTTTGAGATAGCATCGATAGCCTCTATTTGGCAAAAAAGAGCGTATAACGGATAAACTAATGGATAGCAGATAAGCTATCTTATAACGGTCTGTGTGATTCTCCACTCTCAACAAAAATTTTGCTCCACCCAAAAATTCGAATTGAAGACATTGAAATGCGATCCAAGCCCAATTACTATTGAGACCATCTCTTAAATCCTTCTCTAATTTAATAATACGACTTTTTCTTATAAAAAATGTTGTTGTACTATGAAAAGTCACGCGGTTTGCAATTTGCAAAACACCAACGGAGGAGAGTAAATTAATGAAAAGAAAAGATGGGCGTTGGCAGGAGTATGTCCCTATATAGCAGTTGGCAACTTTCATTTTAAGTTCCGCTTCAATGTTCATCCTTGCCTCTCTTCCATATATTTTATTGTTTAACTTTTTCAATCAATTTAAAAAAAATTGTATTCATCCCAAGCAGGTTCCTCGGTTGGCGAGCTAATAGATATCGAATGAATGCACTAAAAAAGTACAAGAAGGAGGTCCCGGGTTCAAACCCCGAAAACTAACATTTCTCCACCCACTAACATTACTTATCAAAAAAAAATTGTATTCTATCTTTTAAAACATGTTCTACATAGAAGAGTTTTTTTTTTACAACAATCTATTTATATCTTTACATCTTCACGAGTCTCTCTCCCACCAAAATAACCCCTTCTTTTTTTCCTTCTTCTTCCCATTACCGTTTTTTTCCTTCATACTTTTATGTTTTACGGGCACAAAGGCCAAAGTCGCCCAAACTAGGGCTTTAGTCTAAAAAAATCATCAAGAGAAAAAGACCTCATAATTTGTTTATTTTTTGCTTAATTTTATAAAATCTAGTGTAAATCCACTATATAATCCCAATGCTTAAATATGTTTTAGGTCCCTGCAAATATAAGGTGTTTTAGTTTAATCCCCTGCAAATTTTTGTTGTTGTTAAAAGCCCTTGCAAAATGAAATATTTTGTTATAAGCCATTCTCAACATATCCAGCAATCATAGCATTCCATGTTGTAGGCTAACATTTTAGTCATAGAAGGGCTTATAACAAAATATGTCATTTTGCAAGGGCTTTTAACCATTTTTTTTTTGCAGGAGCTTAAACCAAAACACCATATATTTGCAGGGGCCTAAAACATATTTAAACCTAATCCCAAAACTAACACTTTTTCCCCTCTATTGTTGATCCTTAAACTATATGAAAATAATAAGTAGTCCTTAAAAATTGTAAAAACTATTATATTAGTCCATAACATTTTATAAGTAGTCACTAAAATCTTTGTGAAAATCGTCTCACTAAAGTTTTCATACAAAATTTTAAATAAAACTATAATAATTTAATTAATAAAATATTATTATTTATTTGAAAGGTCTCACATGAGAGTCCAGTTTAGGTCTCAATACTTGTTGGGCGGCCACCTTGTTTATAAGTAATATGTAAGTACATTTACAAGAGTTCTTTGAGAATTAGGGTCTGTTTGGGAGTTTGGAGGGGAGGGCTTGAAGAAAAAAAAAGAAAGGATGAAAGACAAATGGAAGGAAGAATGTACCATCAACTTAAGTAGAGAGATTATTTTTCTTCATAAAAACAAATCCCCCCAATTTGGAGGAACTCAAAAACTGTATTGGAAGAGGGTTTTGGAGGATTTGGGAGGGCTTAGACAAATTCTTCAAATCATTTACATCATTTTATAATAGTCTTAAAATCAAAAATATATTAATCATAACTTTCTTGCTACTCCACTCATGCGAAGCCCTCCCCTCCCCTTCAAACTCTCAAACAGACCATAAATGTCTTTTATGACTATCTGAGTCCCTATGAGCCCAATTCACCTAAACTTCTTTTAAATAATTTTTTTTTTCAATTTATTTGTTAATTTAGAAATTCTTATATTATTTTAAATTATTTATCATCGATTTTAAAATTTGTAAAGCACTATTTATTTTTAATTTCTTCTTTATTCGTATAGTTATTCTAATCCTAATTCATTAGCCTAAGAGTGGAAAGGTTTTGTAACCAATAAGTTTCTTTTGCAATGAGAATTTTTATCAAACCATGAATTGATATTTATTTCGTAAATATTGCATTAGCTTTGAACAATTTAAAGCAGTTCAATCGCGATTCAATATGGTTTAACCTAATTCTGGATGGTTCAACTGAATTGATGTCCAACTGAAGTTGAATTAGCCGCTAGAATCCACATCTAACTACACTGGGTTCAACTCTCTATATGCCCATAATTTCGAAAGACAACATCGAAAAATTTTGGTGGAGCAATTGCTAAACCCACAAAATGGCTGGTCAGGAGGAAAATCTAAATACACTATGGTATTGAGGTCTAGGCTCGGATACGGATACTATGAGTGTGTTTGAATAGAGTATTAATTTGTTGGGTGGAACAATTTTTTTGAGAGGAATTAAGATATTTTACCTCAAAATTTTAAGCTAATATATTTCAATTTCCTCCAAAATTACATTAACCCTAAAAAATACTTCATCTAAATACCATAAGCTTTTGATGTTTGGCCACTTCTTTGTGTGTGACATGCGGCAGCTGTCGCATGCGGAGGATATAGATATACATGTTTGTATGGTTGATTGACTATGGTCATATACTTCCATGTGTTGTCGAGTGCTAAAGAGTGGCTAATAATTAAGCTGACCATGACTGCTTCCAAGTTTCTTTCTCTACGTGTTTTCTTTCCAGTCCACTCTAGTTAGTTTACTCTTTCTTTCTTTGACCATAAATGTGTTGTATGAATACAAGAAAAACTTGCAGTGATAGTGCCAAGTGATTAGCCAAGCAAGCAAAAAGTTTTCAAGTTAATTATTGATTTGATTTCTAGCTCATCTGAACTATTTATTGAGGTTTGGTATTTGTCCCGTCTCTTCTCTTTCTATGTTTCCTTAGTTTATCTAATCTCTCAATATTATTCTTTTATTTTTTTCTTCTCTTTACCAATTGCATGTGATATCTTCACTTATATATCCAATCCGAAATATAAAAGCAGGTATTTCCCCCCAAAGGGGGGCCTATACAATAAGTGTGACTTAAAGCCAGATCGTATACAAGTTAATGTTATTAATCTCTCCTCAATTTAACTTAATCCACTTTCTCCCCCTTCTGTCCAACTTAGACACAGGAATTACTTCAACAGGTATTATACATGATGTTTGATACACACCGAAAATTCATAGTAAATACAATGTTTAAAAATTTAATTGGTTCATGTGGCGGAGTAGCCGCAGTGGCGGATACATATATATGGTATTGGCCATTGGGGGCAATTGCCCCCATGGGATAAAATTATTTTTGTTAAGTTTCCTTAATATATTTTATTTTGCCCCCATAAAAAAAATAGGTTGCCCCCATGGCTCAAATTTTTTTAAATGAACATATAATATTATAAGAGACACATAATTGATACTAATTTTATTCTTTTAATTTTTATTATCTCATCTCTTCTAACACTAAATGCACATATGAGAAATTTCAGTATTCTGACTTTATAGAGTAAAGGCTCAAAAAAATCTTTTGCAAATGAAAAATACTAATTTGACTACTAAAAAAAACTAGTCTCTGGCCGACCACCCTCCGACCACAGCCAACCACCACTCTGACTACCTCAGATCACCACTTTATCCACATATGATCTCCAATTTGGCCACTACCACTCTGACAACTGCCAACCACCCACTACAAGAATTTTAGGGATTTCCGGCGGAAAAAATCTACCGGTAATGGCCAAAATCCTGCCGAAAATTGGACATTACAGGCGGATTTTGTCCGCCGGAAATCCGTCGGAAATTAAGCCGTAGGTAACGTTTACCGACGGATTTTCCGCACCGCCGGAAAATCTATCGGTAACGTTCCAAAATACGCCAGTAATTATTCAAAAATCCGCCGGTAATGGCTTCCAAATCCGCCGGTAATGTTGTTTTTTTAAAAAAAAAAGTTTTTAAATTCGTTTATTTAAAAATAATAATATTATTTATTATTCGTTTATTAAAACATTTATTATTTAATTCGTTTATTTAATTTCAAAATAAATATTATTAATTTTAAAATATAAATATTTATTTTTTAAATAAATACTAATTAAACGAGAATTGAATAATGCTTTTAAAATGATAAAATTTGCATAAAAATCCACACAAGAAAGTAGTAATTAAAACATATATTACAAAATGTAAATTAAAATATCCAAGAATTAAAATTAAAATATCTAATAAAATGACTAAAACTCATATTCATAGTAGCGGCCGGGCGGGTTGTTGTTGGGGTCTGGATTATTAATTAACCATGTTTCTATATCAATGTTGAGGTCTAGATCTGTGTTGAGTTGTTGTTGGGGTTGCTCGGGCTTCTGCTGGGGTTGTTGGGGCTACTGCTGAGGCCGAGAGTTGAAACCAGAGTATGGCTGACCATATTGGCTTTGGCTGTGGAAGGAAGGCTGCATCTGCTGCGGTGCGTACGATTGCTGGAAAACTGGTGCGTACGGCTGAAAAGCAGCGTCGTAAGGCTGCATCTGCTGCGGTGGATAAAATGATGATGATGATGATGGCCTCTAGTATCGAGACATACTATCCATGATTTGCTTAAAGCGCTCCTCATTCAACCGCTGTGGCTCCGCATTTAACCTCCGCTGCTCCCGCATCTGCTGTATTTCCTGATCATGTTTGTTCTGTCGCTCTTCAATCTCACGCTGTTGATCGCTCAATTTCTGCGTGAGATGCGAGATTCGGATTTGGAATAATGGAATTTGGGAAAGCAGACGGGCCCAAACCACCAGCTCCTACTAACCGGCCACTTTTCGTTGGCCCAACAGATTGCTTCCAAGCAGCGGGATCAATGTCACTGCCACTACTCTACTGAATATCACGATAATTGGTCTGCCAATCATAGAAATTTTGTTAAAACCAATAAATGAATGACGTACTACCATTAATATGTAAAATAACATAATAAAAACAATATATAAATATAAATAATTAACATTATTTACCGAAAGATTCCTTGACCAGTCTTCAAGATATTCACCAGTTTCCTCTCGCATATGAAGTTGGCGGTATAACTCAGACAAAGTAGGTGGCCGACCAAGGATAGCCTCCTATATATATACATAGTTATTATTCAATATAAAATACGTATGTATATATAAATTTAATAAATTATTAAATTTACCAAGCGTCTGTAATGTTCAGCTGTGTTGATAGAACCACCCGTGTTTATGCAACCCCCTCTCTCAGAACCACGTTTCTTCTTGGCTTTCTCACATTTTTGTTTATATTTCTCTTCGTTCCATCTCCGTTGGAGCTCATGCCAATCAGAATAACCCATCCACTTCGGCTGCTTATTCTTATTACAGTGTTCTCGGAGCATTTCAGAAAAGTGGTGAGAAGCTCTTGCGTTGAATGCTCTCTCAACTTCCTTCGCCGCATCTGGGTACCATTCTATTTTTTTCCTATTTAAACAAATTTAATTAACTTGTTAGTAAAAACAAATTAATCAATTAATTCAAAAAAATTAAAAAATTAAAAATTAATTAATTCGTAAAAAAAACTTACTCTGAATGCATTCCACATCTTGGAATCCTTATCTTTTTTGACCTCCGTCTAATTCACCCAGAGTTTAGTGTAATTCGCTTTGATGATGTCTGTGATCGTGCTGAATACAATATAAAAAAGATAACTTTTTCGATAATAATTTATAATTAAAAAAGTAATAAATCAAACAAATATCATTAATAAAGACTTACTACTGGCCAACAACCGTCACTACGATCCGACCATCGGGCGTAACCTCAACCACCTCATTATCAATATTATACCTGCGAATCCCATCTGCATCTGGCCGGGGTATGATAGTACCGGGTGGAGGCACAAATGGACGGTTCAGCGTACTAGGTCCACTGTCATCATTCGTAACCGGTGGAGGCACAAATGGACCATTAACAACGACACGAGTTACACGCGAGTTACACGACGACGAAACTCGTAATGAATAACATAAATGATGAATAACATACATGATGAATAACATATGAATCAAGTGTGATAAATATAAATATTAATATTAATATTAATTCATAACAAATTAGTTAGAATCCCATTTTTTCTCGAAATCACCATCATCATCAGATGAGTGAATTCCTGATACACCGACGTGATCGACTCCATCCTCATGATCCGTATCTTCTTCTTCATTAACTTCATCACCAGTGTTTGACTCATCCCATAAACGGGTAATAGGTTCAACTTCAATCACTTCATTTACATTGGACATTTCATCCATTTGATATGGCACGTCTTCCACGGTGTCATCATTTGTCTCAATGCGACCTCTTAGTTTTGTCTTAATTGCGACACACCAACCACGCCGATCAGTCCGTGTTGATGGATAAGTGATAACTCTAATTTATATAGAGTTATTTATGCATCTAAACATAACTAATTGCTTGAAATCAAGTGTAGTATGTGCTAAATATAGTAGTATGAATAAAATAACAACATTTATGGTTTTAAGATGAATGTCATTCATAAACTTATCATTTTGTATATATATTGGTATGTTTGATGTGTTTTGTTCAGTACACCTGCAGTTGATGCACCTGCACCAGGAAAACAACAGTGCATCTGCACAAAATGCATCTACAACAGGGCAACTGCACTGGGTGCATCTGCACCATCCTGCACTAAAGACAGAAAACTCAACATTGAAAGCACCTCAATCCATACCAATGCATAAACATCTCTATGACATCATGCTTAGTCGCAAGTCACATGGAGGCACATGCCAACTTGCAAAAGGCAGCGCCTACAATAGAAAAGGATCATTCATAAAGGACACATGGCCGTCCATGATTGGACCTTTCTTTGAGGTTGAGTGTTGGACTCAATTTCCATCATCAAGTTCTGAAAAGTAACCATGGTTAACCTCTTTAGGTTAACTTGATCTCCAAGCAAACCCTCACTTGAAGGAAACCTCTAAGGCTATATAAAGGCTTCCACCTCTCACTTGAATAAATCAAAAAAAATTATCCATTGAACATCTACTCTCATTTCCTTTCTTGTATTTTATTTCACTCTCTTTTCATAATTTTAAGTTAGTAGTTAGTTTGCAAGAAGGTAAGTAAGGAATTGACGACTTCTTCCTTCACTTCTTCATCGAGTTAGTTAGGTGCAGGAAATTAGTACATTTGCACTGCTGGGCAAACTTATGCAAGAGTACTTCAATCAATGTTATCTCTACCCTATTGATATCTCTTGTACTTTCTGTTATATCAACATGTTTTATTTCATCTATTTTTTCCTTGCAATGCATATTATGAGCTAAACCTCTTTGGTTGAGATGTTGTAACTTTATATTGAGCTTTTGAGTAAGTTATTGTGCTTTTAAGTGTCGTATGCACTTTGGTTCTTGTGTAACACTACATCCATCTTATTTTAAGGTTGATCGTTTAGAATAAGTAGAGTTACATTCACAGACATGGTTTATAACTAGAGATCAAGAACTAATAAGGGTGAGTGTTTTAATGAATGTTTTGCTAATTTGTGTAATAAAGAAAACTTTGCTAAAACCATGTTAAGTCCTAGACATAGGATAACATAGTTCTTAGGGTGATACAGTGGGTACTTTAAAGGCAGGAGTGAACTTATTTAGCAAGCCTAGACATAAGAAGCTTGTAACGAAACTCTGAAGAAAGTAGCTGAAAGGCACATACTCATGCAGTTGCACTCAATGCATCTGCATCATATAAAAGCACAAAACTCTCAAAAGTGAATTATTTAGTGAAGACACCTCAACTATCATTCTCAACTGATTTCCTTCATATTTTCTTACATATTTACATTCTGTTTTCCCTAAGCATTAATATCCAAAATTGTGAGTAGTGTAGCTGCACTAACTTATATCTTCTTAAACATACAAGAGTTAATCCAATCCCTGTGGGTTCGATCTTTTATACTACTTGTTTGTGACTGTGTATACTTGCATTTACCTTTTCGCACACCAATAAGACACATTTTGTGCAATGACGAACGGATCATACAGTTGATATCTACTATTCATTTTAATGTCCACTGTATTTGTCTTTGGATTAAACTTTGTTCCTCGAGCGGACGGATCAAACCAATTACAATAAAAAACAACTACCTTTTGACTATAATCAAGATAAGGGTACGCAAGTTCATATATGTGTTCAACCACACCATAGAAATCATCTTCGCCTCTCCCAGTGACACCCTTCATGCAAACTCCACTATTGACTGTTTCTCTGCCCTCTGTCCATTCCTTAGTGTGAAATTTGTATCCATTGACAAAATATGTGTGACATTCTTTAACACATCTTCGAGGACCGTCAGATAAGTTCCTCAAGTGTTGGTTTGTCGGAGTCGGCGGGAAGGAATACACAAATTGCCTAAACCACATTGGAAAATGTGAATGAATATGAGTAGAAGATTGTTCTTCACTTACTGCCTCTGATGACAAGAACTCCCTAATAAGAAATTATTAAGTATTACACAACTGTGTACTTTAATTTAATTTATTAACTAATTGAGATAGCTAGGTCGAGAAATACATACTCAATGAATGGTTGGACCTCAGTACAGTTTATGAAGACATGAACATGGGCTGAATTTACTGTTAGCCAATGAATTGACTCCTTTCCAAACGGACGGCCAAGTAGACAAAAGACAGACAAAGCTAAATGATGTCTTGGACATTCAATTTCCATTTCATTTCGACTACTTCTAGGAGCAAATTCATTCTTGAAATAATAAGAACAAAAATGAGTTGTTTCACAGTGTAAGTAAGAAGAACATATCGATCCTTCAACTCTAGCTTTATTTTTAACTGATCTTTTTGAATCACCCATGAACCTAGAGAAAATGATATGTTAATAATCATCTAATCCTATATTAACTGAAAATCCAAATGATAAATTAAACTTCTTTCATATATATGTATATATTAACTGACCTTTCAAACGGATACATCCATTTGTATTGGACAGGTCCGCCAAGTTTAGCTTCATATGCAAGAAGAACAGGAAGATGCTCCATAAAATCAAAGAAACCAGGCGGAAATATTCTCTCCAACTTGCATAAGATAAGTGGGATGTCTTGTTCCATTTTTGTAAGGTCATCCGCTTTTAGCGTTGCAGAACACAAATTCTTAAAGTATTGACTTATTTCAATGAGCGGATTCAAAATGTGTGTTGGCAACGAACTAAAGGCAATAGGAAGTCAGCACTCCATGAATACATGACAACCATGACTCTTCATCCCATGTAACCTCCCATTATCCATATCGGAACATCTTGCTAAATTAGAAGAATAACCGTCTAGCATTTTCAACTCAGAAATCCACCGATAAATTGCTTTCGCTTACTCCGTAGATAAAGTATAATTGGCTTTGGGTTTAGTGTCCTACCGTTAGCTTGTTCAACCAACAACAAATCCTTTCGCCTGCAGTAATGATCCACGTCCTTCCTAGCCTTCTCATTGTCTTTCATTTTACCTTTCACGTTCATAACAGTGTTAAATATGTTATCAAAGAAATTCTTTTCAATATGTATTACATCGAGATTGTGTTTCAATAGATTATCTTTCCAATATGGAAATTCCCAAAAAATATTTTTTTTGGTCCAATTGTGCCATAGTCCATAACCATCTGGACAAGAAACAACACCCGCAACGACTTTCACAGGAGGGATATCCTTAACACTGTTCCAAACTTCTTCTGGTGTCAGCCTACGAAGAGGTTCAGTTGTTTCAACATTCCCCTTGATGAATGCATATTTTGACTTTCTAAAAGGATGGTCGGTAGGTAAAAACCTACGGTGCGAGTCAAACCATGAGGTTTTTCCTCCATCTTTAAGAGTAAAAGGCTTTGTGTCAATCATGAAAATCGGACATGCCATCTTACCATGTGTCCCCCATCCAGACAACATTCCATATGCAGGAAAGTCATTAATGGTCCACATCAAAGCCGCCCTCATCATGAAATTTTGTCTTCGTGCTGCATCATAAGTTAAAACACCATTCCACAACCTTTTTAGGTCATCAATCAAAGGTTGCAAATATATGTCAATACCAGCTGTTGGATTAGTTGGCCCTGGTATTATAGCATTTAAAAACATGTAGGGTTTAGACATACACATTTCAGGAGGAAGGTTGTATGAGGTAATAATAACTGGCCAACAAGAATACGGTGTTGCAGACGCTTGAATATATGGTGTGAAACCATCAATGCATAAACCAAGTCGAACATTGCGTGGATCATTGGCAAAATCTGGATGAACACGATCAAAATGCTTCCAAGCTTCACCATCAGATGGATGACGTAATTCACCATAATTATTTCTATTTTCATAGTGCCACGTCATTTTACCCGCAGTTTCCATTGAAGTGAACTTCCTCTTCAGTCTTGGTATATGATAACTCCATTTTATATAGTTATTAGTACATCTAAACCTAAATAAATTGCTCAAATTCAAGTAACTTAAGTGTTAAATATAAGTCCATAAATAAAATAACAACATTCTAAGTTTCAAAGAGGGTTAAGTAATGATTTAAGCATTTTGTATATATATATATATATATATATATATTGGTATGTTTGATGTGTTTGTTCAGTGCACCTGCAGTTGAGGCACCTGCACCAGGAAACAACAGTGCACCTGCACTTGATGCAGCTGCACCAGATTAAGACAGTGCACCTGCACTGAAAACTGATTTCAAATGCAAGATGCACCAAAAAATCATATCAATGCACCAACACTTCATTGATGACATCATGCTTAGTCATGGATCACATGGAGCACATGCAACTTGCAAATTTCGGCGCCTACCATAGAAGTTAGCTTTGAATAGTCACTCACTTAGGGACACTTGGCCATCACTTTTAGAAACGTGTATCAATTCATTCCCCCAGTCAACCACAATTAGTTAACAGTGTTGACAGAGCTGACGTGGTAGTTAAGTGCCTGTGTGACAAATCTCTGGGACCAAGATGAAACACCAAAAAAATAATTAATCACACATCTGTCTGCCACGTCATGTAATTGTTGGGGACTAAATTGATACTTGTTTTTTTTCTTAAAAAATGGTTGTATTCATGAGGACCACATTGATGTTTTTTTTGACAAAAGGACCACTTTGATGTCAATCAATATCAATATAACTAGTACCATACTCGTGCATCCGCACGGGTGATACTGTATTTATTATAATGTCCTATGAATTCATAAATACATTGAAAATTGTAAAATGTAATAAAAGAAAAAGGCGTAAGCTGGTGAAAAAAAATTATATTTCAATGTGCTTAAAAAATTGTGTTGCAGAAAGTTAAAAAAGTCAATATCGTCTTCAAATCTTAAAAACAGAGTAAAAATTAGAAAAAAAGTGAGATGAAAATAAGATGAAAGAATAGACAGATAAGGAAAAGAAGATACATTTAAAGTGAATCCAACGACATTGCAACTACCGTGATTGCCTCATCCCTGTGGCCGCCCCCGTAGCTACCACTACACCCTAAAAAGTTCAAGTTGCAGAAAGTTAAAAAAAGTTAGTACCTTCTTCAAATGTTAAAAAATAGAGTAAAAAACACAAAAAAAATGAGATGAAGATAAGATAAAGGAATATGCAAATGAGAGAATAAGAAGATACGATTAAAGTGAATCCAACGACATTGCAACCACCGCGATCATTGCTCCCCGTACCCGCCCCTCTTCGCCGCTCCCCGTCACCGTCCTGTCACCCCCCCTCCCATCAACACGTGGGTACTTATATTTTTGGTAGTTTAATGACTAAGTAAATAGTTACAGTTTTGATTTAAGAGTGATAAGCAAAAAGCTTAAATAATAATTTGAAAAATTAGGAATATACCTTTATTAATTGTTGCAAAAGGCCAATCGTATAAGTTGTTTCCCGTCAAGAGTCGAAAGTAAAATAATCATTTATAAAAAATAAAGACATTTGTGAAAATAAGATATAAAGTATTTGTATTTCAACAACGTATAATATGGTGATGTGTCAAAAAATAGCAATGGGCAAAATAGGGATTTTAGTAGTGAGTGTTTAGATTAAAAAGATAATAGAAGTAGATTAGTAAAATACGGTGTGAAATGATTAGTTAGACCTCAGAGCATATTAATATGAAGTATTTGTATTCCGATAACTTGTAATCTTTCGCCATCTAGAATCAAAATCAAGGAAATTTAACATGTAACGTTTTCCCGTTGGAAGTCAAAATCAAGATAAAAAACAATTAATTTGACAACGTTTAATGTTTTCTTGTATAGACTCCAAAGCAAAATTTTCATTTTAAAAAATAAAAATATTGATGAAAGTAAAATATAAAAAATGATTATAGCCACAACGTGTTATGTTTTCCCGTAAGAAATCTAAAGTCATAATACAAAATAATTATAGCAATAACGTGTAATTGTTAACCGTCGAGACTCCAAAGCAAAAAGTATAAACATGTAAAATAGAGATTTTGGTATTAGGTGTTTTGATTAAATAGATTGTAGAAGTCCATTTATTAGAAATTGCTTGTGGTGGTAAAATCATACCGAGAACGGATAATGCTTCTTAATCCGGACTCAAAAGCTAAATACCTATTTATAAAAAATAGATATTGTTAATACAAAAATATAAAAAAGAATTAGTATAAAAAGACCCTCATTCTTCTTTTTGAGTAATAAATTTTGAGTAAATTTAAATTCCACTTTTTCTCTTATTCGACAAAATAGTAAATCTAAATTTTTATCTGCAAATAAGGGAAAATTAA
This sequence comes from Astragalus membranaceus, assembly GCA_039519185.1. Taxonomy (NCBI): domain Eukaryota; kingdom Viridiplantae; phylum Streptophyta; class Magnoliopsida; order Fabales; family Fabaceae; genus Astragalus; species Astragalus membranaceus. The sequence goes on from CM076847.1 coordinate 153,171,661, forward strand.
AAATATCAAATCAGTATGAAAAAAACCCATAAAAATTAATTCCAAAGAAAGTATGATTTCTCTGTAAGAAATCAAGAGTAATTTGAAAATACTTTATTTGTAATGGCAAAAAATTAGCAATGGATAAAATAGAGATTATAGTTGTGAGAGTAGAAGTTAGAGCTAATAACATGTTGTAATGACACATTCGTATGATAATCATAAAGATAGTTATGAAGTCATAATACGAAAATAGTTATATCAGTAATGTGTAATTGTTTCTTGTCAAGACTCAAAAGTAAAATTATCCTTTATAAAAAATAAAGACAGTTGTGAAAATAAAATATAAATTATTTGTATTCTGACGTGTAATGTTTCGCCATCGGGAATAAAAAAATAAATTTAAAAATAACATCTAACGTTTTCCCAATGAAAATCACAAACAAAATATAAAAATAATTAATTTAACAATAAGAGAGGAGAAAGAAGGGAGCAAATAGATAGAGAAGATAAAAGAAATAAAGGAAAAAAAAAGAGAGGAGAGACGGGACATTGGAAGAAAGAGAGGTAAAAGAAAGAAATAAAGAAAAAGTAGGAAGTAGAGAGAGAGAGAGAGAGAGAGAGAGAGAGAGAGAGAGAGAGAGAGAGAGAGAGAGAGAGAGAGAGAGAGAGAGAGAGAGAGAGAGAGAGAGAGAGAGAGAGAGAGAGGAAAGAGTAAAAAACATAAAAGCAAAAAGTTGTCATATTTTGTCTTTTTTGTCTTTTAGTGGTTAAGTTACAATTTTACCCTCAATTATGTGAAGTGTCAATTTTCCAAAATATCCTAATAGGTAATTTCATATGTGGTGTATTTGAATAAAGTTACTATATATATATATATATATATATATATATATATATATTAGAAGAAAGAGATGTAAAAGAAGGAAATAAAGAAAAAGTAGAAAGTAGAGAGAGAGAGAGAGAGAGAGAGAGAGAGAGAGAGAGAGAGAGAGAGAGAGAGAGAGAGAGAGAGAGAGAGAGAGAGAGAGAGAGAGAGAGAGAGGAAAACGTAAAACACATAAAAGCAAAAAGTTGTCATATTTTGTCTTTTTTGCCTTTTAGTGGTTAAGTTACAATTTTACCCTCAATTATGTGAAGTGTCAATTTTCCAAAATATCCTAATAGGTAATTTCATATGTGGTGTATTTGAATAAAGCTATATTAGATATTAGATTAGATTAGACATCTTAAAATTTAGACATCTTAAAATTTGGACATCTTGAAATAAAGCTAGCAAAATCTCCAATTTAGACATCTTAAAATTTTGCCATTTGGCAAAAACTGAGGGCAAAATCGTAAAACTGCCACAAAATGACAAAAAAAATAGCTTTTCGCATCTTTTACAAAAAAAAAATAGTCTGACGCGTCCAGACCGACGCGCTAACGCATGTTAGTTTTTTTTCTGCCAGCTTTTTTTTCCTATTACTTTTTTTTTCCAATTTTTTCATAAAAATAATCTTCTTTGTCAGCTTTTTTTAAAAGCAATATTTTTAATTTATTTTTATAATCTACTAAAACTACTAAAATCAATCAATTTAACTACTACTAATTGTCAAAAAAACTCATACCCCTAACAAAAGTTTCAATTTTTTTTCCAAAAAAAATAAATTATTAAATTAATATTATACTCAATAATTAAATAATTTAAAATTTATTATTTACTATAATCTCTCTATTAAAACTATTAAAATGAATCAATTTTTTCATAAAAAATAAAATCAACGGGAGCGGCAACGAGGGACTGGCAATGGGTGTTACCAAGTGGCTTCAGTCTCAAGAGGGGGGGTGAATTAAGATTTAAAAAACTTTTCAGATCTTTCGAAAACGTTTTTCCCCTTTTCAATGACTTAGATCAATTTTCGCGCAGGTTAAGTGGAAGCGAAGGAATTAGAATATAAAGCAGTAAAGCGGTATAACAGTAAAGCAGGAAAGCAGTAAAGCACGCAGAGATTTATCCTGGTTCGGTCACCTCCTAGTGACCTACGTCCAGTCCTCACACCCTTGTGAGATTTTCCACTAACCAAAACAACAAGGCTTACAGGTGCCTTGGAAAACCTTTACAGACTCAGGCACTCTCCTCCTAGGATACCCCACCTATGGAGAGCCCTCAAATCTAATATAACAATAACAAGAGATACCCCACCCCTGTTACAATCAGCTGCCCCAGAAAGATACCCCACTTCCTAGTACAAACAGCTACCCTAGAGAGATACCCCACTCCCTAGAACAAATCACAACAATTAAATAATAAACAATTGTAAAGACAGAAATACCTCTAATGAAGGCAGATATTACAACTTGAAGAATGCAACCCCAACTAACTCTTAGCAACAGATCAGCTCAGACGGACTAACGGTGCGTGACGAGCAAAAGTAAAAGCGTGAAGAGTTTTCTCAAAAGTTTTCTGATTCGTGAAAATGGGTTGTTGTGTAAAAATGAACGTGAAGCACTGCCTATTTATAGGCTATGAAAAAATCAAGTTTACGTTAAAAATAGTGTAGGAATCGATTCTTTGTTGAAAGCATTTGATCTAGAAATCGATTCATTTAAGTGAGGAATCGATTTTGATTTGTTTGAGAAATAGAGACAATCGATTCTTAAGAACTATGGAGGGCTAGGAATCGATTCTATACTTAGTGAAAACATGTATGAATCGATTCTCAGCTTGCCTGAGACATGTAGGAATCGATTCTCAGTTAAGTGCAAAAGAGTAGGAATCGATTCTTCCTTTAAAAAGATTTGGCTTAGGAATCGATTTGTGCACTGGAAATACATGAAGTGAAAATCGATTCTTCCTTTTCTGATTGTCCTGAAAATCGATTTTGATGAGTGTATATGCAAGATGAAATCGATTTTTATGTTTTAAAGATGATAAGTATGTTTACGTAAGTATGCAAGCATCTTTGGAAAACTTGTGAGTGTGTGAGACTTTGATATACGAGCCGACCTTTGAAAGAGCTTACACTTTTTCCTAAGACACACCCAAACCCTAAGGACTACCCTTATATTTAAGGACTACCCTTAAACTTGAATCTTCAATTCTTGAGCTTGTTTGTCTTGGATTGTGACTTTGATGTTTAGTCACTTTTATCAACTTTGGCCATCAACTTTACCTTTGCCTTTTTCATCATCAAAACATATTCTGCAATATTAGTTTACCTGCAATACAAGGTATACACATTCTCCCCCTTTTTGATGATGACAAAACACTAACTCATCTCAAGGTGGGAGGTTAGTTCAAACAGATAATATATATATATATATATATATATATATATATATATATATAATGCTCCCCCTATCATGATGCTCCCCCTGACTTATTGACTAGATGCATAATATGCAAGTTCTATATGCTCATATGCAACCCTATATTTCTCTCCCCCTTTTTGTCATGATCAAAGAGGGTCAACGTAAGATAGAGTTTGCGAACCGAATGTCACGGCTATTTTGACAAGGTAAAAGAACCATTGCATTTTTATAAGGGATCATCAAAACCAACAGAAAAACATATTTGAAACCATGAAGAGAGTATTTCATCAAAACTGGTAAAAGATAATCATGAGTCTCAAAAATCTGTGAAACAGTTGTTTTAGGCTTTATGTATTTCATGCTGCTTAGTTTGAAAGTTGGTGATGGCGGCCAGAATATGGGAGAAAAATTATTTTAGTTGAACAACGATTGTGAGTATGTATTCTGAATTTTAATGCCAGAGCCAGCAATTGATTGTGACAGGAGAAAATGGATTTCGGGAAAAGGTAGCATTTCAGCTGCTTTATAAAACGCTTTTTGAGCACGCAGAAATTCATAAGTCACAAATTCTCTTAAATTCATATTTTATAAAATCACTTGAAAAACATTTTATTGAAAAATTCATTTGAGTAAATGAAGAACCAAGTTTTCTTTTGCAATGGATTTCTGAAAATGTCAACTAGTTGTTTGTGACGACTCAACTAACTCAATCACACTATCGCCTTTTTAACCATAACCTTTAAGAAGGTGATATATAATTTCTATATGCCTAGTCCTAGAGGGATGACCAGAATACTTTCATGCCTTATAAATATTTGTTCTTTAAAGATACATGAAATGAGATTCAGGAATTGCTCTATTTTAGTAATCACATATTTGACTTGATAAAACTATTCTTAAGCACGTTTTCAAAATAGAGGTGAATAAAATTTTAACCAATCTGACCTTTACCGGTGATTCTTCCTCTATCTATCACAAGTCACATGACGGCTTTTTCCGGGGGTGAGTGTTAAGAACTTTATTACATCTCCGGTCATGCGCTTTGAGTCTTTGCTGTCAAGGTATCAATCTGCCCCCATACCTTGAAGCATACCTGCAATGATCTAAAACAGGATTCTAGGTACCCAAATCTCTTTGGGTCCTTGTGGGTTAGTGTTTGGTATGGTTCCTTTGGGAACCCACACCTTTTTCATATTTTGTTTACCTCTTGCCCTGCAAACAGAAGCTGTATGTCCAGGTTTACCACAATAATAACATCTAATATAAGGTCTAGTGGAAAACTTAGGTCTTTGATGCATATTGCTTTTCACAAAGTTATTTCTTGGAATCCTAGGATGTACATGTTGTAATTTGGACATTTTGTCTATTGTACATTCAAGCTCATTGATTTTCTTTTCATGTTCTATACACTTATCACATACATAATTTTCCTTGAAGTAAACAAGATCATCATTTTCTTTTCTAAGCTCTAATTTTTCTTTAGTTAAAGCAGTGATATCATTTTCAAGATGAGTGATAACTTTCTTAGATTTGCTTAGAGCTTTAGCTAATTTTGAAGATTTAGCATGCAATTCAGTAAAGGCTTCATATAGTTCATCATATGCATCTTATAAAGAATCAGAGTTAGAATATACCTCAGTTTCGTTTTCACTGTCGTGGTCGGCCATGAGAGCAACTTGAGCTTTTTCATTTTCTGAATTATCTGATGAGTTCATGTCATTGTCTTCCCAAGCTATGTAGGATTTTCTACCATTGTTTCCTTTGGACCCATTTTTCTTGAACTTTGACAATTTTCTTTCTAAGTTCGGGCACTCCATCGTCAGGTGTCCGGATTTACCACATTCGTAGCAAGTTGGTGGACTTGACAAGTTTTCCTTGCCCGAGGCTCCTTTGGATGAAGAATTCTTTTTGGGAGACCTTTTTCTTTTCATGAGATTTTTGAATTTTCTAACCATTTGATCCATATTCTCATCGTCTTCATCATCCTTATTTTCTGAATCATCACTATCATCGCATGGATTTGAACTGGAAGCTTTGAGTGCTAAACTTTTCTTTTTCTTGCTGTTTTCTTCATGCTCTGCTAGGCGAGTGAGTTCTAACTCGTGCTCTAGTAGTTTTCCAAACAGCGTGGCAAGAGTCATCGTTGCTAAATTTCTTGATTCAGTTATTGCAGTAACCTTTGGTTGCCATTCTCTGTTTAGGCATCTCAGCACTTTGTTGATCAAGTCTTTGGGAGGAAATGATTTTCCTAATGAACCCAGTTTGTTCACTATGTGAGTGAACCTTTTCTGCATCTCTGATATTGTTTCACCTGTATCATTCTAAACAATTCGTACTCTCTAGTAAGAGTATTTGTTCTTGCCCTTTTCACTTCACTTGTACCCTCATGAGTAACTTGAAGATTATCCCACATTTCTTGGGCAGATTTACAGTTTGAAACTCGAAAAAATTCATCAGCACTCAAAGCAGAAGTAATAATATTTTTAGCGCGTAAATTAAGTTGCACTTTTCTTTTCTCATCATCAGACCATTCATTTCTACTTTTTATTGTAAGAATACCATCTACTATGTGTGTGGGGACGAAAGGTCCTTTTTCCACAGCATCCCAAACATCTAAGTCTACCCCTTCAATAAAAATTCTCATTCTTTCTTTCCAATATGCATAGTCTTCTCCGTTGAATCCCGGAGGACGGAAAAGAGATGCACCCTCTTGCGTAGACCAACCTGAAGCCATTTCTCTTGAAGCTCCTAGGCCCTTTATACAAGAGTCTAGCTCTAATACCACTTGTTACCAAGTGGCTTCAGTCTCAAGAGGGGGGGTGAATTGAGATTTAAAAAACTTTTCAGATCTTTCGAAAACGTTTTTCCCCTTTTCAATGACTTAGATCAATTTTCGCGCAGGTTAAGTGGAAGCGAAGGAATTAGAATATAAAGCAGTAAAGCGGTATAACAGTAAAGCAGGAAAGCAGTAAAGCACGCAGAGATTTATCCTGGTTCGGTCACCTCCTAGTGACCTACGTCCAGTCCTCACACCCTTGTGAGATTTTCCACTAACCAAAACAACAAGGCTTACAGGTGCCTTGGAAAACCTTTACAGACTCAGGCACTCTCCTCCTAGGATACCCCACCTATGGAGAGCCCTCAAATCTAATATAACAATAACAAGAGATACCCCACCCCTGTTACAATCAGCTGCCCCAGAAAGATACCCCACTTCCTAGTACAAACAGCTACCCTAGAGAGATACCCCACTCCCTAGAACAAATCACAACAATTAAATAATAAACAATTGTAAAGACAGAAATACCTCTAATGAAGGCAGATATTACAACTTGAAGAATGCAACCCCAACTAACTCTTAGCAACAGATCAGCTCAGACGGACCAACGGTGCGTGACGAGCAAAAGTAAAAGCGTGAAGAGTTTTCTCAAAAGTTTTCTGATTCGTGAAAATGGGTTGTTGTGTAAAAATGAACGTGAAGCACTGCCTATTTATAGGCTATGAAAAAATCAAGTTTACGTTAAAAATAGTGTAGGAATCGATTCTTTGTTGAAAGCATTTGATCTAGAAATCGATTCATTTAAGTGAGGAATCGATTTTGATTTGTTTGAGAAATAGAGACAATCGATTCTTAAGAACTATGGAGGGCTAGGAATCGATTCTATACTTAGTGAAAACATGTATGAATCGATTCTCAGCTTGCCTGAGACATGTAGGAATCGATTCTCAGTTAAGTGCAAAAGAGTAGGAATCGATTCTTCCTTTAAAAAGATTTGGCTTAGGAATCGATTTGTGCACTGGAAATACATGAAGTGAAAATCGATTCTTCCTTTTCTGATTGTCCTGAAAATCGATTTTGATGAGTGTATATGCAAGATGAAATCGATTTTTATGTTTTAAAGATGATAAGTATGTTTACGTAAGTATGCATGCATCTTTGGAAAACTTGTGAGTGTGTGAGACTTTGATATACGAGCTGACCTTTGAAAGAGCTTACAGTTTTTCCTAAGACACACCCAAACCCTAAGGACTACCCTTATATTTAAGGACTACCCTTAAACTTGAATCTTCAATTCTTGAGCTTGTTTGTCTTGGATTGTGACTTTGATGTTTAGTCACTTTTATCAACTTTGGCCATCAACTTTACCTTTGCCTTTTTCATCATTAAAACATATTCTGCAATATTAGTTTACCTGCAATACAAGGTATCCACAATGGGATCCGCAATAAGAGTGCCAACGGGAGTGGCAACGAGAGCGCCAACGGCAGTGCCAACTGGAGTGCCAACAGGATTGCCAACGGGAGCGCCAACGTGAGTGCCAACGAGGGTGCATATTTTACCTTTAATCTCATTTTCATTTTTATTCATTTTTACTCCATTTTTAATATTATAAGAAAATACCGACTTTTTTAAAATTTTTTCCAACACAACTATTTTGATAAATTTTAAAATCCAGCTTTTTATTGAATTTTTCTTTTTTCTTTTATTACATTTTGCAACTTTCAAATGTATTTATAATTTCATAACAAGTTATAACAAATACGATATCACTCGTGCGTTAAAATGATGTTTGGGTGATATCAATCCAAATCCATTTTGTTACCTAGAATTGATTCTAGCTGAAGCTACAAATCGGAGCTTTCACGGTGAGTGTAATCGATTTTGGAAAATAACAATGTTTGATTTGCCAATATTCCTTCATTGCCCACAGAAACTCCAGTAAAATCGAGTTCACCATAAAAAGAGTTTCCTAGTTTTGCCTCTTCAAAAATGGTGATAATTAATGGCTGCTCCTCAACTTTGTTGCGATGCTTGCACTTTGGTAGTGAAGATGGCTCTGTTGCGGCGCCCGATACGTTTCTAATGTTGGTGTATAGGTCAAACTAACCTAATTTGTTAAGAGAAGTGGGTTGGGCTGTTAAGGCCTCTTTATCTAATGAGCCCCAAATAAATAAAAATAGTGGTAGCCCTCCTTTTTTTCTTGATGAAGGCACCGCACTCCTATAACACCAAAAATGATTTTTTGTAGTTTCTTTCACCTCATATTCAATATATTAAACAAGATTATAAATAATACAACAAGTTAAAGAAGATTTGTCAAAATAAAATTTAAAGAAGAAAGTCCAATTTAATAAATAATATTTTTTCCAAAAAAATATGATTAGACTTTCATCCCATATTTTATTTTATATGCTAATTTAGTATTTTTTATTGTATATTTTTTCAAATTTTAATTTTCTTATGTAGTTTTAAGTTGATACCCATTTTTGTAATTTTACACGCAAAAGCAATTTTGATCTAATCTATCCAAACAACAAGGATTGATGAAAATCAATTTTCGGTAAATGTATCCAAACAAAAATCACGTTACGTTCAGCTCACTTTTAACTAAAAACAATTCTGCAAACTCAATTCTGCCAAAATCAATTCTCGTCACCACATAACCAAACACACACTTAGTTTATATTTGAAAAACATTGCAATATAGACTATAGTTGATGGAATGATTCACTAATTGATGTTGCCTAGTTACTTTCTTACATCCGTAGTTTATTAGTATTTAGTGTTGGGTGAGACATATGAGGCAGATTATACAAACAAAGGCATTCGCTTTATTTCTGAAAAGGTACGTACAACTTTAGTTATTCTTTATGAATTTTTTTTGAATCCATTGAATTATATACATGGATTATTTTGCATCCATATTTGCATTGGTGGTTGGATGTAAAAACTTACGCTATTGGTGGTTGCATCAATTTAGTCATCAATATTTACGTAACGTGGCAGGCTGGGGTCGAATTAATTTTCTTGTGGTGTTTCAATTTTGTCCCTAAGATTTGCCACGCATGCACTTAACCGTCACGTCAGCTCCGTCAACACTGTTAATTAATTATAGTTAACGGAGGGATTTAATTGATACACATTTGTAAAAGTGAGAGACTAAATAGAAATATTTGAAAAGTCATGTACCAAATTGAATTTTTTTGAAAAGTCAAGAACTAAATATAAACTCAATACAATTTGTCTCTAATTTATCATTAAGTATAGGAGACCTCAAAGTTAGAGACTAATTTTTTTTTTTCGTTCATTATTTCTAATATTGTGGTGGTGACACTTGAGGTGCTAGCTCAGTGGTAAGAGCTAGTCATGTATCCTCAAGGTGCTGAGTTCAAATCCCCTCGGGGACAGTTGTAAAATGGTCATTCGTACCACTTTGATTAATAAAAATTTCCCCCTTCCCCAATTTAAAAAAAATAATAATAATATTGTGGTGGTGGTTGCATGTAACGATATTGTTACTGCTGGTTCATTTTATAAGAAACAAAATGATGCATTTTTGTGGTCCTAATTTTAAAAAATGTGGATTTATTTTTGGTTGCATTAATTTTTTAATCTCTTTTATATCCTTATCCTATCATGTATATCAATGAGACAACCACCATACCAACAATGGTTGGTCCAAGTGGTAACTAGACTTGCATCCCACCCCAAAGTCTCGGGTTTGAATTTTGGGTGTGGCAAAAACTATGTTGATAAGGGAGAACCACACGGGCCGGCAAAGTCGGAAACTGATGGTCAGCCAGGTTCCCCGGCGTAGATTAGTCACCAGCAAAGTTAAAGGAAACTACGCACCAATGACATGGTAAAAAAAAATGAGACAACCGTACTATTCTTCCATCTCATATAGATGGAGTAGTTTTTTACATTAGAGAAACTAAAAGACACCATATTCAATCATTTAATATCGATCATTGGTAATATTTTTGGAACACTGGTAACTTAAATTTAAATTATTTTATTTAACCTATTGTTTTTCATGAGATGTAGTAATTGTATAAGTACTAGTGTAGTACTAGTACACTTTTTTTCGTGGGAGAATAGGAATGGAAGTGAATTCCCCTTATTAAAACTGTATATATGGACTCTGGTCTTGACGCTTGACGGAGTCAACGAACAATTATTCCACACATAAATGTTCTTCTCGTTGTCCTTTTCACGTTTGAAGTCCATTCAGAATGAGACAACTGGTTTACTCTACAACAAAATTTTCTAGGTATGAAAATTGGATTTCCACAAGATGGGATACCAAGTCGCCACATGTAACTATTTATTTATTTGGCCCATTCCTTATCAATATGATTTTTAAGTTAAGACCTAGTATTAATTTGGAAGTTGAACCAACCATCGGCCACCTACCTAAGCCTGGAAGCTGCAAGTAAACCATATGTATATACATCCCTTCCATTTATGTTGCTATTCATGCTGGGGAAATAGTAGTTGGGAATCTCCCATTTAGTTAGGCCTATGATAACGACCAAAATAAGACAATCTAAATAGAATGAGAAGCAACAAAGAGAAAGTTTAGTTTCTATATGCTACAAGCTATACAATTACAATTACTTACCTTCTCTCTTATGGCGGCTCTCTGATTGTTTGTCTGAAAGTACTCTTTTATTCCTTTTTAATATTATTTGTTTAGTTCATTTAGCTTGGGCCAGAAACTTGAGATTATTAATCAATGGTTCAGACTAAAAGTGGGCCGCCTGGGTTTGATTGCTTGGGCCCATCTTCGCCTAAGCAGAACACCTACGACAGTGTGGTAAGAATTTCGGCTCACTTGAAGGGTTCCTTTGTGGGCCAAGCTGATTGCTCAGCAAGCCTAGGTGGAAGCCCAACCCGACCTCTTAAAGAAAAAGGTGTGAATTCATATGTGGAAGAAAAGAAGGGATTGAAGACGTCAAAAGCCAAACAAAAAAAGGGCTAGACACCGCTAAGAATTTAAGTTCTCAAGAGGACTCCGATGAAGGCCTTCAAGAAGCAAGAAAAATATGGGATATTGGCAAGCAGTTGGGCCTATACGCAGAGATGGGAGGATGTAGTACTTCAGAATCTAACAAAACTTCGACGAAGCTTTAGAAAGAGAGCGGCTCCTAGGCGCTTTAAATGATTTTTTTTAGATTATGTATATAGCTTATCGTAGGTGTTTCTCATAGTTGTGAGTGATTGTAGCTCCTTTGATCTCAAACGTGTTTTTTTCTAGGATTTGTCTTTTTATTTTCTGAGGTGTAGGAGTTATTTATTTAGGTATTCAAGGATTGTTTATATTTTGTTGAAAGCTTGTAGCTTGCTTTTCGTCTACTCTTTTAGTTAGACAGTATCAATAAAATCCTAATTATCGAAAAAATAATAATTGAAATGCTACTCTTCACTACAACATTTTTGGCTTTAGGCCACGCCAACCATTGCCACGGCTAAAAAAACGTGGCTTAAACCTGGAAGAGGCCATAGTTCTAAAAGCGTGGCCATAAAATAGACAATAGGCGACGTTTACATTACGTTGACATCAGGCCACATTTTGAAAGTACAGAGGCCACGGGTAAAAAACCGTAGATATATAATACCACAATTCTGCAAACGTGGCCTTTAAAAATTTAACAAACAAACGTGGCCTTTAGTTTGTTGCCTTCGTAATAATTAATAAAAAAATAATTAATATCAACACAATATTCCATCACATTCGCTTCGCTCCTTTCATTTTTTTACTCCGCCAAAATTTTCATCGAAAATTTCACAGGCTCCTTTCACATTCGCCAAAATTTTCGGCGCTTCCATTCAATATTCTCCCACTCTGAAACGCTTCCATTCACATCGTTCCCAAAATCAAAATCTCTCGTTCCCATCTCTGTCCGAAACGCTTCCATTCAATGTTTTCGTTCCCATCTCCCACAAAATCAAAATCACTTCCCAAAAACCTAGCTAATATCTCTTCGTTCCATCTCACAACTGTTGAACCAAGGGCAAACACTCTTTGTTTTGTATGATAACAAATTACACCTTATCTACTAATGGTTCAAGTTGAATTAAGTACAGGACATAAAGCAAAGAGCAGGAAGATTAAAATGGAGCAGCTTGGAGAAGAAGCCACCTCAGCAGTTCAAGACCTATTTGTTTATCCGCTTTCTTTAGGACACTGTGTAAGGTCCTATCACTGAAGGTCTATGACTTTTAGTAGCTGAGAGATGAGTTTTTCAAAACATGCATGGTGCATCAAAATAGTTTTGAAAAATATTTTATAAAATTGCATGCATGCATAAGGGGGCAACAAAAACCCTAAAACTATTTTTGTTGAAAGCTTAAACCCTAAAAATAATTTTGTGGAAAGCTAGAAATCGATTTCTATCATTTTCTAAATCATGAAATCGATTTCCTAATCCTATTTTAAAGGTTGAAATCGATTTCCCTAGCCTATGTTAAAACAAATAATCGATTTCTACATATACTTAAGTCTAAGCAAGAATCGATTATAGGCTTCATTAAACTAAGATTGAAATCGATTTTAAAGCTCTCCTAAAGGCCATGAATCGATTCCTCATTGTTTTAACTAAGTGAAGAATCGATTTTCACCTATGAAAGATGTCCTGAAAATCGATTGTTACTTGTTTTCAAAGAACAAAGAATCGATTCCCTTGTTTTCCAAAAGGTAAAGAATCGATTCCTCACTATTTCAACTATCCAAAGAATCGATTCTTGAGGCTTCTAAAATGATAAGAATCGATTCCTCACCTTTTAACTTCATGTCACAATCGATTCTTCACTTTCATAAAATATTTTTTTCAGATCTACGCTTTCCTAAACCTATAAATAGGAGGTGTGTTTCTCATTTTCAAATACCCACACACCACATTTTCTAAACCTCTCTACTTCTCACATACATCTTCTAAATCTGAGAGAGAGAGAGAGAGAGAGAGAAAATAGAGCTTCAACTTTCATATCATTTTCTATTTTCCATATCACTCAACTCTTAGTCACTATACTGTCATTATATCTGAGGTGATTGGATCATAGATCTCTGTTTGTATTCGTTACTCTATTATGGGGGTCACTTTGAAATCCTGGGAAGTTTTCTTGGGTCTCTCAATCAGGAGATTGATTTGGTTTGAAATCGTGGGAAGTTTTCTTGGGTCTCTCAATCAGGAGATGGAGTTGGTTTGAAATCCTGGGAAGTTTTCTTGGGTCTCTCAATCAGGAGATTGAGTTGGTTTGAAATCCTGGGAGGTGTTCTTGGGTCGTTCAATCGGGGAAGATTGAAGTGGTATTGAAATCCTGGGAGCTGCTCTTGGGTCGTTCAATCAGGAGATTGAAGCGGTTGCGAAATCCTTAGCTGTGTGCTCGGGTTCTCAATTAGGGTTAATTGAGATTAGCTATAGGGAAGTTGCTTTCTTGTAAACATTGAAGAGGTTCTTATCATATAGTGGTTGTTATCAAGTCTAAAGGTTGCAAAGCCGGAGGCCGAGGACGTAGGGCTTTTATCCCGAACCTCGTAAAATTCCTGGTGTATCTCTATCCCTCTCTCTTTACTTTATGGGTTAAATATGTTTTTAGTCCCTACAAAATCGGCTCCTTCTAAGTTTAGTCCCTACATTAACGAAATAGGCGTTTTGGTCCTCATCTTATTTTGCCGTTTTCAATTTTAGTCCCTCATGACTTTTAATAGCGCTTCAAAACTTTTAATAGCGCTTTTTTGACATTTTATAAGCGCTATTAAAAGTTTTGAAGCGCTATTAAAAGTCATGAGGGACTAAAATTGAAAAAGAAAAAATAAGATGAGGACCAAAACGCCTATTTCGTTAATGTAGGGACTAAACTTAGAAGGAGCCGATTTTGTAGGGACTAAAAACATATTTTACCATTACTTTATTTACTGTTTATATCTGTTTATACTATCACTGCACCGATCTGCTTATTGTTACGCTGCCTATAATATCCGTCTATCCTGAACTCTGATAATAGAATAATATCTCACTGATCTGCATGCTTACATACATCATATAAGTTTAATTCTCAGATTCCGCATTTGATTTAAACAAACATTGCTAAAGTTTTTGAAAACCGAAAAAGAATTCAAGTTTTGCATATAACCTTATTCACCCCCCCCCTCTAAGGTTATCAGATAGTCTAACAAGTGGTATCAAAGCTAGAAATTGCATATAGAGCTTTACATCTTGCAATTTAAATTTTATTTATCTATCTGTGATTATGGGTTCTTTTTTGAAAGAGGGGATGTCTTTATTTAGGCCACCCCTGTTTGATGGGACTAACTATGACTACTGGAGTAGTCGAATGAAATGTCATGTGCAGGCTATAGATTTCACCTTATGGAGGATCATTGCAGATGGACCACTGATCCCAATGAAAATCAAAAGTAAAGCTACCGGCAAAGAAGAAGAAATGTCAGTTGAGGATATCTACACCATTGACCTGAAAGAGCTGAGAAAGTCAGAGTTGGATAAGATATCTCAAAATGCCAGAGCAATGAATATTCTTCACTTATCCTTATGTGAAGAAGAATATGGTAGAGTCAAAGGATGTCAAACAGCAAAGGAAATCTGGGATTGCTTGGAAGCCACTCATGTCGGTACGAGCCAAGTGAAGGATACAAAAATCAGAATCCTCACTTCGGAGTATGAAGCCTTCAAAATGAAGGAAGATGAATCTGTGGCAGCTATGCACCAGAGACTGAATCTGATCGTGAACAACCTGAGGGCTCTAGGGAAGAAGTACTCCACAAAAGATATAAATGGGAAGATCCTTGCTTCCCTAACCAGTGAGTTCTTTCCAAAGACATGTGCAATCGCTGAAGCTAAGGATATTGGTACCCTCAAGAAGATCTTATCGGGTCACTTCTAGCCTTTGAGGTTGTATTGGCTGCTAACAAAGATCAAGAAGCAGAAATGGTAAAAGAAAGAAAATCTCTTGCTCTTGCTGCTAAAACACCTAAGGTAGCAAGGAAAGAGGTTGAGTCTGATGAAGAATCTGATGATGAAGACATGGCTGAATTATTTGAAGAATTCATGAGATTCAACAAACTTGAAAAGAGAAATAACTCAAAGAAATCCAAGAAAGCTAAGAAGGCTACATGGAACAACTATACTGACAGTGAAGAAGAGGAGGTTGCAAATGCCATTTGTCTCACGGCATGTGAAACACCTAAGGCTACTATATGGGATTATCTTGGCACTGATAGTGACACAGACGAAGAAGAGCAAATTGCAAATGGTGTTTGTCATATGGCAAATGACTCATCTAAGGTAAGCCTTAACTCTTCTAGTCTTTCTGATTCCTCTATGCATGATGATTTACTTGATGATGGTTGTAGTAGTCAAGATTTGAGTGAGGCTTTTGAAGCTCTCTATTTTGAACATCAAGCTCTCTTGTTAAAATCCAAAAAATTGACAAAGAGCAACAAAAGCATGCTCACTCAAATTGAGACACTTGAAAATGAAGTAGATAGATTAAAGAATGAACTGCATAAATCTGTCAACCTTGAGTTTTGTGAGCTTAAACAAAATTTTGAAAATGCCAAAGTTGAAAATGAACTTTTGAAAGAAACATTGAAAAAGTTTGAGGTTGGTGAAAAGACCTTGACTCAGTTGCTTCACTCTCAACATCAATATGTTGATAGGAGAGGAATTGGGTACAAAGGTAATTCCACCTCCTCCATTTTAAACAAGAAATTAACTTTTGTTGCATCTACTTCAAGTTATAAACCCATTGTTTTCTCATGCACCTACTGTCAAAAGGGAAACCGTAGCTCACCTAGATGCCCTATCCGTAAATTATGTGAGCTTGGTACCCTTATACCTGCCTGTAAGAAACCAAGGTGGATTGTGAAAACCCCCTTGATAACTAACCCCAAAGGACCCAAAGAGAAATGGGTACCAAAAGTTCCTACTTGATTTTTTTGTGCAGGTATGCTTCAAGGTATAGGGGATTGGTACCTTGATAGCTGAGACACGAAGCTCATGAATCTGGTAATGCTTCACTACTCTTGAACTTGAGCAACAAAGCTAGTGAATCTGTAATGTATACCAACTATAAATCTGCTTAATAGGTAAAGGTTGTGTGGGTAAGGAAAACACAACTATATTTATCAAGTATTAAACACTTATGTGAAGTAATTGTTTGTATGCATCAAAGCTTTTTCTCAAGTGCTATTATCCTAGATCTTTGATGCAACATATTTTTGATGTTAAAAATGATACCTATATTGTTGAACCAAGGATGATTATCTTGGGTATCATATTTTTAAAACCATGATGATCCACCCTCTTTTTGCTAAAGCCTTGCATTCTAAAATTATTAAGGGGGATCACCAAGAAAGGGGGAGCATAGCATGAACTACTGTTTCTGATATCTCATATGCTATGTGCTCCTTTGCTATTTTACAAAGTGATTATGTTTGTTTGGGATTATCTCATATGCTATGTGCTCACCCCCCTCCTTTTTGATGAAAACAAAGGGGGAGAGAATATTATGCATGTTATATGTGGGAGAGAATATATGTATGGTATATGTGAGGGGAGAAAATAATTGCTGCTATCCTGCTGATGTACTGTTTATTTTATTATGCATATGCTTAGGGGGAGCTTTTTGAAAAAGTTCCATTACTATCAAACCCCCTATGCATAATGTAATTTGTTATCATCAAAAAGGGGGAGTTTGTTGAACCAAGGGCAAACACTCTTTGTTTTGTATGATAACAAATTACACCTTATCTACTAATGGTTCAAGTTGAATTAAGTACAGGACATAAAGCAAAGAGCGGAAAGATTAAAATGGAGCAGCTTGGAGAAGAAGCCACCTCAGCAGTTCAAGACCTATTTGTTTATCCTCTTTCTTTAGGACACTGTGTAAGGTCCTATCACTGAAGGTCTATGACTTTTAGTAGCTGAGAGATGAGTTTTTCAAAACATGCATGGTGCATCAAAATAGTTTTGAAAAATATTTTATAAAATTGCATGCATGCATAAGGGGGCAACAAAAACCCTAAAACTATTTTTGTTGAAAGCTTAAACCCTAAAAATAATTTTGTGGAAAGCTAGAAATCGATTTCTATCATTTTCTAAATCATGAAATCGATTTCCTAATCCTATTTTAAAGGTTGAAATCGATTTCCCTAGCCTATGTTAAAACAAATAATCGATTTCTACATATACTTAAGTCTAAGCAAGAATCGATTATAGGCTTCATTAAACTAAGATTGAAATCGATTTTCAAGCTCTCCTAAAGGCCATGAATCAATTCCTCATTGTTTTAACTAAGTGAAGAATCGATTTTCACCTATGAAAGATGTCCTGAAAATCGATTGTTACTTGTTTTCAAAGAACAAAGAATCGATTCCCATGTTTTCCAAAAAGTAAAGAATCGATTCCTCACTATTTCAACTATCCAAAGAATCGATTCTTGAGGCTTCTAAAATGATAAGAATCGATTCCTCACCTTTTAACTTCATGTCACAATCGATTCTTCACTTTCATAAAATATTTTTTTCAGATCTACGCTTTCCTAAACCTATAAATAGGAGGTGTGTTTCTCATTTGCAAATACCCACACACCACATTTTCTAAACCTCTCTACTTCTCACATACATCTTCTAAATCTGAGAGAGAGAGAGAGATAGAGAGAGAGAGAGAGAGAGAAAATAGAGCTTCAACTTTCATATCATTTTCTATTTTCCATATCACTCAACTCTTAGTCACTATACTGTCATTATATCTGAGGTGATTGGATCATAGATCTCTGTTTGTATTCGTTACTCTATTATGGGGGTCACTTTGAAATCCTGGGAAGTTTTCTTGGGTCTCTCAATCAGGAGATTGAATTGGTTTGAAATCCTGGGAAGTTTTCTTGGGTCTCTCAATCAGGAGATTGAGTTGGTTTGAAATCCTGGGAAGTTTTCTTGGGTCTCTCAATCAGGAGATTGAGTTGGTTTGAAATCCTGGGAGGTGTTCTTGGGTCGTTCAATCGGGGAAGATTGAAGTGGTATTGAAATCCTGGGAGCTGCTCTTGGGTCGTTCAATCAGGAGATTGAAGCGGTTGCGAAATCCTTAGCTGTGTGCTCGGGTTCTCAATTAGGGTTAATTGAGATTAGCTATAGGGAAGTTGCTTGCTTGTAAACATTGAAGAGGTTCTTCTCATATAGTGGTTGTTATCAAGTCCAAAGGTTGCAAAGCCGGAGGCCGAGGACGTAGGGCTTTTATCCCGAACCTCGTAAAATTCCTGGTGTATCTCTATCCCTCTCTCTTTACTTTATTTACTGTTTATATCTGTTTATACTATCACTGCACTGATCTGCTTATTGTTACGCTGCCTATAATATCCGTCTATCCTGAACTCTGATAATAGAATAATATCTCACTGATCTGCATGCTTACATACATCATATAAGTTTAAATCTCAGATTCCGCATTTGATTTAAACAAACATTGCTAAAGTTTTTGAAAACCGAAAAAGAATTCAAGTTTTGCATATAACCTTATTCACCCCCCCTCTAAGGTTATCAGATAGTCTAACAACAACCTGGTCGAAATTCCCAAAAGCAAAAACCTAATCGCACATATCTGCTTGTTCCATCTCTGTCCGTTCCATCTCTGTTCCAGCGCGATAGTACCTTGAATCCGGAACGTGCGTCTCATCTGAAGCTGCTTGTGTCAGTGTTAATTAACTAGGTATTTCTTCAAACACTCGAGGATCTTCTTCAAACACTCTTGCTTCTGCTGAGTCGGGTATTTCTTCACTCTTTCTACTGCTCTCTTCGTATTTCTTTACTGTTTTTGGGTTTTTTCTAGGTACTCAAACTTGTTCATCTATTTTGGGTTGTCTTTTTTGTAAACACCATTGTAGTGTTCTGAGTTTACTCAAACTCGTTCTACTTTGGGTTGGGTGTGATTATTGTTTAGATTTGTGGTGTTTAATTTGAGCTTTCAGTTTTGGATGATGATTATTGCCAACTGGAAAAGACATTTGTGATTATTTTGTTTTCTTAACTTATTCGGCTATTGGCATAACCTTATATGTCAACAAGTTAAGTCTAGTTTGACCTGTGTGAGCTTAATTGTTCTGAGAATGCTATTTTTAAGTTCAACTATTTGTTCTGAAAGTACCAATGGTGGTAGCAAATTATTGGTTGTTTATCTAAGTCGCAGCTTTGAGAGTGAGAATATTTATTTGTCTTGTTGCAGGTGATATGGGGTAAACTGTCTGGTTGATGCAGATAAGCGGCTACTGGCAAATGCCTTACAAGATCCTGATAATCAACAATTTGTTTTACTTTCTGACAGGTAATTTGCCAAGTTTTTTCCATTGTTTATCAAATTATTTTGATTTTTGATCCTTTTATGTTTGTTTTGCAGCTGTGTGCCACTGTATAATTTGACTATATTTTTGATTATCTGATGTATACAAATATCAGCTTTGTCTGCTGGTACGCCATGCATGCTCCCTCTCAGTAGAGTTGGTTCATCTTTCTTTTATGGCGTCCTTGGCTAATGCACCCTCGCTTTTCTGTTTTAGCTTCAGGGATCCTGGTCCTGTTGGCAATGGCAGGTATTCAGAACACATGTTACCCGAAGTTGAGATTAAGGACTTTAGGAAGGGTGCCCAGGTACATTTTTGCTTAAATCTACCTGTTGCTTCTTGCTCGATAATTTGAATAGAAGCTCTACTTGTTTATTATTATACAAGGAATGTATTGTAATTTGTATGTAGTATATAGGCTACTCTATTTTGCAGTTTTCTTTTTCACAGGATACTGATTGGATAAATGGAGGTGTCATATTTATGCCAATAGGCTTCGCTAGTGCATCATTTTCAGCACTTTCTTTAGTTCTAGTAAACTCTTTTCTTAAATTATAAGTGGATATTTCTCAGTGGTAGAATACTTTGATCGTGCTTGAAATTCACGACTTTCTTTTAGTTTTCTATATTCCAATCATCATCTTACTGTGATTCATTCAACCACACCCATAAGGAGGCATGCCATTTTTTAAAATATAATTGACGTGTTGCTCAATTAAATATGTCATCCATTTAGATACAACTGGCACAATGTTAAATTCTTTGTGCAGGTTTTCTATGAAGCGGCAGCAAGCTGTTGTAGTGTATCCAATATTAATATAAGTGCTTATGTCACGAGATAAACCCAAGTAAGTTATGCCAATACCTGCTTAATAAATTATGGTTCATATGCAGTATTTCTTTTAATCTTCATATGGCCTCCGTACTTAATAAAATTCAGTTTCCTAAAACTTGCATCACATGTACTTCTGGAGTCCATTCAAACAAAAAAAATCAAATGTCTATTGAAGTGAATGAATAATCTTTAAACTTGGTTATGTTGTTCAATTCGGTTATTAATATGAATATTCTTGATAGTTCAGCAAGCTCATGCAACTTTCAACTAGTAATAATACAAATAAGGAATGATTGAGATGTTTAATTCCATTCAACTTTGCTTTTAGGATTTTTCAGCTATCAGTCTATAATATGTTTAATTTGTATAGGTATGGTTGGGATGCTCTATCTTTCTTGTTGCTTATATGAATGTTTATTGAGCATATATCAATACTAGCACCTGGCCTGTAGGTGTAATTGGACCAAATTCAGAGTGAAGTGGACACATTTTAATCAGCTTACATCTTATGGAAAAGTCAGTAGCTTATATAAGCTTTTGGGACTGATGAGGAAAACTCTTACGGTATATGTTACAGGCTTCAAGAAAGAAGTGTGAAGTGTAAAGTGGATAGTATGGTCAATTTGTGCTTGATCGGTTTCCGAGGGTAATTTGAAGAGCTTTGTTGCGTTAAAAACACACTTAGAGCAAGTGTACTCTACCGCAGAAGTAGTATAAAAGATTATCGTGTCCACAGGGATTAATTAGCAAGTACCAAACTAATCGAGATTATTTATTATTTAGACGAACAAATATTTGAATTGTAATAGAACAAATAAAAAAAAGAAATAAATAACAATAATAAAATGCAAGAATTAATTCAATGGAGAGAGGCCTAAGATCACGGTTTCACTTGCAACCTTCGATTCCCCCTATGTCTAATCCTACCTGAATTCCCTTATTTTACTTAATTACCAATCCATTTACTAAAACTATTAATCCGTTTGGTCATTCGCGATTAATATTCTTTTTCCTAAATTAACCCTCGTTTGGTCATGCAAGAATTTAAATTCAAGAAAAGCATAAAGAGCAAAAAAGTTGAATGATTGGAAGACTAAATTATGGTTTGGTCATGCCCTAATTATAGCCCCAATTATCCTATAGGTCCACCAACTAATTGCAGTACGGTCGCTGATCAACTAATTGATTATAAACATGCAAAGGGTAGCTAATCCTAATCATGTGACAAAAACAATAGGACAATATTAATTAAAATAAAAACAGGAATTCAAACCAGAAATTAGAACATAAAAAGGTCTCTAATCAAGCAAGATCCACCTAGACCCTAGAAGAGGATTTAGCTATCCAAAATCATAAAGAATAATAAAATAGAAATTAGAGTCATGAATTACAGAGATAAAAATAACCCGAAAATTAGAGAAATTATTATTCTGAGTCTCCAGTCTCCTTTTTCTGCTCCAAAGCTCTCTCACAATGTCAAAAACGGGTACCAAATCTTCCTCCTCCACTATGCCGGCGCTACTGTTTCCTAGTTGATTCTCGTGTGCGGCTGCTTATGTTCCTCCTTACTGTTGTGTTGCCGTGTGTGCTGTGCGGCACTCTCTCCCCTTTTTTCTATCCTTTGAATTCCTGTATCTCTTCATTCAATTGCGGCTACTGTTCCCTTTAATTCAAGCTCTTTTCTTTTCTTTTCTTACTATTCAAGCTTAGGTTTGTTTGGAATTGGACTTGGAGTTTATTTTTCCACACTTGGGCCACATGCTTCTTTTGCTAATGACACTCCCATTTTGCTTCAAACAACTCATTGAAACAACTTCTTTTTCTATCTTCTTTACTATAAAATAAATAGCAATTTGAGTCACTTATTTATTTAGATAATAATAATAGCTTTAAAAATGACTCAAAAGTGTCTCTAAAAATGCACTAAATTGAAGCTTATCAAGCTTCCATCATTTTTTGTTTAAAGACCACACAAGTCAAAGGACCTAGACAAGAACAAAAAGTGGTAGGCTCTCTTAAATTCCTCATCCTGTTATTCTTCACCATCTTTAGCATATACTATGTACTTATTTAAGATACTGGTTTTTCTTCTCATTAGGTGCCTGTTTATATAGCTGAGATAGCACCTGAGAACTTGAGCGGTGGCCTTGGAACTTGGTAGCTGCTTTCACCGTTGTATTTACCTGAGACCAAAGGAAGAAATTCAGTTTTCCTTAAGATAGATATGTTTTGAGAGAGCATATAGGTAATCTCTCATGTTTGAACTGAAATGATGTGATATCATGTATTCTTGTAATCTTGTGTATTCATTAAGTTTTTTGTAACAATTGTAAGAAAAAAATGATTTGTTTTTACTTTTTCTACCTATAGTTTAAATAATTGCTATTGGGTTCAAATAATTAAACCACCCAACCAAATTGTCTAACCTATATTGGAATTAAGTAATGTCATGATTTATGAAATATTTAGATTCACGGTGATATTTAGCTTCACAATAAATCACATGTTTTTGGTTGTAACCAGGGGCGGAGCCAGGGGGACTGGGTGGGGCCATGGTCCCCTACAAAATTTTACTGTTTTAGCAACTGTGTGTAATATGTACTCAATTTTTGTATTAGGTTCTCAATTATTCTAGCTGGTCCCACCCAAATTTCTACTGTTTTAGCAATTTGGTCTCCCCCAATTTCTATTTCTGGCTCCGCCGCTGGTTGTAACCTAACGTGTTTCCAAGGACATAGTTAGAGTGTGTGGTTTCACGGTGAACAACACCTCTAAACCTTTTCTACTGGTCAAACTTGGATTGATTAAGTTGTTTTGATGTTTGATTTTGATTTTTGAGAAGTGTTGGTTTCTGGATCAATTCATTGTTTGGAACCACGTCAGAAATGTGGTAAACCCACGGCAAAATAGAAGCTACAAATATTAGATTCTATTCTACAATTAAGAACTCTGTTTCCAATCACAGCAAGTTTATATATATATATATATATATATATATATTATTAATGTTAGAGCTCATTTCGATAATTACACACTCAAAAGCAAATTTGATCTAACTTATTCAAACAATACGAATTAATAAAAGTTATTTTTTGTTATAAATAAACTCAAATAGAGCAAGAACAAGAATAGAAGATAAGAGAATAATAGAGCTATTGTATTGTACTCTTCAAAAGTATCTTCTACAATGTCATATGGGTCGTATTTATAGACTCAAGTATTGTAACATATGATTTGCATTTAACATATACAATGATGAATAATAATAAAGAATAATGCGTAGGAGTTACAATTGCATTAGACATCCACTTTATTCACAATACTCCCCCTTGGATGTCTATTAAGGATATGCCTCATTAAAACCTTACTAAGAAAAAAACCCAATGGGAAAAAATCTCAGTGAAGAAAAAAGAGTACAACATCATTTGCTTGAGGGCTGCCTCGTTAAAAACCTTACCAGGAAAACCCATTGGGACAAAACCGTGGTGAAGGAAAAAAAGTGCAGAACATATTTATTTCTCCTCCCCATGCATGTAATAATCTCTAAGACGACGAAGACCAATCTTCCTTGTTAACTGTTCAAAAGTTTTGCTTGGCAATGACTTTGTCAGAAGATCTGCTAAATTTTCATAGGAGCAAATTTGTTGGATGTTAATAGCATCGCTCTTTTGAAGATCATGGGTGAATAAGAACTTTGGTGAAATATGTTTTGTCCTATCTCCTTTAATATACCCTTCTTTCAATTGAGCAATGCATGCAGTGTTATCTTCATACATAGTTGTTGCAATCATTTTCTCAGAAGACAAACCAAAGGTTTCTTGTATATGTTGAATTATTGACCTTAACCAAACGCATTCTCGACTTGCCTCATGTAGTGCTAAAATTTCTGCATGGTTTGATGATGTGGCTGTTATGGTTTGTTTTACAAACCTCCATGAAATGGTTATATCACCACATGTAAACAGATAGGCTGTTTGTGATCTACCATCATGAGGGTCAGAAAAATACCATGCATCTGCATAACCAGTTAAATCTGACTTTGATTCATTTGAATAAAACAAACTCATATCCATTGTACCTCTAAGGTAACGAAGTACATGCTTGACTCCATTCCAATGTCTTCTTGTAGGTGAAGAACTATATCTTGCTAATAAATTGACAGCAAATGATATATCAGGACGTGTATAATTAGCAAGGTACATTAGTGCACCAATTGCACTAAGATATGGTACTTCAGGACCATGTAGTTCCTCATCCTTTTCTCGAGGTCTAAATGGATCTTTATTCACATCTAGTGATCTTGCAACCATTGGTGTACACAGTGGATGTGATTTGTCCATGTAAAACTGTTTTAGCACTTTTTCTATATAAGTTTCTTAATGTACAAGAATTCCATTTCTTAAATATTCAATTTGTAATCCCAAACAAAATTTTGTCCTTCCTAAGTCCTTCATCTCAAACTCTTTCTTTAAGCAATCTATAGCTTTTGGAAGCTCTTCAGGAGTTCCAATAATATTTAAGTCATCCACATAAACAGCAATTATAGCAAATTCTTTTCCAGATCTTTTCATAAAAATGCGTGGACATATGGGGTCATTTTTATATCCCTCCTTTAACAAATATTCACTGAGACGATTATACCACATGCGTCTAGATTGTTTAAGTTCATAAAGAGACTTATTCAACTTGATCGAATAATCTTCTCGAGAGCCTGGATTGTTTGTCTTAGGAAAATGAAATCCTTCAGGGAGTTTCATATAAATTTCACTATCAAGTGAACCATATAAATATGTTGTAACAACATCCATCATATGTAAATTTAGCCCCTCACGTGCTACTAGAATAATTAAGTATCGTAAAGTACTTGCATCCACTACAGGTGAATAAGTTTCTTCAAAATCAATGTCAGGTCTTTGTGAAAATCCTTGAGCAACAAGTCGAGCTTTGGTTCACGTGCAGGTAAAGTACTTTGTGAAAATCCTTGAGCAACAAATCGATGCCAGGTCTTTGTGAAAATCCTTGAGTCTTTGTGAAAATCCACTACAGGTAAAGTACTTGCACGTGCTACTAGACTAATTTCGTACAAAAATCCACTTATATCCAACTGGCTTCACACCTTCAGGTGTTCGGACTACAGGTCCAAAAACATTTCTCTTACAAAGTGAGTTTAATTCCGCTTCAATTGCATCTTTCCACTTTGTCCAATCATTTCTTTGTCGACAATCTTCGATGGACTTTGGTTCATGATCCTCATTATCACTCATCACATTTAGCGCTATATTATATATCAAAATATCGTCAACGTTGACTTTACTTTGGTTCCATCTTTCTCCATTCATGACATAATTTATTGAGATCCCATTTCCATAAATTTCAGAATTTTTTCAGGTACCTGATTAGTTCTTCTGAAACTTGAAAATCAATTATGTCAAATTACTCTTTTAGAGCTTCCATATCCTCCTTTGGGCCATCTTACTTTTAAGCTCATTTTTTTGTTTGCGGATTATTTCTTTTTCTTTGGAACCGACCATGCTACACGCTTCATGCGTGGTTAAGATTCATTTGCAATGTTTGAGTGTCTAACAGGGACATCAATTTTAATTGGAGCACTGCAGCTGTGATTAATTTGCTAAATTTTGCAAATGAGTTATCCTTTGAACTTCTGGTTTTCATTGGTTTGTACGAGGATCAAGATGGGATCATAATAATTTATTTCAAATAATATTCATTTTCAGCTGCTCGTCTCTCCCTCTAATATTGAGAAAACTATTTCATCACAATTTTAATCAACTAACTTAGCTATAAATACATCTCCAGTTGTTGGCTCAACATACTTTATCATGGATAGAGATTTATATACTCATGTACTCCCAACATTCTTTAAGCATACTTCTTATTGTATAGTAGTGTAGTAATGTGAACATACACAACACATCCAAAAAATTTAAGATGAGAGATATTGGACTATTGACTAAAAATTAATCATAAAAGGGAGAACTTACATATGATACCTTATTGGCTTGATGCGTATCAATGTCTTTGCTTCCAATATTGCATGTTCCCATGTAGAAATTGATGTTTTGATCTCATAATAATTGATCATATTATTAACTTTAGACGCCTAATGAATGGTTCTTCAAGACCATTTTATGGATAAACATAGCTATGTGATGTCCAATATCAATTCTAATATACATACAATACTAACCAAATGATTCCAAGATAACTCACATAATGACCTCTTACTCAAATTAGTTGAGCAAACCATCTCACAAACTTCAAGTTGTGAGTTGGCGAAAAATATATGTAGTATATATGTGGTCATCTAATTGATGCATCAATTAAAATCATAAATTATCACGTGATTTATGTATTCGTTTACAAATATCCCCTTATACACATTTTAGAAATGTGAGAGACTTATTCTTTCAAATTCTCAACTTGCTTTGGGAACTAGTAATACACAAAAGTTAATGGATTGAAGAATCTACGGGCTCGTCAATACATCATGTTCACTAAAATTTTTAACTATTTTTCCGCATCATAATAGACCCGGGATGGCCCAACCGGTCTTGCCAACGATAAACTTCTGGTTTAAGGTAGCATGTGTGTACTAATATACATTTATTACAAACTCAAAGAAAATTTATTTTTCCACATGATCTCCTCTTAGAATGATATCGTTGAAACTTTATTAGTTTCCATGCGACTTGAGAGAATAAATGTGCTATCAATCTGTGAAAATTTTTTGTTCCTCAAGCTTGTAACAATACATTAGCTCTTCTTGAGCCTTCAACTATACATGCAAACTTCTGGTTGCAAGTTCATAATAAAAACACACGCTACCATATGACTTTCTGATAATTTATATGCATTAAAACATATGACATAGAAAACTTATTATATTGAAGAATCTTCTGGTCCTTCAAAAATATTAATACGTGTCATCATCTTTATATTAGAAAAATATAATTGAACACATACTAAATAGTAAAATCATGTAGACTATTAAACTTCGGGTTTAAAACAACATTTTATTTTTTAAAAGTGCATAGCAAACTTTTGGTTTTCCATAGCATAATTTTAATTGCACTCATATGCTTTACAATATTAAGCTAACATGAAATCAAAACAAGATAAAAAAAATAAGAACATAAAAAGATCTAATTCTTTAAGAAATACCTGATCGTATCACTTTTTTTTTCTATTGTTTCCACTCATAAAATGAAATACTAGAATTCCAAGAGTAAGTAGGAAAAGAAGTTACATTTCGAAAAATTAAACTTTGTCATAATGTATATGAGTTACTACATCATTATTTTCATAAAAAGAAAACTAGTATACCATTATGAAAAATAGTAAAGAATATAACCATAAATCATAATAAAGTTCAATTGCTACGTGGCATTTCACATTTTAATCAACAATCACTCTTTTGTTCAATCAAATTATGTCTAAATTTTTAAAATATTCTTGAAAGTATTTTTTCAATTTTGCTACTTCAAGAGCATAATCGTGATACATAAAAATAATTTATTTTTCTCTCACTTTTCCTTGTTTCAAAGTATACTAAGATCAAATAGATCTTATAGATTTCAATCACGGTCTAAAGGTCTAGTTCTGCAGGAACTCGACCTCAAGTCTTTCATATTTTTGTAGTCAAAAAAATCTTTCATAAATGATAACGGTAACATTTACTACATCAATGATCATAACCACAACTTTTGTTGTACTCAATGTTTTAATTTGATTCATTCTCTTCTAGGAATAAAGTTCAATTCATTGAGTGGTTTGTGATTATTTTTTTCATTACAACATCACAATAATCTTGATTCAAAATATTCTTGAAAATATTTTCTCATTTGTGCTACTCCAGGAGCATATTCAAGTAAAATTTCTCTTATATTCCTTTGATTCAATTATACTAAGATCAAATAGATCATTTAGATTACAATCATGGTCTAAAGGTTTAGTTCTTCAAGAACTTGACCACAAATCTTTCACTAGTGATGATCAAGAAAAATGACACTTTCTAACAATTTTCTCTTCAAGAACTATACAACGAATTTATATGTTTACCATCATTATTTGAACAATCCTCCAGGGATGGTTGAATGTTAATAATTTCTTTTTTAAGTTCTTCAAGAACTTTATCACAATTTTTTTTTAAGATCTTCAAGAACTATATTACAAACGTTCACACTTTGAGCAATCCTACAAGATGCTTCAATATTAATTTATTTGTGCAATCCTTCTGGGATGTTTGACTATGGAATTCTTCTAGAATTCATCATGAATATGGGACAAACACGATATGCTTCAAATTCTTTGTGCAATCTTTCTAGGATGCTTGAATGATGAATTCTTCTGGAATTCATCAAGAATAGATAAATAGTTGTCCTTGTGCAATCCAACAGGGATGCTTGAATGTTTATTTCTTCGGGAATTCATCAAAAATAGAAAACATGATAACCATGGTAGCTAAATAAAATTCTCAATAAAATTTTATACAACAAATATAACATATTCACATGATAAAATAAAAACTATAAGAAAACAAAAACATGATAATATGAGTTAGATTAACTGTAAGATAGTAGAAGAAAATATATCTTTGCCAAATAGCCTCCAAGCTTATTAAGCCGTCATTTTGGTAGAGCTTCGTGCTGATAATGTGTTATAAATAAACTCAAATGGAGCAAGAACAAGAATAGAAGATGAGAGAATAATAGAGCTATTGTATTGTACTCTTCAAATGTATCTTCTACAATGTCATATGAGTCCTATTTATAGGCTCAAGTATTGTAACATATGATTTGCATTTAACATATACAATGTTGAATAATAATAAGGAATAATGCCTAGAAGTTACAATTGCATTAAACATCCACTTTATTCACAATAATTTTCATATTAATTATCTAAACATGAATCATTTTATATTTAACTCACTTTTAACAAAAATTAATTTTACAAAATTAATTCAATCAAAATCGATGTCACTTCTCCTATGAACGAAATAGTTACTTCCTAAATAAACAAGCTAGGACAAGGCTTATGGTTTTTTTTTACTAAACAGGGCTTATAAACATATTTAGCTTTGTTTTTGTTGAGGGAAATATGGATTAAATTATATACATTGTTAGTGTATAATTATTTTACATTATCGACCAATTACAAATTGACATGTCATTAAAAAAATGGGTCAACAAATAGCAACCTTATATATCACTAAGACCATGAATAAGTTTTGACTATAACGTAGGGTATCAGTATGTAACATAAATAAATAGTAATTAAATTTTGTGTTAATCAGGTGGCGGACCCATGTATACTTCAGGGGATTCAAATGAACCCTCTGAAAAAATAAAATTAGCACCGATATCTTAGGAAAAACTATTTTTGGGTAAAATATGTTTTTAGTCCCTACAAAATCGGATCCTTCTAAGTTTAGTCCCTACATTAACGAAATAGGCGTTTTGGTCCCTACATTTGTTTTCTGTTTTCATTAATAGTCTTTGTCGTTAAATCCATCTGATTAGGCAACGGAAATGTGACATGGCTGTTACACGTAGAATTTTTTTATCTACGTGGCTTTTTTTTATTTATTACTATGTTTTATTTTTTTTATTAATTACTGTTTCTTCTTCTTCACGGTTGCAAAAAATGCAGAACTCAATCATCAGCATCATCAACAAAAAGCGCAGGCAAAAACCACAGTGTTCATCATTTCTTTTTCAACTTTGCGTTTTGTTTCCTTACAGCAATCCTTCTTCCTCTTCGCAAGCGCAAGCCACAAATTTCTTGTTGATCACATTCTTTGATTTCGCCTTTCAATTCGTAACTCTCAATTAGGTTACAGATCTTGATTTCATTTGATTTCTTCTTCAATCATAGAAATTCCAATCTGAAAAAGTTATGATTTTTATGGGTTTTTTTCTTGATTTTGTAGTTGCTTGAAGTGTTGCTATGATTTTGAGAAATAACCAGATGCTTTCTGAAATTTATCAACTTGGGCAGTCGCTCTTTGAGGTTGGCTTGGATACTAGAGAGTAGGAATACGGGAACATACTTGTTGATGCTCGTGGTGGGTTGGCTTGCACATCGTTTTCCTCTCTCGATTCGTGAATTCGCGCTTGTTGCTGTTGGTCTTGTATGGTTTCATCTTGTTCTTCTTGTTGTTCAAACTTCATCTTGGAAAGGTGTTTGGATTCGGGTTGGAATGGTGATGATGATGATGATGATGATGGTGGTGGTGGTGGTGGTGGTGGTGGTGGTGGTGGTGGTGGTGGTGGGATTGGAGTTGAGATCGGAATCGATGCTGAATCGCTAATTAATTTTTGGGTTTTCGGTGGTTTAGATGAGAGGTTGAAGATGGAGTGGAAAAAGATATAGTGTGAAAATATATAGTAGGACCAATGGTCTTACTTGATCTAATGGTCAAAAGTGGACTGATCTTTCATGGACAAACAAAAAAGCCACGTAGATAAAAAAAATTCCACGTGTAACAGCCACGTCACATTTCCGTTGCCTAATTAGATGGATTTAACGACAGGGACTATTAATGAAAACGGGAAAAAAATGTAAGGACCAAAACGCCTATTTCGTTAATGTAGGGATTAAACTTAGAAGGAGCCGATTTTGTAGAGACTAAAAACATATTTTACCCAGTATTTTTTCACACGTCGAGAAGATCTTTTGCATCTAAGTCCCTGGTTGTGTACCAAAGTCCCTAGTTTTGCTGCTTTTGCACCACTCTAGTGTACTACACTCACACAATTACACTTACATATTTTATTGGCTAAATAGCACTTTTGGTCCTTTATCTTTGCTCCAGATTTCACTTTGGTCCTTTATCTTTTTTTTGGTCCGTTTTGGTCCCTCATGTTTCGCTTTTGTTTCATTTTGGTCCCTCACGTCAGTTTTGACTAACGGACGCCACGCTGGCAGTTAACTGCTGATGTGGCGTCCATTTTCATTAATTGACGTGGCAAAAATTAATATTATTTAATTAAATTAAAACATTAAAACAATTAAAACAATTAATTCCTTTTTCTATTTTTTTTTCAGAAAATCCCTTTTGCTCTCCTTCATCGCGAATAGCCTTCTGCTCTCCTTCATCGTTGTTCCTCCTCTCCTCATCGCTGTACCTCCCTCATCTCCTTCATCGCTGTTTCAGCAACCAAACAATAAACGCTGGATTTTGTTTCAGATCTGTATTTCGTCTTCCAGCAACCAAACAATAAACGCGAGGGAGAGAAAGATCTGGGTTCGCGAGGCAGAGAAAGATCTGGGTTCGCGAGGGAGAGATCCATCTGGGTTCGCGAGGGAGAGATCCATCTGGGTTCGCGAGGGAGAGATCCATCTGGGTTCGCGAGGGAGAGAAAGATCGGATCACCGTTTCAGATCTTCTTCTTGTTTCAGATCTTCTTCTTGTTTCAGATCTAGGTTTTGCGCAGAGAGAAAGAGAGGAAAAGAAGGAAAAATGGGAGAGGGAGAGTGAGGTGGCGACGGTGGTGGGAGGGTGGCGACGGTGGTGATCTGGAAATGACGGTGGTGGGAGAGGGAGAGTGAGGTGGCCACGGTGGTGGAAGGAAAAGAAGGAAAATTGTTTTATGTTTTATTTAAATTAAAAAATGAATTTGCTTATGTGGAAATGACATTCAGCTATACTGACACGTCATTTAATGAATTGAGGACGCCACGTCAGCAGTTAACTGCCAGCGTGGCGTCCGTTAGTCAAAACTGGCGTGAGGGACCAAAATGAAACAAAAACGAAACATGAGGGACCAAAACGGACCCAAAAAAAGATAAAGGACCAAAGTGAAATCTGGAACAAAGATAAAGGACCAAAAGTGCTATTTAGCCTATTTTATTTTAAAAAAGTTTTTCTCTCTCATTGCATCAGTACAATCGCTCCTGTGACTTTACTCTTTCTTCTCTCTCTCTTCTTTCTATTCTTTAATTTATTTTGATTATGTTAGTCTATTTAATTTGAATATATTCTGTATTTTGTGAATATGTTGATTCTCTTGGTGCTATTTAATTTATTACATTTTCAGCAATGTGTGTGTTTGAAATTTTTTTGCACCCTATCACTACGCCAGAATTGTCGAAATTAGTCGCACACATAAGCAGCGCTTGCCATAAAAGCGCTACTCAATTTGCAAAAAATTTAACAATGGGCAGCGCTTGGTTGGGAGCGCTACTCATTCATGTACGGGCTAAACCAATTGGCAGCGCTTTATGGGGTGAGCGCTGCCCATTGATGAGAGGCGCTCAGTGATGCACAGCGCTTGGGGTGAGCGCTGCCTATTGTAGATTCTCGCTATACAAATAAGCAGCGCTTTTTGGACGGAGCGCTGCCAATTGGAGAAACGCGCTGACTAATGAGCAGCGCTTTGGGCTGAGCGCTGCCCATTGCTTAACTCGCTATACGAATAAGCAGCGCTTTTCTGCTTGAGCGCTGCCTATTCCTTTAAGTTTATTTTGTTTAATTTCGCGTCTTCCTCCCTCTCACTCTCACTGTCTCTTCCAGCTAGCGCTATACTCACGGTCTCACTCTCACTCTCACTCTCTCACTCACGTCCCTATCCCTCTCACTCTCACACTCCATTTACATTTTTGTTCCCTCTCACTCTCATTTTCGTTCCCTCACTCTTTCTTCCCTCTCTCATTTTCGTTGCCCACTACCTCTCACTCTCACCATTTTTTTTTGTTGGGTCCGTACGGAGCTTTTCCCATTTTCGTTGGGTTCGTGAAGCTTGCATTTTCGTTCCACTTTCACCAAAGGTAATATATATATCATTGCATTTTGTTCTAGTTATTTTAATGGCATATTGGAACCTTAGGTTAGATGATTCATTGTTGATGCTTGTTGAAATGTGTAGGTGTAGTATTTGTTGAAATGTCCAAATGAAATGTAGGTGTAGTATTTGTTGAAATGTCCAAATGAAATGCTTGTTAATTTAATGTTGCTCTAGGTTAAGGGATTCTTGTGTTGTATTTATAAATTTGAAAAATTTAGGATTGATGTTGATGATTTGTTGTTTAATGCGAATTTAATGGCATTGCATTTTGTTCTAGTTCTTTTAATGGCATTGGAACTTTAGGTTAAATGATTCAATTTTGATGCTTGTTGATTGGTTCTTTGAAAGTAGGTGTAGGTGTAGTGTTTCTAAACTTAAGGGGAAATGTAGGTGTAGTAATTGTTGAAATGTCCAAATAAATGCTTGTTAATTTAATGTTGCTCTAGGTTAATGGATTCTTGTGTTGTATTTATAAATTTGAAAAATTTAGGATTGATGTTGATGATTTGTTGTTTAATACGAATTTAATGCGAATTGTTTGTTAGGTTTTGCGAGTTTGGTTTGCCGGAGCTTCGCGTTCATTGTTCGAGTTCGTCCTGGTTCGAGTGTTCGTTCTAGTTCATTCGAGTTCATTGTTGCTTCCACGTGTTCATGTACTTTTGTTGTTTTCTTATATTTATTATATGAAGAATGACATTATGGAAGACATTAAAGTCTTTGATTTTTTTAGCTGAAAATAGTTGAATGTCCTAGCTTCAAAAAAATTGTTCGTTGTGTGTTTTTCACCTGTAATAGGTTTAAGTTCTCTTATCAGGATTTTATTATAAATATTGGGAAATTATGGATAGAAAGTGGATGTCTGCCAATCGTCTGTCCAAGGAATATGTCGCTGGAGTGGATTATTTTGTGAACTGTGCTGTTAAACGTTTAGGGACTTCTAGTGATATCAAATGTCCTTGTTTAAGTTGTTGTTATGTAAAATCGGTTAATGCAGAGGAGTTGGCAGGACATTTAAAGGGTTACGGAATTGATCAAAGTTATACTTGTTGGACAATGCATGGTGAGGAAAGAGGTGAATCTTCAAATATGGGTAATAATACCGAGAGATGTGCGCCGGTTGACACTGAAAGACCTACATTGGATGGGGACGAATTTGAAGAGATGGCAAAGGCTGTTGAAGACGATCTTAATGACTGTCCTCAAATGTTTGAGAAGTTGATAACGGATGCGGAGACACTGTTGTATTCGGGTTGTACTGAATTCACAAAATTATTGGCTGTGATAAAGTTGTATAACTTGAAAACTTGCCACGGATGGACGGATAAGAGCTTTACGAAATTACTCGCACTATTGAAAGAAATGTTGCCGAAGGATAATGTGCTCCCTTCTCGGACGTATGATGCAAAACAAATGTTAGGGTCCATTGGCTTGAACTATGAGAAGATACATGCTTGTCCCAATGATTGCATTTTATTTCGGAATGAACATGCATTGTTAAAGTTGTGTCCTAAATGTAACGCATCGCGGTATAAAAAGAAAGAATCTGCTCCAGAAAAGGTGTTGTGGTATTTTCCCATAATTCCTCGATTTAGGCGCATGTACCGTAGTTCAGAAGATGCAAAACACTTGACATGGCATGAGGATGAAAGGATTAAAGATGGCATGCTACGACACCTGGCGGATTCTCCGCAGTGGAAAAAAATTGATATTGATTTTCCTGATTTCGGGTTGGATTCAAGAAACCTACGACTTGCATTGTCTGCTGATGGATTTAACCCGCACGGTATTCAGAGTAGCTCCCATAGTACTTGGCCCGTGATTTTGGCGATCTATAACTTACCTCCATGGCTTTGCATGAAACGCAAATATATGATGTTGTCATTGTTAATTTCTGGGCCCAACCAACCAGGAAATGATATTGATGTATACTTGGCTCCTTTAATTGAAGACTTGAAGTTAATGTGGGAGACTGGAGTAGAGGTGTATGATGGGTTCAGAGAAGAAAGTTTCACCCTGAGGGCTATGATTTTTGGCACAATTAATGACTTTCCAGCTTATGGAAATCTATCTGGGTATAGTAACAAAGGTCAGTGTGCATGCCCTATATGTGAAGATAACACTGATTGGATGTGGTTGAAACATGGTAAGAAGAATATCTACCCTGGTCAT
The DNA here is from genome assembly GCA_039519185.1 of Astragalus membranaceus. NCBI lineage: Eukaryota > Viridiplantae > Streptophyta > Magnoliopsida > Fabales > Fabaceae > Astragalus > Astragalus membranaceus. The sequence goes on from CM076847.1 coordinate 153,206,885, forward strand.
CGTAGATTTTTGCCATCTACTCATCAGTATCGACTGTTGAAAAAGGCATTCAATGGGAATACCGAAACCCGTAAAGCTTCCATGCCTTTGACGGGCGAACAACTATTTGAAAAAGTGAAAGATTTGAACATTAAGTTTGGGAAGCCTTTTGCCGGAGAGCTTGCCAAACGGGGGTGGAAGAAAAAGTCGATTTTCTTTGAGTTGCCATACTGGAAGTCATTATATGTAAGGCACTTCATTGATGTGATGCATGTTGAAAAAAATGTTTTTGAAAGTGTCATTGGTACTTTACTCAATATACCAGGAAAGACTAAAGATACCATCAACTCAAGGTTGGACTTGCTTAGTTTGGGGTTGAGACCAGAATTGGGTCCGATAAAGAAGGGTACACGTACATATCTACCTCCGGCAGCTCATACTCTATCTAAAAAGGAGAAGACCGTGTTTTGTAAGTTTCTTCATGGAGTTAAAGTTCCAGAGGGGTACTCTTCAAATGTTACGAACCTTGTATCGATGAAAGACCTCAAGTTAAAGTCTTTAAAGTCCCATGATTGTCATGTTCTAATGGAGAATTTGCTACCCATTGGTATACGATCCATTTTGCCTAAGAAAGTGCGCCAGACCCTAACCAAACTTTGTTTCTTTTTTAAGGCGATTTGTAGTAGGGTGATTGACCCTGGAAAGCTGCCATCATTGCAAAGAGAAATTACCGTCACTTTGTGTGAGCTTGAGATGTATTTCCCACCTTCGTTTTTTGACATAATGATTCATCTAATAGTTCATCTGATTAGAGAGACACAATTGTGTGGCCCATGTTACATGAGATGGATGTATCCGTTTGAGCGTTACATGAAGATATTAAAAGGATATGTTAAAAACCGATCACGACCCGAGGGGTGTATTGTTGAGCGCTACATAGTTGAAGAAGCTATTGAGTTCTGCACCGGCTATCTATCTAGTCTTGAATATTCCGTGGGACTGCCAAGGTCTCGTCACTTAGGAAGCATTAGTAAAGGGATGTCAGGAACTAAAATAGTTATGGTATCAAGGAAAGAACTAGATCAAGCACACTTATATGTTTTGCACAATGATAGTGAGGTTGATTCATATGTTGCCAAGCACATGGACATACTTAAGAGTGATCACCCATATAAGGGTCAAGTTTGGTTAACAAAAGAACACAATCGGAGTTTCATAGTGTGGCTAAAAGAGCACATTGATTTCGAGTTTGCTATGAATCCTACCTCGATTTCAGAAAGATTGAGATGGTTAGCAAAAGGTCCAAATATATCTGTTTTCTCTTACACCAGCTATCTAATGAACGGGTACACGTTCTATACAAAAAACCATGATGATCAGAGTAAAATGCAAAATAGTGGGGTGACTCTTGTAGCTCAAGCTATGCATACATCAAGTGCCAATGACAGAAATCCCATATACGCGAATATGTCATACTTCGGGGTCATTGAACACATATGGGAGTTGGATTACAACATGTTTCAGGAGCCTGTGTTCCAATGTAAGTGGGTTGACAATAATAATGATTTACAGATTGATGAGTCGGGGTTCATGCGAGTGAATTTCAACAAGTTAGGATATAAAGATGAGCCTTTTATTTTGGCATCCCAAGCTCAACAAGTGTTTTATGTCACTGATCCCGTTGATATCAATTGGTCCATTGTTTTATTGACAAATAAAAAATTGGTGACTGACATTTATGATCAATCAACCGATGATGATGGTATTGAGGACGACCCTTTCTTCGGGACATCACTACCAATAGTAGGGGAAAGAGAGGATGTTGTGTATGTTAGAAAGGATCATAGTGATGGAATTACGATTCGTCAAAAACAAAGTACCAAGAAGCGAATTGCAAATAAAATTATCTCCAAGAAAAGGAAAAGGTAACAATAACAATGATTATTTATTTTTTTACATAGTTTTCTTACATCAAATGCATTTTTACATAGTTTTCATCTTCTTGATTGGTTATTTAATTTTTTGTTGGTCTTTTCAATAAATATAACAATAACAATGATTATTCATCTTCTTGACTAGTTATTTACATAGTTTTCATCTTCTTGACTGGTTATTTATTTTTCTTGACTGGTTATTTATTTTATTGCAGGTCAGATGGAAGATTATAATGATCATGGTAGTGGGCATGATGACAGCGGTCATGAGAGTGATGTTGGAGACTATATCAGGAAGCATGGTCCCCGTGGAATGACTGTCAAAAAAGATATCATCGGTCGGATAAATAAAGGAAAAGGACCCTTATCAGTAAGTTACTAATTAACTTAATTCAATACTTAGTTTTAATTGTTTGATAATTAATTAACTAATGACATAATGCAGGTCGAGTGGAATGTTAAGGGTCAGCCAATTGGAAGAAATGGCACACAGTTGATTACCTTCGTTGGTAGTAAGGTAAAACAAATGATACCAATTACAATCACTAATTGGAATGACAAAAAAAATGCCATTTTGTGGAAACAAAAAGAGGAGTTCTGGTTAACAGTACAGGTATATAATTTTATATCTCTTTAGTTATCTTATTTAATAATTTTGTAACCATATATATTTATATCATTTTCATTGAATATGTGTAAGCAGAAATTTTTTGACGTGGACGAGACTCGAAAAATCTGGTTAATGAAGGAAGCGGGAAAGTTACATCGGAATTTCAGGACTAGTCTAACAAATAAATATCTCAGAGATCATAGTGGAAACATCAGATGGGAGCCTCCACCACTATATAGTGGATTTATTACAAAGGAGGATTGGGGTATATTTGTTAGAAAACGCACTGAAGATCCAGAATTCTTGGTTAGTACTATAATCTATTAAGTTATAACTTAAAATATATTTGACAATTATATATTATGCATTAATGTATACTTATCTCTCTAAATAGAAAACAAGCCAACAGAATCGAGGGAGAGCTTCATGTTGTGAGTACCCGTATAGAGGCGGTGCTAGTGGATATCAAATTATTGAAGAAAGATTGGTAAGACACAATAAACTTGATTTCTTTTTGTTTAATGAATCTTTTGATTTATAATGTCTTAACATTTGGTAAATTTAAATATAGTTGGAGGAGAGTGGGAAAGATCGTCATAAAGAAAGTATTGAGCGGCATGTTTTGTGGGTAGAGGCCCGACAAAACAATGATGGGGAGATTGTGGATCCCAAAACTAAGGAGGTGACCCATAGAATTGTAAGTATTTCAAAAACTTTTAAAATTTTTATGATCTTTGTAATGTATAATAATTTTATTATACTTTTTTTTGTGAATTAGGAAACCATATCACAGTCTGTGTCACAGGGAGAGATCACAGATTGCTCTGAAAAGGAAATTCTTTCTCGTGCCTTGGAAAGGGGAGAATACTCGGGCCGTACAAGGGGTTGTGGATTTGGCGTTAATCCAACCCACTACCTTGGACCAAAAAAGCAAACTCATGGTGAGCATGATTGTCAACAAAGTAGAGAGTTGCGAGTATTGTATGAAGGTCTAAGGGCTGAACTTAGTGATTTCAAACTGCAATATGCGAAGGTTTCAGCGCCTGCGGTACCATCATCCCCTGCCACAAATAGCGCACGAGATAGTTGCACAATTCCGTCAACTAAGGTATTAATTGTTTTTTTTACAATAAATAATGAATTAATTTTTAAACTCTCTTTCTTATTACATCAAATAATGTCTTTATTATTTTTTGTTTATAATTGATTTAGGACAACAATGAGTGTGAGTGTGAATTGTATATCTCAAACCCACATCAAATGGTTGCAATAGGCTTCATATGCAACCAATTGGGTCCATTGATGCACAATTTACCCCTACCTCCAGATCATCTTAGAGTCAGAGTTGACTGTGCGATTGTGGGGAATGCACAATTGCCTGTTCCAAATGTCAGTATAGATTTACTGAATGTGGATAATGCAGTTGGTACCTTTGTGGCATGGCCAACACATCTTGTGGTAAGTGACAATTTACTTGTAACTAATTATTATTTTTTGTCATATATTGTGTGCTAACTGAGTAATTATTTTTTTTAATATATAGGTACGCAAAAATGCAAAATCTAAAAGCATAAGTGTTGGCAAGGCAAAATCTATTGGCAAGAAAGTGTCTCGGTCCGGCCCTTCTACACAAAATTCTCAGCCCGCCCCTCCTCCAAAAGTGACCCAGCCCACCCCTCCAAAAGTGACTCAGCCCTCCCCTTCTCTAATTGTGTCTCAGTCTCAGCCCTCGGCCTCTTCAATTAATGATTACAAGATTATTGGTTATGCTGAAATGCACGCGGAATTCAGGATGGATGAGGCAATCCCGCTTGAATTAGAGATGGATGACCAAATTTTTGGGACTTTAGGTCAAACACTGTCGATCAGACGTGAGGATATCGCTGATGTATGTAAAATGAACTGGGCAACCAGTACTGCTATTAGAGCATATGTCAGGTACGTATGTAATTGATTATTTGACATCATTGAATTTTTTTTATTAAATCGTTAATTTAATTTGTATATATCTCTAATTATAGGTACTTGTACGAGGACATTTTGGTCCCTTCGGAACAGACACTGAGATTTGTGTTCATGTGTCCGGATAATACACACCTGCATGATGTGTCCCAGAAGCTGCGTAATTATGAGATGCTTGTGGAACAAAACAAGACAGAGGTTAAAAATTATATCACTCGACGCTTCTGGGAAGTTCAAAGTAAAAGCGATGATTACATGTTTTTGGCACCGTGTCTCTTTCGGTGAGAAATTTAATCCATTCTTATATAACATGCATTTTTTAAATACTAGTCAATTACTTATTCAAAATCTTATTTTGTAGGGAACATTGGATTCTGTTAGCAATAAATCCGGGGAGTGATACGGTGTACTTCATTGATCCATTGCATGGTCATTTCAACAACTACCCCGAGTTGATCGAGTTATATAATAGGTGTGTGTATTTCGATCCCTCTACATATTTCTTTGTTTTACTTATATACGTATATATGTATTTCGAATAATATAGTTATATGTCATTGTGTTCAGTTGTTTGAAAACATATTGGGGAGTGGAACAATCAAAGACCAAATGGATACCGATAGTTGTAAGTTTTTAATCAATGTTCTTATATATTTAATTACATTATTTTGTGAAAAAATGTATTAAATTAAATTTAACATCTAACTAATGTTTTGTTTTGTAGTGTCCAAAACAACCCAATAGCAATGATTGTGGGTATTATGTAATGAAATTTTTGAAGGAAATTATTACCCACAACCAAACGATTATTCCCCGACAGGTATCTAGAATTCTTTTTGATTTTGATATAATAATAGTTAATTCCATTTAACCATTTCAATTCTAATTTTATTTATTTATATAATTCCAGTATTTTCCTGATTGTCGGGTGAAGACATACTCTGAGGAACAGTTAGTTGAGCTTAGAGGAGAGTGGTGCCGTTATGTCTCCCGTTTTTTTTGATTTTGGATAGAATATGTAATACTGTAAGTTGTTAGCGTTTGATTTGGATACATACAACTAAGCTAGTTTTGGTTCATATTGAAGTTTAGCTAGTTTTGGGTACATATGAATTGGATAATAACTTGTTAGCTAGTTTGTTTTGGTTCAAGTGTAGAAATGGAATGAATTGGGAAACTTAAGCACGTGTTAGCTAGTTTTGGTTCATATTGTAAGTTTAGCTAGTTTTGGGTACATATGAATTGGATAATAACTTGTTAGCTAGTTTGTTTTGGTTCAAATGTAGAAATGGAATGAATTGGGAAACTTAACCACTTGTTAACTAGTTTTGGTTCATATTGTAAGTTTAGCTAGTTTTGGGTACATATGAATTGGATAATAACTTGTTAGTTAGTTTGTTTTGGTTCAAGTGTAGAAATGGAATGAATTGGAATGAATTGGGAATGAATTGCTGAATGTTTGATTTTCCTTTTTGGATACATAATGTTTGATTTTGCCTTTTTGGATACATATAGCTAAGTTAGTTATGATTGGAATGTTTGATTAGCTGGTTTTGATTTTGCTCATAATGTTTGATTTGAATTGGAATGAATTGGGAATGAATTGCTGAATGTTTGATTAGCTGGTTATGAGTATATATGTCCAGGAAAATTGCAATTGTCAAAAGGAAAATAACAAAAACAGAAAAAAAAATAAAAAAAAAAATTACACAATGGGCAGCGCTTTTAGGAGAAAGCGCTGCTCATTGCCTTAGCGCTATTACGAATAGGCAGCGCTTTTAGGAGAAAGCGCTGCCAATTCGTAAAAGCGCTAAGGCAATGAGCAGCGCTTTCTCCTAAAAAGCGCTGCCCATTCGAAAATGCGCTAAGGCAATGAGCAGCGCTTTCTCCTACAAAGCGCTGCCCATTTGAAAATGCGCTAAGGCAATGAGCAGCGCTTTTTCCTAAAAGCGCTGCCCATTTCTATAAATGGGCAGCGCTTTTAAAAGCGCTGCCCATTATTAGAGTGGAATCAGCAGCGCAAATATTAGGAGCGCTCAAAAGCGCTGCCCATTGATAAAAAAAAGCGCTGCCCATTAAAAAATCTGTAGTAGTGTATAGCCCAAAGTCCTAGATCCGTCACTGGTGTTAAGGATAGACATCTACCATTTAAATATATCATACGGTATCGGTATGAAAGTTATTATTAATATTAGTACATAATATTTACATTTACTCATCAAAATAAAATATCAAATAATGATTTATTTATTAAAAAAATTAATAGTGTACCCTGGACATATCACTAGCCCACATACTATTTCTAGTTACATAGTATCTACACATTTGGTTTCACGTTTATTTGCATCAAAATTGTGCTTTCTTCAATGATTTTATAAGTGTAAATATGTTTTACGCATGTATTTAATGATGTATTGTCACATTATTTAATAAATATGACAAATTATGTATTTTCAATCTCATTAAATAAGGTGACAACAAATTATTTCATGATTGTGAAAAATACTTTTACCCTCAGTATATACAAACTAAAATATTTCGCAAAAAAAACAAGTTTTCAATGATATACTAATATGTCCATCCCTATAAATCTTTCTTTTTGTATTTAGTGTATTATTTTAATTTTTAATCGATTAATTTTATTTTATTTTTTGTTAAATTAAGAGGAAAGAATAAGTGATTTAATTTTATCTCAAAGATGACAAAGTTTTTTTTATAAGCAATGTTAGTGGGGTGGGGAAATGTTAGTTTCTGAGGTTTGAACCCGAGACATTCTTCTTGTACTCCTTCGATATCCCTTAGCTCGCCAATGAGCTACCTACTTGGGATTAAAGATGACAAAGTTACTGCTCAGTAGAAGTTGCATATTCTCTTTTTTCTATTATTATCAAGTGAAGCACGATTTTTTTCGGTCAAAGGTGAAGCACGATTAAGATTGGAGAATGGCCATCACTTTTCCCACACCCCCTAACCCTGCGAAATGACCAAAAGACCATTAATGAAACGCGTATTTTTCGCCAATTCGGTTACGGGCAACCGAAATAATTCGGTTATGGGCAACCAAATGTGTATTTTTTTGGCACACACCCCTTTTTCCTGTTTTAGAGGATTCGACTGACCCCAACCGAATACATTCGGACCAGGGAAGCCGAATACGGGTTTTTTTTTAAAAAAAATTGAACGACTCAGATTCCACCGACACTTTTGATCAACGGCTTACAAACAGTCAAACGTGTTAGAAAAAAGAGTGGATGGCATTTTGTTTGGAAATTGTGCCACAACGGATAGAAAATAAACGGCTCAGATTTGTGATCTAAAATTTCGATCAACGGCTCATGTTTCCTCACGCCTATTATAAATTAGGCTTTAGCTTTCCCTTCTACTTCACAAAAACCCTAACCCCTTCTCTGCTTCTTCTCCACACAAAAAATGCCCCTAACACAATACTCAGAGGATTCTTCCCTCACTATCATTCATCATGGGGGCATCATCACCAACAAAGTTGATGGTGTCTGTTTCGAGGGGGAGACACAATGCAGTGTAGGCTTAAACACAACATAACATTCGCTGCCCTGAAAGATAAACTATTGCGTAAGGTGCAACTGGAGGGCGACGAGCGAGAGATAACTCGTATAGTTTATCGGAAACCGGATTGGTCTGATGGACGTTTGCACTGGTCTACAATGGATGTCAAGAACGACGATGACGTCCAAGCAATGATGTCCATTTATGTCATGTTTAAATGGAAGGGTTATCTGCATTTGTGCGTGGAAACCACACGGACCGTCGCTGAGATCCTTCGTCGTTTAACTCCACCACTACAAGAAAATCGCTCATTTGCGACGGAAATTTCCGTCGCAAATGGACCTTTTTCCGTGGCAAATTTGAGTTTGCGACGGACTTTGCGACGGACAACGAGTCGTGGCAAAACAGCTCGTCGCAAATCATTTGCGACGAAAATCTCCGTCGCAAATATTCCGTCGCAAACTCGTCGCAAGTCCGTCGCAAATATTCGTGGCAAAGCCGTCGCAAACTTTAATACGTTTCTGTCGCACACTCGTCGCAAGTCCGTCGCAAATTTCCGTGGCAAAGTCCGTCGCAAATGCCCTCCCCTCCCTTTTCCCTTTCAACCCATATTGTTATTATTCTAACACACATCAGTTTCTGACTTCCTAAAGCAGTTAGATAGCAGTTACTGCACACACAACATTTAATAATTCAATACTAATTAAATAAACTGCCTACTAATATTACATAACTTATGCCCCAACACTAACTTGATTTCTATGCTTATTTATAACATAAGTCCTAGTGATAGGAGGCCTATTTACTAACAAAAACCCAATACAAAATTATCAAATGCTTCTTTCATTTCACGAATTTGAATTGTTCCATCAAGCTAGATTCAAGCAATACAACCAAAGAAACATGAACAAAGATGAAACACATCAACCACATATACTGCAAAAACTCAAGTGATTTCAAAATGACAATAGCGGAATAATGTTAAACCCTGATACATTGTAGGAGCTCCACTATCAGCATTGACAGCACTACAGCAGCCGCTTTGGCCGCAGCTTGTTCATCGTTTGCAGCACAGGCACTAAAAGGCAACCTGTATTAAGCAAGAAAAGTGTAACAAACAAGAGGAAGACAAAGAAAATAATGGCAAACCAACAGCAGATAGCTTCAAAACATATTCTAGTCCTCAACAAGCTACACCAAAATTTGGTGTTAAATGACTATTTACATACATATATTTATTTTTATTATACCTAACAACAAGGCTGATACTCTCATAAGATCCTTTTTAAGGTATCAAAATGACATTTTTGAAAATGGCTAACATGTATATTCATTCACGACCTCTCTCATATATCTGTAAATATAAAGCAAGACTGTTTTTACCTCAAAAATAAGTTAATCAAAACATGAACTTGGTTGCAGAAGTTCTAATTTCTCACATTTGAAATAAATTCTAGAAAAAAGCAGACTCCTGAAAACATTGAACTAACTAGTTTAGTTTGTGGATAACTAATTCTGTTAATGCTAACTAATTCAGTTAGCTTCTGTTAGTAAATTTAGTTAGACAGTTTGAGGATGTTACACTCTTCTCAACGAGAAACCTTTTCTCCCAATTTATTTCGTTCAGTTTCTTTCTCACCCCCAATGAACAAGAATGTTCAATAGAAAATGAAACACAGTTGATTGCTACATATATAGCAGTTCATTATCCAAAGTGCAAATAAAGCTCATGCACATCACATCTCAACAAAAGGCGCCTCCGACCTTTCATAACACAGAGTAATTAAAACAAAAAAAAATTAAAAGAAATACCCGCGACATTGAAGAGGAACAACAAACTTAGAGAAATTGAATTTGTTCGGTTTTGTAACGAAAGCTCTTGCCGACACCAATTGCGAGTAGCTCCTGCCAATCATTCAAATCCCAATTCAAAATATTACTCACACAAATGAATGAATGAATGAATGAATGAATGAATGAATGAATGAATGAATGAATGAATGAATGAATGAATGAATGAATGAATGAATGAATGAATGAATGAATGAATGAATGAATGAATGAATGAATGAATGAATGAATGAATGAATGAATGAATGAATGAATGAATGAATGAATGAATGAATGAATGAATGAATGAATGAATGAATGAAGAGTGAATAGTGTACCTAAGAAGTGAAAAAGGAGCCATCACTGCCATGGTTCCCAGCAACTGTGAAGGTGGTGTTGGTGTCCATAGTTATATGACCATACCTCTATGTCACAACAACTACAGACTATACCATTTCCTTGTTTGTAACCTCCAAATAATTTCTGAAATGCACATCAGATAAGTCGTGTATTAAAAAAATTTAAAATCAAGTGCATATCAACCCATAAACACAATATTTAAACCCATTAGGCATAAATAGCAACTTGTGCAAATCGTTGTCCCTGATTCAAGCAAAAATTAAATTACGTTAGCTAAGACAATATTGCAACTCACATGGAGAAGCTGACAAAGAAAAACAGCACACAGCTAAAAAAACACAAAGCAAAATAAAAATGTACCTTTTCTTAGTGCAACCATCAACACTTCTCTTCAGTGGTACACCAGAGTTTGAAGTGCAGGAGCTTGGCCTGCAGAAAAAGGTGTATTGTGAATATACAAGAAGAAAAGGCCTACAATTTAACTGAAAAGATAACCTTATACATATGCAGACTGCCCAAGCACATGCTCAACAATCAAGTAACAGGTATGAGTAAATAAACCAAGAGGGAGATTAGTTACCTTTGTTGCAAGCCACCGAATCTCGGAACAGCCCTGTGAGACAAGAGCAGCCATTGAGTTGTTACCGAGATTCATACCTTCTACTATCCCAGCTGCTATTGCTAGTACATTTTTTAGTGCACCTGCTATTTCAACTCCTGTAACATCACTGGAGTTATCAGAGATTACAAGCTGAACACTTGCATCAAAATCTGTATATACCATACATCAAAACCGAAACAGAAGCCCCGGGATCATAAAATATGGGAGAAAGCGTAAAAGCATGAAAAACATACTTGTTCAGAAGGGAGAGGGGAGGAAAGCAGACTAAACAGAGATGAAAATATTTTATATATGAAATTCAATTATATTTATGAATCTACTTAAGGCCATTTACCTTGATGTGCTGATTCTTAAATGACTTGAAGCTAGTAGCTGCTGGACTGTATTTGCCAATTTTTTGTCTTTCGACGCGACCACCATTGCTGCTATGTGAAAACAGCACCAAAAAGCAGAAGTTATTTATTTTCAAGCCATCATACATATATATGAAGAAACAAGGTTGACACGTGTAACTGGCAATGTCATTGTCACCTGTGGGTAGCTTATTCATCAATTCCAAAGCAAAAGAAGGCCCTGATAGTGCAACAAAAGGCTGGCGAGGATTTCGCAGTGCTTGAGGAATAATTTGAGCCATCATCCTAAGTGAACAGGCACTGCATTAAAGCAGTAATCTGCATCATACAAAGCAGATTTCGCATCATTTGTTGCAATTACATTGTCTGGCAGCATGTGATCCGGGAAGTACTTACTGCAATCAAAAAAACACAAACAAACACTAAAGAGAAGTGGCTGATGAAATTACATGTTCACAACTTAACCAGTATGTAGATCATTAAAACAGAAAAAATGGCTACCAATTGCAGTGCCTGTCATTGATAGATGAGCAAACTTGAGGATCCCGAACAAGCATCACAACTTCTAACTGAGCCTTTCTATTTGCAACATGAGCAGCCATTGCAGTCCCAAATGATCCTCCTCCAAGCACTACCACCTTTTGGAAACAAACAATAATTTCAGTAGTGCTATACAAACCTACTAAGGGACTGTTTTGAATGGTTTATATAGGCTTATCTACGGACAATTATTTCTAACACTGTTTCGGAGAGCTTATAGAAACAACTTAACAACTTACGAAACTGCTTATAACTTATATGAAAACCACTTTATTTTATTTAATCTTTTATATAGAAATAGCTTATACATAAGCACTTATATAATAAACGCTTTTAATTAAGTTGTTTATCCAAACATGACCAAAATCCTAAACAACATATCACATTATCAATTTTCAGTTATAAAAGAGAGACTTTCCTGATTTATCCAGATACTTGTAGGTGTTGGGAGCCCAAAGGTGAACTTTGCAACATTATGGCTCAGCTGCACTTTCTTGACAAGTTTAAACTCCTTGAAAGTCTATGGGTCCAAGACACCTATAAGAAAATAGATTATATGGATGTACAGTTAAACTAGATACAATAACAACAAAATGCCACAAAACAACAACTTAAAAAGAAAACCAAGTACAATAAATATAATCACCAAAGAATGAGTGCAATTAGTTTTGCATTATCTCAGATTGCCATCAAGATAGTTCCAAGATGTTAATTCCCAAGAATTTCTAGTGAGGGAAAAATCAAAATCCCTCGTTAAATCAGAATCTCATAAACAATCAACAAAACTAAGTTGGGTCTTCTATTACTTATATAACTAACTGACCCTAATGCATAAATCAACGCAGAAGCAAAGAAATTGAACTGGGTAAAACATGAATTAGAAAAAGATTAAACCTTTGGGCTTCTTAGATGAAAAGAGATAAATAGCACCAATCCCAATTGCTACAACAGCTACGGCCACACCCACAAGTATCTGATTCTCTCATTACGTGTACCTGGAAAATCACAACTCATGAGTATTATTACAAATTAAAATACTAGATTTCAGTGTGCTAACAATTAGGGATTCCAAATTTCCCCAAATCAGAAATTAAACAATTAGGGTTTTAAATTTTCCCCAAATCAGAAATTGAAGAATTAGGGTTTTCAATCAAAGTATCATTGTATCAAAAAATCATCAAAGAAGAGAAGAAGAAATCAAACCTAAGAAGAAGAAGAACCGAAGAACAAAGCTTCTCACGTTCACTGTTTTCGCGACTGTGAGAGCCAGAGAGGGAAGCTCGCGAGAGAGAGGGAAGCTGAAGCTCGCGACTGAGAGAGGGAAGCTCGTGACTGAGAGAGGGAAGCTCGCGACTGAGAGGGAAGCTGAAGCTCGCGACTGGGAGAGGGAAGCTCGCGAGAGAGAGGGAAGCTGAAGCTCGCGAGAGAGAAGGAAGCTGAAGCCCACGATTGAGAGTGGGAAGCTCGCGACTGAGAGGGAAGCTCGCGAGAGAGAGAGAGAGAGAGAGAGAGAGAGAGAGAGAGAGAGAGAGAGAGAGAGAGAGCGCCAGAGAGAGAGAGAGAGCACAGGTGAGGTGAGGTTTGGTGATTGAGTGAGGGAAGCGTACGAAGGAGAAAACGAGAGTGAGAATGAAAGGGAGAGAACGAGAGTGCGCTGGGTTAATGAATTGGGATTGTGAATTTGCGACGGGCTTGCGACTAAGCCTCCGTCGCAAATTAGCGACCAACATCCTCTTCCGTCGCAAATTAGTGACCAACATGCCTTACCGTCGCAAATTATGAGCGGGATTTTCAGCGCCAATGCCCAATTTCACTCTTCGTCGCAAATCCGTCTCAAATCCATCGCAAATTAGCGACGGACAGTTCTCCGTGGGAAACGTTGGTGGCAATATAGGCTTATTCTTGTAGTGCACCAGCTCAATAGTTTCTGTCATTTTATCGTTTTCGTGTATTTCGAGTTTTATGTACGGTGACGCTTTTTAATAATAAAATTGTTGTTTTCGTGTTTAATTTAAACGGTACTTATAAATTGTATATTTAAACTGTAAACCGAACTATAAATTACTATATACACAACCATAATATCCATACATAATATCCATACAAAAAAAATGTCCTACTGTGTGTTCCGGCTCCTCCTACTATACACACAACCATACTTCCTAAGCCTACGGAATGGCCTCATGAGGGCCTTCAAACCCTCGAGTACTCGCCATGGCTAGGTGTCTCGTGGAACGGTACCATCCAACGCACGCTCCATGTCATCTACCATCTGAACCACATCTGGCATGGCCTGTTAGACAAAAAAATTAATTAAGTACATATTTTAAAACTATTAAAGTTAATAGAAAAATATGTAAAAGACACGTACCTGTCTAGTATCAAGCTCATCCTCCAGCACCACATAATTAGACGGCATAAGGAATGGGTATGAGACCTTCCCAAACCAAGCAATGTACCCTGGCATGGTGTCTGGCGCACTCGGGATAATAGAGGGCCTCCTCTCTACCAAATGCTGGTCAAAATGTGACCACCTCTCGTCAGCCATCTCTCGTGTAACGACAGCTCTAGTGGTGGGTTTAGGGTCCCCTGGTATCCCCTGGACATGCCCAAACTGTCTCAAGACACGATCTGGCATGTAGTAGGGGTGTCAAAATGGATTTGGATTTGGATTATAATGGATGGATCGAAGACAATCCATTTATCCATTTATATCCATTAAAATTGTGTCAAAAAATCCAATCCAATCCATCCGTTTACAAAAAAATTCATCCAATCCATCCATTTGCAATTTTTTTATGGATGGATATCCAATCCATCCACTAATATGTTTAAAATATAAACAAATCTTTCGATAAAAAAATCTTTTGAGTAAAAAAAAAATTAATGTTTTCTTTTGCAGAAATTGAATTTATTATAATTTTTTGACAAAATTGAATTTTTTAGGTTTATAAATATATATATATATATAACTATATGTATATATAATATTGTTAATATATATATAATATAATATATAAATATATATTTATATATGTGTGGTGGCAGGGGCGGGCGGCGGCGGAGCTCCGGCAGCCGGCACGGCGGCCGACGGCGGAGCTCCGGCCGCCGGCGATGGTTTCGGTGGCAGCGCTCCGACGGTCGGTGGTGGTTCCGGCGGCAACGTACGGTGGCTGGCGGTGGTTTGCGGTGGCCCTCCGGTGGTTGGTGATGGGCTGATGGCTGATAATATTATTATATATATATATTATATTATACTTTTTGAATGATTTTTGGTCAAAAAAATTATTTTTTGAATGAATTTTTTTATAAAAAAAGTTTCTGGAAAAAAATATATTTTAAAAAATATTTTTTGGTAAAAAAAGTATTTTTATAATTATGCAATGGATTTGTTCAAAAAAATTAATTATCCAATGGATTTTGATTTTGTAGTTATTGTAATCCAATGGATTTAGAAAATATAGTGGATGGATCACAACCATCCACAAAATCAAACGGATGGATTCAATCCAATCCATTAATATATTTTTTTTGTAATGGATGGATTGGATGGATTTTGTTATGGGTGGACCGGATATCCGGTGGACAAATGGACCATTATGACACCCCTAGCATGTAGGACACCATGCAGCCAGGATTCCGTAAGTGCCCTCTAAATAGACTGATGAGCTCAAAGGGTTTGCTAGTTGTATGGGCAGTGTAGGGTTGTCAGGTGACCTCATCAGGGTGCAGCCTATCCAGGGATACTCGAACAGTATGTCTGGCCAGCGTCAGTGTGGTGTCAGCAACCCACCTCTTCGCACGTGGCTAAGTCTCAACATAAGTTGGGTCCACCCTCTTTAAGCCAAAGGGGGATCCCTGAAAGTGCTCGAAGATCCATGCCTGTAACGAATATATCAATGCATTTAGTAACGACACAGAGACATCAAAATAAACTTAACAAATTAAATAACATAGATACCTGAAGTAGAGCCATGTAGCCAACCATCTGTTTATTTTTGGGCTTGTTTGCGTCCCCAAGCTGCTCGTATAGATGGGCCAGCGCCATCCCTCCCCATGAGTATCCTCCAGCAATGTCAAAGTCAACTAGAGCTCCCAGATAGCCCAACTTGACCTTATTTCCAGACTTGTCGGAGAACGGGCCCCAGCCCAACAAGTAGAGCAGATATGCCCGAGTAGCATCCTCCCATTTCTCCTCCTCTATAGCCCTACGGTACACCGTCTGCCTCAGCCACTTGAGGGACACAGATAACCCTGGGACGTGAGCCTGCGCATGTGCCTCATGAGGGTCTGCACCCAACAAGTGAACCAACAAAGCCTCACCCTGATCTTTGGTGTAGTCTGGAAAATCATAAAAATTCCCCATAACGGGGAGGTGGAGCAATGCAGAGACATCATCAAGAGTGATGGTCATCTCACCTATAGGGAGGTGAAATGATGATGTGTCCGAATGCCACCGCTCTATGAATGCATTGAGGAGCCCACCAATAATAGTTGGGAATCCAATGTCCCTCAGCGGTAGCAATTTAGAACGCTCCAAAAAATCAAGAATGTCCCCGTGAGGGGCCTCTATCTATGGAACTCCGTGCGAAACAAGCTTCAACGGGCCACGATCCTGCATTATGGAATGCAAAAGTCAACCAAAGTATTAAAACAAACTAATGATTAAATTAATTAGAGAAAAAAGTAAATTACTTACATTGCCCTCCCATATGGATCTAGCAATGTGAGACCCGTAACTGGGTAACACAGATCCATCCTCCGGGCCACCGGGAAAAGGAAATGTGGCACGTGGAGCAACAGCAGCATCAGCAGAAGTAGAAGGAGCAGCATCAGCATAAGTAGAAGGAGCAGCATCAGCATCAGGAGGACCAACCAGGTCAGCATCAGCAGGACCAGCCAAGTCAGCTACCGAATAGTAAGCATCTCTCTCAATGTCATCACCTATGTCTGCCTCCTGCAAAACTGGGGGCTGCTCAGCACGCCGACACCTTCCCCTAGCTCTACTAGGCCCAGCAGCAGCACGAGCGTCCTCCTTCCATTTACGGTTTGTGTAACACCCCGATAAATTCTAACATATAGAATCACCGAAATGCACTAAATGGCATACATCAGAGTAACCTCCTGTTATTGAAATATTGATCACATCTAAAACTTTCGATAATACATATCAAATGGTTCTCTGAACCTCATAGCCTTCCTGAAAATGCTTAAGTTTCAAAACCTAAGACTTGTACATAATCCTGGTGTTCAATACTCAAAACATAAAGTAGCGGAAACGATTTTACAACTTAAACAACGAAAGTTATACAATCGGAACATAGAAACAATAAATGGGGCAAAGGTCTAAAACATGAAATTAGGTCTTCAATGACTCCAAGAGTCG
Organism: Astragalus membranaceus; assembly: GCA_039519185.1. Lineage (NCBI taxonomy): Eukaryota > Viridiplantae > Streptophyta > Magnoliopsida > Fabales > Fabaceae > Astragalus > Astragalus membranaceus. Next base: position 153,223,986 of record CM076847.1, read on the forward strand.
CACCAGCTAACCGTGCTTTGTCGCCTTTGCTTTCCCCTGTTTCTCTGTAAAAACCACAAATATGAAGGGTGAGATAAATATTATCTCAGTGAGTCCTATCGAGACCCCTTACTAACTCTAGCGGTTCATTTTGGAGAGAAGTTGGATGTTTGTTCAGAAAGTTAGATCAATGGGAAGAAGAAGAAAAATGGTGGAGGATGGTAGTTTTAGATTATGCATGCATGAACAATAGAGGTAGGACCCCTTCCCTTTCTTCTCCACTCTCTCTCTCTCGAATTCTCTCCTCCTTCTCTCTACTTCTTTGCTGATTTTCAGAATGAGGGAAAATGAAAGGTGTGGGAGTGAGGGAGTTGACTTAGTCAGCTGAGGGGTGAGTCACTAAAGGTTGGAAAAGACCCTTATGCCCTCCCTTACTAACACATCCTTTAATTCACCTCTAACCCAACATTTTCATCTAAACTTCTATACTTAGTATGCTACATTTATTTAATTCTACATCTCATAATTAAAATAATCATGCTCATTAATCAACTTAACCTTTTGCTAATTTAATTAAATTAAATTAGATAATTAGGGGATGTTACAATCACCCCAACTTTTAAAATTTTGTCCTCAAAATTGACAAAACGTACCTCAATCAAAAATATGAGGATATTTCACCCGCATGTTCTCCTCTACTTCCCATGTCGCTTCGTCGGGTGAAGTACCGTCCCAAAGCACCTTGACAATAGGAATTGATCTCGTCCGGAGCGTTTTCTCGCCACGTTCGATGATCCTGATTGGAGTAGGCTGATAAGATAAATCCGGTCTGATGTCAATCGCTTCATAACTTAATGGTTGATTCGGATCATGAATATATTTCCTTAACTGCGATACATGAAACACATCATGTAATCTGGACAATTCTGGAGGTAATGCAATGCGATACGCTACCGGCCCAACTCGCTCGATAATCTGGAAGGGTCCGACATACCGAGGACTGAGCTTCTTCGCTCGCAAGGCAATATCGGTCCCGAGGGTTGGAGAAAGTTTCAAAAAGACATGGTCTCCTTCTTTGAATTCTAACGGTCTTCTTCTCTTATCCGCATAACTCTTTTGTCGACTCTGCGCGGCTTTCATCCTTTCTCTTATCTGATGGATCTTCTCCGTAGTCTCACGGACCAAATCCGGTCCCAACAATCTCTGCTCACCTACATCCCACCAACACAATGGTGTTCTACACTTCCTTCCATACAATGCTTCATATGGAGCCATTCCGATACTAGAATGATAACTGTTGTTGTATGAAAACTCTACCAATGGAAGATGATCCTCCCATCTGCCTCCACTATCGAGTACACAAGCCCTCAACATATCCTCCAATGTCTGAATGGTTCTCTCAGTCTGCCCGTCTGTCTGTGGATGGTAAGCGGTGCTAACACACACCGTTGTTCCCAACGCCATATTCAATGCTCTCCAAAATCGAGATGTGAACTTGGGATCTCGATCACAGATGATACTTGTAGGGATTCCATGTAACTTCACAATATTCTTGAGATACTCATATGCTAACTTAGCAACCTTGTGATTCGAACGTACTGGAATAAAATGAGCGGACTTGGTCAGGCGATCCACCACTACCCAAACAGAATCATTGCCGGCTTGGGACCGTGGCAATCCCATGACAAAATCCATAGATATGCTTTCCCATTTCCATTCAGGTACATTCAACGGTTGTAACTGACCGCCTGACTTCTGGTGCTCTATCTTAACCCTTTGACAAGTCAAGCATCGAGATACAAACTCTGCAATATTTACTTTCATCCCCGGCCATCAGTACAACTGCTTCAAATCTCGATACATCTTGGTGGACCCAGGATGTATTGAGAACTGACTCTTATGAGCCTCTTCTAGAACTTGCCTCTTTACATTCTCATCATTCGGCACACAGATTCTACCATCAAAACGGATTACGCCGTCACCGTCTTCGGTGTAACTCGGCAATCTTTTCTGTGCTTGCAGTTCTACATCACCTTCTTGGGCTGAGCGAATCAGATTTCTCAATGAACTTGAAATCTGAATATGGCTCAACACCAACTTGTTCCTTCTTGACTTAACTCTCAAATTAAGGTCTCTGAACGATTTCAACAAGGACATCTCGTGCATCATTAACTCTGCAGTATGGATACACTTTCTACTTAAAGCATCGGCCACAACATTAGCCTTACCAGGATGGTACTTCAATTCAAAATCGTAATCCTTCAAGAATTCTACCCATCTCCTCTGTCTGTTGTTCAGCTCCTTTTGGTCAAACAAATACTTAAGGCTCTTGTGGTCACTAAAGACTTCGAAACGAGACCCATACAGGTAATGTCTCCAAATCTTTAGGGCAAACACAATCGCCGCCAACTCTAAATCATGAGTTGGGTAATTCTCTTCATGTGGTTTCAACTGTCTGGAGGCATAAGCAACCACTTGTTGATTCTGCATTAGGACACATCCCAAACCCTTACCAGAGGCGTCGCAATAGATTTGGAATCCTACGGACGGATCTGGAAGAATCAGGACAGGTGCAGATGTCAAACGATCCTTCAATTCCGTGAAACAATTATCACAGTCTGAGTCCCAAACAAACGGCTGACCCTTGCGAGTTAACCGCGTGAGTGGAAGAACCAGCTGGGAAAATCCTTGAATGAACCTTCGATAATATCCAGCCAATCCCAAGAAACTTCTTACCTCAGTAACCGTGGATGGTTGTTCCCAGTCTACCACAGCTTCAATCTTACTGGGATCCACTGCAACACCAGTCCTAGATATCACATGGCCCAGAAACTTAACTTCGGGCATCCAAAAATCACATTTGGATGGCTTAGCATACAACTTTTTCTCTCGGAGTACGTTCAGAACAATTCGGAGATGTTGCGCATGCTCCTCAGTTGTCTTAGAGAACACCAAGATATCATCAATGAACACTACCACAAACTGATCCAGATAGGGATTAAAAATCTTATTCATATAATCCATGAATACTGCTGGAGCATTGGTCAAACCGAAGGGCATCACTACGAATTCATAGTGTCCATACCTCGTACGGAAAGCGGTCTTCGGGACGTCCAAAGCTCGAACCCTGATTTGGTGATAACCGGACCTCAAATCAATCTTTGAAAACAAGGAAGTTCCCCTCAACTGATCTAGCAAATCATCAATTCTCGGTAGAGGGTACTTATTCTTGACGGTCACCTTATTCAACTGACGATAATCGATACACAATCTCATACTTCCGTCCTTCTTCTTGACAAGCAACACTGGAGCGCCCCATGGTGAGGCACTCGGCCGGATGAACCGTTTGGAAATTAGCTCTTCCAGTTGAACTTTCAATTCCCTCAATTCTAACGGCGACATTCTATACGGGGCTATAGAAATAGGTCCAGTGCCCGGAACCAACTCTATAGAAAATTCCACCTCACGATCCGGAGGAAATGAAGGAACTTCATCGGGAAACACATCAAGAAATTCATTAACAACTTGCACCGAAGATAAATCCTGACCTGTCTCAGTGGATGCAGACAGCATTATGACATAAGCTTCTGCGCCTTGGAACAGATAGTTACTGGCCGAAGTGAAAGAAATAACAGCTTCAGAATTGGGCGGTTGTAGCTCCACTGACTCGGAGGCGAAACCGATAGTTCGATGGAAGCAATCTATAGTCACATGGTTGGCCGTCATCCAACTCATGCCTAGGACGACGTCCATGCCCTTCATTGGTAAACAAATGAAGTCTACTACAAAATTCCTTTCTCTAATGGATAGAAGACAATTTTCACATATCGCTTGGGTCTGAACACTACCCTCAGCAGCAGTCTTAATGGAGATTGGTTGAGGCAAAGGAGTTAAAGCCGATCCCAACCGATCGACACAAACTTGAGATATAAAACAATGGGTCGCACCTGAATCATATAAAATACTAACGGAGTTATTAAAAAGAGATCACATACCCCTTAGTAGATTATCTGACGGTGTGACCTTCTGGGCGTCCAAGGCGTAAACCCTCCCATGAGTTGTAGTAGCAGCAGGGTTACTTCCTTGACTCTTCTCCTTCTCTGGGCAGTCCCGTGCATAATGACCGTCTTTCTTGCAGAAATAACACTGGTTGGATCCCATCTGGCATTTACCCTGATGATACTTTCCACAGTTGGAACATGTACTGAACCTTGAGGAGTTCGACGACTGAACCAGTTTCCCCTTGTTGGAGTTGTGCCTGGGACCCGTCTGATGGTTGGATGATCCAACATTCTTCTTATTCTGATGGAATACCTTCCTGCTTGCATATAACCTCTTCAAGTCACTCTCGGCTATGTGTGCTTGTTGAACCATGGCAGCATAGTTAGTATAGGCAAAAGAACTCAAACTCTGAGCAATGTCTTCCCTTGGCCCATACTTGAACCTTTCGGTTTTCCACTTGTCATTGGGAACATACCCGGCCAAACCGAAGAATTGATATAACTCTTCAAACTTAGCCGCGTACTGACCCACAGTTGAGCTTCCTTGAGTGAGAGTCAGAAATTCGTTCTCCTTGTCGAACCTCATGGCTGTCGGAAAGAACTGCTCCAAAAATACCTGCTTGAAATGTTCCAGAGTCTGGGGAGTATCCATAGTTACCATCATGGCTTTGGCATTAGTCCACCAGTTGTTAGCTTCACCTTTCAGCATGTGAGTCGCCAATCTCAGCTTGTCATCATCAGTGACTTGCATAGCTAGGAAAATCTTCTCTATATCATCTAGCCAATGCTGGGCTTCCATGACATTCGGTCCTCCTTTGAACTCGGACGGCTTCATTTTCAGAAATTCAGAGAAAACTCTCCTTGGGTCAACTTGAGGCTCAGGGACTTGCTGAGGCTGAGCTTGAGCATTCTGCTGCATTTGCAACATATCTTCCATCATCTTCTGTTGTCTCTCGATCACGTTCTGTATCCATGCAGAATGCGGATCAATTGGTGGGTTATTCCTCGATCCTCCTGCCATAATTCTGCAAATGATACACCAAGTATTAAGTTGATCAGTCTCAATGTCTCTTAGCATCACAAGAAGCATGATAGCAGAATTACTCGAGGGACAAAACCACCCTAACTGTCTAAGCCCGACTAGGTCGAACTGCTCTGATACCATAATGTAACACCCCGATAAATTCTAACATATAGAATCACCGAAATGCACTAAATGGCATACATCAGAGTAACCTCCTGTTATTGAAATATTGAACACATCTAAAACTTTCGATAATACATATCAAATGGTTCTCTGAACCTCATAGCCTTCCTGAAAATGCTTAAGTTTCAAAACCTAAGACTTGTACATAATCCTGGTGTTCAATACTCAAAACATAAAGTAGCGGAAACGATTTTACAACTTAAACAACGAAAGTTATACAATCGGAACATAGAAACAATAAATGGGGCAAAGGTCTAAAACATGAAATTAGGTCTTCAATGACTCCAAGAGTCGCACCAGCTAACCGTGCTTTGTCGCCTTTGCTTTCCCCTGTTTCTCTGTAAAAACCACAAATATGAAGGGTGAGATAAACATTATCTCAGTGAGTCCTATCGAGACCCCTTACTAACTCTAGCGGTTCATTATGCCTTGCTTTGAACTCGTGGTCCTAAATAGCAACCACGTGGAAATACATTAAGTTCCTGTAACCTTTATTCTCATGGCCCTCCTAAGCGACACATGAAGCATACAATCTTTTGTTCCATGTTTTTAGCATAACACCTCAGTCTACCTATTTTATAGGTACTTCTTTGACTTTGGTGAACCCATCCCGCTATTTCTAGTGGGGGAAACATTCTCGAGTCTAGGTTTTGGGGCTCATGACTTCCCCTCCCCTAGTATGCTAACCTCTAAGGGTCGTCACCCTTTTTCCTCTTGTATTTATTATACATTATATATCCATGTACCCGCAATGGGCTGTTAGTCATTTCAGTCAAGTACCGTGTATAATTATTGACATGTGTTCCCTCGCGTTCTCTAAGTACGGTTTTCCATTTCTTTCATAATACACAAGTTTTCTATCGAACGTGTTAAATCTCATGCCATCGGTATCTTTACATTATTGGAGGACCTCGGGAAATGGATTAGAAGAGGATTGGAATCATTTGGAATGGATAAAAAGGTACTTTGAATTTGAAGATCAGAAAGTCTCACACGACCCGTGCGTGTAGGCGCACGACCCGTGCGCTGTTGAACAAATTGTAGAAAATTTCCAGAAAGATACGCACGACCCGTGCGACTAAGCGCACGATCCGGGCATTATTGAATAAAGTTGTAGAAAGTTCCAGAAACTTACGCACGACCCGTGCGACTTGGCGCACGATCCGTGCGTGTTTAAAAATCCAGTTCTTGTAGTATCAGATGGGGGCGCACGACCCGTGCTCATAGGCACACGATCCGTCGTCTCTATCAGTTTTCCAGAAAACAGACTTTTCATGAGTTAATCCATTCCATTCCGATTCCAATTTCTCTCCCGATCGAGACCCAAACTTAAACACGCATTAAAACAGTATATTATATCAATCTCAATCAAGTACCCCCAAACAATCAATCAACAATTTATGATTTAAAACACAATCCTCTTGAGAAAACGGTTTTTAATAAGTTTCCTTTCGATAACAGAAACGCGTAACCATAGTTTTCGAAAATAAGACTCAGAAACACAAACACATTCCCTAAGCGAGTTATAGAACTCACCCGAAGTGATGAAAATCACGCAAACACCGAGACTCCGAGAACTCAACCGCTCCAAAAACCACGAACTCTCCTCGAATTCGCTCCAACAACGAACTCAGCTACTCCAAATCGTTTGGACAGCAGCTGCTTCCGAATCCTATCTACCCACACAACTTCAAACAGCAACTGTGGCTTGAAGGTGAGCCTTGGTACTGAATAATGGGCTCTAGCAAGGACATGCAAGGGTTATATCTCCATTTCCATGCTTGGAGCTTGAAGGTTTGAAAATGGTGGTTTGGAGAGAAGTTGGATGTTTGTTCAGAAAATTAGATCAATGGGAAGAAGAAGAAAAATGGTGGAGGATGGTAGTTTTAGATTATGCATGCATGAACAATAGAGGTAGGACCCCTTCCCTTTCTTCTCCACTCTCTCTCTCTCTCGAATTCTCTCCTCCTTCTCTCTACTTCTTTGCTGATTTTCAGAATGAGGGAAAATGAAAGGTGTGGGAGTGAGGGAGTTGACTTAGTCAGCTGAGGGGTGAGTCACTAAAGGTTGGAAAAGACCCTTATGCCCTCCCTTACTAACACATCCTTTAATTCACCTCTAACCCAACATTTTCATCTAAACTTATATACTTAGTATGCTACAATTATTTAATTCTACATCTCATAATTAAAATAATCATGCTCATTAATCAACTTAACCTTTTGCTAATTTAATTAAATTAAATTAGATAATTAGGGGATGTTACAGTTTGAAACCGTCATAGGTGGTCTGTTTGCCCGACCCTCGAGCAGTGACTGAGAATGAGCGCTCCGAGTCCTCGCCATAACTGAAAAACACAAAGGAACACGTTATAAACAATTTTAAAATTTAAAATACATCCTTATAAAAAATAACAGCTACATTCAGTTGGGGGTACCCGAATACACATTCGATTGACCCCAACCAAATGCCTAAAATTCATTTCACATTTTAAACCGTTCGGTTGACCTCAACTGAATGGATTCGGAAGGGCTCAACCGAATGGATTCGGGAGGGCTCAACCAAATGGCTTCGTGTTGCCTACGTCCCCATGAGTCTTTCGGTTGACCCCAACCGAATGCTTCGCGATTTACAGATATGGAAAAACGCGTAAAAACAACAAAAAACTCAAAATGCAGGTAGAAGAGTGTTAGGAATCGTGTACCTTATGTATGGAATACGAGATTTGAGGTTGAAATCGAATATTGAGTGAGTTTGGGAGAGGGAGATTCGAAGAGGGTGAGTAGAGAGGCTCGGGGTTCGGTTGTGAGAGTGAGAGGAGAGGTGTGAGGGTTTAGGGAGGGAGAAAGGGTGTTTTGATTTAAGGGTATTTTGGCGATTTAGGGGGTTTGGGGGTGTGGGTTGAGTAGGGAGGGGTGTGGGAAAAGTGTTAGCCTTGGAGAATATGGCATTTGAGCCCATTGATTTATTTATTTTTACATGAACCTGGAATGTAATTTTGACTTCCGGATTATGTTTTTTGACATAAATCTGGAATTAAGAAAATAACATACCGGATTTATGTCAAAAAACATAAATCCGGAATTAAATATTAATTTTGGGAAGTGTTTTAAAGAAAATTGACTTTTACCCACAGACAGAAATCGTCACTAAAAGTGGGGAAACGCGATTAAAAGACCTCCGAATTTATGTTTTGACATAAATCCGGATTGTTTTTTTTTTAATTTTGGGAAGTGTTTGAAAATTAAAAATTAATTTTGGAAAATGTTTTAAAAGTCAAAAGCATAAATCCAGAGTTAAAAATTAATTTTGGAAAGTGTTTTAAAAAAATTGACTTTTACTCACTGACAGAAACTATCACTAAAGATTGTGAAATGCACTATACTCTCTAAGACTGAATGTGATATGCCTAAGGATTTTTTATTACACATTTCTTGTTGAAACGCACTATGCACTATAAATGGTGAACTCTAATCTATTTCTTGTGATATGACTGGAATATTTTGCATGTTTTTCCCAAATTTATTTGATGTTTAAGCTAAGCAGTGATATGAGCAAGAGTGATTACAAACTATTTGACAGAATGCTCACATTTAGTAACGGTTACTGTCTGTGGGTAAAAGTTGGTTTTTTTAAAACAGTTCCCAAAATTATTTTTTCAATCCGGATTTATGTTTTTGACATAAATCCGGAATTAATAAATCTGGAATGTATTTTCTTAATTCCGGATTTATGTCAAAAACATAAATCCGAAATGTATTTTTTTGACTTTTGGATTTATATTTTTGTACATGATTCTGGGAATAGTGTTTGAAGGGTATTTTGGGTTTAAAAGAAAATTGGGGGGTACGGTACTATAGTACCGAACCAGGTTCAGTTCCTTGGTATCGTGACGTATAGTTTGTTGCACACAAAACAGAAAAATAGGTATTGTACTAAGGTTCAACATCAGTTCGGTACCTAAATATTGCACCTGTTTTTAAAAAAATAACTGAAAACAAAGGTACAATACTAAAGTACTGAAGCAATGCATTTTTTCAGTTTTGAACGGGTTCGGTACCTTACCAGACCTAAAACTTGAAAAAAAATGTAGAAGGAATGAGACAGATGGGACTCGCCAGTATTGCGGGGCGGAGGAGGGAGAAGAGTTAGTGTGGTTGATGGTGGACGGATGAGAGAGAAGAGAAGTTGAGAGAGGGAGGGAGGTGCGCGAGTGTGAAAGAGAGGGAGTGAGAGATCGTGAGAGAGAAGGGGAGTGAGGGGGAGTGGGAATGTGAAGACCGAGGGGAGTGTAGGAGTGATAGGGGTAGGGGTATTTTGGGGTTTTTAAAAAATTAGGGGGTGTTTGTGAGTAAGTGGGGGTGTTTGAAAAAAAGACTTAACGGATTGGGTATTATTTTGGACTGGATGAGCTCTCATTATCCATAAAAAATTACACGCCAATATAAAACTATAAAATTGTTGGATACACCCCAAATTGTAGTAGCTAGCATACATGGCATATCAAGAAATATAAATCAGGACCGCACATCTTTTTTACAGGCAAACAAAATGTATTGAAAGGGTACTAACTCCAGCCCGTGCATTATAGTCCTTTTAGATAGATAAAAACACCCCCTAGAATTACAACTCCAAATAGAAAAACACAAGGGTTCCATTTTTTGTACCCCCACCAATAAACACCATACCCCCACACCCATAGTGAAAAATCCAAAAATACCCTCCAACTTAACAAAAACCTCAAACCCTTTCTCATTTGACATATACTTCTGTTTGAGAGAGAGAGAGAGAGAGAGAGAGAGAGAGAGAGTACAACCGAAATTTTCTTCTTCACGGATTTATCTAAATTCGACGCACACGGAATTGCTTAAATCCGTTTCACAAATTTTTGTTCATCGGATTTATGTAAATCTGTTTGGTGTTTCAAACTTTCAAAACGGAATTACCTTTGGCGACATAAATCCGTTTTGTGTTTTTAATTTTCTGAAACGGATTTATGTTAAATCCGTAGTTTCAAATTTTCAAAACAGAATTACATTTTCGCGACATAAATTCGTTGTGTTTTTAATTTTCTGAAACGAAATTATGTTAAATTCGTAGTGTAAACCTGTTTAGAATAACATAACGGATTCATGATAAATCTGTTTCCTTGTTTATTTTTTGTTTTAAATTTTCTGAACTAAGGTCTATTTTTTATTTACAGTGGCACCTACCAGAGGTAGAAACCGACAGATCTTAGACGCGAGGAGAGGCTTAATAATGCGAGGGGGATCGTCACATTCCGCTGGTCGTGGTGAACCGGAAGAAACTCCGGTTAATACACCCACACGGGCTAGAAGAGCTGGTCATGCTTCTAACCGGGATAGGCTTATCCGGGAACGACAGGGATATGACTGTATGGAGGAGGAGGAGCAGCCTAAGCACACCATCAGGATTACCAAGCTAATGATCCAGCTGATTCTTCTGGGACTTCCGATGACGAGGAGGACGACCAGCAGCCTGGGCAGGCAGACCAGACGTATGTTGGACCTATTGATGGTTCACTTCTTACAGGATTTGATGCTCACGTAGCATCAAACATTCTTAGAGGACAGGTAAAAGCTATATAATAGTTAAATTAATATTTTTTACATAGTCTTCTTATATAAATTTAGTCTAATAAATTTACTTTAATTTATTCACTTGCGCAGAAAATTAAAAATACCTGCACATGGCAACAAGATCAGAAAACACTTGGCCCCTCAAGCACAGGCCCTTGGCTTTTACCACTACATTGATCACTTTGGTTTAGGGCCCCTGGTATTTTCAGCTATCCCCACTATTGACCATGAGGTTATATCTGCTTTTGTTGAGAGATGACACTCAATGACTAGTTCATTTCACCTTGGCCGAGGGAGGGGACCCTTGATTTATGTTTGTAGTATTGTTCCATTTGAACTATTGTGGATTTATCTATTTCTTTGTGGTTGTTTTTAATACTTGTTATATTTTCCAGATATTATACTCATTATGTGGAACATTTATTTTGATTGATGCAAAAGCTTACATTGAAACAACAACTTCAACACAAACAAACATAAAAAGTAAAACATAACAAAAACAAATACAGTTTTTAGAAAACGTATTAAATATAGTTAGTTGGTTAAGTAGTTAGAGAAGTTTGTTAGTAGTTATAATGGAGTTGTTAGTAGTTAAGCGTGCCTATAAATAGGCTTGATGTAATCACTTAGTATACAACACTTTTATCATTTACTTTGATAAATATTAGAGTCTCTTAATCTTTTCTCTCTTATCTTCCAAGGATGCCATATTCTTCAATATGGTATCAGAGCAAACATGGTATCTACCTTGAAGCTATTTCCGCTGCAGGTTCCTTCTTTATTATACTAGTTTCCTTTTAATTCATTTCCTTTCCGGATTTTTTCTTCTTCTTCTTCTTCTTCCGTTTGCATCTTTTTTTCGTTTCTTGATCGGCTAAATTTATGAGAAACTGAATCTTTCACTTTCTTCTATATTCATGGTGATTGCAACCAGTGTTCTGCAAATATCCTCTTTGCGATTCTTTTTGGTTTTGCGGCTTCTCCTTCTTTTCTTGTGATTCTTGCATTTGATTTGCAGTTGCGCAGTTCCATTTCTTCAATTCAACGCATTTCATTGTTCGTCTTGCGTGTTGCGATGATTTTCGCGTTTTCCCCAATTTTGATTTCGCAAATTCGTGTTTGTTAGGGTTTCGGTTCATCTTCTCTTGACTGTTTTCTCCTTCTTCGCAAATCGCCATTCAGTTTACGACTCTATTTGCAATCCCTAATTCTGAATTGCACTCTTCGACTTCCCATGGCAGTTCTTTGGTTATATTTGATTGCAGTTCTTGAAATCTTTTTCTTTGTACTTTGAATCGGTTTTGATTCTATCATTCGTGTTTCAGTCAGAATCGCGTTTTTCTCCTTCCTCTCGCTTCTTTGAGAGTTTCTGTTTCTGCAACTTGCTTTCGTTTATTCTGTTTCTGATTCGTTTGACACAAATTGTTTGTCATTCCTGTATCGTCAATCGTCATTTCCGTTTGCGATTCTTGCAGTTCAGTTTTGCGATTCCGCTTCATTGTCCTCCTTTCATTTTGGTTTCCGATGATTGTGATCTGAAGCAGAGTTCCGATTTCATTTTGGATCGAGTTTCGATTTCGTTTTCGATCTTTTCTCTTTTGTTGCGACCTTTCATTCTGGTCAGCGCTGCTTCTGTCATCACCATTGCTTTAGGTTTTGCTATGGTGATTCGATTTCTCTTTAGACACAAATCCTTCGCCATTCTTGATTTCGAATTGTAATTTCATTTGGCAATTCCATTTTTTGATGTTCGTTTGGCTTTTACCATTTGTGTTGGAGAATTTGTGATCTCTAATCTATTGCTATGCATTTTTTTCTTTACCAAACAACATTCAAGCTGTTTGCTGAAATGCATCGAAGAGATAAATTTTGTTTTTGTCCTTGATGATTGTCTCTGAAAGGTTCCTATATTCAATCACATTGTTTCTCTGGGCGATATTAATGGTAACCACATTGGCATTGATCTTAGTAGTGTTGTTTATTTTGCTTCTGTTGATGCACTTTCTCATGCCATTGATTTAACAAGTGGGAAACTCATAACTGCATGGATAGAATACAGAGATGACATGAAAATGGCTCGTGTTTGGGTTGGTTATTCTTCAAAGATTTAATGAATATAGAGATGACATGGAAATGGTTATTCTAGACCATCAACTCCTATTCTAGCTTCACTCATTGACCTTTCTCAAAGATTTAAAAGAGTTCATGCACCTTGGTTTCTCTGCTTCTAATAGTCAGGGTTCTGGTATTCACCTTGTTCATCATTGGCAGTTCAAAATTTTAGGTTATTCTCATTCCGTTAGTCCTATGGATATGGTAGAAGAAGGAGATTGTTTCTTTTTGCGGATGTATTTCGGCATCTCTCATTGTAATTTCCTTTTTGATTTGATGTACTTTTGTATTGTTCATGTCAAGCTAAGTGTTGTGAATAACTTCTAGCTTACGGAGCACTATTAAATTTAGTTAGTTGGTTAAGTAGTTAGAGAAGTTTGTTGGTAGTTATAATGGAGTTGTTAGTAGTTAAGCGTGCCTATAAATAGGCTTGATGTAATCACTTAGTATACAACACTTTTATCATTTACTTTGATGAATATTAGAGTCTCTTAATCTTTTCTCTCTTATCTTCCATGGATGACATATTCTTCAATAAAACGATCTACTGTGACGGTTCTGGTCCTCCAGCATAACAACGATGTATAATCTCGTTGACACTCCATTTGGTTTCCACGTACAACTCCAAAGGACTAAGATTTTGAAACATGTCATAGATATTCAACATGGCTCGCATGTCGTCGTCGGTCTTCACATCCAGTTAAATAAACCTATAAATTTATAGTTTATCAATAAGACCCTCTAGATAAATAATTTAATTAAGTGTTTATTTTATAAAATAAAAAACATCTATAGTTTAAAATTCAGGTAATAAACTATTTTTTATTTGTTTAATTAAACACATGCTTAGGTATTTGTATGATAAAATAAATCAAAATAAAATCTAGACTATGATGACAAATTTAAGAGACGAAAATTTTGAAAATACAATATAAAAATATTATTTTATTTTATATAATAAATTATGAAAAAATTGTTAGAATAGAGATACCAAAATAGAGACGGAAATAATAAAATGGTCTTCAAATTTGCATTGCTAATATTTAGAGACGAAATTAGAGGCCGATTTTACTATTTTCCGATTATAAGTTTCAGTCATTATTTCATATTTTTCTAGTAGTATAACAACCTGTTGCGCTAGGACTTACATGTGCATATGCAAATGCAACATTAATTTGTTACACATCCTAAAAAAACATTAATTTGTTACATGTAATTATTAATTTTTCCTAATGATGTGTGATCACGATGTTCTTTTGTTCAAAGTTTTTTTTTATTCCTATTCAAAAGGATTAAATTTTGAATGGACAATTTCTCAAGAAGCTGGCTAGTAGTGTACTACTCTCTATCTCTCCACAGTCCATAGATTTCCTATTCTCAAGGACCCCGCTAAACCTAACTTCAGACTCTCTCTCACCCATAGAGTCTAGTACATGACATTGTTTCCCACAAGAAACGAATAGTCAGAAGCACACTACATAAGAAAAAGTCCTCGCATATTTTGTTGACATTCATAAAGAACAAGAATTAAACTCAAGATTGATATTTTAATAACCTTAAATATAAAAATTCATAATTATTGACCATTGTCCGGTTTGGCTTCGTCACCACAAAGAAATCAATCAGTTTTATTTTTAAAAAAGAAAAAATAATAATTCAATTAGTGATAAGTTAACGTGAATTACACGATAAAAAATAATTGATAAAAAATATGAATTATATGATGTTCACTGCCATAACGTGATAACAAAGAAAAACTAAGCACTTTCGTTAAAAACATTAAGAACAAGTGGCCGGGATTGTTGATAAGTTGATATTATTGTTTGGGTGTGGGGAAACCAAGAATTTGACAAAGATTTGCAACCAATAGTCACAAAGTCTGTATTACCAAAAAAACATGACTCTAAAAAAAATTAAATAAAGGATTAATATGATGACTATTAATAAAGTTAAAATAGATTGGTTTGGCATATAGGACCAGGAGTGAAATAAGTGGAAGGGAAAATGCATCTGCTTTTGGAAATGATGTGGAATAGTTGATTCTTGATATGATGATCATAAGAATGTGATTTGCAAATGCGGATGGGACCCACTTTCACCTAAAATCCGTCGCCCCTTACTTGTTCAACAACATCACTCTCATTCATTTTTACTTTTTTGATTCCCACAACAATCACCAAATGTTCCCTGTTCTTTTGCATATAGGGCCACGTATATATCTTCTTGATTCCACATCACATGGATCTCTGTATTCCAGTCTTTATGAAACATTTGATTTGATTATCTTATTTGAGAAATATCAAGGGAGGAAAATTAAACCAAAGAAATGGGAGAAATTTATATATTTTTTTGGGGTGCTTTTAAGATGGGAGATCAACTAAATCCTTCATAGGTGAACTATTGAAATTGACCATCTGATATAGTATAAAACTTCATCAATGATTGAGATTTAATATTGGTTGATTCAATTTTAACCACCTATAGTATTTTACACAATAACCTAAGATCAATTTTAGTTGTACATACATGAGTGACTTAATTAATACATCACCCTAGAAGCACTCTTTTTTCCTCATTTTATTATGGAAAAAATAGAAAGTAAATAAAATGACGTGGAGAGTCTATCTTACAAGTTTATATTTTCTACCTTACAAGTCAGGAACCATTAGTATGATCCAAAAAAATTGATATAGAAGGATCTAATCTTTATTATGAGAGGGCGGGAGCAATGAATCGTAGTCATAACTTAAATGATTAGTGGTTGAGATTAAAATAAAAAGTTAATGGGATAACCAACTACCTTTTAAGCATAATCGCTCATGTATTATTATACGGTTCAGATTTACTTCTCTTACACTCTCATATTAAGGCTCTGTTTGGTAAAAAGTTGTGGATAGCGAATAAGCTAGCGATAGCGGATGAGCGGTAGCGGATACACTACATAATAGAAAATGATGTATTTACCAAACACGCCTATTTGTAATTTGCTAGTCAAATTCGCATCCACTAGCGGATGAGACTTGCCAAACAGAGTATAAAACTCCGCTTACTTAAACTACAAGCACTTAATAAATGTGTTTATCCAAACATGGCCTAATAAGTCAAAGGAGAAATGTGTGCATTTAAAATGGAGATAAGAGGTTTCAATAGTAAGGATTTTAGCCTCTCTCTTATTTCTCCTCTATACCAAATAAAGTAAGTTAGTCATTTCTTCTCAACTTCTCTCTTTTCTCTCTCTCTCTCTCTCTTCCCTATTTCTCATGAACCAAAGGTGTGTGGTTGAAGAGAATTTTTTACTACCTCCATAAACACCAAAAGTATATTTATTTGGGTGCTTATATTTTCGAAATATGTTAATAATGTGATGCACAATCAGGAGTTTAGGTGCAAAAACAAAATTTAAGGGGGTCCAAAAATATTTTTTATAAGAGACTTAAATACAAAAAAAATTCAAAGGTGTGCAAATGATACCCCTCATTTACATGTGGCTCTGCCACTGCTTCCAGACAGTCATACAAGTGCTTATGTCAGTAGATAAACCCATAACTCATCAATTAAGATAATAAAAACATAACCTCATAGTTTTTTTACAACATGTCCACTGTCACTAAAGATAGTCTTATTATAACACTTTTTCTTTTACAAGTAGCCATATTATATCTATGAAGTGACGAAGTGCATTGTTTTTTTTGTTAGATTTCTGACGATCGAAGTGCATTATTGATACTAATTTATCAAAAAAACTTAAATTATTTCTAATTATGGAAATATTGGATCCTCTCACCATGTTAATTGTTAACCATAAAATCAGAACAAAAATCCAATCGTACCATAAGAATACGCGGAAAAAGGAAACCCACTGACCAGTGACGGATCTAGGAATTTTTATTAGTGGGGCAAAAATATAGTTAAATGATTTTTTTCAAAAAAGTTGTAATTAATTTTTATCGGTGAAATAATTTCATGACAAAAAAGATCCAAAGATACCTAAATTTCTACAAATCACAAAGCAAAAAAGGAAAAATTAATAATGTATTCTCTATTTTATCATCTCTTATGAATTTCTACAATTATTTTAAAAAATTCATCATATGGGGCAACGGTTATTTTTTTGTGGGGTCAAAATAAAACTATTATGTATATTACTAAGTAAAATAATTTTCCAAGTGGGGGCAAGTTCCCCCAATTCCACTAAGGTAGATCCGTCCCTGCCGCTGACTTTCAGACTTGTGGTGTGCAGTGCAGTAGGTGTTGTGTTTTATTGAAAAAACAAAGGATATTTCAAAAGTGGGAAGTCTCACATTGCTTGGCGTTGGACTCACCAAAGTCTTTAAATATTAAAGCTTAATGAGAGCTTGTAAACAAGCAAGTAGAAGGGACTCCCTCGCGCGCACAAGCAGGGACCAACATGGCTTGGTTCAGTGCAAATCTTCCGATCCCCCCTGCAACTTCACTGTGGTGCTCCCATCAACAACAATAGCACTGTTATCGTTCCTGCTGCGGTCCCAGTAACTTACGCGAAGTCTTTCCCTGACATCTCCAAAATTGAGGTCTTCGCAGGCCAAAATTTTCGCAGGTGGCAGGAGCGCGTGAGTTCTCTTCTTGGTATACACTTGATGAAATCACCTATATGAGTGTCAAGTGGGGCCGCTTGCATGAGATCCTAGCGAGATCTCTAGAGCACTCATGAATACTGAGCACGCCCACGGCCTAGTAGCGCAACACCGCAGAAACAACAAGACTTGTGGGGCTGTAATGTGATGGTAAAACCTCTAACATATAATATGTGTCTTGGGTTCCATAGCTTGCTAAACCAATTCACTGTATGTTATGTTTTATCTGTCTATGACTGGTTCCATAGCTTGCTATACAGCTCCGATGCATTACATCTACGATGTTTACCCAGGAAACTTCTTTTATAAATTTATTTTCAAACTTTTGAAATATGTGGGGGATTGTTGTGTTTTATTGAAAAAACAAAGGATATTTCAAAAGTGGGAAGTCCCACATTGCTTCGATTTGGACTCACCAAAGTCTTTAAATATTAAAGCTTAATTAGAGCTTGTAAACAAGCAAGTAGAAGTGACTCCCTCGCGCGCACAAGCAAGGACCAACATGGCTTTGTTCAGTGCAAATCTTTCGATCTACAATAGTAGGATCATATTTTTTTTTGGTAAACGAAGGTATCTCTTGCACGCGCAATTGCAGAAACTAATCCTCAGAGATACTGAGATCCATTTAAGGAGTTGACATCTCCCACCAGGTATTCATAAGCACCGGCCAGGGATCGAACCCTTGACCAAATGGTTAAGAAGCCCGAGTATCTACGACTTGTGTTATACCATGTTGGTCAGTAGAATCGTATTTGGTGAACAAAAAAAATATGTAATTTTTAACTTTCTCTTTTATTTAGTTCTTAAAATACATAAAATAATAAATAATTTTTAAAGTTTAAAACTTTTTAATTAATCTTTTAAAATTGTTTAAAAAGTCCACTACAAATACTATATACAAATTTCACATAACTTTCAGAACTAAGGAAGCAAATTTCTAAAATTTTTAAGAACTATAATTTAAACTATAAAAAAAAGAAGGTTTAAATATATATTACCCCCTGCAAATATACCCATTATCCAGTTACCCCCCTACAAAAAAAAACATTTAAAACAAACCTTGCAAAATATAAAGTTATCCAGTTACCCCCCTGCCGTTAAATTTTCTGTTAAAAAATGTAAAATGTCACATATCCAGTTACCCCCCCTTCCACGTGTCACCATATTATTGGGCCTCTGTGACACGTGGCACTGACTGCCACGTCAGCATCTTGGTCAACAGTGCCACGTCAGCAACCAATGGATGGCTGCCACGTGGCACTACTTATATCACTCAAAAATAAAGAATTTTGTCCCCAATGAGTGTTGAACCCGTGACCAGCAACTCACACACACGCCCCCTAACCACTGAGCCACGTTATTACTTGTGATTATTTTTTTTGACCAAATATTACTTGTGATTATTAACACAACTACTAATATATATTACATAATTACTACTTAAATTAAAAAAAAATCATCATCAATTCGTTTCTTCATCGTTCATCATCCAGAAAAAAAAATATCCCTAAATCATCATCAATTCGTTTCTTCATCGTTCTTCCTTGTAAATTAAAAATATATATTACTTGTTCAAAAAAAATATATATTACTTGTTCACCAACACGATCACCATCTTTAGGCTTGCGGTAAACTATAATAACTAAAGGGCATCTCCAGATTGAAATACCGAACAGAAAACCAATACCCATAGGCCATAATCCCAATTGATGAAAAGGCTCCATTTTCTTCTTCTCGCACACAACACCAAAACAGAGGAGTTCGATTGCAGAAGGAGAAATCGCAATCAAGAATCGTGAAATTGAAACCACAATTTTGGGGAGTCAAACCAGGAATGTCAAAATCGAAATCGTAGATGCAAATTCGAAATCGAAGAAGGAAGATGATTCGCAAGAAGGAAATAAGATTGAAATCTGCGAAACTGAAATTGACGATTGCAAATTAGAAGAAAACGAAAAACGATTCTACAGAGAAAGAGATCCGTTGAAGTGCGATTCAGAGAAATGAACTCGCAAGGTGAATTGGAGAAGAGAAGGAATTCCGATGAAGAAGATCGGTTCTGCAGAGAAACTGATTCACGAAACAGAGAAGTAAATCGCGATACCGAAGCAATGAACGCGAATTAAATCACGAAACAGAATCACACAAAGAAGAGTATGTGAAGAAGATGAAGAATAGAATCAAAATGGATTCAAGAATCAGAAAAACATATAGGAAAAAGAAAACGATCCGAAAACGAAACTGTAACGTAATCTTGAAGTGATTAAATGTGAAATCGAACCAAGATTAATATGCAAACAAGTAGTTGATGTAATATATATTAGTAGTTGTGTTAATAATCACAAGTAATAACGTGGCTCAGTGGTTAGGGGGCGTGTGTGTGAGTTGCTGGTCACGGGTTCAACACTCATTGGGGACAAAATTCTTTATTTTTGAGTGATATAAGTAGTGCCACGTGGCAGCCATCCATTGGTTGCTGACGTGGCACTGTTGACCAGGATGCTGACGTGGCAGTCAGTGCCACGTGTCACAGAGGCCCAATAATATGGTGACACGTGGAAGGGGGTAACTGGATATGTGACATTTTACATTTTTTAACAGAAAATTTAACGGCAGGGGGGTAACTGGATAACTTTATATTTTGCAAGGTTTGTTTTAAATATTTTTTTTTTGTAGGGGGTAACTGGATAATGAGTATATTTGCAGGGGGTAATATATATTTAAATAAAAAAAAAACTATAACTTAAATTTGTCAAAAACTAAGTTAACGAGCATGAAATGAAATGCGATACAGCTGGGTACAAGGACTGTCTGCTCCATTAACTTCCATCCGTGATTCCGTATACCTCGAATTATTATTATTTTGTAACTTTAAAAATACATTAATTTCCCAGCCATAAAATAGTAGATTAGACATGGCCTCGTGCCCTCGTCTAAGGGAAAAGGCAAGAAAAAAAGGTGGCAACTGAGATAAGAGAGAGAAAGATAAAAGGAAAGTGTCAGAAATTATTAAATTAAAACAAAAAACAGAAAATAACGAAAGAAAAAATCTAGTCAAAAAAACAGAAGAAAAGATGGAGCGAAAAACTGAAAATACTAAAAAAATTCCGATGCTTTGTTTTCCGTTGGAAAAGATATATAAACAAGGAAAATGAACAAATTTTTATCAAAAAAAAAAATGAAGAAATTAATTGCTGCTACAAGGTTCATTGGAGGCTATTGAAGGACTGAAAGTGAAGGACTACAAGGTTGACAGGAGGCTCAAAAATTGCTATGTTTGACAGATATGAATTAAGGGGGTGTGTTGTTAGTAGAGTAATTCACATCTCAGGTGAGTAGTTGGCAGTTTTAAGTTTGTTACCGAGTTATAATTCTGTTAAGAGGCAAACACTGTTATTAGTTTTTATCAATTCTTCAATAATACAATCCAGTTTCATTTTTTGTTATCTTTTCCTCTGAAGAGGTGTGTTATTTGTGTGTGAACTGTGAAGTTCCAACGAGCCTCCTCATACGCAATAGAAAGTAGTTCATAGAAAGGAAATGGATGCATTATCAATAACTTACTTTCATTCGGCTGCAAATACAACATAACTCTTAAATAAATCACCGCAACATACCTCCTAATAAAGTTGAAAGAATCCTCTGCCGGCTATAATAATAGCACGGGAAAATCAAAAGATACTCTCACTCATATAACTTTAACTTACAAACCCGCAATAAACAAAATAAATAGCAAAACTCATATCAAGAACTGATTTCACAGTTAATGATATGACTGTGTCACAAAATAAAGTCTCTCACGATGAAAACATATAAATTTCTCTAATCATAAATAATTTCTAGGCAGCTGCAAAACTTAAGCACAAGGTATGTGGTGAATGGGAGGTTGAGATTGAGGTTCCTCAATCCAATCTGCAAATTCATCAAAACCAATGTCGCCAAAATCAAAATCTGGAAGGTCGGTAGGTTGATTGTCATCAAACCCAGCAATATGGATGTCATCAAAACCCAATGTTGAATCATCAAAACCCGGTCCATAATCATTAAAAGATAACCAATCAAAATCAAGTCCAAGGTTGGTTTCAGATAGAGGAGCAACAACGGAATCAGCAACAACAGAATCAGAACCAGGAAGGTTGGTTTCAGGTAGAGAAACAACAACAGCATCAGACCCAACAACATCAACTTTAGGCAAGTCCAAAAGACTGAGATCAGGTATCTCTAGTTCTCTAAGTCCAGCCAAATCTATAGGCTCATCATCAACTCCGTTATGATTAGATGCTGCTGAAGTATCCAACTCAAGCACCGAGGAAGGTGATCTGCGGCGTGAGCAAAGGCTCTCTGTCTCCCCAGCAGAAGAAAATGCAGCTACATCTGCACAAGAAGAGTTATAGTGATTGCTATTGTTACTACTCCTGTTTGTGATTGTTGCAGCTGGCGAGGCAGAAGAAGAGTCTTTCTTAGCCATTTGTTGTTCCAGTTGATCGAATTCGCGTCTTTTGGCCTCATAAGCTTGAGATGCCTCTTCAGCCGTGCTGAAAGTACCCAACCACAAACGAGTACACTTGAAAGGGTCACGAATTTCAGCAGCCCATTTACCCCACTTCCTCATCCGAACACCTCTGTATTTCGCAGAAGATGGTTTCCTTGGTTTCGCCGATTCTGGTTCTGGTTCTGTTGACACCATCTTTTTGTTTGGAGGGCGAACTTCAACACAAGCAGCTTTCGGTACATTCTTTTTTTCCATTTCTGAATTGATGTTATGGCGAGGAACAGAGAAAGATGACACCGGTGGAAGAGGCACCTCACGGATACACCGTTTGATTTTCCTTGGCCAGGACTCATCATCAGATGAATCAGTTGCTTCAGGATCAGTATAAATGACGCGGAGTTTTCTTGTTTGAAAGGGCTGGGTTTGGGTTTGGGTTTGGGTTTGGGGCTGGGCTTGGGCCTGGGTTTGGCTCTGGACAAGGATGGTTTCATGGTGGAAAATTTTCTTTTTGTTGTTGAGAAAAACCCTCCCAAAACCCTTCAGAATAGCCAGAAAATTGTAACCAAAAAAAGATATGAATTAAGAAAATAATCAACGGATGGCAAAAAGGATGACAAACAAAATCTCTAAAGATCTCAGGTAAGATGCCCTCTCAAAAATAAGAAGAGATGTGAAAATTTTCGTATATGAAAGCCTCCAAAACACTCTACTCCGCAGCAAGTTCTGTTGCAAAAAAAAAAAACAGAATATCAGAGTCAAATCATCCATGAAATAATCAAAACAAGTGATGATTTAAGAGCGTATAAAAAATATTCATGAAATTAATTTATTAACAAAAAAATAAAAAAATATAAACCTTTTAGGCCTCAATCGCATTGAAGCAGGTGGGTTCACAAAAATATTGCTCAGAATGCAAAAGAGCATAAAGCGAGCAGCAGAGCACACAACCAGAAGAGTAGGCAGTGAGAGAGATGTAGAGATAATCCTGAGCTTTGACAGAACTCCAACGATCACTTCCAAGTTAAATCGAGAAGACATAAATTCACTGTTCGTCTTCTTTAGAGCGATTCCTTCGAGAACACAAATCAAGCTTCAAGTTTTCTCTACAATCGCCCAGAAGAAAAGGAGAAAAGAGTGTAAAATGGTGAGTGACAGACACTGATATAGGAGTACAAAGATGAGATGGGATGCGAAAGAGATAACAAAAAGGGTATTTCAGGGAATGGGATTACAAATCTATGGTCAAGATTTTAAGTTCTATTAAAGCCAAAAGAAAATAAAAACATAAGCATCACTTGGTTTTTTTTAATCGATCTGGAAATTAGTGCCTGTGACATGGGGGTGAAGGAAATCAACAATCAAAAATTAACAATTAAATAAACAATATAGTACCAAAAACAAATAGGCGACCTTGGTACGACACACACACCTATTGAAACAGACACAGACGCAAATCTCTATATAAACATCACCAACAACAACACACCATGAATTTTTTTTAAACAAAACACAATTGCAAAGACAAGGAAAAAAATAAATTAGTATTTTAATCAAATGAGTTTCTCGATAAAAAAACGCAAAATGCAGAGAAGATTGAAACTACACGGTGAAATTTACCTTTCGTTTGTTTTCACTGAGCCGGAGGAGGCTGCTCTCTGTCTCACCCTCTGTCTCTCTCTCCCGTCACTATCTCTCTTCTTCTGCAGTGTTTCTCTCACTCTGAGTGGCCCCTCCCTCTCCCTTTTCTACCCCTTATAAAGTCTCAACCATTTGCCTTTTTTTATGGCCAGTCAAAAATAACGCATTCCAAGGGTTGAGTAGGTAAAACATAAAATATTTTAATTATGGCAATTAACTCTATTAAATGAATTTTGGTCAAAAAAGAAAAACTCTACTTAATGAATAAAAAAATAGTCATTAAATGTCTTAATTTTAGAAATTAAAAAACTAAAAATAATAATAACTTTTTTTGGTAACAAAAATAATAATAAATTAAATAATATATTTTTAATACAAATTAATTGTCACATTTTAAAGAATATTATTAAAAATTATGTTATAAAATATTAATAAGTTAATATATTAATTAGTCACATTTTAATGAAATATTAATCTGAATAAGTTATTTTTTGACAAAAATGTTAATAAGTTATTAAAAGATATTATTTCATTATTTTAATGGTAAAAATTCTAAAATTAATTAATAATAAAAAAACTGAAAAATGTTACACTAAACAAATATAAAAAGCATTCCATATTTATTGTGGACATTTAATTTTTTTCTACTATTAGACATGAGCTGGCATGGGGCTGTATAATATTGTACATACATGAAAGAAGCCTGATCATGGGCATGCATATCATGTCTCTCATCCTCACTAGAATCCTATGTTTTGGTTGCTCACGCGCTCTGAGAGTTTTTCCGTTTCAAGAATCCAACGGTAGTTTTGAGAGACGGTGTATTACACGTACGGTTATTGGGAACGCGAGAAAAAATAGATTCAAAAAGCGCCGCCAATGTTGACTAACATTTCCAATGTATACCGAGATTACATAGTGATAACTGATAACGGTACTGCTTGTGAGATTCACCAAAATGCCATTGCACTCTTGGTCCCCAAGCAAATACTATAGTAATTAGCATAAGATAAGATAAAAATAATACTAGATTTGTCAAAAAAAAAAAATACTAGAATTTTTTAAAAAAAAATAAAAATTTTGTTCTTTGAAGAAAAGTAAAAAGTAAGTAGAGTGAAAGGGATAAATAAAGTAAATGTGTTTTTACGCATGTCAGCATCGCCTAGTTCACCCTTATTATGGAAAAATAAAAGCATCCCGTACTGGACCAGCAAAATCAATATTTTTGTTGTTAAAATTACAAACATTACTGTGATTTTCTTAATATATTAAAGTGTGTTTGTGTTGTGCTTCTTGATTGATTTGTTTGATTTTCCGGTTTTGAATAGAAAATAGAAAACTAAAAAATTTGGAAATTACAAATATGAAAATCTTTTCTTTATGTTGGTTTAGTATAAAGAATGTATTATAGAAAACAAATTTTAAATTTAAATATTAAGTTTATATTTTCAAAAATAATTTTTTGAAAGATATAATGAATTAAAAAGTAAAAATAAAGGTTGCTCCGAGCGGTAACTGAGTTCAGATTCTACTCTAGTGTCTCAAGTTTAAGTCTTGAATATTACAAAAACTCTATTAGGAGGAAAAAATATCACGAACGGCAAAATCGGGTAAACGTCACTACTCACTAGTCAAAGTTTTCAATGTAGATTAATCACCAGCAAAGTCGATAACAAAAGTAATGAATTAAAAAAGCAATATATGAAAAAATTAATTATTATAAGTAACTTCCATTTATGCTTTTGTCAAAAAAAACTTCCATTTATGTTTGTCAAAAAAACTTCCATTTATAAATTGTTTTTATAAGCATTCTTTTTTTTTGTGGGATAAGCATTTTTTTTGTGGGATAAGCATTCTATCTTTTCACTCATAGTCTTATTGGGATTCTAATAACTTATCATATATTTTTTGTCTTTTTTTCATTAACTTTTGGACCAGGGAGGTTTTAATGAGGTGGGGGTTGGGTACCCGTTGTACTCCTATCAATATAATATTTTTCTTATAAAAAAAACTCAATTATTATGCAAAACATTACTATTTTCCTATTTTGTTATTAACTTTTTTATTGTTATCATAAAATAGAAGGATGTAAATTTAGAATTACTTTATGAGAGTTACCATTTTAATTTATAATAATTCATTAATTTAATTATAATAAGAAAAAATATTATATTTTTTCACAGAAAAAAAATATACTAGTTGTTTCCAACCAGACCGGCCGGTATACACATACGCTCGGCTACGGAAGCCCCCCCAACATGGTTGACAAAATATCTCACCTCTACCTCTCCTAATATAGAATGAAGGCGTGATTAGAGGGAAATATCTCTGATTTCCCTCCTCCTAACGGTCAATTTGGCCATTAAGTGTATTAATCACCATTAATTTACCTTGTAATATAAAATTAACAGCTCTGAGAGGCCAATAAACGAATAAACGAATCCAACATTCATTCTTCATTTCAATACTCGTTCTCAAATATTTTACATAGAATAGAGTACAATACGTGTTCGGTCCTTTTCCTCGCCAGGGAAACCGATTGTAACACTAGTATATATTATTGATTAGATATATAAACAGTAATATATAATAAAATAAAAGATGTTAAAATAAGTGTCTTTGTATAAAAAATTATTGTATAAATAATAAAAATTAATCAAATGTATTTTAATTCCAATTTAGTTCATGAAATAAATTTATTGTTTATATCAAATTCTAGTTTGTATCTTATCTTATTTATTTACAGAAAAATACATTGTTCCTGTAATTTATTAAAATGTTTTAAAATTTGATTACTAAAAATTATGTTACAAACCAAAAAAAAATTATGTTATAAATGTAAAGAAACAAATATTTTTTGATCAATAAATGTAAAGAAACAAATATGAAATATCCTTCGTACTTAATAAATATTTTTTTTGACCCAACTTAATAAATCCTAATAACATTAAAATTGAAAAAAGGATATCTTAATAAAATACCTCCAATAAGCTACTGTATTATTTTCTATTTTTACTTAATATCTATTTATTTTTTTGGATTGTTATTTATATTGTTATACATACATTGTTGTACAAATGGAGGATTTTTTTGTTATATAAATGGAAGGTTGTTAAGTTATAATTGTTTTTCTGATTATTCTCTCCTTCCTTTTTACTGTGATTAACAGGTAATGCTTTGTTGTGATCTAGCGTATGAGACTAACGTATTTGACTAGCAGATGACGAGTACGTGTGTTTGGTAAGCGCTGGCGTTTAACGTTTTTTTGGTAGCATTTGAGCGGATAGCGTCTTACTTTTTTGATATTTTTACTCTTATTATTTTCCTTAAATTACTTCTCTTTCCTCATTAAATATTTTGTCATCATTGAATAATTTAATCATTAATTAAATAACTTTTTATGTCATTTTACATTTATCAGCTATTTTAACACTCTGTACATACTTTTTAATCATATTATTCACACACCGCATTTACCATATCACTCTCTATTTATTTAAATATTTACCTTTTATTTGTAGAGGCCTCAATTCTCCTCATAGGCAAGTTATTATAAAATTTTTAAGTACATATATAAAAAGTAAATTAATAACTTAATAATTTTTAACTTTTTGACTAAAAAAGTTAATAAATTTAAAATAAAAATTAAGTTATAAATATATTTAATTACTATTTTAATTTGTTATTACAAGTTTGGACAATTTTGGTCCTCGTATGTCTATGTAGAGATCCTCTTCATTTCTCAAAAGAAATGGAGATGTCCATTATTAAAATTTTATGATACAAATGCCTAATATATTACCACTTTGAATTTGAAATATGTCCTCCGAGTTCTGTAAAATAAGAAAGAAGTGGTGCCCTTCCATCTCTATCGGATCTGGCGCTCACATGACCGACAGTGATAGATCTGTCACTTCCATACATTTATATATCTCAAAACTTTAATAATAAATTTCACCAAATTCACCATTTGTGTGGAGAAAAATAGAGGATTTCTACTTTATTTTTTATAGGTAAATGTTAATAGTTAGAAAATAAATAGGGGTGGAGGAAATGCTAATTTTCATGATTTGGGCCTTATATCTCCTTCTAGAAACTTCTTCTTGTCCATTAATATTATTATATTATTATGAGAGTACTTATATATGTTGAAGTATATATTTGTGATTATTATATTAATATTAAATAATTAGCGTTATATATATATATATATATATATATATATATATATATATATATATATATATATTTCTAGTAAGAACCATGATTTTTGAACAACTCTATATTTTTGAACAACTCTATATTTCATTACATATTCACCACTAATATCTATTCAATACTCTACTTTGGCTTTGTTTGGTAAAAAGTAGTAGATAGTGGAATAGTTAGCAGCGCATAACAGGTAAGCTAGCTGATAGTAAATTATGGCTCTGTTTGGTAAAAAGTTGCGGATAAGTTAGTAGATAGTGGATGAATGGATAGCGGTGGAGCTAACGGATAACAGATAAACTAGCTAATAAATGTACAATGATTTAAAATAACATATTTAATTCATGATAAATGTAAGATGATATAGAAATAATAATAAGAGTAAAAATGCCAAAAAAAATTGAGACGCTATCCGCTCAAACGCTACTTGAAGTAGCGTTTCAAAAAACACTAAATGCTACACAAAAAACACTAAATGCTACACAAAAACGTTAAATACTATTGCTTACCAAACACCCGTACTAGTCACGCGCTAGTCAAATACATTAGTCTCATCCGCTATCCGATAGCAGATATGAGATGAGACTAGCGTATTAATTTGACTATCAGATGACGAGTATGTGTGTTTGGTAAGCACTAGCGTTTAACGGTTTACGGATAACGTTTAGCGTTTTTTGAAACGCTACTTCGTGTAGCATTTGAGCGGATAGCGTCTCACTTTTGACATTTTTAATCTTATTGTTTTCCTTAAATTACTTCTCTTTACTCATTAAACATTTTGTCATCATTGAATAATTTAATCATTAATTAAATATCATTTTATGTCATTTTACATTTATCAGCTATTTTAACAGCTAATTTTACAAAACACACATAGGCTCTGTATGTATTTTCTAATCATATTATTCACGTACCACATTTACCATATCACTCTCTATTCATTTAAATATTTACCTTTTATTTGTAAACGGCCTCAATTCTCCTCATAGGCAAGTTATTATAAAGTTTAAATACATAAACAGCAAATTATTAACTTAATAATTTTTAATTTTTTGACTAAGAAAGTTAATAAATTAAAAATAACAATTAAGTTATGAATATATTTAATTACCATTTTAATTTTCTATTAAAAGTTTGGAAATTTTGTTCCCCGTATGTCTGTGTAGAGATCCTCTTCATTTCTCAAAAGAAATCGAGACGTCCATTATTAAAATTTTATGATACAAATGCCTAATATCTTACCACTTTGAATTTGAAATATGTATACACTTTAATAATAAATTTCACCAATTTGTGTGGAGAAATAGAGAGGATTTCTAGTTTATCTTTTATAGGCAAATGTTAATGATTAGAAATTGAATAGGGGTGGAGGAAATGCTACTTTTCAAGATTTTGGCTTTGTACCTCCTTCTAGAAACTCCTTCTTGTCCTTTAATATTATTATATTATTATGAGATTACTGATATATGTTGAAGTATATATTTGTGACTATTGAATAACAAAATGTTATTCTTTTTTTGACAAAAGTAACAAATGTTATTATGATAGATTAATATGTTATTTTGTAAATATAAGATATGTTTACTCATAAAGTTTTGAATGAAATTTCATTTTTAATATTGTAAAATAATGAATATGATATTATGTTTTTGTTTATTATTGTATCATTACAAAATATTCCAAACATTTTCAGCTCTACCAAGTTTAACCCCAATCAAACCTTTCGAACTTTGGACCGATACTCTTACTCAATTTAATAGTCAGTCCAATTTTAACAACTTTCTTATAAGGAGAATTCTATGATATCCATAGAGTTATGTTCAAAATATTCCAAATATAATACTTAATTTTTTTTTAAAATAAAAAAATGATAGTCGGTAAGTGATTGAATATTAAGTATCATATTAAACAAAACTCAAACCCAGAGCGTGGAGTTCAACGGTTGGGGTTGATCCTCCCTTAACCAATTAAGGGTCGGGGGTTCGATCCCCGCCTTGGGTACGGAGCAGCGTTAAAACTCTGGGCCAGCTGTCCTGCCCCTTGAGACACCTACAATGAGCGAGGGATTAGTCACTGCTGTCCGCGCGGTGGATACCCATGTTTACCCAAAAAAATATCAAACAAAACTCAAAATAACATCGATAAAAAAATGAAGGAAAAATGCATTTTATGAATATACACTAGAGACACTAAAATGAAGCTTGCTAAGCTACAAAGTGTGAGTAATTCAATAATATTCAAGTAGGGGTGAGTGTAGGACGGGTTATAAGCAACCCTAATCCGGCCCTAAATCTTGATCGGGTCAATATTGAAGCCCTAACCCGTGTCCCTTAACCC
Organism: Astragalus membranaceus; assembly: GCA_039519185.1. Classification (NCBI taxonomy): domain Eukaryota; kingdom Viridiplantae; phylum Streptophyta; class Magnoliopsida; order Fabales; family Fabaceae; genus Astragalus; species Astragalus membranaceus. The sequence goes on from CM076847.1 coordinate 153,254,174, forward strand.
GACCAAACCCGATGATATGCGGGTTCAATAAGGACCGGGTTCATAAGGACGGGTTGGGACGAGACGTGGGACGTAAACCAAAGCTATGCATTCTCATAGGCCCAAGGTGTAACTAATTTTAATTTTCCACAAGTACAAAATTAGTCGGAAAAATGATATAGTGCTATATATTTACTAAAGTTTGAATTCAAATCTTCTTTTTTAATAATGTGTTTAATTCAAATATTAATATACAATAGTACTTGTACAGTACCATTCACTTGAAGCACAATGGTAAAAAAAATATGAAGTAGCTGCTTTCAGAATTAATATAGGAATTCCAAAACATAGGGTGACTATTGGGACGGGCCGGGTGACCCGAGGGGTAACCCGAACCAGTCGTGGCCCGACACCAGGTTATTGTATTGGATGGTCCTAAATGTCCTTGTGTCTTATTTTTTTCGGGTCAGACCCGACCCGATGGCATCGGGTTAGGACGGGCCATCGGGCTTGACTGGGTTTTGCTCACCCCTATATTCAAGAATCTATTAATCTATAATTTCAATACTTTATATTTTACATTTGTAATTTTATAAAATGCACTACAAATTTTTTTATTTTATCCACAAACAAAAATTATCACTAAATTTCAAATGTCTTATTTGATACTTACTTACGACCTCCTTTCATATATTATTCACGATATATAACAATAAAAAATTTGACTTCTTTTTATGGACAAATTGTCATTAAATATACGTTACCTACTCTCACTTCTTCTTTGTGCTTTTTATTTTAAGGCAAACAAGGTCAAGCCATTTCATTCATTAGAATAGGAGTAATACAATGAGGAATAAAGTCATGCACTTGGTGACTAGCAGCAAAAGATTGAGCTGCCCTAGCTAAGCTATGAGCCACACAATTAGCTAGCTTGTCTCTTAATGTAACTGATGGTACAGTTATTTAAACTAAGAAAGAAATGTTTACAAGCTGAAATAATGGATCCAAATTCATTTGATGACACAATACGACATTGAGTTGCATCCACCACTTGCTTGCAATCGAGTTCAATATCAATCCCCTGTATGTTCAATTGATTCAGCCATTGTAAAGCCTCTAGGAGTCCCACTGCCTCGATCTCTTGTGGCTCCAAGAAGCCATCAAACCAAACTGTTTTGGCTTTGATAAATATACATGCATGGTCCCGCAAACAAATGTCCAAACCGCACCTTGATTGAGCCTCAAACCAAGCTCCATCGACGTTGCATTTGAGGAGCTCCTGCGGTGGCTGTGTCCAGTGCAACGGATGGGCATCAGAATGGTGAGCATCGGAATCTGCTGGTAACAGCGTCTGTAGCTGTGCCAGTTGCTGATCACCAATCGCGCATCGTGAAGAGCCATGTTGATGGGTTTTTCGATCGAATTCCACACCATATCGTTTCTACGTTTCCAGATACACCAAGTGACAGCAGCTACATCTATCTTAGCATCATTATCAAGCATTTCCAGCAGAGAGAAAAAGAGTTCTTTGGCACCCTCAGCTGCTTCAAACAAATCGTGGATGGACGACCACATACCCGCCTGCCACACCTGCTGAGCCTTAGAACACCCAAAGAAAATATGCCATTCATTCTCCATACCTTCATTACACATGGGGCAGTGAAGAGGACATTGCACACCTTTTCGAAGGAGCCTAGCATGGGTTGGTAAACACCCACGCAAGATACGCCACAGCAAAATTTTAATTTTATTTGGGACTTTAAGAGACCAAACCACACTCCAATTCCCTTCAACAAGGTTCTCCATCGCAAAGTGATAACCAGATTTTACAGAATTAAGATAATCATTCTTAATACACTAATTAAAATCGAACCGTACTGATTCATGAAAATACACTAATTAAAAAAAAAGGTAGCCAAGCCTTTTAACTTTTACTAGTAATTAAGATAATCATTCTGTCGAATCCAAAAAATATATAGGGTTAAAGGTATGTTTCGTCCCTGCAAATATCACAATAATCCAGTTTCGTCCCTGTAAAAAAAAAAGTTTTAAAACAGCCCTTGCAATTACCAAACGCTTCTAGTTTCGTCCCTGCTGTTAACTTTCCATCCAAAAAACTAACAGTTGCCACGTCATCAACCCTTGCCCAAAAAAAAGTTTTAAAACAACCCTTGCAATTACCAAACGCTTCTAGTTTCGTCCCTGCTATTAACTATTCATCATCTTCAACCTCTTGATTGTCTTCTTCAAACCCAAATCCCATCAAATCTCCTTATTTCCTTACACAAAATCTCATTCTCACCACAAACACCAAATAATCTCATACTCCAATTCCAAGCCATTCATTATTAAGTATTAATTGAAATCACTTAATTATTTTCTTCATCTTTTTTTCTTTCTTTAAGAATGTTAATGTGCCACAAGGAAAAATATTAACAACAGGAAAAATGGATATTAGTTAGTTTATTTTTAAGAAACAGGTAATTAACTGAAAAATGCTGTCTTTTTGTTGCACTTAAATTGTTTTATTTTATTTTTGTTCAAGAGGATGGATGATAGGTAGTTGGTTTTAACAAAACCTGAAAACACATTATTGTACTCACAAATTACAATGGTAATTCTTAACATAATCTTGTTTTTTTTCTAGAATAGGATTTTTATTTTAAAAAGTTACTTATAAGAGTATAAGTAACATAAAATAAAAGATACTAAATCCTTAATAATTACTCTAACCAGCAAAATAGAAAAGAACAATTACAGTCTAGACTAGCTATGACTGTGAGTAATTAGTATTCTTTCTAGATTTATGACTGTGTTTGATTCACAAATTTTCAATTAATTTTCTCTCAATGCATTGTTATATTTCAGATGCATATGTGGGGGCATGGATCACAATACAGAAAAGGACCAGAATCACTGAGAGGAGTAAAACCAGCTACTTCAATGTTAAGGCTTCCTTGTTATTGCTGTGCAGAAGGTTGCAAGAACAACATAGATCATCCAAGGTCAAGGCCACTCAAAGACTTCAGAACCCTTCAGACACACTACAAAAGGAAACATGGAGAGAATGTCATTATTTGGTGTTTGTGGTGAGAATGAGATTAATACTTAATAAAAGAATGTCATTATTTGGTGTTTGTGGTGAGAATGAGATTTTGTGTAAGGAAATAAGGAGATTTGATGGGATTTGGGTTTGAAGAAGACAATCAAGAGGTTGAAGATGATGAATAGTTAATAGCAGGGACGAAACTAGAAGCGTTTGGTAATTGCAAGAGTTGTTTTAAAACTTTTTTTTGGGCAAGGGTTGATGACGTGGCAACTGTTAGTTTTTTGGATGGAAAGTTAACAGCAGGGACGAAACTAGAAGCGTTTGGTAATTGCAATGGCTGTTTTAAAACTTTTTTTTTTACAGGGACGAAACTGGATTATTGTGATATTTGCAGGGACGAAACATACCTTTAAGCCAAATATATATTAAATGAACGTGTGAGTTAGTGTTGCAGATGAATAATAAGGTGTGCAGGTGCACTCAACTAAACTAATCATATAAAAAAACACTAATCGTATGTGTTTTTTCAAGCACAAAGGTCACGTGGTATTCATATATCTTAGTATTAAGGATGAATATATAATACAACTATTTATACACCCCACAAAATAATACAAGTATTTTATTAGAAGATCACGTGATGTGGGCGTGTGCGTGCAGGTGAGAGTGTGTGTGGTGTATAATTATTTTTCTTTTGGTATTGACTATTGAGTGTGTGGTGTATAATTCTGTGTCCTGTTTTGTGAAGATATTTTTGGTTGTTATGATAGCAAGTCACGTGACACATGTCATTGCCCATAGACACTTGGATATGGAGGAAGAAAATTGATGTTTACACATGTTATGTGAAATGGAATGCATGTACATGATGATTATTTGACAGCATTAGATGTGGAGCGTGGGTACCACGAAAGGTGGAGGGCAAAGAGATAGGGTGGTGGTGGAAATGAGCATGTGGGTTACTGTGAGTGTGCGACTGTGAGTGAGAGAGTTGCTTCAATTTCCCGCCAATAACGCTGATGTGGAACCCACCATCATCTTTGGCGCCCAAATAACCGAGAGAAGAGTGAAACGTGGTGGGTGATGGGACAAATGTCTTCCTACTAAGGTGGGTTGCGTGGAAAGTGCCGCTGCCGTTAACTTTAGGCGAAGGGAGAAAATCTCTTGTGACACGCCGTCTTTGTCCATGACTTACCTTACCATGCCACTGTTTTTGTGTGCGTTGTCTTTTTCTACACTCTACGCTCTACCTCTACTCTCTCTACACAACACTCTAAAGACTAATACTAATTAGTATTTTTCACACTCAGATCACTTCAAAATTTGAAAATGGAATTTTTAATATAAATAAAGGGATTTTTATCTTCATGTTTACATTTTGTTTTTTTAGTTATTAGCGTGAGTTGTTGTTATGGTTATTATTATGAAAGAAAAATTTCTCACATTTGCTGCAAATATGACTTTGAACAGAGCTTATAAATTTTGAGTAATCTTCATTTTCTACTTTACGGTCATCCCAAAAAAATAATATACTTTTTGGGTCTTTATTATAATAAAATATTTTATGTTTCTTTTTTTTTGTACATAAATTTTGATGTTTTTATCTCACAGAAATTGTCAAGACAACCAACAATGATGGACATGACTAAAGTAATATAGTTACATATATTTTTTCAATTTAAAAAATATTAGTTAAAATTAATTTTTATGTATTTACTCTAAATGTAGAATTTTTTTATTAAGTCAAACAGTTTGATATCGGCACCCTCTCAAATTCAAATCCTGGCTCCGCCCCGGAATGCACAAACTTATTTTATATATGCACTTTTTTTAGTATTAAGAAATTTAATTTTAAATAAAAAATTATATGTTTGGACTAAAGATAAAGCTCAATAATATTCGTTCAAATCTTTTTTAGTTGAGTTATAGATAAAATTAAAAATAAAATATATTTTTAATCCCTAATAAAATGTGAGATTTTTTTTGATACAAATAAAATGTGAGATTTAATTTAATAATTGCTTTTCCAACTTTCTCGTTCTCAATTACAAATTTGTTTATAAGCAGAAAAACACTTTTTAGATTAAGTGAATCACTAATGTGTTTGAACTATATTATAGTCGAGATAGATCATTTATTAAATAAACCTAAAAAATGCTTTTCTTTTTTGCTGATATAGTTTATTAAAATATACTATAGTCCTGACACATCAAATTAAAACCTATTAAAAAACAATGCATTATTGTAGAATATCACTATCGTCTTCATGGTCAATATCAAATTATCCATCTTTAAAGATGATTTTTTTTTATCCATGTCACTACAACCTTTGAATGCGTCGAAATTTAAAAACATCATCTAGCATGTCTTCTATTCGTAGATTTTGGGATTAAACCGACTAATAGAAAAGATACATTCAAAGACCGAAATAATTAAAGAAAGACGCTTTCGAGTTTTGATAATTTATAATTTGAAAAATGCTAGATTTTACTAGAATTTTTTGCAATAAAAAGAAGAATGCTATGTGACAACATATAAAACACTTACAAATTGTAACTACTCACTCTCTCATGTATTGTTAGCAAGTTGTTGACTAGTCAAATGCCCTATTTTTATGCATTCTTCTCTTTCTTGCAAAAATCTCTCTAACAAATAGCAATGCTCTTATAATTTTTATTCATTCAAAAACTATTAAAAAAACTATTATGACAATGTATCAAAGATTCATCCACCAAAATATTTTGTTTATCTAGAAGGGTTTTTTTTTACCCCCACAATTTTCGTTATTCCCAGAATGTCCCTCAGTAAAATGACTTAACAGATTTATCTAACTAAAAGATAAGTCCGTTTTGGGAAAAAAATCAAAAACGGATTTATCTTTTAGTTACATAAATCTGTTTTAGAAAAAAAATGCATAACGGATTTAACCCCCACCATAGATAAATTCGGTTTTCAAAAATAACAAAACGGATTTACTTAAGCAATACTTAAATCCATTTTGTTACTTTTTAATAACGGATTTATCTATTTATTAGATAAATCCGTTTTGAATTTTTTCAAAACGGATTTATTTAATAAATAGATAAATCCATTTTGTAAAATAATTAATAAATAAAAGTGATAAATCTGTTAAAAAATTGAAATTAATTTTTTTAAAAGAATAAAATAGATATGAATATCGGTCGTCTTTTGGTTCCGTTTAGTTTGTAGATATTCGTTAACACGTGACGATGTTGTACGCCGGGTGAATAATTTAGGCTAAAAAAATGGTTTTTCGGGCAACCTACTCTGATTATAATGAAACCACAGCCATTAAATCTGAAAAAAATCAGGGATCATAACACCCTTAGAAGGGATTTATAATGGGACTGCGAGGCTCAAAATCCCAAATTCTATCATTTACTATTTTTTATTAATTTTTTTAATTCTTCATAATCTTCAAAAAATCTAATTTTTTTTGCATAACCTTATTTTGGTTTTATTAGATTTTTAGTGGTGCTTTTATAATTTTTAGATTAGTTTGACTCTTTAACGGATTTTTAGTAGTGTTTTTATAACCTTTTTTAAAAAATTTAAATAAAAAAGAATTATTTTTTAATACACAACAGATTTACCTATTTATTAGATAAGTCTATTTTGAATATTTACAAAACGGATTTATCTAATAAGAGGATAAATCCGTTATTATAAATTTACAAAACGGAATTATGTGTTGCTTAGGTAAATCCGGTTTGCAAAAATATAAAAACGGAATTAGGTAAATCATTTTTCTTCTAAACGGATTTATCTAATTTAAAGATAAATCCGTTTTGGAAAAAACACTAAAATCATAAATCTGTGTGAAGAAATTTATAGGGGCATTCTGGGAATAACAAATTTTGTGGGGGTACAGAGGGATATGGTGGGGGTAAAAAAAATCCTATCTAGAATAAAAGGGGATAGGCTAAGATGAGCCCAATAAGCACCCCCAGCCACTGCGAACAACTCACATGGCAAATGTGGGACTTGGATTCTCTCCTTCCCACTAACCCTACATCTCCCTCCATCATCTCTATCTCTCTCTTAATTCCATTCTCTCTCATCGTTATTTATTAATTTTTAATCATTTTCTCTCTCCTCCCACCTTTATATTTTGTGATGGAGAGGAAGGAGGGAAGGAGAGGATCCAAAAACGGAAAAGAAGGACCAATAGAGCGGTTACTCGAAAGATAACAAATCGTGTTCTAAAGGCAACCCCCCTCTTCTCTCACACCTTTTCTCTGGTTCTCTACCCGATCTCTACTATTTTTTTTTTTGAATTATTATTGGGGTTAGGTAAGCTGCTAGAAAATGTTAATAAGTAGACTTTTAATAGAGCAATTCACTCAATCTTGTACTAGTAAACTAGCCCTAATACCTGTGCGATGCATGGGGTCGGTTATATTTGTTGTGTAAAATATAATTTTTTTTAGTTTGGACTATTGTTGGCTACCTACGGAGCGTCCCAACACTTTCAACGAAAGACTTATGCCACTTGTGATTAAGAGCAAATTTTGCACTGACCAACATCGAGTATGTCCACTACGAGAATCGAACTTGGGAGCACTGAGTCGGCCCCTGTGTCCCAAGGTAGCTTATGCCAGTGGACCAACGGTGTTGATTTGTAAAATATATAGTCTAATAACTGCGTATAAAAATTAAATTATAAAATTAAACATCAATAGATAATAGGAAGAAAAGATCTAAAGAATTTTAATAACATAATCCATATCTATTAAATGTAAATAGAAAAAGTATCTATCGCATATTATATATTTAAAGACAAAGAAGCAACTCTTCAATAGAATTACACTACAGAGCTCAGGTAGTTATATTTACCTTATTTGAGCCAAAAGTATAATGTCACTTTTTGTTTTCATTAGTATAATAATCAACTAATTTTATTCAAGTCATATGTTCAATTAAGCACCTCAAATGCAAAACTAAAATCTGCAAGATCTCGAACAAAGTTGAAAGAAGATAATGAGGGGTTCTATTGTAAATGCTACAACATGTTACTCAACTATAAAATAAGGATAAAAATATAAACGCCAATAAAGAAGACAACACAAATAGAAAGCGAAACGTGTGGGTATATATCATGCAGGGTTGGATGAAAACCACAAATAAAATAGAAGCACCTATTCAAAGTTGAAAGAAAATGATGTGGGGTTCTATTGTAAAAGGAAGAAAAGAAGACAACACAAAGAGAAAGTGAAATATGTGGGTATCATGTAGGGTTAGATGAAAACCACCAATAAAATTAGAAGCACCTAAACAGAGTTATGGGGGTTTCTATTGTAAATATGGTTGAAGTTCCCGCATGAGTAGGCATCTATGACATATTATAGATTGCAAGAAAAAAACGCAACTCTCAGTAATGATGAATTCAACCAAACACGAATACATGAGTTATTCATATAAATCGCAAATCCTAAAAAATTTAAGAAATATATTTGTGATTTGATAGTGATCAAACTAAATGGATTCAATAGATATTTTAGGTTCACAATAATATGGTTCTAAAAAATACTAGGAGACGAAGTATAAAAAAAATTATTTTTTAAAAGGTTAAGAAAAATATGGTTCTAAAAAAATATAAAGAGAAGAAGTATAAAATGAATTTTTTTAAAGTGGTGAAATTATTAAAAGGGTGAGTTGCACGGGTTAGTGTCACGAAATTGGTTTTTTTTAATCAAACCGGTTATTATTATTATTTTTTGATTAACAACAGGGGCAGAGCTTTAAAGAAGAGAACAGTCTAACAGATTACACGACGAGGGGTGGAAATCCCCAAATGATCATTGAACAACACGTGTCTCAACCAAGTTGGACACTGCTCAAAAATAATAAGTTCCTCATCATGAGCACAACCCCAATTAGCTAAAGCATCAGCACATTGATTAGCTTACCGAAAAACATGAATAATTTTCACTTCCCAATTAAGCCGCAGCAGCCTATGCACCTCACGCAACACTAACGGAAAGCGATTCCGAAACAATACGGCGCGAGCCACCTCCGAGTCTACCTGCAAAATGATCTTGCTCCAACCCCTAATTTGACACAACTTAAGACCTTCCAAGACACCCCAGAGCTCTGCCACCATCGCATTACAATGCCCAATCCTCTTCGCAAAACCACCCAACCACTGACCAAGATGATCACAGCCAGCAATATTCCTGTCCGTCTTAAAGGCTCCATTAGTATTAATACAAACCCATCCATCATCAGGAGGAACCCAAGAAATGTCTTTCCATATGTAGTTCTTGTAACACCCTAATATTTCTATCAAATAGAAATGCTAAGATGCACGAAATGACATACATCAGAGTATTATTTTCTGTTTAGATATTGAACACAACTAAAATTTTTCGATGATTAACATCAAACAATCTTAACATTCCATAACTTAAGTGAAAACCATATCGGTTCCATGTCTTTCAATATCCTCATGACCTAGTGTTCAATACCATCACAAGAAAAGCGGAAACGATTACATAACGTAAAACAAATTCAAGTCGTATTGTCGAGTTACAAGGACAACAAGGGAACTCAATATCAAAGATAAAAGATCCAAGTCTTCGAACTTCTCCTCAAGCACGTCACCTACTCGTGCCTCGTCGCTTTCTTCTTTCTCTGTCTCTCTGAAAAACAACAACATATAAAGGGTGAGATAAACATTATCTCAGTGAGTCCTACCGTGACACCTCACAATGACTCTCGGTCCATTTATTTTTGCTCATTTAATCGTAGTCCATATAGGTCCTACGTGCATATAGCTTTTCCTGTCATGCCATAGTACATCTCTGGTAATGACCACGCATTTACCATCGAACCTCTCCACTAGTTTACACTAGCTTCAAACCTTCTGAGGCCCAGGTTCTGGGGCTCATGACTTCCTCTCCCCTAGTATACTAATCAACTGGGTCGTCACCCATCCTTTGATATAATTTATATATCTTAACCTTCATTGAACATTTAGTTCCATGACCTTGAACAATAGTTTGAACATTTAGTTCCATGACATTACATATAACCCATGTTCGCTCACATGTACTACATTGCAGTTTTTGAAACCTTTTCGACTTTCAAAACAATTTACATTAAACATTGCAATCATGTTCAAAACAGAGTATTATTGATTCCATGACACGAGGGATGGTTGGGAAGAAGATTAGAAGAGGTTTGGAACCGAAAGGAGCGACGAAACGAGAATTTTCCACCTTGAACCTGAACCACACGCACGGTCCGTGCCCTAGGGGCGCACGACTCGTGCGTGTTGCACCATTTTAATTTAGCCAACAACGAAACTGGCGCACGGTCCGTGCCACAGGGGCGCACGGTCCGTGTGCTCTGTTCAGTATACCAACATCAATCTGTTTCTCTCGTTTCGCTTCTCTGTTCGCGTCCAATCCGTATTCCGATCGAAATCCAACCTCAAAATAGATAATACCAGACAATATTCCAGTCCAAACAACATCATTCAATCACAATGCATCAATCAATCAATCAATCGTCCATAAGTAAACACATTTTCACAATTACGGTTTTCGCAAAACAACGGCTTTTCAACGAAATCGAATGAAACGAAGAACGAAACCATATTCTCAATCACATGCAAGGTTAACACAATAAAATTGAAAACTCTAAGAGAGTATAGAACTCACTGATTTGACAAACTCGCGAGAAATCACGCCATCACACGAAACGATCGAAAGAGCACATACAATGTTTCAAGAAGTTGAAAACTCACCTTGAGCTTCAAAATCCAACAATGGCAAATGATGATTTAGGGAGAGTTAGGTTCTGAAGTTGGTATCAAAGAGAAGAGAAAGAAAAATGGAGTAGGATGATGGAAAAAGAGCTTACAAGGAACAAGGTTTGAAGTGGTTTCCTTTTCTCCCTTTCCTCTTCTCCTTCGCCACCCTTCTCTTCTAAAATCTCTATTTCTGAATTTTCACTTTGCTGGTTTGAATGGCAAGAGAGTGGGAATCAGATGGGTTAAAAACTGAGGTGTTTTAAAAGAAATGGAAATGACCATTTTGCCCTTATGTTCAACTCTCACTTAAATTCTCATTTCTCTCACTTTCACTTTTCCAATTTTGTTTCCAATTTGCTGAATGAGAGGGAAAGGAGTAGGATCAGGTGGTCTAATGAGCTGAGGGTTGTTTTAAATGGGGTGAAATGACCAAAATACCCCTGGTTCCCTAATCCTCACATAATTCTATTTCTACCCCAGAACAATCACATAATTCATACGATTAATAATTAAATGTTGCTTTCACGCTTTTAACATGTCCATGACTTGAATTATTATTTTATCGAATAATAATTCGCTAGTTAATTTCATAAAACGAAATTAACCGAAATTAGGGATGTTACAGTTCTGGTTCCTGCATTGTGAAGCACTTTGCATAGCCAAACCGGTTATTTAGGAACGGACTTTGAGTATTTGAACAATTAATTTTTTTGAAACACTAAAGTACCCAAAAACACACCGCTTAGCATTGCACCTTAGTTTTTGTCAAAAAAAAACATTGCACTTTACTTATTTTGTCACAAAATTATTATTTTTTCAACAAACCGGTTACTGAAGAACAAACTTTACATATTTGAACAGTTAATTTTTTTGTGAATCCTAAGGTACATCAAAACACACCGCTTAGCATCTAACTTTAAGTATTTTGTCATGAATTTAATTTTTTCACCTAACCGGTTATTGAGGAAAGAAAGTCGCGTATTTGAACATCTAAATTTTTTTCGGACCGTAAAGTACTCTTTAAAATATGGAAAAGAAAAAAAGAAAAAATTGCTAAAATAACCCAAAACACACTACTTGGCACCGTACTTTACGTATTTTATCACGAAATTACTCTTTCTTCACCAAAATAGTACTCTTTAAAATATGGAAAAGAAAAAAAGAAAAAATTGCTAAAATAACCCAAGACACACTACTTGGCACCGTACTTTACGTATTTTATCACGAAATTACTCTTTCTTCACCAAAATAGTATTTGTGGAGCGAATTACGCGTATTTGAACAGTTAATTTTTTCTAAACCCTAAAGTATATAAAAACACACTGCTTATACGTATTTTGTCATGAAATTAAAAAAAATTCGGCTAACTTGTTATTGTGAAACGAACTTTCCATATTTGAACACCTAAAATTTAATCTAGAATCTAAAGTACCCAAAAACAGACTACTTAGCACTGCACTTTACGTATTCTATCACAAAAATTATTTTTTCTTCACCAAGCCGGTTATTGGAGACCAAACTACATGTATTTGAACAGTTAAATTTTTTTCTGAACTCTAAAATACCTTAAAATACATACATCAAATATGAAAAAACAAAAAAAAAACAAAAAAGTAGATGAAATATGAAAAAAAAAATAAAAAAAAAAACTAAAAATTTGCTAAAGTTGGCGCACTGCCAAGCCACTTTATATATAGAGATATCAAGGCAATATAGTAATATAAGTTTGACTTAATTACAGTTCTGGTCCCACTATTTTCACCAATTCACGATTTTAGTCTTCCAAGAATTTTTTTCACGAATTTAGTCCCTCTACTTTCATTAACTCACGATTTTAGTCTCCCAAGAATTTTTTTTCATGAATTTAGTCCCCCTATTTTCCCAATTTGTAAAATCAAAGTCTCCCTCTAATTTGTCAAAATTGGCGCTGAGTTGTCAGTCACTTATCCTACATGACTGACACACTGGCTTGCCTTATTCGAATTTAAACATAAAAATTATTATTATAATTATTACAAAGAAAAGAATAGTTTTGTGTTTATAAAAGTTTAAGCATAAACATAAGAATAGTTTTGTGTTTTTGTCCAAAAAAAAAAATAGTTTTGTGTTTATAAAAGTTGATAAAGTTCTGTCAAAAAAAGTTAATAAAGAACAATATTCTTGTGAATTTGGAGTTCAAATTTTCTTCATTAGATATACTTGACTATCGAAGTGAGTTTTGAATCTCTCAAAAAGATATTTCTATACATATGACAGGACCAAATCCACGGCAACGTGCTAAAGAAACTAAGCTATCTCCTCGTGATTATACCTACTGTTCACAAATTTCAATTGGTCTGCTTTTGAAAGAACGATGCTGGGTTTGATGGGTTTGGGATTAGGGATCGCGAAGGGAGAGGAAGTATCGAATGAAGAAGAAGAAGGAATTTTTATTTATTAAATATAATAATTAAAAAATAATTTTTCTAATAGTAATAATAATAATAGTAATAATAATTTTTATGTTTAAGTTCCAACAAGGCAAGCCGGCGTGTTAGCCACGTAGGATAAGTGACTGACAATTCAGCGCCAATTTTTGAGCCACATTGACTCCCTCTTCCTTGTCTTTGTCCTTCTTTGCCTTTGACCAACAGTCACTGGCATAATGCCCAAATTTCTCATAGTTCCAACACTGAATTTTCTTCTTATCAGTGGGTTTGGTTCTTTGTGCTATGGGCACATTCCTGATGCTACTAGAAAGAAACTTGAAGACAAGAATAAATCTCTTATCTTAGTTGGTTATCATCCTACTGGTGCTTATTGGCTGTATAATCCTAATAATGATAAAGTTGAAATTAATAGAGATGTTGTTGTCTTGGAGGATGAAAGCTGGGATTGGAAGAAATCAAACCAAACCAGCTCTCAACCCTCTGTGACAGTGAATCTAGAACCTATTGAGGAGGTGACAAAACCTGGAAATGTTCCTAATGGTGATGACAGTGAAGAGGAACAAACTGAGGAGGTGGAAGAACCTAGACCTCAGAGGCATAGACAGATGCCTATAAGATTTAATGACTATGAGGTGAATAATAATGTTGAAATCATCAATGAAGGTGATTTAGTGCAGTTTGCAATGCTGGCAGATGCAGAGCCAGTTAGTGTCAAAGAAGCCTTGGATGATAAGGCTTGGAAGGGTGCAATGGTAGAAGAACTAAAGTCCATTGAAAAGAATGATACTTGGAAGTTGACCAAATTACCTCAAGGTCAGAAATCTATAGCTGTGAAGTGTGTATTCAAGCTGAAACTTAATCCAGAAGGCAAGATAGTGAAGCACAAGGCCAGGTTAATGGCCAAAGGCTTCCAACAAAGGGAAGACTTTGATTTCATAGAAGTATTTTCTCCTGTTTCTAGGCATGAAACAATCAGATTGGTTATTACTCTTGCTTGCAGCAGAGTATGGCCATTGTTTCACCTAGATGTGAAATCTGCTTTTCTTAATGGGCCATCAGAAGAGACAGTCTATGTGGACCAACCACCTGGATCGGGTTGTAAGTCCAAGTGCAGTAAGTGCACAGTACTTGCAACAAAACAATTGGGTCAGTTTGTTTGTTTTTTTTTTTTAAACAATTCAGCGCCAATTTTGACCAAATTAGAGGACTTTGATTTTATAAATTGGGAAAATAGGGGGACTAAATTCGTGAAAAAAGTTATTGGGGGACTAAAATCGTGAGTTGCTGAAAATAGGAGGACTAAATTCGTGAAAAAATTCTTAAGGGACTAAAATCGTGAGTTGGTGAAAATAGGGGACTTAAGTTTATATATGCAGGTCATAGTTAAAAAAAATCAATTGTAAAGGTTCTGTGATGATGCACATCGATCCTTTTCTCCCTCAACATGTGAATGTGCACACAATTGGTTACTTATATTTGGCATTTATCATGTGTGTTCAGATGTAACAACTTTCACATTTGGTTCTCCTCCATCTATATCAAATGTAGATGTTGCTCCACTTCCGTTTAATCCCAACACATTGAAAGTGTCAATAACCCAAACTTTATCCAAAGAAAACTTCGCCTCTTGTACTTCTGACTAACCAAACCTTCTTGTTTCTTTGAGAATTGCATGGAAATCAATGTAGGTTGAATAACCAAACCTTCTTTGACAAGATTTAACTTATGAAATCACAACATTAGTTGCTTCTTCCTGTGGTATTGACTACTCTAGCTAAATTTGTCACTAGCCTTACCTGTTTATAATACCCTACTCGGGCTAAATTCAATAGAAACCAAACATGGCACAAAACCAACATGTTTTCTCGCAGTGGACAAACTTGTTGTTGGCCAATACAAAGTTTGTTGCTAAGTATGAGCAGTGATTAGTCTTACGTTGAAAGCATTGAAACACTTTTTGGGTAGCCAGCAATGGTCCTGTTTACAAAAACTCAATTTTTTTTTTCAGAAAACAAAAACTCAATGCTATTCAATTCTCTTCTTGCTTTATTACACGATGATAGAGAAAAATGGAAGATACCAACAAGTGCATAGAAATGTAAGCATAACATTAAAGATCAAATTAAGTTGATACAATCTAAACTTATGATCCCATCTTCCATGTTATAGCAAAAGTTTTACCCAAAGGGATATTCAAGCCTTCCATTCCCACCATCATAGTCTTCTTTTCTCCATCTCCATCTCCATCTCCATTCAAATACTTTTGTTCATATGTACTAACTTTCACATTTGATACTTCTCCATCTATTTCAATTGTAGACGTTACTCCACTTCCATTTAATCCCAACACATTTATAGTGTCAATAACCCAACCTTTATCCAAAGCAAACTTCCCTTCTTCTACTTCTGACCAAATTTTTACAATCCCTTCTTTCACAATAGCATGAAAATCAATATAAGTTGAATAATCATTTCCAAGTTTCATTTCTGGCAACTCATCATCATCAAGAAATAGGTTCCCTTTAGCTTCTCCTTCAATTGCACCAGCTGGAAAAGTCACAATGAGACTAAAAGGTGTCATTCTAGCATCCTTAGTTACCATTCCACCCTTCTGCATTGGAAGAATTATACTCTGATATAAATGTACATTCACCACATGCAAAGGTGCATCAAGTGTAACATTTTCTCCATCTTTAGAAACAATTGCTTGTGTTAGATCAAATAAACTATACCAACTTCCAGGTGGAAATAATGCTTCAACTTGTGTTTTTCCTTGTTCAAGCACAGGAGAAATCATTAAACTACTCCCAAGCAAGAATTGAGTGCTGAGACCATAACATTCCATAAAACTTGGAAATGAGAAGAAAAGTGGTCTTGCAATTGGTGCACCACTAATATGAGCCTCATAGTTAAGAGTGTAAAAATATGGAAGAAGCTTATATCTCATCCCCAAAGCATTTCTAGCTGATTCAGCTACTGATTCCCATTGATAAAGTTCTTGTCTAGGTGAAATATTGAAACTTGAATGATCTCTTGAGAAAGGGTAAAAAGAACCAACTTCAATCCAACGGTTACAAAGCTCTTCAGTTGGTGATGGATAAAAACCACAAATATCAGCACCAACCATTGGCATACCAAATATTCCAAAATTTAGAATAGTAGATATTGAGTATCTTAAATCTTCCCACGTTCCTTTATTATCACCAGTCCAATGTGCAGCATATTTTCCAGCTCCTATATATAGGTAGAACGAGATAAAACAAATGGTCTTTTACCTTTAAGTCCTTGAAGTGCCTTATGAGTTGCAATTGCTTGAGAGAAACCATAAAGACTATGAGCATTATATTCCAAAACATCATTGTAATGAACTGCACTAGTGGCTATTGTTTTGTAGCCTACAGGAATTTTTTTTCCTGAAGCATTGATTTTGTAAGGAGGATCATCCCATTTTGTGTTTGTGATGTTCTTGCAATCTAAACAACATGTAGAATTTGGCGCTTTTTCGATCGGATTCGGACATAATCTTCCTTTAGGAATTGTACACTTTCCAGTACAGAAATTTGAAACTTCATTCATGTCAATCCATAGACCATCAACAGGAACAAGTTGATGAAAGCGTTGAATCTCACCACCCCACCATGAAACTGTTTTTGGATTGAGAAAATCATGGAAGTAGACAGCTCCTGGCCAAACCATTGCCATGAAAGGCTCACCTTCGTATTTGATAAAAACATCATTTGCTATATCTCTTTGATAGACACTATAATTGGAGTTGACAGCAATACCAGGATCAATGATGACAATGTATTTCATGCCAATGTTGTGTATTTTGTTTAGAAAGTTTAGAAGGTTTGGAAGAGGGTAGTTAATTGGATTGACTGTGAAGTCCTTGTGGCCATTTATGTGATCATCATCATTCCAAATTACATCAAGTGGGATTTTGGCTTTTTTGTAATTGTTGACAACATCTTCTGTAACAGATAAGTTGTGATAGCCCCATCTGCATTGGTGGAATCCTACAACATACCAAATAAAAATAAGTGTGCACGCATATATAACATACTGGTCAAATTAATATAAACATTATATCTTGTAAATGTTGATTAACATAAGAGAGCATATCTATTCTATATATCTACATCTTAAAATCTTGTCCAAGGTGTCAACAGATTTGCAAATTGCAACCCCGCTATTTGCATGTAATACTAGGAAATATGCAACACATGCAAATGGTGTAAATTTTAAGCAACCCATTTTTTATAGTTTTTTAATCAATCATACACAATGATAATAAGGAAATATGAGTAATGCTATTTAGCCAAAGTTTTTTAGCCAAAAATAGACAAAAACCAAATTACAACATCAATTAACCAAGTTTTTTAAGCCACTAACCAACCTACTTTTTCACAGTTTTCTAGGCCATTGACTAAAAACTGTGAAAAAGTAGGTTGGTTAGTGACTTAAAAAACTTGGTTAATTGATGTTGTAATGTGGTTTTTGTCTATTTTTGGCTGAATTTTTTTGGCTAAATAGCATATTTGAGGAAATATATATGCAACAGAATTAAAGGAAAGAGTGAAAAGTGAATCATACCAAAGGCCCAGTAAGGCATTGGAGCTGGTCTACCAATCAAGCTAGTATACTGATCAACAACATTCAAAGGCGTAGGCCCATCAAAGAAATAAAAATCAAGTACACCTCCAATGATTTTATATGTCAAAGAGTTCCCTTTGTAAAACACATCCATTCCATTGCTATTCAACAACAGAACACCATGTGCATAAGCTTTTCCACCTTCATTCCTTAGATCCATATACATAGGATGTGACCCATATAAATCAGCATTAAGATTAATAGCTGATATATCAGTAGTATACAAAGTGTAAGGATCATTTGGATATAGTTTAATTCCATGTGGTTGTGTATTCTCTCCCAAACCATACAAAGAAGCATTTTTGGGTAATTTAGTAGAAATTTCAAGGTATTGGTCTTTGAAAACCAATTGACCAAACGAGTCAAAAAGAGTGTCTCCATTTGACTTTCTTTTCACTGTAAACCTAAAAGGGTCTGTAGTGTAAGTAACTGAAAATAAGCTCAGAGCCTAATGAGTATTCTGTCTCCGACAATGATATTGTGGTTTTCTGCTACAGTGGTTTCTCTCTTGGTAAGAGATTGTAGGGAACTTCCCACCTTTGGTTCTTTGCATCAGTGATGTGTACCCTTAAACGATTCTCAGTCTCATGTCTGCAGACTGCAAAATAAAAACAAATATGAAGAATGTTCATATGATTAATCAGCTTATTCATAGGGACAAAAATGTGAATGCAAGACTTACTTGACATAGAAGTGTAAGAGGGGGATGTCAGGACCATAAATATTGTTCTTTTGCTTAACTTGGAGGAGACCCACAAGGGCACTGTCATGGGATTTTTCAATAGATATTAGACGGTAACCTTGACCAATTTTTGGAGAAGAAAATTTGGCTTCTTCAGCTACACATATTAGAAGCCAAGTTAGAAGGAGGGAAGAGAGACTCAGCTGCTAAAGGGCTAAGACAAACCATTTTGACTATTTTCTCTTTGGGAAGTTTTGATGGATTATAAATATATAGGATTAGGATAAAGTGTATATATGATCCAGTTAATCTTTTAATTAGAAGGAAAAGTTGGAAACTCGGATTAGGCATAAACATTTAAACTCCTTCCATTATATATATATATATATATATATATATATATATATATATATATATATATATATATATATATTATGGACAGTTTTTCTCACCCATATCTTCGTCTTCACTTAGTTCTCTAGAAATATAAATATTAAACTTGAATTAGTAATTATTTTCTAGTTCATATTTTAGAATTAATTATTTATGTTTATTTGGTGATCAAACCAAAGCCACCTCTAATAAATATTATTCCTTACCAAGGACTTTAAAGATTCTTCCGTATCTAATTCATAAATGATTTAATCACAATTTTTTGGTTCAGAATAATATTTATTAAGTACTACGGTTGATCATGGAAACATATAATTAACTCCAAAGCATAAAGTAGAGAAATAATATATAATATTATATATATATATAATAAGGGTATAAAAAAATTTAACAATTAATACTCGTTGAAATATGTTTCTTTTTCTACATTAAAGACCAATACACCAAGTTTCCTTATAAAGGGATCGGAGGGTATATGTGTGTAAGACAAAATTCCTACCAATCCATGGAAGTATAATTTTCTATACGTGCACGTGAATTGCCATGTAAGTATAATTTTCTATACACTGTCCCTGCCAATTGGTTTTTAAATATTGAAGAACATAATTTAATTTGAATAAAATTTTCTGAATACCAAGAATACCAGATTAAGAAATAATATTTTGAAGACTCCGTGACCACCAAAAGTCATATCAATTAGTCATTCAACTTAATATATATAAGAAATGTTTTAGTTTTTCAATCTGCTAAAGAATCTCCGGCTACCGCGGTTGCTTGCTTTAGGGAAATTGGGATTATTATTTGGTCACTCGTTAATATATACGAGTTTAATATAATCAAGTGGTGATTAGGGATTCAATTTTGAAGATTAAAATGTTTGTGAAAGACTTGTAGAACGACGGTCGAATTAGTACTCCCTCTTTCTATGGTGTGTAACACTTGCTTGTTTTACACAAGTCGTTTTGTAAAGATGGATAAGTATTAAATAGATCCCTCACCACCAAGAAATGAGGCTGCTTGTATCGTTCACGACCTTTGGTGGATCTTGTACAATAAGTGAGGCAAATTAATTGGGCAACAATAATAAGATAATGAGTTCTTTTTTTTTAGATAAAAAAAAGGGTTTAATGAGTTCTTTTTTGTTTTTGAAAACAAAGGGTTTATTGCTCAAAATGATAACTATCCAAGATGGACAGACAAGGCACTCGAATCAGTGATCACAAACCTGTTAAGAGATAAGATAATGAGTTTCAATGATAGTTGGATTAAACCTCCATCAGATCTTATATTAAACAGAGGTAAATTTTGTATTACCTTTGGAAAAAACTAACCAAATCTAATTTTTTTTGTTTTAAACTTGAGTAATTTTTCATGGAAGACTCTAAACTGATTCTTAACTCTTTGGAGAAATTTTGGGACGAAATTAATATATCATATATATATATATATATATATATATATATATATATATATATAACAACATTTTGTTTCACAAAGTTATGCAAAAAAATTGAACTTAGTAAAAATAAAACATAAATTATATTCCCTTAGAATTTTGTCTTATACTTTCGCTCAAATTTAAGACATAAATCAAAAAATTAAAAACAAGTCACATTATATATTCTGTCTCAAACCTATCTCAATATCTCATACAGATTTCGGACAAAGCTCACAAAACTCAACATTTCACACAAATTTGAGGCGGAACCAAAAAAAAATGCTAGTTTTTCATTCCAAATCCGTCTTAAAATTTTGCACTAAGTTGAGACAGAACTTACGAAATAAATAAATGATACACAATATTATTTTTTTTCGTCTGAAATTTGTCTCATTGTAATATCCCCTATTTTCGTTAATTAAATTATTGGCTTAATTACAGTTTTGGTCCCCATATTATGACCAATTCTCGATTTTGGTCCCTGAACTTTTAATTTGACGATTTTGGTCCCCCTATTTTCCCAATTTGTAAAATCAAGGTCCCCCACCCCAATTTTGACTGACTTATCCTACGTGGCAGCCCACGTGGACTGCCACGTAGGCACACCCCCCCACCCCACCCCCACCCCCCCACCCCACCCCCACCCCCCCACAACCGACCCCACCCCAACCCACCACCGACCCCACCCCAACCCACCACCGACCCCACCCCACCCCACCACCGACCCCACCCCCACCCCCATCCCACCCCACCCCAACCCATCCCACCCCACCCCAACCCACCGAGAGCGACGCGACGGGGAGACGATAGGATCGCAAATCTGCGATCTGCGAGAGAACGGGGAGACGAGCGAGAGCGACAGTGGTGAGATGCGAGGAGGGAGAGCGACGGTGGGAGAGCGGAGATGCGAAGGAGAGAGAGATGCGAGGAGGGAGAGCGACGGTGGGAGAGAAAGAGGGTGTGGTTGTGGGGGGGGTTCACGGAGGTGGGGGTGGGAGGGGGGAGGGGAAGAGGGAAGAGGAACAGTGGGGGGGGGGGGGGGTTCACGGAGGTGGGGGTGGGAGGGGGGAGGGGAAGAGGGATGAGGAACAGTGGGGGGGGGGTCGGTGGGGAAGACAAACAGTGGAGGGGTGGGGTGGGCCTACGTGGCAGTCCACGTGGGCTGTCACGTAGGATAAGTCAGTCAAAATTAAGAGGGGGACTATGATTTTTCAAATTGGAAAAATAAGGGGACCAAAATCGTCAAATTAAAACTTCAGGGACCAAAATCGAGAATTGGTCATAATAGGGGGACCAAAACTGTAATTAAGCCTAAATTATTTGGCGTGAATTGATATTGAGTGAACTATTGTCTTGATTTAAAATAAATTAATTGGATTGGTATATACTTGATTGATTTATTATGCAAATGATGTGCTTAATTAATATTAATTGCATCATATCTAGTTAGTTAGAGCCGGTGGGAGTCATTAGGAATAAAATTTTTAAGTGAAGGGTAGTTTTGTCTTTTACCTGTACATATATATGCACCCCATCCAGCTGAATGAGTAAGAGCAACAACAACACCCTTCATTTCCTTTTTCCAAAGATCAAAAACAGCAAAGAGATAGGGAGGAGAAGATGAGAGGCTCGAGAGGGGAGGAAAAAGAGAGAGGGAGAACTCCATGAAAAACTTAGTGCATGTATGATCCATTAGCACCATCTGAATCAGTTCATCTTCCCCTTTCCATCCATACCAAATTCGAAATCAGTTTCCCCTCCAAGTCCAAACCACCATTGTTGACCACCAAGCTCCTCTTGAGCAAATCTGAACCAAAAACGGTTGCATGTTGTGTTGGAGAACCTTAGAACCAACTCATGTACCTGAATCGACTGTTGGAGCAGCTTGGGAGGCAGTTTCAGTAGCTGGGTTCGAAGTTCAAGCCTTAGGAAGCTGGGTGTTCAGTTTTGGGTTGTTTAGAATCGGATTGGAGATAGTTCGTGACCCTCTATTTGTTCGTGTGCACAAAGTCTCGGTGTTTAATTGCTATTGTCTTCAAAAAGGTGAGTTCTACTCGCTTAGGATTTCTGTTTATGTTGCATGGTTGGTTGAATTCTGTTTGTGTTGTTGTTGTACTTGTTGGTACGAAATTTGGTGCAATTGTTGTTAGAAAAATCATTGTATAGGCATTCTGGACATAGGTGCGATTGTTTTGAAACTGGGAATGATAAGTTAGTCCAAAAATTTTGGGGCTTATTTCCTTAGAAACTAGATTGAATACTTGTCATTTTGGATTTGGAATGGTGACATTTGGACTTGTGTAGCTCAAGATATGAGCACCACAAGTTAGGGTAGAATTCTGGAGATAATTTGGATATAGGTGCTGTCTTTCTGAAACTGGGAATCATTTATGTATCCAAAAATTATATAACTTACCTTTTTAGAAACTAGATTGAATACTTGTCATTTTGGATTTGGAATGGTGACATTTGGACTTGTGTAGCTTAAGATATGAGCATCACAAGTTAGGGTAGAATTCTGGAGACAGTTTGAAAATAGGTTCGGTTTCTGGGTATCTAGGGATGATATAGGTATCCAAAAATTATGTGGTCAATTGTTTTAGAAACTAGACTGAATGCCCGTTAATGTGGTTCTAATTTGGTTTAATTTGGAACTGTGTAGCTCAAGTTGTAGGCTCCACAAGTTAAGGTAAAACTTCGTTGAGTTGTTAAGTCATGCAATTGTTGAATTGGAATGTTGGGCTGAACTTATGAATTTGCATGTCATGATTGTGGTTTGATATGTACTGGTTGTTGATTGGTTTGACTGTGGTTATGTGCGTGCGAAGTGGTAGTATCGATCGGGAAGTAATTCGGGTTCGGAACGGAATGATACGATTCAAGGAAAATAAAAATCTGGGCTACTGTGAACAACGCACGGATCGTGCGTTATGGGAGCACGGGTCGTGCTGTTTGTCCATGGGAAGCCTGGGAATGAATTTTGGACACGCACGGATCGTGCGTATGGGCGCACGGGTCGTGCGTAACTCTCGGATTGCCTATTTTAAAAAGTGCTTTAAATCATTCCGAACGATTCCAATTGCTTTCTAATCCTTTCTTCCACCTTCCCCAATGATACTATAATTGAACTGCCCTGAATTGAGTGGTAATTGACTGTGATTGGATCTAAGTTATGTTAGTACCATACGATTGGTTGTGTTTGAATTACGTTCAGGTTAAGTGAATGCTCATGTGATTAACCATTGATTTCATGTTATGACTTTGTGATTGATGTATTGTGCTGGGATGATTGGTTTAGTAAGATTGATAAGTTAAGTTAGCGAACCTTAGTAATCCATGAGAGATCACTTAATAATTAGACTAAGTTAGTAATTAGATCACGTTAGTAATAAGTTTATGTTATGTTAAGTTAAGTTATTGTTATGTTTAAGTTCATTGTTCAGTTCAGGTATATTAAAATATATACATCAGTTCAGTTAGGGTGACGACCCTATTTCAGTTTAGTGTGCTAGGGGAGGGGAAGTCATGAGCCCTATGAACCTAGGCCCCATCAGGGACCCAGCCGATTAGTGGGGACGGGTTCACCGGGAGCTTATTATGCCAAGTGACCGGTGACACGCTAAAATATCAGTTCAGTTTATGTGTTGTTTCTTGTAACCGGCTTAAGGGTTATGAGGACAACGTTCAGTTCAGTTTATGAGTTGCGTCTTGTAACCGGCTTAAGGGTTATAATGACAACTTCAGTTAGTTAGCCACATAGTCAATTTTGAGGACTATGAGTTAGAATCAGAATAATGAATCAAGCATAATTGAACCGAGAGAGTTAGTAAGGGGTTTCGATAGAACTCAGAGACAAGATGTCTCACCCAATCCATTGTTGTTGTTTTTCAGTTAAGCAGGGAAAGTTGAAGACCGTGAGGCACGGCTATGGAGACGCTTGAGGAGCGGCCGCTATCTTTTCATTATGTCTTGTATTTCAGTTTCCTTTGTATTTCTGTATTTCTATTCAGTATCTTAAGACTATTCGATTGTACGACTTATGTCTTTCAAGTTGTAAATCGCTTCCGCAGACTTTCTATTTTGGTACTGAACACTAGTTGAGTGGTGTAAGAACGCTTTATGTATTTTATGTTAAGTTATGTAAGTGAACTTGATGAGTTTTTAGCATCGACTATTAGTATGTGTTAAGTATTTAAAAAGGAAGTCACTCTAATGTATGACAGTCGTGCGCTTTGGTAATTTGTACAAGATAAAAATTATCGGGGTGTTACACAATGGTTCATACATATTTGAAACGGAACTCGGTAAAACATAAAAATAATAAACAATGTTGTATATTCGTATGAAATCCATCTCAAATAGAGATGGATTTAAGGCGGTATCTCTTAGATAGTTATTTCATCTAAAATTTGTTTACAATCCATCTGAAGCTTTCTTGCAGTTTCAGACGAAATTTATTCAAATCGGATTTTTTGTGAGAAAATGTCATTTTTCTAGTATTGGAAGATATATAGGAATATATAATGGCAACGTAATGGGAGGTGGATATGGGGGATTTGGCTCAGGTGCAATCGCGATTACTTGCAGTCTAGCAGTTAGATCTATCTAGATTGTCCAAGTGAGATCAAGCAGTTTGTATTGTAAATTTTATTAATATTGAGCTCTGCAGTTGAAATAAAGATTGTCCAATCTTATTATTTATTTTGAAAAAACGGGGCTAACGGGAGGGCATTTAATGGAGAAAAAGTGGGTGCCGTTAGATATATAGTTTGTTAGTAGTTAGTGAGTGCTTGTAAATAGGTTTGATGTAATCATTTTAGTTAAGAAACTTTTTCTCATTTGTATTACTTCTACTTTGATCAATATGAGTCTTTTAAGTTTTTCTCTCTTATCTTCCATAGATGTCATGTTCTTCAACATGGTATCAGAGCAAACATGGTATCAACTATGAATTTCGCTGGTTTTCAAGTTCCTTCTATTATTTTGTTAGTTTCTTTTTTCATCTTTTTTTCTTTCTTTTTGGTTTCCAATATTTGTGCTTCTTCTTCTTCCTTTTTTTCTTTAGTAGTTTTAATTTTCTTTTCCAAGAAAATAAAAAATGTCTCGCTTTTTTTTGTGAGTTTTCACACAAGAGGTTACAAGTCGGCCTTTTTTTTTTTTTGTCAAAATTGCATGATTTCATTGATAAGCCCAAACCATTACAATCAAAGATTGGCTCAAAATGAGCAAAGGCCTTTTTTTTTTTGTACCCCCATCAACTCCCATCTACCCCCCATCAAATTGCTAAAACCCGAAAATACCCCTGCCCAACTTACAATTCGCTCGGATTTACCTTCATCTAAGGTAAATCCGCTTTGTTATTTTTAAAGTCGGATTTACCTCAGATGGGGGTAAATCCGATTTCAAAAATAACAAAGCGGATTTACCTTAGCTGAAGGTAAATCCGCTTTGTTATTTTGGAAATCGGATTTACCTGGTGGGCACATAAATCCGATTTCCCTAAAAAAAGAGAAAATCGGATTTATCCCACCTAAGGTAAATCCGATTTCCCTAAAAAAAGAAAATCGGATTTATCCCACCTAAGGTAAATCCGATTTTGTTATTAAAAAAAATTGTTTTTTATTTAATTTTTTGAAAAAGGTTATAAAATGCTACTAAAAATCTGTTAAACAGCCAAAACTAATCCAAAAATTATAAAAACACCACTAAAAATCTAATAAAACCAAAATAAGGTTATGCAAATTTTTTCAGATTTTTTGGAGATTATGAAAAATTAAAAAAATTAATATAAAATAGTAAACGATGGAATTTGGGATTTTGAGGTCCCCAGTCCTGAAAGAAGTCCCTTCTTGACGAGTATTGATCCTTGATATTTTTCCGATTTAAAGAATGTGGTTTCATTACAATTTGAGTAGGTTGCCCGAAAACTGATTTTTTAGCCTAAATTATTCTCCCGACGTACAATATCGTCACGTGTTAACGAACCACACACTAAACAGAACCAAAAGACGGTCGAAATTTGTATCTAAAATTTTAACTAAGTTATTTATTAATTAGGTTAACAAAGCGGATTTACCCCCACATAAGGTAAATCCGCTTTGGTTATTTTTAAAAGCGGATTTACCTTATATGGGGGTAGATCCGCTTTTAAAAATAACAAATCGGATTTACCCCCAATTAAGGTAAATCCGATTTGTTATTTTTCAAAGCGGATCTACCCCATCTTAAATAAATCCGATTTTATTTTTTTAAATTTTTTAGTGGAAATCGGATTTACCTAAATCCGATTTACATTTTTTAAATTTTTTAGTGGAAATCGGATTTACCTAAATCCGATTTCCAAAAAAAAAAAATTGAAATCAGGATACGTTCGGGATTTTTAATTTTTGTGAAGGGCAATTGCGTCTTTTTGCAGGGTCGATGGGGGTAGAGAGGGAGGTGGTGGGGGTACAAAAAAAAAACCCCATGAGCAAAACAAGCTAACATGGACCATTGGAGAAGGCCCAAAGTGCTAAGATAAAGCAAGCCAGCCCAAACAGCGCAGGGCTAAAGCTCAAAATGAAGTTGGCCTTCTTACATCCTAGCCTTTTGAATATTTAAACCATGGTTTTGATTTTTTTATACCCACTGTTATACCATATACCCCCACTTTTTCGTTTAAAACATAAATCCGGAATGGTCTTTTTCAAAAATTTCCAGAATTATGTTGTATGACATAAATCCGGAACGTATTTTTTTAATTTCAGATTTATGTTTAACATAAATCTGAAATTAAAAAAATACGTTCTGGATTTATGTTTCAAGACATAAATCCGGAATGTAAAAAAATACATTCTGGATTTATGTTTCAAGACATAATTCTGGAATTACATATTATAACTCCGGATTTATGTCTTGAAACATAAATCTGGAAGGTATTTTAAAAAAAAGTTAATTATTAAGCTTTAATTTTAACTAGCGGTATACCCGTAAATACGCACAGATACCGTCGTGTTATTTGTAGACTCATCTAAACATTTTATTATGTTAGTAGACTAATAGTAAGTAATTAGTAAAGCATTAAATTATGTCCGAGTAAACCATTGGTGATTGGTTACAGATAGAGAAAGATATCAGCATCTCATTCATTTACATTAGAAAAGCTACAAATTAATACTGAAATATGAATAGTATATATTCACAGTGAGTTGAAGTATGAGAACTCAGTCTTGTGCTTTGCTCAACATCTATACCAAACCCAAAAGCAATATAGTCAAGAATGAAGACAATGATAGGTAATAGCTTAAACATTAGGCAAGTTAAAGATGCTAATAGAAAATAATTAACATATTGCTTCTGCTTAGAGTCAAGAATAAATATCTTAATAGCAATTGAGTAAAAAATGAATACGATGATTAGTCATAGTGTTTCTGCTATACCTTTTTTTCTTTCTCAAACACCAATTATTAATAGCAAAAACTCAAAGATGCAAGCACATTTGTCATCTAATTAATTAGAATTCACTTTTCTACGTTTACTTTTTCGATACCTCTTACCAACTAAGCACGTGATTGTCACTCATATATGATACACTTTAATACCTCAATAACTAAAAGACAAAATTATATGTTTTTAAGAAATACAATAATAGAAGAAATAATACATTGTGATATGAATGGGATAAATATACGTAACTATCTCTACTTGATAAGATCACAAGTATTTATTTCTACAACGTGATGAATATATATTGACTAATGATATGCTTATGTTTTATTGACTAATTACGTACTAATATGAATATCTTAGTCTATAAAAAGTCATCTATTTCTGCCACTGACTATTCGTATTATACGATTTCGGGTGGTCTCAGTTACTTGTCCACCATTACTTTTTATGACTAGTCACTCATACATAAGTGTGTCGGTTGTCCTCTTCCTTTCATCCATATATTTTATGTGTGATTTTTTTATCTATTTGGGCAGTTTTTTTTTTCATATCTATAAAATGCAATATTTCAGTTTTTCATCTTTGTTTTTTTCTATTTGTGTTTCTATTTTATTTTATTTTTTCTGTTATGTTTTTATATATTTAAATTTTAATTTAATTTTTTATTAAAGTATCCCAGCCGTGTCGTATCTTGATTTTCAAAATTTTCCCGTACCCCTGTATCCGTATCGTGTCGTATCCCGTATCGTATCCGGTATCCAGGCTTCATAGGAGTATAACAATGGTTCTTCCCCTTTAAAAATCAAATTATTTCTAGGAAGCAAGATGTAGCTAACCATAATATATGTCTTGCCTTGTTAGCCTTCTTTCCTACGAACGCAACCCAGCACCAAGCGAGAGAAAATGATCAATAATGCTAGTACAATGATTACACTGTAGATCAAGCCAAACTCCAATCTTTTCCCACACCTACGAGGCCAACTCGCAAGTACAAAACAGATGATGTTGAGTTTCATGCCCCTGCCCACAAAACGGGTAAACAGCAGTGTCTTCAGAAGTAATAAGAGCTCTCGCGTCGCGATTGCTTTGGAAAATATCCTCCAACCAAAGATGATAACACTTGAGGGTACTGCTGATTTCCACATAGCCGAGCACACCATACCAAGCTCATGAGTTGTAGCGGCAAGTCTAGGGCTGTTCATGGTTCAGTTCTAAAGGTGAACTGCACCGAACTGAACCGAACTGTTAAGACAGTTCGACCGAACCGAACCGAACTGTCTTAGCAGTTCGACGAACCGAACTGAACTGTCTTAATAGTT
Organism: Astragalus membranaceus; assembly: GCA_039519185.1. Lineage (NCBI taxonomy): Eukaryota > Viridiplantae > Streptophyta > Magnoliopsida > Fabales > Fabaceae > Astragalus > Astragalus membranaceus. The sequence continues at coordinate 153,283,321 of CM076847.1, forward strand.
CGGTTCGGCAGTTCGAGCTCGAACCGAACTGTTTAAATTTTGAACTTTTTCCGAACTTTTTTTTACGGGCTCAACAATTCGAAAAAAAAAATTAAAATTTAAAACAGTTTGGTTCGAACTCGAACTGCCGAACCGAACTATTAAGACAGTTCAGTTCGGTTCGGTCGAACTGCTAAGACAGTTCGGTTCGGTTCGGTCGAACTGGCTGAACAGTTCAGTTCTAAACTATTAACAAAGTTCAGTTAATTTTGGTTCAGTTCGGTTCAGTTTGACAGTTAAGTTCAGTTTTTTGGTTCTGATCAACAACCTTTGCGGCAACACGTGATTGGTTCAGATGTTGATAATAGGATCTAACTGAAAAAAAATTTGTTATATTCTGCAAAATATCTCGCAATATATATTCGCCTCCTCCAAGTAAATGTTGGTCAAAATCTGTCCTCAAGTTAAAATACCACTTACATTGATCATTAATCCAAAACCCCCTGTGCTACCAACACATGACTATCGTCTAGCCCAACCTGCATATAAGAGAAACTTCTTTACTAGTTGTTTCTGATTTACAATTATTTTAATATATGTGTCAAAAAAAATTATTTTAATATAATCATTTTTTATCTTTTATTAACTTTTTTGGGATATTTTTTATGGCTTATTTTTAAATATTTTATATTGACTGGTTATTTTTCGATAGTTTGTTGTTGGTTATTCATTTGACTGGTCATTTATTTTTTCAATATTACTTCTAATCAAATTATTGTAAAAAAATTATTTCTCTTTAATCATAATTGTATTTACAAAAGTTTGATTATTTTTTTTGGTTTTACCCAGGGTATCCACCGCCGACCGCAGTGACTAATCCTTTCGTTGAATTGTAGGTGCCTCGAGGGGCAGTACAGTTAGCCCAGAGTTTTAACGCTGCTCTATACCTAAAGTGGGGATCGAACCCCCGACCCTTCAATTACAAAATAATTGTGTCAACAAAATATTAAAATATGACCAACAAAAATTAGTAAAAAATAACTGTTAAAAAATTGTTTAAAATAATAACCCGTAAAAACATTTTGAAAAAGCCAGTAAAAATAATAAAAATTAACTAGTAAAAAAACTCTTTAAATAAAAAAAATAGTAAAACAACTAACGGTCTAAAAATTCTGAAAAAAGTACAAATGGAAAAACTGTTAAAAAAAGTCAAGTAATTATTAAAAAAATCAAATAAAATAACATGACATGGGGTGATTTGGCATGCTAGTCATCAAAGATAATGACGTAACATGTCCTATGTGATATTTTGTTTGTTATCTAAAAACTAGGCTAAAGTGCTTTTGGGGTCCATTATCTTTATTTAAAGTAACGAATTAGTCCTTTATGTTTTTTTTGTCCCAAATAAGTCCTTTATCTTTCAAATTTTTGACACATAAGTCCATTTCCGTTAACAGTGCTGATTTATGTGTCAAAAACAAGGATTTATGTGTTAAAAAATTTGTAACATAAATGACTGATTTGTGACAGAAAATGATTTATGTGTCAAAAATTTAAAACATAAAGGACTGATTTGGGACAAAAAAAAAGATAAAGGACCAAATCGTTATTTTAATTAAAGATAAGGGACCCCGGGAGCACTTTAGCCTAAAAACTAACTTAACGAACGACATAGACCAAAAATTGAAGAAAAATTTATTCGAACTAAAAATGAAGGTCTCATATTTATAGGTACTAATAACATATTTGGTTTAAATATATGTTCTGCCCCTGCAAATATGGTCTTTTTTAAGTTTAGTCATATTAAATTAAGAATTTATTTTTTGTCCTTGGAAATATAACATTTTGCTTTTAGTCATTGTTATTTTGTTTTAACCCCTACTAAATTTGTTTATATTGGAATTGGTCCTTGTAATATGTAAAATGTTTAATTTAGTCCTTTATGTCGCTCAAATTGGATGGACTAAATTAAAATAAAAAAAATATTACGATGACCAATTCCAATAAAATCAAATTTTGCAGAGACTAAAACATAAAAGTTAAGAAGGATTAATTAAAAGCAAAATGTGGTATATATGTGCAAGGAGTAAAAAGCAAAGTGCAAGAAGTGTGCAACAGGGTGATGGTGTTGTACGTTTACTACGCCCAACCATCCAAAAACCATATCCCAAAGACCCAAACCAAGTGACCAGCAGATTCAACTAATTAAATTAAAGCAGAAAATTATTAAGTTCTTTTTTTTTGTTTAAACCATCGCTGGCTACCTACGGAGTGTCCCAACACTTTCAACAAAAGACTAATCTCTACTCGTGCTTCGTATAATTATTAAGTTCTTTTAACTATGATCTGTAACTTTTAAATTCAATAATTCTACAAATTGCAAAATACTATTTTGAATTTGATTTATGCATACGTAAAGTTTTTTACACTATCGACCAATCATAATCATTAAAATTGATTGACTCTTCTTCTCTCAACTCTATTTTTTATACAAAATTGCAATATTTACTCTAATTGAACAATTATGAATCGACAAACAACAATAATAAAGATGTAAAACAATTACATTCACATGCGTGGCCTTGCTAGCTAGCTTTAACTAAACAAGACAAATACAAATGCCGTGATCTAACATGCTTTCTTTTGCGCTATTTCTCTATATCTCTCCATGTGATGTGATACAACGTACAAGCTAGCATTCATGCGATGAGGAAATTAATTTATTGTTGATCATTTTATGATTATCGATCTAGCTAGGGTTCAGATTAACTTATCCTGTTTTACCCAAAAAAAAATATATTATGCCGTTTTACCGAAAGTGGTTCAGGGTTCAAACCCTAAAAACTAATATTTTTTCTACTCCCGTAACAATTAACAACTAATATTGTCTATAAAAAAATAAAGAGTATATTTGTTTCAAGTTTCAATGAATTTATTGAAACGATCTAACCAAGAGTTAGACGAAAAAGCAGGCCACGGGCAACTTGAAATACACGAACAAACCTATCAACACCAGGAAAGGTGAATTTGGGAATACAATATTCCCACGTTTTGCACAAGTTTACAAAAATTATTCTCAAGTATTATTTTCTTCTTCAGAACAAAATTTATAGATGAATTCTCTATTTTATATTCCTATAAGAGAGGGTGGGAATATTTTATTCCACTAAGAATAAAAAGTAACTACTAATACTTTCACTTCTCTTATTAGAGATAAGTTTGTTAATAATTTGTTACTAGTTAGTTTAGAGTTAGTTATGTTATTTATCATTGTTAATTGTTATTTTCTTCGTTTTCATGTAGACTTATATGTATAAATAGAGTCCATTGTATTAATGGTTAATTCAAATTTAGTCAACTATCAATAATATTGGCTCATTATTTTTCTCCACTTTTCCCTTATATGAGTTCTAGAATTGTAATATCTCTATATTTATTTTTTCTATCTTTAATTTTTTACTTTCAAACTAATTATTTTTTTAAAAATCCTAGAAAAATGGCAAATACATACCAAACATATATCGTGATACCCAGGAGCATTTGGATGAGATGGTTTGGGTCGTCCAGCTTAACCAAGATCTTAGATTCCAATTCAGTCTTAAAAATGCAGCGGTGTTACGGGTAAATGATACTCGGTTTATACCAAAAACATATATAGTAAAGATATTATTCTCAATAATTGAATTAAGCTTTTTATCGTAAAAAAAAATGAAATAAAGGCCACAAAGGTATATCCTATAATTAGCCAAAGTGAGTGGGTGGTGTGTATGTGAGCTTTGTCCTTTTTTGTATACATAGATAAACATGGATATTGGGATATTGGAATTGATTGGGTTAGGCTATCGACTTTGTTAGGTTCCAAAGTTATTTTTTTGTGCATGATGCAGACTTCAAACAACACAGACACATGTGCGTGGAAAGAGAGAGAAAGATTATTATTAATGGGAATATATTATTGCAGTTGGATGCGTGGGTTGGGGGGAAAATAGAAAGGGACCCTTTTCTGTAGTACAAAATAATTCCATGGCGAGGAAAATATGTGTACGAAAAGAAGAGGGCTGTTTTTTTTATCCCCCTCTTAAACCATCTACCCCAAAATGACCAAATGGATGAAACTATCCCTTAAATCTATAAAAATTTTGAAAATATCTCAAATCCAGATAAATTTGAAATGCTGTTTTTTTGATTTTCTGGAAATATCGCATTTTACGGTATTTCAGGAACACATTTTACATTCTGAAAATACCATAAAATGAGATATTTCCGGAAAATAAAAAAAAAACAGTCTTCCGGATTTATCTGGATTTGAGGTATTTCCGGAATCCCTCAATATTGCCTTCCGGATTTATCTAGATTTGATGTATTTCCGGAAATCCCTTAAAATTGTTTTTCGAATTTATCATATAATATGGTGTTTCCGGAGTGCAAAAATAAAAAATGAAACATTTATTTGATTAATTAAAAACGCCTTCTACATTAATTTAAAATAACAGATTGCAACAACAAACAAAACGAAAACATAATAGAAACTACTGAGATGGTGGAGTGAAACGACGAAGGATCTCAGTGTCGTTGTTGACATCCATTACAGACTAGTGCGCACGTCCATTAACCCAAACTGGTTTCCGATAAATTATACTAGTTATTTCATGCTCGTCGACCTCCGGTTGCACCTTACGCAGTAGTCTCTCTTTCAGGGCAGCGAATGTTATGCTGTGTTTTAACCTACACTGGAACGTGTCTCGCCCCTCGAAACAGACATCATCATCTTCGTTGATGATGATGCCCTGATGATCAATGAGGCCCTGATTAGTAAAAATGATAGTGAGGGAAGACTATTCGTTGGCCATAGCTATCATCATTTTGTGTTGTGTGTATGAAAGAAGTGAAACCCAATGGGTCTATTTATAGGGAAAATCTGAAACCCTAAAGTGAATTTCCACCATTGGATGAAAAGTGGTCGGCAAAATCTAGACCGTTTAAAGTGTCGGCAAAATCTAGACCGTTAAATAGTGTCGGCAAAATCTAGACCGTCAAATAAAAAATTCGTGGAATAAAATTTAATATAATATAAACTCGTGGAATAAAAATTCGGGCCCACGTCCATCTCCGGAGGTCATAGTACAGCAGTTGATGTTCTATCAGTCCCCAGCGCGGGCTTTCAGGGACAGCGGTCGACGGACACCCGTCCAGGGTGCTTGTGATGACGAGTACCTACCATGGTACTTCCAGGTGTCCATTCCCCGCCTGACTCCGGCTCCGCCTTCACCTCCAGAGGATGTTGGTCCACTTCCCTATGAGTCCAGGGAGAGAGTAGCTAGGCATGTCCAGGATGCCTATGATAGTCTTTTGGCAGTCGACGGCATTCCTGGGGATGTCTATGATAGTCTGTTGGCTGCTTTACAGCTTTTGGACATTTTAGTTGTATTATTTTTTGTATTTTTACTGTATTAATACTGATTATTATTGTTTATTAATTTAGCAAGTTTCGTTACATTTAATTATTTCGCATAAATTTTTTTAATTTAAAAAGAAATATTTTTTAAAAATATTTTTTTTATGAAAAACTAGAGGTATTTTTGAGATTTATGGTAAAATAGGGATATGGGGTAAAAAATCAGCCAAAGAAGACGACCAACAACATCACCAATTAATTAGAATCAAATTTTATCAAAGTGTTCTTCCAGATTATTAAAAATCGAGTTTCGGGTGGACAACTGAGAAAAACATAACCTGTTATATGGGTCAAGTTGAAAGGAAAGTAAAAGGGTTGTCGTCTAGACTTCCATGTTCAAACCATACTCAATTTTGATCATGTGAACGCGATTTTGTTTAGGTTCTCCTCTACTAATAGAGTTTGTATTACACCAAGACTCAAATTTGAGATCTTGAGATGGGATCTGAAACTGTTTAGACCAACCCTTATTGGTAAACTTGACTTAATTAGTTGCATATATTAATATTGTTTTTCAGCTTAATTATATGTACTTAAGAAAAATGCAAAACCATGTTTGTTGCAGTTTTTTTAAAATAAAGTCATTTTTTTGAAAAAAAATCTTTTACGTATATTCATGTATTTGTTAATGTTTTTTAAAAAATAAGAATCTAAAAAAAAATTAAACTACTATATATAAATTTTTTAGAAATAATTTTAAAATTATTAAATGTGTGATTGATGTCTGGTTGCCACATTTCTCGAAAGGTTTCCTTATCCATTCTTTCACTATAGTTGGTTTCCCACCTTGTCATACAGTCAGACTCTCATTTGCCTTACAAGTACACCTACCCAAAATCGAAATCTAACTAGCCTCATCGCACGGAGATCGCGCTAGTATTAACAAATGTAAATGTATTAAATTAATATTTGTTAATATTAAACTCAGTATTAGGTATCAAATAGATAAGAGTTATAGAAATTAGGTAAACACTTTAAAAGTCATAAATACTAGGTAAAAGTGCTCCCGGGGTCCATTATCTTTATTTAAAGTAACGATTTAGTCCTTTATCTTTTTTTTGTCCCAAATAAGTCCTTTATGTTTTGAATTTTTGGCAACAAAATCCTTTTCCGTCAAGATCCGTCTAACCCGTTAGAAAATTCCTATGTGGCCATTAAAAAATTAAAAATATCATACAACTCATTGCTGACTAGTCATTTTTTTTATTAAAAATAAAAAACTGTTTGTTTGCAGAACAACAACAACACGTTCATCTTCACATCACCATTTTCTCATTACCCATCACCAAGTGAAGAAGACCATCATCGTTCCCTCTTCTCACAAAGTGAAGAAAACCCTTTGATTTCGTTTTGGGTTTCAGATTTAGAATTTTACCCTTTTTCTCTATGCAACCCAGAATCACTTCATCTCTATGCAACCCAGAATCGCTTCATCCTTCAGTTCTTTGATTTCATTTTGGGTTTTAGGGTTAGCTTTTGATTTCGTTTTCGGATTTAGGGTTCTATTCTTTGATTTCGTTTTGGGTTTCAAGGTTCTGTTCTTCGATTTCGTCTCATCGATTCTTTGATTTCGTTTTTGTTTTTTGGGTTTTAAGGTTCTGTGTGGTTTGTTGGTGGGTTTCAAGGTTCTGTTCTTCGATTTCGTCTCATCGATTCTGCTTCTCTGTTTGCGTCGTTTTGTGCGAGTTGCGTTTCTGGTTCGTGTTGTTGGTTAGTGTTGCTGGTCTGTGTTCGTGATGAAGGTTCAAGAAATAGTTGCAACAGACTAGCAAGAAGGGAAACCATGTTCAGACGAAATGAGCGGTGACTGCTTTTGGTGGTGTTGTGTTCTGGGTTCCAATTTTTGTTGCTGCGTTTGCAATTGTGGTTATTGCAAACGTGATTCCCCCTCCAACATTTCTGGGTTTGCAATTGTTTTTGAAGATAGGGAGGTTGAAGAAGATGAGTGAGGTTGAAGATGATTAATTTTCAGTTTCTTTAAATAAAATAAAATTAAAATGACCTGGATTAACATTATATAAGCCACATCAGCATTCTAATGGCCACATAAGTATTTTTTGAGAGTCAAATGTTTCTTGTTACATCGGGTAGTATTCTCTCAGGGCAGTGTCTTTCACCAGAATGGGGCAAAATCCTTACCATACCCTACATCCGCAAGTTTGCCACACCAGTGCACTCTTGTGAGCAACAACTTTCACCAGTACTGGGGCAAAACCTGTGTAAGACCCGTCATGAGTCAAAACTTTCTTTTCCACACCTGAGCTGTTTGAAGCAAAATCTTTGCAGGTCCTTTCACGAGTCAAACTTTGTTTGGTACACCCGTGTAGCCTTCTCTTGGGGCAATACCTTCTACTAACACCGGGGCAAAAATGTTTGCATAACCGTGAGTTAGATTTTGCTTGCTACCTCTGGAAGTCTCCCCTATGGTAAAACTTGTTTCCAATACCCAGCCAATTCCCAGCAAGTCAAGCACCTCAAGTAAATGGAATCCCCAATAAACTCGAGGTTGCCATAATACCTTTTTTCCCTACCATCCTGTGTCGCCTTTGTCTTCCCTATGTTTTCCCTCCAAAATACCCTCCACTTTCAAACCAAAAATCCAAACCCAAAAAGTTCCAGCTCTTAAATACCAGTGAATCCATGCATGCTCATTAAGTAATGCTTCAAAAATAGTCAACTTGGAATCAGTAATGTGATTTAGAGAGCTAATGACAATCAAAAAAAAGAAGAGAGAGAAGGTCAAATTTGAGGGTGATTTGCTTGAAAAGAGAGAAGTGGTCATAAAAAGAGAAAAAGGGCCTAAGCAAGTTAGCTGTGTTGAGGATAAACTTCCATATGAGGACAAGCTTGATTGGTTTCAAATAAAGCCTGCACAAAAAGAAAAAATTCTCAGTGAATCCAGCTTTCAAGACAAGTGCATCTTAATTTCAACTCAAGATCATGCATAATTCATGCATTTCATGTCATAGTTTGCATACATTTCGTGTCCATCCATGCATTCCACTTCATGATTAGAATCATACATTTGTGTTCAGTACTTTTTAAATAAAGTAATAAAAAAAAAGAGTCCTCCAAAGCAAGACGTGCATTGACACTGCTTTACTTCTCATGTCGACGGTTCAGCCCTGGCATTTCCCTTCTCATCCTCGTGCTATCGGTTCAGCCCTGGCACATTCTTTCATGCCGACGGTTCAGCCCTGGCATTGTCTTTTAAATTTCGTGCTAACGGTTCAGCCCTGGCACTGCTTTACTTTTCATGCTAACGGTTCAGCCCTGGCATTGTCTTTTAAATTTCGTGCTAACGGTTCATCCCTGGCACTGCTTTACTTTTCATGCTAACGGTTCAGCCCTGGCATTGTCTTTTAAATTTTGTGCTAACGGTTCAGCCCTGACACTACTTTACTTTTCATGCTAACGGTTCAGCCCTGGCATTGTCTTTTAAATTTCATGCTAACGGTTCAGCCCTGGCACTGCTTTACTTTTCATGCTAAAGGTTCAGCCCTGGCATTGTCTTTTAAATTTCCTGCTAACGGTTTAGCCCTGGCACAACTTTACCTTTCATGCTAACGGTTCAGCCCTGGCATTGTCTTTTAGATTTCGTGCTAACGGTTCAGCCCTGACACTGCTTTACCTTTAATGCTAACGGTTCAGCCCTGGCATTTGTCTTTTTAAATTTCTTGCTAACGGTTCAGCCCTGGCATTGTCTTTTAAATTTCGTGCTAACGGTTCAGCCCTGGCACTGCTTTACTTTTCATGCTAACGGTTCAGCCCTGACACTGTCTTTTAATTTTTCATGCTAACGGTTCAGCCCTGGCATTTGTCTTTTTAAATTTCGTGCTAATGGTTCAGCCCTAGCACGATTTACTTTCATGCTACCGGTCTCGCCCAGGAATTGTCTTTAATTTTCTGCTATCGGTCTCGCCCTGGCATCATCTCTGTTGTAATATAGCTTTGACATCGAACTTTAAAAAAAAAAGAAAAAAAAATTCGTGGTTTTCAATTCACCTCGACAATCGCATATTTCACCGGTTAAAATTGAGGTTCGTATCTGTACTTATCTCTTACTTTGATAATACGACAAAACATGGAGAACATGGTTTTGTGTGTTATATCGTAACAGAGTAAGCACAGAGGGGCAACTGTGAACACTCAATTTTTACCGGTATTTTTCAGTTTTTCGAAAAAATTACAAAAAGTAGTCACTTTTTGGATATATTCGGGTTTTAGTTTTTAGCTACTATGCGAAAGCAATTTCTCTCTCTTCGGACTTTGTTTTGACGATCCGAACGGTGAAAGTGGAGACATATGTCCCACGTACCTGCTGTCAAAAAACAAAGATGATCCAACGGTTAACGAATCCGGAATCGCACATTTACGGTGAGAGGTTTGAGAAAAACGGACCAAAAACTGCAGCTATTGCGAAGGCAATTTCTCTCTCCTCAGACCTCATTTCGACGATCCGAATGGTGAAAGTGAAGATATATGTCTCACGAACCTACTGTCAAAAAATGAAGACGATCCAACGGTTAACGAATCCGGAATCGCGCTTTTACGGTGACAGGTTTGAGAAAAACGGGAATGTGTTCTCTAAGTGGGAATTGTTTTCTCTATCTTGTTTTAGTCCCACATTGCTTGCAAGAAACAACAACCCTATAGCAATTGACTATAAAAGAGGTTGAGAGATGAAGGTTTGAAGGGGGGAGTCATTGGCAGATTAAGTGATCTTTTGGGCTAGCCTTTGCTGTCCAGACACTAAAAGTCTGTCTTTGATTATTTTGTAATTTTTTTTTTGAATCGGTTTTTCGGTTCTCAAAGCAGTCCGGTTCGCAGTTGACCTGGTCAGACTGCTCGGTCCGGTTCTGCGTTCATCGCGTTCATCAGCTTAAGGTTAGTTTTGTATTTATTTATTTATATCTATTTGTTTATTTATTTATTTATTTATGTACATATTTTTTGATTATTTATTTATTTCTTTAGTTTCTTTTTGTATATCTTTATTTTATGCTTGATATAAACCCTAGGGTAGAAGACTATTATTTTCTGTATATGTGTTTGTTTGTTTTGCAGCTAGGGGGTATATTTAACATTTTGCTCCTACACACACTCCACTATCACACTTCTGCACACATGTGAGAATAGTCCTATACCCGGACTAGAGAATAACCTAAGTTAGAACGAGACTGCGTAGTGATGGCCTACTGGATGTGCGTCCTATTGGGTGGTCACGAAAGTCTCACCTAGAGTTTGGTCCCTCTTGAGAATGCTGACACTCCTAATAGCTTGCCTATTGTTGTTGATCAGTGTTCTTAATTGGGGTCGTTGGCTCTAGGAACCTTATTTAGGACTCTATAGAGCTACCTTTGAGAGGTTCACTTGATAGAAAAAGCCTTAGATCTATTCCCAAAGGGACCCCTCTAGGACACAAAGGAGCTTAATACTTTTGCATTCAAGCAAACAATAATACAACTCCCTTTTTGCAAACTGCACCCCATTTTACTATCGCACCCTCTCTTCTCGTTTTTATTAATTTGTTTTACAAAAAAACCTATGAAATACATGAATAATTCACTTAATTCCCAAAAAATATAAATAGGGGACTAAGTCGACTGTACAGTCGGGTTAGTCTGCTTTTTAGGTCACTAATGAACCATTACGGATCATGTCCTAAAATCCCTATTTAAAATGAACAATTTTTAAATTAAAATTAACACCAACACATTTCTTCCCACAAATCAAATTCTCAAAATAGGGGACTAAGCCGACTGTACGGACGGGTTAGTCAGCGTTCTAGGATGAATGAGCCGTACGGCTCAGGAATCCTAGAACCCCGATTCCGATAAAATCAAACCAACACACTTCAAATCATTTTCCAAACTCCAAAAACTCTATTTTCCGAAAATAGGGGACTAAGCCGACTGTACAGACGGGTTAGTCAGCGTTCTAGGACGGATGAGCTGTACAGCTCAATAATCCTAAAACCCCTATATTAAAAAACATCAACCAACAAAAATTTTCAGGAAGAACTACGTGACTTTTGAGTTCCTCATTGCACCGGAGGATACGTAGGAGCGGGGCTTCCCCGCCAAGTCAAAATTAAACTTTTCTAAATTAGCCCTTATTAGTCTCTACTATTTTATTTTTGGGTAAAACAAATAAATTCGTAATTTATATTTGCACAATCAGATTTAGGGTAACTGTCTTAGGACGGATGTACTAGGGGTGTAGTGGAATTAAGTTTTCGCCCTTCCCTATGCATAACCGACTCCCGAATCCAACCTAGTTTACGCAGACCAATAATTTTAAGGTAGGTTTTTCTCAATTTTCCCTATTTAATAAATTGGGTGGCGACTCCCTGAAATATCAATTTTTGGGCCGTCTACGTCGGGACCACGGTCACGACAGATGGCGACTCCGCTGGGGACACATGAGAGTCAAGCCTATTTAATTTGTTTGTGCAAAGTAATTATAAGGTACAATTTGGGGTTTTTGTTATTTTTTAGGGTTCCTATGCTCGCTTCACACACCACACATACACTGTGAGCACACAGAGAGTTGGGCTTACACCTGAGCCTAAAAAAACATAAGTTAGAACAAGGCTGTGTAGTGGTAGTCATTTTGGATGTACATCCTAGTGGCTACCATGAATTCCTCATCTAGAGTACGATTCTTCTCTGCGGGTATCCACATCTGGGATGTACATCCTGGTGTGTTTACACTTCTAGAAGAGTACTTGACTCTAGAGACCTAAAATTTCCCTAGGTTATAGCTGCTAACCCAGTGACTATTCAGAACAGAAAAACCATAGATCCATAGGGTCCAAAGACCAGTAGCATGGGCCAACCAACTTAGGTTACAAAGAGAGCTACTCCACCTCTTACCTTATTTTTATACAAAAAAAAACAAAAAAAAAAACTTTTCCCCATAAACAAACTTTTGGGTTCAGAAAATCACTTTTTTTTTCTCTATAAAATTAAAAATCATATTGCATTTCATGCATAAACAACATAAAATTTGCATTACATTTCATGCATAAAAAGCATAAGAAAAAAAGCATGTTGCATTGTAAAATACAAGTGCATTTCAAAAAAAAAATAGAATTTGTTTTTTTCTTTGCATAAGTCCTTAGGAAAATTTGTTTTTTTTGCGGGTAGTGCATCATCATTCTCATTTGTCAAAAATCATTCATCATAAAATTTCTCCATATTTCATTTTGTTTCTCTTTTCATGTATATAAAAATCTTTGCTTGTTATGCATACTTTCGTGAGTGAATAAAACAAAGCACATTATCATTTTTCAATCCTCATAGCATTTCCCTTCAAATGGGGCAAAAAAAAATTTGCATTTCATTTCTTGCATGAAAAGGATTACAAAAAAAAAAGCCATTACAAAACAACACATGTTGCATTTTAGGGTGAATGCTTGCATACATACCATGCATTTCATAACATATTGGTCTCTTTGACTCCTTCTCATAAATTTTTCTTTAAGAAAATAAATAAAAAGGAGTTTGAAATTTTTGTGCTTGTGTTCCAATCAAGCTTAGACTCGTGGAATTGGATCATTCGCTTGAGACTTGTTGGGAAGATTAATCATTAGAGGTGTAGAGAAATAATGTGAGAGGAAAGATATCATGGGGCACAATACTCGGGCATATTGGAAAAAAGGGGGGACATAAGGTTGGTAATTATGTTTTGCTCAAAAAGAGAAGGAAAAAGATGATTGTCATTAGCACTTCTTTAATTATGTAGTTCGAAACCAAGTTGACTTAGTTGAAGTTTTATGCTAATGAATTTGCATGGATTTAAAAACCCATCTCCATCCTTTCTCCCCGTGTCCCCTTAAAACACCGACCCCTTTTGAGTTCTTGCCTCAAGTGATAATTCTTAAAGCCCTTTTAGCTGCGTCATTCAGGGATGAACCGGTGAGCGAATATCGGATATCAAATGTCCATTTCCCAAAAAAAAACAAAAAAAAAAATCAAAAGAAATGTGTAAAAGAGTAGATGTTATTTCAAAATTAAAATTTTGCAAACGTGGAATCATGATTTCAAATGAAGAGTGGTCGTCTTTCTCTATCCCAAACAAAATATATCCCTTACCATCCCCTTTGAGCCTGTAACGTCCCTTCACTAAACCCTGGACAAGGATCGACACTACAATATAATTTAGTGCATTTAGTTTTCCAAAGTTATGAAATCAAACTGATGGTGGAAAAAGTTCAAAAGAAAAGAAAAAGAGAAAAATGAATAAAGCCCGCAAGACTGAAATCAAGTATTGTCAGTCTTGGCAAAAATTAGGGCACAAAAGAAAGAGTGATCAAAAAGCAGAGGGGTGAAAAAAAAAGAGTAATAAAAATAAATAAAAAAGTGAATGATATGAGGTCTGGGGAACACAATAGGAAGCTGAATGCACTAAAGATCATTGATCCATTCCCATAACCCATAATCCATGCCTGTAAAGCATTCCTTTAAGCCTCCCAATCAATTCATCCCGATAACCTGTTACTCATGCCCGTTCTTTGAACCTTCTAACCATCTTTCTTCCATAGCCCATAACTCATGCCCGTAAGACGTTTCCTTGAGCATTCTAATCGTCTTTCTTTCATAACCCATAACCCATAGTCACACTCTGATTGATGAATGATCATTTTCATTTTCTTAATGTTAATTTTGAGATAAATCATTTGCTTCTTTTAAATTATTCTTTGCTCTAATAAAAAAGGAAGTGAAAAAAAAATCCCGCTAGAATGAAAACCCGAAAGGGCGGTCTAGGCAATAATTAGGGAGAATAAAAGAAAATAAAGCCCGCTAGACTGAAAACCTGCAAAGGCAGTCTAGGCAAAAATTAGGGCACAAAAGGGGAATGAGACTTACAATGAGAAGCTTATGTAGTTCACTGGGAAATTTCTTCTACTTGGGCCACACAATAGTGTACATTTGGGCAACTTTGTGAAGGATAAGCTTGAGAGTCTCGAGAAAACCCCACACTGGGGCAAGTTTCGTAAGACCTTTAAGAGTCAAATGTTTCTTGTTACATCGGGTAGTATTCTCTCAGGGCAGTGTCTTTCACCAGAATGGGGCAAAATCCTTACCATACCCTACATCCGCAAGTTTGCCACACCAGTGCACTCTTGTGAGCAACAACTTTCACCAGTACTGGGGCAAAACCTGTGTAAGACCCGTCATGAGTCAAAACTTTCTTTTCCACACCTGAGCTGTTTGAAGCAAAATCTTTGCAGGTCTTTTCACGAGTCAAACTTTGTTTGGTACACCCGTGTAGCCTTCTCTTGGGGCAATACCTTCTACTAACACCGGGGCAAAAATGTTTGCATAACCGTGAGTTAGATTTTGCTTGCTACCTCTGGAAGTCTCCCCTATGGTAAAACTTGTTTCCAATACCCAGCCAATTCCCAGCAAGTCAAGCACCTCAAGTAAATGGAATCCCCAATAAACTCGAGGTTGCCATAATACCTTTTTTCCCTACCATCCTGTGTCGCCTTTGTCTTCCCTATGTTTTCCCTCCAAAATACCCTCCACTTTCAAACCAAAAATCCAAACCCAAAAAGTTCCAGCTCTTAAATACCAGTGAATCCATGCATGCTCATTAAGTAATGCTTCAAAAATAGTCAACTTGGAATCAGTAATGTGATTTAGAGAGCTAATGACAATCAAAAAAAAGAAGAGAGAGAAGGTCAAATTTGAGGGTGATTTGCTTGAAAAGAGAGAAGTGGTCATAAAAAGAGAAAAAGGGCCTAAGCAAGTTAGCTGTGTTGAGGATAAACTTCCATATGAGGACAAGCTTGATTGGTTTCAAATAAAGCCTGCACAAAAAGAAAAAATTCTCAGTGAATCCAGCTTTCAAGACAAGTGCATCTTAATTTCAACTTAAGATCATGCATAATTCATGCATTTCATGTCATAGTTTGCATACATTTCGTGTCCATCCATGCATTCCACTTCATGATTAGAATCATACATTTGTGTTCAGTACTTTTTAAATAAAGTAATAAAAAAAAGAGTCCTCCAAAGCAAGACGTGCATTGACACTGCTTTACTTCTCATGTCGACGGTTCAGCCCTGGCATTTCCCTTCTCATCCTCGTGCTATCGGTTCAGCCCTGGCACATTCTTTCATGCCGACGGTTCAGCCCTGGCATTGTCTTTTAAATTTCGTGCTAACGGTTCAGCCCTGGCACTGCTTTACTTTTCATGCTAACGGTTCAGCCCTGGCATTGTCTTTTAAATTTCGTGCTAACGGTTCATCCCTGGCACTGCTTTACTTTTCATGCTAACGGTTCAGCCCTGGCATTGTCTTTTAAATTTTGTGCTAACGGTTCAGCCCTGGCACTACTTTACTTTTCATGCTAACGGTTCAGCCCTGGCATTGTCTTTTAAATTTCATGCTAACGGTTCAGCCCTGGCACTGCTTTACTTTTCATGCTAAAGGTTCAGCCCTGGCATTGTCTTTTAAATTTCCTGCTAACGGTTTAGCCCTGGCACAGCTTTACCTTTCATGCTAACGGTTCAGCCCTGGCATTGTCTTTTAGATTTCGTGCTAACGGTTCAGCCCTGGCACTGCTTTACCTTTAATGCTAACGGTTCAGCCCTGGCATTTGTCTTTTTAAATTTCTTGCTAACGGTTCAGCCCTGGCATTGTCTTTTAAATTTCGTGCTAACGGTTCAGCCCTGGCACTGCTTTACTTTTCATGCTAACGGTTCAGCCCTGACACTGTCTTTTAATTTTTCATGCTAACGGTTCAGCCCTGGCATTTGTCTTTTTAAATTTCGTGCTAATGGTTCAGCCCTAGCACGATTTACTTTCATGCTACCGGTCTCGCCCAGGAATTGTCTTTAATTTTCTGCTATCGGTCTCGCCCTGGCATCATCTCTGTTGTAATATAGCTTCGACATCGAACTTTAAAAAAAAAGAAAAAAAAATTCGTGGTTTTCAATTCACCTCGACAATCGCATATTTCACCGGTTAAAATTGAGGTTCGTATCTGTACTTATCTCTTACTTTGATAATACGACAAAACATGGAGAACATGGTTTTGTGTGTTATATCGTAACAGAGTAAGCATAGAGGGGCAACTGTGAACACTCAATTTTTACCGGTATTTTTCAGTTTTTCGAAAAAATTACAAAAAGTAGTCGCTTTTTGGATATATTCGGGTTTTAGTTTTTAGCTACTATGCGAAAGCAATTTCTCTCTCTTCGGACTTTGTTTTGACGATGCGAACGGTGAAAGTGGAGACATATGTCCCACGTACCTGCTGTCAAAAAACAAAGATGATCCAACGGTTAACGAATCCGGAATCGCACATTTACGGTGAGAGGTTTGAGAAAAACGGACCAAAAACTGCATCTATTGCGAAGGCAATTTCTCTCTCCTCAGACCTCGTTTCGACGATCCGAATGGTGAAAGTGAAGATATATGTCTCACGAACCTACTGTCAAAAAATGAAGACGATCCAACGGTTAACGAATCCGGAATCGCGCTTTTACGGTGACAGGTTTGAGAAAAACGGGAATGTGTTCTCTAAGTGGGAATTGTTTTCTCTATCTTGTTTTAGTCCCACATTGCTTGCAAGAAACAACAACCCTATAGCAATTGACTATAAAAGAGGTTGAGAGATGAAGGTTTGAAGGGGGGAGTCATTGGCAGATTAAGTGATCTTTTGGGCTAGCCTTTGCGGTCCAGACACTAAAAGTCTGTCTTTGATTATTTTGTAATTTTTTTTTTGAATCGGTTTTTCGGTTCTCAAAGCAGTCCGGTTCGCAGTTGACCTGGTCAGACTGCTCGGTCCGGTTCTGCGTTCATCGCGTTCATCAGCTTGAGGTTAGTTTTGTATTTATTTATTTATATCTATTTGTTTATTTATTTATTTATTTATTTATGTACATATTTATTGATTATTTATTTATTTCTTTAGTTTCTTTTTGTATATCTTTATTTTATGCTTGATATAAACCCTAGGGTAGAAGACTATTATTTTCTGTATATGTGTTTGTTTGTTTTGCAGCTAGGGGGTATATTTAACATTTTGCTCCTACACACACTCCACTATAACACTTCTGCACACATGTGAGAATAGTCCTATACCCGGACTAGAGAATAACCTAAGTTAGAACGAGACTGCGTAGTGATGGCCTACTGGATGTGCGTCCTGTTGGGTGGTCACGAAAGTCTCACCTAGAGTTTGGTCCCTCTTGAGAATGCTGACACTCCTAATAGCTTGCCTATTGTTGTTGATCAGTGTTCTTAATTGGGGTCGTTGGCTCTAGGAACCTTATTTAGGACTCTATAGAGCTACCTTTGAGAGGTTCACTTGATAGAAAAAGCCTTAGATCTATTCCCAAAGGGACCCCTCTAGGACACAAAGGAGCTTAATACTTTTGCATTCAAGCAAACAATAATACAACTCCCTTTTTGCAAACTGCACCCCATTTTACTATCGCACCCTCTCTTCTCGTTTTTGTTAATTTGTTTTACAAAAAAACCTATGAAATACATGAATAATTCACTTAATTCCCAAAAAATATAAATAGGGGACTAAGTCGACTGTACAATCGGGTTAGTCTGCTTTTTAGGTCACTAATGAACCGTTACGGATCATGTCCTAAAATCCCTATTTAAAATGAACAATTTTTAAATTAAAATTAACACCAACACATTTATTCCCACAAATCAAATTCTCAAAATAGGGGACTAAGCCGACTGTACGGACGGGTTAGTCAGCGTTCTAGGATGAATGAGCCGTACGGCTCAGGAATCCTAGAACCCCGATTCCGATAAAATCAAACCAACACACTTCAAATCATTTTCCAAACTCCAAAAACTCTATTTTCCGAAAATAGGGGACTAAGCCGACTGTACAGACGGGTTAGTCAGCGTTCTAGGACAGATGAGCTGTACAGCTCAATAATCCTAAAACCCCTATATTAAAAAACATCAACCAACAAAAATTTTCAGGAAGAACTACGTGACTTTTGAGTTCCTCATTGCACCGGAGGATACGTAGGAGCGGGGCTTCCCCGTCAAGTCAAAATTAAACTTTTCTAAATTAGCCTTTATTAGTCTCTACTATTTTATTTTTGGGTAAAACAAATAAATTCGTAATTTATATTTGCACAATCAGATTTAGGGTAACTGTCTTAGGACGGATGTACTAGGGGTGTAGTGGAATTAAGTTTTCGCCCTTCCCTATGCATAACCGACTCCCGAATCCAACCTAGTTTACGCAGACCAATAATTTTAAGGTAGGTTTTTCTCAATTTTCCCTATTTAATAAATTGGGTGGCGACTCCCTGAAATATCAAATTTTGGGCCGTCTACGTCGGGACCACGGTCACGACACCGCAATTTTAGTCCCCCTATTTTTTCTCGCAATTTCGACCCCACGACTAGTTTCTTATTTGCAAGTGAGGAACCCTAGATGTTTTAGTAAGTATATATTGGGTAAGTTGTTTAATATTGAGTTATTATCTTTAAATGGTATTGGGGTTGTATAATATGGGTTTATTTGGGGACTTTTTTATAAGACAATATTCAATCAATAGTTTTTGTCGTTTATTCTGGTTTTTTAATAACGATGATTTACAAAATGCATTGACAAAACACGTAATGCGTAACAAAAGACGAAACACACTAAAAGAAAGAGTTTCCGGTTTGTTTCCCACCTTTCGTATTGTACAAATGATCATTACTCTTTAAATTTTAGGCTTAAATGCACTTTGGTTTCCCTATTTTATCAAATCTGCAATTTTAGTCCCCCTTTTTATTTTTCGCAATTTTGATCACCCAATTTTAGTAAATCTGCAGTTTTAGTCCCCCTATTTTTTCTCGCAATTTCGATCCCCTGATTTTATCAAATCCGCAATTTAGTATGCCGTTTAATTGCCATCCAATTTTTGGCAACAATGCCGACATGTAAGTAAGGTGGTGACGTGGCTAACACATGTTATGCACCGACACCCAATGATTACGCCATGCTTCTGCCACGTAAGCATTTCCGTAACAAAATTGGACTGCAACTTAACAGGGGGGATAAAACTGAGGGATCAAAATTGCGAGAAAAAATGGAAGGACTAAAATTACGGATTTGATAAAATTCGGGAACCAAAATTGCAAAAAATAATATTATAGGGAGATCAAAATTGCGGATTTGATAAAATAGAGGACCAAAACTACAATTAAATCTAAATTTTACTAAGAAAACTTTTGCATTAGCTAAACCAAAAGTAAATTAAGTGTAGTCATTAACTTTATAATTTTGAGTTAAGAAAAATGAGATTTTAGGGGAAAAAAACAAACCAAAAAAATAAAAAACAAAACAAAAAAATTAAAAATAAAAGAATTAAAAAACATAATAAAAAGCAAAAAATGAAAAGAATAGGGGGGGGGGGGGGGGAGGGGAGAAAGCGTGCCAGTCCAGGCTGCAGGACTGGCCTCGCTTTATTTGTTAGATACCTCTGTTGTGAATTCTTTTCGCATCCACCATATTTTATTTAATCCCAACAAATATTGTTCTACATTGTTTGATTTCCTAGCTAGTTAACTTTGTTTCTTAGTTACGTCAAAAAAAAACTTTATTTCTTACTATATATATATATATATATATATATATATATATATATATATTTAATAGGGCCGATCCAACACCTACAGAGGCTTAAAGCGAACTCTGAAGTGAGGCCCATGAGATTATAAAATAACACAAACCCTAAGAGTGTATATGGATGAAGTATTTTTGGGAGGAATCAAAATAATTTAGTTTAAAATATTTCAATTCTCCCGAAAAGTTATATTTCTCCCAAAAATTCTTCATTCAAACATAGGGTTAATATTTGATTGAATATAACTTTTAACTCTATTTTCACATATTTTAATGAAAACAATTGTTGAACATCATAATCGCAACAAAATAATGCAAACGGAAAATCCAAACTGCATTAAATATACTATTTTTTGACAAGAACATACTAAATATACTATTTAAGTTGGGAAAGATAAATAAATAAATAAACAATTTAAGACTTTTTATTAATCTACATTTGGGTCATCAACTCTCTAAGGAGTCTTTTTTTTTACCAAATCTAATGAGTCTTTTTTATTGGGCTTTCGTTATTTATCAGAAGAGTTATGTACTCAAATAAATCAATTGAAAATATAAAACAAAAGTGCCTCCAGCTAGATTTGAACCCACGAATAAAAAGGATACAAATACAAGGCAATTTACAAACCAATCGAGCTACAAAACTCGTTATAAGCTAAGGAAAATTGATTATTAATATTACTTAATAGTGAAATTTTGAGGCCCCTATTTCTATTAAAAAACTTGAGGCCCAAAGCCCTTGCTTTAATAGTTTGGGCCTTGGGTCGGCCTGTAATATTTAAATTCATAATTACATTAAGCTCCTATCTACTTTTCCTTTTCAATAATGATCTAATTTAACTTTCTAGTGAAAAGAAAAAAAAAGAAAAAGTAGATAGGAGCTTACCTATATATCTTCACTATATATGATAAAATTAATTTCGTTGAAATTTGTTAAATGAAAAAAGACAAAGTATTATCAAAATGCGTCAATAATTTTAAAATGACACAGATTCAATAACGTAATACTTTTAAATTATATGCATTATATTAAACAAAAACGATACCAACAAGACTTAGTTCGAAAGGTAATTGGGCTCGAATCTCACTCTAAGGTTTTGGATTCAAATTTTTAGTGTGATAAAAAATTTATTGGGAGGGGAGAACCACAAACACCAACAAAATCGGGTTACATAATACATGTGGCCAGAAAAAATTAAAACACGATAATTTACTAATAAAATAATATGTAGTTATGAAATTAAAAAATATTTGCATTCGATGATAAAATATATCATAAATTCAAAAACGTGACGCTCTCACCAAAAAAAATCAGAAACGTGAATGTCGGTATAAATTTTCTAAAATATATATTTGAATTTATAGCTAAAAGGAACCATGTGATGCATGTTACTTATCAACTTTATTGGTCGTTAATCTACGTCCGTAAATTTAGTTGGCCACACATGTAACCCACTTTTTCAATGTGTTTGGTTCTCTTTTTTTAATAGAGTTTTTGCCACATCAAAGACTCGAACTCAAGAGTTTGAGATGGAATATGAACCTAGTTAGTGCTCGGGCCAACTCTTATTCGTATAAGAAGGGGGTTATACCCAGTGACGGAGCTAACATAAATTTTACGATGGGGCCAAATGTAAGAGTTTACTTGCATTTTTTGTTCACAACTTTCTTTGATCGATGAGATTGGTTATTGTATTTTATTTTTGGCAATTTTGCTCCCATAATTTGGCAACTTCGGTATTTGTGATTTTTCCATTGCACTTTTAGTTTCAAAAATCTTAGATTGTGCACTTTTGGTCCTCCATTTTTTCAAAATCTATGATTTTTTGGAACCAAAAGTGCAAATAGTCCATGATTTTGAGGATAAAAATTGTCAATTTAAGAAAATTGGTGACTAAAATTGTTAAATAAAAGGACCAAACTCACCACGTTAACAATAATCACTATATTTGTTTGTGATAATAATAGACTTAATTTAATTGACTTGTTATTGTTCTTTTATCTTCTTAGACAAATAAACTTAGTTGCACTAACTAAATAATATATTATTATAATAGCTAAATATAAAATATACCTACCACCTCTATTTATATACATATTTTATTTTTTGAGTAGCCAGACTACTCCATTCTTTAACTACCCTCCACCCCTAGTTATACCATACACCACTTGTTAAGTGGTGAATGAGTGGACCAAAGATATAATTGCCATTCATTCATATCTCTAAATCCTTCTTTTCATTTCCATGGTTTTCGTTGACTGCCCTTACTCCTTTTTCTAATAAAGTAATGGAAACTTAAAAAAAGTCAATTCGTTAGTGTTCTGAAACTTTAAAAAAGTAACGTTAAATATGTAATTGGTATGTATAAAATTTGAGTATTTTAGTTTTTGTCCTTCGAAACAATTTCACCTAATTTTTGTCCTAAATTTTATTTTATTTATAAGTTTTAGTGACTTGTGAGTTAGGGGTGCACAAAATAACCGGATTATCGGATAAACCACATCTATATCCATATTCGGTTAAAAAATCTGGGTATTTTGTTAATTTTTATAACCGGTTATTTCAATTTATCCAAAAAATGGTTATGGTTTTTATCCGATTATGTGATGGATATCCAAATGGTTTTGCCTCTATATATATATATATATATATATATATATATATATATATATATATATTTGAAGACAAAAAAAAATATAAATTTTATATATATTTATATAAATATATATAAATATATATAAATTTTATATATATATATATATATATATATATATAAATATAAATATTATATTAATACTAAAGGTGGCATGTGGCGGCTGGCGGCGGCGGCCATGGCGGAGCTCCAGCAGCCGGCGGTGGCGACCGCAGTGGTGCTCCGGCGACCAGCGCGACTGAGCTCCGGCGGCCGGTGGTGGTTGCAATATAATATAATATAGGCTAAATAGCACTTTTGGCCCTTTATGTTTGCTCCAGATTTCACTTTGGTCATTTATCTTTTTTTTGGTCCGTTTTGGTCCCTCGTGTTTCATTTTTGTTTCATTTTGGTCCCCGACGTTAGTTTTGACTAACGGACGCCACGCCGGCAGTTAACTGCTGACGTGACGTCCGTTATTCATTAATAACGTGGCATTTATCTTTTTTTAAATTTTAAAAACACAAATTAACAAATCAACAAATTAACAAAAACACACAAATTAACAAAAAACAAAAATCACCCAAACACCTTCAAACAAAAAACACAAAAAACACAAATCACCCAAACACCTTCAAACAAAAAACACAAAAAATATTATATATATATATATATATATAATATTTTTTTTTTGCCAAAAAATATATAATATATATTTTTGTTTCTGAATTTTTTTTAAAAATTATTTTCAGGAATTCTTTTTAGATATTGAAAAATATTTTTAAAACTTTTTTTTAAAATAGTTGTTAGAGGTTATGACTATAACTAGTTACGGATATAACCACTATAACCGGTTACATAACCGGTTTTACAAATTAATGACCGGTTATGATATTTTGGTTATGGAACCGATTATAATAAATGGACATTTGATGGATATGGATTGGTTTTGTAACCATGGTTATTTTGTGCACCCCTACTTGTGAGTTTTAATAGCATTTAACGGCTTTTAATAGTACTTATAAAAGGCCAAAAACAACGCTATTAAAATTCATAAAGCATTGTTAAAAGTTATGAGACTAAAACTGATGAAAAGAATAAAATATAGAAATCAAAAGTAGGTGAAATTTTTCTGAAGGGACTAAAAGCAAAAAACTCAAATTTTATAGGTACCATGAATATATTTAGCCCAAAAAAAAAACATTGTGATAAATCTATATATATGTAAAGGAAACCCCAAAGGAAGCTCCACAATTTTTCTCAAGATTTTTATGTATTAAAATATTAATTTAAAATTTACACATAAAGAAGACTTTAATTCTTATGAAAGCACATAATTGCCACTAATTTATTAAATGATTCTCTTAGTGGAATATATATTAATTGTATATCTTAATCTTTATAAAATATTGTTACTTTAACCATTATTATTTTTTATATATGAAAAACTATTACTTGATTTATAATCATGTTGCAATAATTTTTTTAATATAACACTATTAAAAAAAAGCCTTCGTTTATTAGTTTTTTAAACCAAAATAGTATTATTACTTTTAAATATGTTACGGCAGATTTTCAAATGAAATATTTTAAACTTTTAATTTTCTAACCTTTTAAGATTACCTATACAAAGATGCTTACCCATGTGGTTATTATTAGTAGTTTGCTATTTTTTATAAGCATTAGTAAAAAAAACAAATGCATGACTTTTCATATTACAAGTATAAATGCATGACTTTTATTTGACACAAATACATAACTTTTAAAAAATTGTATTTTATTAATCTTTTACCATTTCATCTTATTCATATAATTTTATTAATATTCATTAGTTGAGAAAATTAAAGACTTGATACATTATTGAATTATATGTAATAATATATTATATAACTTAATATATCAACAACTACTTCACATATTTGGTCAAAAAAAACTAATTCACGTATAATTCTATTTTCGTAATTAATAATTAATGATATATATTAACATAATTTAAGAGTCAAATTTTTGAAATTAAAGTACATACATATGATAATTTCTTAACTTTTAAGTATAAACTTATAAGTTATAAATGTATACATATTTTATATAAAGTTTTGACTCTTAAATTATGTTAATTATATAAATTTTTTTATATCCACATCTTAAGTATTTTGTTATAGTCAAATTAATACATTTTAATTATAAATTATGTATAGTATTTAGTATATAATTTCAAATATTTAACGACAATCTTGACATGTAGGTCTATTTTTGTATTTAATATTTATTATTACATAAATATAATATACATATATATATATATATATATGTGTGTGTGTGTGTGTGTGTGTGTGTGTGTGTGTGTGTGTGTGTGTGTGTGTGTGTGTGTGTGTGTGTGTGTGTGTGTGTGTGTGTGTGTGCAAAGGAAGCTCCACAATGCTTCTCAAAATTTTTATATATTAAAATATTTATTTTTCTATTTAGACATAAAGAAGACTTTAATTTAAATGAAAGCAAACAATTTCCACTAAGCTATTAAATGAATCTCTTAGTGGAATATTAATTAACCATTTTTATACTTATATGAAAATGATATTTTCTTATGGAAATATAGAAGTTGATATATTTTCGTATAGTATAATATTATATATATATATATATATATATATATATACACCAATTATAATAGTTTAGATAAGTTCAAAATATTACACTACACATCTATTTCCTTTTTTAAACAAAATTAATATAAGTTTTTTTAAAATAAAAAATAATAAGTTACCCTTTAAAATTCTTTTTTATGTAACAATTATGCATTGAAAGGGAGGTTTCACACTCAAATGAATTATTCCCTTAATTGACAATAAACTCATGAGTTAAGAATATGAATGGAAGAGGTAGAGTTTTAGTCATTTATAGCAAAAAATAACTATTTAAAGGAGAGAAATATGGATGGTGAGGGGAGAGTTTTTGACAAAAAAATTCATAATGAAAAACAATAAGCAAAAGAAAGGAGCGGGTTTTGCCGGAAGAGGTAAATGATTTCATGTTCTTGGCAGTTTTGAAGTAAACTAAGAGATAGAAAGATACATTTGGATCAGTTGGTGAATCATGCAATGGAGACAACAATTCTTTATAAAGTTATAGTCATCGAGAAATCATGTATATTTTGATATTGTTTTTTAGAAAAATTTTACATTTTGATCAGTTAGTGAATCATGCAATGAAGACAACAATTCTTTGTAAGCTTATACGGATTGAGAAATTATGTATATTTTGATATTTGTATTTAGAAAAACATTTATTTTCAATAGTTTTGGTGAGATTGTATTATGTGTTGGGTCTAAATGACTTACTTATGTTCCTTCAATTTTCATCAATGTCTGTTTTAGAGTAAAATAAGACATTTTTTTGTCTTTTAATAGATAGTGTATTTGTTTGTCTTTACACCAAATATACAAATCAAGGACGATGTATATAACATCATTTGTAAGAGCGTGTGTCTATATTTATTAAAATTAATAGGTTGAAATCAAACTTAATTGGAAACTTCAAATATAGGTAAATATATATATTTGATGAGATGAAAAGTTTGTAACAAAAAAATGATAAATTGAATATATATATTTATTAGATGAGATGAAAAGTTTGTAACAAAAAAAAATTGAAAAGTCTCTATGAATCATGTCTCACAAAATATTTAACCACCATTACAATTAGACACAAGCAAATAAAGGGGTCTTTGAAACTAATTTAGTGAGAAAATAAATAAAAAATGTCTATTGAAATGAAGGTTTCACATTCATACGAATTATTCTCTTATTTGACAATAAACTCATGAGTTACGGATATGAGTGGAAGAGGTAGAGTTTTAGTCATTTATAGTAAAAAGTAGCTATTTAAAGGAGACAATTTTAGATGAAGACGGGAGAGGTTTTGACAAAAAAATTCATAATGAAAAACAAGGAGCAGAAATGGTAAAGGATTTCATGTTCTTGGCAATTTTGAAGTAAACAAAGAGGCAGAAAGATACATTTTGATCAATTAGTGAATCTTGCAATGGAGACAACAAATCGTTGTAAAGTTATAGGCATTAAGTAATTCAACATATCAGATAACCTATTTTTGGTTCAATAAATATGTTCTAATCCATTAAGTTTTGTTTTATATTTTTGATCCAAACAACTACTCTTCATATTATAAAAAGTTTTATATACAAACATAGATTTTGAGCAACATATAAAATAATATGTTACATACATAAAATAATTCTAATAAAACAACTTTAAAATCCAAATCAATATTAAAACTAACATTTTTTCTTTTAAACTCAATTTCTTTTTTTATAGTATTTCTAAACTCAAATTCCAGTGGCACTTTAAAATGTTATCACATACATACAATAATTCTTATAAACAACTTTCAAATCCAAATAAATATTAAAACTAATTTTTTTGCTTTTAAACTCAAATTTCAATAACACCTTACAATGTTGGATACTAAATAGAATGTCACATATTCATTATTAATACAACATATTTACCAATAAATATATGTTATGCAATTATACAATTAAATTTTATAACCATTAAACAATATTCATCAAATTACGTACAAAAAAGTTTAAACATTATAATAAAATTAAACAATATTATAATAAAATAGAAATAAAATATTTTAATCAAACCCGTGCAACGCACGGCTTAACCCTAGTGCTAGTCATAAAGCATAAAGCATTATTAAAGCATTATATTTAGCCCAAAAAAAATATTGTGATATATACCAAGGTAATCAAAACCGGACCGGACATTGAACCGGAAGAGGTGGCGGTTCAGGGGTTCTTGGGTTCAACCGGTTGAACCGGGGGTTCAACCGGAATTAATTAAATATATTATTTAATATTTTTATTACAATATATAAAGGATAAAAAACCATAATACCCAAAACTTCACACCACAAACAATTAAATTATGCTTAACTTAAGCTCAACAATATAATATCCAAGTCATTAGTTAAAGTTACACATAAAATTGGTAGGTATAAAAAAAACTCAAAGTTTGACATGTTTAAAATATATATATTTTAATGCATTATTTAGAAAGAATCTAATGTCGCTTTATTTAGAAAAGATCACATCATGTAAGAAAATTGCAAACAATGAAGCTAATGTTGTTGAAAGGTGAATATCTAGTCCCACATCGAATGACAAATAAGAAGAATGAGCTGTGTTTATCTATAAATAGAGCTAGAGTGTGCACAGCAAAATATAAGTGAGATTCTTGGCTTTCATAATATATAAAATATATAAATAGAGCCCTGACACTCATTTTGTTTTACAAAAAATAGTTTAAATTTTTTTATTTCAGTTAAAAAAAATAAAAAAAAGTCATTTCTCAGAACCGGTTTCTGGCCGGTTTTGCCGGTTCTTGACCGATTCTGGCCGGTTTTGCCGGTTCTTGACCGGTTTTCCGGTTTTTCACCCGGTTCTTTGGCCATCCGGTTCTGGGGTCTAACTGGACCGGACAGGGGTCCGGTTTCCGGTTCAACCGGTCGAACCGGCCGGTCCGGTCCGGTTTTGATTACCTTGATATATACATTGTGAAAAAACATAGTCATAAAGCATTATTAAAAGTTAATTACTATTTTTGCATTTTCTATCACTTTAAAATATTTTTTAAACAACCACAGCTAGAAAAACAGAAATTAGAGACGGAAAAAATCCGTCTCTAAACAAGGAAAATCCGTCACTATTAGAGAGCAATATTTCCCTCACAAAAAGTCATAATCCGTCACTAAGAAGCAGCAATAAATTAGAAGTAAAAGTCGAATATCCGTAGCTAATAGAGATGAATCTATTCCGTCGCTAATAGAGAGGGATAATTTCGTCTCTAAAGAGAGGGATATATTCCGTCTCTAACAGTGATAGACATGTTTTCTCGCATAATGAATTGTAAAGTAGTTGTTCTTGTATCAAGGTGACTCATAACACTACATGCCGTGGCTGGTATTTGAAAAGTTAGTGCTTTTCTTCAGTTTCATACAACTGCCTTCGTACTTTTTACCATTACTCAAAAAATAATGTATGTCATTCATTAGTCCTCTAATGGAACAGTGGTTACTTTTGAAAACATATCATAATAATTAATTAATTATCCTATTTGGGCCAAATGTTTTGTTAAAATCTTACAAGGTAAACTTAAGCAAAGGGACTCAGACGATGGTTACTGACTTGCAATAAAATTAATTGCATAGAATGAATAGAACGTTACAGTATTGCAGAGATGTATTCCAAACAGCAAAATCTACTCTAGATAACTTTTCTGGGAATTTAATTTGGGTCTATCTGGGGCTCAAAACTATTGCAAAGATTATAGAGATGTATTCCAAACAGCAAAATCTACTCTAGATAACTTTTTTGTTAATGACTGTTATTAGGACAGCAAAGATTATAGAGATATTAATATCTAAAAGTCGTAGGAGGCCATTTTGTAGCTATTCACTTGAACTAGTATCTTTGAGAACATAATTACTTGAACTGGTGAATATTTACAATGGGATTGAGACTATATATGAAAACAGAAGTATTTATAATCAATCAAGTAATCATGTTCAAGTAACCATGGCCAACAATTAAGTAATCATGTTCAAGTAAACTATGTTCTCAAGGAGAGATTGCATCCTGTTTTTATAAACTATGATTCCACTAAAACAATCCAGAGAGCAACAGTATATGGCTTATCAACTATTTTGTAAATTCAAAAAAAATTTAAAACTCATTTCTCTTTCTCTTTCTATTCTAGTTTACAATTAAATTCTAAACACTTTAGAGTCTCATTGTCTTTATGCAGCTCATTCTCTTTCTCTTTGTGCAGACCTTATGTGCTTTATTTTCATTATATCCAGTCTTTTGGTCATGCCTTTAGAAGCCTCTTTGCAAGAGTCCATGACAATCCTATACACCACCAAATAAACCTGACACTAAAAAGGAAGCATTACTCAGTTTTGCATGGCTGCTCAGTAAGGGCAGCAACTGAATAATGCTGAGCAACCTCTATTATGCTGTTTCAGTTTCTATCAATTTACACTACAAGAAAAATTGAATTTTTCGGTGGGTAAAATCCGCCGGAAAAGTCAAAAATCCGCCGAAAATGTGGACTTTCCGGCGGATTTTTGGCACCGGTAGCCAGCTCGCAGAAAACGGTTTTGATTACACAAACCAAACCACAAAATCCTATATACAATACATTTTTTTTGTATGATTATGCAATGTATATAAAACCTAATTTTTGAAATGAATTTGATATCAATCTATTTTTATATGAGTCTGATATATAGTTTCAACTATGCTCTAATATTTTGTATGAAAGTGTTTTGATGCTAATTAGTAATTAATTATATGCAACAACACAATTTTTTTCTTCTTTTGCCTGATTTATAAATTGTGTTTTTTTTTCGTAACCAACCGAACCAATTCAAACCGCATTGGTTTGCTTTGGTTTTTTTTTTAGAAGCCAACTGAACCAAATCAAATCGCATCTTTGGGGAAAAAATGAGTAGTTTGAATAGTACAATTATGTTAAAATAAAAAATTAACGCGTCTTCCAGCTATGGAATTGGGAGGAACGAAGCACTCTGGTAGGTGGTGTGTACAAAAAAAACTTGCACATTGGAGTATAAAAGAATGTTGGCAAATTTGGGCATTGTGTAAGTCAAGAGTTTGACTTTAGTGGTCTCAAGTTGTTGAAAAACCAGGCTTAGCTCCCTGCTATGAATCAGTTCAGGAATTTCTATAATTAAACAAAATGTAAATCTTTAAAATCAAATAGTACTATGTAGGGGGTGGACAAACGGTCGGGTAGACCGGATTCGGTTTCAAAATCGTCCACCCAAGGAAAACTGAGAGAGGCAAATCTCCATCCATTTCCGCCCATTAGAACCACCGGTTTGGGCGGTTTCGGTTTGATCGGATTGCGGGTTACACGGGTGGTTTGGTTCGGTTACTGATGGGGCAGCAATTCTGATTCATGTGGTTCTTTTAGATTTAATTATTTTGTTTCTTCACCAAGTCATTTTGAGCATACATTTTTTTTTTGCACTTCTGGTGTTTCCTAGATCATTATGCTGGGAGCAGTCAGAATAAATGGCATGTATGAAAAGCTGGAATTATCTCGGCAGATAGGGGAGAATGCGTACTATCTTTTCCAGAGAATCCTACATCAACATTCATTTCTCTTCTCCGATTTTCATATTGACCAAATCATTTTGTGTTGCTTCCATGGAGTTACAGAGGTCTCTCCGATTCTCAATTGTTTTCCCGTCTTCCATTGCTATGCAAGTCCTGTTATCCATTGAGTTGTGTGTGCTTTTCTATTTACAGCCTTGCTGTTATGTCTCCGGTCGGATTCGGTTTTGGGCAGTTTGTTTTTATGAGAACCAGATCCGACCAGAGGAACCCACTTTAACCCATTGGACAAAACCGATTACCCGCCAAACCGAAGTAGCACATCCGAAAGCTTGTCGAATTTTGCGGGTTTTACGGATTCGAGTCGGATTCGGTTTTGTTGTCCACCCCTACTATGTGTGGAGTTGTAAGACATGAAGTAGCTATCCGCCTAGGGTTTGGGTTTTGATGATTAAGACTTTTTTGAACCATCCCAAACCCCATATCTAGGTGACTGATTTAAAGCATCTTAGGGGTTGAAAAAAACTCCTATGGGATGGGATAGCATAGCATGTACCCCAAATGGGATTATATATTTGATTTTTACAAACAGACCTCAAATAAAATTATCAATTTGTATATCTTATTAACAAGACACATATTTAATTTAAGGGTAAAATTGTCGTTACACTCTCTTTTTTCTTTTCTTTTCTCTTTTTTCTTACACTCTCTTTCTTACTTTTCACTTTCCTCTTACACTCTCTTTCTTCCTTTTTTCTTTTTTACTTTACTTTTGCTTTTCCCATAAATAATTATTGTCTTTCTCTTATCACATCACTTTGATTTTTTTAACTAAATATCTAAATTTATACAAATACTACTCTATTAAAATTACCTATAAAAATGTAAATGAGTCACACTAAGAAACAAAAAAAAACTATCACATTTTTGAAAAAGTTATCACCTTCAAATTTTAATTTTTCTATTGATAATCTACTATCACCTCTTATTGATAATCTACTATCCATCTTTTACTATTTACTATAATCAACTAAATTAATTCAAACTACGAGATAACTGTAATGATATATAAAAAACAAGCGATAACTGCACTGATATATAAAAAAAAACACAGGATTAATATTTGTCATTGATAATTTAAGTGTGGCCTAAAACAATCTACTAATCAACTAAAATAATCAGTTGAAATTGCAAAATAACTGCACTGATATATAAAAAACACGGGATAACTGCAGTGATATATAAAAAACAAGAGATTAATATTTACCATTGATAATTATAATTTTTGAAAACTACAATAAACCTGCTATCTAAAAAAACAAGAAGACTTAATGACTATTTAAACTGATTAATATTTAAAACACATGTGGCAATATTTGTCACTAATACCTAAAAAAGGACAACTAATTGTTATTGATGTATAAAAAAACACAAGATAAATATTTATTATTGATAATCTAGTATCTATCTTCTACTATCGACTAAAATCTACTAATCAACTCAAATAATCAATTGAAACTATAAGATAACTGCAGTGATATATAAAAAACACGAGATTAATATTTACCATTGATAATTATAATTTTTGAAAACTACAATAAATCTGCTATCTAAAAAAATAAGAAGGCTTAATGACTATTTAAACTGATTAATATTTAAAACACACGTGACAATATTTGTCACTAATACCTAAAAAAGGACAACTAATTGTTAGTGATGTATAAAAAAACACAAGATAAATATTTCTTATTGATAATCTACTATCTATCTTCTACTATCGACTAAAATCTACTAATCAACTCAAATAATCAATTGAAACTATAAGATAACTGCAATGATATATAAAAAAAACACGGGATAACAGCACTGATATATAACAAAACACATGATTAATATTTGTCATTGATATATAATAAAAAAATTTGAAGACTACTATAAACCTACTATCTAAAAAATAAATAATATTTAATGACAATTTACACAACTGGTTAATATTAAAACAAATATTTCTTATTGATAATTTACTATCCCTCTTTTACTATTTACTATAATCTAATAATCAACTAAAATAATCAATTGAAACTACGAGATAACTGCATTGATATATAAAAAACACAGGATAACTGCAGTGATATATAAAAAACCACAGGATTAATATTTATCATTGATAATTATAATTTTTGAAAACTATTATAAACCTACTATCTAAAAAAACAAGAAGGCTTAATGACTATTTAAACTGACTAATATTTAAAACACACGTGACAATATTTGTCACTAATACCTAAAAAATGACAAATAATTGTTACTGATATATAAAAAAACACGGGATAGATATTTCTTATTGATAATCTCTACTATTTATCTTTTACTATCTACTATAATTTATTAATCAACTCAAATAATCAATTGAAACTATGAGATAACTGCAATGATATATAAAAAAACAACGGGATAACTGCACTGATATATAAAAAAACACAGGATTAATATTTGTCATTGATAATTAAAATTTTTGAAGACTACTATAAACCAACTATCTAAAACATAAATAATAATTAATGACCATTTAAACTACTGATTAATATTTAATACAAATATTTTTTATTGATAATATACTATCTCTCTTTTACTATCTACTATAATCTACTAATCAACTAAAATATTCAATTGAAACTACGAGATAACTGCATTGATATATAAAAAACAC
The DNA here is from genome assembly GCA_039519185.1 of Astragalus membranaceus. Taxonomy (NCBI): domain Eukaryota; kingdom Viridiplantae; phylum Streptophyta; class Magnoliopsida; order Fabales; family Fabaceae; genus Astragalus; species Astragalus membranaceus. The sequence goes on from CM076847.1 coordinate 153,316,875, forward strand.
GGGATAATTGCATTGATATATAACAAACCACAGGATTAATATTTACCATTGATAATTATAATTTTTGTAAACTATAAACCTACTATCTAAAAAGACAAGAATGCTTAATGACTAATCTAAAAAAAAATGCTTAATGACTATTTAAAACACACGTGGCAATATTTGTCACTATTACCTAAAAAATAACAAATAGTTGTTATTGATATATAAAAAAACATGGGATAGATATTTCTTATTGATAATCTACTATCTATCTTTTACTATATACTATAATCTATTAATCAACTCAAATAGTTAATTGAAACTATGAGATAACTGCAATGATATATAAAAAACACAAGATAACTGCACTGATATATAAAAAAACACAAGATTAATATTTGTCATTGATAATTAAAATTTTTGAAGACTACTATAAACCTACTGTCTAAAAAACAAATAATATTTAATGACCATTTAAACTACTGATTAATATTTAAAACAAATATTTCTTATTGATAATCTACTATCTCTCTTTTACTATCTACTATAATCTACTAATCAACTAAAATAATCAATTGAAACTAAGAGATAACTGCACTGATATATAAAAAACACGGGATAACTGCACTGATATACAAAAAAAATGAGATTAATATTTTTCATTGATAATTAAAAGTTTTGAAAACTATTACTCCAAACCTACTATCTAAAAAACAAGAAGACTTAATGACTATTTAAATTACTAATTAATATTTAAAACAATTATTTCTTATTGATAATCTACTATCTAACAAATTTACTATCTACTATAATCTATTAATCAACTAAAATAATCAATCGAAACTACCAGATAACTGCACTGATATATAAAAAAATATGGGATAACTGTAGTGATACATAAAAAAACACGGGATTAATATTTGCTATTGATAATTGTAATTTTTGAAAACTACTATAAATCTACTATCTAAAAAACAAGAAAACTTAATGACTATTTAAACTGATTAATATTAAAAACACACACGAAAAATATTTGTCACTAATACCTAAAAAATGATAAATAATTGTTACTGATATATAAAAAAACACGGGATAAATATTTCTTATTGATAATCTACTATCTATCTTTTACTATCTACTATAATCTACTAATCAACTCAAATAATCAATTGAAACTATGAGATAACTGCACTGATACATAAAAAAGCATGAAATAACTGCACTGATATATAAAAAAATACGGGTATAACTGCAATCATATATATAAAAACACAGGATAGCTGCACAAATATATAAAAAACACGGGATAACAACATTGATATATAAAATAACACTGCACTGATATATAAAAAAACAAGGAATAAATGCACATATTGGTTTTAAATGATACGTTTACATTTTTAGATTTTAATATTTATCTATTTTTTATTTACTTTAAATTTGTCTTTATTTTCACGGGGTAATGTTCAAACTATTTAAATACTGTCTAAGTTCATCCATAAAAATAACACGACAGCACTCGTGCGTATACACAAATATCCTACTAGTTGAAAGAATAAATCAGTCCGATCAATGCGGGCCTATGGAGATTTTGGCAATAGAAATTTTGCAACTAAATTGTTACATTTGCCATTTGCCAACACTATATACTACTCTTTAAAATAGGGCCATTTAAAAGAGGTCATGGGAATTAAACTATGCCTTTAATTTATGCTTATATTTTAATTTGAAAAAGAATTTGAACCACCGATGGTTTTGAGGTTAAAAGTAGACTTCGATACATGTGGGCAAGAAATCACTTCTTTAGTGGGATAGATGACCCGGTTGTTACGAATTAAAAAATAAGTGATTTTATTGTTAAATAATTTAGATCTTAATTTTAGAGATTTTTAATATAATGATAAATTATTTTGTGTTTGTGTAACATGGTGGAAATCAGTTATTTTAAAAGAATCATTTTTTAAAAAAAAAAAGATATTTAAGAGAAGCAACTCAAAACAGCTTCTTATATGAAACAATTTTTAGATTATTTTCAGCTTTTCATTTATTTAAGAACCTGTAACAAGTGGACACCATGTCGTCATAAGTGAGTATTTTTTAAAAAAGCTAGCGTGAATCTTCTTTAAAAAAATCCCTAACAAACACGGTCATATTGTATATTAAAATGTACATATTGCTATTGCGATTTGGTAAATAAACATAAGGTAGGAAGTGTGAAGGTATTTGCGTGAAAGTATTTGCGTGTTGTACCGGATGATTTAATCTAATCACGAAAACTTGTAAATGATATTTACTGAAATTGCAATTCAGCGAGGGGATTAGCCACTGCAGTCGGCGGCCGATACCCTGAGTACAACCAAAAAAAGTATGGGATGTATGTGACAATTTGGGCAAGAAATATTTATATGAATACCTATACCTATTAATAGCTATTAATTAATGTTACATGTTGAATGGCTCCATCCATTTACACTTTTTTGTAGCATTAGTAATATTTACTTTTTTTGTTGACAATTTATCTTTACTAATATTAATACATATTAATTAATGTTACATGTTGAATGGCTCCACGATGTACACTTTTTTGTGGAATGGAAAGATGTTTATAGGAAAATTGATTGTATTTTCTAAGAGAGAGAAACACATGCCGGTACAGATAATGGAAAGATGAAGACGGTACAGATAATGGAAAGATGTACACCACACTTGAAATTTCATACAATTTTATTAGAAAGATGTTTATAGGAAAATTGATTGTTTTTTCTCGATAGAGCTAGTTGTTCCAATTAGGTTGTGTATAGTAGGCGTGCAAAATGATAGGAGTGAATCAGATATATGAGGTATATCGGTATGTATAGCCAGCTTGATAACACCACATATGTATAACCTTTTTGCATACCCGATGTGTGAAGACTTTTACACCCCTCTCACACTCAACCGTCAAAGCGGGTATGGTTTGAAACTGATTATGAAAGAAGATGTTGCTCTTTTGCACTTTCAATGTTACCTTGAAACCCATATTGGTTGAAATCTGAAAAAGTAGTAGGAGAACAGCAAGATAAATGCTAAGAGAAGATTCTATTCTCAAAAAACATTCACAAATGTTAAAAGGCAGTTTTTTACCGCCCATCGAACCCCATCCCCCCCACCCCAATTAACCAAATGGATCAAAATACCCTTATAAAAATATTAAAAAACGAATTCATTCTTCATTCCATCATATTTCTGGAAAAAGTTTTTTTCCTAAACTTTCCGGAAATAGACGTATTTCCGAAAATACCGTAAAAATGGTATTTCCGGAAAAGAAAAAAAATTGAAATTTCGTTTTAATTAATTTTTTTTTGTTTTTCAGTGGCAACCAGAACAGGAAACATAGAGCGAGGCGAGCATTCAGGAGCAGGACGAGGAGATGAGCAAAGTCCTTCTGGCAGTAGGACCAGGTTCAGATTGAGGACTAGACAGGCCGGACACGCGTCTGAGCGTCAGAGGCGTGTCCGAGAGCGAGAGCAGGAGCAGGAGCATTATTATCACGAGTCTGCTGAGCCAGACGCCATGCATGTAGATGACCAGGCTGAGGTTGCTCAGCATGATGATGAGGCTGCTGAGCAGGTTTTATTACACCGGTAGCATGTCCACTACGTCCACAGACTACTACAGACGGAAGAGGTAATACTTTTAATAATTTGTTTATTTTTTAACAATTAATTACTTTTAATAATTTATTAATCACTTTTATTTTTTTACAAGACCGGGGTAAGATTAAAGTTGCTTCTCATGGGGGAAAGATACTGAAGATGAGACCTCAGCAGCACCACCCACATATAGCAGGATGGTTGCAGCAGGCGCATATGTTTGAGCTGGACATCACACCTCTCGGCAACATCAACCACGGGCTCATATCAGCTTTTCTGGAGAGGTGGCATTCTGAGACCAGCTCATTCCACATGCCGTGGGGGGAGATGACAGTGACGTTGGACGACGTGTCCACGTTGCTCCACTTGCCGCTCATCGGCACACCGTTGGCGCATCGGCCACTTTTGACACTGCCGATGCTATTCGGGCTGGAGTTGACCTGCTGGGCATATAGACCACACAGCCTGCTGGGCAGAGTGTTAGTTCAACAGGGGACCGGAATTCCGATTTTCTTTCTTGACGGTCGCATACACACAGAACATGGAGCGCGGCCTTCTTGATCAGGCGGAGCGGTGCTATCTGCTACACTTGTTGGGCAGCATCATTTTTGCCGACAAGAGTCACACATCTGTCCCTGTCAAGTGGGTGGCTCTTATTTCTGACTTGGACCTGTGTGGCCAGTGGGCTTGGGGTCCAGCTGCTCTAGCTATTCTCGACGAGCAGCTGAATGATGCTTGTTACTGGGAGACGTCGCAGATTGGCGGATACGCTTCTCTGCTGCAGATAATTAATTAATTATTTTTATTTCTTTTTAATTACTTTTATTTATATAATTACTTATTTATTTTTTTAATTATTTTAGTGCTGGATATATGAGTATTTCCCCACCATCGTGGTGCGGAAAGACTTCGGTGCCAGTGAACTTCCACGTTGCAGCGGGTGGGCGAACAAGAAGTGCGATAGTATCAAGCTTCCGGAGTTTCGACAGCTGCTGGATGACTTGCAGAGGGAGCAGGTCATATGGAGCCCCTAGGACGACCACACACAGTACCTCCGGTTTCACAACATTTCAATATTCAGAGGTTGGCTGCTGTGGAGGGATGTGGTTGTGCCTTATATGACAGATAGGGTCCGTTGGCAGTTTGGATATGTCCAGCAGATTCCTGATCCACCTATTTCGGGCCCACGTCCATCTACGGAGTTCATAGTACATCAGCTGATGTTCTATCAATCCTCAGCGCGGGCTTTCAGGGACAGTGGTCGACGGACACCCGTCCAGGGTGCTTGTGATGACGAGTACCTACCATGGTACTTGCAGGTATCCATTCCCCGCCTGACTTCAGCTCCGCCTTCGCCTCCAGAGGATGTTGGTCCACTTCCCTTAGAGACCAGGATGGAGAGAGCAGCTAGGCATGTCCAGGATGTGTATGATAGTCTTTTGGCAGTCGACTGCATTCCTGGGGATGTCTATGATAGTCTGTTGGCTGCTTTACAGCTTTTGGACATTTAGTTGTATTATTTTTTGTATTTTTACTGTATTGATACTGTATTATTATTGTTTTTTAGTTTAGCGAGTTTCGTTACATTTAATTATTTCGCGTAATTTTTTTTAATTTAAAAAAATACTTTTTTAAAATTTCCAGAAATACACATATTTCCGAAAGGCGTAGATAAAAAATATGTAAACAAACCATGAAGTGCACTAACCATTACACCAATCCCCAAGCCAACCTATTAAACCAGAAGCACAAAAAGCATAAGTAACCAGAAAAATGATACAATAAGATTATTATTATTAGAAGAAGAAGAAGTGACAGAATAATAATGTGGACATGGACATGGTTTTTGTTAACTGTGTTGGTGTGAATGCAACTATGGGTGATACTTACTTGAAAGCAAACAAGAAACTTGTTTGCATAGTTGTGTTCACATTGGATGGGTAGCCAACATGAGAATGCAACTATATATGCATGTCAGGTTCTTATATCCCTCACGATTGAAAACAAATTATAATGGGGAAGCATGGTTGTGTTCACATTGGATGGGTAGCCAACATGTGAAGGAAACGTGATATAGGCTTTGTAATTTTGAAAAGTTGCCGCTAAATAATTTGAATTTAGAACCAGCATTAATAAGAAGAGATAATTAATTTAAGCTCGATTGCGATTGAATAAATTTCCATTATGTCTAACTAAGGATGCTCATTTAAGTATTGCAAGCCTCGTTTCTTTTTTTTATACATTGATAATAGCTTTTTTTACTCAATGCATACGTAATATGTAACAATATCCCAATAAATACATGTATAGTATTTTTTATATTTTCAAAGTATATGTTTTATTTGTTATCCTTTTTTTAATAGAGATTCGATCAGGCGGTTCAACAACCGACTCTTTGATTTGACCATTGACCCAATGACCTAATATGTCTTGATTGAGTTGATCGACGATCAATCCGATTTTAAAACACCGGTTAAAATCATAAAAATACTTCACAAAATAGTATAGATAAATGAATCGGAGTACAAACTTCCGTATTAATTTTATTTAGAGATGGAAATTTGGCTCATATCCATGGGCGGATCCACATGTTGCCCAGGGGAATCAACCACACACCTAAAAAAAATTAGCACCAATATCCCTATTGAATTTTTTTTGCACACCCTGGAATTTTCCCCACTCAAACCCCTAGTTTTGCACCACAATATCTCACACATTTCTAATTCTATCTCTCTCCCCACGTTGATCACTCTCGAGTGTTCTTTTTTCTTCTCTTTCTTCTGTTTAGTTGTTGTGTGATACAATAGAGTCAAATTAGTTGTTCAATTTTGAACTTGTTCTTGATTTGTGTTGTTCAGTTTGTTCCCCTATTAGTTGCAATTAACAGGTCAAATTTAGTTTAATTAATTGATAGATTTCTAGTAAAGAGACTGATGTCATCAAAACAACAACAACAACAACAAAGCGAAAACATACAAGAAGCAAGAAAGAATTGATATTTAATTTTACTCTTGGATAATATTGATAATATATTATAATTTTATTCAATTATTTTATTTTTATAGAATATTAGTATTCAAGTGGAAGAAATATTGCAATAGCAATAGTAGACACGTGGATGTGTTAAGGAGAAAATGAGAAGTTGAGTTGAGAAGCAAGGTAAGGAGTTAGAGAAAAGTAGCAACGTGGATGTGTTAAGGAGAAAATGAGAAGTAGAGTTGAGAAGGAAGGTCATGAGTTAGAGAAAAATAGCAAGGTAAATGACAGAATGGCGTTATAGCAATAGGTGAGGGAATATTAGTATATCATAATTCATTAATGACTAAATCATATATAAATTCATAAAAACATAAGATATTAAAATGAGAAAAAAAATCAAAAAAATGAGAACTAATTTGACCAAACACTCATAATCTTTAGATGCACAATTTATTACGTAGTTAAATAAAACAAAACAAAATAGGTAATTCATAGTGGCCCATGCAGGTCTCGAACCTGCAACCTTCGCGTTATTAGCACGACGCTCTAACCAACTGAGCTAATGGGCCATGACATGTTGACAACTGAGTATATTGTTTTTATTTATTAATTAATATGATATTCTACGTCTGTTTCGTTCAAATCATATAACTCCTTCACACAATTAGTGACAACAACCCAAGGTTTAAAAGGGACGATATATGACACATCATATTCTTCTTTATTCCTCCAACTCCAAAGAAAATGACATTCCACATCCCAATAGGATGCCCACTGAACACCAACTTTATTCCAAACTGGCTTCCATCAAATTGAAGTGAAGCCATTGCATCAGATCACCGCCAAAAAAAGCACTTCGATCTTTAACTTAAATTAAAGTCAACCACATATTCAAAGCACATAGACAATCACGTACTGCATCCGGAGTTGATTTTGTAATAGTACCGCAATGTGAACAAAACGAGTTGCCCAACCCCAAAGTAGTCTTCCTTGAATTAGTCAAAAGTCTGTCATGCACCAGAAGCCAAACAAAGGCTCTAACTCTTTCAGGAGCTCAAATTTTCCAAACTTTAGCCCAAAGAGAATTAATTTGAGATACATTATAATTTGAAATAAGATGAAAGCCACACCCAATACTCGAACTTTAGACCTTGATATGAGACCCAAACTCACTTACCGCTCAGACCAACCATTGTTGGTTGAAAAAAGTTACCTCTAAATAATTATATAAAATTAGATTAACTTTGAAAATATTTATTTTCCTTTTATTATGAATAAAAAATATTTATTTATGGTTTGACGGAGACTGGGATGGAAAATTCAAGAGATACGTATTTCTTGGACAGGAAAAAATTGTTTGTTGGTATTTTTTTAGTGGAGATTTATTTGTTATTTTTTTGAGTTTACATAATGTCTAAACCAAGTGCGTTAAACTATAATTTTTAGTGGAGATTTATAGTTGAAAGCACCTGTAATGAATAAGTTAATTCTTCTCCTTATTATTACTAGCGAATAGACAAGTACGGTAGTGTTTAGGGATGATGTCAATGAATATCCAGGGACACGGACAGAGGTACTAGTCGTTCACTATTCGTCCTATTGAATAAAAATGATATTTGCGTTCGCCCTATATTTGTAGGGTATCTAATCTATTTTCTATTTATACAAACAAACATTTTATAAAATTACCAATTTAGATCTCTTATTAACAAAACACATATCTAATTTAAGGGTAAAAGTGTCATTACACTCTCTTTCTTTTTCTTCTTAAACTCTCTTTCTTACCTTTTTTTTATTTTTTCTTACACCATTTTTCTTCTTTTTCACTTTTCTCTTACACTATCTTTCTTACTTTTTTCTTTTTACTTTACTTTTACTTTTCCCATAAACAATTATTCTCTTTCTCTTATCACTTCACTTTAATTTTTTTAACTAAATTTCTAAATTTATACAAACACTACTCTACTAAAATTACCTATAAAAATTTAAATGAGTCACACTAAAAACAAAAAAAAAAACTATCACCTTTTTGGATAATCTACTATCTATCTTTTACTATCTACTATAATCTACTAATCAACTAAAATAATCAATTAAAACTACGAGATAACTGCAATGATATACAAAAAAACACGGAATAATTGTACTAATATATAAAAAAAAAACACAAGATTAACATTTTTCATTGATAATTAAAATTTTTGAAAACTACTATAAACCTACTATCTAAAAAACAAGAAGATTAATTGACTATTTAAACTGCTGATTGATATTTAAAACAAATATTTTTTATTGATAATCTACTATCTCTCTTTTACTATCTACTATAATCTATTAATCAACTAAAATAATCAATTGAAACTACGAGATAACTGCACTGATATAGAAAAAAACACGGGATAACTGCACTAATATATAAAAAACACGAGATTAATATTTGTCATTGATAATTAAAAATTTTGAAGACTACTACTACTAACCAACTATCTAAAAAACAAGAAGACTTAATGACTATTTAAACTACTAATTAATATTTAAAACAAATATTTCTTATTGGTAATCTACTATCTAACTTTTACTATCTACTATAATCTACAAATCAACTAAAATAATCAATTGAAACTACGAAATAACTGCATTGATGTATAAAAAAAACACGGGATAACTGCAGTGATATATAAAAAACACGAGATTAATATTTGTCATTGATAATAATAATTTTTAAAGACTACTATAAACCTACTATAAAAAAAAACAAGGAAGCTTAATGACTATTTATACGGATTAATATTTAAAACACACGTGACAACTGACAAATATTTGTCACTAATACCTAAAAAATGACAAATAATTGTCACTTATATAAAAAAACACGGGATACATATTTCTTATTGATAATCTACTATCTATCTTTTACTATCTACTATAATCTACTAATCAACTCAAATAATCAATTGAAACTATGAGATAACTACACTGATACATAAAAAAACACGGGATAACTGAACTGATATATATAAAAAAATACGGGGATAACTGTAATGATATATATAAAAACACGGGATAGCTGCACTGATATATAAAAGAACACGAGATAACAATACTGATATATAAAAAACACTACACTGAAATATAACAAGATGCAGGATATATGCATAGATTGTTTTTATATGATACTTTTACATTTTTAGATTTTAATATTTATCTACTTTTCTATTTGAAACTCATTTTTTTATCTATTTTAAATTTGTATTTATTTTCACGGGATAATGTTCAAACTATTTAAATATTGTCTAAGTTCATTCATAAAAGTAACACGACAGCACCTGTGCGTATGCACGGGTATCCGACTAGTTCCATTAAATGTGGGTATTTGTGTAAAAAAATGATATTTTAAATTTTATATAATTTCTTTCTTTTCTTTTGATACAAAATTAGTATTGGTTGAATTAATAGACTAAATACACACATCGATCAAACATAGATTTTTTTATTCTTTTACAACAAAACTAGAAGTATACTCGTGCATGCGCACTAGTAACATCACATTCTTTGTATAAATAGATTTAGATAGAATTCAACTACAATAAATCTTTGAAGTTATTTAGAATTGAATATTTATAACTTTAGAATATTTTCTTCATTTGACATTTTTGATCGTTACAAGATAAATTTTCTCAGTCATAAAATTATGATAACAACATGTAACTTTTTCCCGTTGAATCAAATGCATAATATAGAATAATTATTATGATAATGTGTAACGTTCCACCATAAAAAATTAAATGAAATTATAGCAACAACATATAATGTTTACCCGCTGAAACTAAAAAGATAAAATAAAAAATAATTTTTTCGACAATATCTAATACTTTATTGATGTGGCTCAAAAAATGATTATATCGACAACGTGTTACATTTACCCATAAGAAATAAAAAATGATGAAATTACATCAACAACATATAATGTTTACCCGTTAAAACTCAAAAGAAAGATGAAAAATATTTATAACTAAAAAAACAAACTATCCATTTATAATAATAAAGATATTTTCCCGTCCAATATTTTAGACATTGGTAGTTTGATATTTTTGGCAGTGATTGATCAGTTGATTAAATAGATAGTTGATGATTAGTTGTTTGGTTAAATAGATAGTTGATGATTAGTACTTTGATTAAATAGACAGTAGATATAATAAAAAAAATAAAATGTGCAGAGAGATAGAGAGAGAGAGAGAGAGAGAGAGAGAGAGAGAGAGAGAGAGAAAAAACTGAGAAAGATAAGAGTGAGAGAGATAAAAAAATGAGTTTTAAATGTGAGATAAAAAATTTAAAAGAAGATGTGAGAAAGTGGGACCCACAAAAATAAAATATGAGATGAAATAACAATAAATTTTCAAATTTGCCCTCAACAAATAAAAAATTAAAAGGACAATTTGGTAATTTGATCAGCTCATTTTTTTCTTTTTTGGTATAAACCAGGTATACTCTACGCGCAACTGTAGAGACTAATCCCTCGAGCCGGGTAGGACCACAATGAGCAGCAAAGCTCTCCCTCAAGAGATTTAACACTACCGCATGCCCAAAACTGGATTCAAACCCTAGACCTTGATTAAGCTGAAAAAGACCCCTGCCATCTCATCTAAATGCTCTTTGATATTTTTTCTTAAATAGTTAGTTGATAGTCTTCGTAAAAGAAAGGTAGAGTTTATTCATATTGTTATAATATCACAATGTCCAACAACAAACAATTTTTTTTTGGCGTGGGGTCCACAACAAATAAAATTGAAAAATGATAAAGTAGGTTAGACTTTCTTTGACATGGAGAATTGAGAAGTTTTGTATTTAAATAAATAAAGTATTTTAATAATCTTAAGAATATAAATTTTAAGGAGTCTCTCACTCTACTTTTTTTCCTCCAAAATTCCCATCCCCCTTCCCCCTACCCCCACCCACCTACCCCCTCTCTTTCTTTTAATATTTTTATTTTAGAAAAAATAGGACTATAAATTAATGAAGATGAAAATTAATTTATTTATCGTAAAGTGTGATGCTAGCCAGTGTGTTTTGGGATACTTTAAAGTCGGAAAAAATTAACTGTTCAAGTACGCAAAGCTAGTTCCTCGATAACCAATTTCGTTAAAAATAATTGATTTTGTAATAAAATATGTAAAGTGTGACGCTAAACAATGGGCTTTTTGGTAGTTCAGATTTCAAAAAAAAATTTGATGTACAAATACATGAAGATCGTTCGTCAATCTAAAAATTAATTTTATGGCAAAATATGTAAAGTACGACATTAAGCAGTGTATTTTGGGATACTTTCTTCCATGTTTTAAGCAGTATGTTTTCGGGTAGTTTATCGGTCGAAAAAATTTGAACTGTTCAAATAGGCAAAGTTTGTTCTTCAATAACCGGTTTGTTGAAACAAAACAAAAATTTTGTAATAAAATACTTAAAGTGTAATACTAAACAGTGTACTTTTGGGTACTTTATCGGTCGAAAAAATTTGAATTGTTCAAATACGCAAAGTTTGTTTCTCACTAACCGGTTTGGTGGAAAAAATAATTTCATGATAAAATATATAAAGTATGATGCTAAGTAGTTTGTTTTCGGATGCTTTAGTGTTCGCAAAAAAATTCAACTATTCAAATATTCAAAATTTGTGCCTCAATAGCCGTTTTGGTTGAAAACAAAATATAATTTCATGACAAAATACGTAAAGGGTGATGCTAAGCAGCGCGTTTTGAGGTACTTTAGTGTTCGGAAATTTTTTTAACCGTTCAAATACTCAAATTTCATTTCTCAATAAGTGATTTGTTGAAACAAATAATAAATTCGTGACAAATATGTAAAGTGTGATACTAATCAATGTGTTTTGAGATACTTTAGCATTCAGAAAATTTTTAACTTTTCATATACTCAAAGTTCATTCCTCAATAACTAGTTTGGTGGAAAAAAAATTAATTTCGTGACACGAACCCATGCGACTTACCCTTTTAGTGATTCCACCACTTTAGAAAATCAATTTCCTTTTATACTTCTTTTCTTTATATTTTTAAGACCATATTTTTCTGAATCTTTAAAAAATTAATTTATTTTTATACTTCTTCTCATTATCTTACTGAAACCAAAATATTTATTAAATTCATTTAATTTGGTCACTACCAATTCATTTATTGAATTCCTTTCTTCTTAGTATTTATGGGTATCCAATTTCAATTTTATAATATTCTTATTTGATTTATAGTTATAATTTAATTTTTATTCACATAAATTAGACTATCAATTAACTAATTAAGAAAAGAATGAGTTGGTTAAATTACCAATTTTCCCCCTTAATTCTTTTCTTGGTTGACGGCAAATTTGGAAAGCTATTATTATTTTGTCTCATATTTTATTTTTGTGGGTCTCACTTTCTCATATAATTTTTAATTTTTTTTATTTCACATTTAAAATTCATTCTTTTATCTTTCTCTCACTCTTATCTTTCTCAGTTTTCTCTCTATCTCTCCCACCTCTACTCTCTCTCTCTATCTATCTATCTATCTTCACATTTTATTTTTTTATTCTATCTACTGTCTATTTAATCAAAGTATTAATCATCAACTATCTATTTATCAACTATCAACTATCTATTTAATCAAACAACTAATCATCAACTATATCTATTTATCAACTATCTATTTAATCAACTCAATCACTACCGAAAATACCAAACTACCCATATCTAAATATTGGATGGAAAAATATCTTTACTATTATAAATGGATAGTTTGTTGATTTTTTTTATAAATTTTTTTTATCTTGCTTTTGAGTTTTAACGGGTAAATATTACATGTTGTTGATATAATTTCATTATTTTTGATTTAATTTCTTATGGGAAAATGTAACACGTTGTCGATATAATCATTTTTTGAGCCGCGACAAGAAAGTACTAGATATTGTCGAATTTTTTTCTTTCTATTTTTTAGTTTCAGCGGATAAACATTATATGTTTTTGCTACAATTTGATTTAATTCTGTATGGTGGAACGTTACACTTTATCAGAATAATTATTTTATGTTATGCAAACGGGAAAAAGTTACACGTTGTTATCATAATTTTATGACTGAGGAAATGTATTTTGTAATGATCAAAAATGTGAAATGAAGAAAATACTCTAAAGTTGTAAAAATTCATTTCTTAATAACTTGAAAGATTTATTGTAATTGAAATCTGTCTAAGTCTATTTATACAAAGAATATGATGTTACCCGTGTGTATGCACACGGGTATACTTCTAGTATATTTTATAAACCAATACTGTTACTATGGATTATGTGTATGGAACAATTTGTCTGGATTATACTATACACACACACACACACACACACACTCTATTTTTGGTTTTAAGTTCACAATTACCTTTTCTTACTACACACTTTTTTAATTCATACTTACCTTCAATTTAAACAAGGCTTTTTCATGTTGTAATTTAAGAAACAAATTTTACCCCACAACAATTCAATATTAACTAGAGTTTTACCCCGTGCAACGCAAGGGTCGATGCGCTAGTTTTAGTAATCTTTATATATAAAGCGGCTTGGCAGTAAAGCGCGCCAACTTCTGCAAATTATTTGTTTTTTTTCTTTTTCATATTTCATCTATTTTTTTCTTTTTTCATATTTGAGGTGTGTGTTCTAAGGTATTTTAGAGTTCAGAAAAAAAAATCTAACTATTCAAATACACGTAGTTCGATCTCCAATAACCGGTTTGGTGAAGAAAAAATAATTTTTGTGATAAAAATACGTAAAGTGCAATGCTAAGCAGACTGTTTTGGGGTACTTCAGAGTCAAGATTAAATTTTAGATGTTCAAATATGAGAAGTTCGTTCCATAATAATCGGTTAGGTGATTTTTTTTTAATTTCATGATAACATACGTAAAGTGAGATGCTAAGCAGTGTGTTTTTGTATACTTTAGGGTTTAGAAAAAATTAATTATTCAAATCCGCATAGTTCACTCCTCAATAACTGGTTTGGTGAAGAAAGATTAATTTCATGATAAAATACGTAAAGTACGGTGCTAAGCAGTGTGTTTTGGGGTACTTTAGCAAAAAAAAAATTCGTTTCCATATTTTAAGGAGTACTTTATGGTACGAAAAAATTTAGATGTTCAAATACGCGACTTTCTTTCCTCAATAACCGGTTAGGTAAAAAAAATTAATTTCATGACAAAATACTTAAAGTGAGATGTTAAGCGGTGTGTTTTGATGTACCTTAGGGTTCACAAAAAAAATTGTAACTGTTCAAATATGCAAAATCTGTTCTTCGGTAACCAGTTGGGTGAAAAAATAACAATTTTGTGACAAAATAAGTAAAGTGCAATGCTTTTTTTTTACAAAAAGTAAAGTGCAATGCTAAGCGGTGTGTTTTGGGGTACTTTAGTGTTTCAAAAAAAATTAATTGTTCAAATACTCAAAGTCCATTCCTAAATAACCAGTTCGGTTAAAAAAAATTCGTGACACTAACCCGTGCAACACACCATTTTAATAATTTCACCACTTTAAAAAATAAATTTCATTTTATACTTCTTCTAGTTTTATATTTTTTAGAACCATATTTTTCTGAACCTTTTAAAAAATAATTTATTTTTAAACTTCTTCTCCTAATATTTTTTAGAACCATATTATTGTGAACCTAAAATATCTATTGAATCCATTTAGTTCGATTACTATCAAATCGCAAATATATTTCTTAAATTTTTTAGGATTTGCGGTTTATATGAATAACTCTTGTCTTCGTGTTTGGTTGCATGCATCATTACTTAGAGTTGCGTCTTTTACTGGCAATCTATAATATGCCATAGATACCTACTCATGCGGGAACTTCAACCATATTTACAATAGAAACCTCCATAACTTTGTTTAGGTGCTTCTAATTTTATTGGTGGTTTTCATCCAACCCTGCATGATACCCACGTATTTCACTTTCCCTTTTGTGTTGTCTTGTTTTCTTCCTTTTACAATAGAATTCCACATCATTTTCTTTCAACTTTGAATAGGTGATTATATTTTATTGGTGGTTTTCATCCAACGTACCCTACATGATACTCAAGTGTCTCACTTTCTAATTGTATTGTCTTCTTTTCTTTCTTTTATATTCGAGTACCACGTAGCAGCATTTACTCCCGTGGGAACTTCAGCCACATTTACAATAGAACCCCTATCAACTTCTTTCAACTTTTTTTATCGTCCTCGAGATCTTACTGGTGATTTTAGTTTTGTATTTGAGGTGTTTAATTGAACATATGACTTGAATAAAATTAGTTCATTACTATACTAATGAAAACAAAAAGTAACATTACAATGTTGGCTTAAATAAGCTAAAATGTAGCTATTTGAGTTATGCAAGGAACTTCAGTCACATTTACGGTAGAACCCTCGTCATTTTCTTTCAACTCTGCATAGGTGTTTTTATTTCATTGGTGGTTTTCATCCAACCCTACATGATACCCCATAAGTTTCACTTTCTGATTTTGTTGTCTTCTTCATAGTAATGCAACCATATTTATTGGCATTTACTCCCAAAGAAATTTTACTCCCATTTGCAATAGAACCCCACATCATCATCTTCTTTCAATTTTGTTTAAGTGCTTCTATTTTTTTGTCGGTTTTCAACAACCTTGCATGATACCCACACGTTTCGCTTTCTATTTGAGTTGTCTACTTTTTTAGCGTTTATATTTTTTTCTTTATTTTATAGTTGAGTAAAGTGTTGTAGCATTTACAATAGAACCCACTCATCATCTTCTTTCAATTTTGTTCGAGATCTTGCGGATTTTAATTTTGCATTTGAGGTGCTTAATTGAACATATGACTTGAATAAAATTAGTTGATTATTATACTAATGAAAACAAAAAGTGACATTATACTTTTGACTCAAATAAGGTAAAATATAACTACTTGAGCTCTGTAGTGTAATTCTATTGAAGAGTTGCTTCTTTGTCTTTTAATATATAACATGTGATGGATGCTTTTTCTATTTACATTTAATAGATATTGATTATGTTATTAAAATTCTTTACATCTTTTCTTTCTATTATCTAATGATGTTTAGTTTCAACGTTTTTTGTTAATATTATTTTTTAATTTTATAATTTTCTTATTTAATTTATAGTTATAATTTAATTTTTATTCAAAGTTATTAGACTATATATTTTACAAACCAATATCGTTCGTCCACTGGCACAAGCTACCTAATCACAAGTAGCATAAGTCTTTCGTTAAAAGCACTTAGACACTCCATAAATAGCCAACAATAATCCAAACTAAATAATATTATATTTTACGCAACGAGCCGACCCGTGCATTGCACGGGTATTATGGCTAGTTTACCTATAGGCGCGAATACCATTATATTCACTCTGTACCTATTAAGTAGCGGGTAGTTAAAAGATATTCGTAGGTATGGACTTTTATGACATCTCTAATAGTTTCCATGCTTTTTTAATGTGCATAAAATGGACGATTGAGGACCAAAATGTGAATGAAGCCAAATTTCTTTTTATTGTTAGGATTTAATTAATATATATGCACAGACTATGTATAGATATTTTATGATGTTAATCAATTATAAATTAACACATTTTAAAAATGTTTTTGATTTTTTCTTTTTCAAAGTCATAACTACCGTGATTTCTTATTGATTCACCATGTTAAAAACTTTAGATTGTCAACGCATACTGATTAAACTTGTCTTGTCTTTTTATTATTGATAAAATTAAACTCATATTTTTGTAGTATCATTATTATTAATTTAATGGAGAATTCTACGACGCTCTTTAAATTTATTTTGAAATAATTAAATAAAAAATTATTTGTAATTAAGCGATTGACCGTCGGATATAGCAATGAAATTGCGTGTATCCAAACTCTCATGAAGAATGATTAGGATTGCCATCTTGTTCACAACCTTCGAGAAAGTAATCAATGTGCGGATTTTTTGGCCAAACTGGGTGCCCATGCACTACTAAAAAACTTTCCTATAGCTACGGCCACTTCTACCCACGGTACCCTTTTTTAATGTTTCCGTCGGTAAAAGGTTTTTACAATTAAAATAATATAATAATAATAATAATAACAATCGCACGGATCTCACTCTTTCCCTCTCAGAACCTCACTCCCTCGCTCTCAGGTTCACGAACTCACTCTCTCCCTCTCAGAACCTCACTCTCTCGCTCTCAAGTTCTCTCTCGCGCTCTCAGGTTCTCTCTCGCTCTCAGGTTCTCACTCTCGCTCTCTCAGAATCTCACCCCCGCTCTCTTCAATCGCTCTCGGGTTCTCACTCTCGCTCTCTCAGTTTCTCTGTGATTCGCTGCTTCTCTCTCCCATGGCTTCCTCTTTTATGAAGGTGAACCCTAGCTTCTCTCTCTGTGATTCACTGTTGTTTAATTTTCGTTTGTTTTGCTTTAATTTTCGTTTTCTTCTTATTGTTTTGCTTTAATTTCAGATTAATTTGGGAGAGAAGGAATCTAGGGTTGAGAATTTGGAGAAGGAAGTGGAAGGATTGAGGAAGGTGAAGTTGGAAACCGAGGTGAGGTTGAAGGAATTGGAGAGGAAAATTGGTACTTTAGAGATGAGGGAAATTGAGGAGAGGAATAAGAGGATTAGGGTTGAGGAAGAGTTAAGGGATAAGATTGGTGAGAAAGATAGGGAAATTGAAGGTGTTAAACAGAAGGTTGAGGCGACTGAGAGGACTTCTGCTGAGTTGATGCAAGAAACGTCGGAGTGGGTTAAGGAGAAATTGATATTGGAGATGGCACTCAAAGAATCTGAGGAGAAAACAAAGAGCTTGGAATTGAACATTGTTCGATTGCGCGAGGAAGCGGAGGAAGCTGCGAAATTGATCAAATCACTTAAGGAAAAGCCTGTTGTGGTCCCTAGAAATGTAAATGGCACACAAAGTGAAGGGAAGGGGTTTAAGTTAGAGTGGCCGGTGTTGGCAGCAGCAGCAGCTGGATCTACAGGAGCTGTTGTTGCGGCAACTGCAGCAATCTATATGTACTCTGGAAAACAACGTAGGTGATTTTTCTTTGATCAGAAGATAGTAACCAAGTATGAAGGGGAGGTTGTAGAGGTTAGATTTGCCAAGTTTTTTATTCACAAATATGCGTCAATTTTGTTCCTATCAAATAATGCTTCACTGGCTTTTGTTTATCAAGGTTGAGTTTAGATTTATGTCAAAGTTGGCATACTGGTTTGGTTCTTAGTTGCTTTTTTGTTATGAGGATTAAAACCATTGTGTGTGTTAGAGCAATGCTCTAGATAACTGCAGTTACTAGTTTTTGTTGTACTGATTATAATTTGAGGCGATTATCCTTTGAAGTTTGGATTTGATAAATAGAATATATAAAAAAAATTCAGATTAATTGGGAACCCTAATTTATCTCCTCTTCTCTTTCTTCTTTAATTTTAGATTCAGAAATTGATTTGAAGGTCAAATGGAGGAGTGCATCTTCTTGATCATGCAGGAGTTGAAGAGTTGAAGGCTAGAGGAGTTAGTAATGACCACACTCTTGCTTATCAGGTTTGTTTTGAACCTTTTCAACTTGCCTTTCTGGAATCTTCTTGAGTTAGATAATTCATTATATGAGCTATTTTGAATAACTTGTGAAAGTTAAATAACTTATCTTGGGTGGTGAGTATGGTTGACATAACTCTTATTTGTCAAGTCACAATGTGATATGTATTTTTCAAGCCACCAAAGTCTTATTCTCAATAGTTTTTACCTCAATAGGATCAACCAACCTCAGAAAGTTACTGTCAACAAAACTGAAGCAAATGGTGGCAAGTGACAAACTAATGAAGGTAAATTTTCTCTGTTACTTTACTAAAGCTTGGCTTCTTGTAGACAATGAAACTAATGAATGGCAATATAAATAAGTTGGTTAACAATCTTATTATTAATGTTAGACAATAGAGGCCGAAGGAGTGCAACCTTAGTCAGCTTTTTTTCTTTGCTCCATTTTCAGTTGATATTTTCAATTTACTATTTTCAATTTACAGTAATACACTTATTATGACCTTGCATGACCCTTTTGAATGATTGAACCAGGGTTGAGTTAGAGCTAATTGTGGTTCATCTCCAAAGTTGTCTGATCATATAAAATTGCAGTGTCTCTAGAATTTCAGTTTTACTTCATTTTTAGTGTAATGAAATCTGAGCTTTAACTATTTTATGTTTGATTATACAACCACCCTTCCTGAAATATCTAGTAAAAGGGGTGCCATGTGTATAGAAGGCTCAATTTTTAGTTGGCATCCACTTGAAAAAATTATTTGATCAAGCTGATGTTTGTTTCATCAAAGTGTGTCGTTTGGATTTTTGTCAATTTTGTGCAATGAAAATTAAACTAAAGTAAAGCTCTATTGTGAGAAAATGCAGTGTTGTAGTTAGTTTGGAAGTTCATAGGTAGTGGGCTGTAAGCTGCTGCATTGAGCCATTGGCCGCTTAAGACGTTTTACTCGAGGTTCACTGATGAATCTGCTGTATTGCACTGCTGAACTATTTACTAGTATATATGTTGAATCTGCTGTCTGTATTGCACTGTTGAATTTGTTGTATTATGCACTGTTGAATCTGCTGAACTATTTATATTGTTTCATGTAGGATGAACTTAAGAAGCACATGGAAGAGGAAGCAACACTACAAGAAAAATGCCCTATGCCCACGGACAGTTTCAGTGACGGACTATTTCTAAAAACACATCTGTCGGTAAAAAGATTACGCTTATGGACAATTGACATGATTTTAATTTTTTATAGTTTTGTTTTGACACTTTTTTTTTACAACATGCACATGGGATTTATCGGATTGTATATTTTGTCTTCAGTCCAGCTCTTGTTTGTAGTAACTGGCTAAAAGCATAACATTTAGAAGCATGCTTTCTCTGTATGTATGGTTCTCTCCACACTCTGCATTTTCTTTCTATTTTTTTATTCAGTAGCCCTTCACATTTTGAATTTTATTCTCCTTTCCTATCTTGTAGTGGTTTATTTAGTAAAGTTTTTGTGAATTATATAGGTGGTACATGCCCTTAAATATTCTTCTCACATCATTGGGACAACACTTCACTACAAGGAAAATGCCCTATGCCCACGGTAGTATTTTTACAGGTTCTACCCACGGCACTATTTTTATAAGTTTTCTCAACTTGATGTTGCTTTGAGTGTTTTGTGAGATATATAGCTAGCATTTTACTTTATCAATTTGGGATTGCTGATGTATTATTATGCAGCAAATTGTTAATTGCTGCTATGTTGGTGGTTTATTATCTGTCAAATAGGATAGGAATTGGTAAAAATTCAGTCAGCTTATGTTCCCAGTTTAAACAACTTATTAAGTTTCAATTTCCCCTAAGTGTTATTATCCTACACTTCTAGTTATGTGTCCTACTTTTAGCTTGCTTTACTTTGAGATATTACTTTGGGAAAGGTCTGGGACTGGGTTTCTAATGCTTATCTCTATGTGTACTAGTAGTTTACCAGTAATGTTTTATAATTTATATTGTTTAATGTAGGATGAACTTAAGAAGCACATGGAAGAGGAAGCAATTTCTGGAAAGGCTCAGACCACTCAAGAATGTACAAATTGGAAGAATGACATCTATTCAAAAGTGAAGGGCCGCGAAAGAAGAGGACGTGTACGCTGTCTTGGTAAGCTTCCACAACGTGGAAGTTCAAAGTCTAATGGGGATCGCAGAGTCAAAAAATTAGAAAATTTGGTAGGAGATCTCATTGCGATTCTCCAAGTGCGCTTTGCTGAAGATCCACAAGTTAATGCATATAGCTTTTTTTGAGAGATTCAGATTTCAGATACAACTTTGCTTATTATGTATGCCTCATTGGCTTTGTTGAGTATATATAGCCTAGCCAAATTTATATCTATCAATTTTACTTTGCTTTAAGAAGGTGTGAATACATGGACCTTAAAGCTCCAGCGTACTTTTGTTTAATTTTTGGTGAATATAGCCTCTTTTGTTTAATTTTCTTGTTTTTCATTTTCTCTAATAAATAAAAAAATTATTTTTTACTATGTTAATCTTATAATTTATAGTTGCTATAAAACAGTTTAATTTAATAAAAGAAATTATTTTTTATTCAGCAAAAATTAGCCACTGTTATTTTCAAAAAAAAATCAAAAAAATCACTTTTAGTGACGGTCAGAACCGTAGGTAGAAGTTAAAATTAGATCTACTGGTGAAGGATATAGTGACAGTCAGAAACCGTAGGTAAAGGTATTTGGGCGTAGGGAAAACCTTTACCCACGGACGAAAAACCGTGGTTAGATCTCTTACGTTCTCTACGGAAAAAGTGGCCGTGGGGAGAGGTTAAAGTGACTTTTACCCACAGACTTTTGACATTTAGTGACGGTTTTTGTCCGTGGGTAAATGTTAAATTTCTTGTAGTGATGCTACTCAAGAGTTGGTGGAAGTTGAAGATTGCCCGAATGATATGCGTTTCCATCTACAAGCAGATGCGAATGGTGTAGTGTTTACTAAGTGTAATTGTGGTTGTTTTCTTTTCTTTCGTAACCAAAAAAAAAAAAGTGATTGACCGTCAGATAGACGGATACTAGCTCTATATCCGATATAAAACTCTCCAGTATACTAGTGTTCACCAAATTTAATATTAAGAGTTAAGACAATCGAAGCTGTCGCCTTGGACAAAAAAAAAAGCTGTCGGCCAAACCCAAAGCCAAGCGTGATAGATATACTTTTGGAGTACCAAGCTACCAACTGTCATTGAGAATGGCAAGTACTGCTACTACTTAATTTGATTCCTGTCTTTCTATTCAGTCACGTGGTAGTTGAGAAACCTCAACTACAACTACCGTTCAAGTTATAGCTTACTTTGACGCCCTTTTGTTTAAGATTATGGATAGCTATATTGGATAGCTATAATCATTTTTGGATTATAACTTACTATATAAATTAATATAAACTTAAGTGTGTGTTTGATTTTGCGGTAAGCACCCGAGTTAATTTTGACAAAATTGATTTTGTAAAATTGAGTTTAACACAACGTGGTTTTTATTTAGATATATTTAGTGAAAAAAGTGATTTTATCAATTTTTGTTGTTTGTATACGTTTGTATCAAAATTGCTTATGGGGTATACAATTACTCGAATAGATTTCAACTTAACATTTAAAACTTAATAAAATAAAACACTAAAATAAAAAATGAGCATTTAAATTTTATATAATTGTTTGAAGATTACTAACTTTCTTAAACAAAATATTATTAAAAAACTTAAAATAAAATGCATATTAAAATGTATCTATATTAATAAATATTAAAGTAATAATTTATTTATATACTAAAAAAACTTGGGTGTGGCAAAAACTCTGTTGGGAGGGGAGAATCACATGGATCGGCAAAGCCGGGTTTACACGTGGCCAGTCAGGTTTCCCAGCGTAGATTAGTCACCGACAAAGTCGATAAAAACTACGCACCAAAAACACGGTAACCACACAAAAAAAGACTTGTGTGTAGATGAAGACGAAATAATTATAGTATATATACAATAAATTAATTAGAGCTAAATATAAAATGATGAGGTGCATGCTGGTAAAATATCACACAAATAACACGGTGTACATTAGTTGCGGACAAAGTCGGTGAATATTACGCATCATTAACACACTAATAAAAAAAGAATATCACACAAATAATTAACTTGTGGGTGTTAGATGATGTGTAAGAAATAAGCTTCAAGTATAGGGTATTATTAGAAAATACACGGTGATCTTTGAAATAAATGTAGAATCTATCACTAAACTTGAGTTTGGGACTAGAACTCTAGCTTAGAATTGATTCAAGCTTAGAATTCCACGGCAAGCTTAGAATTTTAGCTAAGTAAACTTGAGTTTGCTACTAGAATTGATTCAAGCTTGTTGGAACCAAACATCAAATTTTACTATAAAACCAAGTTTGCATCTTGCAAACTCACGTTTACATTGCCTAGACGTACATCCAAACATATATGCTTAACCAATCTAATTGAAATCCTTATTCTCATGATTTTTATATTGATATGAATATAGGCGTATTTACACTTTTGGTCTCCTTATTATTATCCATATGCCATTTCAGGCTTCCAACTTTTTTCGCAATTTCAGTTCTTTTATTTTCCCAAATTGCGAAATGTTTGCCCCAGTCAAAATTGGTCAAATAAAACTGTCGTCTCTCATTAAATGACGTGCCTATTTACTTACTCCGCGGTCACATTACCATGCCAAGTCAGCTTTTATTTAAAAATTAATGTTTTACATTGTTAAATATTATTTTTAAATAATAAAAAAACAAAAAGAGCTTGTTAGAAGGATCCCAGAAATAAAAAAGAAAAAGGAAAAACATGTTAGTGAAAGAAATTGTGGTTGAAGCCTGAGGAACGGATATGGTTTTGCTGATGAACATTTGCCAAAATGGCATTCTAAAAGAACTCCAAAGGTGGAGTCGTAATGTACAGAGACGCGATACAGGCAGTGGGGAATAGGGGTGGAAATAAGTTGGATCGAGTTGGGCTTTGCAAGACTTAGGCTTGGTCTGCGTTAAAAATGTTAAGTCTGAGTCTGGTCTGTGACTTGTTGTAGGCCTAATTTTTAGACCCGGCCTAATCTTTTTAAAAACCTATTAAGGCCTGAAAGCCTACTTCACTATTTTTTCCCAAAAGCCTATAATCTTTAAGTGATGTATGCTTTGTAAATAGATTAAGAAAATAATAGATCAGTAAAATTAAGTTCTATTTTATATGACAATTAATTTAAATTATATTTACAATAATAAATTTAAATATGTCAAATATTGATAAAAGTCAATATGTTTAAATTAACAAAAAAATATTAACAAATTTATGATTTAACTCGAAGTACAAAATTTAATATAATAACAGTAATAAAATATTTTTTATTTTTACTTAAATAGGTCCGTCTAATAGACCTAATTTTTTTTTAAATAGCCTGTAGTTTGGCCTTTATCGCTAAATAGGTTTTTAAAAAAACCTAAGCCTTATCTGTTTAAAAAAAAAAGCTAACCTGACCTAATGTAGGTTGGGCCGTAGGCCCCAACCAATCGGCCCAACGTATTCACACCCCTGTAAGTTTTATTCATATCGGAGATTATGCATTTAATATTTTGTATGTGTTTAAAAATTTAATTAAAACATTACTTTTTTTTTAAATAAAAACTGACTTGGCATTGAATGTGGTAGGTGAGTAAAAAAGCAGGCATACCACATCATTTAATGAGGAAGATTTTTGTTGATCAATTTTAAATGGGGCAAACATTTAACAAATTAAAAAAATAAAGGGACTAAAATGAAGGATGGGTAACAATAGGGACACTAAAAATGCAAGGCTTTTTTTAACCCCCTCATATACTTTATACCCTCCAAATTGATCAAACTACCAATTTTACTCCTGACTCCTTATCGAATTTCCGGAATTACCTATTAAGACATAATTCCGGAACGTATTTTTTGATATTTCTGGAATTACCTCTTAACACGTAATTCTGGAACTCATTTTTTGATTTTTCTCGGATTTACCTTGCAAAACATAATTCCGAAAAGTTTTTTTTTAAAAAATGACTTTTACCTATGGACAGAAACCGTAGGTAAAAGTCATTTTTTTATAAAAACATTTTACCTACGAGCAGAAACCGTAGGTAAAAGTCCATTTTTTTATAAAAATCTTTTACCCACCGACAAAAACCGTAGGTTAAAGTCAAAATGCAATTAAACCATGAATAGAATTGATTCCAATTAGATATCTGGTCTGTCTATAACAAAATTCATCCAATCCGTCTGTTGCAAAAAAAAAAATTAATGGATTGGATTGAATCCATCCACTTATTTTGTGGATGGTTGAGATCCATCAATTATATTTTTTAAATCCATTGGATTACAACAAATACAAAATCAAAATCCATTGGATAATTACAAAATATTTTTAAAAATACATTTCAGTTTTTTAAAAAAACGATTTCCAGAAAATAAAATTATATAAAAAAATTCAGAATCAAAAAGTATACATAATATATATATATATATATATATATATATATATATATATATATATATATATATATATATATATATATATATACACACACACCACCGTGTAAATATATATATATATATATATATATATATATATATGTATATATATATTTATTTATTAAATTTCTTTTTATCTTTTAAAAATATTAGTGGATGGATTGGATGGACTTTTTTGTAAGTGAATGGATTGAATTGGATTTGTTTTGTAAAATTTTAATGGATATAAATGGTTAAATGGATTGTCTCCGACTCATCCATTATAATTTAAATCCAAATCTAACCAATCCATCCATTTTGACACCCATAATTCCAATGGATGCAAGAACTTTAGTTTTTCCATTAATAAAATCAATTCTTAGTGTATGACTTACAAAATTCTTTATATTTACAGGTCAAAAGTGATTCTTTTATTATCATTCAACCGAAATCAACTTTTAAAAAACCACTTTTGAGATAACATTTTCAAACACAAATCAATTTTTTAAACTTATATTTTTATAAAAAAAAATATTCAATAATTCTATCTCAATTTAAATCAAACTAGGGATGGCAATTCAACACATATCCATTTGACACTTGCAAAATTACTCATGACAAGTGGGTAATTACATGCATAACTGAGTACGTACTCGAGTACAGACACTACGGTACCCACTCCGCCCCGCACCACATATGGCATAGGCATATGTATATATATATATATATATATATATATATATATATATATATATATATATATTATTTACTTATTTTTGAAAAAAAGAAGCCTAACATAGTACAAATTTAATATTTTTTATTAGTTATAGTTTTTAGGCTAAATAGCACTTTTGGTCCTTTATCTTTGCTCCAGATTTCACTTTGGTCCTTTATCTTTTTTTTGGTCCGTTTTGGTCATTTATCTTTCATTTTCGTTTCACTTTGGTCCTTTATCTTTTTTTTTGTCCGTTTTGGTCCTTTATGTTTCATTTCGTTTCATTTTGGTCCATCACGTTATTATTTAATTCAATTAAAACATTAAAACAATTAAAACAATTAATTCAATTAAAACAATTAAATAAATAAAACATAACCCCCCCATCGTCCACCACCACCCACCACCGTCAACCACCACCCACCACCACCCACCACCAATTTTTTTCCCCAATTCGTTTCAATTCGTTTTCAATTCGTTTCAATTCGTTTCTGGAAAACCAAATTCGTTTTCAATTCGTTTCAATTCGTTTCAATTCGTTTTGCCCAATTCGTTTTGCCCAATTTGTTCATCTTCTCCGTCTTCGTTGAATAGTGGAAGTGGGGTTTATGCTTCCGCGACGATTTGGGATTTCTAGATTTTGATTTGTGATTGTTCATCTTCTCCGTCTTCGTTTCTGGATTTTGATTTCTGGATTTTACAGCAACGCTTGCAATTTCGATTTGGGATCAACGCAAATGAAACGAAAATGAAGATGCGCAGAGAGAGAGAGAGAACAGCGAGGGGGGGGAGGGGTTCACGGTGGTGGTGGAGGGGCGAACCAGATCTGGGTTTGGGAGGGGGGAGGTGGATGGTGGGAGGGGCGAACCAGAGAGAGAGAGAACAACGAATTTGGGTGGTGGTGGGTGGTGGTGGACGGTGGTGGGTGGTGGTGGACGGTGGGGGGGGTTATGTTTTATTTATTTAATTGTTTTAATTGAATTAATTGTTTTAATTGTTTTAATGTTTTAATTGAATTAAATAATAACGTGAGGGACCAAAATGAAACGAAATGAAACATAAAGGACCAAAACGGAAAAAAAAAATAAAGGATCAAAGTGAAACGAAAATGAAAGATAAAGGACCAAAACGGACAAAAAAAAAGATAAAGGACCAAAGTGAAATCTGGAGCAAAGATAAAGGACCAAAAGTGCTATTTAGCCTAGTTTTTATTATCGTAAAGGCTTAAGGATAAATCTAATTTGAGATATCTTCTTCATTCAAATTAACCTCCTGACCCCTTTACTTTTGTTTTAGCTAATATGTTTTTACTAATGGACTTTATTCAAGTTCTGGATGAAACTTTAAGCATGAATGATGTGTGTTTTATTTTATTTAAGTACTTGAAATTTATGATTTTTTGACCCCTTTACTTTTGTTTTAGCTAATATGTTTTTACTAATGGACTTTATTCAAGTTCTGGATGAAACTTTAAGCATGAATGACGTGTGTTTTATTTTATTTAAGTACTTGAAATTTGTGATTTTTTGAATGTTCAAATATCACAAGTATGTTCATTTAATTAATTTTTTTTTCCCATTAAAATATTTTTTATTTTCATCTATGATAAAAGAAATTACGTAATATTGCCAAAATTATTAAAATATCGCAATGGCGATTGCATTATTTGACAAAATGAACTCTTTTATGTTGTGATTTGTGAAACAAGATGTTTTTTAGAGTGAGATATCAACTAACTCATTCACTTATTCACTTGTGTACCGGTCAAATTTACTGTTATATATGATATAATGTTCTATTTGCCAAAAAATAGTGGATAGCAAATAAGCTCACGGATAGCGGATGAGCTTATAGCGGATAGCGGATGGAGAATAACTTAGCTGATGGCGAAAGAAGTGTTTGTTAAATTTAATGGTCGAACTAATTGTTTAATGTAAAATGACATAAAAAGACTTGTTTAATTAATGGTTAGATTTATTTAATCAATATAAAATATGTTAAAATATGTAGAAATTATTTTGCTACAAATTAATGATAATTAAACTAATTATTAAGATACTTAGAAAATAATTTTTTTAAGTTTATATTTTAATAGTCTAATTTATATATTAATTTGAAAGTCTAATTTAAAATACAAGATAAGACAAACACTCGGTGGGTACACCTATGAGGGACTTAGTTAAACCTTCGCCTACATCCTATAAGCCATTGTGAAACACCTTTATAATGAGTTAAAATTTAATTTCCTAATTTATAAAAAATATGTCAAAAAAATTTATCAACCAAAATGAATTTAATTTTTTCATCAATATATGAAACCCATTATGAGAAAACATTTAACTCGTGAGATGGAAAAAAAGTAGACTAATTCTCAAAGTGTGAGACGTTATTATATAGTCTTGAAATGTAGTGAACTATATATTCTTAGTGTCTTTCTTTTTAATTTTAGGGATTAAATTGACTAATAAAAAATATATTAAGGGATGTGTTTACAATTTCAATACATTTAAAGACCGTAATGACAGAGCCTCACACATTCAGAGACTAAAATAATTGTTTACCCTAATATAATATGAAGTATCTCGTCTAATTAGTAAGACAACAAAAGAAAAAGAAAAATTGTGTGTCTCGTGTTAAAATAAACTTTAAATTATTAGGAATGGTCCTTCGTATGTGTGTGAAATGTCAATGACACTATATATTTGTAATTTACAAGAGTTAGGGTATTTAATCTCAAAAGTAACGTTTTTTCTCTTCTCCTTGATTTATAAAATATATGAAAATAATAAGTGGTCACTAAATATTATATAAACTATTAAACTAGCTAGTCATTAAATTTTTATAAGCAGTCATTAAAATTTTGTAAAACCCACCTCATTACTCCTATAAATATCTACTAATAAATATTTAGGGATAATTATAATAATTTAAAAAAGTGTATTATTGTTTATCTTAAACAGCCTCACCTAAGAGTTTGTTTGAGGTTTCGGTACTTGTTGGGCCGACCCTCATATGTGTACTCGTGTGCGTATATGTGTGTGGTGTTAGGGGTCGCAAAGTGGGCCAGCCCCCGTGAGCCTGCAAATAAAATGATAGCGCAGGTTGGCTTGCCAAATAATAGTGGGCGGGGAAGTTGAGCCTGCCTCACGCATTTGGTGGGTTGGTGGGCCAATGGGATATCCCATCATTTAAATAATAATTTTAGACTAAAACGAGCCCGGTTTGCTTGTTGGTCCGCCCAAAAACAAGATAATTTGTGGGTTGACCCGCCTAAACCTACCAAAAAATACATTAAAAAAATTTTTAAAAATCTTTTTAAATAAAAAATTCAAACTCGTGCGGGTTGTCTGCTTGTGGCCCATTGAGTTGCGGGCTGAGAACACCAAACCATTTCGCCTTTAAATTTTTAGGTGGGCTAGCCGGCCCACCCGAGCACGTTTTGCCACCTCTAGCAACATGGGGGGTTTACTAACTTACACCACTCATTATTTAGTTGGTGTAAGTTAGAAAACTATACATTCAAATGTCTTTTTCAAATTTTTACTCATAACTTGTTAACTTATACCAACTAATTAAAAACTGGATGGGTGTATGTTAGCAAATACTAGTAGGATTCGCTAACTTACCAATACAAGAAAAAGCCTGTATTGCCACCAACGTTTCCCACGGAGAACTATTCGTCGCTAATTTGCGACGGATTTGCGACGACGAGTGAGACTATATGGAATAAGGCTTATTTACCACAACAATTTGCCACGGAAAACAGCCCGTCAGTAATTTGCCACGGATTTGTGACGGCCTGTATAAAAAAGTAAGAGGCGGGAAATTTCCCGCTGGAGTTTGCGACGGAGATCCCGTCACAAGCCCGTCGCAAATGAAGTTCACTTAAACACCAAATACGCGTTCGTTTTCCTTCTTCTTTCCATTTCTTTCTGACTCCCTCTCCCTCTTGAACTTCCCTCACGCACGCTGCCTCCTCCCTCTCACCTTTCACTCTCAGCCCCCGCCTCCGCCTCCACCAGCCTCCACCCCTGTCGTTGCTCAGCCGGTCCTTTGCTTCTCACCACCACCATTTCGTCTTCCCCTCTTCAACGAGCTTTCTTCTTCAGTTCTTCAGTTCGCGAGCTTTCTTCTTCAGTTCTTCTTCTTCTTCTTCTTCAGTTCTTCTTATTCTTCTTCTCAGGTTAGGTTCCTCTTCTCTTCTTTGTTGATTGTTTGATTTGGGGAAAATTGTTCAATTTCTGCATGAATTGAAAACCCTAATTTCTGATTTTTTTTATTTATTTGGAATCCCTGATTGTTGCTTCTGATTAACTGATATGGGTGTTAATTTGATTGTATAATTGTTTAATATCTGATTGTTGCTTCCGATTTGGAATTGGGTGTTAATCTGATTGTTTAATTGATTTTTTTGTGATGTTTATGAATGAATTGTTCTGTTCTGATTCTGAGTGACATTGCAGGCAGTTGTGCTCTTTGCTATGGGTGGTTATGGTACCTATCTTGGGGGCTGGGAAGGGCAGAAATCCTACTGAGATTGAGAGGTTTACTCCTGGTCTTGAATTTTCTTTTGATTAATTCATGTCCTCTATAATCAGTTTATACTGTTTCATCAGTGTACTTAAAATCAGATTTAGTCTTCATTTCTATATGTTTCTGGTTAGATATTGTCATTTTCCATTAACAGTCTATTCACTGACCATGTGAAATCCTCCGCAGGCCTTTTTCTTCCTGCCGTTGTGAGGCCCATTCTGGATTCATACCAGATAACTGACCGACCTCCTCAACCTGCTTTGAGCAATGTGAGTGTTTCTTTCAACTTAACTCTGCAATATTGTTTTGAACTGGTAACATGATTCATACTAAATATTACGATTATCACCTACAGTTAGTCACTTAACTACTTTCAGTTAGTTTGTAACCCACTGATTAGTGTTTATATCAGTCAGTTAGAACTCTAGTTAATTAGCTGTTAGTTCTTAGCAGATTCAATTTTTACCCATCATTGAATTAGTAATGCATATATATTCTACAGAATTGCTGTAATTGTTTGGGTTAATCAGAATGAGAAGTTCCATTGCAATTCTCCCTGCGTAGAACTACAATACTAAACATCTGTATAGTGATGTTATGACCGCAAATCCGAAGGTCCAGATTACTGTTAACTAGGTTGTGGTAGTTAGTTTTCTTGGAATCTATTCTTATATGTCATACTGATTTGGTAGGTGAGAGAGATAACTTCGATATGGCAGACCGATGAGCTTAGGCGCCATAAACCCACTCCAGTTGATGAAGCTAGAGCTGGTAAGTTGCTTCAGTATTACTAAGTACTATATATGTAAGCTCCTCTGGTTCATAGTAAAAGAAAATAAATAATTATTTGGTGAATAAGAGCTGTATGTTTTTTTCTTCCCAGGTTTGAATATAGTGGAGCAGTCGCTTTAGAAAGTCATTCCTCATTATTTACGTCGAGTCAGCAATGCTTTAAAGAAGGTCTATCATCTTGAATTCTTGGTCATTTATGCAATTATTCAGTAGTGGTTGGTTGGTAGCAGTGGACTGCGAGTAAACTTTACCTGCATTGTGTGAAATTCGAATCTTGGAGTTATAACTTGGAGAGAGATTTACTTGATCATCTTTAGTGAAAGATTAATTCGGTAGCTATGCTTGCAGTGTTTGGGGTTGTTGGTTCACGACTGCAGTCTTTATGGACCTTCTCTTGGGTCTGGTTAAATAAACTGAACCCAACAACAATGATTTATTTGAAAATAAATATCTATGTAAATTGTGAATTTTGTGTTTTCAGGCTCTAATTCTCTCCCCTTTTTCACCAACACTAAAAATCTTTTTTTTGAATACGTGCAAATCATCTCTACCTTACGTGGTCTTAGGGAAATTTCATTAATAGTCACGAAAGGCGTAACAATTTATCTTCATTATTGATAACTCTATTTTATATAGAGTTATTCATACAATTAAGCTTGAGTTATTGCTTATTTTCAAGAACATTTATATATATTTATAGCTTATTTATCAAGGAACAACATTCTAAATATTCAAATGGATAAAGGGCAATGATCTAGGCAAAATGCACAAATCTTGTTAGGTTTGATGTTTTTTTCAGTGCAGCTACTGCAGGAGTGGAAACACTGCCAACACCAGGAGTGGAAACACTGCCAACACCTGCTAAATTCTGCAGTTTATACCAAAACATCCAAAGACCATTTCAATGCTTCCACACTTGATTTGTGACGTCATGCCTAGTCACCTAGAGCTGAGCCACTTGCAGAAGTCGGCGATACACATAAAAATCAAGTTGCAAGACTCAACTTATCTAAAAGACATGTGGCACTTCTCCAATGGACCTCATCTTTTGTTATGCATGCAAGCGACCAAACCTGTGCAGCTTGCTTGATTGGTTGTCTACAACTAACCATGTTTGGTCCCCTCAGCTGATCTTTCACGCCAAAGGAAACCCCTTGCAAGAGGAAAGCTTTCAAGCCTATAAATAGAAGCCATATCTTTCACATCTTTAAATCCTTCATCTTTCATTTGTAATTCTTCATTTTGTTTTCTGAAAGGATCGCTTAGTTTAGGTTTAGTTTATTTTCATTTCAAGTTTCTAAGGAGAGGAAGGTGAGGAAGTGCTTGACAACCATTCCCTTCACTTCTACTTTGAACAATTTCGTGTAAGAAATCTTTATTGTACTTCAACTTGGGAACTTAATGCAAAAGATCTTCTATTCAAGTAATCTCTACTCTTTTAAGTTCTTTTGCTTTATTATTCATTTACTTATGTTCTTTGCATATTCTTTGCTTTATAACATGAGTAACATGAGCTAAATTCCCTTAAGTTGAGATGTTCTAACCTTGTAATGAACTTCTAAATATGTTATTATGGTTTATGTAGTGTAAACACTTTAAACTCTTGCATAATACTTCTTTCAACTTATTCTGGAATTGATCACTTTAGAATAGGTAAAACTTGTAGCAGCAGACATGGGCTACATTTATGAACTCAAGAGTTAATAAGGACAAGTATTTAATAAAGGAAACTTTGTTAAATACATGCTAAAACCTAGACATAGGATAGCATAGTCCTTAGGATAATAAAATTACAAGAGTGAACCTATTTAGCAACTTGGATCATTGTTAGGAGGCAAGGGAGGAATTGACAAACCTTTCTTTACTGTAAAAAACAAAGATCATAAGAGCTTGTAATGAAACTCTGAAGAGAAGTGCTGAAAGGCACAAACTGATGCACCTACATCCAGTGTTCCCACACTACATACTCCATTAAAACACTTAGAGGTAAAGTACTTGGTGAAAACATCTCAACTACTTTTTCCAACTGATTTCTCACACATTTTATTGCTTATTATTATTTTTACTTACTTTGAAAACTCCAAACCAAAAATACTGAATAGTGTAGACACACTAAGTGTACACTTTGAACTACAAAAATTTACAATACATAATCCCTGTGGGTTCGACCTTTCTTATCACTTTATTACTTGTGTGACTATGTATACTTGCATATATTAAAATATCACACCAATTATCAATTCCCTTTTCTTCATTGATGGCCTTTGTTAAGCTCAACCATCCAGTGATTTCCTTTGCAGGATCAGATTGTTAGATTGAATAAAGAGAATGGATCAGATTGTTAGATTGAATAAAGAGAATAGGAAGATTGACTGTTAGGTGATGTCATTTATATGCTTTGTCTATATTGGTTATTGGTTATTTATAAATTAATTTCTTGATTTTGTCCTATGTCTGTCTGATTTTCATGGTGTCTTCAACATAAAGTGCACCTTTTGTTCTTTGGTTCTTTTCTTCACCAATGGCCAGTCTATAATTTGGCTTTCCTATGTCTTTACACAATGCAGAATCTTCTTTCATTTGTATGGTTATTTTGAAATATATCACTTTGATTGGTTTCTTTATATTTTTATTTATAGTGATGAGTGAATTTGACAACAGATGTAAATGCCTTCTAGGAGCTTGGAGATTTGGTTGATGGAGCATTATAAAACAATTGTTGTCAGGTCTTGAGCACTGTCTTTCTGTTGAACCAAATAAACGTGGCACTGCCTCCTCTGCTTTGTCATTAGAGGTACCTTAGCAGTGTTGTTTTTGTATTTGTGAAAACATAGGCACACAAATGTCTTCTTCTAACTTTATGACTTTGTGAAGCATGGATGGATTCACAATCTGATTTTAACATGACTTGTAGTCCAGAATGGATGGTAATCACACTTTGCATATTATTCCAGATTCTAGACAAGTGAAGGCGGAGGAGTTACAGCCTGTTGTCTGCTACCTTCAGATTACTGCAGTTGATCCAGTCATGGAAGATGAAGATTTAGGAAGTAGAAGAGGGAGAATTTTTTCTCTCTCTACTGGAAGTGTCCGGGCTCGTGTATTTGACCGTTTTTTGCAGTACAGGTATGTTGTAGTATTGATTCGTTTTCCCTATGTTTGAATGCTTAATTTTTTGTGTCAATTCTTACAGCACACTGTTTTTTGTACAGGTGAATAATGGAGTTTTGAGTGTTTGCACAGCCTTCTTGTCTGGGGAACCTGCTACAAGATTGCGGTCGCAAGAATTGCAGCAACTTATCACTACACTTCTTGAGTTCATGGCTGTTTGCAAACGTGCCATACAGGTACATTTCAGATTGATAGGTGAGGAAGATCAGGATTTTCATACACAACTTGTAAATGGATTTCAGTCTGACAGCAGAGTTATCCCATTACATTCCTGGCATTCTCTCAGAGCTATGACACTTGCACAAGTATTTGTTTTTTTAATATTGCTTCCTTGTGTTCATATATACAGTTTTTCCTTCCACTCCCACTAACCTCCCTCTTTTCTTGCTTGCAAAGATGTGTAATTGTATTTGTATCATGGTTCGCATGTTAAGATAGAATTATGCGGGCTAGTTGATTTATTCTCACTATTAAATGATTGTATAATAGATATAACTCAGTCAATCAAAAATGATTGTATTATAGATATAACTATTAAATAGTATTTTGGAGGTATAATTTAATTTTTTTTTTAATTTTTTTTTAAAATTTCCGACGGATTTGCGACGGCTTTGTGACGAAAAGTTGTCAGAGTTTGCGACGACTTTGCCACGGATATATGCGACGGGGAGTTTCGTCGCAAAACATTTGCGACGAGCTGTTTTGCGACGAATTTTTGTCCGTCGCAAATACCGTCGCAAAAGCGAATTTGCCACGGAAAAAAGCCCATTTGCAACGGAAATTGCCGTCGCAAATGAGCGATTTTCTTGTAGTGTACACCCACTCATTTTTTAGTTCGTGTGCATTAGCAAACTACACATTTGTGTGTATTTCACACATTTTTAGTTATAACTTGCTAACTTATAACATATATAGACGAGGGACGAAACATTTAGTTATTGTGAGAAACGGTGACATTTAATTATAAGTGTTAGCTTAAAATTAGTAGTTTAGATTACATTATTAATTACCAAAATCTCATGTGATATTTAATTAAAAAATAAACAACCATATGAAATATGTAATTAATGACATAAATTGAACCAGAAAAATGGGGAAAATTAGTAAGTTTTTGATGAAGGGACAATTTTTATGAGGACGAGATGGGAACGGTAAGAGAAAAAAGGGGGATATGGTTTGGATGCATGAAAGATATAGTGAACCAACGAGATACCCAACCAAAGAAAATTGTTGTGTATAATACACAACCTAGCAGGGTTCTGCACTGTGGCGAGTGGATATGCAGTTAAATGATGTTATCTTTAAGTTATCTTCAACACAAAGGAAATTATTGTTGAATAACCAAAACGGAGAAAGGAAAAGTGAAAAATCTTTATTGATTGTGAAAAATGAATTAATTACAAAAGTGAAGCTAGAGGCTTATATAGCCATAAAAAGATTACTTTGATCTTAACCTAGTTCTAACAAATTCTAACAAACTAACCCTAAGATCTAGATACGATAAAATATCTTATTTTCAATTATTCTAATAATATCTAATAGTCCCCACACGCTAGAAGGTATTCACAACACTTCTAGCTTGACATGAACAATACAAGATACATCAAAACAAAAGAAAATTACAATGGGAGATGTCGGAAATACATCGGCAGAAATCAAAGCCATAAGGCAAATGCTTTAACTACTCGAAGGAAGCAACAATGCTATAACCACTCGAAGAAAGCGACAATGCTATAGCCATTCAGAGGAAGCAACAATGCTATAACCATTCAGAGGAAGCGACAATGCTATAACCAATCAAAGGAAGCGACAATGCTATAACCACTCGATGGAAGCAAGACGAAAAATGAATCAAGATTCTGAGAGAAAGAGAAAATCGCAAAGAGAGGAGAGAAATCAACCTAATTAAAATTCTGAGAAAAGGAACCTAATCCAGGTCCCGAGGAGAATCGAAGGAGCAATTCAAAGCAACGATTCGAAGGAGAATTAAAATTAGGGAAAGATCGCAGATCAAAATCAAGATTGCGAGGTAGAAGGTTGAAACTAGAAATGGTTATGGCGTTTCTGAAGAGGGAGAGAAAAAATGCGATTTTCAGAGAGGAGAAAAATCAGTAATGGAAACTGGAAAAGTGATTGCAGTAGTAAAAAGGAAATAAATTGAAAACTGAAAAGGTGGTGCTGTCGGCGGCAAATGCCACCGGCAACGGTGATGAATCACAGAGACGAGGTCAGAAGATTAAAACCCGCTCTGATACCATGTTGAATAACAAGAACGGAGAAAGGAAAAGTGAAAAATCTTTATTGATCGTGGAAAAATGAATTGATTACAAAAGTGAAGCTAGAGGCTTATATAGCCATAAAAAGATTACTTTGATCTTAACCTAGTTCTAACAAACTCTAACAAATTAACCCTAGAATCAAAATAAGATAAAATATCTTATTTTCAATTATTCTAATAATATCTAATAATTATTATCGAGTTTGCTTCCCCTTTATCAAAATTTGCTATGTGACATCTATAACTATACATAAGGACAATAACATGTTTTGGTCATGGCCGACCCTTGGGCCAAGTAGCATAAGCTAGGGTTTTAGACATTGCAAAATAAAAATAAAAAGGAGAAAACCTCTTTTTTTTTGCATTATTTTATTAATGTTACGGATTGGGCCTCAATGGCCAATCCACCAAAAGGCCCAATAGCAAGGACCAAATTCAGCCAACGGTGGAGATTGCAGACCTAGATCCAATGGCCCTCCTTCACTCCAGCTACCTATAAATAAGCATTGAATGCTAGCATTAATGGTACACACTTCTCCAATACTCTTGCTTGTAATTGACGTCACCCACTGACTTGAGCGTCGGAGTGTCATTGCAGGTACCACCCCATCTCGGATCGGAGCACCAACTCGGACTGACCAAGAACATAAGTACCAACTATCTCGGACCGGACTTCGTATCCAAGATCGGACACCTAGCCAGAGATACGGTACCGAACATTGGCGACCACAGTGGGAGAGTCTTATACTCTAGTCTTTCCCCCAACCTCCTTGGTCAGCAATGGCTCCAGAATTACG
Source organism: Astragalus membranaceus (assembly GCA_039519185.1). NCBI lineage: Eukaryota > Viridiplantae > Streptophyta > Magnoliopsida > Fabales > Fabaceae > Astragalus > Astragalus membranaceus. The sequence goes on from CM076847.1 coordinate 153,354,832, forward strand.
ACGGAGGAACGTCTCCAGCGTCGTGGTTAGACCCGACCAGCAGCAAGAAACCCCCGAGGGGGTAGCAGTTACTCTCCCTCGCAGCTCGGCCCCCGGCCGGAACTCGTCCAGAGCAATGATTCCTATAAGCTCCGCTAGGAACCAGTTTCCACCTCCAGTCCAGACTGTCCCGGTACCGGTCGATGATGTTCAACAGCTCGTCCAACTGCTGACAAGGCAAGCCGAGGCTGAACAACAAAGGAGTCAGCGTTACTCCCAACTGGAGGCCGAGATGGCCGAAATCCGGGCCCGAGACATCCCGGATCGGTCTTCTCCTCAAACCTACTCTCCCAGCAGAAGAACCCCCAGTAAAAGACGTCATCGATCTCCTGCTTGGAGGAGACACCACCATCGCTCGCCACCTCGCCGAAAAGGGAGAAGAGGATCTGGAACTCCCCCAAGCGAGACTCAGGACGATACTTGTTACCCCGAGGACTCTACTCACCAAAGCTCATCATTAGCGTCTTCGTCCCCGAGGCGGCGTTCTATAAGCCGGGGAAGTCCCCCGAGGCATGAACGTCGGCGTCCTCGGTCTCCCGGATCCCTTGTTCGACGCCCTATCGAGAGGCCTCCTCCGAGGGAAAGGTCCACTGTGCGAAAGGGACCCTTTACAGCGAAAATCGACTACTTTTCGGTGCCCAAGCACTTAGAGAAGCCCCCGGAGGGTTTAAAGATGCGTGACGGGACAGGCGATCCCGACCGTCACCTAGATTACTTCGACACGATGATGCAATACCGGAATGTCCCGGAGGAGATCAAGTGCCGGATCTTCCCTCTTACCCTGGAAAAATTGGCTTTGGACTGGTTCAGAGCCCTCAAGCCAAACTCGATATCATCTTGGGACCAGCTTGCGAAGCTCTTTTCGGCCCAGTTCGCCCACTCCAAGATGAAGCAAAAGTCTCGGAAAGTCTTACAAGCCATCCGGCAAGGAGAGAACGAGTCTCTCTGGGACTACATCGAAAGATTCAATAAGGAAGCGGCTCAGGTCCGGAACTTGGACGATTCATTTCGACTGTTCTTCATGGAAGCCGGTCTTCGGGAAGGAAGTCTATTTCAGATTGATGTCGGTATCAACCAAACTGAGTCGCTTGCCGAGTTCCTCTAGCGATCTCAGAAATACATTGACCATGAAGAGGGGGCTGTTGCATGAAAGTCAAACGCCGACCCTAGAACGAGCAAGCCTCGATATGAAAAAGAGGCCCTGGTGCGCCAGGTAGGGGAGGCCCGGTATGAAAGGGAGTCCCGGAACGACGGTAGACTCCGACCTCGGAACTGACACCAGCAATATTCAGACCTCAATGAAACAAGGGCCTGGATTCTGGCAGAATGTATGAACGCTGAGTTCAAGGAAGTCAAGTTCCCCGATCCGCTCCCACATAGGCCGGGGCAGAGATCCAACAAGTACTGCCGGTATCACCGGAGCAAAGGGCACGACACCAATCGATGCAATGCTTTGAAGGATGATATTGAGGACCTGATTAAGAAAGGAAAATTGAGGCAGTATCTGGCTAAAACACCCCGGCATGAGGCCGAGGTTAAGGAAGAGGAAGCCGACCCAAAGAGGAAGGGTAAAGCCCCACAAAAACGAGAAGAGAGCTCGGAGGATGAGCGCGATTTTCAAAAAATCAAAGGGCCGACCTGTAATGATTGTCATCTCTGAGGGCTACCCCGTCGAGGCATTGGGCAGAACAATGAAAAGAAAGTGGAAGGAGGTCATGTGTGCTGCTTCCACCTCTGCGGTAAGCTCAACCCCGGAGCACCCACCCTTGGCGTTCGGCGACCGAGACTTATTGGATGGCATGCCAAATAAGCACATACCCCTTATAATCAGGGCAGTCATGGCCAACCACGAGATCAGAAGGATTTTGGTCGACCAAGGGAGCTCCGCTGATATCATCTTCGTCAACCTTGTAAGAAAACTGCAGATCTCAGAGGACGACTTCACCCCTTACCGAGGATCGGACCTTTCGGGCTTCAACGGGTCTCGAACTAAACCCTTCGGCTATCTGGAAATGATGGTCACCTATGGAGAGGAACCGCTAGAAAGAACGGTCAAGACCAAATTCTTGGTGCTGCCATGCCCTTCGGTCTACAACTGCATCATCGGGAGACCCACCCTTGGAAGACTCGGAGCCGTAACCTCGACGGTTTACCTGAAGATGAAGTTCTACTCTTTGAGTGACCAAATAATCACCCTTGATGCCGACTTAGAGTCCGCCCAAAGATGTTTTTATCTGCATGTCAAGGCAGATAGACAGGCAGAGGAGGGGGTTCCCCCCATAGAAGCAGGAGCTCAGAAAAGCCCAAAGAAGAAAAGAACCGGTCAAGCTGCTGAGGTCAACGTCGCAGACCTCGATGCAAGGTATGATCCTGACAGCTCCGAGGAAGAGAGCGACGACGAGCTAGCACGGGAGCTAAAAAAGAAAATCAGACGACCTCAACCTGATGGACAGTTCATGCAGATCCAGCTGGGAGAGGACCCGACCCAAACTGTCCAGATCAGATCCAATCTCTCCGAAGAAGTAAGAGCAAAACTCACCCTCTGTCTAAAAGCTCACGCCGATCTCTTCGCTTGGTCGGCAAAAGACATTCCCGGGATTCCTCCTGAAGTTGCCTGCCACCAGCTGGCGGTTAACCCTGGGGCTAAGTGGGTCGCCCAACGCAAAAGAGCTCAAAGCCAGGAAAAAGCAGCTGCTACGGTCAAAGTCGTAGATGATTTAATTAAAGCTGATTTTGTAAAAGAAGTCAAGTACACAACTTGGCTTTCAAACCCTGTACTTGTTAAGAAAAGCAATGGAAAGTGGCGAATGTGCATTGACTATACCGATCTTAATAAGGCCTGTCCTAAGGACGCCTTTGTTACCAAGTGGCTTCAGTCTCAAGAGGGGGGGTGAATTGAGATTTAAAACTTTTCAGATCTTTCGAAAATGTTTTTCCCCTTTTCAATGACTTAGATCAATTTTCGCGCAGGTTAAGTGGAAGCGAAGGAATTAGACTATAAAGCAGTAAAGCGGTATAACAGTAAAGCAGGAAAGCAGTAAAGCACGCAGAGATTTATCATGGTTCGGTCACCTCCTAGTGACCTACGTCCAGTCCTCACACCCTTGTGAGATTTTCCACTAACCAAAACAACAAGGCTTACAGGTGCCTTGGAAAACCTTTACAGACTCATGCACTCTCCTCCTAGGATACCTCACCTATGGAGAGCCCTCAAATCTAACAACACAATAACAAGAGATACCCCACCCCTGTTACAATCAGCTGCCCCAGAAAGATACCCCACTTCCTAGTACAAACAGCTACCCTAGAGAGATACCCCACTCCCTAGTACAAATCACAAACAATTAAATAAAAACAAATGTAAATACAGAAATACCTCTTAACGTAGGCAGATTACACAATTTGAAGAACGCAACCCCAACTAACTCTTAGCAAAAGATCAGCTCTTGACGGACCGGCGGTGCGAGAAGAACACAAATAAAATATAAGAGTTTTTCAGAAAGAATAGATTGTGAGAATGGGTTGGTTGAGAAATGGAGGCTATGGGGCCTCTATTTATAGGCTTTGGAAAAATCAAGTTTACGTTAAAAAATATGTGGGAATCGATTCTTTGTTATTTGAATTGATCTAGGAATCGATTCTTGTTTACTTGATTTAGGAAGGAATCGATTGTGAGATTCTTTGAAAGAGTTTGAAATCGATTCTTCATTTGAATAAGAAAGCAAGGAATCGATTATGTGTTTTAAAACAAGTAATGTGCAAATCGATTCTTTACTTTATTTGAAGAGAGATGCAAATCGATTCTTTGCCTGAGAATCGATTCTTTCATTTATGGAAAAGGTGTGAATCGATTCTTTCAATTTAGAGATAAGTGGAAATCGATTTCTTCAAATAAGGAAACAATATGAATCACTTGTATGCTTATGAAATCGATTAGGAGCTTAGCCATTGTGTTTGAAAATCGATTTAGGCTTAGTTTCAAAGAGAGTGAAATCGATTTTAGAGTTTTTCAAAAATACTTTTTAGGTTTACTTGTTCATGCATGTATTTTGAAAAAGCTTTTGGGACGAGAGACTTTGCGAGATGAGCTGACCTTCGTAAGAGCTTACATTTATCCTAAGACTCACCCAAGACCCTAAGGACTACCCTTATACTTAAGGACTACCCTTAAGCTTGAATCTTCAATACTTTGAGCTTGGTTGACTTGGATTGTGACTTTTGAATATATGATACTTTTTATCAGCTTTGCTTTGACACTCTCATTCCTTTGGCCATCAACTTGGCTTTGTCTTTTTCATCATCAAAACTAATCCTGCAATATTAGATAACCTGCAACACAGGTATCCACAGCCTTCCCTGTTCCTAGCATTGATCGGCTCGTCGATAATGCTTCAGGTTTTTGTTTACTATCGTTCATGGATGCTTATTCCTGGTATAACCAAATCCCGATGTTTCCCCCCGACCAAGAGAAGACGGCCTTTATGACTGACCGCGGTAATTTCTGCTACCGGGTCATGCCATTTGGTTTGAAAAATACGGGGGCCACTTATCAAAGGAGGATGAACAAGGTATTCCGAAATCAGATCGGCCGGAACGTGGAAGTCTACCTCGACGATATGATCGCAAAAAGCGAAAGGGAAGACCTCCACATAACCGACCTGGAAGAGATCTTTACTGAAATCCGAAGAAACAATATGAGGTTAAACCCGGAAAAATGCACTTTCGGGGTCCTGGCTGGAAAATTCCTGAGTTTTTATCTCACAGAAAGGGGCATTGAAGCCAACCCGGATAAATGTCGAGCGGTAACAGAAATGCGGACCCCGTCCACTAAGAAAGAGCTCCAAAAGCTCAACGGTATGATAGCTGCACTATCTCGCTTCATTTCCAACGCCGCCTTCAAATCACTCCCATTGTTTAAACTGCTTAAGAAAGAAGCAACGTTCGAATGGACCCCGGAGCGGGACGAGGCCCTCTCCCAGCTCAAAAAGGTTTTAACCAAACCGCCCATACTGACTCGACCAAGCCCAGGGGAAGACTTATTCCTGTATCTAGCCATCTCGGATGAGGCCATGTTCTTATCAGGGAAACCAAGACCGGTCAGAGCCCGGTATACTTCGTGAGCAAAGCTTTGAATGGATCAGAAGTTAGATATCAGAAAATAGAGAAAATCGCCTTTGCTCTGCTCATCTCGGCACGCCGTCTCCGACCTTACTTCGTCGCTCATCAAATCGTGGTACGAACAAATTATCCGATCCGGCAGATCCTGCATCGACCCGACTTAGCAGGACGAATGATCGAATGGGCAGTAGAACTCTCCGAGTTCGGAATCAAATACGAAACAAGGCCGGCCATGAAAGCTCAGATACTTGCCGACTTTATCACGGAGATGGCACCCGCCGACCCGGAGGACGGGTTATGGACGCTCCATGTGGATGGGTCCTCAAATCCAAAAGGAAGTGGTGCAGGGTTAATGCTCGAGAGCCCGACAGGCGTTGTAATCGAAGTTTCGCTCACGTTTCGTTTCCCTACCTCAAACAACCAGGCAGAATACGAGGCATGCATAGCTGGACTCCGGCTTGCTATCGACCTCCGAGTCTCCCGACTTTCCCTGAATACCGACTCATTGTTGGTAGTATCTCAAATCGGGAAACAGTACGAAGCCAAAGATCCGATCTTGCAGAGGTATTTAACCCGTGTGCGGGAGCTGCTCTCCTTTTTTGCATTCACGGAGGTAAAACACGTTCCAAGAACAGAAAACATCAGGGCGGACATTCTTTCCAAGCTCGCCAGCACCAAAATTCCAGGGAACCATCGGTCAATAATCCAGGAAACACTGAGCAAGCCGAGCGTAATCCCAAACCCAGAAGCCAACTTTTCTGTCAATGTGGTTGACGAAAGCAAGGGTTGGATCGCGCCATTAATGGATTACATCAAATCGGGGGACGAGCCTCCGGACTCAAGTGAAGCCAAGATCCTCCGGAGGAAGGCCTCATCTTTTTCCATAATCAATAGAAACCTCTACAGAAGAAGCTTATCCGCGCCGCTGTTAAAATGCATTGAAGGAGGAGAGGCGGACTACGTCTTGGCCGAGATACACGAGGGAATCTGCGGGCATCACCTTGGAGGTCGCTCTCTAGCTCGGAAGGCATTAAGAGCAGGATATTTCTGGCCAACCATGGAGACCGATGCAAGAAACTATGTAAAGAAATGCAGCAAGTGTCAAATCCATGCCAAGGTCCACATAGCACCTCCTACGGAGCTCACCAGCCTCAGCTCGCCATGGCCATTTGCATGGTGGGGAATAGATCTCCTGGGACCATTCCCAACTGCCCCCGGCCAGATCAAATACCTAATAGTGGCGGTGGATTACTCCACCAAATGGATCGAAGCCGAGCCTCTAGCCATCATCAGCGCAAAGAACTGCATCAATTTCTTCAAAAAGAATATAATGACTAGATTCGAGATCCCCGAGGTAATAATCACTGACAACGGAACCCAGTTCGCCGACAAAGGCTTCAGAAAACTCATGTCCGACCTCCAAATCAAGCACCGGTTCACCTCGGTAAAACACCCGCAAACGAACGGACAGGCAGAAGCCGCCAACAAAGTCCTCCTCAATGGACTGAGGAAGCGGCTCGATGAAGCGAAAGGAAACTGGGTTGAAGAGCTACCCTATGTGCTGTGGGCCTACAGAACCACCCCACAGAGCTCACCGGGGGAGACCCCTTTTCGGCTTTCGTACGGGACGGAGGCGGTAATCCCGGTAGAGATCGGGGAGCTGAGCTGGAGGACACTCCACCCGAAGCCTCTGGAGGACAATAATCAGGCGTTGAAAGAGAACCTCGACCTCGTCGACGAGGTCCGAGGCCAGGCTTCCCTTAAAGAAGCAATAATAAAGCTGAGGGTAGCAGCACGATATAACTCGAAAGTAATCCCCCGGGACCTGGAGGTCGGTGATTTAGTTTTATGCAGAGCCGACGTCGGTTTGAAGAACTCCGCGCAAGGCAAGCTCGCCCCTAATTGGGAAGGACCTTACCGAGTTTTATCTAAAACTGGTAAAGGTGCCTACGAATTGGAAACCTTGGCCGGGAAGACGATCCCAAGGACTTGGAACGCCACTAAGTTAAAAAAGTACTACAGTTGATTCTTATTTTATCTGAAGAACGGTGTATACCGAGGTTATCAATTATTTTATCTAAAGAACGGTGTATACCGATGTTATCAATTACTTTATCGAAGAACGGTGTATACCGATGTTATCAATTATTTTTTCTGAAGAGCGGTGTCTACCGACGTTATCACCTATTTAATCTCTTTTTAGCTGACCGAGGTTGTCACTACCCTAAGAGGCGAGTTCGATCTGGGCCGAGTCCCGATAACTGCCCCGAAGGCGGCCATCGTTACGCAAACAACTAGTTGGCCGAGGTTGCCACAACCCTAAGGGGCGAGTTCGATCTGGGCCGAGTCCCGGTAAACTGCCCCTAAGGCGACGCTTACCACTTGAGCGAATCAAACGCAAGTGCACGAATTTAAAACAACAGTATAAAAGCTCAACCGAGGTAGATGAAACCAGAAGCACATTAAAATATATTTCTATTACAAATTACCCCGGATACGGCCGGGTCCTCTAGTTCAAAAAAGATGGTGACATGTTACAAATTCCGGTTCCGCCCGGAACCCGGTGCTTTTCTCCCCCACCGGTTCCACCCGGAACCCAAAAAACAACTAATCCAGAGCTATCTCATCAACACGAGTCACGGCAAGGAAGGGCGAGGGTAAATGACCTCAAACTCTTCAGAGCCAGGATTGAGCTTGACGACCCGCCCACCTTCTACTATATGCTCCAAACGAAGAATCTCCCGGTCCAAAGGCAAAGATGGATGGATAACGGCGACCTGAGCAAGCGCCTTTTCGTAACTCTCCCCAGCCACATCCATAGCCATCTGGGCCACCTCCACCATCTCATTCTCCACGGCCTCGACTTTGGCGCGTGCTTCCTGGAGTTCTTTTTCCAACTCAGCAATCCAAGGCAAGGAATCAACACTGGTCCCGACTTGGGCCTTTCTCGCTTTCAGGATATCGGCCTCGAGCTCAGAAATCTGGGCCTTCAGGGAGGAAACCACCTCCTCAGACCGCCTCCCTTGGCTCTCAAGATCTGAGATACGGACCTCATGCTCCATGCACAGATTAAGGGCAGAGTCCCTCTCCCTTTCAAGCTTATCCGCAACCGCCTTGAGCGCGGTCTGGTCCTCTTGAGACTTCAAAAGAGTTGAGGACAGCACCTCGTATTTTTTCTGAAGCTCTTCCCGGGTCTTCCTTTCATTATCCCTCTCTGCCAGGGCCCCTGAAATAGCGGAAACAAGAAAGTCAGGAATGGAAGTAACCAAAAGAAAAATCAAATAGAACACCCCGGAACTTGGTGTTACCTTTCGCCTGATTCTCGGCTTCGACCCTTTGAAGTTTGGACACATCGGCCAGATACCGAAATAACCTGAGAGCGGCCTCGACCGGGTCAACCCGGGAATCCTCCACGTGCTTCTGCAAGAAATCGGCATCAATCGAAATACCGGAAGACCTCGAAGTTCGGTGCTTCCCATGACGACTTTTCTTGGAAGCCCGGGTAGAACCGGCTCGACCTGGATGTCTCTGCTGCTCCGGAGCATGGGAAGTAGAGGCAGGGTCTGTTTGCGGCAAGGGACGCTCCCTTTTCCGATGTAAAAGATCAGCCGCCTGATCTTCTACACCAGCCAAGCTGGCCTCCGTGATCGTATTGATCGGAACGGCAGCAACGGGCTTTTCCTGCTGAACCCCGGCTTTCCTTTCCGCAATAGCCGCCAAGCGGGAGAACTTGTCAGGTCCCATGCTATCTGCGAAATAAGGAAAAGAAACAATGTTAAAAGAAACGGCAGTCAAAAAATTATGGGCGGGATTGTCTATCAAAAACCTACCAAGCACGACCGCCACTTGAGACTTAGATCCAGCCCCAACCAATCGGGCTACGTCAACCCCGAATTTTTTGGGGCCCCGGTAGATAATCAGGTCAGCGAAATTCGTCAAGATCGCCAGCGAGTCCTGATCAACCGGGGATAGCCGGGCTAAGCTGACAGTGTAGGAGTGAGGTCGCCGATTAAAGTGAGAAAGAGACCACCCTATTTGAAACTTAGTGGACTCCAGTGATTCCCCATCCGTAGCATATTGACCGACGTGCCTCACTGCCTCCTCGTTCACAGGCTCGACAAAAAAGTACTTGTTCTTCCAGTTCTTCAAGGAATCGGAATAGGGCATGAAAATCTTTACACCCCTCCTAGCCCGAAAGCCCACGTGCTCCCACCGATCCTTGGTGCCATCCTCATGCCTCCGGTTGACCTCAAAAAGGTAGAAGAACAGGTCACATGAGATTGGCCTCCCCAAATGAATGCACATCAACTTGAAAGCCCAGAGGAACGCCCATGAGTTGGGATGAAGTTGAGAAGGAGCGAGGTTCAAGATTCTCAAGGCCTCTTGCTGGAAGGCGGTGAAAGGGGGGCTAATATGCATATCAAGGATCGTCACCCCATACATGACAAATTTCAAAGCTTTTGGCCAGACAGCTATGTGTTGACCTTCGGCCATCCCCTCCACGTTCCAGACCTGATCCTTCCTGGAAACACGCTTGACAAAGAAACTCATGTCATCCCCGATCCTGTAGACGGACTGAATCCCCCTCAACGTCTCCGACACCCATGAGTACTCCCAAGGAACATTGAGAGGTTGGGACAAGGGAACATTAACCGGCCCGACTCCGGGCGCTGGGGTATTAATCGGAATCACCTCCCTCATGCACGGGATCCCCGTGATGTCCAAGTCCGTCTTCATTATTGCGACTCTCAGCAACCTCCGCTTCACTGTCATCGGAGCTCCAGCTAGTACTTCCCTGTTCTTCGCCATCAGGCTCGGCGTCAGACCCCTCCGAGTCAAGGACCACTACCTCGGTATTATCTTCATCTGCCAGCTCGTTACTGGGAACCCCGTGAGAGCGGTCTTCAGCATGAATACTCAAAGGAGCAGAGCCCAAATCATCTTGAACCTCAGGAACAACCGACCCGGGGGGACTAGTACGAACTTCTATCTACTCTCCAGCACCGAAAGCCATTACTTTTGCGAGGGTAGGGCGATCTGAGTTAGCAACCCGGCGGGTTTGTTTCGTCCTCGCCAGATCGATCCTGCAGAAATGGGGGCTTGACGAGTCAGGTTGATACTTAAATAGTGGGTCCACAACCAAGTCAGAACCCGACCTGACGACCCCCACTCTGTATCAATAAATACGGGTTCTGAGAGAACCCGGCTGTGAACTAAAGCCGGAAGCAATAAATAAGAGAAGGAAGCTAACCTTGTGAAAGAAGAAGCTCGTCAACGCTTGAAACGGGTCACGAACTGCAAAGGTCTCACCGAGACTCACCACAGAACTCTGAAAGGCGAAGTCAACTCCGGAACGAGCTTAAGATCGGGAGCGGAGTAATTTTCAAAAAACAGTCCAAAGTAAGAGAGGTCCCCCCTCCTATTTATAGGAAACAAGAAGGCCTCAGATGGGCCTGGGCCTAGGCTACGCGTTCCAACGCTAGCCCCTAGGCAGGCGCGTCGTTCCAAGCGCCATCATTACCCCAATCATCCTCGAGCGACGCGTCCCATCAATGACCTCATTAGCTGGCACAGAAATCAAGACACAACTATGATCGGAACGCTTCGAATCCCTCGGCTCGCCCCGGTCTTATGATCCCGCCGTGACAGGAGTCTCTCAAAAACGGACAGCCTCGAGTCACTCGACGCGACCTGAGTCCCTCAGCTCGTCCCGGTATGACGTGAGTCTCTCACTCCGGAGTTTGGGGTAGACATGAACTTTGAAGCATCAAGTCTAGCTCGCCTTAAGGCGACCCGACTTGGGGGGCTACTGTTACGGATTGGGCCTCAATGGCCAATCCACCAAAAGGCCCAATAGCAAGGACCAAATTCAGCCAACGGTGGAGATTGCAGACCTAGATCCAATGGCTCTCCTTCACTCCAGCTACCTATAAATAAGCATTGAATGCTAGCATTAATGGTACACACTTCTCCAATACTCTTGCTTGTAATTGACTCACTCACTGACTTGAGCGTCGGAGTGTCATTGCAGGTACCACTCCACCTCGGATCGGAGCACCAACTCGGACTGACCAAGAACATAAGTACCAACTATCTCGGACCGGACTTCGTATCCAAGATCGGACACCTAGCTAGAGATACGGTACCGAACAATTAAAATTTACATAAGTCGTTAATTTAGTCCAAAACTGTTTTCTCTACTATTTGATCCCTAAAATATATTAAAATAATAAGTACTCCCTAAAAATTGTAATATATATCACATTAGTCCATAACGTTTTATAAGTATTCATTAAAGTTTTGCAAAACTCATCCCTTTAGTTTTTTTAGGTAAACTCGGGTATCCACCGCACGGACAGTCGTGATTAATTCCTCGCTCATTTTAGGTGTCTCGAGGGGCAGGACAGCTGACCCAGAGTTTTAACGCTGCTCCGTACTCAATGCGGAGATCGAACCCCCGACCCTTGGTTAAGGGAGGATCAACCCCAACCGTTGAACCCCACGCCCTGGATTATGTCTTTAGTTTCTGTAAGAGACTATTTATAAATTTTTTAGAGATATATTATTTATTTTAAAAAATCTCATGTTTTTCTGGTCACTAATAAAGGGCCTCTCACAAGAAAAAAAATAATAGAAAATTTTTAACAATTGCCTTGCCACTATATTTGAATTTTGCATGTCTGAAAAAAGAAAGTTTATAGGTGGTGAATGATACTCCATTCACAGAAAAAAAATTAATAGAAAAATTAATAATTAATAAAAAAAAAGTTAAATTTGCACATGTACAAGATTCCAGATGTTAGCAAAATCGTTTATTATTTATTATAAAAGCTAAATTTGCACATGTTGAAAAAAGATCGTTTATTATACTTTTCGTAAACCAATGTATCCTACACGGTGATTGTAGAGACTAATCTTTCGAGGTATTTGAGATTCATTTAAGGGGTGACCTCTTCCAACAAATGTTTTTCTATACGCACCAGCGAGAGATCAAACCCAAAACCAAATGATTAAAGGACCCAAGTATCTACCACTTGTGCGGGCATCTTGTTGGTCGATTGTTTATTATGCTTTGGTCCCTAATTGTAAGTCTTTATGGACCACCTCACAAATTAACTAGATGATTATTTGCAATAAATATATCCACAATATATATTCTCTTTCTAAAATTTCCTTAAATTATTTTTTTACTTGGCAGTAAGTTTTTAAACTATTAAGACTATATTTGACACGTCCCATCTGCTAGCGGATAGCGGATGAAACTAGCGCGTGAAGAGTCCACGTATTTGGTAAGCAAGGACGTTTAGCGTTTTTTCAAACGCTACTTCAAGTAGTGTTTTTTCAAACACTAGCGGATAGCGTCTCACTTTTTTTTGGCATTTTTACCCTTTTATTTTCCTTAAATCACTTCTCTATCATTATTAAAAAAATGTAATCACGAATTAAATAAATATGCCCCATTTATGTCATTTTACATTTATTAGCTGGTTCAACCGCTAGTGTTACCAAACACATTATTTGCTATCAGCTAGCTCATCCGCCATCCACTAGCTCATCCGTTATTTATTATCCGCTATTTTTTATCAAACAGAGCATAAGAGTATTCTTGTTTGTCAAAAAAAAGAGTATTCCTTTGAAACACCTAAAAATTGAAAAATATCTTATAAAAGCAACAATAAAATTTTACAAAAAAAAAGTCATACAATTAGGGAGGTGACAAACGCTTCGATTCAAAAATCAAATATAAAACCTAATTTAGATATTTTTGTTGCCAGCGGCCTAAGAAAAAATTAGCTATAGTTAAAATGGATCTCTTCAAATCCTTTTTAAGAAAAAGGAGATAAGTGCATCTGTCTCCCATTGATTGAGGCAGTGATTTTTTGACAACGATTGAGGCAGTGATAGTGGGTATATTATCACAAATGTTTTTAATGCAATATTATTGACGTTCTCGACACTCCAGTTATAGCCACCCTTTTACCTTTCCTTGCACCCCATTCCTATCAACCAGTTTGGAATATGGATTGCAAATTTCAAGTCTAATCAAATCTTATATTCCGTTCAATATGGTGCAAATCAAAAAGACAAAAATAACCCGCACAACAACTTTCCTTCCCTAAAATGCCCTCAGACCAACCCTCTATTTGCAAACCGAACAAACGCACATGAAAAAATAAGGAAAAATAATGGGTGGGTTTCGTAGGTGTGATTGATACACTTTTCTAATTATATATCATGACAGGTGAATTAATTAGGGTTTGATTGGTTTTTTTCATTACATTGGGTGTTTTTTTTTTCCACAATTGTAGGGACTAATTTACCGAGTAGGTTATGACCTCATTGGACGGCAAAATTCTTCCTCAAGAGATTTAACTAGACTGTATTTCCAATGCTAGATTCTAACCCTGTGACTTTGGTTAAACTGAAAGATACTCAAACCATCTCATCTCAGCGCTATTGATTGACTTGTAAATTCTTTTATAAAATTAATCGATATGTGTAAATTCTTTTATAAAATTAATCGATATGTGTAACTTTCAAAAGGAATTGAGATAAAATAAACAATTTTACAACACGTCGTTTCGTGATTGACTGACATTATAAAAAGTCTTGTACAATAACCATGTTTATAAATTAAATTCAATTAATTATTTATATTGTTTATAATGTTTTAGTTTTTTTTTCTTTTCCAAAAAAATTGTTTTGGTTATTTTTTGGATCAACATTTATTTTGGTCTCTGGATATGTACGTTGTTATTATAGTCTTTTATTATATCAAAATTGCAAATATGTTCCTAAACATCTTCTTTTTAATAATTTTATGGACTAAATTAACCAGCAAAAAATATATCTCAAGTAAGTAGCTCAGTTGGCGAGCTAAAAAATACCGAAAGAGTGCACCAAATGAGTACAAGAACGAGCTAAAGAATACATTCACTAGCTATTATAAAAGCATCTCACAAATTCAGACCAAAATAGCTTTTTACTTTATTTTGTAAAAAACTATTTGATATTTGAAAACAACACTAACACGTATTTGAAATCTTTCATTTCTTGTTTCCTCTCCATTACAAAATATAAAGGTGGAAAGAGGAGAGAAAATAATTAAAAAATTATAAATAATGATGAAAGAGTGTATTTAAGAAAAAGATTAAAAAAATGGGGAAAAATGTAAGGTAAGTAGAAAAGAGATGATCCAACTCCCCGACCACACCTATACTAATTATTTTTGGACAAAAAGTAAAAACACCAAGCCGAATATAGCACCAAACTCGTGATTGACTAGGTAAGTGGGACCCGCGCCAACTGACCCGGACTCGAACTTAAAATTCAACTCAATTGAATAATTAAAAAAGGGAAAAAGCAGCCACCGATTTGTTTTGAAAAACAAAAATAGAAAAAAGGGAAAATGAAACAAATTGAGAAACATGAAAACAAAAAGGCAAATCAATGTGTGATGGGCTAAGAATCCGGTCCCACGCGCTTGCGTCGTCAGCATCATTACACCGTACCCTTCTTTCTCTCTCCATTGTCCCCCCTTATATATAAAGCCTCACGAGTTCTCTTCCACACCACAAACCCACCGTGTCAACTCTCGTTGAAACACTCGCGAAATTAAAACGCTACCGTTTAGCTCTTCTTATCGTTACTTTATTATTTTTTTTACATGGGTGATGAAAGTGGCAAGAAGCGAGTGCGTGGTGACTCGGACGAGTTAGAGTTGGAATCGTCCGAGGCGAAACGACTCAGAGACGATTTACTCGAGTTCTTGGACGATGCCGATGACACGCCTTCTACTCAAGATCTTGACTCCGTTATGAAGAGTCTGCAGGAGGAGATTTCTGCATCTTCTTCACCGGCTTCCCACCGTGTGACGTTAGATTCCGGTGAGTCTCAGGCGCAGATCGGGTACCTTTTGGAAGCTTCTGATGACGAACTTGGGCTTCCACCTCAGGGAAACTCGTTGGTTTCTGAGAAGAAGAACGGGGAAACTGAGTTGGTCCGAGTTGTGTCTGACTCGGCGGGAATCGGTGAGTTATGGGAGTTTGAGGATCGTATCCCGAGTTATGACTCGTTTGATTTTGGAACTGGATTTGGTTATGATAACATTAATACTGATTATGCTGCGTTTGATGGGATTTTCAATCATTCAGATGTGTATTACGACTCGGCCGATTTTCCTGAGTCATGGCGGCACGGGACGATGCCGGCACGGTAGTGATCAGTCACTTAGGGGGAAAAAACAAAAAATTATAGAGAAGGAAAAATCTCCAAAACTCACCTGTCTAAAGAAATTTTAATTTCTTAGATATGTAAATCTTTTTTTCCTCACTTTTTTGTTCCCTTTTTTCTAGATAAAGGGAATTATAATTATAATTTATATATGATGATATATGACAACATGATGAAGCCATGAATCAAGGAACATGCGTTCACACCGCAATCTTATAATTATTTCTTTTCGTTTCGGTACAACCCGCATAATACCTCATTAAAATCAAGACTAATTTAAAGTAGATAAAAAAAAATTAAATTGTAATTGAGTTAGTCTGAATATTACTCCGTAAATATTTACCAGCAATATATAATATTTTCCGTAAATATTAGAAAACAAAATTGTATTCCCGTATAGACTAAATAAAACTTATTGACATAGAAAAATAGAATATTAAAAATGAAGAAGACATGTAGAGGAAATTAAAATAGATATATTGTAAAAAATAAAAAAATGATAGAGTTAGAGGAATAAAAAAGAAGAGACAGTGAAAAAATGTGCAAGAATAATTGAAAAAGTTTAAAAAAATATACGATTATTTTCCGTAAATATTAAAAAACAAAAATTGTATTTCCTTAGAGACTAAATAAAACTTAAGGGAAGAAATAGGAGGAGATAGTGAAAAAATGTGTGAGAAATATTTAAAAGGCTTGAAAAATATTTATGAGAGAGTTTGGTACTTTGGTAATTAATATTTTCGGTAGACTAGAAAACAAAATTGTAGTAAAGTTTCAAATTTTAAAAAATTGTAATATTTTCCATAGAGACTAAATAAAATTTATTGACAGAGATAAAATAGAATATTAAAAAAATGCAAGAGACATGTAGATGAAATTAAAGTAGATATATTGTGAAAAATAGAAAAATGAGATAGAGTTATAGGAAGAAAGAGAAAGAGAGAGTGAAAAAGTTTAAAAAAAATTGTGAGAGAGAGAGAGAGAGAAAAGGTTTGAAAAGGTGTGCGAGAGAGTGAAAAATTTTAAAAAAGTTAAAATTTTTGAGAAAGTGATAAAGTAAAATTACACCAATATCCAAAATTACATACAAATTTGAAAAAGTGAAGAAATAAAATTAAATAGGATTTCCATGCAATTTTAGAGACTAAAGTCGCATAGTTTGAACGCTGCCGCGTTCCATGGGAAAATATATGATTTGAACCGAGAGATTTTTGTAAAAATGAAAGGTTAAATAAAACATGCACCAACAAAAAAAGAAAATGTTAAATATATGTTGTGTTTTTCTAAAATATCAAGTGTCGTGAGAATGTAGCAAGGTTAAAAAATGGGTTTTTTTTTATGTACCCCCATCATCTCCCTATTTACCCCCACATAAAAGTGAAACCCGAAAATACCCCTGCCCAATTTTTAATTCGCTCGGATTTACCTCCATTTGAGGTAAATCCGCTTTGTTATTTTTAAAGTCGGATTTACCTCATATGGGGGTGCCCAATAGGTAAATCCGATTTCAAAAATAACAAAGCGGATTTACCTTAGCTGGAGGTAAATCCGCTTTGTTATTTTGGAAATCGGATTTACCTAGTGGGTACATAAATCCGATTTCCCTAAAAAAAGAGAAAATCGGATTTATCCCACCTAAGGTAAATCCGATTTCCCTAAAAATAAAAGCCTAACATATACTACTCTATTAATACAAAATAAAATATCTCATTTATGAATGAAGATCTTATGTTAAAATAAAAGCCTACATATATTTTTAGGTGGCGATCAACTTACTCCAAGAGTTACTCCACCTAATATTTTTTAGTAGACATTAAATTTTACCGATCCAATCGTCTAATTAATAATTTAAATGAGTAGATCAAATATGCAAATTTTCATAAATTTTTAAAAATGTTTGACCTTTGATCAAATAAGTTTAATTCAATGTATATTATACTTTTCAAAATACAAGTAAAATATGGACTATAAGACGCGATAGTTATATATATTCAATTTTTAAAATTTTTGGTAGGCATGATCAGTAAGGTAATATAAAATTATTCAACGATTGAATCGGTAAAATTTAATGTCTAAAACAGATATTAAGTGGAGTTAACTCTACAAGAGTTACTCTTGGATCTCCGCTCTATATTTTTAGTTTATAATATTTAAGTTTTTATTTTTAGTTTATGATAATAGTTTCTACTTTTTTTAAGTTTATAATATTCTAGTGGAGCATGACAGGAGTTGTATTCGAGAGGTCCCAAGTTCAGCTCCCCACTTGTCCCCTTTGGGTGAGGTAAATGTAATTACCTTCATAAGTGCTCAAAGAGCCCGAAGGTCTTCTCTGCCTTGGACTGATGCGCCATCCACTCGCCCTAAATTTATGTAACCAAAAAAAAGTTAGTTTGTACTTTAATTTTTTGTAATAACGTACGAGTAACTCGTGTCATGCTCCACTAGAATATTATAAACTATTAAATGAGTGTCATGCTAACACCTACGAGTCATACTTTTTACCGATTGTGATACCAAATCTGATCAACTATTTTTTTACTTATATTTTTTAATAATAAATAATGTTAGTGTTCTGGATCGGGCCACACACCCTTAGGCTCGAATCAATCCGGATTAATCAGGCCCATGATCCATAAAGATCGGATGGCCCAAATTTGTCCGCTCCATCGTACGGCTCAAGCACCTCCTCATCATTATGCGCTCCGCCAATGGAATTCGGTCACATTTTCCCATAAATATGATGTCTCATCAATGTGTTAAGTACACATTTATTTCTTCCTGCCACTTTTTCTTTTAGTTGACTTAAGCATCAAAGTGCGTGCAGGTACCACCCCCCTCATCGGGTCAATAAAAAGGAGCACACTACAGGATTATCTCGGAGTATCCTCAGCTTCTCAGGTTGGTGAACACCTCAGCCCAGCTTCATTGACCGAGATCAGCATTCAGCTCAGCTCATATGCGTCGTCATCGGATCCTGAGTGAGATGCCATGACCGTATCTATATATATATATATATATATATATATATATATATATATATATATATAAACATACTAAACAAATTAAAATATATAAACATACTAATTAAACAAACATAAATTACATCCTTGATTAAAAATAGAATTGTTGAAACATAAATTACATCGTTGATTAAAAATAGGTTAACATATATTGCTGAAACATAAATAACTAATTGAAATCTCATTCATTCTCAAAATCATCATCATCAGAGGAGTGAATTCTTGATATACCAATGTAGTCTGTTGCATCTTCATCAGCATCTTCTCCGTCATCAACTTCATCGCCGGTGTTTGGCTCATCACATAAACGACTAATGGGTTCAACTTGAATCACTTCATTTACATTAGACATCTCTTCCATTTGATATGGCACATCTTCCACCGTGTTATCATTTGTCTCAATGCAACCTTTTGGTTTTGTTTTAATTGTGATACACCAACCACGCCTATCAGCCCGCGTTGATGGATAAGGGACATAATAGACTTGTCTCACATTTTGTGCAATGACGAACGGATCATACAGTCGATATCTACCATTCATTTTAATGTCCGCCGTTTGACTTTGGATTCACCTTTGTGTTAGACTATCCGATAACCTTAGAGGGGGGGTGAATAAGGTTATGTGCAAAATATGAATTCTTTTCGGTTTTCAAAAACTTATGAAATGCTTTGTTTAAATCAAATGCGGAAACTGAGATTTAAACTTATATGATGTATGCAAGCAGGCAGATCCAAGCACAGTATGATATTACTCTATATTCAATATACAGAATAACTAGATTATTTATAGGCAGCGCAGTGATATTGAATATAGCAACAGACAGATCTACAGCAGTGATATGGATAATAACAGACCAGCACAATAATATAACAATAGACAGATCTGAGTAGTGATATTCAAAACAGATATAAACAAAACAATGAATATCACAGCTATATAACAATAACAAATATAGACAATAAAGTAAAGAGAGTAGGGATAGAGATACACCAGGAATTTTGCGAGGTTCGGGATAAAAGCCCTACGTCCTCGGCCTCAGGCTTTGCAACCCTTGGACTTGATGGTAACCACTATATTGAAGAATTCTTTACAAACAGGCAACTTCAAGATAGCAAATCTCAATTCCCCCGAACTGAGAACCCGAGCACCTAGCTAAGTATTTCAACACCGCTTCAATCTCCTGATTGAACGACCCAAGAGCACCTCCCAGGATTTCACTACCGCTTCAATCTTCCCTGATTGAACGACCCAAGATCACCTTCCAGGATTTCAAACCAACTCAATCCCCTGATTGAGAGACCCAAGAACAAATCCCAGGATTTCAAAGTGACCCCCACAAATAGAGTAACGAATACAAATAGAGATCTATGATCCAATCACCTCAGATATAATGACAGTATAGTGACTAAGAGATGAGTGATATGGAAAATAGAAAATGATATGAAAGTTGAAGCTCTATTTTCTCTCTTTCTCAGATCTAGAAAATGTATGTGAGAAGCAGAGAGGAGTTGTGAATTGTGGTGTGAGGTGTGAGATGAAAAGTGTGAAGCACCTCCCTATTTATAGGTTTAGGAAAACGTAGAAATGATTTATGATGCATAAGAATCGATTTATGTGAGAAGGCAAATCATAGTATAATCGATTCTTTGCTTTTAGAAAACATTTAAAGAAATGATGAATCGATTGTTTGATGAAGTTAAAATGTTGATGAATCGATTCTTATCATTTTAGAGGACATAAGAATCGATTTTATGGCTAGTTAAAAAAGAGAGGAATCGATTCTTTACATATGGAGAACATAGGAATCGATTGTTTGTTTCTTTGGAAATAGGTGGGAATCGATTTTCAGGACATCCTGAATAGGGTAGGAATCGATTCTTACTTTGTTTAAAATGAGAAGGAATCGATTCATAGCCTATAGGATTGCTTGAAAATCGATTTCATAGTCTTTTGAAATAGAAGGAAATCGATTCTTACCTTTGGCTTATGTATATGCATGAATCGATTACATACTTCAAACATAGGGCAAGGAAATCGATTCTTGGCCTATAAGTGAGCCTAAAATCGATTTCATAGCCTATATAAATCGTATAAATCGATTTCATAGTCATTGGAACAAAATAGAAATTGATTTTTGATTTCCACAAAATCGTTTTTAGGTTTAGGTGCCACCTTATGCATGCATGCAAAAATATGTTTCAAAACCCTAATTTTGATGCATGATGCATGTTTTCAAAAATCATCTCTCAGCTATTTAAACTGTCATAGACCTTAAGTGATAGGACCTTACATTGTGTCCTAAAGAAAGCGGATAAACAATTAGGTCTTCATCTTCAAAGACGGCTTCTTCTCCAAGCTGCTCCACTTTAATATTTCCTGCTTTTTGATTTCCATCTTGTACTTCATTCAACTTGAAACATTAGTAGACAAGATGTAATTTGTTATCATACAAAACAAAGAGTGTTTGCCCTTGGTTCAACACTTTGTTCCTCGAGCAGACGGATCAAACCAATTACAATAAAAAACGACTACCTTCTGACTAAAATCTAGATGGGGGTACGAAAGTTCATATCTGTGTTGAATCACACCATAAAAATCATCTTCACCTCCTCCAGTGACACCCTTCATGCACACTCCACTATTGACTGTCTCTCTGCCCTGTGTCCATTCATTGGTGTGAAATTTGTATCCATTGACAACGTATGTGTGCCATTCTTTAACACATCTTCGAGGACCGTCTGATATGTTCCTCAAGTGTTGGTTGGTAGGAGTTGGTGGGGGGGGGGGGGAATAAACATGTTGCCTAAACCACATTGGAAAATGTGCATTAATATGAGCAGAAGATTGTTGCTCACTTACGTCCTCTGATTCAAGAATTCCCTAAAAAGAAATAATTAATTGTTACACATTTGTCTACTTTATATTAACTAATTAAGATCGATAGTTAATGTTGAGGAACATACTCAATAAATGTTTGCACCTCAGTACAGTTTATCAACACATGAACATGTGCTGAACTTAACTCTTCATCTGTTAGCCAGTGAATTGACTCTTTCCCAGATGGACAACCTGGTAGACAAAAGACAGACAAAACTAAATGATGTCTAGGCCATTCAGTATGCATTTCATTTCGACTGCTTCTAGGAGCAAACTCATTCTTGAAATAATAAGAACAAAAATGTGTTGTTTCACGGTGTAAGTAAGAAGAACATATCGGTCATTCAACTCTAGCTTTGTTTTTCACCGATCTTTTTGAATCACCCATGAACCTAGAGAAAATGATATTAATTAACATAATAATCATATATTTTAAACTTGTTTCTTATATTATAAAAATTAACTGACCTTTCAAACGGATACATCCATCTGTATTGGACAGGTCCGCCAAGTTTAGCTTCATATGCGAGATGCACCGGTAGATGCTCCATAGAATCAAAGAAACCAGGCAGAAATACTCTCTCCAACTTGCATAAGATAAGTGAGATGTCTTGTTCCATTTTTGAAAGATCACCAGCTTTTAGCGTTGCAGAACACAAATTCTTAAAGTATTGACTTATTTCAATGAGCGGATTCAAAACGTGTGTTGGCAACGAACTAAAAGCGATAGGAAGTAAACACTCCATGAATACATGACAATCATGGCTCTTCATCCCATGCAACCTCCCATTATCCACATCCGCGCATCTAGATAAATTGGAAGAATAACTATCTGGCATTTTCAACTCTTTTATCCACTGATAAACTGCTTTCGCTTGTTCGGTACATAAAGTATAATTGGCTTTGGGTTTCAAAGTTCTAGTACCTTGCTCAACCAACAACAAATCCTTTCGTCTACAGTAATGATCTATATCCTTCCTAGCTTTCTCTTTGTCTTTTGTTTTGCCTTTCACGTTCACGACAGTGTTAAATATGTTTTCAAAAAAATTCTTCTCTATATGCGTGACATCAAGATTGTGTCTCAATAGATTGTCTACTCCAAACTTCCTCTGGTGTCAACTTACGAGGAGGTCCAGTTGTTTCACCATTTCCCTTAATGAACGCATATTTCTACTTTCTAAATGGGTGATTCATAGGTAAGAACCTACGGTGCGAGTCAAACCATGCAGTTTTTCCTCCGTATTTAAGACTAAAAGAGTTTGTGTCAACCATGCAAATCGGACATGCCATCTTACCTTGTGTCCCCCATCCAAACAACATTCCATAGGCAGGGAAGTCATTAATGGTCCGCATCAAAGCCGCCCTCATCACAAAATTTTGTTTGTGTGCTGCATCATAAGTTAAAACACCATTCCACAACCTTTTTAGGTCATCAATCAAAGGTTGCAAATATATGTCAATACCAGCTGTTGGATTACTTGGCCCTGGAATAATAGAATTTAAAAACATGTATGGCTTAGACATACACATTTCTAGAGGAAGGTTGTATGAGGTAACAATAACTGGCCAACATGAATACGGTGTTGCCGAGGCTTGAATATATGGTGTGAAACCATCAGAGCATAAACCAAGCCGAACATTGCGTGGATCACTGGCAAAATTTGGATGAACACGATCAAAATGCTTCCAAGCTTCACCATCAGATGGGTGACGTAATTCACCAAAATTATTTCTATTTTGATGGTGCCACGTCATTTTACCCGCGGTCTCCATTGAAGTAAACATCCTCTGTAGCCTTGGTATAAGCGGCAGATAGAACATTGCTTTTCGTGGAACCGGTTTGCCTCTGCTCATCCCTTTCCTACTGACACGATAGCGTGGCTCTCCACACAACTTGCATTCTGACAACTCTCCATCATTTATGTCAAACTCATTGTTATAATAGAGCATGCTACCAGACACACAACAATCAATTCTTTTAGATTTTAAGCCAAGCTTCGATACCAGTCTTTTAGCTTCATAATAACTTTGGGGCAAAAGCCCTCTAATGGGGGTTGCATCCAACATCATTTTGGTCATATATTCCATGCACAACTCAGCAACATTAAATTGAGACTTAAGACCCAACAACCGAACACACATTGATAATTTTGAGTCTTTAGATCCTTCAAATAATGGTTTATTTGTCTCACTCAAATACATGTAAAACCTTTGAGCTTCCTCATTTGGAACTTCTTCAGCGTCATATTCTGGTTCTTCAAAATCCAAATTTACTCCAACAGCGTCAGCTATCATTCCCTGATAAACATCTAATGGTTGTATAACTTGGCCTTCAGATGTCGTAGTCGCTGGATAACTACTTGATGTGGGAGCTACTACTTCAACCGGAACATTAACTGCAGGAACTGCAGCTACCCCTGGTCCTACTTCCCCGTGACGACTCCATATCTAATAATTTGGCCTAAACCCATTATTGTACAAATCAAGTCTAACTTCTTCTTCATTTTTTATAAATCGAAAGGAACATTTCAAGCACGGACATCTAATACTGCATTGTCACGCAAATTCTTCATGACACTTAGCACAAAAAATAAACTCTTCTACTCCTTCTACAAAACGTCGCTTTAAACCGGATCTTCCAGGAAACAATCGATCATACATCCAACTACGATCCATAATTTCAAAATCTATGTACTACACTACAATGTAAATGAAAAACTATCAATTACTTTATATTTTGATATATATATTGATATACTAATTACTTTATTTTGATATATCAATAAACTATCAATTACCAGCAACACAATGAATTTTTAGATAATGTTATATATTAATAATTTAAACATTATAAATAATAATTGCAAATTTAATTTTAAATTTCAATTTTTATAAGACAATATCTGTTAATAAAATTTATAAGTAAACTTAATAAATAAGTTTTTTCAATATAAATTATTTTGTATTATTATTGCAAACAAAATTTGTAACAAAATTTTACTATAAATAGTGAAGTAATTAATATTTTATTAATTTTAATATTGTACCAAAAATGTGATTTGAGAAAATCAACTTCTAAGACACGACAATGAGACACAGGAACATGTATTCAAATCATCGACAATAAGCGTTATTAAAAGTCACCAATGACTAAAAGAAAAAATCCAAATTTTACGGTGACCAAAAGTTGGTAAAATTTTTTTAGACACTAAAAACAAAAAATCCATATATATATTGATATATTAATTACTTTACTTTGATAACTAACCGTATTGAAGAGAAGACTCTGACTTGAAGCATATCCCCAACTCAAACAAAGAGGAAAAAAGAGGAACGCAAACTCAAACAATACCTAAACAAACAACACCACAATTAGTAACAAACTCATATTATAAAATAATTCAAAAACTAAAACTATTAACTCATGTTACAAACATACCTTAAATCGAAGAAATTTGCCAAAGAGGGGAAGAGAATTAGTAGAGAGAAGAAGAGAATTCATAGGGAGGAAGAGAGGAATTTCAAGAAGAGATTTAGTAGAGAGAAGGAGAGTATTGGTAGAGGTGTGAAGAAGTGGAGAATGGAGAAGGGATTTATATAGAAGAAACGAAGTCAAACGGTCAAAAGGCAGAATCCGCTGAAAATGTCATTTACCGGCGGATTTAGGGGATTTTTGGTGGATTTTCGGCGGATTTTCAAAAATCAAATCCCCCGCTTTTTTCAAAAAAATCCGCCGGAAATGACGTTTCCGGCGGATTTTGGTCGGGTTGTCATTTCCGGATTTTTACGCATTTCCAGCGGATTTTCGAAATTCAAAATTGGCGGTTCTTTTAACTATCCGCCGAAAATGACCTTACCGGCTTTTTAAAAAAAAAAAAACTCGTAGACCCAAATCCGCCGGAAATACCTAAAAATCCACCGGAAATGTTGCGGAGGAAAAAAATCCGCCGGAAAATCCAACAAATCCGCTGGTAATGTTTCGGCGGATAAAATCCACCGGTAAGTCCTAAAATCCGTCGGAAATTTTTCGGCGGATAAAAATCCGCCGGAAAGTCCTGCCCGGAAAAATCAGTTTTTCTTGTAGTGGGTTACCTCTTCCGAGGCGATTCACAATAGGCAACAACAGACTCCGCATTTTCAACAAAATGCAGCTCCATAACCCATCAACACCAAGGATTCTTCTGCCCGTGTGTAACGCCCAAAGAAATTTTATTTCTTTGATTGCTAAGTGGTTTAAATGATTGTGAATGTTTAATTGAAGTGATTTGTGCTTGAGTTATTATTGTTTAATTGCGAATTGTGGAGGTAATTAGATATTAATGAGAGATTGGTAAATTCTATGAGTTACTTGAATATTGAGGTAATAATAGAGGATTATGTGAGTTTTTTTTTTTAAACAAAGGAAAGGAGCCTCGTTAAAACCTTCTGATGCAAAACCCTCCTTAGGGATAAAAACATCTAGAAGGAAAGAGTACTCCCCCCGATTTCATTAAAACAAAACAAAAATTACAAAAAGCAAGGGGGGACATAAACCAAAACCCTTGCACAAAATTAATTCTTAAAACGAAAATAAGGAAGAGCAACCCTATTACGTTGAAAATCATCCCTGATAAAATTGGGAGTACTGTTCCACCACTGAAACCCGGGCAAGGTGATCCCATGAGATGCGAGCTTATCAGCACAATGGTTCCCTTCCCTATAAACATGAGAACAAAAGAAAGACATGGACTTAAGAATGTCCATACAGTTACGCCAGCGAATGCGGAGATTCCAAGGAACAATGGAGTCCGAGGAGAAAGCCATAATAGCAAGCTGCGAGTCACTTTCAATCCAAAGACGATGCCAACCTTTCTTATAGGCCACTTCAATGGCAACTATGACACCCACTAATTCCGCATGAAGCGCGTAATTAATACCAAGGGGGAGGGCAAAACAACCAAGAGAGTCAGCATTATTATCACGAAAAATGCCCCCACAAGCAGCTAAACCAAGAGAGCCCCTAGCAGCTCCATCAGTATTACATTTCACCCAAGAGCAGGGAGGAGACTTCCAAAGAACTTCGATAATGTTAGGAGCCTTGCGAGGATTACCTGTCACCGAAAAAGCTTTAAGAACCGCAAAGTCCTGCATTGAGGCAGAGGTGGATCCCTTGCTAAGAGTACCCGAGAGATTCACATTAGCAGTAATCAAATTTTTCAGGAACGTGGGCACTATCTTTTTATTATCAAAGCGAAGCTTATTTCGAGCATGCCAGATAGCCCAAAATACATTAATAACAGCAGCGGTCACAACATCCTGCACTTGGTCAGACATAGGGCGCAAACACACCTCGATAATCGTTTGAGGGGAGGAGATATTAATATTAAAATCGATCTTACCACTAAGCCAGGACCAAAGATTTTTGGCGAGAGAACAATCACAGAAAAGATGCAACGTAGACTCATAATTCGCCTCACAAAGACTACACATGGAAACCGTGCCGCAGCCACGACTTCTAAGATTCTCATCAGTAGGCATACGATTGTGAAGGATGCGCCAAATCAGAAAAGATTTTGATGGCGGGATAGCAGTGCGCCAAATATTCTTGCATCAATAAATATGCTGTCTAATAGGACGATAGAAAAGATAAGCAGATTTAAAATTGAGCAAACCATCAGTAGAATTCTTCCAAAGCAACTGATCCGGAGCATCAAAAGTAGGGATGTCTTTAGCGTGAAGCTGCGTAGTCAATTGAGGAAACTGATTGGCTAAAGAAGAAGGAATACACCAATGCCCATTCTGAATGAAATCGCAAACTCTGGCTTTGAGTAAGTGATGAAGATGCTCAGGGACATTGATTAGGGAAACCAGAGGATCCGACACCCAGGGGTCAAGCCAAAAATTGACACAGTCACCTTTACCAATTTGCCAAATGCAGTTGTCTTGAATGGTGGAGAGATTAACTCGCAAATCACCCCAAAGAGAAGAGCTAATATGATAAGAGATCGGAATATTATTTCTGAAAACCCGAGATCTCAACAAGACCGCCCAACTATTCTGGGAAGTACTGAGCTCCCAGCTAAGCTTGAGACAGGCAGCCTTATTAATCTCTTTGAGAGATCTAATCCCAAGACCCCCCTCAACAGTGGGACTACAAACCTTCTGCCACGCCACTGTAACCACTTTACGCTGATTGACGTCCCCAAACCAAATGAAGTTTCTGATCCAAGAATCCACCATGTTTAGCAAAGAAGTGGGCCATCTGTAAATCATAAAGCTGTAAACTAACATACTTTGGATAACCGACTTGACCAGCTGGGCTCTTCCGGTGATAGAGAGAAGGGAAGCTTTCCAAGCTGAAAGCTTGGCTTTGATCTTGTCAGCAATAGGCAAAAGATAAGCAGGCTTAGGTTTCCCTTTGAAAATAGGAATTCCCAAGTAGGTAAAGGGAAGCTGGCCAATAGAGAAACCAAGCAGCTCAGCAATACGATGCTGGCGGTTAATTGGAACTACTCCCAAATAAACAGTAGATTTGCTAGAGTTAACAATCTGACCCGAAGCTTCACCATATTTAGTGAATAAGGTGATAAGAGTTTGAAGATTTCTCTGGGAAGCTCTGCAAAAAATCATAATATCATCAGCATAAAGAATATGAGAGGGAACCTGAGTGCCTCTTGGACCATTGATTAACTGAAGATCCCCATCATTCACCAGTTTGGATATGCCCCTGCTTAGAACCTCCTCTGCCAGGCAAAAGAGCAAGGGAGAAAGGGGGTCACCTTGGCGCACACCACGCTTGCAGCTAAAGAAACTAGAGGGCTTGCCATTAATTGAAATAGAAAGCTTAGCAGAATGCAAAAGGACCTTCACCCAGTCACAAAACTTGGAATTAAACCCAAACGCCTTGAGGACTCTAAGAAGAAAAAGCCAATCTATAGTGTCAAAAGCTTTAGTAACATCCACTTTTAAAGCCATATTACCACCAAAAGATCTTTTTTGGAGCATATTAACAGCTTCAGAGGTTAAGCAAATGCAGTCAGATATGTTTCTACCCTGAATGAAACCCCGCTGCTGAGAGGAGACAATACGGGGAGCAATTTTGGACAGACGGTCTGCAAGCACCTTAGTAATAATCTTAAATTTGAAATTCGCAAGGGCGATAGGCCGAAATTTCTCAATTCTGTCAGCCCCGTTAATTTTTGGGATAAGCACAACCAGATTAGAATTGAAATTAGGAAGCAGCCAACCATTTTTGAAGAATTGCTGAACCGCTTTCACCATATCCTCTGAAACTATATCCTAGAAATGTTGAAAGAAGAAAGCACCAAATCCATCCGGGCCAGGGGCGCCGTTAGAGTTCACAGAAAAAATAGCAAGCTTGATTTCTTCCATATTAGGAATGCTTGTGAGCAT
The DNA here is from genome assembly GCA_039519185.1 of Astragalus membranaceus. Classification (NCBI taxonomy): domain Eukaryota; kingdom Viridiplantae; phylum Streptophyta; class Magnoliopsida; order Fabales; family Fabaceae; genus Astragalus; species Astragalus membranaceus. The sequence goes on from CM076847.1 coordinate 153,383,512, forward strand.
TAAGTTCTCATTCCCTGTAACAAGATTAGGAATGACATCCTCCACCATACCATTATCAATACACTGGTTTTATGATAGATGATTAGACAAAGGGTAGAATAGGAATTCCAATTAAGTTTTTAAATCTGATTTTAGTAAAACACCTCACCCTTTTTGTCTCTTAACTTCAGCACCCACACTCAAACCCATTCATTTTCCATCATTTGAGCAAAACAAACATTTTGGGGAAAGTGAGAAAGGAGAGCTTCGAGGGAGAGAGGGAAGAGGAAAAGGCAGCAAAACCACACAACCATACAACTGAACCTTTCCTCTTCATCATTCCTTTCAACACCATCTAGTTAGTCCATCATTTCTCCTTCTTCTCCACCTCCATTTTCGCAACAATGGTGAAGGTGAACTAGAGTGAGTGAGAAATCCACTTGCAAGTTGATTTGAGAGTTGGATTAGGCCATTTCAGTACCTATATTGTATATTGAAGTAGCGTAGAAGGGGTATTCAACAGCTGGATTCGAAATTAGGGTTTGAAGGGTTGGGGTTTCGAATTGGAGCTTAGGAGAGGGTTTTGTGTCTCAAAATCTTGATTTCCTTGGTTGCGGTTTGTTCTACAAATTAGAGGTGAACTCTACGTTTTATTGTGTTTTAATTCTGTAAAAATATGTTTGTTTCTGTTCCTTGATGATAGCATGCCTTGATTGATGGATTTGGTGCTTGTTTGATGCTAATTGTATTGTTAAGTTCACTGTTTTGAAACATTCTGGGGTAGGTTCGGTATTTCAGTGATCGAGAACGTTTTACTGATTGAAAAATTATGTGGTTTGTCATTTTAGAAACTAAATTGAATGATCGTTAATTTGGCTCTGGTTCGGTTGCATATGGAGTTGTGTAGCTCAAGTTATAGGCTCTACAAGTTAGGGTAAAATTCTAGGGACAATCTGGACATAGGGTCAGTGTTTTGGGTATGGTGTCTTCATTTGAACTCCTTTTTGAATGATGCTTATTTTATTGAAAACTAGACCTAATTTGCTTCGGGTAAAGCTCAAGTCCCATGCCATTTGGTTGAGTTTTAGTCATTTTAAGGGTGTTATAAGTCAGAGGACAGAATCTGTCCTGTTAGAGAACACGTCCGTATGTTTTGTAAAACTGTACTGGTTGGTTCATTTTCTATCAAAACAAAAATTATGTTCATAAACTAGACACTCTAAGATTTCCAGAGAGTGGTCCTTTGCTAAGTTTCGATACCATTTGATAGGTTAATTAATTCACCGAAGTAGAGGTATGTTTGATGAAAATTCTGACAGATAAATGCATGTGTTTGTAGTTGTTTGGTTGCTGGATGTTTGTTTCCAAGAGGTGATATTCAAGTTTCTAAACCACTTGATATGTTGTGGTTTAAAAGAGGATTGATTTGATTGATATGTTTGAATTTATTTTCATTGATTGTGATGTGTTGGAGGTCACGGTTAAACGGTTTTGTGTTGTGTTAAAATCCTTTTCGAAAATACGTGTGAGAAAACTATCTAGTACATATATAAGTACACCATAAATGAATTAAAGAATGGTTGATGTACTTGGGGTCAGCGTTATGAACCAATCTCAAGGCCTAAGATGTTAGGTTAGTGTGTTCTATTTATTTATAGAACACAGGTTCCCTATATGTATCGTCATAGCTTTTATATTATGTAAGTCTAAGGCTGCGGGTATGCATCATAGGTAAAACAATAAAAGATACACAGAGTATTAGTAAGGAGTCACGAAGAACTCATTGAGATTACGTAATCTCACTCCTCATGTTTGTTGTATTTCAGATAAGCAGGTGAAGGAAGCTCAGTGAAGGAATTCCCTTAGAAGCGGATTGCAAGGCTTGGAGTTATTTTTATGTTGGAAATTAGCTCCACTAGTAGAACACTTGTTATTGTCTTTGTTAAGACAAGAACTTGGGTGTATAAGTTTCTAAGACTTTATGTGTTTATGTTGGATTAAGTAAGGTTATGCTCCGATAGGTGATTTTGAACTAATAGTTTGATTATGTATTTGAACTAAGTTTTTCATTTTGAAGTAAAATCCTATCATTGTGAGCAATTGAAGTTAGTATATAGTATAATCCAACTTAAATGCGTACTCTAATTGATCTAGAAAGTAATGCCTCAGATTTTTATTGTCGGCTAAAAATCTAGGATGCTACACCGTGGCATTAACCGAAAAACATTTTCTGAAGTGTTGGTAGGTAAGCCTCAACCTGGAAAATTTGCTGCAGATTTTTTTCAAAATTCTTCTGGCTCGCCCTTTTTTGATAATCTGATTAGTCATCTACCTAAACCTTGCCTGAAAGGAGATGTCCTTGCTATTAAAATTTCTGAAGATGAATATCAGGCTAGTGTTATTGAATGCGCCAATATTTTATATGGGAGAATTATTTTGTCCAAAGGGGATAAGCCTTATCAGATTAAAGAGTTAAAGGATAAAATCTCTAATATATGGAATCTTTCTTCTGATTGGTCCCTGGTTTCTCTTGGTAAAGGATTCTTTGAATTTTCTTTTGTCTCTACAGATGATCTCAGACGAGTATGGTCGCTTGGCTCTCAGAATTTGAATCCAGGTGTTTTGCGTCTGATTGCTTGGAAGTCGGACTTTGACCCTTTCTCCGCAAAACAAACCAATGCTCAATGTTGGGTTAGACTTCATGGTCTTTCTCGTGAATATTGGAGACCAAAAATTATGTTCGAGATTAGTGGTAGCCCAGGGGTCCCGATTGCTTTGGATGAAGCCACTATGAAGAGGACTTTTGGTCACTTTGCTAGAATTCTTGTTGATGTTGATTTAACTGTCAAGTTGCATGATCAATTGCTAGTAGAAAGAGAGGGATACACTTTTCTTATCGGGGTGGAATATGAGCGTATGCTTGTGTTTTGCAAGTTTTGTCAGTGTATTGGGCACTCACTACAAAACTGTGAGCACTGCAATGAGCCTCACCACTTTGCGAAGAGAAAAAAGGAAATAAGGAGGAGCCATGAAAGGTGAATCAACTGCCCCCTAAGTCTACTACTCAATATGTTCCCAAGAAAGATAAGGAGAAGTCTGTTGTCATGGAGAGAAATGTTGAGCACGGGCATATGTTAGATGGTGACTCATCAAAGAACCATCAGCCCAAGGCCCAACTTGGTAATTGTGAGATTAAATCAATCGAGGCTGATAATGATCCTAATCGTTTTAAGGGTACAAATAACATTGTCTTAACTCCTGAGGATAGGATAGGGGTGTTCGCGGTGCGGTTTGGTTCGGTTTTGAGACAAAAAGTGATCCGAACCGCAAGGTAAAACTACATGCGGTTTGGTTTGGTTCGGTTGGCTTCCTAAAATAAAACCAAACCAAACCAATGCGGTTTGGATTGGTTCGGTTGGTTCGGTTTTTTTCAAGACAAAACATAATTTAAAACAAAGTTAAAATTAACTAACATAAAAAAATGGCTAACATAAATCTTTAAGAAAAAATCTACTCAAATATATGTAGTATATAAATTACTCTCTTTTAATTCTTTTAAGATAGCTAAGACAAATTTTAAAAGAATTTGAATTAAATATTACATTGTAATTTTTAAATATAGCATAACAATATAGATTGTTTGTAAGTGAGTCAAAAAATTAATTGGATTTGGGTTAGTAAGTGAGAGTTGGGTTTTAGTTGCATTTGAGCTAGTAAGTTAGTAAGGAAGGTTGTAAGTCAATAAGTCTTAGTGTTATTTGCGGTTTGGTTTGGTTTGCTTCGGTTCGGTTTTAGTAATCAAAACCGCGAACCGAACCGCGCTGTGCAATGAAAAAAAACTGAACAGAACCAATAAGAAGAGGTTTTTGGCGGTTTTCGGTTTGATTTGGTCCGATTTGCAGTTTTCTATTGGTTTGGTTCGGTTATGAACATCCCTACCTGAGGAGGTGGCAGATAGAGCTGGCAAAACAGACTACCCGGCCCATACCGGGCTCGGGCTTTTGCGGGCTGGACTAAAAAGCCTGGATTAAAATTTGGGCTCAACATTTGTGGTCCAAGCCCGGCCCTATGCGGGCCACGGGCTTTTCGGGCTAGCCCGCATTAAACGCTGTCATACCCCAATTTTGTCCGGCTTAAGTCCAAACCCTAATTTTCCATACAAAAATAAATTATGCATCATTTTTAGGGTTAGAATGCACGTTTTGGGAAGTTAAAGTCAAAAAGGGCATTTTGGCCATTTCTCACAAAAGAGTCTCTAAAAACAATTTTTGCAATAAGCCTCGTGCATCAAATTAGGGTTTTTGAAAATGTGTTATGTATGCATGGCAAGTTTTGAAAAATATGTTATGCATGCATGGCAAGCTTTGGAAAATTTTTTTATACACTATGGCCTAAACCTAAAAACATTTTTAGGCAAAGCAAAAATCAATTTCTATTTTGTTCTTATGGCCAAGAATCGATTTATACCTTTTTCCTAAGCCATGAAAATCGATTCTTTAGTTCACCTATAGGCCGATAATCGATTTCCCTTGCTTATGTTTAAAGCATGAAATCGATTTCTACACATACTCATACAAAAGCTAAGAATCGATTTCCTTAAATTTTAAAAGACTGTGAAATCGATTTTCAGGATCTCCAAATGTCCTGAAAATCGATTCCTACCTTTTTCCATAGGCCATATAATCGATTCTTATCATTTCCAAAAATAAAGAATCGATTCCTACATATTTCCAAAGGCCACATAATCGATTTCCAGGATCTCCTAAAGGCCATGAATCGATTCCTCCCTATTTCAACTAAGCAAACAATCGATTCTTTTAATTTCTAAAGGCAATGAATCGATTATACACTTGTTACACTTCATACAATAATCGATTCTTCACTTACAATAAATGTCTTTTCAAAAATTCTACTGTTGCCTAATCCTATAAATACGTAGGTGTGATTTTCATTTTTCAAGGACACATCTCACAGGAGGAGGAGATTTTACGAGATCAGAGAGGAGAACACACACATTTTTCACAGATTTTTCACACGGACACATCTCACAAGATCAGAGAAGAATTGCTCCAGACACATTTCACGAGATCTGAGAAGACAACTTTCGCAAATCTCATTTTCCAGTTCTACGCTTCATTTTCGCTCTATTCACGCCGTTGGTCTATCTGAGCTGATCTCCTGCAAGGGTTAGTCGGGGTTTGCGTTCTTCAGAGTTGTAATATCTGTCTTCATCAGAGGTATTTCAGTCTTTTCATTTGTTAATATTTAGTTATTGTGATCCATGTGATTCAAACTTAGCTATAGCGTTTATCTACTCGTTCTTGTATATTATCGTCCATTGTTGATGACGAACCATATGATTCCCACTTATGCCTAGTGCATCATGTTCTAAGTGGTGAAGATGGTCTCGGGTGATTCAGCTTGCCCCTTTCAAACCCTTTCAAAAACATTTGTTAGAACTACGTCGCTTTGATTCCCATTTGGGATACGTAGGAGCGAGTCACGTTCTCGTCAAGCGCAACAAATAAAATTCTTTTCACCCTCCCAAACCAATCATCTTCATAAAACAAACAAAAATCATTTTCAAACCCATTGTTGCTAGTAGCTCATCAGAGCCTCTGTTCGTTTAGCTATTAGTGACAATGTCCTTTTCTCCTAAAAATAATAAACGATGATCCATCATAACCTTTGTTAGTTTGATCATCGTGCGAATCAATCTCTTTCATAAAATCACTTTCAAAAAAAAGGATAATAAAAAAACGAGTTGTTATCAATAGTCCATCAGAACCTCCGTTCGTTTGACTAGCGGTACAACTCTCTCTTTTGAGTATTTAGTAAGTGATTCATCATAGCCTCTGCTAGTTTAATCATTCACTAATGCTCGTCCTATTTCAAAAACTCACCAAGAACTACGTAGCTTTGAATTCTCCATCGCACCGGGAGATACGTAGGAGCGGGCCATGTCCCGTCAAGCACTTTTCCTAAAAAAACCTTTTTTTTTCCCTTTCCTCGCCAAAAGTAAAATTTTCATTAAGTTTTCAAACAAGAAATAAATAGGCAAATCTAGGTATTTTTCAAATCAAACGTTAAAACCACACATTTAATTAGAGGTTCCCTTTCGGTAGAAAGGACGTGCGCGGTGCTAACACCTTCCTCGCACGTAATCGACCCCCGAACCTATATCTCTAGTTTCCAAAGACCATCCGCCTTATCCAAAAGACCTTTTTTCAATGTTTTGGTCTTAAAATTAAAATATTGGTGGCGGCTCCAAAATTTTCCACGTTGTACATCGAGAAACCCAAAAGCGGGATTTTTCGGGGTGCAACAGCTGGCGACTCCACTGGGGAACACTTTTTAAAAGACGAGGGTCAAGCCTAACTAATTTAAATGTGTGGTTTAAATGTACTGTTGATTTGATTAAAACCTTGTTTGCCTTTCTTTCTTATCATTGATTGTAGGCGTATGCATTTGTCTTCTTCTATGTTGTTCCCTGTCTCATCCTTTATTCCCTTTATTTTATCGCTTATGCCCATGCATTCTTCCAATCCCCATGATCCCCTCTTCTTGGCTCCTCTTCCTAAGGTAAGCAATATCCTTGTTTATAGATATTCCAGGTATGGAACCCTAGGGTAGATAACTTGTTATTTCTTGCTGTTGTCTGGATTGCTCTGGTTTTCATTTCAGGTGGGGTAGTGCTAGGGAAAACGCCCTTGACACACACTACACTTATACCCTGTGACTATGTGTTTTGAGTGGGACCATAACCCAGGTCTGCAAAAACTTAGGAGAGTGGATTCGAGTAGTGAGAGCCCATTAGGACCTTTGTCCGTTTGGCTACTTGCAAAGTTTCAACCAGAGTTGTGCTCTTTCATGATGCCTCACACCTAGCAGTTTGCTGCATTTGTGGGGAGTTTTGTGAAAGGGACTGTAGCTCTGGTGGCCTTGTAAGGGAGTGAATGGAGCTACATGGGAGGAACCTTTGAAGTTGCCCTAGAACTTAGGATTCCCACCTTGGTAGGACACGAGGGCATACGAATTGCATGTTGCATTGTGGTTTAGGCGTGTCTTTACTAGAATAAAAGAAGAAATTTTCAAAAAAAAACAAAAAAAAAAAAGAGAAAAGAGGAAAGGGTTGCCATTGTAGCCTTCTCTTTTGCCGGTCCGTACGAAGTGACATATGGCCCACTTCATTTTCAAAAAAAAAAAAAAGAGAAAGAAAGAGTTACCGCTGTAGCCTTTCTCATACCGGTCCATATGAAATGACGTACGGTCCTCATTTTCAAAAAAAATAATAATATATTTCCCTTCATCAAATAAACCAGTAGGCGGCACGTAGCGTGGCTCCTCAAATTTTGAACTTCCGTCCATATGCATCGCCTTTATTTTTTCCACACGCATCATTCATATCATAATTGCATCATACCGCATTCATTTACTTGCATTCATATTACATCTCATTTGCATTTTGCTTGCTGGGGATCACCAAATAGTGTACCGTCTTGTCATAGGTGCATCAGAATAGAATCGAATAGCAAGGCTTCACTTACTTCTCGCTTCCCAGTTATGAAGAAGGTTGAGTTGCTATTTCGATTCCTCGTTTACTTCACTTCCTAGATCAAAAACAAAAAGTTTATGCGCTTGTGACAAGATAAGACACCTGTAGTTCCCGGCATCAAGTAAACATTGTACATACATTCATACATCCATTCATACATTTATCTTGATTCTTATGTAATAAAAATCTAAACAAACAGAAATGAAAGGTAAGCTGGTTCACCAACACCGATACTCCACCCGTCTGCAATCAAGGTTGATGGCTAGTAATCGGAATCTTAAGAATAAGGGCCGCCGGAGCCAAGAGGAGTTAGTTGCAGAGGTTCTTAATCCTGAGCAGCTGGATCGGGAGAGTCAAGCTCCGAAGACTAAAGCTGAAGAAGCACAGATAACCGAGGAAATGAGTATGCTGCAGAGGGGTGAGGCCGCTGTTGGGGCTATCGCTGTTGAGAATCCTGAAGGAGTTGTTACTTTCATTCCTCCTAAATTCAAAGTACCTGACTTTGATCAATATCACGGCACTGGGTGTCCATCTAACCATCTGAAGATGTATGTTAGGAAGATGGCAGCTTATGCCCATGATTATAAAGTGCTGATCCATTTCTTTCAAAACAGTCTGACTGGAGCGTCTCTAGACTGGTATATGCAGCTGCCATCCTCCGATGTTCATAGTTGGAAGAATCTCTTTAAAGCATTTCTGAAGTACTACCAGCATAACTTGGACCCAGCACAAGACCGGTCTCAGTTACAGTTTATGAGCAAGAAAGATCGTGAGTCTTTTGAGGAATATGCCCAGCGGTGGAGAAGTGTAGCTGCACAAGTAAAGCCCCCGTTGACTGAGAAGGAAATAGTGTCTATGTTCATGGATACCCTCCCAGCTGTTTTCTACAAACGTCTGATCGGAAGGGGACCTTCAAGCTTCTCAGATGTGATCAGAGTAGGGGCAAGACTCGAAGTCGAGATAAAAAGAGGAAGAGTCCCCTGCAATCCTATTGGCGCCAACAATGCTATAGGGGAACGAAGAAAGTCGCGTCAGTTTGACTCCATCCCCATGCCATACACAGATCTCTTTAACTACCTCATCACAAGCAAGCTCATTAACACAAGACCAATGAAACCCGTCCGACCACCATATTTCAGAGGATACAACCCTAACAGTACCTGTGCCTTCCATGAGGGAGCGGTGGGGCATGTCGTGGAGAACTGTAAAGCCTTCAAGCATGTAGTGCAAGACCTAGTAGATGCTAGGTGGATCTCGTTCAAACAGGACATCCCAAGCACAACGACTGATCCAGTGCCAGATCATCAAAGGCCAGCTATCAATGCTTTAGAAGGTTCTGTCGGGCAATTGGTAAAGGACGTGAAGAAGGTTAAGACCCCGTTGGATGTTATCTACTCTGAGTTATGTCATGCTGGAGTGGTTAAAAAGGGGTGTTGCCATGAAGAAGGATGTGCTGATTCCGCATGCGTGGGGAATTGCGAAAGCTTTAAGGTGATCCTGCAAGACCTGATAGATCGGTGCGTGGTTCAGATAGGGACCCATGATATTGAAGATGAAAAAGAAATCAATGAGGAAGTAATAGCGGTGCCTATGAAAGAGAGATGTTGGGATACCCTAGGGGAGTCCAGTGGAAAGTTTGACTACTTGGTCAGATATGACGCTCCCGAGAGTGCTCAAATCCGAATGGAAGACATCCAGCCCACAGGATGGGATGAGGAAGAGGAACAACACGATCAAATTGCTGTCATCAATGATGGTACTAAGTCAGAAGAGGGTGGTGCAAACCTGGTTTGTCGCTGCAGTGCTGGTGAAAGAATTAAAGAATTGAAAGGCTGTTGATCCTCTTGGGACCTTTGATTTAAAGTAGTCATTTGTAATGCAACCCTGTGGCTCTGCCCAAGGCCACAGGACCAGTTGTTAGGGGCGCACATGTTTTTATTTTCTAAATCATCATCATCAATAAAAATGTTGTTTTTGAACTCCAATCAATAAAAAATCGATTCCTTTTCATTTCATGTGTCTTTTCTTTATTATTTTTGCTTGCTTGTCTCACCGTCCATTCTGCTTTTTCGCCTCGACAAAAAGCAAATCCACAGTAATTGTCTCTCAAAATAACAGTGCCAACGGTCCATATTTTGACTTTGATCACCTTATTAATCAGGCAGAGGGGGACGTTGAGAAAGACCGGGAAAATCCTCCAGAAAGTTAATGAAGCAAGGAAAAAGGGTTATTCAGCATCACGGGGAATCCGCTGAAGTGATCAACTTGGGGACCGCTGAGAACAAGAAAGAGGTCAAGATGGGTGTTTCAATAAAGGAAAATTAGAGCTCAAAAGGGAAATAAAGAAGAAGGGCAAGTGCATGAAAATAAGTGAATTATTGTCCTAGAGTTAATTTGTGAGGAAATAAGCAATCATGATTTGAAATAAAGATTGGACCACCATTCCATATCCAAGAACAAAATCCTCTCCTACCCACCGTAAGCCAAGAAAATCCCAAAGAGAAAAACATAATCCTTTCCGACCCATCTTAAGCCAAGAAAAAGTCAAAAATCCAAAAGTCACCTTAGACAAGGACCACCTCGAAAAAAAAACAGTGCATCGTTCTTTATCAGTTCACCCAAGCTCAAGAAAAAGAAGAAGTCAAAGAAGGAAGAATCATTCAAAAGGAAAATCTCAAAACCAAAATAGATGTAAATAGTGAGTTGATACATGTTACCACAAAACCCAAGAGGTCCTCGTCTCAATAAACCTTCAAACACTTTCTCATTTCCATGCACCCCTCCTCTCATAAACCGCAAACACTCTCATTTGACCGCGACGAACCGCCCTCCACAGACCCTTAGCCAGGAATAAAATTTCCTAATACCTCATCAAGCCAGTTAACCATCATAAATCATCGATCGACAACCAACCCCGAATAAAAACCATCCTGCCATTAGCCCCAAATACCTCATTAAGCCTACTCATCTCTCCTCCACGAAACACCACAATCCCGAAAGGTCCATTCCGATCAATGATTGATTGCTGTTGTTTTCTCAAAGTTTTAGCTCAAGGACAAGTAAATTCATTTGTTTACAATATGCCAAGTGGGGCAATCCTGTCGCTCTTCACCCCTCCTACAATTGGGGAAATTGATCCTACACCTATCTCATCCCTTGTCGCACTCACATTCATTGAAATCATACAGGGGCAACCTTTTTTTTTTCTCTAGTGTATGGGTCAGAAGCAGTTCTTCTCATCAAGGTTGAGATACCTTCTCCACAAGTAGTCATGAAGGCCAAGTTAGAAGAAGCAAAAGGGGGTCCAAGCTCGTCTAGATCAACTGAATCTCATTAAAGAAAAAGGAATTGCTGCCCCGCGCCATGGCCAGTTGTACCAACAAAAGATGAAGGCAGCTTTCGGCAGGAAAGTCCGTCTTCGAGAATTCGGCGAAGGAGACCTTGTACTCAAAAAGATCCTACCTATCCAGACTGACTCCGTGGGAAGTTGATACCCACTTATGACGGTCCATATGAAGTCAAGAAAGCTTTTTCCAGAGGAGCGCCGATACTCATAGACGGCGAAGATCTCAGGAATCCAGTCAATTCAGATTAAGTGAAGAAGTATTATGCCTGAAAGAAATATAAAAAAAAGAGAAAGACAAGCCAAGTAAGAATTAGCTCGCTAGGTTGAAAACCCACAAAGGGCGGCCTAGGCAAAATCAGAGCGATCCGGTGGATTGAAAACCCGCAAAGGGCGATCCAGGCAAAAATTAGGGTCTAAAAACTTAGGCATGAAAAGTAAAGAAAGGCATACAACTCTCCTACAAGCTTGGATGAGGGGGTGGTCAAGGTCAAGGACATAGATGTTTGGCACTGTTCCACAGAGACGGACAGTCAGAATTTAGTTTCTCCTTTTTTTTTCGTGTCTTTTTATAGTTTAAACTCTCAAATGCAATAAATAATCGGCGTAACTTCTTGTGCGACCGGTTTCCACATTAATAAAGTTCAAATTTCTCGTATCTGTTCACTCTTTTATTTTCTGCTTTTTCTGCTCAAAATAAACGTTTTATGATGATGATGGTCCTGAACTGTAAAACATGTGCATATATCATAGAGCATTGCAAATCATTACGAGATTCTTAAGAGTCCTGAGAGAAAGCACATCCTCAAAATCAGTCAATCATACAGGAGAGCAACTACATCCACGATTGCTTCAAACCAGCAAAGTCAAGACCAACATGCACTCGGCCCAGGAGCCCCGCAAGTCCAACAGGTTCCTCAGTCTCGTGTCATGAGTGTCGCAGGTTGGCTGAACCAGCAAAAATAAAAAATAAGCAAAAAAAAAAAGAGGCAATAAACAAACACAGTCATGCATAAAATCATGCATTTATCATGCAGGAAAATAATGATAATAAAGTAAAGAAAAGGAGAAATTCAGGCATTTGCATTCATCATAAGAGAAAGAAAAAGAAAATAGCAGTCATGGCATTTGCATCATGCATCTCATAGAAAAAACAAAACGAAGCCTTCCATTGCATACACTGACATTCCATGCGGTCAAACCAGACCTTTGTGTCCTTAAACCAGACCTTTAGGGTCCATAAATCAGACCAATATGCAGACACATATTGCTCCATAAACCAGGCTTGTCGGCCCATAAATCAGACTAATGTCAAGTCCATAATTTAGCATTCCATCAAATAAACCAAGGCATTTCACAACTCTCAAGCATTGCATTTGCATACCCGCACTTCATAAATAAAAAAAGCAACCATCAAGGAAAGCCAAAAGAGAATATCAAAAGCGTCCAGCATTGCATGCATCAGCGTCACATGCATCCACATAGCATACATCTGCGTTACATTTGCATAACCGCATCTTGTGCATTCATCACATGACGAAAACCAAAGTAAAAGAATCAAGAATAGCATCTCATGCATTACATTCCCCAAGCATAAAATCATGCACCCATCATACATAGGAAATAATAATAAAAAAGGTGAAGAAAAGAGAAATTCAGACATTTGCATCACATTCATCATAAGAAAAAGAAAAGAAAAAGGCAATCATGGCATTTGCATTGCATACGTTGACGCATTTTCCAGCTGCAGACAAGTGAGAGAGAATGAACACCGCAGTGTTAATGCTCGCCTTCAGATTCCAGAAAATGCTCCCCCAAGTTGGGAGTTCAAAAAAAAAAAAGAGCGCTCAGGCGCGCATTGCGGATTGGAGCCCAGAAAGATCATCGCTCCCTTCTGCCCAGGTCTCACATCGTGTACGAGCAACACGATGGACCGCAGCCCCATGTGAGGTTCAACGGAATAGTTGTATCAGCCTAAGATACAGTGGACGCCGTGCATTGATCTGTATATCAGTTCCAGAGCTGATAACGATCCCCCCGGTCGCTCGAAAAGGCCAACAGGAAGAGCGTGCTCCTCAAAGCCACGCGCAAACTCGGATTCGTCAAGAGTTCGTTTAAGGATTACAGGTTTTAGGCAGCCTGGGCAATTTACCGCTTTCTGCACGCAAGTGCCCATTTTACTTTTCTGTTTGCACGCCAAGTGCCCATTTACTTTTCTGTTTGCACGCCAAGTGCCCATTTACTTTTCTGTCTGCACGCCAAGTGCCCATTTTACCTTGTCTATCTGCACGCAAGTGCCCATTTTACCTTTTCTGTCTACACGTCAGTGTTCATTTACTGTTTTCGCAGCGACACGAAAGTGCCCATCTATTCAAAAAAAAATATAGAAAGAGAAAAAAAGGAAAATTCGGGTTTCCCCTAGTAGACAAAATCGGTATAATTTCTGAATTCTTTATCTTTATTTTGCCTTGGAATGTGTTTCGGCCAATTCATATTCCTCGTTAAAATTCAGATAAAGAGGGGCAGCTGTCATACCCCAATTTTGTCCGGCTTAGGTCCAAACCCTAATTTTCCACACAAAAATAAATTATGCATCATTTTTAGGGTTAGAATGCACGTTTTGGGAAGTTAAAGTCAAAAAGGGCATTTTGGCCATTTCTCACAAAAGGGTCTCTAAAAACAATTTTTGCAATAAGCCTCGTGCATCAAATTAGGGTTTTTGAAAATGTGTTATGTATGCATGGCAAGTTTTGAAAAATATGTTATGCATGCATGGCAAGCTTTGGAAAATTTTTTTATACACTATGGCCTAAACCTAAAAACATTTTTAGGCAAAGCAAAAATCAATTTCTATTTGGTTCTTATGGCCAAGAATCGATTTATACCTTTTTCCTAAGCCATGAAAATCGATTCTTTATTTCACCTATAGGCCGATAATCGATTTCCCTTGCCTATGTTTAAAGCATGAAATCGATTTCTACACATACTCATACAAAAGCTAAGAATCGATTTCCTTAAATTTTAAAAGACTGTGAAATCGATTTTCAGGATCTCCAAATGTCCTGAAAATCGATTCCTACCTTTTTCCATAGGCCATATAATCGTTTCTTATCATTTCCAAAAATAAAGAATCGATTCCTACATATTTCCAAAGGCCACATAATCGATTTCCAGGATCTCCTAAAGGCCATGAATCGATTCCTCCCTATTTCAACTAAGCAAACAATCGATTCTTTTAATTTCTAAAGGCAATGAATCGATTATACACTTGTTACACTTCATACAATAATCGATTCTTCACTTACAATAAATGTCTTTTCAAAAATTCTACTGTTGCCTAAGCCTATAAATACGTAGGTGTGATTTTCATTTTTCAAGGACACATCTCACAGGAGGAGGAGATTTTACGAGATCAGAGAGGAGAACACACACATTTTTCACAGATTTTTCACACGGACACATCTCACAAGATCAGAGAAGAATTGCTCCAGACACATTTCACGAGATCTGAGAAGACAACTTTCGCAAATCTCATTTTCCAATTCTACGCTTCATTTTCGCTCTATTCACGCCGTTGGTCTATCTGAGCTGATCTCCTGCAAGGGTTAGTTGGGGTTTGCGTTCTTCAGAGTTGTAATATCTGTCTTCATCAGAGGTATTTCAGTCTTTTCATTTGTTAATATTTAGTTATTGTGATCCATGTGATTTAAACTTAGCTATAGCGTTTATCTACTCGTTCTTGTATATTATCGTCCATTGTTGATGACGAACCATATGATTCCCACTTATGCCTAGTGCATCATGTTCTAAGTGGTGAAGATGGTCTCGGGTGATTCAGCTTGCCCCTTTCAAACCCTTTCAAAAACATTTGTTAGAACTACGTCGCTTTGATTCCCATTTGGGATACGTAGGAGCGAGTCACGTTCTCGTCAAGCGCAACAAATAAAATTCTTTTCACCCTCCCAAACCAATCATCTTCATAAAACAAACAAAAATCATTTTCAAACCCATTGTTGCTAGTAGCTCATCAGAGCCTCTGTTCGTTTAGCTATTAGTGACAATGTCCTTTTCTCCTAAAAATAATAAACGATGATCCATCATAACCTTTGTTAGTTTGATCATCGTGCGAATCAATCTCTTTCAAAAAAGCACTTTCAAAAAAAAGGATAATAAAAAAACGAGTTGTTATCAATAGTCCATCAGAACCTCCGTTCGTTTGACTAGCAGTACAACTCTCTCTTTTGAGTATTTAGTAAATGATTCATCATAGCCTCTGCTAGTTTAATCATTCACTAATGCTCGTCCTATTTCAAAAACTCACCAAAAAAAGATAAAAAAAAACAAAACTTTTCAAAAAGATAACCTAGAACTACGTCGCCTTTGATTCTCCACCCGGAGATACGTAGGAGCAGGGCCACGCCCCTGTCAAGCGTAAAAATAAACAATTTATAAATTAAAAAATACAAACACATCTCTTTCATTTCAAAAATCAAAAAATATTATTTTCAAAGTAGGGGATTAAGTCGGTCGCACGGCCGGGTTAACCATCGTTTTAGGATAAGTGAACTGTGGTCCTTCAGAGCCCCAGCGCTCCTTCAGCCCCCAGCGGCCCTTCAGACCCCCAGTGGTCCTTCAGACCCCCAGTGGTCCTTCAACACAGATCACACAGTCCTAAAACCCCTACATTAAAAAACACCAACCAACAACCATTTTCAAAACCAAGAACTACGTAGCTTTGAATTCTCCATCGCACCGGGAGATACGTAGGAGCGGGCCATGTCCCGTCAAGCACTTTTCCTAAAAAAACCTTTTTTTTCCCTTTCCTCGCCAAAAGTAAAATTTTCATTAAGTTTTCAAACAAGAAATAAATAGGCAAATCTAGGTATTTTTCAAATCAAACGTTAAAACCACACATTTAGTTAGAGGTTCCCTTTCGGTAGAAAGGACGTGCGCGGTGCTAACACCTTCCTCGCACGTAATCGACCCCCGAACCTATATCTCTAGTTTCCAAAGACCATCCGCCTTATCCAAAAGACCTTTTTTCAATGTTTTGGTCTTAAAATTAAAATATTGGTGGCGGCTCCAAAATTTTCCACGTTGTACATCGAGAAACCCAAAAGCGGGATTTTTCGGGGTGCAACAAACGCAATATTAATTAAAAAAATTATTTTTTATAAAAAATAAAATAAAAATATGCTTATTATTTATATTTTAGGAATAGAGTAATTTAAAATAAGAAAATGAAAACATTAAAACTTAAACTGTGGCTGCAACTTATGTTTGCAGCCTAATTCAAAACTGCAATATACATTGATAATCAACATTCATAACAAACAACTTTTTTTATAGCAAAAACAAAACAAACAACTTGTTATAACTATAAGTAAATATTAAAAACATAACAGGTACGTATATGATAAATTGTCAAGAAAAGTACTTACATGTTAACTTGTTAATATTAGGTGTGTACGTAATAAAAACATGTTTTAGAATATAGATAGATCATCATGCGAGTGCTTTTATAATATACAGGGATAGTGGACCGTGTAGTTTATGTTTTACATATTGAAAACATAAAATATTTAGTGTCAAATTAATCACTTTAGAATATTCTTTAGGGAATTATGTCGTGACATATGGCACTTGTGGGCTTACGGGCTACCCATGGCCCGATCGAGCCGGCCCGGTACGGGTTCGGGCTTTTATGGATAGAGCCAAAAAGCCCGGGTATAAAAATGGGCTCAATTTTTAAGCCCAAGTCCTATGTTTTTTCGGGCTAGCCCGGCCCGGCCCGGCGGGCTCGGCCCATTTTGCCAGCTCTAGTGGCAGAAACACCGAACCCCCTTCTTGGCGTAGTTAAAAATATTACTACTATTGAAAATGATATACAAAAGGCAATCCCTATTCTCAGTGTGGCAAAAAATATTCCCACTGAATGGATCGCTATGCAAAAGGATTCTTCGTCTTTGTCGGCTCCTCAACGTGATATCTCTTCTGAAAAATCTACCTTTGCTCGAAGTTCTCCTATGAATACCCACACTTTAGGGGTGGTGGTGGTCCCTTCTTCATCAAATAAATCTTCGAATAAGAATTTGGGATTTATCCTCCACACAATCTCCCATTACAAGGCTTGATTCGCTAAATGTCTCTATGTCAGATGCTACTCCTAACTCAGTGGCTGTCCCTGACATGATAATATTAGGGAAGGTTTGAGGGGATGTCTCTGATGATGAGGTTGTCGCTGATTCTCAAGTACCCGCGGCTGTGTCCAAGACACAAAATTCGATTACTGCCTCAGAGTCTACTACCACTTCTAATCCAGTAGTAGCTTCTGAAATGAGAATATTAGGAAAATTTTGGGGTGCGATGTCAGATGATGTTGGTGACCCGGTGGCCACCGATACCTAAGGAACAGTTGCTCAGCATGATTATTTTGAACCGGTTGCATCCAAGACCCAAAAGAAGAAATTGAGGCAAAACAAGAAATTGGTTGTCAGATACAATACCCGTTCAAAGGCAAATTCTGCATCTGTCTCCTTCTAATTTGATTTTGTATCTGTTCTGTACCTAGCAGTAATTTGGTAGGCTGCTGTTGGTAGGTCTCTTGCTGTCCTGGCAGTAGGTTAGTGAGCGCCCGGGGGGGGGGTACCTGGAAAGCCACTCCGACGCTCAAGTCAGTATGAGAATAAGCTAGTGAATTTGCAAGGGAATAGTGCGTACCGTATAAATGGCTATGCGAGCCTGTATTTATAGGAAATCGATGCTCGTTGTGGATCGTCGGATCAGTGGAGGCGATCTGAACCCTCCAAGCGTACTGGGCTTGTATGTTGCAGATATGGGCCGAATTGGTTGGGCTGATCCATATCCAATTGCTAAACGCACCCCCTGGTTTTGCTAATGGACCTCTTGGTCCAGTCCAGAACAGTTGCCCCCCAAGCTGAGATTATTCCGGAGGATGGTCTTGGCTTGAAGAATTTTTGTTGGTCTACCGGATGTGTGAAGTCGCGCGGGACATTGCCTTTGTCACGACCGTGTTTTATCGTTTTCACTCTCTAGAGTAAAAAAGAGAGATTTTTTCTTTGCCATGCGTTACTCTGTTTGTCTCGTCGAGACGTACAAGATCACTTCGTTGCGACCGTGATTCACACCTCTCTTGGTGTAATCCTTGTGCCAGGCACAAAGCTAGGGTGACATATCCTGATATTGAGGACCTCCTAGGTGCCCTCCTAGGCGCCTTGTGTCATTTTGTTGAGACATTTTGATGTTTGGCGCCCTCGTGGGAGCTTTGTCATGTTGTCTTGGCTTCCGCCTCTTGGAGCAGGATCTGACGCCCTCATGGGCGCCATGGGGGCCTTGTCATGTTGTCTTGGCTGCCGCCTCTTGGAGCAGGATCTGGTGCCCTCATGGGCGCCATGGGTGCCTTGTCATGTTGTCTTGGCTGCTACCTCTTGGAGCAGAATCTGGCGCCCTCACGGGCGCCATGGGCGCCTTGTCATGTTGTCTTGGCTGCTGCCTCTTGGAGCAGGATCTGGCGCCCTCATGGGCGCCATGGGCGCCTTGTTGCGTCTGGAACAGGATCTGGCGCCCTCATGGGCGCCATGGGAGCCTTGTTGCGTTGATCTGGTTGCCGCCTCTCGGGGCAGGATCTGGCGCCCTCATGGGCGCCATGGGCACCTTGTTGCGTTTGGTCTGGCTGGAGCAGGATCTGGCGCCCTCAT
The DNA here is from genome assembly GCA_039519185.1 of Astragalus membranaceus. Lineage (NCBI taxonomy): Eukaryota > Viridiplantae > Streptophyta > Magnoliopsida > Fabales > Fabaceae > Astragalus > Astragalus membranaceus. The sequence goes on from CM076847.1 coordinate 153,402,107, forward strand.
GGGCGCCGTGGGTGCCTTGTTGCGTCTTGAGCAGGATCTGGCGCCGTGTTGCGTTTGGAGCAGGATCTGGCGCCCTCATGGGCGCCATGGGGGCCTTGTTGCATTTGGAGCAGGATCTGGCACCCTCATGGGCGCCATGGGCGCCTTGTTGTGTTTGGTCTGGCTGGAGCAGGATCTGGCGCCCTCATGGGCGCCATGGGCGCCTCGTCTCGTTGATCTGGCTGGAGCAGGATCTGGCGCCCTCTATGTCTTTGATGTTGGCCCCCTCCTGCGAAACATGTTTTGGCGCCCTTTAGGGCGCCTTGGTGCCTTCCTGGACGTGCTTGGTGCCATCCTGCGAAACATGTTATGGCGCTTTTTAGGGCGCCTTGGTGTCAGCCTGAATGTGCTTGGTGCCATCCTGCGAAACATGTTTTGGGGCCCTCTAGGGCGCCTTGGTGCTTTCCTGGATGTGCTTGGTGCCATCCTGCGAAACTTGTTTTGGGGCCCTCTAGGGCGCCTGGGTGCCTTCCTGGATGTGCTTGGTGCCATCCTGCGAAACATATTTTGGGGCCCTCTAGAGCGCCTTGCTTTGTCATTGGCGCCCTGCCAGGCGCCCTCATGGGCGCTGGCTGCTTCTTTGCCAGGCGCCCTCTTGGGTGCCGACTTGCTGATTTGCACATCGGGGAGAGGTGCCCTCATGGGCGCTTTGTACTCGATGTTTTGTATGAGTGAGGTTGGTGCCCTCATAGGTACCTTACACTTGGTGTTTCGCAAAAGTAGGGCGCCCTCTTGGGGGCCTTGGACTGAGGCGCCATCCACTCGCCCTAAATTTATGTAACCAAAAAAAAATTAGTTTGTACTTTAATTTTTTGTAATAACGTACTAGTAACTCGTGTCATGCTCCACTAGAATATTATAAACTATTAAATGAGTGTCATGCTAACACCTACGAGTCATACTTTTTACCGATTGTGATACCAAATCTGATCAACTATTTTTTACTTATATTTTTTAATAATAAATAATGTTAGTGTTCTGGATCGAGCCACACACCCTTAGACTCGAATCAATCTGGATTAATCAGGCCCATGATCCATAAAGATCGGATGGCCCAAATTTGTCCGCTCCATCGTACGGCTCAAGCACCTCCTCATCATTATGCGCTCCGCCAATGGAATTCGGTCACATTTCCCCATAAATATGATGTCTCATCAATGTGTTAAGTACACATTTATTTCTTCCTGCCACTTTTTCTTTTAGTTGACTTAAGCATCAGAGTGCGTGCAGGTACCACCCCCTCATCGGGTCAATAAAAAGGAGCACACTACAGGATTATGTCGGAGTATCCTCAGCTTCTCATGGGGGAGTGGCGCCCTCATGGGGGCCTTGTGCTCGATGATTCGCACAAGAGAGGTTGTTGCCCTCATGGGTGCCTTGCACTTGGTGATTCGCCCAAGTAAGAGAGTGGTGCCCTCGTGGGTGCCACGTGCTTGATGATTGGCGAGAAGGGAACTGGCGCCCTCATGGGCGCCTTGTGTTGGGCGCGAAGCGTTTTCTGACTTGGCGCCCTGCCGGGTGCCCCCTTGGGTATCAGTTTCGACATTAGGTTTCGCTTTGTACTTCCTTCTTTGTTGCTCGTTTTGTTGCTTGTTTTGACTTGCTCTTTGATTTGATATTTTCAGGCTTCCTGCCATCAAGGGGACTTGTCTTTTTCCCGATTGTTCACCCGATCTTGCTGCTTCTCTATCACTTGGTAATTGTGGTGACACTTAGTTTATTTTCTTAGCCTCTTGGCTTTCGAGTTCGTCTTGTTTCTTTGAAGCCTCCCACCTCGAGGTAGGGTGTTGTTTGACTGGTACTTAACTATTTGTGTTGCCCCCCGTCCATCAGGTTGGGAGATGGTGAGGATGATGGAGACAGCCTTGACACATGGGGTGTCGACCTCATTCCGGTCGTCCTTTTTGTGTTCGGTTTTTCTCGGATAAGAACCGGCTTCAGGTGGACCTACATGGAGCCCAATAGTGTTGACTTCGATGTCCTTGCCCCGTGCCAGGCGCCCCTCTGCTGGGCGCTGCTTGTTCCTGCCAGGCGCCCTCATGGGCGCTAGCTTGTGTGGACGTGTGCTTGGCACTCTGCTTTTTTGTTCACGTGCTCGTGCACTATTTTATTTCCTTCCATGCTCATGCACTCACATGCTCATGCATCCTTTAATTTTCTTACGTGCTCTTGCACTCTTTTATTTTTTCCCGTGCTCATGCACTCAGATGCTCATGCATCCTTTAATTTTCTTACGTGCTCATGCAGGTACAGGGTTTGGGGCCCTCATGGGCACTGTCTGTTTTTCATTGGCGCCCTGCCAGGCGCCCTCATGGGCGCTGACTGCTTTTTGACTTGGTGCCCTGTCAGGCGCCCTCATGGGTGCTGGCCTGCTCTTCACCTGGCACCCTGCCAGGCGCCCTCATGGGTGCTGGCCTGTCACTTGGTGCCCTGCCAGGCGCCCTCATGGGCGCTGGCCAGTTCTTCGCATGACGACTTGCCAGGCGCCCTCATGGGCGCTGGCCTGCTCTTCACCTGGCGCCCTGACAGGCGCCCTCGTGGGCGCTGGCCTGTCACTTGGCGCCCTGCCAGGCGCCCTCATGGGCGTTGGCCAGTTCTTCGCATGACACCCTGCCAGGCGCCCTCATGGGCGCTAGCCTGCTCTTCACCTGGCGCCTTGACAAGCGCCCTCATGGGCGCTGGCCTGTCACTTGGCGCCCTGCAGGGCGCCCTCATCAGCGCTGACCTGTTTTTCACATGGCGCCCTGCCAGGCGCCCTCAAGGGCACTGGCCTGTCACTTGGCGCCCTCCCAGGCGCCCTCATGGGCGCTGGCCTGTTCTTCACATGGCGCCTTGGCAGGCGCCCTCATGGGCGCTGGCCTGTTCTTCACATGGCACCCTGCCAAGCGCCCTCATGGGCGGCTGTCTGTCACTTGGCGCCCTCATGGGCGCTGGCCTGTCACTTGGCGCCCTGCCAAGCGCCCTCATGGGCGCTGGCTTGTTCTTTGCATGGCGCCCTGCCAGGCGCCCTCATGGGCGCTGGCCTGTCACTTAGCGCCCGGGCAGGCGCCCTCATGGGCGCTGGCCTGTCACTTGGCGCCCTGCCAGGCGTCCTCATGGGCGCTGGCCTGTTCTTCGCATGGCTCCCTGCCAGGCGCCCTCATGGGCGCTGGCCTGTCACTTGGCGCCCTGCCAGGCGCCCTCATGGGAACTGGCCTGTCACTTGGCGCTCAGCCAGGCGCCCTCATGGGCTCTGGCCTGTCACTTGGCGCCCACTTCACGGGACTTTAGGGGCAGTTTATCAGACTCGGCTGAATTTAACTCGCCCAGCAGAGGTTGCGACATGTTTTAAGTCGCTTCTCACCTCGCGGGACTCTGGGGGCAGTTTATCAGACTCGACTGATTATAACTCGCCCAACAGAGGTTGTGACACGTTTAAAGTCACTTCGCACCTCGTGGGACTCTGGGGGCAGTTTATCAGACTCGGCTGATTATAACTCGCCCATCAGAGGTTGTGACACGTTTAAAGTCACTTCGCACCTCGTGGGACTCTAGGGGCAGTTTATCAGACTCGGCTGATTATAACTCGCCCATCAGAGGTTGTGACACGTTTAAAGTCACTTCGCACCTCGTGGGAGTCTGGGGGCAGTTTATCAGACTCGGCTGATTATAACTCGCCCATCAGAGGTTGTGACACGTTTAAAGTCACTTCACACCTCGTGGGACTCTGGGGGCAGTTTATCAGACTCGGCTGATTATTACTCGCCCATCAGAGGTTGCGACACGTTTAAAGTCGCTTCGTGCCTCGTGGCCAAGTTAACACCTCGTGGTGACTCTGGGGGAAGTTTATCAGAACTCGGCTGAACCTAACTCGCCCATCATAGGTTGAGGGGCCAGTGGCCATGGTTTTCCATCTTCTGATGATAGCGCCCTCCGGGGTGCCTTGATGATGATGGCGCCCTCATAGGCGCTTGGGTGCTGGGCGCCTTCTTTGGCGCTGGGCGCCTTCTATGGTGCCGAGCCCTGTTCTCTTTTTGTTTTCGATGCTCATATAGTTGGCGGGGGAGATGTTTCAAACACTTTTCATTGTCCTCACAAATAATGTCGATAGTTTAAAACGATGTCCCCCTCTTCAATATGGAGTCAGGTTGGTGGGGTACGTGCTTACTTGGTGTTCTATCAAGCCAATCTTGATCGTCGAAGGATAAGGGTGGCCTGCTTGATCCCTTTTTAGGGGTTGAGGTTGATGCAACGCTCAAGACTTCTTTCCTCCTCTTTTTCATTAACTTGCTCGATTCGCTGAGCGGGAGTTAGTGAACTGGGTTGTGAACATGGTAGCTAGTTGCCCCCAGGATGAGACCGAGTTTGGTTTCGGCTCCTGGGACCAAGCTAGTGCTGAATCTGTGAGGGTGCTTTTGCTCTGAGTGTTTTTGCTTGCCAGGGATCGTCCTCCTAGGCGCTGCCCGCAGATCCCCTCGTGGATTTCTGCAAGCGCGTAGTCTGCTTCTTGTCCTTCTACACATTTTAGTAGATGCGTAGAAAAATCTCTATGGAAAAGTCGTCCTTCAATGACTGGCCACCATGTCTCATGACATTGGCGCCCTGTGGATGTCTCGCCCCTGGATCCTTGTCGGGTAGGCGTCGCTTCAATGACCAAGTATGATGTTGTGCGCCTCCTTACGGAAGCTGCTTCTATTGTATCAGTGGGCTCTTGCCCCTCGAGAATACATTGACGGGTTGGGGTTATCCAATTTTGGCTTGCCTGGTCGCAAGCACCAAATGTCGCGTTGATCTGGAAGATGATCAACAGTGAGTCTGTACGGAGCTTAAGTTGTGTAGCGCCGAAGTCTTTGGTAAACTGTAGGTCGGCTATGCAAGCCTCATACTCCGCTTGATTGTTGGAGGTGGAGAACGAAAAAGTCAGGGATACCTCGACTAGTAATCCCTCTGAGTTTCCAAGTAACAGACCGACTCCACTTCCTTTGCTGTTTGAGGACCTCTCCACGTGGAGAGTCCAAGCCATCTCCGCTCTGTCGCTTTGCGGTGTCGTTGTCATTTTGGCTACACAGTCTGCCAATGCCTAAACCTTCATGGTTGGTCTTGTCCCGAACTTGATCTCAACTCTGAGAGCTCGACTGCCCATCTGGTCGGTGGTTGGTTCGAACTACCACTTTGTAGTTGGTGGAGCCATTTTGGTCACATCCCTGTATTTGTCGGGGCTGGCCTCGATGCCTCCCTTAGTGAGGTAGAAACCGAGGAGTTTTCCTGCTAAACTCCAACAGTGCACTTCTCTGGTATGCTTAGTGAAAGTGTGGGGATGCACCTCGCGATGCCCGCCTTTTGCCTCCTTTCGTAGCATGGTTTGGGTGCCAGGCACCTTCTATGGTGCTGGGTCCTTTGTGTCTGGCTACCATGTCTCATGACAGTGGTGCCCTGTGGGTGCCTCGACCCTGGATCCTTGTTGGGCAGGCGTCGCTTTGCACCTAACTATGGAGTTGAACCCTTTTTCTTTCTTTATCTTAAGTATTTTTCGGGGTTGACAAATGTGAATGCTAGTGAGGTAGAGCAAAAATTGAACTTTTGTTAATCATTCATATCGAGCTTTTACATTTTGCCTTCCTGTTTGAACAACAATATTCATAATTGGGCCTAGCCGTAGTCTGGGGTCTTAATGCCCTGCTCCCTATTTGGGGTCACGGGTTTCATCCTACGTAATCTTTGCTTGATCACCATGTCTTTTAACGCTGCTTGGTCTCTGGCTTCCTCGACGAAGTCCAGCTCCTCTCGGAATCTTTGCTTACTGGTCTCCGGGGGGTTTGGTTGCCTGGTCCTCCAAGTTTCGCACACACGAGACCTCCTTATTGAGGCGCTCCATGTATTCTCATAGTGTTTCATTGTCACGCTGTCCGACTGCCCTCAGCACTTCTTCACACTTCGGTTTCAAACGGGAGGCAGCGTAGTCATCTGAGAACCTTCTTGAGTTGTGGGGGAATGTGTCTTCATAGTCCACATTTCGATACCCACACCGGTCAGTGGATCTCCTCGATGGCGATCCCCTTGCGGGGGGATGTGTCTTCATAGTCCACATTTCGAAAACTGCGCCGGTCAGGGGATCTCCTCGATGGCCATCCCCTTGCGGGGGGGGGGGGGGGGGGGATGTCCCGGTTCCTTGACCTCCCACGAGAATTAGGGGATGAGGAGGTCATGGAGTGGGAGTCGTGAAGCTAGTAAGTATCCTTCGGAGGAGATGGAATAGTCCAGAATAGTTTCCCCCCAAGCCGAGATTATTTCGAAGTATAGTCTTTTTTTATGAGAATTTCGGAGTATAGTCTTGGCTTGAAGCACTTTCATTGATTCGCCCGAAGCGTTACTTCATCTGTCTTGTCGGGCCGTATAATATCTTTTCACCGCGACCGTGAATCACACCTCCCTTGGTGTACTCCTCGTGCCATGCACCAAGCTAGTGTGTTGTATCCTGATGTTGGCGCCCTCCTGGGTGCCTTGCGCCATGGTGCTGTGTTCTGATGTTGGCACCCTCATGGGCGCCCTTCATGGGTGCGGATACGTATGAATTGGATTTCGAGCTTAACATGAGAATTGTAGCTCTGCTTCTTAGCTTTCCAACGCATGTTCACACGCCTCCATCGGATAAGCATGGACAAAGTTATGAACTACAGACTGGAACCCCTTCCTGCGCGCCGGGTGTCATGGTGCAACATCCTGAAGTTGGCGCCCTCCTCTTGGGCGCCTTAAGCCAAAGTGCAACATCATGATGTTGGCACCCTCATGGGCGCCCTGCGCCAAGTATCCTGATTTTGGCGCCATCATGGGCGCCTTGCGCTAAGACGCTGCTTTCTGCTGCTGGCGCCCTCATTGGCGCCCTGCGCCAAGTATCCTGATTTTGGCGCCCTCATTGGTGCCTTGCGCCAAGACGCTGCTTTCTGCTGCTGGCGCCCTCATGGGCGCCCTGTGCCAAGTATCCTGATTTTGGCGCCCTCATGGGCGCCTTGCGCCAAGACGCTGCTTTCTGATGCTGTTGGCGCCCTCATGGGCGCCCTTCCCGGGTGCGGAGACGTCTAAATTGGACTTTTAGCTCAACATAAGAATTGTAGCTCTTCCTCTTATCTTTCCAACGCATGCTCACACGCGTCCATCGGATAAGTATGCTGTCGGCGCTCTCATGGACGCCCTTCCCGGGTGCGGAGACGTCCGAATTGGATTTTGAGCTCAACATGAGAATTGTAGCTCTTCTTCTTAGGTTTCCAACGCATGCTCACATGCCTCCATTGGATAAGTATGGATGAAGTTATGGCCTGCATACTAGAGCACCTTCCTGGGTGCCGGGTATGGTACCGGGTCCTCTCTGTGGTTGGCGCCTTGGTACCCTCCTAAGTCGGGGGATCTCCTCGATGGCGATCTCAAACCTTGGTACCCTCCTAGGTCGGGGGGATCTCCTCGACGGTGATCCTTGGCGGCGCCCTCGTGGGTGCCGGCTCATGGCTGTCTTCTTGGGTGCCCGCTTGTGGCGCCCTGCCTATTCTGCCTAGGGGGAAGTGGTGTACACGTCTTGTAGCCACCATCGCCTGAGGAGGGGTTCCCAGCCGGGTGGAGGCTGTACAGGCAAAGAAGCGGATCTCCCTTCAATCTGTCTAGGGTGAGCTTCTTGCTGCAGCATTGTCGGAGCGACTACACAAGAGGTCCCTCTGGTTGGGGCGTGGGTATGGCCACGCTTCGGACACGGGGCCTGAGCTTGGGAGCCAGAGGGTAGCAAGAGAAAGGTTGAATGAGTAGTGATTTGAGAGATAAAAAACTCCTACTGTGGTCGCCAATGTTCTGTACCTAGCAGTAATTTGGTAGGCTGCTGTTGGTAGGTCTTTTGTTGCCCTGGCAGTAGGTCAGTGAGCACCCGGGGGGGGGGGGGGTACCTGCAAAGCCACTCCGACGCTCAAGTCAGTATGAGAAAAAGCTAGTGAATTTGCAAGGGAATAGTGCGTACCGTATAAATGGCTATGCGAGCCTGTATTTATAGGAAATCGATGCTCGTTGTGGATCGTCGGATCAGTGGAGGCGATCTGAACCCTCCAAGCGTACTGGGCTTGTATGTTGCGGATATGGGCCGAATCGGTTGGGCTGATCCATATCAAATTGCTAAACGCACCCCCTGGTTTTGCTAATGGACCTCTTGGTCCAGTCCAGAACAGTATCTTAGTTCTTTAATCTGTCTTATACCTTTCGTTAGGATGACTTGTTTTAGGGGGTCTCTAACTTAGGACTCCTTATTATTGCTTTATTTTTAGTTTCTTTTATTGCTATGGGTATTGGTCTAGTCCCCCCTTGGTCTCTCTTCTGTCCTCCTTTTTTTCTCTTTTTTAATAAATTCAAGGGGAAGTACTCTTTTTCCTTCTTGATGTTTTTTTAACATCAAAAGGTTTTAATGAGACTTATTTCCTTCTGATGAAGTACTCTTTAATAAATTCAAGGGGAAGTACTCTTTTTCCTTTTGAGCCAATCCTTTGTTAGCATCTGATGAGTTACCACACACTACACAAAATTAAGTCAATATCGCCGGTCATACTACAACAGGTATTTTAAAACCGTCTTCGCTTGAAATTTGGCAACAGTTTTCACAGTGCCCCCAAATACGTTTGTAGGCTTTGACATGTTCAACAATGATTTTAAGAGAAACAAGGTGAAGAGGTGCAAACCCCTTCCTTGCCTGCACAACTTTTCTCCCAAAAAATTTCCCTGTTTCCTCTCCCCTGAATCCCTTCCTTTCTTCCCAAAAAATATTTCTCCCAAGTTTCATTCATACCCCTAAAACTTTGCAAGGTCTCGTGATAAAAAAACTCATTTGCGGTCTAACATCTCTTACTCACAGTAAACAACTATGAAGCCTAAAGACAACTAATGTGGTTGTTTCGGTTCTGACGATATGAGTTCTCCTCTAATCCTTTTTTTTGATCTATATGCTTTGTCTCTACCCATCCCTGGTAACTGGCTACGTAGTTGTACAGCCACTAAAAAATGCAGCAAGCGGGTCATAAATTACGTTGCCATTGAAGAATACCTTTTTTTCTTTTTATTAGGTGAAGGCTTATGCGTCAATTTTCCTCTCTCTCTCTCTCTCTCTCTCTCTCTCTCTCTCTCTCTCTCTCTCTCTCTCTCTCTCTCTCTCTCTCTCTCTCTCTCTCTCTCTCTCTCTCTCTCTCTCTCTCTCTCTCTCTCTCTCTCTCTCTCTCTCTCTCTCTCTCTCTCTCTCTCTCTCTCTCTCTCTCTCTCTCTCTCTCTCTCTCTCTCTCTCTCTCTCTCTCTCTCTCTCTCTCATTTCCCCCCAATTTGGTTTAGGAACCTACAAACCCTACCTTCCCGAATCCCATCCTTTCGGTGCTCTTGTGGAATAAATTTTTTTGGTGTATATTCTGGAGACCGGAGTGGGCTGTATCAATTTTCTCTCTCATTTTCCCAAATTTGACTTTTTTTTCATGATACAACACTATTTGATGGATCAATTGTATACTTTGTAGATATATTTAGGGAAGTTGCATTTATGAAAAAAAATGTAACAATCTATAAATTTGTTCGCAAAAGAAGGTTTTACCTATACTGTATAATATATTTATTTTCGGAAAGAACTAAAGAAGAGACACAAGGGTATATGTGAAAGAATGAAGAAATTGTGAGAAAGCAAAATGTGTGTGTGTGTGTGAGAGAGAGAGGGGGGGGGGGGGGGGAGAGGGAGTATGCAAAAGAAGAAGATGAGAGCCTGGCATGTTTTAAAAATATTAAAAATCAATAATTTTATGTAAATATATTTATAGAAAGGATTGGGTTATATATTTATGGAAAGAATTGGGTTATATGGGGATGTATCTATTAAGAAAGGGGTTTGTTACGTGAGAGTGAGAGGACTCATTTTCACACATTAGATTAAAATGAAGGGTCAAGTATAAAATATCCTTTAAGCACCTACTATGCACACTCTGCACAATGCACACTCTGCACAATGCACACTCTGCACAATGACATTTATTCACATGCCTTTGTTTGTTTTTAGATGTGTCATATTGTTGTCTAGTTTCAATTAATTTTTGACTATGTTAACAAAATTTAAAAAATGAAAAAATTGAATGACATTATTGTAGAGGTTCTGAACTAAATTATACAAGTTTCATGTAGGAGTCATTGAGTTAAATTTGAGTTGTAGAAGGAAAAAAATTTAGGTTGGAACAATTTTTTACTAAGTGTGGAAAATGATTTTTTAGCTAACTTTAGTTTAATTTTTATGTCTAACAACTTTTTTTTTAATTCTTTTAAACATTAGACCTTGTAGACAAAGTATATTACTAAACTTTGGTCATGAAAAAAAAAAATTAAAAATGTTTAAGTAAGGAAATTATTTATTAGAAAGTGTAGTGAAAATCATTTTTTAACCTAACCCTAATTTGGTTTTTCACCCAACTTTTTTTCCTTTTTTCCACTAATTTAATTTTTTCCCAATGTTTAAAAAAACACACTTGATGAAGTCGACCTAGGGCCATAATGGAGGGGAAATGATAATTTTGATTTTTGTTTTCATCCCTCATTACAATACTTCACATGCCTTTGTCCATATTCTTCATTCAAAATCATTCACATAAACCTAAAAATGAATTATGACATTTATTCACATGAATTTGTCAAGATCCTTGTGTCTATGTTCTTCACATGGCTAGATTATGGTTTATGACATTTATTCAAATGCATTTGTTTGTTTTTAGATGTGTCATATTGTTGTCTAGTTTCAATTAATTTTTGACTATGTTAACAAATTTTAAAAAATGAAAAAATTGAATGACATTATTGTAGAGGTTCTGAACTAAATTATACAAGTTTCATGTAGGAGTCATTGAGTTAGATTTGAGTTGTAGAAGGAAAAAAATTTAGGTTGGAACAATTTTTTATTAAGTGTGGAAAATGATTTTTTAGCTAACTTTAGTTTAATTTTTATGTCTAACAACTTTTTTTTTAATTCTTTTAAACATTAGACCTTGTAGACAAAGTATATTACTAAACTTTGATGCAGTGGCTTGGGTTGAGGACATAAACCCCGAACAATTGATGCAGTGGTGCGATGGAGGTTACCGTTGGGGGCACATGACAACCAACCTTGCTGAGTGCATTAATAAAGTGATCAAGGGCCTGCGAAATCTCCCTATACATTCTTTGATAGCGGCCTCATATTTTAGGCTGAACGAGACTTTTGTCAAAAAGGGAACCCAGGCACAGGCAATGTTAGAGTCGGGAACTATGTACTCTGAAAAATTGATGGAAAAAATAGATCACAACCGAGCTCTCTCGAACACGCACAACGTGGCAATTCACGACCGTGCCCAAAAATTGTTCAGAGTGGAAGAAATTATACGACCACAAAGTGGGAGACCCGCGGGCACATTCGTGGTTAACTTCAGAGACATGACGTGTGAGTGTGGGGAATTTCAGGCACTGCACTATCCTTGTTCCCATGTGATCGCGGCATGTTCAAAAGTTAATTACGATCACATGGAATTCGTGCAACCACAGTACACAATGCAGTATGTTTATAATACATACTTAGAGGAGTTCCCACCATTGCCATCTGAGTTGTCATGGCCTGATTTCAATGGCCCAGAACTGCAGCATGATCCATCTAAACGGAGAGATAAAAAGGGTCGTCCACAGTCTACCAGTATTCGTACAGAGATGGATCAAAGAGAAAGGGGTAGTCGAACAAAGAGATGCGGCATTTGTAGAAATGAGGGTCACAACAAAAATAACTGTCCAAACCGCAATCTAGACTAGTCAAAAATAAATGTATTTATTTCTGACATGTTTTAGTATTTATGTTTGTTTCCGTTGTAGTAATATATTTTTCAATCAATGTAATCCGTGTTTTTTTGGTGTTTTTTCAATGGTCTTGATGTTGCCGACACTTTTGGACGCACGATATCTTACCGACACTTTAAATACATTAACGTGTTCAAATATTTTTTTTCACCAAAAATTTAACAATTAATTTAGAATTAACAATATTAATTTTCTAAATTAATTAAATTAATTAAATTAAATTTATTTAAATTAATATATAATAATAAAAAAAATTAAAAAACACAGTTCAGAAGTCACCCTGGGGGGGCGACTTCTGAACTAGTTTTTAAAAAAAAAATAGAATTTTTAGTTCAGAAGTCGTTTTTGGGGGGGGGGGCGACTTCTGAACTAAAAAATGAAATGTGTGCTAGTTTGGTAAATAATCTAAAAGGTGTGCTATTTTGGTAAAAAAAAAATTTTTTGGTGCTACAGTAGATTTTTTGCCACAGAGAGACCCAACTCTCCACCTTCATCTACGTTTCTCTCCAACACCATCAAGTATAAAATATCCTTTTGCATTTTTGTTACAGCTGTTGCATAAGCATTTTATCTCAAACATTGATTGCAATTCCATGTCTTTTTGTTACTTTTACAGATCTGTTCCAGGACATCATTAGGGTTCTTATATCAATTTTGGGACTTCAGTAACAATTTGTTCTGGACTTCATTAATTCCTTAAAAATCTGAATAGTATGAACGAAGCCTTGAATAACCTTGTCGCACAATTATCAATTCTGAGATGCTTAGGGAGCAGTCACATGATACTAAAATCTCAGCCATCTCTTCTTTCTTTTGAATTTAGGTTAAGAATGAAAACAAGTATGCTTCACAGACAAATAGAACAGCGATCGATTTTGAAATCGATTATGAAGAAGGCGCTATATAAAAATGAACAGCTGCGAGCAGAACAAAAATCCAAGATCGAGTAAATGAAATCAAATGCTCCTTTCCTTTCATCTCTGTCCTCCTTGATATTTATCGTTCAGCGCGTTCATGGAGGGAGGGCAATATAAAACCATCTTGATTATAAATTGATTTTTAATATTTTAGTATTGTGTTGTAAATGTAGTCCTTACAAAAAAAAATGTTATGAGTTTAAATTTCTGGTGTAAACTTGTGAGGCAACCGTGAGGAAAGGTGGAAGAAAAACTGGATCCGATGGAAGAAGAAAAGACATGGAAGAAGAATAGACTCTGGACAGACTCATGGTAAGTGCTTAAAATGAGTCCTCTCACTCTCACATAAAAAACCATTTCTATCTATATATATATATATATATATATATATATATATATATATATATATATATATATATATATATATTAAATTTTTAAAATTTAATATGTTATTTAATAAGAAGTAAGAAAAATGAAAATGAAGTAGAATATGAAAAAAATGATATAGAACAGAATGAAAAGGAATAAAAGAATGAGAATGAAGAAGTTGGAATGAATAAGAATGAAAGAGGGTATGAGAAGAAATAATATTGGAGAGAATAAAAATGAACAAGTAAGAAGGAATAAGAATGAAGGAGAGTATGAGAAGTAATAATATAGGAGAGAATAAGAATAAAGATGTAAGAAGGAATAAGAATGAAGGAGTGAGAATGAATGAGAAGGAAAAAGAAAGAGGAAATATAGAAGAGTGATATGTGGAGAAATTTATGGAGATTGAAGAGTATGAGAAAGAAGAAGAAAGATAAGATAGGGAAAGTGTAGAAAAGAATGAGAAGGAAATAAAGAGTGAAATGAGAGAATGAGAAGAGTGTAGAATAAAGTTTTATTTATAGGCATTTTCGAACGGCTCCGGCGGATTTACCGGCGGTGTTTTCCGTCCGACTTCATCGCATTTAGGGATATATTCGAAAGCAATGGCGTAGGGGTAGGGGGTGGGGGTGTCTAGGGGGGCCACGGTCACCCCTAAATGTAAAAATAATAATAACAATAATAATAATAATAGCACCGGTACAAAAAAGTATTCAAAAGCTCCACCACTAATTTTTTAAAAAATAGTTTAATCACCCTTTATTAATACAATATCGACTTTATGGTATGCGACGCGGGAAAAATGCAATATGAGAATTCATTATTTGGGCTATGATTCTATGCAACAACTTTATTTCAATAATAAATAATATAAAGATATTATGTTGTACAATTGTTGAACCAGATGGAAGTAGCGTGGATTCTCGTCGGTTGATTCACGGGCATACAAATGGAATGCAGTGCTTCACATTATCAACTTTTAATATAATTTCAATATAATAAAAATATATGATAGCAAAATGACATTTTTAGACATTCTACTAGGCCGTCACGTGTCCAATTTTTTTGGACATTTTAGACATTTCGAACAAAAAAACAAAATGCTACAGTATTTCGCAACTTTAAAAAAAAAATTACCTGCCGCTCTGACACGCGTCAGACTCACGCAGACTGACGCGTGTCAGATTCTGTTTTTCTTTTTTTTTAAATTCATTTTTTTTAATTAAAAAACTAATTTTTTTATAAACTAATTTTTTAATTATTTTTTATAAACTCTTTTTTTTAAACTATTTTTTAAAAATAACTGTTTTTTTGAAAAACCATTTTCCTTTTTTTTTCATCACAAAAAATTACCAAATAACTATTTATTTATTACTAAAAAGTAGTAAAATGCCAATGGAACCATTACTAAGAGTGACCATTACCGGTGAGGGATTTGATTTGCTCCCTCACTCTAGAACCACCCGTTTATTATTTACTATAGTTATTATGTTTAATGTTTAATCCTATATACATAACAAATTATTAGTTTGTACTCCCCATGTTCTTAATCTTTGGTATTTTTAGCTTTTTATTTTTGTTCCAAAACAATGGTACTTTTAAAAATCCAATTAACAATTAACCAATATTTTCCAAATATATCTTTTATATTTATTGAGTATTTTAGAGTCTCAAAGTATGGATTAATTGTCCCTACACTCTTTTTTAATTTGATTTTGGTTATTCCGAGACAACTTTAAATGAGGTATTTTAATACTTAGCTAACACAAATTAATAGTTCTTAATTTATGTGTAACAAGCTAAAAATACCAAAAATTAAGAATGTAGTCATACAACCAGAAGCCCGTGCATAGCACGGGCGGAAGGGCTAGTAAGTCACTAAAACAAGTACTTTTTCACAATTACAAATCAAAAGTTGTCGGTTTTTTTTAAATAAGCATCAAAAGTTGTCGGTGATATGTTATGTTGTGCGAGGTGTTGGCGGTGTGTGATAGCAAAATGAGGAGTGTATTTAATGTCTATCTTTTTTTTTTTGACGCAAATCTTTCTTTTATAGTCATTTCTTTGTTTCGACCAAAAACAGAACATGACCTAATTCTAAGAGATGCGTTGCATCCCATATGACTTAAAATAAGTATCAAAATCATTCATTGTACCCCCAATTGTTATTGTATACCCTCTTCATAAATATATTTTTGGACGACATAATTTATCCAATACAATTTCAGATGACATTGATACATCTTTGAAATAAAATTTCAAGACATAGATGCATGCTATAAATATGGGAGATGTACTTAATTATTCCTAAGAAGTATTTATGGCTTCACAAACAAAAAAGATTACTTATGGTTTCGACCAAAAATTAAATATATATAGGTCAACAAAAAACATTTATGGCACTATTGTGGTAGATTGATACTGCAACATTTAAGTCGTCTAGCTAAATTTAACTCCGAGTGGTTGCAAAAATACTACCTTTAGTAATGACTTTGCAACATTTTTTGAAGTAAATGTCATCGAGACGATGGGTAATTCTTGTGTAGTGTCAAACACAACACATCAAGCTTAGGCACAATTAGAGCTGTCAATCGAGCTGGCCCGGCCCAACGGGCAAAACAATATATACAGGCTGGGTCGGGCCAATCTAATATTCTAATGGCATGCATATTTTATGGTCCAACCCAGCTCAACATCAGCCTGTGGGCCACCAGCCCACACTTTGTTGCTTTTCCATGTGCAGCCTGACAACGCTTTGTTGCTGTTGTTTACTAGCTATGAAGTCCGGATATGGGATACGACACGATACAGATACAGGGATACGGAAAAATTCTGAAAACATAACAGAAAAAATAAAATAGAATAGAAACACAAATAGAAAAAACAAAGATAAAAAACAAAAATATTACTTTTATAGATATGAAAAAACCGCCCAAATAAATAAAAAAAATCACACAGAAAATATATGGATGAAAGGAAGAGGACAACCGATCGACACACCTATGTATGAGTGACTAGTCATAAAAAGTAAGGGTGGACAAGTAACTAAGACCACCCGAAATCGTATAATCTGAATAGCCAGTGGCGGAAATAGATGACTTTTTATAGACTAAGATATTCATACTAGTACGTAGTTGCTCAATAAAACATAAACATATCATTAGTCAATATATGATCATCACATTGTAGAAATAAATACTTGTGATCATATCAAGTAGAGATAGTTACGTATATTTATCCCATTAATATCACAATGTATTATTTCTTCTATTATTGTGTTACAAAAAAACATATAATTTTATCTTTTAGTTATTGAGGTATTAAAGTCTATCATATATGAGCGACAATCATGGGTTTAGTTGGTGAGATGTATCTGAAAGTATCGAGTCAAATATTTTTTAAAAAGAATTAAAAAATTATTTGATACTCTTTGGGTACTATTGTGCGAAAAGTAGTTGTGCAAGTGTACACAATCACAACAAATAATATAATGGTAAAGTAGAGATCGTACCCAAATGGAATGATGTTAATTTAAGAGTTTAAGTAGTTAACAATCTAGTGAAATAAACAAAATAAAAATAACAAGTTTTTGGACATGAAAATAATCGATGCTGGTTGAACAAAGTAAGAAAGTTCAAGTATTAAGAAGTGAGTTGGATTGCTCTTTTGCCAAGTAATTTCTCAGTAGCAAAGCGCTATAACGTTAGACGCTATAGCGTTAAGTGCTGTAGCATATGATTTTGTGCCTTTCGGTCACTGACACCATGGTTTTGTTACAAGACTCCTATGTCTTGGTTCTAAATAAGTCCACCCCTGTATAATGAAGAACCCACAGTATTCACCTTATGAACTATTGCTCCCCCAATGTCTAGAGTTAAGCACAAGTTGTCTAAATGTCTTTAAACAACCTTTCATTCATATCAATCTTTGAATTAGAATCGTAGACCATGTATGTACTTACGAATGTACCCATTTCAGTTGGCCAATCCCAAAACGAGTTTGAAAGCATTAAAGTACAAAGATTGAAACACAAACATCATAACATTATCTTAACAACACTAAAGAGTCATTACAAACATTAAGCGATCCAACTACTAAGTGTTTAGCTCATGATGAGCTTCATCAACACAATACAAACTAAAAAGCTCATATTACCGAAAATGAAAAGAAGAAACAAGGTTGCAAAAGATGCACTTAGTGGACTCCTTCTCATGAGACAGGCAGATGACACTATAACACAGCTACACAGCATTGGAAGTTGATGATCTTCACTCAGAAAAATGAAAGCTTGAAGTGGAGGTTTTATGGAGGAAAGTGTGTCAAGTTTTTCTCCCAAGAACTCTTCAAGTCTCGAATCCAATGGATGATGATGGAGAAGATGATAGATATCCTCTTTTTATTTCTCTCTCCTTCAAAAAGTAGCTTTTTTCTCAAAAAGTAGAAGTGACACACCTCACCAACTAAAGTGGTTCTTCAATAGCAAGTAGCCAAGTGTCCATGCTAGCAATAAAAAGGCGCCACAACAGTCCTAGGTACAGAACGCAGGTGCACTAACAAGACACAAAGTGGTAGGTGCCAAGATCCCACTTTTCCTTTTGATGCCCAGCTGGTCCGCCGCTAGCAGGCGCTATAGCGCTTGACGCTGTAACACTTAACAAACACATTAAAAAGCTCACACAAGCACCAAATGTGCCAAATGACAACAAAAATAGTTTCTATCCCTTCCTTGCTCTTAAGTATTAATATTTGCTATTTAAACTGAACTATTACCTAAAAACTTTCATGTATTTAAGTACTAGGAGTATAAGTTGTTGTGTTTTGTTGGAAAACAAATGATATTTCAAAAGTGGGAAGTCCCACATTGCTTGGTTTTGGAATCACCAAAGTCTTTATATATTAAAGCTTAATGCTTGTAAACAAGCAAGTAGAAGGGACTCCCCCGCGCACACAAGAAGGGACCAACATGGTTTGGTTCAGTGCAAATGCCCAGTTTAAACTACTTTTGGTCAAACTGATTTGCAAAATAAATTTGTAGCAGACTTATAATTACATTTTATTTCCCAACCGCTGTTTTCATTAATACGTTTTATTTTGTAACCTACAGTTTTTGGCAATTCATTTCATAACAGATATTTTCATTTCGGTTTTTCTTTGGCTTCAAATGCTGGTGGAGCGTTTGCTTCATCGCTCAGATATGTAGCCTATAAAAAGCTAGTCGAGTAGCTATTGACAAACATCCGAAAAATTGCTTCCTCTCTTCCAAATAAACACTCCTGGGCTCATCTCCTGTCAATTCGACTCCCCTGGTTGTTTATCTGACGTTTGTTCTGTTCGCAGGTTTTCTATTTTGTTGCTGTCTTGTTGCGCATTACTACATAAATAACTCATATAAATATGTGTTATCACACCCCCAAACTTAAACCATAAGACAAAAGAACATAAAACACATATCTACAAACTTCAAAGCATAATCGGTTTCTTTTCTAGCATAAACAACTTGTGCAATTCTTTTCTTTTTAAGGGGCTAACTTTTCAGATATGAACTTACACACACAAACCAATGCATTTCACAACATCTAGAATTATTACTGCTCATTTGTGAGTGCGTGACTTCTAACTTAACTCAATTCCTAGCTAGATTCAGAGTTTCTCCTAGCCTTGAAAGAATGGCCTTCTTTTGGTTAGGTCAAAGAATGTTTCAAAACAAAGGGTAGACTAACAACTTCACATAAGACTTGAGGGGCTTCAAAGCACAACAAGAGGATTCATTAGGCATTTCAGATATTCGCTAGTGTACTAACTACTGATTTGATGATTTCTCAGCGCTATAGCGTTAGATGCTATAGCACTAGTGAATTTGATGAACAGGTTCAGCTGCAATGCCCTCATTACTGAACTTCTTCTTTGCAATTATTTCTCTCACTTTTTTTTGAATGCACTTTGGAACAGTTCAGCATTTGTTTCAGACAATTGCAGCTTTTTACATGACCAATTGTACATTTTTAAGATCTATTTGCACTGACCGCCTATGATCCTCATACCTAGCCTTAATATAACCGATGCACCCCCAAACTTAACTTCAAAAGCTACCCTAAATTTTTAATAAAAGTTTGACTCAACCTTGGTTAACCAGAACTGATTTCAACATTGGATGGCCCTTAGCTAGCTAAGTTTCTTGCAAAGTTCAGAATTTTGTGTAAAAGCGGCAGTAAGGCTAGTTGATAACTCTATTTTATATAGAGTTATTTATGCATCTAAACATAACTAATTGCTTGAAACCAAGTATAATATCTGTTAAATATAGTAGTATGAGTAAGATAACAACATTCTATGTTTCAAAGAGGATTATGTAATGATTTAAGCATTTTATATATATTGGTATGTTTGAGATGTTTGTTCAGTGCACTTGCAGTTAGGTGCAAATACACCCGGGAAACAGCAGTGCATCTGCACTAAACTACACTTACAGCAGTGCAACTGCACTTAGGTTCATCTGCACCATCCTGCGCTGAAGGCAGATTTAAACCCACCTTGGAAGCACCTCAATTCATACCAATGCATAAACTTTTCTATGACATCATGCTTAGTCATAAGTCACATGGAGGCACATGCCAACATGTAAGAGGAGGCGCCCACGATGGAAAATCATCACGAAAGGCTACGCATTTAGAACACATGGCTTTCCACAATTGGACCTCCCCTTTGGACTCAATCTTCTCAATCAAAGCTCTGAAAAGTAACCATGGTTAAGCCACCTTTAGTCAGCTTGATCTCCAAGCAAACCCTCACTTGAAGGAAACCTCCAAGGTTATATAAAGGCTTCCACTTTGCATTTGAAAACATCTCAGTCATAAGCAATTCACATATAATTTAGTAGTTTCCTTTCTTGTATTTTATTTTATAGTTTTTGTAGTAGTTAGTTGGCAAGAAGGTAAGGAAGGAACTGACGACTTCTTCCTTCACTTCTTCATCAAGTTAGTTAGGTACAACTGCACCAGGAAGTCAGTGCTTCTGCACTGCTGGGCAACTTTACGCAAAAGTACTTCAATCAGTGTAATCTCTACCCTATTGATATCTCTTGTATTTTCCATTATATTAACATGTTTTATTTCATCTATCTTTGCCTTGCAATGCATATTATGAGCTAAATCTTTTTGGTTGAGATGTTCTAACTTTATAATGAGCTTTTGAGTAAGTTATTGTGTTTTCAAAGTGGTGTATGCATTTTTGGTTCTTGTGTTATACTACATCCACCTTGTTTTAAAGTTGATCACTTAAGAAATGAGTAGAGTTATATTCACAGACATGGTTTATAACTAGAAATCAGGAACTAATAAGGGTTAGTATTTTAATGAAGGCTTTGTTAACTTGCTTAATAAAGAAAACTTTGTTAAAACCATGTTAAGTCCTAGACATAGGATAACATAGTCCTTAGGGTAATGCAGTGGGTACTTAAAAGGCAGGAGTGTACTTATTTAGCAACTTAGACAAGAATTGTAAGAAGGAAAGAAGGGAATTGACAACTCCTCTCTTTACTTCAAGACAAGGTTTTAAGAGCTTGTAACGAAACTCTGAAGAAAGTAGCTGAAAGGCACATACTGGTGCAACTGCACTCAAGTGCATCTACACCACAGAAAACACAATACTCTCGAAAGTGATTTATTTAGTGAAAGACATCTCAACTATCTTTCCCAACTGATTTCCTTCATATTTTATTGCATATTTACATTCTGTTTTCCTAAACATTAAACACCCAAAATTGTGAGTAGTGTAGCTGCACTAATTTATATGCTTTCTAAACATACAAAAGTTTAACCAATCCCTGTGAGTTCGACCTTTCTCATCACTGTATTACTTGTTTGTGACTGTGTATACTTGCACATATTTTCACACACCACTAGTCATTGATCAAGCAAGGCCACTTTACACTTATGCAATTTATCATCACTAAAGTCAGCCCACAAAATATCAATTTTTATCATTTAAAGGCTAGAAAATTCTACTGATCAAGCATTTCATTCAAACAACACATTAAACATAATAACAAAAACATCCTAATCTCCCCCCCACTCAAACTTAGCAGTGTCCCCACTACGCAAAAACAACACAGTGAGAGGAGAACAGAAATTGAAAACATAGAAAACAACATTTATTTATTTATTTTTTATTTTTTATATAAGATAGGGAAAGAAAGGATAGTTACTATTTTTGGGCACCTGGCTTAAGCCTGGTGCTTGCTCTGGTGGTTGGTTTACTGGCCTTGCTGCTGGCAGCTCTGGGCTGCTTTTTCTGGGGCTTCTGTTCAGGTGCCACTTGAGGCGCTATAGCATCAGGCGCTGTAGCGGTGACTTGTGACAGTGCAGGCTCCAGAGTGGTATCCTTCTCAGCAAGCTGTTCTTCTGGCTCTTTCCCTTCTCTTGACTTTTGAGGCTCCTCCTCTGATATTGTTGCCGTAGCATGCTGGTCTTCAAGTGCTATAGCGTCAAACGCTATAGCGCCATCCTGCACTTTGTCCTCAGCAATTTTGACACCAGGATTCTTCCTGCCTGCAGCATAGGAGAACAGGTTCCTCTGGTGAGCTACATGTTTTTCTTTCAGCTTGGGCGCTATAGCACTGGGTGCTATAGCACTTGGGGTCTGGCCTTCTGGAGCATCTTCGCTTCCATCACCTGCATCAGCAACTTCAGCACTGAAATCCTGCAATTTGGCCCTTGGCTTTCTGCGAGCAGTCAACTTGATTCTTGGTTGCTTTGAAGGTGTAACAGCTGGGGCTGTCACACCAATTTGCTCATGAATGCTGTAGCATCAAACGCTACAGCATCAGTTGGAATCACTTGCTCTTGAAGGGGTTGCTGTTGTGGTTGCTCTACTTCTTCAACAGCTTGTTCTTGGTGTGGTTGTGGTTCTATTATTTTTGGGCGTGGTTCATTTTGTGGTTCTAGGTGGGTGATGAGTGTTTGGGTGGGATTTGTGGAATTTGGGTTGTTTCTAATGATGGGGAGGTGGGTATGGTTGTCTGGTGGGGTGATGTTGTGGGTGACTGGGTGTTTCAGGGACTGTGATGGGTTTTGATGGTGGTGATGGGTTTTTGGCTGGGGATTTACGGGCTTCCTTAGGGGTAAGGGTGGGATCACACTGTATTTCCTCTTCCTCCTCATTCTCAGAGTTTTCCTCCTCAGATGACTCTTCATCCTCTTCCTCCTCACTCACAATCTCCTTCATTATTTTTTAGTCTTCTCCTTATCACTCTCACTCATGTCATCCAAATCCTATGATTCTAGGATCTCCTCCTCCTCACTATTGGCTTTCTTTTTCTTCTTCGCAGGGCTTTGCCTCTACTTCTTCAATGGACTTTCAGCTCTCTTCCCCTTCACTTCCTTGGGCACTTTCACTTCAACCTTATCTTTTGGCTCTTCGTCCATTAGCCATTCTGGGAATTTAGGCGGTTGAATAGTGGATTTTCCTCTGGACAGCTCAACAAACATGGCCTTCTCCCACTCAAATTTTTCCTTCACAAAACTACAGAGAGACTACTGCTGCAGCTTCAAGCGCTGTAGCGCTACAACATCACCTGACGCTATAGCAGCAGGCTTCTGCCTGGTTTTGAAAACAGAGGGAAATGGCCCAGGCAGGTAGGGCTGTTCATGGTTACTAAAAAAACTGAACCGAACTGATGAACCGAACCGAACTGAACCAAAACTAACCGAACTATTCGTCACAGCTTAGAACCGAACTGTTAATTTAGGTTCAGTTCAGTAACCGAACTGTTAGGTAGGTTCAGTTTAGTAACTGAACTGAACTGTTAAGAACATAAAAACTTAATTTCAGCGCCTCCCTTCCTCTCCAGGAATAGTTCATTCACTACAAGAATTACTTGCATTACTGGCTAGACATTTCTGGCGGAATCAGTCAGCCAGTAAGTTTTCTGGTGGAATTATGCGATTTCTGGCGGATTCAGTCTTCCAGTAAGTTTCTGGCGGATTCCATAACATTTCTGTCGAATTTAAACAGCCAGTATATTTACTGGCGGATTGAGTAGGAATTTCTGGCAGAAATTAACTGAAAAACTAAAATAATTTTATAAATAATTATATCCGCCAGTAATTGCATTTACTGGCGGAAATTTCAGTCAGAAAATACCCTCAAAAGCTGCGCATTGACTGTCAAAAATGGCCAGTAATGCAGTTCCGCCAGTAACACGCATGTTCCGCCAGTAACGTAGTTCAGCCAGTAACAGGAAATTTCCGCCAGTAACATATTCGTCAGTAAATGCATTTACTGGCGGAATTTCAGCCAGTAACATACCCTCAAAAGCTGTGCATTGACCATTAAAAATGGCCAGTAATGGGATCCGCCAGTAACATGCTTAATTCCGCCAGTAAATGCAAAGTGAGTGTCGCGTCACATGCGTGGGCTGTCAGCTGCCCAATTCCGCCAGTAATGCACCCGTTCCGCCACAATTCCGCCAGTAAAATTCGTGACATAATCCGCCAGTAATGCCTTTAATTCCGCCAGTAACTGCATCTTCTCCGTCTTGCTTGCGTCTTCTCCTTCTTGCTCCCATTATAAAATCTGAAACCTCCATTTCATTTCTTATTCATTCCACCATTTCTCTCAAATGTGTCTAAAATTTTTTTCATTCATTCACACCATTTCTCTCCAAGTTCTAAACGAAAGTTTCCAGATTTGTTGAAGGTATGTTTGTAAAAATATATTTCATATTAGGTTGTTTTCGTTAATATTTTGTTTTAAAAGCTGAGTTGTTAATATTTCTGATATATCATATTTGTTAGCTTGCTTAAGTTTGGTTGAAGATTTGCTCAAAAGAAACCGGAATTAGCATCAAGCCAGAATCTTCTCTTCATTACCGGTTAGTTATCAAGTTATTTCTTACTAAATATTTATAGTTGTAAGTTTTATAAAATCTGTTAATTAAAAACGAATTACTGTGATATATTATAAAATAATATATTTTTGTATTTTTTTTAAATGTGTTTATAATTAAAAAATTAGTTTTTAAAATCTGTTTATATTTATTATTAAAAAATGAGTTTTTTTTACAATCTGTTTATAATATTTACGGATTAAAATAAATATAATATAGTATTTTTTTCCAAAAAATATAATATACTATTATTATAGTCTTTTATAGTATGACAAAAAAATATAAATGTGTTATAATTATTATTATTAACTAATATACTGTTTTTTTTAATATACTGATATTATAGTGTTATTTTTAATTAATAATTATTTATTAAAAATAAATAAAATAAAATTAGATAAATTCAAATAAAAATTGTTTAATATGTAAAATGATATAAAATGTTATTATCTTTTTTTGACAAGATAAAATGTTATTATCAAAAAATAGGAATTAAATCAAAATAATGTGTTGTTAAAATAATATTAATTATATTTGTATCATAGATATTATTTAGTATAGTATAAATTGTGTTGTTTTGTGTTGTACTTATGAAAATAAAATCTGTGTTATATTTACTATTAATAATTATGTTATTTGTAATTATTTTGTTTATTTTAATAGTTAGAATCACTATAGATTAATAAATAATAGTTAGTAGTTATTATAATTTGGATACGAATGTGTATTGTTCTAATACACATATTACTATGTTGTAGTATATATTAAGAACATTGATGCAAAAAAAATGGATCGTAGTTGGATGTATGATCGAATGTATCCCGGTAGAGCTGGGTTGAAAAGACGTTTTGTCGAAGGAGTCGAAGAGTTTGTTCTTTTTGCTAAGCGTCAAAAAGAATTTGAGCAACAAGGTGGAATTAGATGTCCTTGCTTCAAATGTGTATTTCGATCTATAAAAAATGAAGGTGAGGTTCGACTTGATTTGTACAATAATGGATTTAAGCCAAATTATTGGATATGGACCCGTCATGGCGAGGTAGCAGCTGGAGTTCCTGTTCCTGCGGTTGACAATGTTCCTTTTCAAGTAGAAGGTCACACTTCAAGTCCAGTCGCAGTCGTTGCCACATCTAGTAGTAATCCAAACACTACAGGGTATGAGTTGCTTGATTTTGTTCAGGGAATGATATCTGATGCTGTCGGTGTAAATTTGGATTTTGAAGAACCACAATATGATGCTGACGAAGTTCCAAACGAGGAAGCTCAGAGGTTTTATATGTTTTTGAACGAGACAAATAAACCATTATTTGAAGGATCTAAAGACTCCAAATTATCAATGTGTGTTCGGTTGTTGGGTCTTAAGTCTCAATTTAATGTTGCGGAATTGTGCATGGAATATATGACTAAAATGATGTTAGATGCAACCCCAATCAGAGGACTTTTGCCGCAGAGTTATTATGATGCTAAAAGATTGGTATCGAAACTTGGTTTGAAATCCATAAGAATTGATTGTTGTGTTTCTGGTTGCATGATCTATTATAATAATGAGTTTGGCATAAATGATGGAGAGTTGCTGCAATGCAAGGTTTGTCAAGAGCCACGGTATCGTGTCAGCAGAAAAGGGACGAGCAAAGGCAAACAAGTGCCAAGGAAAGCAATGTTCTATCTGTCAATTATACCAAGGCTGAAGAGGATGTTTACTTCAATGGAAACTGCGGGTAAAATGACGTGGCACTATGAAAATAGAAATAATTCTGGTGAGTTACGGCATCCATCTGATGGTGAAGCTTGGAAGCATTTTGATCGTGTGCATCCAGATTTTGCCAGTGATCCACGCAATGTTCGGCTTGGTTTGTGCTCTGATGGTTTCACACCCTATATTCAAGCATCGGCATCACCGTATTCTTGTTGGCCAGTTATTGTTACCCCATACAACCTTCCTACAGAAATGTGTATGTCTAAACCATACATGTTTTTAAATTCTATTATTCCAGGGCCAAGTAGTCCAACGGCTGGTATTGACATATATTTGCAACCTTTGATTGATGACCTCAAAAGGTTGTGGAATGGCGTTTTAACTTATGATGCAGCACGTAGAAAAAATTTCAACATGAGGGCAGCTTTGATGTGGACCATTAATGACTTTCCTGCTTATGGAATGTTGTCTGGATGGGGGACACATGGTAAGTTGGCGTGTCCGATTTGCATGGTTGACACAAAGACTTTTACTCTTAAATATGGAGGAAAAACCACATGGTTTGACTCGCACCGTAGGTTTTTACCCAGTGATCATCCCTTTAGAAAGTCAAAATATGGATTCATCAAGGGGAAAGTTGAAACAGCTGAACCTCCTCGTAGGTTGACATCAGAAGAAGTTTGGAATAGTGTCATGGATATCCCTCATGTGGAAGTTGTTGCGGGTGTTGTTTCCCGTCCAGATGGTTATGGAGTATGGCATAATTGGACGAAAAAAAGTATTTTTTGGGAACTTCCATATTGGAAAGATAATCTATTGAGACACAATTTGGATGTAATGCATATTGAAAAGAATTTCTTTGATAACATATTTAACACTGTTATGAACGTGAAAGGTAAAACGAAAGACAATGAGAAGGCAAGGAAAGACATAGAGCATTACTGCAGGCGAAAGGATTTGTTGTTGGTTGACCAAGCTAACGGTAGGACACTGAAACCCAAAGCCAATTATACTTTATCTACAGAGCAAGCGAAAGCAGTTTATCAGTGGATTTCTGAGTTGAAAATGCCAGATGGTTATTCTTCCAATTTAGCAAGATGTTCTGATGTGGATAGTGGGAAGTTACATGGTATGAAGAGCCATGATTGTCATGTATTCATGGAGTGCTTACTTCCAATTGCCTTTAGTTCGTTGCCAACACATGTTTTGAATCCGCTCATTGAAATAAGTCAATACTTTAAGAATTTGTGTTCTGCAACGCTAAAAGCGAATGATCTTACAAAAATGGAACAAGACATCCCACTTATCTTATGCAAGTTGGAGAGAATTTTTTCGCCTGGGTTCTTTGATTCTATGGAGCATCTTCCTGTTCATCTAGCACATGAAGTTAAACTTGGCGGTCCTGTCCAATACAGATGGATGTATCCGTTTGAAAGGTAAGTTAATATATCGAAAGAATATATCAAATTTTTATTAGATGGGTTATTAACATATATCATTTTATCTATCTAGGTTCATGGGTGATTCAAAAAGATCAGTTAAAAATAAAGCTAGAGTTGAAGGATCGATATGTTCTTCTTACTTACATCGTGAAACAACTCATTTTTGCTCTTATTACTTCAAGAATGAATTTGCGTCTAGAAGTAGTCGAAATGAAACAGAAATTGAATGTCCAAGACATCGTTTAGCTTTGTCTGTATTTTGTCTACCTGGTCGTCAGTCTGGAAAGGAGTCAACTCACTGGCTAACAGAAGAAGAGTTAAACTCGGCCCATGTTCATGTATTGATAAACTGTACTGAGGTCCAACCATTCATTGAGTATGTATTTCTCAACCTATATAGCTATCTAAATTAGTTAATAAATTAATGTACACAGTTGTGTAACAATTAATATTTTGTTATTATAGGGAGTTTTTGTCATCAGGAGAAGTTGCGGAAGAGCAATCTTCTGCTCATATTCATGCATATTTTCCAATGTGGTTTAAGGAACGTGTGTATTTCCTCCCGCCAACTCCTACTAACCAACACTTGAGGAACTTATATGACGGTCCTCGAAGATGTGTTAAAGAATGGCACACATACTTTGTCAATGGATACAAATTTCACACTAAGGAATGGACAGAGGGCAGAGAAACCGTCAATAGTGGAGTTTGCATGAAGGGTGACACCGGGAGAGGCGAAGATGATTTATGTGGTGTGGTTGAACACATATATGAACTTGCGTACCCTTATCTAGATTATAATCAAAAGGTGGTGGTTTTTTATTGTAAATGGTTTGACCCGTCCGCTCGAGGAACAAAGTTTAATCCAAAGACAAATACAGTGGACATTAAAATGACTAGTAGATATCGACCGTATGATCCGTTCGTCATTGCACAAAATGTGAGACAAGTCTATTATGTTTCCTATCCATCAACACGGACTGATCGGCGTGGTTGGTGTGTCGCAATTAAGACAAAACCAAGAGGTCGCATTGAGACAAATGATGACACAGTGGAAGACGTGCCATATCAAATGGATGAAATGTCCAACGTAAATGAAGTGATTGAAGTAGAACCCATTACCCGTTTATGTGATGAGCCAAACACGGGTGATGAAGTTAATGATGATGAAGAAGATACAGATCATGAAGATGTTGTCGACCATGTCGGTGTATCAAGAATTCACTCATCTGATGATGATGGTGATTTTGAGAAAGAATGGGATTCTAATTAGATGATTTTATTTGTAATTAGATAATATTAATATATAAGACGCTTTTTGTATGAAATAATATTTATTCTTCATGTATGTTATTCATCATTTATGTTATTCATTATTTATTTGATTCATTATATATATATATATATATATATATATATATATATATATATATATATACACACACACACACACAGTGATGACATCATCAGGATCAGAAAGTAATGATGACCAACCTAATGATAAAGGGAAGAAGAAGGTTTCTACTTCTTTACGCGGTCGTCGTCGTGTGACTTATGTTGTTGTTGATGGCCCTTTTGTACCTCCACCTCGTACGGATCAGGATGGCAGTGGACCTAGCACTATGGATAGACCATTTGTGCCTCCACCTGGTAGTGTCGAGCCTCCGGCAGATGAAAATGGGATACGCAGGTATAATATTAATAGGGAAGTGGTTGAGGTTACGCGTGACGGTCGTATCGTAGCGAAGGTTATTGGTGACCAGTAAGTATTTATTAATTTATGACAATATATTTGGTTGATTTATTAAATATAAATTATAAATTATTATTGTTTTAATTTATCTTATTTATAAACAGGTTTGATCATGGGAGGATTGTATCCAGCACGATCACAGACATCATCAAAGCGAATTACACTAGCCCCTGGTTGAATTGGAAAGAGGTCAAAAAGGATAAGACATCCAAAATGTGGAATCAGTTCTGCGTATGTTTTTTTTTTACACGGTGGATTTTCAATTTTTTAATTTTGTTGAATTGATTAATTTGTTTTTACTATACTAACACGTTAATTAAACTTGTTTAAATAGGCAAAAATGGCATGGCTCCCAGAGGAACAAAGGAATGTTGAGAGAGTATTCCACAAAAGAGCTTCTCACCGCTTTTCATCAATGCTCCAGCAGTGTCGTAATAATCGTATTCAGCCGTCGTGGATTGGGAATTCTGATTGGCTTGTGCTGCAAAAGAGATGGGACGACCTTAAGTATATTGAAAAATGTGAGAAAGCTAAGAAGAACCGAGCTTCAGAGAAAGGTGGTTGCATAAACACGGCAGGTTCTATCAACACTGTTGAACACTTCAAACGCTTGGTAAATTTTTTAATTGATTAAATTTATATTATACATACATATTTTATATTTTATTAAACACTAATATGTTAAATAATAATAACTATGTATATAGGAGGCCATCCTTGGTCGACCACCTACTTTGGTTGAGTTACACTGCCAGATTCATATGCGAGAGGAGACGAGCGAGTATCCTGATGCCCGGCATAGGAATATTCAGGTAAATATATAATGTTTATTAATTATATATTAATGTTTTTATTATATTATATATCATATATCATATTATATTCTATATCTACATTAATGGGGTAATTTTTCATTTCTTGGTTATTCCTATCAGGAAAACTTCTCTGAATGGCAGGCTGCTCGAGCGGCATCACTGCAGAGTAATGGCATCACTGACATTGATCCTATTGAGGAGAGTCGAGCGGCTTTCAATGCTTGGCAGGAATTTGTTGGTCCAACCAAAGGTAGCCGGTTAGTAGGAGCTGGTGGTATTGGCCATGCTGCTTACCAAGATTCAATTATTCCAAATCTGAGGCCAGCATCTTCTTCAGAAATAAGTACTGGTCGCTCTTATGCTCCGTCAGAATTAGACGCTATTCAGTCATTGACACAACAATTGAGCGAGACACAGCGTCAGATGCAAGAGCGACAAGACAAACATGATCAGGAAATGCAGCAGATGCGGGAGCAGCAGAGGTTGAATGATGAGCGTTGGAATCAATTGATGGGTACTATGTCTTTATATCCGAGGCCATCAATGTCATCATCTGCATCATTTTTTCCAGCACCACAACATACCCAGCCTTATGCCGGAGCTTTTCAGCCGTACCCGGGTGTAATCGGCCAGCCTACCTTCCGGGGCACATGTGGTCAGCCGTACTCTCAGCCGTACTCTCAGCCGCAGCAACAGTCTCAACAGCAATTCCAGCAACCACATATGCAGTCTCAACAGCTTCCTCGACCTCAGCCGCAGCAACAGTCTCAACAGCAACTCCAGCAATCCCAACAGCAGTTCGACACAGACACCAACATTGATCCTGTTTTAGCTTGGTTTCGGGATGATGACAACAACAACAACAACAACAACAACAACAACAACAACAACAACAACACCAGCAGCAACAACAACAACAGCAACAACAACAACACCTCTGGACCCTCCTACTATGATATCTAGTACTTTTACTAGATATTTTAATTTGCATTTGTAATGACTATTTCTATTTATATTTTGTAATGGATATTTTAATTAGTACTTTATTGCATGAAGTTTATGAAAATTTTATCATTTAGAAAAAAATATTTAGTAATTATTTTATTTTTTGAATTAAATAAATGAATTAAAAAATTATTTTTAAAAAATTTAAATAAAAAACGAATTAAATCAACAAATTTTAAATATAAAACCATTTGAAAAACATTTTTTTTAAATAAATATATAATACAGTACTGGCGGATTTGGTTGTTTAGTGGCTGATATTCAGCCAGTAATTACTGAAGGATTTACTGGCTGAAATTCGGCCAGTAATGACTGGCGAAATTACTGGCCGAATTTCAGCCAGTAATTACTGGCTGAAATTCCGCTAGTAAATCCGCCGGTCATTACTGGCCGAATTTCAGCCAGTAATTACTGGCTGAAATTCGGCCAGTAAATCCGCCAGTCATTACTGGCTGAAATTCCGCCAATAACAATTACCTGCGGCCGTTTTTCTGGCTGATTACTGGCGGACTAAATCCGCCAGTAATGTGCAATTTCTGGCCGAATTTCAGCATTACTGGGGGATTGAGTTAGCCAGTAATAACTTAAATTCTTGTAGTGATTTTGCACTAGTTGTCTGAAAGTGAAGAAGAGAAGCAGCGATTTGAGATTGAAAGAGATAGTGAAATAGTAAGTAGATATGAAGAGAAGAGAAGAAGAGACGAAAGGAAGGTTCGAGGAAATTAAGGAGCGAGTAAGTGACAAATGGAAACACTCACAAGTTTCGTTATCGGTTGTGTTAAAAAAACTGTGTGGTGTTTTTGTTTGGTTTTCTTCTTTTACAGAGAGAAAACGAGACATTCGTGTGAATGGTGAGGGGAGAAGAGAAAGCAGTGTGAAACTGTGAATGGTGAGGAGGATGAGGGAAGAAATTCATGTGAGTGAGTTGATAACCTTATTTTATATAGGTTATTTATGCTCCTAATACTTAAGTCAAGCTCATTTCTCAAGTAATTTTAGTGCTTAAATATGTGAATATATGAATATTAAAATAAATATAGGTTATAAGTCAATTCCTTAAACCTTGGGCATAGTCAATGCCTTTGTTTGATGTTTTGCTTTAGCGCTGCAGCGGTATGCTATCTAGAAGACGCTACAGCGTTATATGACGGCTGACCATTGAGATATTTGTGTGGCCACTTGAGGACATAATGAGTCACCACCCTTATCTCTTCCTCTCAGCTGGATATTTTGACTTTCAAGTGGATGCTAAATTACACTTGGCGCCTCCTAAATGGAACCCATGTGATAGTTGTTGTATTCCATCATTACCACTTTTTGTAAAGTACTTTAAGGATAATATCTAAGTCTAATAATCATCATGTAATATTATTATTCTATTAAGACTTAGATATTAATTAGATTAATTAAGATTGTTTCTCTAGGAGGTAACATACGTAGACAAGTTGTTGTAACTAGAGAGGAGAACTACACAGAATACATAGTAGCTATTCTCCATTGATATACATTTTTTTAAGCTTTTGTTTTTAGGATAGTTTTCAAGTCTTTTATCCAAGGTTTCGTTCACGCCTCAACTTCATCTCTTGTATGCTACTTGGGATCATTGGAGTGTATCTTTTGCAACCACTTTTCCTTTGTCTTCATACGGTAATACATACTCTCTAGTTGTATTATGTTGATGGAACTTGTGATGAGCTAACTTTGTTGTAGTTGGATTGTTCTTGGTATGTAATGAACCTTGAGTAACTTTTGTATAATATTATGATGTTTGTGTTTTATTCCTTGTGTCATAATACTTTCAATCTTGGTTTGGGAATGATCAACTAAAACAAGGTAACTTTGTGGGTACAGACATGGTTCACAAAGAGAACTCAAGGAATGATATGAATGAAAACCCTTTAAAGACATTTAAAGGAAGCACTACTTAACTCTAGACATAGGGGAGTAATAGTTCATAAGGCAATTGTTGTAAGAGCTTAATATACAGGGGTAAAACTTATTTAGAGCCTAGACATAGGAGTCTTGTAACATAGCCCTGACGAAAGTGACTGAAAGGCACGCCACCAAGGCGCTACAGCGTCTACGGATTCTTAAGCGCTACAGCGTCTAATATTATCTGAACATTACTCTTGGGAACTTACATACTATTGAGCTATCTAACTAACCTTTAATTACTTCAAACTTAATACTGTTTTATCACAACTTATGATGTTTACAACTCTTTACCTTTACTTGTTACTTAATTCTTTTCACTAAGGTTCTAATCACTTAAACTTCTTAGATTAATTCCAATCCCTGTGGGAACGAACTTTACTTATCAATATATTACTTGTTGCGATTGTGTATACTTGCACATCACCTTTTCGCACAACATGAGTGGGTGGGTTCCACTTGCATTGCACTGGTTTGGTTTATTTAATTTAATTTAAAAACTGTAAAAAACAGTTATAATAATTTTAAATGAATAGTTGTGTCTATCTTGGTTTCCTATAACTGTGTTGTGTTACTGTTGAGTAGACCCGTTGGCGTCAGGCATCAAGTAGATTGACAAAAAGGCGTCATGTCATGCACAACTAGATTGATAAAAAACTATGAACCGAACAGAACCGAACTGTTAATATAGTTCAGTTCAGTTCAGCGAACTATTATTGCAGTTCGGTTCAGTTCTCCGAACTGTTTCAACTAGTTCGGTTCAGTTCACCTCTTAAACTGAACCATGAACAACCCTACCAGCAGGTGATCACCTTTCCTCCTTTGCTGCTACATCCACTTTAGCACTTATGCACAACTCAGTAATGAGACATGGGAAGTAGATGTTTCTTCCACTTTTGGTTCTACACTTCTCAATCTCTCTTGAAATGATTCTCCCCACATCAACTGGCTCTCCTGCCAAGATTGCATCTAGTACAATCAGTCTTTCCTTCTCCACATGAGTAGTGTGATGTTGGAAGAAGGGAATGCCTTATGAAGTTGAACCACATGTTCGCTTCATCATGCAAGAATGTCTTTTTCAGTTTATACTCAGCTCCAAACTTTTCCCATTTTGATCCTTCCACACATACTCTCTCTCTTACACCTTCCATTTCTGACTTTCCCCATGCACTCACCTTGTTCTCCAGGGCCTTACCATGATAACCTAGATGGAACAGCTCATTGATGGTTCTCGCATCAAACTTGACAGTTTCACCCCTCACCACAGAGTAGGTTTAGGGCTTTCCTTCTTTGGGATCTGGAATTCCTGCGTAGAATTCTCTGACCAGGGGAACCACGAACTGCTTACGGTGCAACACGAATTGCTCCCAGCCCAACGCTGTAACGGTTGACGTGAACGCATGAGAAGTTTTATCTACTTTGAACCCTCCTTCAGCAATAAATTCCATGTTCCAGAACTTCTTAGAGTTATCAACAATGGCGACTTTCTTCTAAGAGCTTGGTTCTGCTTTAGAACCTTTTTCAGCTGGTTTGGATGAGGTCTGCGTTTTGGCCATAGTTATGGGTGTTTGCGATGAAAACGAAGAAGATGAAGTTTTAGGGATTTGGGGTTTCAGCTCACGAAGCGGGTAGAAGAGAGGGGATTGGTAACTAACAAGGGATATGAGAAAACATGTGGGAAAAAGAGGGAGTTATGGGGAGTTGATGTGGGTGATTGAATGGAAGTGACTGTTGTCTTGAGTGATGGAGAGATAAATTACATGATTTGACAGAAAACTTACGCAACTGACAGCGATAAGATTGATGTGCGCCACGTCACACCTTACTTTATGGGAATCTTTGACTTCAACCCAGAGCAACGCAACGGAGGCTATAGCGCCCATGACACCAGAGACGCTATAGCGTCTACTGCTACCACACAACACTAAATGATATCCTTCACAACTCCACAAAATTGATTCCTGCACAAAAATTATAAATACAAAAATTGTTAAATCAAATCCATGGGTTGCCTCCCAGGAGCGCTTGCTTTAGAGTCTTCAGCCATACTTTCTCTGTGTTAGATGTCTTTGAGATCAATAGTGGTCTTGTCCCTGACCACGTGTTCACAATGGTATTGCTTTACTCTCTGACCATTCACTTTGAAAGTGGTATTGGTTTCTTCATCAAACAAGTCTACAGCTCCATGAGGATAAATTTTTACCAACCTGAAATGGCCTGACCATCTGGATCTTAATTTCCCTGGGAATAGCTTAAGTCTTGAATTGAACAATAGCACCAGTCCTCCTTCAAGTAGCTCTTTCTTTTGAATTGTCTGATCGTGCCAAGCCTTGGTTTTCTCCTTATAGATGGCTAAATTCTCATAGGCAAAGTGCCTAATCGCTTCAAGTTCATTCAGCTGCAATAGTCTAGCCTTCCCAGCCTTGTCATAGTCAAAATTTAACTTTTTGATGGCCCAATGTGCTTTGTGTTGCAGCTCAATAGGAAGGTGACAAGTCTTGCCATAAACCAATCTGTAAGGTGACATTCCTAAAGGTGTTTTGAAGGCTGTCCTGTAAGCCCATAAAGCATCATCCAACTGCAGAGACCATTCTTTCCTTGTTGGTCCCACCATCTTCTCAAGCATCCTTTTGATTTCTCTGTTAGAAATCTCTGCTTGTCCACTGGTTTGTGGATGATAAGCAGTGGCAATCTTATGCTTGACTCCATATTTAGCCAAGAGAGTCTCAATTAACTTATTGCAAAAATGAGACCCCTCATCACTAATGATAGATCTTGGAGTTCCAAACCTGGTGAAGATGTTCTTTTGAAGAAATTTGCTCACTGACTTAGCATCATTGTTAGGTAAAGCAACAGCTTCCACCCACTTTTATACACAGTCCACTGCTACAAGGATATACAAATTGCCATGAGAATGAGGGAAGGGTCCCATGAAGTCCATTCCCCATACATTAAAAAGTTTCATTTCCAAAATGTTGGTCAGGGGCATCTGGTGTTTATTTGATATGTTTCCTGTTCTCTGGCATCTGTCACACCTCTTCACCATCTCCTGGGCATCCCTAAACAATGTAGGCCAGTAGTATCCAGATTGAAGCACCTTTGCAGCTGTTCTGGTTCCTCCAAAGTGCCCACCACTGGGTGTAGCATGACAATGCTGTAGCACTTGGTATTGTTTAGCTTCTGCTAGGCACATTCTCATCAATTGGTCTTGACACTTCTTGTAAAGGAATGGTTCATCCCAATAATACTGCTTCACTGTGTGGAAGAATCTCTTTTTCTGTTGATAGTTCATGTTTGCAGGTACCACCTTGCTGACCAGAAAGTTCACAATGTCTGCAAACCAAGGCACTATAGCGCCAGACACTATAGCGTCTTGTGCGGTAACTGATACTGCCAGCAACTTTTCATCTGGAAAATACTCCTTGATTTCTCCACCTTCTGTTCCTGTATTTTCTCTTTCAATTCTAGACAAATGGTCAGCAACTTGGCTCTCCACCCCCTTTTTATCACGAATTTCTAAATCAAATTCTTGGAGGAGGAGAACCCATCTAATCAGCCTTGGCTTTGCATCTTTTTTGGAGATCAAATACTTGTTGGCAGAGTGATCTGTGAAAACAATGACTTTTGTGCTAACCAAGTATGATCTAAATTTATCAAATGCAAAGACAACAGCTAATAGCTCTTTTTCAGTGACTGTAATTTAATTGGGCTTCTACAAGGGTTTTACTTGCATAATAAATTGAATGAAAAATTTTGTCATACCTTTGCCCCAATACAGCACCAACAACATAGTCACTGGCATCACACATGAGCTCAAAAGGTTTGCTCCAGTCAGGGGTCACTATGACTGGTGCAGTCACTAAAGCTGTCTTCAGTTTTTGAAAAGCTTCCAAGCATGCATCATCAAAGATAAAAGTTATGTCATGCTGTAGCAGCTGACATAATGGCTTTGAGATTTTGGAAAAATCCTTGATGAATCTTCTGTAGAATCCAGCATGACCAAGAAAGCTTCAGACACCCTTAACATTAGTAGGAGGAGGAAGTTTCTCAATGACTTCAATATTTGCTCTATCCACTTCCAACCCCTTCTTGGAAATTTTGTGCCCCAAAACAATCTCTTCTTGCACCATGAAGTGGCACTTCTCCCAATTGAGAACTAGGTTTGTTTCTTCACATCTGATCAAAATTTTCTCAAAATTTGATAAACATAGCTGGAATGTCTCCCTAAACACAGAGAAATCATCCATGAAGACTTCCATGGATTTTTCAATGAAATCTGAGAAGATTGCCATCATGCATCTCTGGAAGGTTGCAGGGGCATTGCACAGTCCAAATGGCATCCTTCTGAATGCAAATGTGCTATAGGGACATGTGAATGTTGTTTTTTGTTGATCCTCGGGAACTATTGCTATTTGATTGTAGCCTGAATAACCATTTAAGAAACAATAGAATTTCTTCCCTGCAAGCCTATCTAACATCTGGTCTATGAAAGGGAGAGAGAAATGATCTTTCTTTGTGGCCTTATTTAGCTTCCTGTAATCCATGAATATCCTCCACCCTATAATTGTTCTTGTTGGTATCAGCTCATTCTTGTCATTCGTAATCACTGTCACACCCTCTTTCTTTGGAACACACTGCACAGGAGTAACCCATGCACTATCTGAGATAGGGTAGACAATGCCTGCGTCTATCCACTTGATGATTTCTTTCTCCACCACCTCTTTCATGATAGGATTGTGTCTTCTCTGCCCTTCAATGCTGTTCTTGGCATTTTCATCCAAGACAATTCTGTGCATACAGATTGTTGGACTAATCCCTTGAATGTCAGCCATTTGCCATCCAATAGCCTTCTTATGCCTTTTTAAGGTAGAGATGAGATCCTGTTCCTACCCTGCTGAAAGGTCAGAAGCAATAATCACAGGTAGAGTCTCCTCTACCCCTAAATAAGCATACTTCAGGTGCTTGGGTAGCTCTTTAAGTTCTAGTTCAGGTGGTTGCTCAATTGAAGGAACACTGTTCTTTAGGTTTGAGTTTTCTTGCTCAAGTGACTCATATCTTCTTGCCCAAACCTCTTTCACAGTTATCTCTTCTTGTATTGCTCCTTCTCCAACAAGTTCATGTTTTTCATTGTTGTCCAGAACCTTTCCCAAGTGATCATTACTTTTATGAAAATGCTTCTGAACCACTGGGTCAAGAGAGACAACAAATGAGCATTCTTCTGTATTGGCTTCCGGATACTTCAAAGCATTCAGCACATTGAACTTGACTTCTTGATCTTGGACCCTCATGGTCAATTCTCTTTTCTGCACATCAATTAATGTTTTTCCAGTAGCTAGGAATGGCCTTCCTAAGATGATAGACACCTCCTTATCTGCATCAAAATTAAGAATTACAAAATCCACAGGGAAAACAAATTTATCAACTTTGATTAGCACATCTTCTAGTATTCCTTAAGGATAAGCAAGAGTCCTATCAGCTAGCTGAAGAGTAACAGAAGTAGGCCAGGCAGTTCCTACACCAAGTTGTGTGTAGATGGACTTAGGCATTAGATTAATACTAGCCCCTAAATCACATAAGGCGCGACCAGAGTAGAAATTTCCAATGGAACAGAGTATTGTGAAGCTGCCAGGGTCTTTAAATTTCCTTGGGAGCTTGTTTTGCATGATCATGCTACATTCCCCAGTCATTGCTACTGTTTCAAATTTCCCTAGTCTTCTTCTTTTGGTGAGGACATCTTTCATAAACTTAGCATAGTTTGGCATTTGTTGAAGAGCCTCCACCAAGGGAACATTAATATGCAATTGTTTCAGCATATCTAAAAATTTGTTGAATTGCTTGTCTTCCTGTGCCTTCTTTAACCTTTGTGGATAAGGAGGAGCAGGGTATTCTGGAACAAGCTTAGATGATGGAGCAGGTGCAACATCAGATGCTATAGCGACAGATGCTATAGCGTCTGGAGAAGAATTTTTTTCTTTTTCAGATTTTTTTATTTTTGTATCGCCTGAAACAGTTGATGGCCCTTGCAAATCTTTCCCACTTCTCAGAGATATAGCCTTCACATGCTCCTTTCCTACTGTATGGGAAGTAGAGGCTTCTGTAGTGGAAGGTAGTGATCCACTAGGTCTTTGGGTGAGAGCTGAGGCTATCTGCCCAACTTGGGTTTCTAAATTCTTTATAGATGCTTCATGAGTTTGCAAAGTGGTTCTGCAATCACTCATGAATGACTTCAGTAGAGTTTCCATAGAGTTATCCATAGTTGGTGGAGCCTGTCTTTGATAATTCTGAGCAGGAAATCCTGGTGGTATGGCAGGAGCATTGGGATTTGTTACTGCAGCATTGTTACCTCCCAATCTGAAATTGGGGTGATTCTTCCAACCAAGATTGTAAGTATTTGAATAGGGATTATTGTTCTCGCTGAATCCCACGTAGTTTACAGAGACAGGATTGCCTAGAAATTCTTCATACAGATGCTCTCCTCCACAATAAACACAGCTAGTTGAACCAGGAGGAGCTTGTTCAATGGCAGCCACAGTTGGTTCTTTTGCTGTTGTAGCGGCAGACGCTGTAGCGTTGGAGGTGTTCATGTTTTTAATCAAGTTGGTGAGAGAGCCACTTGTGCAGATAGAGCTGAGACTTCACTGATTTCATGGACTCCAGCTACCTTCCTCTGTGGAGTTAGCCTTTCTGTTGGCCATTGGTAGCTGTTTGTTGCAATATTGTCTATCAATTCACAAGCTTCATTGTAGGAGGTTTTTAGTAACACACCCCCAGAAGAAGCATCAATCATAAGTCTGGTACTTGGGTCCAACCCATTATATAAGGTTTCCATCTGAATGATAACTGGTATGCCATGATGTGGACATCTCCTAATCAACTCCTTCCATCTTTCCCATGCTTCAAACAGTGATTCAGATTCTTTTTGTTTGAATGCAGTAACGTCATTCCTCATTCTTGCATTTTTGCTAGGTGAAAAATATTTTGCTAAAATTTTTTCAGCCATTTCATTCCAAGTGTGGATAGAGTTAGGCTCTAGAGAAGTTAACCAGGCCTTAGCTCTATCCTTCAAGGAATAAGGAAAAAGTTTTAACTTAAATGCATCATCACTAACTCCTGGAATGATAAAGTTACTGCAGACCTCCAAAAATTGTTTTAAGTGTAAATATGGGTCCTCTTGGGGAGAACCACCAAACAGACCTACTGTTTGGAGCATTTGAAACATCATGGGTTTAAATTCAAAGTGAGTTGATTGAAGAACAGGCCTAGCTATGCTTGTCTCCATAGTTTGGGGATCAAACACAGCATAGTCCCTCATAGGTCTGTCCCTATCATTTACCATGTCTACAGGACCTTGATTAATAAATTGTTGTCTGTACCAGTCTTCTTCTTCATGTAATGTAGGAGTGGGTGGCCCTCTACCTCGACCACCTGGGTCAGATCTGCATCTACCTGAATTAGTTCTACCACCATGTGTGGTACCTCTGCCTGAGTTTGACCTAACACCTTGATCAGAGATTGCAGGTCTAAGTTGTCTCAGTCTCCTAAATCTCCTTTCGGGTTCGGGATCCAACTCAAATTCTGGTGGTTGTGACCTGGGCATGCGCTATAGCACCTGTTGCTATAGCATCAAGGAACAAACACCAGAGTAAAATCTTCACTAAATGCTAAAACTTAAACAATAAAAATTAAATGCAATCCCCGACAACGGCGCAAAAAACTTGTTGTGCGAAAAGTAGTTGTGCAAGTGTACACAATCTCAACAAGTAATATAATGGTAAAGTATAGATCGTACCCACATGGATTGATGTTAATTTAAGATTTTAATTAGTTAACAATCTAGTGAAATAAACAAAATAAAAATAACAAGTTTTTGGACATGAAAATAATCGATGCTGGTTGAAAATAGTAAGAAAGTTCAAGTATTAAGAAGTGAGTTGGATTGCTCTTTTGCTAAGTAATTTCTCACTAGCGAAGCGCTATAACGTTAGACGCTATAGCGTTAAGTGCTGTAGCATATGATTTTGTGCCTTTCGGTCGCTGACACCATGGTTTTGTTACAAGACTCCTATGTTTAGGTTCTAAATAAGTCCACCCCTGTATAACGAAGAACCCACAGTATTCACCGTATGAACTATTGCTCCCCTATGTCTAGAGTTAAGCACAAGTTGTCTAAATGTCTTTAAACAACCTTTCATTCATATCAATCTTTGAGTTAGAATCGTAGACCATGTCTGTTGTAACACCCCATTTCTGAAGTGTCACCTCTCTAACTTAAACTCCTCTTTCTTTGTATTTATTTAGAAAAATGGACCAAATTTTTTTTTGAAATCGAATTTGAAAATGTTTTCTTGATAAGAACTTAAAAATAAGCTAGGGTATGACTCACTATAAAGAATGACTCCAAATAGGTCCAACATAAAGGTTACTCATATATTAAACATATGCATCATAATTACAACAAACTACAAGGCACGCTCACAAGCGGCATGGTCAACGCTAATACAAAAGGCATGCACTCAGGCGCATCATATCTACATGAAGAGGTATACTCCATCCCTAAATACATATGGGAGGTAAGATGCAAAAGAACTATGTACAAGGATACCTATCCTCAAAAAGACTTACATGACATTACCATTCTCTTGCCAGTACGTCACAATACCTGACAATATCACACACACACACACACACACACACACACACACACACACACACACACACACACACACACCAACACTATACCTCTGCTCAGCTGATCTCACTAATGATAATAAGACGGACTGACCTCCGGGTCATCCTCATCGTCGAACTCCTCATCACTAGAAATATAAATCAACTCATGCGCTCCAGAGAATGATCCTGCTTTGCGAGACTCACTCACTGCCTTCCAGACTGAAAGAGTAGGTACATGATGAGGTGAAAACATGTGCAAAGGTGGCGGAGAAGTACGACCAAACTCTGGAATGATAGGTGACCTCATAACGTCATCAGCAGCTCCAACGTGGAAATCATCATCACAAGGATCCCTATGACCACCCTCAACAATGGGGGCAAAGGGTACTTGAATCACCGGAACAGAATCAACAGGCTCAGAAAAGTCTCGAGTCACAGATGGTCCGGCA
The DNA here is from genome assembly GCA_039519185.1 of Astragalus membranaceus. Taxonomy (NCBI): domain Eukaryota; kingdom Viridiplantae; phylum Streptophyta; class Magnoliopsida; order Fabales; family Fabaceae; genus Astragalus; species Astragalus membranaceus. Next base: position 153,443,917 of record CM076847.1, read on the forward strand.
ATGCTCCTATGAGTAGCGTTCTTCTTCCGAGTGGTGATCGTGCGTGGTCCAACTCTAACTCCATTTGTGGGCCGCAGTGGACGCCTAATCCCAGAAGGGTATCGTGGCACATGAGTGATCCAAGGTGCTTTCCAGATGAAATCAAACGGCAAATTCAACACTAATCTAATCTTCTTACGTAACTGAGAGAGACGGCTACCATCATCATCTTTATTTGTAGTTACTACTACCCCCTCATACCGGATCTTGTGGGAGGCGGGGTCGAACTCCCACTTATCCTCATCTCCTCCATCAGGGAAATCCAACACTTCCTCCCCCTTGAGATCCAAGGGAAGGTCCATCTCCATCAAATCCGTCGAGTCCATCGTGTCCTCCAATGACATCTTCTATATTAATTTAAATATACACCATACAAAATAAAACATATCAAGGGTGAATTCCTCGTCCACGAGTTCATCATAAGCTAAACATAGGTAAACAAAAAAATACATGGATACAAGTATCAGGCATTACTTAGTTATACTTAGATATCATTCACAAGTAAAAGGAAAACACTTAGAAATCACAAACATTCTTACCATCTCAGTATAATATAGTTAGTCAATCAAAACATTTCGATCCGCATTAGTAATCGTTCCTCACATCGATTATCAATATCATCAAAGTTTCCATACGAAATGGAATAGCACTAGATCGTCACTTAGGCAATTACTGTGATCTAAACACACCATTAGATCAACAACGACAGAACATAACATTTACACCATGTTTATGTCTTCGTGTCCCAAGTAACCTAGATCTGGATTCCCCGTCAGACCTACAGCAATTACTCAGGCAGTCTTCAACACAGGACCATCTAGCATCCAGGTTGGAACAACGCCCTAAAAACGTTCTATACTCTCAACGCTCTAGGTCCTCGATGGTGCCTAGATAATCAATTCGAATCTTATGCTAGATATCCACATATCTAGATTAAGACTCGGCCCCAAGTTCTCATCGCTAATCCACGCTTAACTTTGAAAGTCTCATTACACAACGACAATCATCGAGTAATCCAATTTTCATAAATTCTCTTTTTAACATGATGCGCTCAAAGTTTTTAGAACACTATGCTAAGCGTCCCATACCACTTGGCATAGTTTTCCGGGTATTCTTATCTTTTGACGGACAAGAGCACCACTTTGAGTTTTCGAAACGCTTTTCTTTTATAAAGTCGAAATACTCAAATATTGTCTTTACTAACTTACTTTCATCGTTAACCAACAACTCTTAGTCAACTCTCTACTTCTGCATGCCTAAGGTTTTATTTTCGAAATAAGAGCGCGTTTGTTCAAAATGGAGTTACACCAAAGATCCATTGGAGAAATTCGGGTTTTTCACAATTTATACGCTATTTCATAAGGCCTTTTTCTTTTTAATCCTATCTAAAATATTTATTTCTTTTTAATGCTACTTTACCCTATTAACTCTCGAAATTGTGTTTTTCATTTTCGAAAACCTCACGTGTTCTACTAATATTGTCACTATCCCTCTATCTTCTCACCGCTATAATTTTCCTTCTTAAGTCTAAATCAGCTCAGTTTACATAACAACTGGTCATAACAATAGTTATGCCTCCAAATACTCAAACAATTTCAACACAACAATTTATTCAATCTTCAGAATAATCAATCACAGGGATACTCAATATCAGAAATAGTAATACTACAATTATTACCAAGCAAAACAATCAAGCAGACAATTCAAACAATCATACAACACCCATGAAGCTAAAACTCATTATACAGAAATTCCCCTTACCTGGAACGTTCTCTGACAAGTAGCGAGGTATGCGAGCTAGGGCAGATCCGGGTACCACGAAACCTTCAACGCATAAACATAAAGTCCAAAGGTCTTAGATTACAATACTAGTACTCGTTTAAAGGTGGTAACTAGAGCGTGATAAACTACTAGTCCCGGTTTTCGATATTTCTTTTTCTACAAAATGGTTTTTCTTATGAAACTTTTAAGCTTTTTAACTATTTTCTTTCTCCAACCACTATGTCCCTTTTTTTTCTCGATCAGAAATGATAAGAACAAAAACTTTTGGGTGACTACAAGTTTCAAAGTTGCTGAAAATCCAAGCTTTATATCAAAACATATATCTTCCTGATAAACTTTTTGGTTCCAAAGGACCTACTCTACGACTTTATGAAAAGAACACTATAATAAAAGAACAAAACTATTGTTTTTCTTTAAATAAACTCACAGCTAAAAAAATGGCGTTGATTTTGCTTAAAAGGAAGAATTTGATTTACAATGATCATAAAAGGAATAACATACAGGAACTAGTATTTAGGTGAAGAACCTAAAATATAGTCTTTGTTTGTTTCAAGATTTTCACTTTAACAACATTTTTCTTTCACAACTTAAATCAATAGGAAAAGAGGAGCACGAGACATAGATTCTTACCATTGAACCTCTTGGGGTGTCGCGCTGCTATTGAGTGGCAGGGAAATGATGAGCAAAATATAGATGGAAGAGGTGAAGTGTGGTTGGAAGATGAGAGAATGAGATGATTTGGAAATGAAAATGAAACTTAAAGAGTGAGAGTGAAGTGAGGGGAAGCATCGGCCAGAGGGGTTTTTTAAAAGAAAATTGGAATGCATATTTTTTTTTTGTTTCAAAAGCTGTCATCAAAATATCTAGATATTTATTTGATATATTAATATAATAATACGGTTAAACGATAGTTAGTGTTTTTGCGGAATTAACATCGCGCCAGATGTTAAATAAATTATCCTAACTGCCTTTTAAAATTTTGGCGTCGAACATTTTCATATTCGGGTCACAGTTAGGGTTCTTAAGCGGGTAAATTTCGTCTGGTAGGTTCAAAACGCGTCCAAAATCACGTGGAGTTTTGGAACGAAATTTAAACCTCAACCTAATATATTATATTAGGTCCTAAATCTACTTTTGGTTTTGATGAAAACACAGAGAAATTATGGGGCTAAATTCACACGCGCTAGCGTGAGAAAACACACAAGTGAAAACACATAAAAATAATAAAATAGAAAATTGAGGGTGTTACATCTATACCTACGAATGTACCCATTTCAGTTGGCAAATCCCAAAACGAGTTTGAAAACATTAAAGTACAAAAATTGAAACACAAACATCATAACATTATCTTAACAACACTAAAGAGTCATTACAAACATTAAGCAATCCAACTACTAAGTGTTTAGCTCATGATGAGCTTCATCAACACAATACAAACTAAAAAGCTCATATTACCGAAAATGAAAAGAAGAAACAAGGTTGCAAAAGATGCACTTAGTGGACTCCTTCTCATGAGACGGGTAGATGACGCTATAACACAGCTACACAGCGTTGGAAGTTGATGATCTTCACTCAGAAAAATGAAAGCTTGAAGTGGAGGTTTTATGGAGGAAAATGTGTCAAGTTTTTCTCCCAAAAACTCTTCAAGTCTCGAATCCAATGGATGATGATGGAGAAGATGATAGATATCCTCTTTGTATTTCTCTCTCCTTCAAAAAGTAGAAGTGACACACCTCACCAACTAAAGTGGTTCTTCAATAGCAAGTAGCCAAGTGTCCATGCTAGCAATAAAAAGGCGCCACTACAGTCCTAGGTACAGAACGCAGGTGCACTAACAAGACACAAAGTGGTAGGCGCCAAGATCCCACTTTTCCTTTTGATGCCCAGCTGGTCCGCCGCTAGCAGGCGCTATAGCACTTGACGCTGTAACACTTAACAAACACATTAAAAAGCTCACACAAGCACCAAATGTGCCAAATGACAACAAAAACAGTTTCTATCCCTTCCTTGCTCTTAAGTATTAATATTTGCTATTTAAACTGAACTATTACCTAAAAACTTGCATGTATTTAAGTACTAGGAGCATAAATAACTCATATAAATATGAGTTATCAGGTACGTATCGGGAAGTATCGGGTTCATGTCAGTATCTGATAAGTATTTGACATGGGTACGTCTCCATTTTTGAAGTATCGGGGATTCATAGTTTGCTAGAGAAGTGTTGCTTTTGATGATCACATTAAAAAATGCATCAGTTTTCATCTTGAAAAACAAACTACACTGAAAAAATTTAAAAACAATAACAAAAAAGAAACAGACTAGCCCCAATCCCACGAGCCAGCCTGGCCCGACCCAATTATATCATCGGGTGAATCAGGTCGGGCCAAAAAACATACTGTTACTTTTGGGCCTCTATTTTTAGAGCCCGACCCAACATAAAAATCGGGTCAACTAGGGCGGCCCACTGGATTGGGCAAAATTTGACAGCTATAGGCACAACCAGTTAAAAAACTATATGTAATAAAAAAAAACCTAACCATGAATATTTGACGCTTGCTCTACTTGCCAACATTTATCAACTATTCCTCTCTCTCTCTCTCTCTCTCTCTCTCTCTCTCATCCACTCCTCGTCGAAGCCAACAACATCTAGCATGCGCAAACTAACTTTCCAACAACCAGCAGTTCCAAGAAGTTTGAACTTTGTTGAGGCTTTGGAGTTGTTTGTGTGGCTCTACTATTCTCTGTTAGTGGCTCCATTCTCTTTCTTGCGCATGCTTATCAATCAAAGTTATTTTCACACTTCCGTTAACAAGGGAGCGTCGTATCACATCGTTTTTCAGGGATCTTATGTGGTCGTCGCCGGCAGGTGGTTAGAGTGATGTCTGGATTTATGTTTATGATAGTGGGTTGAGTTAAGAGAAAGAAGAAGATACAAGATTTCTAGAATGACTTTTTTTTCATTTAAAAAATTAATAATTATGATGATTTGTATCTATTTTATTGATTGTGTCCAAGATGATGTCTTGGGTCTGTGACCACACAAGAAATACTCTGTGACAAATAAAATTTTTGATTTACCTCTTCAAATTTAATACATTTTTTACCACTATTTTCATTTAGTTATATATACACCCCCTTTTCCCCAATTTTATTTCATTCACTCATGGATCCATCTTTTCTAAATCTCGCACAAATCGCTCTTTCTCACATCCCTCGTTCTCTAATCGATCTTCTTTTTGCCCCTGTCTGCAAAGGTTGCTCGAGATCTCTTTCAATCTCAGTCTTGGGCTTACTCCAAATCCGATCGGTGACTTCCATTTCTTCGTTTTCTTCTTTGTTTTAGGTTATGGTTTTGATAGTCATTGTGTCTCTTCTATTCCACTTTTTCTAGGTTATGGTTTTGATCCTCGCTTTTATTTCTTCGATACTCTTTGCTCTAGGTTACAATTTTGATTCTTGGATTGTTGAGTTTTGTCCCACTTCTTCGAATTTAATTTTGATGAACCATGTTTTGTTATTTGCTTTCTAATGCAGGAAATCATCGCACACGACTCATCAAGGTCAGTGAACAATACTCCTCGTGCCATGCTTAGATTTCCAAGTTAATTAGCTAAATTTTCTCCCATTTCCCCTCTTTTGATTTTTTTGATTTTTTTGATGTTATTATTAATTTTTATCGATTCTATTGCTCATTTTTATGTCTATGTAGACTGGTGTATGGACATGATACACAATATTAGTTATACCAAAATGTCGATGTAGCTAGACAGTCTCCTCAAATGGAGTCGTAGGTTGTGTTTGGGAGTTAGGAGGGGAGGGGAGAAGAAGAGAGAGAAGATCCTCATTTTACATGATAGTGTTTTTGTAGGAAAAAAATGAAATTTAAGTTTGTTTAAGCCCTCCAAAATTTCAACCCAATGCATTTTAAGAGTTCCCATATTAAAGAATTTTAGTATTATGTAGAAAAATAACCCCCCAATTCAAGGTGGGTGACTATATGATCCTTCCTCCACTTCCTCTCCCTCTCCTTCCTTTTTCTCAAACCTTTAGATGGAGCCTTAAATTATCTGTGGCTTTTTGTATTAAGAACTTTAGGTCTCCTGGTAGGACTAAGGAATTAAATCTCTCTCTCAAATTAACATTTGAAATGGAAAGTAGTAGTACTATTATATGTTCTTCTTTTGTTCTCTCACAATTTACATAGCATACATAAAATATGGAATTATCATCTTAAAAACTTGTTTATCAAATGATGGGTTTTCCATATTAACCCTTTGAGCAGTTATTGTTCAGTTTCCACGGACACTCCTGGCTTATTAGAGACCAAGATAAAAGAGATACATTTGATCCATGTAACAATGATAACAACTTTACTGTTGAATTTGATGTTACTTCAGTTGATTGGTTGGAACACAAATAATTGTGTGTAGATAGCCCCAATCCACTATATCACAAGCCTTACCTGCATCCATTTTAAGATTCACCTCCCCCATCTTGCCTTTGTTTTGATCTTCATGAAATAATGATTTTTGCCAACTATAGCATTATCAAGAATTGATAGCCCAAATACAAAACCTGATTGCACCATATAAACACATTTATGAAGTACCTTTTTAGTGGGATTGCAGGAAATGATTCTCTCCTGTGGGAATTCCTACAATTTTCTGCAGTGGATTGATCTACACTCATAACCTTCTCTCTCCCATTTCTAACACTTAAACTCCCAACGCCCATTTTTTTATTTAAGTGTTGTGATTTCACAGGACCTGAAAATTACTACAGAGAATTTATTTTCTTGTGATTTCAAATACTTTTGAGAGGAGCTTGTATACTACATTGTAATTCAATTGATCTTAGAAAATATAGATCTATTTGTTACCGAGACATGAAAGAATCCAGTATTTAAGTCACCATCCTTTAACTAGAAAGCTTTTGTCTGTTGTCTTCGAAATGTATCTTCTTGAGCTATCAAGTTGGTCATGCACTTTTGAAGCATTAAGCTTATGGAATTGGAAATGATGCAGTCAGATTGTTGTGCAGTCAAGTACTCAGTTAGTTGGGACTTGGGAGTCGTCTGATTAAGATCAGACAGTTTAGATTTGAATAGCAAGTTTTAATTTTTGTTTAATAAAAAATCCGATTTTGAAATCTGGACCGTTCAATCTTAATCAGAGGGCTTCCAACTAACTGGCTGCTTGACTGCACAGGGACCAGATCCTAAGCTTATCTAAATGCTTAATTGTTTGTGGTCTTATCATAGGCTGCATTTAGGGTCTGTTTGGATAAACAACTTAATTAAACACTTATGACATACATGTTTATCATATAAGTGCTTATGCATAAGCTGTGTATAGAATAAAGGATAAAGTAATGTTAAAGTATTTTTTTATAAGCCATAAACTGTTTCCATAAGCTATCCCGGAAAGCTTATGGAAATTAGCTAAAAACAGCTTATGAATATGTCATAGAACTATTTTCACAAGTCTCTCAACATGTCTTACAAGTACTTATGTCAAGATAAGTCCAAATAAAGCAATTCAAACGGGCTTTAGTGGGTGAGCCGATTCCCTGCTTGATTCTTTTGTGGGCTTTTGTTTGTTTGAAGTCTTGCTGCAGTGTCAAAACAAAAGTGAGGTGTAAAACCGCAAAATAGATAAACACATCCCTCTTAAGTGTGCGTCAGACACAAAAATCTAGCCCACTCTCTACTTCTATTCTCCAAACTATCTCCCATCTCTACTCAACAAACGTGTTCCCCACTTTCCCTATCAACCATACACGTCACCACAAAAAAACCATCGAAGCGGCGCGTTTATTCATTCCCATAAATTGCGAGTATAGGCACCGCTCAACTACTGCCAGTATAAAACTAGCATATTTTAGGGTATATCTTCTTTTAAATAAATTATAGCGAGACTTTTCTTGCGCCTTCGGGTTACCCTCCTCAATCCGTCGTCGTTTTGATCTGCGGATCCCAGCCGTACCGGTGCAAATTCCGACACTGTTCGTTGCGGCGATCGAATTCCGTTACCTGTGACGAAGATGAAGGTTTTCGTGAAGACTCTTAAAGGCACTCACTTCGAAATCGAAGTGAAACCTCAAGACACAGTTTGTCTCCCTAAACCCCTTAATTCTATTGATTTACTATTGAATTTCCGTTTTCTTTTTGTTTCTCTAATTGTGTTGTCTGAGAAGATTTGGCTCCTCCGGTGTGCTAGAGCACTGCAATTGATTGTTGATTAGGGTTTAGTGTTTTGCCGGTTCAGTTAATTGTCGAATTTTGTTACTGATTTGAATTTTTTATTACTTGGATGTGAAATTGAGCTATCGAATCGGTAAATTCGGTTTGGCTTATAGATTATGCTGTGGAATTAGTGAATTCTTTTGTGGTTTCTGATTTTTAGTCGGAACTTTGTTGTTCTAGTTTGGGATCATTGGCACGTGATAGTGAATGAGGTCCGCATTGACACTGTTTACTTAGAGCATTACTTCGTAGGAACATCAAACCAGTTTATGCCATGAAGAGAAATCTCTGTATGAGTAGTTTGAGTACTAGGACTGCCTTTGATGCTATTCATATCCAAGGGAGTTTCACTGCTATTGCATATGTGCCTTATTTTTTTTTTTAGATGAAAGCATGTGTGCCTTATATACACTGCTACAACTAACACTTGCATCAGTAACCAAGTTACTAATGGACTGTCAAGTGACACTGTCCTGACTCCTGACAACTTTGGGTCTGCACTGTATCTAAGTAAAATGCGTTTTCTGTCTTTTTCAAGGCTTGGAGTTTCTAATAATTGAATTTTTCTAAATACTTCGAACCACCCAAATGTAGAATTGTACTTTGAAAATTGGCAATGGTTTATCTTTTAGTTGTCTGTGTGTCGTGATTAACTTTCTACTGTGTTTTGCTTTTCCTTAGCTACAATACTTTTTTTGCTGCATTAGTTGTGTAATTGCGGATTTTCTTTTCAGATTTCTGAAGTGAAGAAAAACATAGAAACTGTTCAGGGTGTAGACGTCTATCCTGCTGCTCAGCAAATGCTTATTCATCAAGGGAAAGTTCTTAAGGATGGTACTACCTTGGAGGAAAACAAAGTAGCTGAAAATAGTTTCATTGTAATTATGCTTTCAAAGGTAAACCTTTCTTTTGTCTCTTTATTTACCCTTTGATAAGAACTGTCATAAATTGTAGGTATCCCCAGTTACCTATGTGTCTGTGGTTTCCAATTGACGCATAATTCGATAGGCCTTGTATTTTAAAGGCAATGGGTGCATTATAGGAATACACCCATCCTAACAATGACATAACTGAAGTTATGTATATTGACTTAAATCAATGGAATCATCATTACCTTTTAAATTTTTAGTGCTTATTATATTCATTTATTCAATACTAAATTAGAACTATGTGCTTAAAATATGCCAGAGTAAGACTACCTCTGGTGAAGGATCTACTGCTTCAAATGCACCTCCAGCAAAGGTGAGATCAATTTTCTATGTTATGAATGATGTTAATGTCACTATCATTTTGTTGTTATTTTTACTGGGATATTTTAAGGACATTCCAATTTCAGGATCTGCAAATATTATCCGGCAATTATTTATTTTATTGCAGGCCCCACAAACGAGTGCAGCTCCTACTCCAACCCCCACAGTTTCCGTATCACCTCAAGCTCCTGCTGCAACTGTGATACCGTGAGTGACTCATTTTTCATGACATTTTTTGAGTTGTTTAGATAAATTTGGTTTCAATTATGTTGACACAATGTGCTATTCAAACTCTGAAATTTCTTTTCAATTTGACAGACCCACATCTGCTACTCCCCCTTCACCAGCTCCAGCCCCATCCCCAGCTCCGGCCCCAGCCTCAGCCCCGGCTCCTATATCTTCGGCTACTGCTACGTAAGTATTATGTTTACTTCAGTGTTTGAAATTTAATCTTTATAGTTACTGTAATTTTGTAGATGGAAATTATACAGTTCTCTTGATTTGTCCTTTCAAATTTGTTGTACATGATTTTTTTGAAGCAGGGAAGGTTCTGATATCTATGGGCAGGCGGCATCCAATCTGGTTGCTGGGAGCAACTTGGAGGGAACAGTTCAGCAAATTCTTGATATGGGTGGAGGAAGCTGGGATAGGGACACCGTTATCCGTGCTCTTCGAGCTGCCTTCAACAACCCTGAAAGAGCTGTTGAATATCTGTATAGCGTATGTAGACTATAGTTGTTAAATTTCTTAATGATACATATCTGCTATATATATTTCAGTTACTGCCATTTTAATTTGTTTGGAGTTCCTGCCTTTTTTATAGTGGTTTGAATCTTACATCATACTGTCTTGCACTCTCGCTTGGTTGCGTTTTTTAAAAATTTAAATAATATTTTATATATCATTCATACATTTAGGGTATCCCTGAACAAGCTGAAGCTCCACCTGTGTCGCGAGTGCCTGTAAGTGCACAACCTGTGAATGCTCCAGATGCAGCCCCACAAGCAGCTGCGGCGCAACCTGCTCCTGTTACCTCAAGTGGACCTAATGCTAATCCTCTGGACCTCTTTCCTCAGGTAACTTTCGACTGGTATTTTACCGAAAAAGATAAGATATTTTGGGTGGTATACTTAACTCTGTGTTACAGGGCCTTCCCAACGTTGGCTCTGGTGCTGCTGGTGCCGGCTCTCTAGATTTTCTACGCAACAGCCAACAAGTATTATTTTTCTCTTCCCATGCCCTCATTTGCACTGAGTTTCTTACTTCATAGGTATGTTTCAAATAGATCATTCATTTGTTTTTCACTTTGCATTTCAGTTTCAAGCATTGCGGGCTATGGTGCAGGCAAATCCACAAATATTGCAGGTTTTCTTCTCCACCTAATTAGTGACTTGGTGTATTATATCCTATATCCTATATTCTCTTCTTTGGGATTCCCTGATTCTTATTCTTGCTGCAGCCTATGCTACAAGAGCTAGGCAAACAAAATCCTCATCTTATGAGATTGATTCGAGATCATCAAGCTGATTTCCTTCGCCTGATAAATGAGCCCATGGAAGGTGGTGAAGGGTGAGGGTCTTCTTTTGCTATTCAACGCAAAAAAAATATGTTTTCGCATATGACGGGGTGATCTTGTTATCCCTTTTGTCTTTCAATTTATGTCCGGCTTATTTTTTGCTTTCAACATGCTTTAGGAACATTTTGGGAGAACTGGCTGGTGGCATGCCACAAGCAGTAACTGTCACCCCAGAGGAGCGCCAAGCTATTGAACGCGTAAGTTTGATATCTTGACCACATTATCTATTAATTGATAGAAGTTGTTTTCTTGCCCAAGCCTATAAGAACAATGAAAAACCAATTTAATTTAAAACTACCTACTCCTATATCTACCTGTTGCTTTCTCTTGGCTACCCTTTACCTTTACATATGTTGACCGAGGCTGTCAAGACTCAAGAATAATGGTATTTGTTAACCATTATTGTTTTAAATTTGAGTTTTAAGGGGGTTAGTGTGTTAGGTTAAAAGTGTTAGACTGGTGTTTTTGGACAGACCTTGTTTTCCGATCAACTTTGCGGTTAACTAGTCAACCCTTTAATTTGTTTTTTTTTTGACAAACTACTCTAGTTTGTTATGTGTTAATGTTGATGTTTGTTTTCTAACACAGCTTGAAGCAATGGGTTTCGATCGTGCAATTGTGTTGGAGGTGTACTTCGCTTGTAACAAAAATGAGGAATTGGCTGCCAACTACCTTTTAGACCACATGCATGAGTTCGAGGAACAATGATCTTCCCCTTCCAATAATTGCTAAATTATTTTTCGTTAACTTTTCTCTCGATGGGTCTTTGTTATACCTGGTGTTTAATGAGGTAATGCTTCATAATGACAATCTCAATGGACTGGACAAGGGGTATTTTTACCTTCTCATTGTCGCCCTTGTTTTTATCATTTCCTTCCCGTCGAGGGTTTTTCTTCTCAGTAATTATATACATAGCCGTTTGCTGCACTGTATTGATGGGATTGTGCATCTTTTTATTTAATTTTTATTTAGATTATTGTGCATCTTTTTGACATGTATAACTGCGCATCCTTTTATTTCCCAAATACCTTTTCGCATCTAAAATTGAAACGATTTAAAATCAAAGATATAAGAGTAAGCCTTTAATTTGGTCTCTAAAGTATCACTCTCTCTCCTATTTAGTCTTTAAATAAATAATAATATAATAGTTTTTAAACTATTTTATATCAATTAATTTAGTCCTTTAATTATTTTATAAATAAAAGAGATGGTGGATAGTTCAAGGAGTAACTTGATGAACTTTGAATAGTTTAAGGACTATTTATTATATTTTTATTATTTAGTGGATGAATTGCAGTGAGGGTGATAGTTAGGAGATGAGTTTGAGGGTTTATTCAAAATGTAATTTTCATGCTAGGATGTCATTGTTAAAATTGTATTTGATTTCATTTTTTAAGCAATTCACTATTTTTAAGTTTCATAGAGTATAGAATCGATTCAATTTTGAATTTATTATTACAGTTTTACCGTCATAATATAACATGTTCATAGCATTCGATCTGTCTCTGTTTTTTTTTTTTGACAATCGATCTATCTGTGTTATTCGCCAGTATTTCAACATTATTATCATCGGTAATCTTCTCTCATGATTACAAAAACCTGCTGATCATAAGAGAAAACCGCTGTTTCTTTGAACTGAATGCAAACCTATGAACACATTAACCCATAGAATACACTAGCATCCATAAACTTATCTCACATCGATTGGTTTGGTTGGGAATCAGTTGTATGGCGGGATATGGCTGGTATGGGCAAGTAATTTGACTAGACATGCCATTGAGGTGTTACCTGCCCGATTATAATAGTATTTGGAAGCATAGAATTTACGGGTGCTTCTAGATTGAGGGAGTAAATCAAATCCCTCACCAGTGAACCAGTAAAATTGATCGTAGGATATTGTGTAAAATGTTATAAGTGGTTAAGATTGAGTCAACCAGTATTAAATCTCAACCATTAATATCCCAAGTAGGTAGCTCAGGTGTAAGAAGGAGGTCCCGGGTTCAACTCCCAGAAACTAACATTCCGCCACCTCCACTAATATTGCTTATCAAAAGAAAAATCTCAACCGTTAATAATTTTTTATGCTATATCCTACGGTTATATTTAATGGTTCACGAGTAAAAGATTTGATTTCGTCCCTCACCTTAGAAACACCCTAAAATTTACATGTCATTATATTTTTGTATTATTTTATAGTGACAAGGTCCTGTGGTTCTATTACTCAGACCTAGTGCCTTGACTGAAGTTGATTGTTGGCTTCAAATTATTTACATCCCAACACATTTATATTTCATTTTGAATGTAGATCTTTGCACCTTGAGCTCTCGACACACTATGAAAATTGTTTTCAAGCAATCTCTTTCAGCAACCTTGAAATAAAAGAATGTCTTTGGCTTCCTAAATGCTCGATGATGTTTGTGTTTTTAATTGAACAAAAAAAATCGATTGTCCAAGTATATAATAGATTCGATTATTTAAATTAATCAAGTTAAAGCCTTACTATTATAACATTGAGTAATGCTCTTTAGCCCAAAAATATTTCCCGAAAGACTTCCCAAATTTTGGATTGTCACTAGCAAATTGAGTGATGCCCTTTTTTTGCTGCCATCACCAGCGGCTATCACTGCACAACATTAAAATCTATCTCTCTTGGACAAACATCGAATATTTAGTCTAGTATTTTTTGCTCAGTAACTATCGAATATTTAGTATTTTCCAGAAGTTAATAATTTCTCTCATACATTCCACCAAACACTTTTCTTACACCACTTAGAACAACGTGATTCTCCATAGATGGCAGCAAAATAGTTTGAAACAGAATTCTCCATAGATAGCCAGCAAAACACTTCAAAGCTTAAATCATTTGTTGCAAGTAACAGAGTCATAGCTGCCTGATTATAAATTTATGGTGATGATGGCTCTCCAATCTTGGCTCTTTTGAGGATTTGTATTAGAGCTGTCAATTTGGCCCACATGGGACAGCCCAGTCCCAGCCCCACATGGCCCTAGGGCCAAAAGGCCCATGGGCCCAAAAGCCCATATTTCAAAAGCCCACATGGCCCCAAGCCCCATAAAGCCCCGGTGGGCCAGGGCCAGTCCAAGGCCCTTATTTTATTTTTTTTTGCAACGAAACTGAAAATTACCCACGTACCTAAGTGGGCTTTGGCCTAGGCCAACCCACGGGCCCTAAATTATTATTATTTTTTACAAAAAACTGGAAATTTCACTTGTTTTTCCTATTGAGAAGCGACACACATCTGATTTTCCTATTTCCCTTGGTCTAATTTGGTTATTTACAAACAGAACCAATATTTGACGGTATTGCTGGCTCATTTTCTTAAGCCAGTCTTCTGTGAGTTGTATAATATATGATTTCTATTGTTTTTTATTGAAGATTTAGGACATGGTTGTTTTTTTATATAACATACAAATATATATATATATATATATATATATATATATAATCAAAATAATGAGTGTGAAAGAACGCTTGCTGCAGTAAGATGATATTATCCCTTTTATATTTGGTTGTATGTTAATAATAGCTTGGTAATGAAAGAATCATTTCCATGAAATGATGTTAGAGAAATGTTAGCCATGTTTTTTAACACATTTTTTGACACACGATTGATTCAATGTAAGTCAATATAATATATTGATCTTGTAAGTTGATCAATTTTGAAAGTGTTGATTTTTTTCAAAAAAAAAAAGAATCAATCATTGGTATAGTTATTAATGGCTTCAATTATTCTCTATAAACAACGTGGTGGTGGTGGTGGTGAGAGGGAAAATGATGTGGTGGTGGTGGTGAGTGGGAGGTGGTGATGGTGGTGGTGGTGGTGAGGTTGGTGGTGGTGGTGGTGAGAGGAAAAAGGAGGTGGTGATGAGAGTGAGGGAAAAGAGGGAGGGGAGGTGAAAGAATGGAAGTGGGGGAGGAAAAAGAATGAGCCATAAAATATGGGGCCAGCCCACAAAGCCCTGGCCCTAACCCACTAAAAAAATTAAAGTGTAGGTTGGGGCTAAAATAAACCCACTTATTAGGGGGCTTAAAATTTGTGGGGCTTTTTAGGGGGGCAAGGGGGTTGGGCTAGGGGGCTTGGGCTCTTTTGACAGCTCTAATTTGTATGGGTAGTAACATTGATTCCGCAAGAAACAAAAATCCAGTTGAGGATGTGTATAGGTAGGTACTAACGATGATTCCGCGAGAAATAGAAGTTGGGGTGCTAAGTGAATGGAATAACATATGCCATCTCATTTGGGTGCTAAGTGAATGGAATAACATATACCCACTCTCCCATGTATTGTTAGGAAGTTGTTGACTGGTCAAATCCCCTATTTTTAAGCATTTTTTTTTCTTGTAAAAATCACTCGTAACAAATAGCATTGCTAAAAACAAATCATTGACGAACGTGATTACCTTGTGAAAAAAGTTGACGAACGTAATTGTTCCAAACGGAACTCAAGAGAGAGAAACTCATACCTCACGGAGGTGATGCCGATGGCCGAGGTCCGATGTGAAGCGCGGGAAGGCCGCTACCTACAAGCACTCCGACGCCCAAGTCAGTCCATAATCAAAATGGAGCATATCAGAGGAATGGAGAAAGCATACCATATTTTAGAGTGTGGAGTGGTATATATAGTGGTGCGAATGGACTTGCTTACAATTGGGCTCCTAGGCCCATTATCTCTAGCCAAAGTTGGATCTGGAACAGTAGCCCCCCAAGTCGGTTGCACATGTTGTGGAGCCGACTTGTGAGCAAAGTCTTCCTCGTAAGACATCCAATCTGCTGAAGTTAGCTAAATAATGAAAGAAATAATAGTTCGTGTAATATAGTCACACATATGTTATCGTCGTGCAACATCGACAATATCAACGTTAGTTATGGCAAGATAAGTCAAGGTCGGCAGGCGTTCCAAGATGTGGAAAATCGGATCAATCTGATACCGATTCTGTATGGCAACACATAGCCTCCGGTATACATGACGCGTGACTTCATCCTCCTTTGGCGCAGTATATCGAGTTTGTGTTTTCCTCTAACGTCGTTACGTACTATCGAGTCGAGATGGTCATGAGACTGGCTCTCCTTTGATTCAGTTTTTCCAAGACTCGGCTCGGCCTAATTCGAATCAAAGCGAGGAGTGACTACCTTTAAAATCGCCTGAATCCTTGATGAAGGTCAGCTCGTCGATGTACCGATGAGGCTTAGCACCTCTGCGCGATTGCATTGAGCCAAACTGGTGAGGCTTAACACCTGCACGCAGGTGTCTAGAGCCGGATTGATGATGTGTCTTTACAGCCCCAATCCTCTGCTAAAGGGTACTGTATATCTAACCAACTGCTCAGTTTCTTATGCCCTTAGCAAGGATCTTCGGGTGCACCCTGTACCTGAAATGAAACAACAGACGCGAGCATACAGGATATTTGTAGGTGAGATATAAAAATGAAATGAAATGGGAAACACAAATGTTCCGAACACTCAATATCTGCTAAGGCGCATCACCCTGGGTGCAAGTGCCTTGTGCCGATCTAATGTAATACAACATCTTGACGTAGGTTCATCAAGCGAAATCAATGCCTACGTAAAAGAAAACAACCTCATGGGCAACGATTATCAAGCATTCGAGATGTGGAAAGCCAAATCGATCTGATACCAATTATATCTGGCGAGGCGTAGCCCCCCAATGCACAACCGTATCTAGGTTCTTACGTCTTATCTTTAATTTGATGTTTCCTTTACTGTTGTGTATGCTACTTTCTTTTCACAAATGTGGTATCTCGTCGTGGGGGTTATCCTCCGCCCGAAACAGGGAGGTCGGAGTAAGTCCGTCCCCAGCCAGCTTATGGGTCGCGGCCCAGATTTAGCTCGGCTGAAGGAGGGCGTGGCCATCGAAAGGCCACAGATTTCGAGGGACCTCACTTAATCCAACGTACGGGTCGCGGCCCAATCTAGCTCAGATGTCGGAGGGCGTGGTCATCGAAAGGCCACGGCTTTCGAGGAGACCTCGCTTAATCCAACTTACGGGTCGTGGCCCGATCTAGCTTGGAAATCGGAGGGCGTGGCCATCGAGAGGCCACGACTTTCGAGGAGACCTCACTTAATCCAGCTTACGGGCCGCGGCCCGATCTAGCTCGGATGTCGGAGGGCGTGACCATCGAAAGGCCACAACTTTCCTTTGCAGGGCTGCGAAGGATTAGTCCAGCACGCGAGCATCGGTCCAAAGGTGTCGGTGAAGATCCGACCTATTTGTTTGATTTCCTGGACCTTCGACAAGGATCTCTGGGTATATCCCGTGCCTGAAATGAAACAATAGAAGCAAGCATACATATATTTGCAGGTGAGATATAAATATGAAATGAAACGAAAAGCACAAGTGTCCCAAACACTCGACGTCGTGCTGATCTACTGCAATACAAAGTCTCGACATAGGTGCACCGGGCCGAAGCAATGGAGCGTAGCACTCTGATGTAGGTGCACTGAGTCAAATCGGTTCTTATGATTAGATTGCGCTCTCGTGCTAGAGCCGATCTTCTTGTCGTATAGGTGCGCATGACATCGACTTAGGCCATGTGGCTAGTGCGTCTAGGATTGTCGGGCACGCCAGCAAATTGGAGTGGTAACTTCGTGTACATATGAAGTATGTTGTGTCCAGGCTCTCTAGTAGCCCCCACTCTTCGTTAATTCCTGTCATAAAAAACCAAACAACAACTCCAAAGAAACACATTGTTGTCAGAGTGACCAGTGTCAGGTTAGCCGAAAAAGGAATAATAACGCAATTGTACACCATGCTCATTTTTTGTGCATTAATAATGGTCGGCATAAAGAAATAGAGCATGTAATAAAGAAATAGAGTGGATCTCAATGCATCATATCAGCCGGTCAAAACTATGAAGATCTAAGTATAATTCTAGTGATTGCAATATCATACGGTGAATGTGCATGCATATCCTTTGCGCTCGGGCAATGACGATTTAGAAGTGAATGAAATGAAAGTGATTATTAAAAGTAGCTATTAAATCAACACTTCGACCAAAATTCATTTAACGGACCTCAGAATGATGTATGCATTTAACTCGAGTAATGCCTTAGTGCTTTGCATATTGACAAAATTATTATGTGTGTAAAGTTCCTCTAGCTCCCAACCAAAGGAAGTGCAAGCTTAACTTGCCAATCATTTATACATATCACGCGGAGATGAGCGGCATAAACATGGTTCTAGTGATGAGGAGGTAAAATCATATTAAGGCATTTTCGTTTCAACTACGTGACAAGAGATAAATAATATCTGTCGACAATTTCTATCAAGCGGGTCTACGAGAGCATTAGGCAACAATTAATTACACATTAGTGTAGTGATGTGCCATGCAATGAGAATTAGCAATCAATTGAGCCAGGAAGCATCTTAGCAATTATTTAATTAGATGTCTACTACACTAATGTTATCAAATAGAAAATTGAACCTGGATGTAGAATGTCAACACGAGGTTGGAGTAGAAATTAATGTCGGTCAACACCTTGGTTGATACATTGCTTCTACGTCTGAAACCTCCATGATGTCGTTGGCGTGGTGAATTGAATCGGACCTCAACGTCGGTACCTTGGTTCCACACTCACCAAAATAAAACATATTATTAGCCATCAAATGTAAGCAGATTAGCCAACAAATAATCAAATAATTGGCCCAATCTTTAGTTTAGTAATCAAACAATCAAGTTCATGAGCCCCACTCCCATTTAATTAATTAATTATGTGATAGATTGGCCCCACGAAAGGAATGGCCATATCAGATTTGAGACCATGACACGTTGATCTCATCACAGGTTAGCCCTCTGTCTCACGGGGTAAACTGAATTATTACCTTTAACATTCCACGGAGAACAGTTCGCTGAGGTCGGTGGCAAGGAGTGCTCAGGCCGATACTGCAAAAGAGGTGAACCCGGGAACACCGAACTCACTACTGAAATTGCTTCTGAAATCAATTTAGTTCAAAACCGAAAGGGATTTCCAGAGTCGTGAATCAGGGGGCAGGAACACACGAGAGCACAGATGAAGAGCTGCCGAGTTTGGACCAGTGAGGAGGTTGCGTCGAACTGGCTCAGTTATCAAACTGTGCGCAAAGTCGGCATTGAGTATCTAGGTCGAAATCTCGGGGAAGGAACCGAACTCGGCGTAAAAAGGTGGATGCGAGTCAGAGAAAACCGAAGTCGAAGTCGATTTGAAGTAGATTCCAACCAGAACTACATGATTTACCTTGATTCCCGATGAACTATGTCCCCCCCCCCCCCCTATGTGATCTTGAAAGGGAGTTTTTATAACGACGAGAGTCGTGTCGTCATTACCATCGAGCAAGACCGTGGAACTGAAATCTTAATTCTTGATGGAGAACACATCTGGTCCTTGATGGACCGACCAGATCCATCTGATTTGCGAGAAGAGTGAGTCGACGCTGATCCAAAAAATCATGTGAATCTTGAATATCTTGATTCTGATTGTTTGATCACAAAATCCAGATCGGCACAAAGTCATGCGCGTTGGGTTTGATTCCATCAGCCGCGGCGGAGCGGAGCCAGAAAACGTGTGGTTCATCTTTTTAGCGTAGAATGAAATTACTCACCTTCGAGATCGTATCAGATCTTGATGACGGATCATTATTCTTTGAGCAAAGTTGCAGCCAAAACCGGAATTGATTTCTCCAAATTAAGACTATAATTATCCTTCTATTTCTGGGATTTTTGGATCGTCGAATCCGAAGTCAGAAAGATCGGTGTTGAATCACCATGTACCTCCGATTTCCAACCGTGAGTGAAAACGAGAGCAATGCTCCCACTGTGGTCGCCAATGTTCCGTACGGAACTCAAGAGAGAGAAACTCATACCTCACAGTGGTGATGCTGATGGCCGAGGTCCGATGTGAAGCGCGGGGAGGCCGCTACCTGCAAGCACTCCGATGCGCAAGTCAGTCCATAATCAAAATGGAGCATATCAGAGGAATGGAGAAAGCATACCATATTTTAGAGTGTGGAGTGGTATATATAGTGGTGCGAATGGGCTTGCTTACAATTGGGATCCTAGGCCCTTATCTTTAGCCAAAGTTGGATCCGGAAGAGTAATTATTGTAGGCCCAATAAGAAAAACATGGGCTTTTCATACAAAAGCGCGGTTAACGTTTCCCACCGGTTTAGTTTTCTCTCTCTGTCTTTGATAGAAAAATGAAAATGAAATGGTTTTTGTTTTGTTTTGCACCGCTTTGAGTTTTCAACCTCAGACACACCGCATTCACAGGAAACCATCCTATTCAAAACCGATTCCTTCCATTTTTCACCAACCTTTCCCAGAAATTCATTACACGACGCATTCATCCCTTTTTGACGTTTCAATCACTACCAATTTTATTTGTTTGTTTTTAAATTAAATTTAATAATAAAAGAATCAAATGTTGTGGTAATTTTGAAACGATGGTAAGTGGTGAATCCGTTATGGAAGTTCAATCGGATTCAGCGGTGGAATCGCCTCTTTCAGCCATAGCAGAGGCTTTTGAGGAGCTCGTGAAAAAGCTTAACGAAAAGAAGAAGAAGAAGAACGGTTCTGAGGAACAGCGAGAAGATATTCAATTGCACACGTTTTGCGAGGCTGCTTCTCTTGTTTCTATTCTTTTTCGTTGTCTTGGCCTTGCTTTCAAATTTGCTGAAATGGAATACGTTGCCAAGGTATAAATTCAAGAATTTCTTTCTTTCTTTCTTAATAATGATGCAACATACCATTTCTGGTCTAATTAGTATTAATTCAGAGCATCGTGTTTGCTTTGCTTCAAAAAAAAATCGACTTAGTTCTTCTTGTTTTGTGGGTTGTTTTTGGATCTGGATTCTCTAAATTCACAATTTCTTACATTCAACCTATATTCACTTGCATTTAAGCCTTTTTCTAACTCACTAATTTCTTCTACATATTCTCTCTCACTTTTTAACCTAAATAGTGAATGTAGGGGAATTGTGAATTTAGAGAATCCTATCCATTTGCTTTGCTTCCAATTTTTTTGACTTAGTTCTTCATGTTTTATTTTATGGGTTCTTTTTTACTGATGATGTGAATGTATGATGATTGATATGGTCAGCTACATGGACTACTGGAGGCATCAAAAACATGTCATACTCTACAGGATATACTTGACCTTGATGTCGCCAATGACACCGTGAAACAATCGGGAAGCTTTTCGCGTAATCTGCGTAGAGTTCGGCAGGGTCTTGATCTTGTTAGAGCTATATTCGAACAACTTTTGACAACTGAGTATGGAATCCTCTTTATATATGCATTTTGTATTTGTATTTGACAACTGAGATTGCATCTGATTCATAGTTATTTGACATGTTCAGTGATATATCTCTGAAAGACGTGGCTACAACAGCTTATGGACAGGTTTGTGCACCGTATCACACATGGGCGGTAAGAACAGCTGTGTATGCTGGCATGTATACACTTCCAACCAGAGACCAACTTTTGATCAAGCTCAATGAAACAGGTAACTTGAATCAACATCGTTTTATCCTGCTCAGTACATGATCACTTTTCAAAAAATAGTGTTTGGATTGGAGAGGGATTATTCTAAACTTTTATTGTTTGGTTCATTGTTTTAGAGGGAGAGGGATCCCTCTTGGAGATCAAAACTTAGTCTTCATTAAAATATTTCTTATTGAATCCTTTCCAATGTTTTGAAAACCTTAGCGGACATTATCTGGTGAGACCTCTGGGTCATGGTTCAACCGCTTTAAGTCCGCTCGAACTCTGAGGAAATTGTGGTCAAAATGTTGAAATAACTAAAACGTAGATAGGTCGGTCCATGGTTTAACAGGTTGAACCGGTTCGATTTTTAAAATATTGATCCTTTCCCTCTCCCCCTCCCTTCCCTTCGCTTTTCCCCCCTCGTTTATAGAGATAACAACTGAAAACTGATTCCTTATATTGATATTGCAATCTAACCAAGAACACTCTTTATTTAAGATGTCATCCTTTTAATATTTAATTTAACCTAATTGGTTTTTAAGCAGCTTACCCATGCCTCAGTAGTATATTTTAACTTATACTCACTGCTTTTGTGTTTGATCATTCTAATTGATTCTTTGATGAGTTTGACCTACATATTACCCTTTAGATATGATAATCTTGTTCTAGTCAAATAATCATCTTACGGAGACTTTATGATACATGTTGCAGAGCAAACAGCTGGGAAGAAGATGAGAAGGTACATAAATGCCTCACTTCCGATTATAGATTATATTGATAAACTGTACCTTTCTCGACATATTGTGTTGGACTGGTGAATTTATATAAAGAAGAGGAGGAAATTGAATTCCCTATCTGTTATTTAGAAGTATTTAGAAGGCATGTTGTGGCTTCTTAGTACACGTGCATGCTTCAGTTTTTTTTTTTGTAATTTATAAGATAAGATGTAATTATGTTAGTTTTCTCAGCGGCTGTTGGCCCTTTAGGGAGGAGATACACATTACAACCAGATAAGGATTTTACTAAAATGGTAACATAAGGCAAGTGGAATCTTCAGTTGCATTGATTGATTGGTGTAATTTTTTTTGTATATCTGTATATACATTGTTTATTTTTTTGGACAGAAACATCGACATTTAAATCCCATGAAAAGAACAAATAATGAAATAACGATGCATTGTTACTCTTGCGTTATTTACTTGAATGTAAATCGCATTCTCACCAATAATTTGATAGTTGAAGACATGTTCGTGGCAGAAGGCATGGTTATTCGTTGCACAACAGTACTGTTAATTTTTACCAACAGTATTTTTTGTCAAAGCAATGAGTTAACTGGTTAGATCATTTTTGCGCTTTTTTGAAGGACCGTTCGTGCCTTCAAACACGTGCTCATTCGTGTTTTCTTACCACATTTTCTTTGTACTAAATAGAAATTCTGAATTATCTATAGTTGGAATTTGGAAATAGTGCAAGAATGTGTTAATTTAATATCATACAATTCCAATTTTCAAAATCCAATAACAAAGCAATGGGTAAAAGGCAACCTATATTTTATTGCAAACGAATAAACTTAAAATTGCCGTTTAAACAACCCTCAATAAAAAATTTCAAAGCTGTTTCTTCCTGTAAATTCTAGTCAACGGTACACATGATAGATCATAAAATTATAACAGAGTACAAATGGTAGGAATTAAGCCAAGCAGCAAGCTCCTCAAGAATGATGACTACAATGTTAGGCTTTCTGGATTTTCAATGATTTTTGAGAATGTCTGAAGGAAGGCGGCCAAGTCAGCTCCATAAATTATTCGGTGATCCGCTGTTACATTCACCTGAAAAGGGAAGTTTTTTGGACCTTATTAATTAATTTGAGCCCAGAAGATTAAATAAATAATGATTATGATTTTGCGAAAATTATGATTCTACATATGATCCTCTTAAAATTTTCCTTAAACTCTCATTCCCAGGTAGGAGTGGGATTAAACTCAACAAAAGTTTACGAAAATTATTTGTGAGTTAGGGAAGTATGGCAGAGAAATTGGAGAAAAGTACAGGTGTAGTGATGAGATCTAGGACAAGATGAGTAAAGAAAAGACTTGGTATTTGGCTTTCATAAGGAAAAAACAACTAAAACAACAGCAACCAAACATTTTTCCACTAGGTGGAGCTGGCTATATAGATCAATCGATGGCATAAGGTCTTGTTATTTATTTAGTTCCATATTCAGTCATTTCATGTTTCATAGCTATTGTTTGTGTGATAAAAAATTTCTGGAAACATGACTGATGTTTTTCTATTGCATATCACATCCAAAGCATTCCTCCATTTCATCCACATTACTTAAATCTTTATGCTTGACATCTCCCTCTATCTCACTGTCACTTCGTGATGGAAACCCAAAATTCAATTACAGAAATTAAGTAACTAAAATAGATCAAATAATGGAAAACTGAATATATTGGACCGATGAAGAAGATAAAACTGTAGAAGGGAAAACAATTCCAATATACACCCCAAAGCAAAGCTCCTCAGAGAAGGAGAAAACTCTTTCTCTGCCTAACCATGTTGTCTCTCTAATATTCTTGCATACCTCTACAATTCCCTTACCACACTATACTACTAAGGCATACCAACTTGCCAACTAACCATCCTACCCCACTCATTACTTACCATATACCTTCACCACACTCTCATTACATCAAATCCCATTTTTCCAGCCCTTTACACGGGTCTCTATCACTTCGTATGATGGATTGAAGGTGTTAGAATTTGTTTGTCTTTGGCTAAACTTGTATTTCATATGCTCTGTTTTATTTCTACATAAGATGAAACTGTGTTTCCAAGACTTGTCGACATATCTCTAGCTTCTCAACTATCTCTTATCACGATTCTTCAACTAAAACTATTTTATCCACGGAAAAAACATGCACTGTGACGCCATGTGTTGGATATGTTCGGTAAACACATCAAGGACCAAGACAAAAGGATACAGGCTAAAATGCTTAAAATTCAAACAAACTATATTTTGTGTCGCTCTACAATGTCTATTCAGAGGGCATATCCATTAAATTCCTATTAAGGAAATAACTTTCTATTCAAAATGATGACTTGCAGACATCCCAAATTTAGATTCACAACCCCACTGAATTCTTCAGCAGTGAATCAACTCAAGTGTAGATAGATTTTTCGAAAAACAAAACACTAGAGAAAACTGTGTTTATAGGTCTGATGCCCGGATGAATGTAATATTGGAAGTTGAAATTGCATTTTTGATGACAAAAATGAGAAACAAGTATGACCATTTACTGTGTCATGGAACCTAGCAGAAAATATGTCGTTAAACTACAAAATCAGCCTATGGTATTTTAAGATGCACCTTAGCCCCTAGGAATCAATCGAACTATCTGACTTAGGTTCTTGTGACGCCTAGCATTATCAAGAACCCAAGACCAAGAGTGGAAAATTAAGATAGATAATACTTTCTTCAAGAGAGCAAAAGTACATGTTACAGGCCAAATAGGAACGAAGCTCTGGGAAAGAGGAGCAGGAATATGACATTCAAGAAACGGAAATTTCAGAGGACACACTTCTAGAGGTTTTTTTTAAGCCACAAGGGTAGTCCATCAAATAATTTAAAAAAATGATTTAAAACAAAAAGACATTGCGGTAAATATTTGAGACAAAGCCGTGCGGTGCAGCAAATAATTTTACCAAAAAATGACTGAAAATATGGTGAATGTTTGGGACAGAGCTAGTGAATTAACTCCACAAGAAAACACATTCCTGAACAAACTGAATCAACTCTTCAGAAAAAATATACAGCCAGGCCATCACATTATGACCCTAGTGCACTGATAGAACTTAGAAGGCCCTCTCAGGTATCAGAATATGAGGTGGAAGAGAGCAAAAGTTGGTGAGAATATTCAGCTTTACGGGAGATATTCAGCTTTACGGGAGGTTTGAGGTTTCATTATTAAAAGATACTAAAATGAGAGGGTACAAGTGCTATTGATATACTAACTAACAAGTAACCAAGTAATCAAAAAACCAACAAAAAGCTAATCCTAGTAGTAACTGGCCCTATTTCTATCAAAAAGTGTTTATGTTCATCCAAGCTTTATCTGTAATCTAAGCATGAATCCATAAAAACCAGAAAGTGAATATATATTGAGTAACTCACCAGCATTTTACTTTTCACCCTGAAGAATCCATCTGCATCAGCTAGAACAGTAGGCTTTGATGCTCCAACAGCCATGATAGCCCCCTGAAAAAAATGACAGTTTAACCCTAAAAAAGTCCAAATTTCTAGAAAACTAGCCAAAGAATCTCTCAAACCAAGATTTCTAAATCCCAGAGATCATCACTAACCTGGCCCGGTGGAAGTATGGCATCAAATCTGTCAACTCCAAACATACCCAAGTTGGAAAGGGTGAAGGTTCCTGCAAGCAACAAGGCACAAGTAAACTCGGGTTAAAATCTTCAATTCCACATAAAACAAATTGCATAAAATAACGACAACAGCAAGAAAGAAACCTGAATTATACTCATGAGGTTGCAATTGCTTGGAGCGAGCCTTTTCAACTAGCTCTTTCCATTTTTGAGACAACAGATACAAGTCCAACTACAACAAAACAAGCAACCAATGAAATTAGGAAAAAACTCACAAAACACAACTGATTCACGAATGGAATGGAAAATCACAGACCTTATCGGCATCCTGAAGAACTGGAGTTATCAAGCCACCATTGATTGCCACAGCAACAGCAATGTTAATGTTACTGTTATAGACAAAATTCTTGCCATCTTTGCAGGTGGCATTGACAACTGGATGCTGAACAAGTGCCATAGCAACAGCCTTTACCAAAATAGCCGTCATTGTCACACCCTTTGGTTTCACCTGAACACAAAAAACAAATGCAGCATCAAATTAGCAAAGCCCCAATAGCAGCAGATTCATTCTCAAACATCACATTATCACAACAATTTGAAACCAAACAATGCCTTCATCATCATATATCACAATTCATATTTCATATTATACCTTAGCGTAGAGAGCATCAAGCGCATCGGTGGTAACGGGATAACCAACGCGGAAAGTAGGCACAGAGAGACTCTCCACCATGTTCTTTGCAACCGCTGATTGCATCGTAGTGAAAGCAACAACACTCGAACCGGGAATAGCAGGTGCTGGAGCAGGAGCCGCTTTTTGTGGAACTGACGCTACCGGAGCAAGAGTTGCCGGCGGCGCCACATTACCCTTGGACGGCGTGATTCCGGCAGCGGCTTCTACGTCCGATGGAGTTACCCGGCCAAATGGACCAGTTCCGGTTATAGATGCAATGTCGACCTTGTGCTGCTTCGCAAGCTTTTTCGCCTGAGGTGTGGCCACGAGTTTCTTTGGACCATCGGAGACGGACTTAGCCGGCGGAGGAGGAGGAGGAGGCTGAGAAATCGCCGGAGGAGGCGCTCCGGAGGTTTGGGGAGCAGACGGAGAAGCAGATTTGGCGGCTTTGGCTTTGGCTTCAGCGACATCTTCGGGGGTTTCAGCGAGGAAGGCGATTGGGGCACCGACAGGGGCGGTTTCACCGTCGGAGACGAGGATAGAAGCGAGGATGCCATCGTAGAAGGTCTCAACGTCCATGTCAGCTTTATCGGATTCAACGACGACGACACTGTCTCCCTTTGAGAGAGTGTCGCCTTCGGATTTGATCCATGAGACGATTTTACCCTCTGTCATTGTGGAGCTAAGTGCGGGCATGAAGATTTCTCGGATCTTGGATTGCACGCAGAAGGAGGAGGATCGCCGGCGAGGAGATGTGCAACGTGGGAGGAGCAGATTGGAGAGAGAAGAAGAGAATGAAAGGGTGGTTGAGTTGCGAACCGAAGGAGAAGTCATCGACGATGAAAGAGAAGTCATTGACGATGAAAGAGAATTCATGTTGGAATTGCGAAGTGAGGGCAATGAAATGAAAAAGAGATATATGAAAGAAGGTGAAGGTTGAGGGCGGAGATGACGAGGAAGTTGCTTGCTACTGCTCACTCTTCTTTTGTCGCCCAGATACAAATACTACACCTACTGTCCAACGGCCACAAAGAAAAAACAGTTGTTTGGGTGGAAAATCCTAAGTTAATAACAATACCCAAATAACCGAGAGCATCCGTGTAATATCTCAAAAATAATTAAGCTAATTATTTTGATGTTTAATCCAATTAATTTAATTTAGTGCTTAATTGATAAATATATTAATTGAGTACTAGATTAATTATTAATTGGTGTAAGGTTTTTAGGTGAATAGTAAAGAATGAGGGTTGTTTAGGAAAGATAGAAGAGGTTAGGGGTATTATGGTCATTTGATCCATAATACCACTTATGTTTTAAAAGAAAATAAAAGAAAAGAGAGAAGAGAAGTCGAGTGAGAGAAGAGGAGAAGAGAAGAGAGGAGAAGGAGGAGCAGAAGAAGAAGGAGGAGGAGGAAGAAGCCAACCTGCAGAACACTAAATGAAGATAACATAAAGATAGAAAATCCAAAGAACGGGAAAAAAGAAAGAGAAGAGAAGAGAAAAGAAAGAGGAGGAGGAGCAGAAGAAGGAGCAGCGGTAGGAGGAGGAGGAGGAGGAGGAGGAGCGGGAGCAGCAGGAGCAGGAGGAGAAGCAGGAGGAGAGGCAGGAGAAGAAGAAGGAGAAGCAGAAGGGGAAGTAGAAGGAGAAGAAGAAGGAGAAGCAGAAGGAGAAGCAGAAGGAGGAGGTTTCTCCCGAACCCTAAAACTTAGATCACCATCATCATCTTCCATTCCCCTTTCATCCTCCATGAGCTAGGTAAGATCCCTTCCTTTTTCCTTTCCTTTTTGGGATTTCGAATTGAGAGTTAGAGAGATGTGATGAGAGGTGATTTTGAATGTTATATTGATTTTGATGTTTCGAAGGGGATTAGGAGCGAACCCAAGCTAGATTGAGCGAGTATTGAAGTTTGATTTGGAGTTGGAAGCGAGTTGGTGCCTTAGGGTTTCGAATTGGGATTTGGTATTTCGGTCTAATCACTGTCCTCACCGTTTGAAGGTGAGTTCGTACTCCGTTTAGGCTTTGGTTGATGAACTTGATATGTTGAGTTGTGTTTCGGTTTTTGGTACGTTATCGAAATGTGTTTATTGAAACTTGGTGTTTGAATTGATGAATTATGGTTGAAGTGGTTGTTGTGGTTGTCAACAGTGGGGAATCAATTCCCAAGTGTAGTCAAGGGTTGGGAATCAATTCCCAAGTGTTGTCAAGAGTTGGGAATCAATTCCCAAGAGTCACCAAGAGTTTGGAATCAATTCCCAAGAGTTATGAAGAGTTGTGAATCAATTCCCAGGAGTTGTGAATCAATTCCTAGGATCTGTGAATCAATTCCCAGGAGTTGTGAATCAATTCCTAGGATCTGTGAATCAATTCTCAGGAGTTGTGAATCAATTCCCAGTATTGTGAATCAATTCCCCGAATTCTGTCACCGTTTTTAAAACATGTCTAAAACTATTCCTTTTGATTCCAAACCTCTCCCAATTCTTTCCTTAACCCTCCCCATTAATGATTGAGTAAGTTTATGCTCCGTATTGTGAATGTCATGAAGCAAAATGGTAATAACTGTAATTCGTGGTATGCGGCTATAATTGGTTGATTTATGAAAGACTCCCTAAGTTACAAGTTATGTGAAATGGATTGGTTAAATCAAAGTAAATAAGTGCTGATTTCCTTTATAGATTGGTTAAAACATTGCTCGCTCATGTTTCAATGATAAATGTTTAGTATCCACGAGTGAGAAAAGGTTATGACATGATAAAACGGACTATGTGTCCCATGGGGTTGAGGTTAATGTTATGAAATGATAATGATAATCATGTAAGGTTAAGGATATATATATAATTATATCGAGGATGGGGTGACGACCCTAGAGGTTAGCATACTAGGCGGAGGGAAGTCATGAGCCAAAAAACCTAGGCCCATTGAGGTTTGCCTGCTAGCGCAAGGTTAGCAGATCGGTTTCATCGAAAATCGAGTACATGATTACCGGTGATGTGCTATGTTATGAAAGGTTGGCACGTAGTTATCCAATCTGGAGCTATGATTTAAAAGATGCATAATGAACCGCGAGTATTTAGTGAGGGGTCTCGATAGGACTCACTGAGATGTTTATTTCACTGTTTATATGTTGTTGTTGTTTTACAGAGACACAGGGAAAGTCAAAATCAAAGATGTTGAACCAATGTCAAACACTCTTTGTTTTGTATGATAACAAATTACAATCTGTCTACTAATGGTTACAGTTGAACAAAAGTACAAGGCATGAATCAAAGCATAGGATATTTTAAAGTGTAGCGGCTTGGAGGAGAAGCTACTCAAGCATTCAAGACTTTGTGTTATTTTGCTTTCGATAGGACATGTGTAAGATCCTATCACTTTAGCTTTATGACTTTTGTAGTTGAGAGATGAACTTTTAAAATAGAACTGTTTTG
The DNA here is from genome assembly GCA_039519185.1 of Astragalus membranaceus. Taxonomy (NCBI): domain Eukaryota; kingdom Viridiplantae; phylum Streptophyta; class Magnoliopsida; order Fabales; family Fabaceae; genus Astragalus; species Astragalus membranaceus. Next base: position 153,473,786 of record CM076847.1, read on the forward strand.
TTAAAATAAAATTGAACTAGGCTTGGAAAAATCTTTTATATACGCATGCATGTTAAATAGGTTAGGCACGTAGCATGAGAAAATGGTTTCTGCAAAATTATGAGCTTATTGCAAAGCTAAGAAGAAAATCGATTTCCTTCTTCCTTTATTGTGAACTTGATTTGTTGCAAAGCTAAGAACCGATTCATGGCTCTCTTTTTAAAAGAGGAAAATCGATTTATGTCTCTCCTTAAAGAGAAAAATCGATTTCCAATTATTTTCTTAAAACCCAAAATCGATTTCCAGTTTTGTTTATAAAGGTAACAAATCAATTTCCTTCCTATACACATAAAGCCAAAAATCGATTTACATCCTTTTTTGATCAAGCAAAGAATCGATTCATGTACTAAGTTTTTCAGGCTCAAAATCGATTTATATCTTTATGCATTTAAGCATATAATCGATTTCTTTCTTTTTAGAAGCCATCAACGGTCATATTTTGAGTAAATAATCGATTTTCATACACACTATTTTAAGCAAGGAATCGATTTACTACTCACCTATTTTACGTAAGATTTTAGTCCAACGGTCATATTTTTACAAACCCTATAAATAGGACTAGGGTTTTTCATGAGAGAAGAGAACAACAACGCACAACCTACTGTAGCGACCGAAAAATCTGAAGGAGGGGATTCTTCGTCATTTTGCAATGAAGCCGCCATCAAAATTTATTAAATAGGAAAACATTGAAAAAAAAACCTTTATTTTTGGGTTCGGGGGTCGATTATGCGTGGGGAAGGTATTAGCACCCCGCAGTATCCTTTCAAAAGAAATGTTACTATTTAATTTAATGTGTAGAAAGAAAGTTAATTTAAAGAAAATACTCTAATTTACCCTTTTTATTATTTGTAAAATTGAAAAGGAAGGCTTAATAAAAAATTTAGTTTTTTACGCTTGACAGGAGTGGGACCATGCTCCTACGTATCCCCAGGTGCGATGGGGAAATCAAAGCTACGTAGTTCTTGGGTAGAAAAATTTGTGTGTTTGGTGTTTTTTTTTTGAAATTGGGAAAGGTATTCGTAATGACCAAACAAGTAAAACTCAGAGTGGTCATCACTCATGGCTCGTTTGAAAAACTAGGGCTGTTATTAACGGTCAAACAAGCTAAGCTCAGAGTGACCATTAATGACAAACCATTTTTTTGTGAATAATTGTTAAAAAACTGGTTTGGAAGAATTATGATGTAATAAAAAAAATAAATGAGTTGTAATAGAGAAGGAAGCGTAATTAACAGGGGTGTTGTATTATCAAAAGGGGAGGTATGGATAGCAACGGAGACTGTATTCTTTAAAATGGGGGTGCGAACAGTGAGCCCAATCCATTTCAGGCTTACAAGTCCACAAATTCTGGGCTTTAAATGGGGGGTGCGTACTAAATTTGTGGGGTGCGAATAAGAATCTGAGTTAATAAAAGATGAAAAGACAAAATTGCCCTGGATTCCTACTATAAAAGCCTAACAAAAATAGAAACCCTAAATTTCATTCCCCCCACTCACCCACGGCGCCTCACCCAATCTGTCAAAACCCTAATCCTTCTCTCCCTCCCTCACGCAGCGCCTCTGATCCACCAACAACTTAAACCTAACTTTCCTATCCTCTCATTTCTCCTCTTCGCCGTCTTCTACTCTCTCTTCTCCACCCTAATCTTCAGTGGTAGTGAGAAACGGCCGGGATGGCCGCGGTGCTGTTTTTGGTGGCCTCCGTAGTGGTTTTGATGGCGGCCATGCGGTGATGGTTCGCGATATCGTGACCGTGAGATGCCGGTGTGGATGATCGTTTGGTGTTTTCGGGTGGTGGCCGTGATGTAGTAGCTGTGAGGGGGTGGTTTTGGCGGCTGTTTAGTGTGAGGAGGGGGAGTGTTGTTGGTGGAGGTATGGCGGCGCTACGGGTTCGTCGTCGGAGTTCTGATGACGGTGTACGTGGGTGGACGATGACAGTTTCATGACAACGACGACATTTTGGAGAACGAAAGTGGAACGCTGACAGAGCCACGGCGGGCTTGGGCTACCGGCCACCGTAGACGGTGGCCGGAGGTGAGTTCTACTTCCTTGCTTGTTTTTGTCCCTCTGATCTTTATTTCTTTGATTTCTAATTTTTGATTTTATCCTTTTTTGCTTTTGTTTATTTACTGTTTTTAAGCAAAGAGTCTACACTCTATTTTTTACCCAAACCTATTGCTTAATTTTTTTTCTAAAGAACAGATAACAAAATCTTAATCTTTGTCACTTAATCTGTTTCATATAAACTAATGTTCTATACAAAACTAGTTTAGGATCCTAAATTTTTAATGCTTTGCTAACTCATATATACAATGCTAATTTATAATCTATTTACAGACAGCAAAACTGACTACATTTGTTTTCTTTTTTGTGTAACACATATATGTTGTTTTGGTCTGAGTCGTTAGTAGCTACATATTATGACCGAAACCTAATACAAGCGAGAGAATATGGACACCAACCTCTTGGGTTCTCAATTTGGGGAAAATTGAGATTGGTGTGGTAGATATAGGTAAGTTGCTTGCTTGTAAGACGTTGAAGAAGTTCTTCTCATATAGTGGTTATTGTTACCAAGTGGCTTCAGTCTCAAGAGGGGGGGTGAATTGAGATTTAAAACTTTTCAGATCTTTCGAAAACGTTTTTCCCCTTTTCAATGACTTAGATCAATTTTTCGCGCAGGTTAAGTGGAAGCGAAGGAATTAGAATATAAAGCAGTAAAGTAGAATAACAGTAAAGTAGGAAAGCAGTAAAGCACGCAGAGATTTATCCTGGTTCGGTCACCTCCTAGTGACCTACGTCCAGTCCTCACACCCTTGTGAGATTTTCCACTAACACAACAAGGCTTACAGGTGCCTTGGAAAACCTTTACAGACTCAGGCACTCTCCTCCTAGGATACCCCACCTATAGAGAGTCCTAAAATCTAACAGCACAACAACAAGAGATACCCCACCCTTGTTACAACAACTGCCCTAGAAAGATACCCCACTTCCTAGTACATGCAGCTACCCCTAGAGAGATACCCCACTCTCTAGTACAAATTATAACAACAATATAACAGTAATGTAAATACAGAAATACCTCTTAGTGTAGGCAGATATTACAACTTGAAGGACACAACCCCAACTAACTCTTAACGTAGGATCAGCTCTTGACGGACCAGTGGTGCGAGAAGAACACAAATAAAATATAAGAGTTTTTCAAAAATGATAGATCGTGAGAATGGGTTGGTAGTTGAATGGAGGTGGTGAAGCCTCTATTTATAGATTTTGAAAATCCAGATCTCACGTTGAAAATGTTTAAAGGAATCGATTCTTTGTTAATTGGAAAGGATCTAGGAATCGATTCATTTGCTTGATCTGATCTAGGAATCGATTCTGATTTGTTTGTAAAATGGATGTAATCGATTCTTAGGATCTCAGGGAGGCTAGGAATCGATTCTTCACTAAGTTAAAATATGTAGGAATCGATTTTCAGCTTGCCTGAGACAAGTGGGAATCGATTCTCAGTTATGTGCAAAGGTTGGGAATCGATTCTTCCCTTAAAAAATATTTGGCTCAGAAATCGATTTATGTACTAAAGGACATGACCTGACAATCGATTTCTACCTTTTCTATTTTACCTGAAAATCGATTTTGATATTTGTTTATGCATGAGAAAAATCGATTTTGTTATTTAAAAGGTGATAAGAATGTTTACGTAAATATGCATGCAACTTTAAAAAAAAACTTTGTGAGTGTGTGAGACTTTGAGATACGAGCTGACCTTCGAAAAGAGCTTACACAATTCCTAAGACTCACCCAAACCCTAAGGACTACCCTTGAACTTGAATCTTCAAATCTTGAGCTTGTTTGACTTGGATTGTGACTTTGATGTTTAGTCACTTTTCTTTACTTTTGGCTATCAACTTTACCTTTGCCTTTTTCATCATCAAAACTAATCCTGCAATATTAGATAACCTGCAACACAGGTATCCACATTCTCCCCCTTTTTGATGATGACAAAACATTAACTCATCTCAAGGTGGGAGGTTAGTTCAAACAGATAATATATATATGATGCTCCCCCTATCATGATGCTCCCCCTGACTTATTGACTAGATGCATAATATGCAAGTTCTATATGCTCATATGCAACCCTATATTTCTCTCCCCCTTTTTGTCATGATCAAAGAGGGTCAATATATGATAAAGTTTGCGAATCGAATGTCACAGCTATTTGACAAGGTAAAAAAAAAAAGAAAGGCATTGCTGATTTGTAAGTGATCATCAAAACTTGAAGAAAAACATATTTGAGACCATGAAGAGAATATTTTATCAAACACAGGTAAAAGCTAATTATGAGTCTCAAAAATCTGTGAAGCAGTTGTTTTAAGCTTTATACATTTCATGCTGCTTAGTTTGAAAGTTGGTGATGGCAGCCAGAATATGGGAGAAAAATTATTTTAGGTAAACAACGATTGTGAGCATGTATTTTTCGAAAAATACCAGTGCTAGCAGTTCATTATAAAATAGATTTCAGGAAAAAAATAGCACTTTAACTGCAGAAATTCACAAGTCACAATTTCACTTAACTTCACATTTCTTTAAAAGAATCACTTTGAAAAAAATTTAATTGAAACCTCATTTGAATAAGTGAAGAACCAGGTTTTCTTTTGCAATGGATTTGTGAAAAAAATCAACTAGCTGATTTTGACGGTTCAACTAACTCAATCACACTATTGCCTTTCTAACCATAACCTCTAAGAAGGTGATGTATAATTTCTATATGATCAGTCCTAGAGGGTTGACCAGAATACTTTGATTCCTGTTATTCTAATCATGCCTTATAGATATTGTTCTTAATGATGCATGAAATTAGTCTCTGTTTCACTAGTCACATATTTGACTTAATAAACTATTTTTAAGCACATTTTCAAAATAGAGGCGAATAAAATTTTAACCAATCTGACCTTTACCGGTGATTCTTCCTCTATTTATCACAAGTCACATGACGGCTTTTTCCGGGGGTGAGTGTTAAGAACTTTATTGCGTCTCCGGTCATGCGCTTCGAGTCTTTGCTGTCAAGGTATAAATCTGCCCCCATACCTTGAAGCATACCTGCAAAGATCTAAAACAAGATTCTCGGTACCCAAATCTCTTTGGGTCCTTGTGGGTTAGTGTTTGGTATGGTTCCTTTGGGAACCCACACCTTTTTCATATTTTGTTTACCTCTTGCCCTGCAAACAGAAGCTGTATGTCCAGGTTTACCACAATAATAACATGTAATATAAGGTCTAGTGGAAAATTTTGGTTTATAATGAACATGCCTTTCTATGGGTTTGTTTTTAGGGAATTTATGATGCACATTTTGTAAACTAGACAATTTCCCAACAGTCCATTCCAGTTCATGAATTTTCTTTTCAGATTCAACACATTTATCACAAGTATAATTTTCTTTAAAGCATGAAAGGCTATCATTTTCTTTTCTAAGCTCTGACTTTTCTTTAGTTAAAGCAGTAACAGCATTTTCAAGATGAGTGATAACTTTCTTAGATTTATCTAATGCTTTAGCTAGTTTTAAGGATTTATCATGCAGTTCAGTAAATGCTTCATATAATTCATCATAGGCATCTTGTAAAGATTCAGAGTTAGAATATACCTCAGTTTCACTTTCGCTGTCGTGGTCGGCCATGAGAGCAACTTGATCTTTTTCACTTTCTGAGCTATCTGATGAGTTCCTGTTTTCCCATGCTGTGTAGGCTTTTCTACTCCTTTTTCCTTTGGATCCCTTTTTCTCATCTCTTGGTCGTTTTCTTTGTAATTTTGGGCATTCCAATTTTATGTGTCCGGGTTTCCCACATTCGTAGCAGGTTAAAGGACTTAAGTAGTTTTGTTTGCATGAGACTTCTTTGGTTGGAGAATTCTTTTCTAGAGACCTCCTTATGAACCTTTTGAATTCTCTTACCATTAGGTCTATATTCTCATCTTCTTCATCACTTTCACTTTGCGAGTCATCACTGTCGTCGGATGAACTTGAACTTGAAACTTTGAAAGCTAGGTTTTTCTTTTTCTTGACTTTTCCTTCATTCTCTGCTAGACGAGTGAGCTCTAACTCGTGCTCTAGTAATTTCCCAAACAGGGTGGCGAGAGTCATACTAGTCAAGTTTCTTGACTCAGTTATTGCAGTCACCTTTGGTTGCCATTCTCTGCTTAGGCATCTTAGTACTTTGTTGATCAAGTCTTCGGGAGGAAATGATTTTCCTAATGAGCCCAGTTTGTTCACTATGTGAGTGAACCTTTTCTGCATCTCTGATATTGTTTCACCTGTATTCATTCTAAACAATTCGTACTCTCTGGTAAGAGTATTTATTCTTGCCCTTTTCACTTCACTTGTACCCTCATGAGTAACTTGAAGATTATCCCACATTTCTTGGGCAGATTTACAATTTGAAACTCGAAAAAATTCATCAGTACTCAAAGCAGAAGTAATAATATTTTTAGCGCGTAAATTAAGTTGCACTTTTCTTTTCTCATCATCAGACCATTCATTTCTACTTTTTATTGTAAGAATATCATCTACTATATGCGTGGGGACGAAAGGTCCTTTTTCCACAGCATCCCAAACATCTAAGTCTACCCCTTCAATAAAAATTCTCATTCTTTCTTTCCAATATGCATAGTCTTCTCCGTTGAATCCCGGAGGACGGAAAAGAGATGCACCCTCTTGCGTATACCAACCTGAAGCCATTTCTCTTGAAGCGGCTAAGCTCTTTATACAAGAGTCTAGCTTTGATACCACTTGTTACCAAGTGGCTTCAGTCTCAAGAGGGGGGGTGAATTGAGATTTAAAACTTTTCAGATCTTTCGAAAACGTTTTTCCCCTTTTCAATGACTTAGATCAATTTTTCGCGCAGGTTAAGTGGAAGCGAAGGAATTAGAATATAAAGCAGTAAAGTAGAATAACAGTAAAGTAGGAAAGCAGTAAAGCACGCAGAGATTTATCCTGGTTCGGTCACCTCCTAGTGACCTACGTCCAGTCCTCACACCCTTGTGAGATTTTCCACTAACACAACAAGGCTTACAGGTGCCTTGGAAAACCTTTACAGACTCAGGCACTCTCCTCCTAGGATACCCCACCTATAGAGAGTCCTAAAATCTAACAGCACAACAACAAGAGATACCCCACCCTTGTTACAACAACTGCCCTAGAAAGATACCCCACTTCCTAGTACATGCAGCTACCCCTAGAGAGATACCCCACTCTCTAGTACAAATTATAACAACAATATAACAGTAATGTAAATACAGAAATACCTCTTAGTGTAGGCAGATATTACAACTTGAAGGACACAACCCCAACTAACTCTTAACGTAGGATCAGCTCTTGATGGACCAGTGGTGCGAGAAGAACACAAATAAAATATAAGAGTTTTTCAGAAATGATAGATCGTGAGAATGGGTTGGTAGTTGAATGGAGGTGGTGAAGCCTCTATTTATAGATTTTGAAAAGGGTTAAAGGTATGTTTCGTCCCTGCAAATATCACAATAATCCAGTTTCGTCCCTGTAAAAAAAAAAGTTTTAAAACAGCCCTTGCAATTACCAAACGCTTCTAGTTTCGTCCCTGCTGTTAACTTTCCATCCAAAAAACTAACAGTTGCCACGTCATCAACCCTTGCCCAAAAAAAAGTTTTAAAACAACCCTTGCAATTACCAAACGCTTCTAGTTTCGTCCCTGCTATTAAAAAAAATAGCAGGGTTGATGCAAGGGTTGTTTTAAAACTTTTTTTTGGGCAAGGGTTGATGACGTGGCAACTGTTAGTTTTTTGGATGGAAAGTTAACAGCAGGGACGAAACTAGAAGCGTTTGGTAATTGCAAGGGCTGTTTTAAAACTTTTTTTTTTACAGGGACGAAACTGGATTATTGTGATATTTGCAGGGACGAAACATACCTTTAACCCTTTTGAAAATCCAGATCTCACGTTGAAAATGTTTAAAGGAATCGATTCTTTGTTAATTGGAAAGGATCTAGGAATCGATTCATTTGCTTGATCTGATCTAGGAATCGATTCTGATTTGTTTGTAAAATGGATGTAATCGATTCTTAGGATCTCAGGGAGGCTAGGAATCGATTCTTCACTAAGTTAAAATATGTAGGAATCGATTTTCAGCTTGCCTGAGACAAGTGGGAATCGATTCTCAGTTATGTGCAAAGGTTGGGAATCGATTCTTCCCTTAAAAAATATTTGGCTCAGAAATCGATTTATGTACTGAAGGACATGACCTGACAATCGATTTCTACCTTTTCTATTTTACCTGAAAATCGATTTTGATATTTGTTTATGCATGAGAAAAATCGATTTTGTTATTTAAAAGGTGATAAGAATGTTTACGTAAATATGCATGCAACTTTAAAAAAAAACTTTGTGAGTGTGTGAGACTTTGAGATACGAGCTGACCTTCGAAAAGAGCTTACACAATTCCTAAGACTCACCCAAACCCTAAGGACTACCCTTGAACTTGAATCTTCAAATCTTGAGCTTGTTTGACTTGGATTGTGACTTTGATGTTTAGTCACTTTTCTTTACTTTTGGCTATCAACTTTACCTTTGCCTTTTTCATCATCAAAACTAATCCTGCAATATTAGATAACCTGCAACACAGGTATCCACAGTTATTATCAAGTCCAAAGGTTGCAAAGCCGGAGTCCGATGACGTAGGGCTTTTATCCCGAACCTCGTAAAAATCACGATGTATCTCTTTCCCTTATCTTTACTTTGCTTTTCATTAATTTTGTTTATCGTTACATTTGATATTATTGTGGTTAGCGTTCAATATCACTGTAATTGGCTCTGTCATAGTTATAGCTTGCTTAGGAATTGCATATAGTTTAAATCCTATCTTCCGCATTCGATTTAAACGTGCATCGTTAACTTTATGAAAATCAAAAGATTTCATTTTTAGCATATAACCTTATTCATCCCCCCTCTAAGGTTATCATATAGTCCAACAAAAGAAGCACGACTAGACGGTGTGACCTTAGGAGATGTGAAAGCTTTAGTTTTAATGTTTATGTTATTTCCCTTGTTGCCCTTGTAATTCGATTATATGACTTATACTCGTTAAAAGTTGTAAATCGTTTCCGCTACTTTTTGGCTTTGGATATTGAACACTAGGTACAGAGAAGTTTGTAAGACATGCAAATTAAGTATTTAAGAATTCTATGTTAAGTTGTTAAAATTGGAATGACTGTTTTGATGATTATTCATCGAAGTTTTTAGTTGTGTTCAGTATTTGAGACAGGAAGTTATCTCTGATGTATGCTATGCTGTATGTCTTGGTATTTTCTCTATGTTAGAGATACTAGGGTGTTACAATTAGCCTAGTGGCATAATCTTCCTGAGAAATAGGGTCATGATGTTTTTAGGTTTGATTTTTGCAGTGACAAATTTGGTATTGGTTAGTGGAGAACTTTTTCTTAAATACGAGCGAAAATTAATCTTTGCAATAGATACTTTGCCAACTCAAAAATGAACCAGCTCCATGATATTCTTGATGATAAAATTGAGAATTGGGTTGGACAATAAATTTTTGAGGAGCTACTCCACTAGAGCTTTTGAGTCCATCTTCACAACTAACCATTGAATCCCCAAATTCCTAGCAAGCTATAAACTAGTGAAGAAAAGCTTAGAGCTCTACCCAAACCACATTGTTGGAGCTAATTTTACTCTAGAAACATTGGACAGACATGTCATTCTAGTTTTTGGTGAGGCCGCCCCCCAACACTGTTACCGCTGCCATGTAAGACTAATCCATCAGTGTTCAATTTGAACCATGGTTCTAGTGGTTAAGCCCAGTGCTAAGTCCTTTTAAGAGCCTTCGTGTCTCTATAGGGAAAAGGATGCTTGGGGTTTGGTCAATGAAATGAATTTGGTTTAGAGCATAATCCTTAAGCGAAAAGTCCAAATTAGAAGTGTCGGTAAAAATTAGCTTATTACAGTCCTGCCATGTGCTAGAGATGATAACCCCAAAGATTGCCAGCTCCAAGGCATAATGCCTATATTCTTGATAACAAATTCCAAGATAGCCAAGCCTCAAAGCATAGTTTGAAGAACTTGCTCCACCCATCATGGTTGATAAATTGGGACCAAAAAGCTTGGATATCCTCGCAGTCCCTAATGGTATGCATAAGAGTTTTTAGGCCAAAACTGCATATAAGGCAGGAAGAGTTCACGGTCATATGCCTCTTGGTTCTCTCGACATTACTCAAAAGTCATCCATGAGCAATGTTCCCTAATAATGACTTGATTCTGGCAGGACTTTTCCAACACCAAGTAATCCTAAAAATATATGCATCACAAACAGAAATAGTAATAGGATTAGCAAGTAATATATAAAACCAAATTTAAGAGAGAAATGAGCATCATTGGCAGTGGTCCAAATAGGGAAGTCGGGATAGATAGAATGAGCCACGATAACTAGTTCAATCATAGGGTAGATGAAAGCAGGGAGGTCGTGATTTAAGATATTCCAACACCAACGAGAAAAGAACCATTAGAGAGAAATAAGATAATCAATATGATGTGTATTAATAGAGTCCGTCTCACTTAAGGAAAGCAAACTAGGTAGCCAACGATATTTCCAAAACCTAGCAGTATTGCCATTCTTAATGTCCTAACTGACAATAGGTCTAACAACTTGTCAAGCCTCAATAATAACTTTCTAAATATTGGAGGATCTAGACCTAAGGTGGATTTCAGACATACTTGGGAATTGAAATGCTACTTATCTATTGAAATTCTAACTCATAGTTTGTCTTGGTGCTTAACCATGTCCAAACCAAGCTTCAACATATAAGCCTCATTCAAAACCCTTAAGTTCTTGAACCCGAGGCCACAAGACTACTTATGTTTGCAAATCTTATCCCAAGATATAAGATGAACTTTCCTTCCCTACTACTGTAGGGTAATTCTCCCAACAAAAGAAAGGGAAGATAATTTGCAGGAGGATAACTTCTTTCTCATTCTATCCAGAATGAAGTTGAAACTGTGACTAGTCACACGTTGGTGAATCACTGCGACTCCAAGGTACAACTCTAGGTCATGAGTTCTGTCAATACCTAACCTATTATTTGGCACTATTCTCATCCAAGCACCCGGAGAAGAAAAAAACTTTGGACTTATTTAAGTTCATTTTTTGATAAAAAAAAAAAAACAACCACAACAAGAAATAAGGACATCATTATTGAGGATAGTTTGATCCAAAGTGGCTTTAGCCACCAAAATCAAATCATTCGCAAAGTAGGTATGGGAAAGCTTGGGACCATTACCCTGCTACCTAAAAAAACCAAAAGGTTTCGAGTCTCCATAATTAACTTTTTCCTGAATTATATGGTCTAATTTCTCAAAGTCAATAGCTAAAAGATTGGAGATATGTGATCTTCTTACCTAATGCATCTATAGGGAGAGAAACACTTGGTTTGGGAGCCATTCCAGCTACTCCTCACAAAGGAGGAAGAGATACAATGACAAATTTAATTCATATGCTGACCAGGAAGATTAAGGAGCTAAAGTGACATCCTAAGTAGGTAGCTCAGTTGCCGAGCTAAGGGTAACCAAAGGAGTTCAAGAAGGATGTCTGGGATTCAAATTCTAAAAACTAAGGGTAACCAAAGGAAGAGATATGCATTCTTCTTCTTCTTCCTCTTCTTCTTGGAGCTCAAGTGACATCCTAAGTAGGTAGCTCAGTTGTCGAGCTAAGGGTAACCAAAGGAGTTCAAGAAGGATGTTCGGGGTTCAAATTCTAGAAACTAACATTTCCCCCACTCCTCTAACAACTAACAACTAACATTGCCTATAAAAAAAAACTCAATTGACTCCACAATAAAGGAGATATGCATTCTTCTTCTCGTCACAAACGACCCAAGCCACACGAGGCTTGTCCATGCTGCGTGCATCTTTTTTCCTCAGTCCCCTCTACATAGGACTACTTCATCTCTTATTTCTACCTCACCATCAACACATTTACAGCCTCATTAGCATCATAATGGTCATGTGGCCTTTTTTAACCGAAATAGAAACTCAAAAAAGGGCAATGTCGTGCACATTTTGAGACATAAAAGATCAATTCTAAAAGAGACAAAGAACCATCAAAACTTTAAATTAAGTTAAAAGACCCCGAGAGTAGCTTAATGATAACTCTATTTTATATAGAGTTATTTACGCTTTCAAATCTAAATAATTGTGAGAATCTCAGTAATAATGTTTTGTTAAATAAAGAAAAATACAAAAGAATTACAACTTTTAAAGTTAAGAAAAGTTGGGCACACTTCATGACTATTTTATATGATTTGTGGTATTTTATGTGTTTGTTCAATTGCTACAGCAATTATTGCCCCAGCAATGGAAGCACCAACAATAGCAGCAGAGGCATTGCCCCAACACCAATTTCCCCAGCAATCTTCACAACACAGAATGCCCCAGCATCTTGGTGGTGACGTCATGAAGCCAAAAGCAAAGTGCAAGTTGCCCAAGTGGGAGATTGCGGCGCCACCCTTGAGACATCATAGACTACAAGTGGGAACTTCTTAGGGACACTTGTCCGTACACCATTAGACCCCATTTCTTTATTTGGTGGATGATCAAATCAAGCTTTTTGGAGGCAAGTGGAAAAAGAAACCCTAACTTCATCCTTAAGTAACCTTGTTGCCCAAGACAACTCCACTCCAAGAGGCCTATAAATACATCTCCTCCTCATCATTTGAAATCATCTCAAGTTTTAGAATTAGTTTTTGATATACTACTTTGGTTCGAATGAGCGGAATAAATTGACAACTTCTCTCTCACTTCTACACCATTCTGTATTGTTGTTTTATTGCTCCAGCATTGCTAGGTGATAAGTCTGCATTGCATACAGTTTTGTTGGTCCGAAACTAGGTGTTTTAATACCGAATTTGGGAAATTACATTGATCTTGGACCACAAAATGCCACATTTGTCATAACCATGATTTTCAGGTGCAAATTGATGTTTTGGATCATGTTAAAGCTTAGAAGAATGAGTTGAGTTGCTAAGAGTTCTACCGTGCGCCCAAGGATGCGTCTACCGAGCATTTGGAGCGCCTACTACTTCAAAGATCTGCTACAAAGCGCCCAAGCGCTTATGCATGCGTTTGGGGCGCTTCTCCATCTGTTGATTCTGTCTGTCATGCTCCCAAGCGCTTCTGCATGCGTTTGGGGCACTTCTGTATCTGCTACTTCTGTTGCCCGTGCGCCCAAGCGCTCCTGTCATGCGCTTGGGGCGCATTCCTGTCTGATGCTTCTGCTTGTCGTGCGCCCAAGCGCTTCTGTCATGCGCTTGAGGCGCTTTTGCATCTGATGCTGCTATCTGTCATGCGCCCAAGTGCTTTTGTCGTGCGCTTGGGCGCTTTTGCTCTGCGCTTTGGTTTAAAATTGCAATTTTCATCCAACTTAGGGATCTTTTTGCGACTTTCTTGACCTAAATTAGAGAAAGGGCAAGGGAGGCGACCAAGGACTCAACACCCTTCATCACCATTGAAGATTCAAGGCTTGGGAATAGATTTTGGAGCTTCAATGTGGTCATTCTCTCCATTGAGTTTGGTTTTATGCTTTCTTTCTTCTTTATCTATGTCTAGCTAAACCCTTTTGGGTTAGGGATGAATGAACATTGATGAATCACTATTGTCTCTGGTTTTGATTGTTTTAAATGTCATATTCCCTCTTGCTTTGTGTGTTTAATCTATGTTCTTAATGTTTTTCATGATTTGATCACACATGGAATGATTTATGGTTCATCTATGGAATGGAAGTTTTATATTTGAATGCTTTACATTGAATGCCTTCAATTCTTAGTCTAGGAATAGCCTTGGAGTTGTTGTATCTTGGAAATTCTTGATTCTAATGCTTGTTGTCAACTATATTCACCTAAGAAATTAGGGTTTTTAGTTTTTCACAAAGTTCACCTAAGGAATTAGGGATTAATTAATGTTGTGGGTTTGATAACTAAGTAAAAGAGGGGGTTATTTTCCTTGTTAAATCAGTTTGCAATAGTGTGAAGTCAATAGAAGTTCATCCTTAACTTATTTTATCATCTCGTTAACTTTGCTTTCTTCGACTATTTATGAAAAATACAAAAACATTTCATTATATTTACTTTAAAGTTCTTGTTACTTTACCATATCACTCAAACTCCGGTTCATGTGTATTCGTTTAGTTGTTTTTAACGTTTATTGGTATTTGCATTCGATCCTTGAGTTCGACACCCGGTCTTACCGTTTTATTATTACTTGCAACGATTTGGTACACTTGCCAATATCGCATCAAGTTTTTGGCGCCGTTGCTGGTGATCGAACATTTACTAGTAAATTCGAAGGCAACTACTAATTCGAACCCGTATATATTTAAGTTTGTTGTTAGTTTTCTTTTTTATTACTTTATTACTTTATATCCTATTTTACACATTTTGCTTTGACACTTGTTTGAGTTTGTTGTTTTTTCAGTGTATGCGTGGAACAGTTGATCCTAAAGATTTACTCTTCAACCCTGAGATTGAAAAGACTGCTAAGGCCAATCGAAAGGCTGCAAGAGAGAGGCATCGCAGAAAAAGAGAGGAAGCAAGAGAAGAAGAGATTGTGTTTGAGATTCCTGTGATTGAAGAGATGACCGACCGTCCAGTTAGAGGCACTCTTGGTGATTATGGAAATCGTGATAGAAACAGACAGAGATTACCAATTGCTCATCAACCGGTTACTTCTAATAGGTTTGAGATCAATCCTGGACTGTTCCGTGAATTAAAGGAGATGCGATTTGGTGGAAGACCATGTGAAGATGCAAACAAACATCTCACCAATTTTGCACAACTATGTGAAACAGTGAAAGTGGATGGTAATACTGATGAAGCTAAGAAACTGAGGCTTTTTTTATTCTCTCTAAAGGATGAATCCAAAGAGTGGTTTGATTCACAACCTGAAGGTAGAATCACCACTTGGAATGATCTTGAAGACAAGTTCCACTAGTGCAGAAAACGGATTTAAAGTCAGGCAAATTGGCCTTTTAAGGATGAGAGCTAACCGAAAGTTTTAACAGTCCCTAGTTGAAGCCCACAAAATATATATGAGAGCTAACCGAAAGAGCATCAATTTCTTTTGAACCAGCGATAAATAACATAAGCTACAAGCAAAGAAACTGAATGTAAAGACAAAACGGTTTGTCAAATAGAAAACCCTAAAACCCAATTTCAAATACAGAATACAATAAATACAATCAATAAAAAGTAAACACAATAAAAAACCCTAGAGAGATACATAGAGAGCAACACAGAGAGAGCGATAGAGAGAAAGAGAGTCACACACAAAGAGAGAGAGAGAGAGAGAGAGAGAGAGAGAGAGAGAACTTGCCTGGAAAGAAAAGGAGTTGAGCGCGAGAGAGATGAGCGTGGAACAGAAGTGGAGATGAGCGCTAGAGAGGAGATGAGCGTGGAACAGAAGTGTCGCGAGAGAATGATCTAAGGGAGAGAGTGGAGTTTTCTATTTTTATTTGTTAAGTACTTTTGAAGTCATGCTATATACCGGTATGTCTTAAAATGTTAAAAGTTTTCCCTTTTGAGGTCAGGCATGTTTACACTTGACTTAAAAACACGCGTGCCAAATAAAGATTTTCATCTTAATTACAAGTTTGCCACCACGTCAATGTATCAAGTCAGGCATCTGAGCACTTGACTTTAAATGTCTAATTCTTTTCCTAATTTTGCACTAGTGTTCCTTGAACAATTTTCCCCCCTTCCATGTTCATTAAGAAGAGAGGAGAAATCAACAGTTTTGAGCAAAAAGAGGGTGAGTCGCTCTATGAGACTTACAAAAGATTCAAGATCACATTGAAGGCTTGCCCAAATCATGGTTTTGATGACCATCAACAAATGCAAATCTTTTGTACTGGGTTGAGACCGAATGCTAGGATGATGCTTGATGCCTCAGCAGGTGATTCTCTCAATTTCAAGACTGCGGCAAATAATTGAAGCTATGGTTTCAAATGATTACTTGGCAGCTCATGATAGAGGAGGTACATCTAAAAGAGGTCTCTCACCCTTGAATAAATTAATTCATGTTGTTTTTGTGTTGATTTTGTATTTGTTGTGAAATAAAATTGTTGTTTCATGTGTTATTTAGTTCACATATCATGTT
This sequence comes from Astragalus membranaceus, assembly GCA_039519185.1. Lineage (NCBI taxonomy): Eukaryota > Viridiplantae > Streptophyta > Magnoliopsida > Fabales > Fabaceae > Astragalus > Astragalus membranaceus. Next base: position 153,489,996 of record CM076847.1, read on the forward strand.
AAAGTTGGTTTTAATTTGATTTTGTTGTTCCTCTTTGCTTGATGATGTTTAATCTTGTTGTGGATACTTGATTTTGGTGTTTTCATGCTTAGATCCTTTGTTTAAGTTTGCAAATCTCCTTTTCTTACTCATATATGTTTCGCAAAAATTAAAGAAATGAAGAATAAATGTTGATTTGAAGTTTTAGTGCTTAAATCATGTGATTAATTGTTCCTAAGTCTTGCTAGTATCTTGTGCTTGCTTGATTTTGTGAGTTTGATGAATAAATTTGTTGTTTGGCTATGTGTTGGCTTCGCAAATCATGAGAAATAATTAGGGTTTTATTGTTTCTTGGCTATTTGGCTTGCAATTGTGCTTAAAAGATGTTTTCTCAAGTTGTTTTGATCGAATCTTGCTTGCAAGTAATTGTTATGTTGATGATTGGCAAGATGACTCTCACTTGTGCCTTAAGCACTATTCTCTAAGTGATGAGGATTGTTCAATAGGATTCAATCCCTTTTGAATTGTAATCTTACTTGTTCTTGTGAATTTGTTTTGTCAATTGTTTTCAATATTGATGATGAGTAACATGACTCTCACTTGTGCCTTGGGCGCCATTTTTTAAGTGCTGAGGATTACTTCAAGTGATTCAACTCTCTTTAAATTTTCAATGAACAAAATGTGAGTTTAGGATTCCTTGCTTGCCAATTGTTTGTGATAGCTTGTGAATACTTTCTTTTGGTCACTTTGAGTCTTGCAAATGTGGTGTTTGTTTTAAGTCATTAATTTGTTTAAATGTTGATGATTGGTAAGAGGATTCAACATGTGCTTTCAAGCATAATTTTAAATGTTGAGGATTACTTTAAAATGATTCAACTCTTGTATACATTTTGGTGTTGAACATTTGGTAAAATGACTAGACGCTTATGCACTTGTGCATTGTTAATAAGTGTCAAGAATTACCAAAAGGAATTTAACTCTTGTGTTTTATTGATTGATTCTTAAATTGATTCAATGAGCTACCCTTTTGTAATTGATCAATGTCTCATTTTTGTGTGACCATTCTTATTGCAACTTGTAACTAGTTTTGACAATTACATGTTCATGTCTATGCTTGCCTCTTGGATTTGTAATGCTTGCATGAATTGTAATTGAATGATTTGTATATTGGTTATGGATTTGGAGTTGATTGAAGTGTTCTACTTGTTTTCCAAAAATTTTTTCCAAATCAAACTCTTTTCTAAACTAGTTTTCAAATCAAAATCAAATGCTTTTCCAATGAAAACCCTAAGGCATTTTCTTAAATAAATCATTAGTCATCACTCGAAGCCTTTGCTTGTTTGATCGCTAATGAAGAGTTATTAGTGGTAGTCACTCGAAGCCTTTGCTTGTTTGACTATTATGAAAGCTCCCACACCTTAACCAAACACAAACTAATTCAAATTTCAAAAACAACATGAGCTATTAGTGATAATTGTCACCGATGCTCGCCCTTTTTCAAAGCAATTTCAAAAAAAATAATAAAACGTTGTTACTTGTAATCGCTCGAAGCCTTTGCTTGACTGGTTACCGGTTTCAACTCTTTTCTTTCAAGTTAGTATGAACGCCACTCGAAGCCATTGCTTGTTTGGTATTCGTGAACACTTGAGTCTTATTTCAAAAGCTCCAACAAAAATTAAATAAGATAAAACACAAAAACATTTTCAAAACCAAAAGACAAGAACTACGTAGCTTTGATCCCTCATCCCAGTGAGGGTACGTAGGAGCGGGTCACAGCCCGTCAAGCACCCTTTTAAAAAATCTTTGTTTTGTTCCGCTTTTCAAAGGTACCAAAAATATTCTTCTTCCCCCCGTTTTCAATAAAACAATTTCTCAAATGAAAGAAAAAGAAAAGGAAAGAAAAGAAAAGAAGTAGAACAAAAATCATTTCAAATCAACTTTTCCTAAACCACACATCAAGTTAATGGTTCCCTTTCAGTAGAAAGGAGGTGCGGGATGCTAATACCTTCCCCGCACCTAACCTACCCCCGAACCTACATCTGTGAGTTTTCAAAAGACCATCCGCTTTTCCAAAAAATAATGTTTTTTCAATGTTTTCCTAAATAAATATTGGTGGCGGCTCTACTATTTTTCACGTTGTCAAACGAGAAGTCCAATGGTTTAAATTGTTTGACTTGAAAACTTTGTTCTATCTCTTCCTTTTCTTCCTTTTCTTTTTCGTTTCTCTTCTTTCTTTGTCTGTGATGCTTGATTGTTTCTCTTGCATTATCATGTTGTGGTGTTGCATCCATGTGCATTTGCTTCTTTCTCCTTCTGTGTTTGCTACTTGTTTTTTCTTCTACTTTTCTTTTTCTTTCTTTATATGCTTATGATCATGCATGCATTTCTCCAATCTCCACGTCCCCTTCTTCTTTTCTCCCTTTCTACAAGGTAATCTCACGCATTATGCCCTTATTCCCTTATGATCCCTTCCTCTTCGCTCCCTTTCTTGAGGTAAGCTATACATGATTGTTGTTGACACCTTAGGTTAGCTTATTTTGTTTTGAGATGATATTAAACCCTAGGGTAGACAACATGTTATTGATTGCTATTGTCTGGGCTGTTCTGGTTTTCCTTGCAGGTGGGGTTGGGCAGATTTTAGGAAGTATGTCCTCGATCACACACTTTCACACCTTATGATTTGTGTGCTATGAGTGGGCTCCTATACCCAGATCCAACAAACACTTAGGGGAGTGGAGGCGATTAGTGACTGTCATTCGAGACCTTTGTCTGTCTGATACTCATGAAAGTCTCAACCGGAGTACGCTTTCTCATGACGCCTCACACTTGGTAGCATCCTACATTTGTGGGTGTCGGCATGAGGATTCTATAGCTCCGGTAGCCATTGTGAGGGTGTGAATTAGAACTACATGGGAGGAACCTTTGAAGTTGCCCTAGAACTTAGGATTCCCACCTTTGTAGGACACGAGGGCATACGAATTGTGTGCTGCATGGTAATTTAGGACATGTCTTCCTCAAAAAGAGCTTTTCAAATTTTTTCCAAGAAAATACAAAAATATTTTCCTTCTTCAAATAAACCACTGCGTGAGGCGGCACGTAGTGTGTCTCCTAAATTTTTGAACTTCCATATTTTCCTAAATTTTCACGCGCATCATTCACATCATAATCGCATCATGCCGCATTCAATAAAACCAAATGTTGTAAATATTTGCATTCATATTGTATCTCATTTCCATTTGCTTGCCGAGGATCACCGAATAATGTACCGTCTTGTCAAAGGTGCATCAGAATGGAATCGAATAGCAAGGCTTCACTTACTTCTCGCTTCCCAGTTATGAAGAAGGTTGATGTTGGTAGTCTGAGATAGTGTGCAGTTCTTATGGGCCCGATTGAAATGGATTCCTTTGATCTGACATATGGGAATATTCGTAGGCTCTTGCGGTTGGATGTCCAAGAGGATGCCCTTGTGGCTTTAAGCCAGTTCTACGATTCTGATGTGAGATGTTTCTCCTTCAAGAACTTTCAGCTATCACCTACATTAGAGGAATATGAACAGCTTTTGGGGTTCTCCAGATCTCATGCTAGGCCCTACCAATATCAAGGACAGTACTACACTGATGAGAAGCTTGCAATGTTGCTTAGGATTGGTGTGGACAAATTGAAGTTGCAAAAGTTAGAAAGAAATGGTGTAGTTGGGTATCCGCAAGAGTACTTTGAGGGCCTGATGCAATCCTATGCTTTGGCTAAGAAATGGGGTTCATTCAAGTTAGTGCTTGCTCTCACCATATTTGGGGTTGTTCTCTTTCCTCAAATAGAAAGGTATGTTGATGAAGATGCGATTGGTGCATTCTTGGCCTTCAAGGACACCAAGAACCCTGTCAATCCTGTGCCCGCTGTTCTTGCTAACACATACCATGCTCTCACCCGCTACAGTCAGTTCCATAAAAAGAAGATGTGCCTTTCTTCTCATGTCCTCTATGCCTGGCTTATCACCCATGTATTTGAGCCGTTTATTTGTACTCTTCATCTTGCAAAGAAATGCATTTGAAGTTGCTTTGAATTCCCCGCCTCCCTTCCTCTTCTTGTTGACACTTGCACCTTGAGACTGCTCCTTGAACTCTGTGATCAATGCTCTGCAGTACTTCACAAACTGGTGCACCTCGGGTGGGGTGTTGAAGAAATGCATCTCAGCCTCAGCTATCCTCAGATTCTTGGGAACCCCCACCATAGCCTGACTGGCCAGCTCTGACAGCTTCGAGAACTTGCTCTTCCACAGCTGGATCTCATCCCTGAGCTCCTTAATGATCTCTTGATCTTCAATCTTTCCAATCAAATCTAGGAAGCGCTTTTCCCAATATTGGCTCTCAGCTCGGACCTGTCTGTAGGCCTCTTCTAGACAGCGAAGGTTCCTCTTCAATTCATCAGATATTCCTCTTTCAAATCTCAGGGCTTGCTGATATTCTTTGAGAATCTCATCAATAGCACCTCTTTCTCGCTCGAGGTTTCTCAGCTGACCCCTCAACTCTACCACCAGATGTGATTCTTGTCCTGATTCAATGGCTATTGTCTTCCATTCTTGAGCTTCCTCAAGTGCCTTCCTTGTTTTCTGTTTATACCTTTGGAGCTCCTCTCTGGCTCCCTTCAGATATCTCTGGGCTTCTATCTTGCTTTGCTCTTCTTTCTCGAATCGCTTAACACTTTCTTCCACAGCGATCATCTTGACAGCGTTTTCTCCCTCTAGCTTTTTCTTCTCTAAAGCCATCTCCTCTAACTTAGCCTGCAATGCTTTCTTTTCCCTTTCCACCTTGGCTAAAACAGATTTGACTTCGTTCAGCTCCTCATAGGTAGGGACATAGGGCTCAGGTATCTCCTCCTCAAGGGGAAGTTCCCCTTGACTCAGTGATTTTGTCCTTTGAAGCTTCTCCTTGAGCCATTGATTGAAGGTGGTGTCGCTGGTTCTTTTTGACAGCTCTTCACCTCCCTTTCGCACTACGAATTCCCATGATTGTTGAACTCTTCGAAGCAAATCACCGCATTCAGGCATCCCCTTATAGAGGTAAACACGGGACAGCATGCCTTCGGAGGGTGAGTTCCTCATCGGGTAACCGAGTTGCCTTAGGGTCAATGAAGGGTTGTAATTGATACACCCCTGAGTCCCCATGAGAGGCACGTTTTGAAAGCTTCCGCAGCTGAACACCACCACAGGTCTGTCATTCCAACAAGCAAATGTAAACCACCGGATTTGGAGATCATTGAGGTTTTTCAGAAACTCAACCCACTCCAGAGAAGTTCTGACCTTCACATCACAGCTTAGAGCATAAGAGATTAGCTCCCTGACATCTTTTCGGTTATGGATTACATGGGTGATAAGCCAGGCATAGAGGACATGAGAAGAAAGGCATATCTTCTTTTTATGGAACTGACTGTAGCGGGTGAGAGCATGGTATGTGTTAGCAAGAACAGCGGGCACAAGATTGACAGGGTTCTTGGTGTCCTTGAAGGCCAAGAATGCACCAATCGCATCTTCATCAACATACCTTTCTATTTGAGGAAAGAGAACAACCCCAAATATGGTGAGAGCAAGCACTAACTTGAATGAACCCCATTTCTTAGCCAAAGCATAGGATTGCATCAGGCCCTCAAAGTACTCTTGCGGATACCCAACTACACCATTTCTTTCTAACTTTTGCAACTTCAATTTGTCCACACCAATCCTAAGCAACATTGCAAGCTTCTCATCAGTGTAGTACTGTCCTTGATATTGGTAGGGCCTAGCATGAGATCTGGAGAACCCCAAAAGCTGTTCATATTCCTCTAATGTAGGTGATAGCTGAAAGTTCTTGAAGGAGAAACATCTCACATCAGAATCGTAGAACTGGATTAAAGCCACAAGGGCATCCTCTTGGACATCCAACCGCAAGAGCCTACGAATATTCCCATATGTCAGATCAAAGGAATCCATTTCAATCGGGCCCATAAGAACTGCACACTGTCTCAGACTACCAACATCAACCTTCTTCATAACTGGGAAGCGAGAAGTAAGTGAAGCCTTGCTATTCGATTCCATTCTGATGCACCTTTGACAAGACGGTACATTATTCGGTGATCCCCGGCAAGCAAATGCAAATGAGATGCAATATGAATGCAAATATTTACAACATTTGGTTTTAATGAATGCGGCATGATGCTTTTATGATGTGAATGATGCGCGTGAAAATTTAGGAAAATATGGAAGTTCAAAAATTTAGGAGACACACTACGTGTCGCCTCACGCAGCGGTTTATTTGAAGAAGGAAAATATTTTTGTATTTTCTTGGAAAAACTTTGAAAAGCTCTTTTTGAGGAAGACATGTCCTAAATTACCATGCAGCACACAATTCGTATGCCCTCGTGTCCTACAAAGGTGGGAATCCTAAGTTCTAGGGCAACTTCAAAGGTTCCTCCCATGTAGTTCTAATTCACACCCTCACAATGGCTACCGGAGCTATAGAATCCTCATGCCGACACCCACAAATGTAGGATGCTACCAAGTGTGAGGCGTCAAAACAAAATAAGCTAACCTAAGGTGTCAACAACAATCATGTATAGCTTACCTCAAGAAAGGGAGCGAAGAGGAGGGGATCATAAGGGAATAAGGGCATAATGCGTGAGATTACCTTGTAGAAAGGGAGCAAAGGAGAAGGGCACGTGGAGATTGGAGAAATGCATGCATGATCATAAGCATATAAAGAAAGAAAAAGAAAAGTAGAAGAAGAAACAAGTAGCAAACATAGAAGGAGAAAGAACCAATGCACATGGATGCAACACCACAACATGATAATGCAAGAGAAACAATCAAGCATCACAGACAAAGAAAGAAGAGAAAATAAAAAGAAAAGGAAGAAAAGGAAGAGATAGAACAAAGTTTTCAAGTCAAACAATTTAAACCACACATCAAGTTAACTAGGCTTGACCCTCGTCTTTAAAAAAAATTCCCCAGTGAAGTCGCCAGCTGTTGCACCCCGTAAAATCCGGTTTGGACTTCTCGTTTGACAACGTGAAAAATAGTAGAGCCGCCACCAATATTTATCTAGGAAAACATTGAAAAAACCTTTTTTTTGGAAAAGCGGATGGTCTTTTGAAAACTCAGAGATGTAGGTTCGGGGGTCGGTTTGGTGCGGGGAAGGTATTAGCATCCCGCACCTCCTTTCTACTGAAAGGGAACCATTAACTTGATGTGTGGTTTAGGAAAAGTTGATTTGAAATGATTTTTGTTCTACTTCTTTTCTTTTCTTTCCTTTTCTTTTTCTTTCATTTGAGAAATTGTTTTATTGAAAACGGGGGGAAGAAGAATATTTTTGGTACCTTTGAAAAGCGGAACAAAACAAAGATTTTTTAAAAGGGTGCTTGACGGGCTGTGACCCGCTCCTACGTACCCTCACTGGGATGAGGGATCAAAGCTACGTAGTTCTTGTCTTTTGGTTTTGAAAATGTTTTTGTGTTTTATCTAATTTAATTTTTTTTGGAGCTTTTGAAATAAGACTCAAGTGTTCACGAATACCAAACAAGCAATGGCTTCGAGTGGCATTCATTACTAACTTGAAAGAAAAGAGTTGAAACCGGTAACCAGTCAAGCAAAGGCTTCGAGCGATTACAAGTAACAACGTTTTATTATCTTTTTTGAAATTGCTTTGAAAAAGGGCGAGCATCGGTGACAATTACACTAATAGCTCATGTTGTTTTTGAAATTTGAATTAGTTTGTGTTTGGTTAAGGTGTGGGAGCTTTCATAATAGTCAAACAAGCAAAGGCTTCGAGTGACTACCACTAATAACTCCTCATTAGCGATCAAACAAGCAAAGGCTTCGAGTGATGACTAATGATTTATTTAAGAAAATGCCTTAGGGTTTTCATTGGAAAAGCATTTGATTTTGATTTGAAAACTAGTTTAGAAAAGAGTTTGATTTGGAAAAAGATTTTGGAAAACAAGTAGAACACTTCAATCAACTCCAAATCCATAACCAATATACAAATCATTCAACTACAATTCATGCAAGCATTACAAATCCAAGAGGCAAGCATAGGCATGAACATGTAATTGTCAAAACTAGTTACAAGTTGCAATAAGAATGGTCACACAAAAATGAGACATTGATCAATTACAAAAGGGTAGCTCATTGAATCAATTTAAGAATCAATCAATAAAAACACAAGAGTTAAATTCCTTTTGGTAATCCTTGACACTTATTAACAATGCACAAGTGCATAAGCGTCTAGTCATTTTACCAAATGTTCAACACCAAAATGTATACAAGAGTTGAATCATTTTAAAGTAATCCTCAACATTTAAAATTATGCTTGAAAGCACATGTTGAATCCTCTTACCAATCATCAACATTTAAACAAATTAATGACTTAAAACAAGCACCACATTTGCAAGACTCAAAGTGACCAAAAGAAAGTATTCACAAGCTATCACAAACAATTGGCAAGCAAGGAATCATAAACTCACATTTTGTTCATTGAAAATTTAAAGAGAGTTGAATCACTTGAAGTAATCCTCAGCACTTAAAAAATGGCGCCCAATGCACAAGTGAGAGTCATGTTACTCATCATCAATATTGAAAACAATTGACAAACCAAATTCACAAGAACAAGTAAGATTACAATTCAAAAGGGATTGAATCCTATTGAACAATCCTCATCACTTAGAGAATAGTGCTCAAGGCACAAGTGAGAGTCATCTTGCCAATCATCAACATAACAATTACTTGCAAGCAAAATTCCATCAAAACAACTTGAGAAAACATTTTTTAAGCACAATTGCAAGCCAAATAGCCAAGAAACAACAAAACCCTAGTTATTTCTCATGATTTGCGAAGCCAACACATAGCCAAACAACAAATTTATTCATCAAACTCACAAAATCAAGCAAGCACAAGATACTAGCAAGACTTAGGAACAATTAATCACATGATTTAAGCACTAAAACTTCAAATCAACATTTATTCTTCATTTCTTTAATTTTTGCGAAACATATATGAGTAAGAAAAGGAGATTTGCAAACTTAAACATAGGATCTAAGCATGAAAACACCAAAATCAAGTATCCACAACAAGATTAAGCATTATCAAGCAAAGAGGAACAACAAAATCAAATTAAAACCAACTTTAACATGATATGCGAACTAAATAACACATGAAACAACAATTTTATTTCACAACAAATACAAAATCAACACAAAAACAACATGAATCAATTTATTCAAGGGTGAGCGGCACCTTAAACACCCAAGCCTCCCTAAGTGCTTGTCAATAGTGTTTAAGGCTCCTCTCACCAACAACAACCAACAAATCACATTTTATATATATTTATGAGAGTATGCGAAATGAAGGAAAGGAAGAGCATGAGTTTTGATACAAAAATGTTGAAGATAATGCTATGGTTTTTAGAGTATACCTTGGACCCAAGCAAGATTATGAAAGAAATGAAGAGCAAGAACACAAATCAACAATGATCTTCAATAGAACACCACAAGAACCCCACGCAAATCTTCAAACCACAAGCCTTTGATGATGCAAATATGAACTAGAGTAGGAGAGGATGGAGATGTATGGAGTGGAAATGAATTTGAGATGAAAAAGAGGAAGGAAATCAAAAAAATATGGAGGAGGAGTGGTGGTGGCTTCGGCCAAGAGGGTATTTGGAGGAGAGGAAAGTTGTGCTGAAATTTGAGAGTGGAAAATGAGGCTAAAGGTCCTTTGAAAGGTGGAAATGTGAAGGTATTTATAGAGTGTGTTTAGGGTTAAGGGCATTTAGGTCTATATGCATTAGCAAGTGCTCTAGGATTTGATTTTAATTTTGAATCAAAGGCTAGGATTGAAGTTTACATGGATTGGGGATATTGAGAAAGCACAAAATGAGAGAGTAGTAGAGAGGAGAGGGTGTGGTTTCGTAATGGAGAGGAGGAATGAGGGAATTTGCAAGTTGTCAATTGTACAATTGTACTATCACATGACCATTCCATTATCTCTTCATTTTTTGATTATTCTTTTTAGGATAATTGTACACAAATACACCCAATTTAGGCCACATACTAGGAATCTTAGGAATATGCCATTTTATGAGATCACCATGACCAAAAATATCATAAAAATCTCATCTTGAAACTTTTGTAGAATACTCCTTTTTGATGCCTTTTTGAATTTGAATTTTTTGGTGCACAATGCATGCATGCACATACATACACATGACCAAAAACGTTTTGCCTCAAATAAATTCCTCTAAACCTGCACAATGACTTTTTTGATGAGAAATTATCCTATTTTGTAAAATGACCAAAATACCCTTTTACCCTAAAAACCTTGTTTCTTGCCCAAAAAATGCATTTCCACTCTAAAAATGATTCTAAAAACCCTAGGATGACTTTAAAACCTCAAAAATGCATGCAAAATGCTCCTTACACTCTACAAAATGATTTCACACTTCACAGTTTACTATTTTTGTGGAAAATTAGGGTTTTGACCCTAGGCGGACAAAATTAGGGTATGACAACGATACAATCATGCTTACTGAGGAGTGCAGTGCAATCTTGCAGAGGAAGCTCCCACAAAAACTCAAAGATCCCGGAAGTTTCTCTATTCCTTGCACTATTGGGGATAGAACTTTTGGGAAAGCATTATGTGATCTAGGAGCAAGTATCAGCCTAATGCCACTCTCCATTTTCAAAAAGTTGGGGATTGGTCAGATAGAGAACACCATGATGACTTTGCATCTAGCTGACCGTTCGGTGAAACATCCATATGGTGTAGTTGAAGATGTCCTTGTGAAAATTGACAAATTCATCTTTCTGGTGGATTTTGTGGTTCTTGACATGGAAGAAGGCAATGACATCCCGTTGATTTTGGGTAGACCTTTCCTAGCTACGGCTAGAGCTGTAATTGATGTGGCTGATGGAACTTTAACATTGAAAGTCCAAGATGAATTTGTGACTTTCAATGTGCTCAAGGCCGTGGACCCTAAAAAGGGAAAAGAAGGGTGTTATTGTATTGAGGTGCTTGATTCCATAATTGAAAAAAGAATTCATGATCAAACCCTCCAGTCACCTCTTGAGAATTCACTTGTTGTTTCAAAAGATTTTGAAGAAGGGAGTGGCACCATGGGAAAAGAAGTTGTGGCTATGTTAGTGGATCCTTATTTCTATTACCCTCATGCAACTTCTAGGCAGGGAAAATTGAAGCTTAAAAGAAAATGTACCCAAGGAGCACTGAAGGAGGAACCTGAGAAGCAGAGTCCTCCACTTGAGCCAAATTGAAGAATCACCTCAACGTCAAGCTAGTGACGATAAAGAAGCGCTTTTTGGGAGGCAACCCATTCTCTTTTCCCTCATCTTATTTTATTTCTTATCTTTTGTCTTTAACATTTTTTTGATGTTGTCTAGGGAGTAGATTAGCTAATCATGCATATTTTTGAATTTCTTGATGACTATCATGATGATGGGTATGTTAAACTTGAATTCATGTGCACTTTAAACTTCATTCTGAAAATCTTTTTCTGAACTTGACGTTGAATTTGTGCATCAATTTCTTGATTAATGAGCTGAAATTCTGTGATGATTCTTCTGTTAGTGTAGGTAACTCCTTGTAACCTGAATCTGGGTGTAACATACCTTTCCTCTCTAAACCAAACCTGTGAGTGTTGAGCCGAAACAGAATCTTTATTCTTAAGTGCTCCATCGCTTTTCAAGATTCTTCAGAACTTGACTTAGTTCTTGATTGCTTTTGCATTGCATTTACACACACATACATGATAGAACCTTAAAATGCCTACCCTTAAATATTGACATTTGAGCAGCCCATTTGAGCCTTATATCCTTTTTTTCTGGTTACGAGCCTCATTACAAGCCATTAACTGAAAATCCATGTGTCCCACTTGTTTGGAATTGAGGAATGTGTTGTCATTATGGATCCTTGGCTATGAATTAAGTTTGGGGTTGTTTGAGGACAAACAATATTTCTAAGATTGGGGTTGTTTGAGGACAAACAATATTTCTAAGTTTGGGGTGGGTATACAAAAATTAGGTTGTAAAGAAAAGAAGAGAAGTCAAGTCCAAAATTTCAAAAAAAAAAACAGAAAAAAAAAAGAACAAAACAAATATGAAGAAAAGATAACAAGGACAATTTTTCCTTGTCGGCAACTATTTTGAAGAAGTGTGGTGAGTGACGATATGATCTAGAGTGAAGAAGGACAATTTTTCCTTATGGACAATTCTTTGAAAGAGGTTTGGTGAGCAAGAATAGGATCTAGAGTGAAGGATGCATTTCTCAATTCCAATCAAGAAAGCCTAGATTCCAAAAATTATCCACCCTAACCTAAGCCCCATTACAACCTTCATAAAGTCCTCATGATATGTGTGGTATTTGTGTGTGATTGTTTTTTTTAGAAATTTGTCAAGCTATGGTAGATGATTGCAAAGGATGTGAATTGAGTGTAAATTATACCCTGAAACACTTGAGTGTGAGAGAAACACATATTGTGGAGAGAGAGAAAAAGTGAGGATTTGTATGTTGCCTCTAGTGGATCAAAAAAATTTGGGTTACTTTGAGTTACTTTCATTTGCTAGCATGACTTCAAAGAATTAGTGAATTGGTCATGAATTGATTGTTGCAAAGTCGGTAGATTGTTCAAAGTGTTGTGAAAATTGAATGGAGTTTTAAGAAAAAATTTGTGGTGTGCAGCTCTCCTTTTGATTAAATTGGTTAATTGCTTGAGGGCAAGCAATACTTTAAGTTTGGGGTTGTGATAAGTCTGCATTGCATACAGTTTTGTTGGTCCAAAACTAGATGTTTTAATACTGAATTTGGGAAATTACATTGATCTTGGACCACAAAATGCCACATTTGTCATAACCATGATTTTCAGGTGCAACTTGATGTTTTGGATCATGTTAAAGCTTGGAAGAATGAGTTGAGTTGCTAAGAGTTCTACCGTGCGCCCAAGGATGCGTCTACCGAGCATTTGGAGCGCCTACTACTTCAAAGATCTGCTACAAAGCGCCCAAGCGCTTCTGCATGCGTTCGGGGCACTCCTGCATCTGTTGATTCTGTCTGCCATGCGCCCAAGCGCTTCTGCATGCGTTTGGGGCACTTCTGTATCTGCTACTTCTGTTGCCCGTGCGCCCAAGCGCTCCTGTCATGCGCTTGGGGCGCGTTCCTGTCTGATGCTTCTGCTTGTCGTACGCCCGAGCGCTTCTGTCATGTGCTTGGGGAGCTTTTGCATCTGATGCTGCTGTCTGTCATGCGCCCAAGCGCTTCTGTCATGCACTTGGGCGCTTTTGCTCTGTGATTTGGTTTATAGTTGCGATTTTCATCCAACTTAGGGATCTTTTTGCGACTTTCTTGACCTAAATTAGAGAGAGCATGGGAGGCGACCAAGGACTCAACACCCTTCATCACCATTGAAGATTCAAGGCTTGGGAACAAGATTTTGGAGCTTCAATGTGGTCATTCTCTCCATTGAGTTTGGTTTTATGCTTTCTTTCTTCTTTATCTATGTCTAGCTAAACCCTTTTGGGTTAGGGATGAATGAACATTGATGAATCACTATTGTCTCTGGTTTTGATTGTTTTAAATGTCATATTCCCTCTTGCTTTGTGTGTTTAATCTATGTTCTTAGTGTTTTTCATGATTTGATCACACATGGAATGATTTATGGTTCATCTATGGAATGAAAGTTTTATGTTTGAATGCTTTAAATTGAATGCCTTCAATTCTTAGTCTAGGAATAGCCTTGGAGTTGTTGTATCTTGGAAATTCTTGATTCTAATGCTTGTTGTCAACTATATTCACCTAAGGAATTAGGGTTTTTAGTTTTTCACAAAGTTCGCCTAAGGAATTAGGGATTAATTAATGTTGTGGGTTTGATAACAAAGTAAAAGAGGGGGTTATTTTCCTTCTTAAATCAGTTTGCAATGGTGTGAAGTCAATAGAAGTTCATCCTTAACTTATTTTATCATCTCGTTAACTTTGCTTTCTTCGGCTATTTATCAAAAATACAAAAACATTTCATTATATTTACTTTAAAGTTCTTGTTACTTTACCATATCACTCAAACTCTGGTTCATTTGTATTCGTTTAGTTGTTTTTAATGTTTATTGGTATTTGCATTCGATCCTTGAGTTCGACACTCGGTCTTACCATGTTATTATTACTTGCAATGATTTGGTACACTTGCCAATATCGCATCACTAGACAGAATATGCAAAGGAACTTCACTTGTGTAATTTCTATCTTAATTCCTTTTCTTTGTATTTTCAATCATTTAAGCATGAATCTTTCTGTTTATATGTGCTTTTTATGTCAAGCATGAACTAAACATCTTTAGTTGGGATGCCTTAACTTTGTAATGAACCTTTGAATAGTTATTATGCTATATTGATGCTTGCAATTTAGTTCTTGTGCTATAATTCTTTCAAATTTATTTTGAGGTTGATCACTTAGAATAAGTAGGGTCATAAATGCAGACATGGTTTATGATTAGAACTCAAGAACTAATATTGATAAGTGTTTTAATAAAAGAAAACTTTGTTAATTCCATGCTAAAACCTAGACATAGGATAGCATAGTCCATATGGTGATACTGTGGGAGCTTAATATACAAGGGTGAACTTATTTAGAGCTTAGATATGACTTGTAATGAAACATAGACGTTAGTTGCTGAAAGGCACGCATCCATTGCTACAACATCCATTGCAGGAGCATCATGTATAACATAATGCTATCAAAGTAGGTTACTTAGGAAAGAACATTCCAACAATCTCTCTCAATTGATTTACAACCTATCTTTATCTTGCTTATTTTAAATTCTGTTTTCACTCACACCAATCATCTTTTATTTTATTTTTGATTTCTGTTTCTCACTAGTATTGCTACCATTTTAAACTCTCAAAAATTAATCCAATCCGTGGGTACGATCTCTACTTATCATTGTATTACTTGTTTTTAGACTGTGTACACTTGCACACATTTTTTTTCACAACACTTATGAGTAGTTTTGATCCTTATATTTTGCCTCATCTGGAATTCTAGTCCTCTTTTTTCTAATTTTGCATTTTGGTCTCCATCCTATCTAATAAGCGAGTCTCGTTTTGGCGCCAAAATTTCATCCCCTTTTTTTCTTTTTAATTTTTAAATGCATATTTTTTTAAAAATTAAATTATTTTAAGGTTCGAAAAGAAAAAATAAATGTCCAAATATGCTAAGTTGTTTCTCGATAACCAATTTGGAAAAAAATATAATAATTTTGTGACAAAATATGTAAAACATGACGCTAAACAGTGTGTTTTGGGGTTCAGAAAAAATAATCAGTTTGGTGAAAAAAAATAATTTCGTGACAAAATACGTAAAGTGTGATACTAAGCAGTGTTTTGCGGTACTTTAGTGTCTTGAAAATATTTAGATGCTCAAATACGCTAAGTTCGTTTCTCAATAACTCGTTTGGTTAAAAAAAACTATTAATTTCGGGACAAAATATGTAAATTGCGATGCTAAGTAGTTTGTTTTGGGGCACTTTTGGTTTAGAAAAAAATTAACTGTTCAAATATGTGAAGTTCATTTCTCAATAAGCGATTTGGTGAAAAAACAGTTATTGAGGAACGAACTTCACGTATTTGAACATTTAATTTTTTTTCCCGGACTCTAAAGAACCTCAAAACACACTTCTTAGCATCACACTTTACGTATTTTCTCACGTTTTTTTTTCACCAAACCGGTTATTGAGAAACAAATTTCGCGTATTTGAACAGTTAATTTTTTTCTGAACCTTAAAGTATCTCAAATGACACTGCTTAGCATTGCACTTTACGTATTTTGTCATGAGTTTTGGCCGAAGCACGACACTCTCTAAATTGGTTTCTTTTGTTCTGTTTGTTTAAAATTGATGGTTCAACTTAAATCTGGTTTTACGAGCACACATGAACAATAGAAATTTTGTGGTCCCTCTTTCATGATTTGTTTAAAATTCTAATTGACACTAAGTTGTGGAACACACCTTTTTACTAATTTCACCACTTTAAAAAATCAATTTATTTTTATACTCCTCTTTCTTTTATTTTTTAGAATCATCTTTTCTCAACCTAAAATATCTAAGTGGCACCGTCTTTATTTTTTGGGAGACCGAGCCCCTTTTTTTGTTTCTTTAATGAGTACTCTCACCCACCCCCCTTTTATGACCCTTATTTTGGTCATTTCCCACCAATAGGTATTAGAATCATACTTAAATCGGTGTTTAAATTTTTATGACCCATTTTTTTTAGTCTCATTTTTTAGTATTTGATTATAAATTGTATTTAGTGAATATATAGAAGATGACAAATATTGGTTTCTTTTGTTCAATTTGTTGAAATTATATGTTCAACTTAATTCCTGTCTTACCGGCACATACGAACAACCGTGGATAACTATGTTAGTTTAGTTAAATACTACGCAGCTTACACTCTTCTTTAGTCTTCAGCTTCAGTCTCCCAATCACTACAAGAATAAGCAGTTTTACCGACCAGGACTTTCCGGCGGATTTTTATCCGCCGCAAACTTTCCGGCGGATTGTAGGACTTACCGGCGGATTGTATCCGCCGAAAACTTACCGCCGGAAATTACGGATTCGCCTTTTGACCGTTGATTTTCGTTTCCTCTATATAAATCTCTTCTCCACATCTTCTTCTTCACACCTCTACCGATACTCTCATTCTCTTCAAAGAAACAGAGACATACGCTACTCTCTTGAGCATTGTCGGCAGCGGCTCCAAGAGAGTGGCGTATGTCTCCATTTCTTTGTAAAGAAACTTCCACCTTGTCATTAACATCCCCTTCATCTTTTTCGTTAAAAGTAACATTGTCATGAACCTCCCCTACGAATTCCTCTCTTGTTAAGTTAGGGGATGATGCCGAGCGTTTGATGAGTGTAGACATTTACACACATCAAACGCTCCGTATCATCCTCCAACTTAACAACAGGTCCTTGGAGTTCCTCAAACTTTCTATTTAGAGCAAGGTAATCAAAATTGGACCGGAAGAGGTAGCGGTTCAGGGATTCTTGGGTTCAACCGGTTGAATCGGGGGTTCAACCGGAATTAATTAAATATATTATTTAATATTTTTATTAAATATATAAAGGATAAAAAATAATAAAAAACCATAATACTCATAATAATACAACAACATATCCGGTATAAATAAATTTTATATTTATGAATAATGAATAGTGATTAGCGTCGACACTAATTAATGGTCAAGATTTTGCCGACACTAAATTAACGATTAAGATATTTCCGACACTAAATAGTGAATAGTGCAGTGTGATTATTGAATAGTCAATGGTGATTAGTGTCGACACTAATTAACGGTCAAGATCTTGCCGACACTAATTAAATAGTGGATAGTGAATAGTGCAGCGTGATTATTGAATAATGAATAGTGATTAGCGTCGACACTAATTAACGGTCAAGACTTGCCGACACTAAATAGTGAATAGTGCAGCGTGATTATTGAATAGTCAATGGTGATTAGTGTCGACACTAATTAACGGTCAAGATCTTGCCGACACTAAATTAACGGTCAATATCTTGCCGACACTAAATAGTGAATAGTGCAGCGTGATTGTTGAATAATGAATAGTGATTAGCGTCGACACTAATTAATGGTCAAGATGTTGCCGACACTAAATTAACGGTCAAGATCTTGCCGACACTAAATAGTGAATAGTGCAGCATGATTATTGAATAGTCAATGGTGATTAGTGTCGACACTAATTAACGGTCAAGATCTTGCCGACACTAAATTAACGGTCAAGATCTTGCCGACACTAAATAGTGAATAGTACAGCGTGATTATTGAATAGTCAATAGTGATTAGTGTCGACACTCATTTACGGTCAAGATCTTGCCGACACTAATTAAATAGCAAATATTGAATTTGGTTATTTCCGGCAGATATTTGGGTATTTCCGGCGGATATTTAGGTATTTCCGGCGGATATTTAGGTGTTTCCGGCGGATTTGCGTTTACGAAATTTTTAAAAAAAAAAAAATCAAAATCCGCCGGAAATGCCTCGAAATCCGCCGGAAACACTTGCAGCGGATAAATCCGCCGGAAAGTCCCTAAATTCCGCCGGAAAATCCTGAAACCACCAATTTGGAATTTCAAAAATCCGCCGGAAACACTGTAAATCCGCCGGAAATGACATTTCCGGCGGATTCGCGTTTTGACCGTTGATTTTCGTTTCTCTATATAAATCTCTTCTCCACTTCTTCTTCTTCACACCTCTACCAATCTATCTTCTCTCTACTAAATCTCTTTCTCTCTACCAATCCCTTCTCCACTTCTCTCTACTAATCTCTTCCTCTCGTTGACAAATTTCTTCGATATAAGGTATGTTTGTAACATTAGTTAATATTTTTAGTTTTTGAATTATTTTATAATATGAGTTTGTTACTAATTGTGGTGTTGTTTGTTTAGGTTATGTTTGGGTTCCTCCTCTTTCCTCTTTGTTTGAGTTCGGGATAAGCTTCAAGTCAGAGCATTCTCTTCACTACGGTTAGTTATCAAAGTAATTAATATATCAATATATATGGATTTTTTGTTTTTAGTGTTTACAAAAATTTTACCAACTTGTGGTCACCGTAAAATTTGTATTTTTTCTTTTAGTCCTTGGTGTTTTTAATAACGCTTATTAACACCACCATCAAAATTTGTTCATCCCAAAAAATTATATAATAATGTTCTGTTACTTTTTTGGTACAATATTAAAATTAATAAAATATTAATTACTTCACTATTTATAGTAAAATTTTGTTCCAAATTTTGTTTGTAATAATAATACAAAATAATTTATATTGAAAAAACTTATTTATTAAGTTCACTTATAAAGTTTATTAACAGATATTGTCTTATAAAAATTCATTGTGTTGCTGGTAATTGATAGTTTATTGATATATGAAAATAAAGTAATTAATATATCAATATATATTAAAATATAAAGTAATTGATAGTTTATTTGATAGTTTATTTCATTTACGTTGTAGTGTAGTACATAGATCTTGAAATTATGGATCGTAGTTGGATGTATGATCGATTGTTTCTTGGAAGATCCGGTTTAAAGCGACGTTTTGTAGAAGGAGTAGAAGAGTTTATTTTTTGTGCTAAGCATCATGAAGAATTTGCGCGACAAGACGGAATTAAATGTCCGTGCTTGAAATGTTCGTTTCGAGTTATAAAAAATGAAGACGAAGTTAGAGTTGATTTGTACAATAATGAGTTTAGGCCAAATTATTGGATATGGAGTCGTCACGGGGAAGTAGGACCAGGGGTAGCTGCAGTTCCTGCGGTTAATGTTCCGGTTAAAGTAGTAGCTCCCACACAAGTAGTTATCCAGCGACTACGACATCTGGAGGCCAAATTATACAACTGTTAGATGTTTATCAGGGAATGATATCTGACGCTAGCGCTGTTGGAGTAAATTTGGATTTTGAAGAACCGGAATATGATGCTGAAGAAGTTCCAAATGAGGAAGCTCAAAGGTTTTGCATGTATTTGAGTGAGACAAATAAACCATTATTTGAAGGATCTAAAGACTCAAAATTATCAATGTGTGTTCGGTTGTTGGGTCTTAAGTCTCAATTTAATGTTGCTGAGTTGTGCATGGAATATATGACCAAAATGATGTTGGATGCAACCCCCATTAGAGGGCTTTTGCCGCAAAGTTATTATGAAGCTAAAAGACTGGTATCGAAGCTTGGCTTAAAATCTAAAAGAATTGATTGTTGTGTGTCTGGTTGCATGCTCTATTATAACAATGAGTTTGGCATAAATGATGGAGAGTTGTCGGAATGCAAGTTGTGTGGAGAGCCACGCTATCGTGTCAGTAGGAAAGGGATGAGCAGAGGCAAACCGGTTCCACGAAAAGCAATGTTCTATCTGCCGCTTATACCAAGGCTACAGAGGATGTTTACTTCAATGGAGACCGCAGGTAAAATGACGTGGCACCATCAAAATAGAAATCATAATTCTGGTGAATTACGTCACCCATCTGATGGTGAAGCTTGGAAGCATTTTGATCATGTTCATCCAGATTTTGCCAGTGATCCACGCAATGTTCGGCTTGGTTTATGCTCTGATGGTTTCACACCATATATTCAAGCCTCGGCAACACCATATTCATGTTGGCCAGTTATTGTTACCCCATACAACCTTCCTCCAGAAATGTGTATGTCTAAACCATACATGTTTTTAAATTCTATTATTCCCGGGCCAAGTAATCCAACAGCTGGTATTGACATATATTTGCAACCTTTGATTGATGACCTAAAAAGGTTGTGGAATGGTGTTTTAACTTATGATGTAGCACGCAAACAAAATTTTGTGATGAGGGCGGCTTTGATGTGGACCATTAATGACTTCCCTGCCTATGGAATGTTGTCTGGATGGGGGACACATGGTAAGATGGCGTGTCCGATTTGCATGGTTGACCCAAAGGCTTTTAGTCTTAAATACGGAGGAAAAACTTCATGGTTTGACTCGCACCGTAGGTTCTTACCTATGGATCACCCATTTAGAAAGCAGAAATATGCGTTCATCAAGGGAAATGTCGAAACAGCTGGACCTCCTCGTAAGTTGACACCAGAGGAAGTTTGGAATAGTGTTAGGGATATCCCTCCTGTAGAAGTCGTAGCGGGTGTTGTTTCTCGTCCAGATGGCTATGGACAATGGCACAATTGGACAAAAAAAATATTTTTTTGGGAACTTCCCTATTGGAAAGATAATCTATTGAGACACAATCTCGATGTCATGCATATAGAGAAGAATTTTTTTGACAACATATTTAACACTGTCATGAACGTGAAAGGCAAAACGAAAGACAATGAGAAAGCTAGGAAGGATATAGATCATTTCTGTAGACGAAAGGATTTTTTGTTGGTTGAGCAAGGTACTAGGACTCTGAAACCCAAAGCCAATTATACTTTATCTACCGAACAAGCGAAAGCAGTTTATCAGTGGATAAAAGAGTTGAAAATGCCAGACGGTTATTCTTCCAATTTATCTAGATGTGCGGATGTGGATAATGGGAGGTTGCATGGGATGAAGAGTCATGATTGTCATGTATTCATGGAGTGCTTACTTCCTATCGCTTTTAGTTCGTTGCCAACACACGTTTTGAATCCGCTCATTGAAATAAGTCAATACTTTAAGAATTTGTGTTGTGCAACGCTAAAAGCTGACGATCTTTCAAAAATGGAACAAGACATCCCACTTATCTTATGCAAGTTGGAGAGAGTATTTCCGCCTGGTTTCTTTGATTCTATGGAGCATCTACCGGTGCATCTCGCATATGAAGCTAAACTTGGCGGACCTGTCCAATACAGATGGATGTATCCGTTTGAAAGGTCAGTTAATTTTCACACCATATAAGAAACAAGTTTAAATATATGATTATTATGTTAATTAATATCATATTCTCTAGGTTCGTGGGTGATTAAAAAAGATCGGTGAAAAACAAAGCTAGAGTTGAAGAATCGATATGTTCTTCTTACTTACACCGTGAAACAACACATTTTTGTTCTTATTATTTCAAGAATGAGTTTGCTCCTGGAAGCAGCCGAAATGAAATGGATACTGAATGGCCTAGACATCATTTAGCTTTGTCTGTCTTTTTTCTACCCGGTCGTCCATCTGGGAAGGAGTCAATTCACTGGCTAACAGATGAAGAGTTAAGTTCAGCACATGTTCATGTGTTGATAAATTGTACTGAGGTGCAACCATTTATTGAGTATGTTCCTCAACATTATAAACTATCGATCTTAATTAGTTAATATGAAGTAGAAAAATGTGTAACAATTAATTATTTCTTTTTAGGGAATTATTGTCATCAGATGACGTAAGTGAGCAACAATCTTCTGCTCATATTAATGCACATTTTCCAACGTGGTTTAGGCAACATGTTTATGCCCTCCTGCCAACTCCTACCAACCAACACTTGAGGAACATATCAGACGGTCCACGAAGATGTGTTAAAGAATGGCACACATACTTTGTCAATGGATACAAATTTCACACCAATGAATGGACACAGGGCAGAGAGACAGTCAATAGTGGAGTGTGCATGAAGGGTGTCACTGGAGGAGGTGAAGATGATTTTTATGATGTGGTTCAACGCATATATGAACTTTCGTACCCCCATCTAGATTTTAGTCAGAAGGTAGTGGTTTTCTATTGTCATTGGTTTGATCCGTCTGCTCGAGGAACAAAGGTGAATCCAAAGTCAAATACAGTGGACATTAAAATGAATGGTAGATATCGACTTTATGATCCGTTCGTCATTGCACAAAATGTGAGACAAGTCTATTATGTCCCTTATCCATCAACGCGGACTGATAGGCGTGATTGGTGTGTCGCAATTAAAACAAAACCAAGAGGTCGCATTGAGACAAATGATGACACGGTGGAAGATGTGCCATATCAAATGGAAGAGATGTCTAATGTAGATGAAGTGATTGAAGTTGAACCCATTACTCGTTTATGTGATGAGCCAAACACCGGCGATGAAGTTGATGACGAAGAAGATGCTGATGAAGATGCAACAAACCACATTGGTGTATCAAGAATTCACTCCTCTGATGATGATGATTTTGAGAATGAATGAGATTCCAATTAGCTATTTATGTTTCAACAATATATGTTATATAACCTACTTTTAATTAGTATGTAATTTATGTTTGTTTAACTATGTTTGTTAGTTAGTATGTTTATATATTTTTGTTTAGTATGTTTATGTTAACCTTGTTTAGTGTATGTTTGTTTGTTTAAATGTATATATGTCTAGTTAGATACAGTAATGGCATCTCACTCAGGATCTGATGACGAGACATATGTTCCTCCACCTGTCGACACGGGTGATGCCGCCAGCACTAGCAGGCGGAAGACTTCTACTTGCCTAGGGCGTCGTGTTCAGCCTGCTCGTGTTGTTGTTGCTGGTGGCCGATATTTGCCACCACCTGGGTCTGAGGGTGCTAGTACTAGTACTGCAGGGGACCCAGTGATTCCTGCTGCTATTGAGGGCTTAGCCCCGACAGATGTTGATGCTGATGGGGTGCGCACATTCACTGTTGACCGTGAGGTGGTCAGGTATACACCTGATGGGCGTATCATATTGGAGACTACTGGTGATTCGTAAGTATGTATATTATTATTTATTAATTTATTTTTGTTGCCTTTTATATAACTTATATAATTTGGTGTAATAAAATTCATCTTTTTTTAATGCAGATTTCTTCCTTCGAAGGCTACAGCTACCGCCATCACGAAAAAAATAAAGGAGAATTTCACTAGCAGCTGGAAGAATTGGACAGCTGTTAGAAAAGATATAGAGGCAATTGGGAGGATGTTAAATTCATTTTTGGTAAGTTGTTCTACGAAATAATTAATTAATTTGTGTATATCTTATTGACTTGATTAATTTAATTGGTGTATATCTTATTGACTTGATTAATTAATTTGTCTTATAATTAACAACATTATTATAAATTTCTTAAATAGGAAAAATGTACATGGTTACCAGAGCAGCAAAGGGAAGTTGAGAGAATCTTCCATAAGATGTTCCCATCGCTATTCTGAATTATTGCGGGAGGCGCGCGGTAAGAATGCGAAGCCATCTTATATGGGAGACTCAACTTGGACTGGGTTACAGGAGTACTGGCAGACACCAGAATTTAGGAATTTTTGTGAGAAAGCCAAGAAGAACCGTGCTTCTGAAAAAGGTGGCTGCACACACACAGGGGGGAGTGTTAATACTGCAACGCATCACAGGCGTTTGGTAAATTTATTACTTTATTACTTAATTAATTAATTATTTATAATTAACTAGTCATTTTCATGTGTATTAATTAATAATATGTATATATTAAAACTACTTTTGCTATAGTTATTTATTTGTTGGGTTATTTTTTTCAGGAGAGCTTCCAGAGTGGGCTGACTGAGTACCATGAGTCCCAACAGAGTAGTGGGGCAGCTGATATCGATCCAGAGGAGGAGGCTAGAGTAGCTCGTGATATTTGGGAGAGAGAAGTTGGTCCCCAAAAGAGTAATCGTATGGTAGGATCAGGTGGTATTGGACCGGCTGCTTTTCGAACAAGCATTATTTCGAATCTATCAGCTTCACAATCTTCTCGATCTCCGAGTACTGCTCGCTCTTATGTTCCCAATGCTGGTGAGTTGAATGCTGTTACGGAATTGACGCGACAACTGAGCGAGACTCAACGTCAGTTTGCCGAGCGGCAGGAGCAAAGTGATCGGGAAGTGGCGGCGCTTCGGGAGAAAGCCAGGATAGCTGAGGAGCGCATCGAGGAGCAGGCTAGGATAGCTGAGCAGCGCATGGCGGAGCAGGCTAGGATAGCTGAGCAGCGCATGGCGGAGCAGGCTAGGATAGCTGAGCAGCGCATGGAGGAGCGCTGTAAGTTTTTGCAGGATCAGCTGATGATGTCTCAGCACTCGAGGCCATCCTCATCACATATGCCATCCTACCAGCCGCAACAGCATTACGGGGGTGCATTTCAGCAGTATGCACCCCAGTATTCCCAACAGTATGCACCTCAGCCATACCAGCAGCCATACGAGCAGCCCCAGCAGCAGTCACCCGAGCGGCCCAACATCGATCTTAATATCGATTCGATTACTGCTTTTCTTACATCTGATACCTATTATCATGGTGATGAGTTAGACCAGCAGCCACCCCAGAAGCTTTGGATTATTTTATTTTGTTGTATGGATATTTTTTTTATTGTATGGATATTTTTTTTGTTGTATGGATATTTATTTAAATTAATGATTAATTTTCATTTCTAATTTTTTTTAAATAGTAAATTAATTAATTATTAAATTTTATTTTTTATCAATAATCAAATTTTTAAATAAAATAATCAATTAAAGTTTTTAATAAAATAATATTAATTTTTTAAATAAAACGATTTTTTTTAAAAAATAATATTTATTTTTTAAAAATAATAATAAAAAAACGGCTTTTCCCGGCGGATTTGTGGACTTTCCGGCGGATAAACCATACGAATTTTTTCTGGGGTTTTCCGGCGGATTATCCGCCGGAAACTTCCGGTGGATTATCCGCCGTGGACTTTCCGACGGATACTCCACCGGCAATTTCCGGCGGATAAACCATACGAATTTTTCTGGGGTTTTCCGCCGGAAACTTCCGGCGGTTTTTTCGGCGCCACAAAATCTGCCGGAAATTTCCGGCGGATAATCCGGCAGAAACCGTTTGCCACGAGCTGTCTACCGGTGCAAAAAATCTGCCGGAAAGTCCACATTTTCGGCGGACTTTTGGTTTTTTCGACAGATTTTGTGCGCCGAAAAGTCCAATTTTTCTTTTAGTGAATGGGTTTATACCAAATCACAATCAAAAAAGAAATCCACCCACTACAACTTTGACATGCTCACTTGAAGCTGTGCCAGCTGCCAACCCATAAGCACCATTAGTGTAGTTGATCAATTCATTCAATTAATAATGCCCTGCTTAATAAGCAACCTTGAAGGAATAATTCGCTTGTAGAAAAAGAAAAAAATAATAATTAAGCACTAAGTCACTGTCTGGGGCCTGCAGTGAAAGAATAATCTCCCTTAACACTTGACATAGGCCTAAAAAATATATTTTCACTTTCTACGCTATTCTGTCCTACTTTCTCCATCTTGTGCCCCACCAACCACGGAAGCCCAAAGCATCCCAAGAGATGAAATTCCTCTGTACCTTAGAAAGTGCTTCTTATAGATAACTTAATTTTCTGCACATTCCTCTCTTTTCATTATGTGGTGATTCAACCTTCAAGCTTATTATTAAACACAACACAGAGAGACTCCTACACAAGTATATGGCTTTTGAAGATGGTTCTGAAAAGGAGCTGCAGAAAGCTGGTATAAAAATTTCAAAGACTTTTCCTCTTTCTGGAACTAGTCTAGCATCTTTGGAGTCTTTGTCCATGCCACTGGTAATTAATTAAAGACCCTTTATTCTATTTTGAGTTATGAAATGAACATGAGTTCCTATAATTACCCTTTACGATGTATTTTGTTGTTGTTGCTAAAAACAGGTGCAGGAGGTTGTTCTTTCTGCAGATATGCAATGTGAGAAGTGCCAAAAAAGGGTTGCAGACATTATCACTAAAATGGATGGTAAGTGCTTCTGTTACACTTACAGTGCCTTCAATTAAAGTTTCTTCTGATACATACATATCCACATCTTTCAATTTTTCAGCAGAGACTGAATCCATTGAGGTGAATGTGTTGGAAAAGAAGGTGACCCTTACTTTCAGAATATCAACTGTTGGTAAAGTAATAATCCCACAGCAAATTACTCCAATCAATAAAGTTGCCATTATCAAAAGGATATTTCGCTC
Organism: Astragalus membranaceus; assembly: GCA_039519185.1. Taxonomy (NCBI): domain Eukaryota; kingdom Viridiplantae; phylum Streptophyta; class Magnoliopsida; order Fabales; family Fabaceae; genus Astragalus; species Astragalus membranaceus. The sequence goes on from CM076847.1 coordinate 153,516,398, forward strand.
TTCCCGTGGTTAACTACAACTTAAAATTAGAATGGAACCTGATGTGCATAAGATTTGGTAGATTGATTTAACACTGTACAGCACAACACACGGTCTTTGTATTCATCATTTGTGTATGAATCTATTTTTCTATTCACTGGAATTTGGCAATTGAAAAATAACCCATATTGTTCCTGTTCAACTTAACTTAGAATACTAAATTTCATGATTTGAGATTCCTTCCTTTTAAGGCTGCTTTTATTAAACTATGAAAGTAAGAAAGTGATGCTTCAGTTTTTGAGACTTTGAGTGTTTGCTTTAGGTAATGGTAATGAAATCGTGTGCATAAGAGATGCTTCCCTTGTAAATTGTAATCATGCTCTAGAGTGAATTAAGCATTCATTCACATAATGAATGCTTAAGAGATAAATTACAGAATTAATTAGTATCCAAGGACAATGTACAAATAATTTACAACGTAAATTAATAAAAAAATTAACATATCATATAAATATTTTATTTTTATCTCATTCATCTTGAAAGTCAGACATATAGTGATTTTTTATTGTTTGACAATGTAAATAATCTCTATATTGTCCATATATGTCAATTAAACTAAAACAATTATGGCCTCCAGGCTTATTGGTTGGTTGTTTTTCTAAAAATAAAAAAATTGTTGTTTTGTAGTTTCTTATCTCATTATTAATTAGGAAACATTGCCTTTGGGGTCTTTTAAGTTTATTTCAAATTTTAAGTTCGTCCTTTTAAGTTTTTTTCTCACTAACTCATTTATGTTTTAAATTTTTTACGCTCTTACCCTTTTTAAAACTTTCAACACATTGCAATTAACATAATCTGATTAGGATGTTACTTAGTGACGTGGCATATCGTGCTAGCATGTACGTGTGGAATTTTTACGTGTGACTTGGCTTTCCGCATAAATTGAGTAGCTTTCGTCATCTTTCCCAAGGTGACCAAAAAATAAAAACATAGATGACCAATTTGAAACAGAAATAGAAACAAAAGTTGATACATAAATACAAATCAAATACATAAACAAACGGATACATTGAAACAAAAACGAGAGATGGAAAATGCTACTCGAACTGGAGATGAAAGATGTTGAGTTGAAGTTGCGCGAATTATTACCGTTGCTGCAAAATGAGGCCATTGATTTGGGTTTGAGGTATTCAGCTAGTTATGAAGTTTTAGATATGGGGTTTCAAATTGGGAAGGTTGATGAAACTGATTCAATTTATGTGGAAAACCACGCCACACATAAAAACTTCACGCGTACATGCCACATCACTTGTTAAAATTCTAATCAGATTTTAACTACAAAGAATGAAAATTTAAAAATTCTAACAATGTTAAAATTTTGAAACGTAAAATATTTAAGTGAGAAAAAAAAACTTAAAAGACAAATTCAAAATTTTAAACGAACTTAAAAGACCTCAATACAATTTTATCTAAATACATAGAGGTATAGAGGTTCACATATAATTTTAACTCATAGAAATTCTTATATTATTAATTCATCCTCTTGCAGAAAATCATAATATGATTTTGTGTGTGTTAATCTTTATCTATATTTCTAAATGTTTCATGTCAAATTATTATATAAGAAAAGTTATTTTTTTGGTAGGGATATAAGAAAAGTTCTAACAGTAACTTATAAAGATTCATATTTTTTTTATACAGTAAGGAAAAGATCAGCACAAAAAAGAAAGAGAAACAAAACTAATTAGGCACGAACAAACTCTACACCCGAGGCATCATCCATTAGGTGAGAAGACAGCCTCGGAGGAGGAGAATCAAAGACAATCTAGGGGTCACAACCAGCAGCTCCGGCTTTAGCTAAGAAATCTGCACAAACATTCCCTTCCCAAAGCGTATGAATCACTTGAACTAGCCAATCTCTATGAAGCATATCTTTAATATTCTGAATGATAGGAGTATACTTACTCCACTTGTTGAGAGGAGTTGTAACCAACTGAAGAGCATTCTGAGAATCTGAGTAAAACACACAAGCGAACGATATCTACGATTCCAAGCAAACAAGAGACCGTTAAACAAAGCTAAAAGCTCAACATGTAGATTGTTGGAAACCCCAATAAAGCCTGCAAAACCTCCAAGCCAGGAACCACTTCCATTCGGTAAGAGACCACCGAAGCCTAATTTGCCAGGACTACCTAGGCTACTTCCATCAACATTTAGAATGATTGTATCGTCCTTAGAGGGGTGCCAAGAGACCAACCGGAGAAGAGAATGTTGAGAAGTAGCACCTGTATAGCACTTAAGAATAATGCAAGCCAAATTGTGAATTGATAACTTGAGAGCATAGCTATTAATAATTTCTCTAGCAATAACCGAAGCATTCCTGACTCTCCAAAGACTCCAAACAGCAGCAAGGAATAACTGAGGATTAGAACCACAGATACCAACCTTAAACCACTCCATAGCATTTCCATAATGAAAGAAAGAGATAGAGTCGAATCCTGGAGCAAATTACGTATTCTTAGGAAGAGTGCAGTCTCTTAAACAATGAAAAATTAATTCATCAGTAATGCCACACCATTGACAGGTGGCACTTTGCAACATTCCTCGGTGTTGAAGCAGTTGGGATTGCATCATGGCACGCGATCCACACCAGAAACTTTATCTTCTCCGGGCCAGGGAGACACCAAATCCACCTCCACGATTCTGAGTTATCGGTAGCTGAGATATTACTCTTGGTTTCCCGAAGCTAGACATAACCAGAACTAGCAGTATAAACACCCTCCATGTTACCATTCCAAATAAAAGCATCATCAATCTCTGGATTTAAACTGAAAGATAGCTCTCTTATCTTTTGAAGAACATGTTGAGGGAGTTGAGTGTACAGACTTTGAAGATTCCAAGCACCACGATCATGAACATCAGAAACAGTGAGATCGATATCATGAATATCCACATAAGGAACAAGTTTGGCAAGAGCACCAAATTTAGTCCACTAAAAATTCCAAAAGGAGGAACAACCATTGCCTATACGAAATTGAAATCCATCCTTCAAGATCTCTCTTGCCTTTATGATTGAATTCCAAAGTGTAAAAACCATTGACTTTTTGTACCTGCAAAATAGAACTATTTTTAACATATTTGTCAGTAAGCAAGATTCATATATTATCCCGTAAAAAAACTCATATATTATTAATTCATTCTCTTACGAAGACCATAATAATGATAATATGATTATGGATTACACTCTCGTTTTATAAGATCTTTTACGATGTTAGCCAATCACGAAACAACAGTCATAAAAATGATTTGACTTTATCTCAACTACTATCTTAAAAGTCACCGATACCATGAACTTTTTTTGGTTGTTAGTGTAAAAAATTTTATAGTAACTGTGTACACCAATTAAACTCTATGATGATTGTGTTAATTTTATCTAAATTTCTAAATATTTTATATATTTTTTTAACCAATTTTTTTTATTAAATTATTGTCTTTTATATATTTTTTATAAGGGTGCTTTTAGGGCGAATGATCAATTAAGTCCCTCACTGGTGAACCACTAAAATTGACCGTAAGATATTGTATAAAATGCTACGAGCAGTTAAGATTGAATAAACTTATATTAAATCTCAACCATTGATGAAATTTTATGTTATATGTTACGGTCAATTTTAGTGATTCACCAATAATGGACTTAGTATGATCCATCAGCACCCTTTTTATATATAGAGCAATGCTATTTGTTACGAGAGATTTTTGCAAAAAAGAGAAGAATGCCTAAAAATAAGGCATTTGATCTGTCAACAACTTGCTAACAATACATAGAGAGTGGACAGTTATAATTTATAAGTGTTTTCTATACAGCCACATAGCATTATTTTTTTCGTGCAAAAATATCTCCTAAGATCTAACATTTTCCTTATATACTAGTTTTTTACCCGTGCATACGCACGGGTGATACTGTATGGTCGATGTATTGCCATGAAGTCATAATAGTTATTTGGAAGATAATCATAAATTGTGAACAATGTCCAAAATGTATGCTTTGATATTCATAAGTTGTGTTTGAAAAAGTTTAAAAAATGTCGGTATTTCTTATAATGTTAATAATAGAGTGAAAATGGGATAAAATAAAAATGAGATTTTAGGTAAAATCTGCATCCCCGTTGGCCCTCCCGTTTGCATCCCCGTTGGCCCTCTCGTTGGTCATCCCGTTGGCACTCCCGTTGGCATTTTACTCATTTTTAGCAATTATAAAATACTAATTTGGTAATTTTTTGTAGTGGTTAAATTGATTGAGTAGTTTTAATAGAGAGAATAATTTGGTAATTTTAGTAGTTTTAATAGAGAGATTATAGTAAATAATATATTTTAAATTATTTAATTATTGAGTATAATATGAATTTAATAATTTAGTTTTTTGATAATTTAGTTTTTTGGATTTTTTTTATAAATTTTGATAAAGGTATGGGTTTTTTTGACAATATTTTTTTTGACAAAAGTCAGTACTCCCGTTGGCACTCCTGTTTATGAAGAAAGACTTTTAAAAATATGCATCCCCGTTGACCCTCCCGTTTGCATCCTCGATGACCCTCCCGTTGGCACTCTCGTTAGCGCTCTCCTTAACTCTCTCGTTCCCTAAATTATAAAAAATAGTGAGTAATTATTTTTAGTAAAAAAGTGGTAAAAATAGTGAGTAATTATTCATGAAGCCATATTATAATCTTAAAAAAATAAGATTTAATGTCCTATACGTAGTAATTGAAGTATTACGGTCCGAAGTTTAATGTGAAGTCAAATTAAGAGTACACTTCCACAAAAATGGCAAGTAAAGTTAGATAATCAAGAAAGTTAGTAACAAAAATGGCCATCATGAATAAGAACTTTCAAACCTTCTTTTCTTTGAACCCTTGAAATTGCAACATATAATTGACCTTGGCTAAAAACAGCTCTAAGCAAGTATAATCCAACATTTTGTAGTGATTTGTTCTTGAAGTGGATGGGGCAGAATTCTCTCTAATTCTGGTTGTAGAAGTCTTGTTCTTAGAAGTTACTCCATATTTCCTTTTTTGCCGACCTTTGCGTGATGCAATAATTCTGATTGAATGTCACATCGTAATATAGTGATCAATGGGCCAAATTAGTATAATGGACAGCAAATAAGAAAATTAATAATTTTTCAATCTATTGAAAAAGCTGAAATTAGTACCACAACATTTAGATATGTGTCATTGCTGTTAACAAACTCCTCAATGGCTATCTTAAGAAGTTTTTTGCACTTTTTAGTTTGCTGTATTCCCCAGTGGCCATGTGTAAGAGAGGAATATCACAACAATGACCAAATACAGTTAAGGCAAAGGCCATGACTCCTATATTTGTTGCTTAGCTCTTTGTCTGTTATCCTAGACAGTTAGCTACAACAGGACTTTAATTCGCAGTCCCTCTAGCTTTCCACAATACATAGTACAATAGCCATTCAACATATGCATTGTCTGACCAAATGCTAATGGAAGTTTATGATTAATAAATCTTAAATCATGTATAATTCATGTAAGTTATTGAGTTGTAGTTATTGACTTGTAGGTAAATAAGTTTTCTAATTGGTACCTTTATTTGAGATGGCAAATAGGGTTAGAGTTGGGTTATGTCTGCAGCAATAGATCTTCAAGGTAGCAAGTAAGAGGGATTTGAGGTGTACTTCGGCAGTGTGGACATTAAATGCGCCAACATCACCATAATGAAATGTCACTGTCATGCTGCGGTTGATCTGCGAAAAGAGGAAGTACTTATCTGTAAAACTATTTTATTGGGTTATAATGTAAGTAACAATAATGGTTTAGTTCAAAATGTATCAAATAAACTGATAAAGGCAATAGTTAACCATGTACTATTTGATATAGTTACAAATTGTATTGATGTTTTTTGGTGATATGCTGCTGCAAAACCGTAGCAGTGCTGCAGAATTAGCATTTCCACTTTTCCAGCTACCATTTAATGGAGTGCAGCGGGTGCATAGGAATCGAGTCTAAAGCAAAAGGAGGGTATTTGATTTTTAGGACTGGTTACAAATATACTGCCGCATAGGACTGGTAGCTACTGTAGTAGCAGTGTATACTTTGCTACTGTATATCCCCTGACAAACATTCCCGTGAATTGTGCACAACATTATCATAGTAGCAGAACATTATCTAGTAACTAAACTTCTCAAACTAAATGATATATTTTAAAAGAAATATTACCATTCCTGTACACATCAAAAGCTAAAGAAAAACAAAAGATGGAGGGATTAATCAAAAACTACTGGTATCGTGAATTTGATTAAATAGATTGTGGGTAGATTATATTTCCTGACCTTTACAATGAACATCAAACCAAAAACAAAAATAAAACTAAAACAGATATACATGAAGCAACTTAAGGTTTAATCATTTTAACACCAAATGACTTGTACATATTTTCCTAACCATATGCGTTTCCAACAACCCTTCTCCCGTGCGCGTTTCCAGCAAAACTCCAGCAACCATGTGTTTTTTATAGGTAACAGACCAATGATGAGAATATATGAAAGTCACTACTGCATAACATTAGAAACTCATGTTCTTTGAAGAGAGAAGACAGATTTGCGATCTCGAAAGAGAGAGTTTGTGAGAGAAGACCTGAGTTTGTAATGAACGAAGAAGAAGAGAGACTGAGGTGAAGTGAGATCGTGAGAAAGGAACACAGAGTAGCGATTCTGATATTGTGAGAAGAAAATAGAGTGAGGTGAAAGAAGAAGAGATAGTAGCGAAGGTGAGAACAAATCTGAGAAAGATTGAAGATGGAGAGATGAGAATGAGGGATGAAGAGGAAGAGATGAGAATGAGAGATTGTCGAGTGAGAGAGAGACGGAGGAACAATTTTGAAAACTTGAAAAATTAGAAAAGAGGGGGGAAAAGTTTTAGAAAAAAATGTTTTTGAATTTCAAAATATTACAAATTGACCAAAAAGGTATAGTGATGTAACTAATGGAAGGAGGGCAGGATAGTAATTTTGGTAGAGGGTTAATGACAACTATTTATAGTAGATAATCTAAGAATATAAATCCAATGGTAGTCTCCAAGTGGGCTCTACACCTAATTTTGGCTCCAAATTTCTCACTTTCCCTCCAAACTCCCCCCTCCCCCCACCCCCCTCCCCCCCTTTTTTTTTTCTTCTTATTTTTTATATTTTCATTTTTTAAGAATACATTTAAATTTAAGAAAAAAAAATTAGATCTATAAATAGACGAAGTTTGTTCCTCAATAATCAGATTGGTGAAAAATGAAAATTAATTTCCTGATAAATTATGTAAAGTGTGATGCTAGCCATTCTGTTTTAAGGTAATTTAGAGTCTAAAAAAAATTAATTGTTCAAAGGAAATAGTAATACAAAACAGTGTGTTTTGGGGTTCTTAAGTAGTCGGAAAAAAATTAACTGTTCAAATATGCAGAGTTTGTTCCTTAGTAACCTGTTTGTTGAAAAAAAGAACTTTTATGTAATGTGATAATGACTTACTTGATTATCATTTGTTGTCTATATTTTAATGGATCGATTTCATTTTTGTCACTAACTACTTTCTTTTCATTCTATACAACATTCGTAATTTTATATTTTAAGGGTACTTTATGGTTCACTAGAAATTTTAACTGTTCATATAGCGGAAATTGATTCGTCCGTAATCAGATTAGTGAAAATGAAAATTAATTTCACAACAAATATGTTCTACCTTATAGTTGGGCCCCTTCTATTAATGAACATATCTTTATATATACATCCACTCCCCACTTTGGCGCCAAACCCCCCTCCCCTCTCTTTTGTTTTTCTTCTCATTTTTTATATTTTTATTTTTTAAGTATAATTTAAATTTAAGAAAAAAAAATTATATCTATAAATAGATGAAGTTTGTTCCTCAATAATCGGATTGGTGAAAAATGAAAATTAATTTCCCGATAAATTATGTAAAGTGTGATGCTAGCCACTGTGTTTTAAGGTAATTTAAAGACTAAAAAAAATTAGTTGTTCAAAGGAAATAGTAATGCAAAACAGTGTGTTTTGTGGTTCTTAAGCGGTTGGAAAAAATTAACTGTTCAAATATGCAGAGTTTGTTCATTAGTAACCTGTTTGTTGAAAAAAAGAACTTTTATGTAATGTGATAATGACTTACTTGATTATCATTTGTTGTCTATATTTTAATGGAGCAATTTCATTTCTCTCAGTAACTACTTTCTTTTCATTCTATACAACATTCGTAATTTTATATTTTAAGGGTACTTTATGGTTCACTAAAAATTTTAACTGTTCAAATAGCGGAAATTGATTCCTCCGTAATCAGATTAGTGAAAATGAAAATTAATTTCGCAACAAATATCTTCTACCTTATAGTTTTCTCTTATTGGCTAAACATAACTTAGCTGTTAAAATATGACTTCAATTACTATTAATCTAATTTTGGTCTTATAATGATTCAATAGACTCTAAAGCTTTGGCCCCGTGCATCGCACGAGTCACGGAACTAATACTGAAAAAATACGAATACACAGACCTTGTCAAAAAAGAAAACATAAGACGGTTAAAGTTAAACCCTCAAAACCGTAACACAGGATCTTCACAGCTTCACCGGGCATCGATTAGAAAACACGGTTGTTTTCTTTGCTTTCTTGGACACGCTTGAAAGGCACGTGGGATTATAGTTCTTGTAAAGTTCTGAATCTGATCCAATACAGAAGAAGTACAGAACCTCCGCGCGTGCTTCAACCATCCGCTCTTTCTTCCATACTTGCTTCGTATTCAAGCACAAAACCTACAAACCCTAACCCTAATTACGTATCCGGCGGTCATGGCCACCGATGCCTCCGACTCTCGTCGCAAGCATCACCGATCACCTTCTCCGGTGGATCTCGAGAAATCCTCGAAACGCCACAAGCACCGCCACCACAAAAGTCACCGCCACCGCCACGGGAGCAAAAAAATTCGCGATGAAGAGATTGAATTCGATGGGGAAACAGTTGCAATGGTTCCATCTCCAATTCCTCCGCCTAATCCCGTTCCGCATAACCATCTCCCTGACGATGATGTGGAGGAGGGAGAGATTCTCGACGACGAGCCTTTGAAAGGTGAGGTTGGAAAAAATGAAACGGAATCCGATGCCGAACCTGGCGAAATTGAGGTGATAGGAGATCGAATTCTTCGATCTGATAAGAAAAATCCGGTATGTTACGATCAAATTGGTTTGTTTATTATTTTGTTCGTTTTTAATTTTGATTTTATGTATTGCTGTACGTGACATCTGTTTGGTTGCTGAGAAAGCGGAGGCCATTGAAATAAATTTCAAAGAACTTTTGCTTCGTAAGTGTGCAGTTTTTCGATTGTGAACTTTTTTATTTATTTATCTCGCTTTATTAGTTTTTTCAGTGTATCTCACTTCCTCTCGGTGACCAAACAGAACACTGTGATTTTTTCTTTTGGGATTGTATAATGAATTTTTTATTTCGTGAGAGCTTGGTAGAGTACCCTGTCAATGTTTCATAGATATGTAAGAACCTGGTTGCACTACACGAACATGACATGAGTGAAAGAAGTCTCTCTAGGCGTTTCAGTGAAGACTGGTGGCTTACAGTTTATTTGTAAGAGCTGGTTACGTGTTTTATAATTTTATTTTTGCATATTGATTGATTTAAATGCATTGTTTACTTTATTAAGCATTTTATTGAGTATTGTAATATTCAACATTTGCACTCAATTGATTCTATGTGCTGGACAGGGACTTCCCGCTAAAATTTCAAAATCTGAAAGCAATGATCTTAGCAATGATAAATTTGTTAGTCCTGCTTCTGATGCAGAAGACAGGAAATGGCATCAGAGGCACACTTGTTCTGAAATTCATGAAGATGATGGTTCTCCTAACCAATTAAGAGTTGAAACTCAAGCTGGGAGGGAAGTTCGAGCTATTACAGATGGTTTAAGCAATGGGTATTTGGATTGTAAGTCTTCCAAAGGGGATAAGTGGCAGAATGGGAAGCTTCGACATGCTAAAGGAAATGAGAAATTGAAAGGTGACTTTGATGGTGAAGCACTGGAGGCTAATAGAACGGAAGTAGACTACCATAGGAATTCCTCCTCTGAAAATGGAGGAGAAAAACACAAGATCTCAGAAATTTCTCCTTCTCATGATAGGCACAGAAGTCGATCAAGATCAACTGGTCATACTAGAGATAGGTCTCGTTCTTGTAGTATAGTAGAAGAGTATGCTCATTCCAAGAGAAGGCACTCTAGGGAACCAGGGTCCCTGTATTATACCAGTAGACATAAGACTGATTATGATCTTGATGAGGAAAGAGTGAGAGCACGTGGAAGGGAGCATCGTCATGGCAGTATAGATTTGGTGGAAGATGATAGAAGGGACCACAGTTCCAAATATCACAGTCAGGAGGCTCGGGATAGGGGTAGGAGTAGGGACAAAGACGTGGATAGAGAGTTACACAGGGAAAGGAAGCGAGAGGAAACCAGCAGGAATAAGGAGGTTGATTGGGAGCGTAGAAGGGAAAAAGAGCGTGGAAGGAGCCATGAGAGGTATAGAAGGGATGTGGAAGAAGATAGGAGCAAGGAAAGAGAGGAGGGTAGGGATAGGAGAAGAGAAAAGGAAAGAGGTCAGAACCGGGATACAGTCAATGAGAGGGATAGGAGAAGGGAAAAGGAAAGGGATAGGAGCAGGGACAGAACGAGAGGTGGTGAGAGAGATCGAGGTCGGGAGAGTGAATGGGATCATAGGAATCGTGAAAGGGATACCATGAAGGAGAGGGAGAGGCGAGATGATAGATACAGGCACAAAGATAAAGATGCTGCAAATGGTAAGGATAAGCATTTACGTCATGACGATGGGAATGATGGTGGAGATAGGCATAGAAAACATTCAAGACATGAAGAAAATGAATACCATGCAGATAGGAAGAGAAATTATGATCATTCCGTAGAAGTTTATAACAGTAAGAGAAGTACCATGGAAGAGGATGAAAGGAAACTAAAAAGGTATTTCATTTAGTATATTTTTTTTTACTGTTTCTTTTCTATACATTGTTTTTTCTCGCCCCTTCAAACTTTTTGGAATACCATCCTCATTTTTATTTGTTTTGATTTTGATGTATATTGGTTGCAGCAACGAGGTCGAACTGGATGATGTAGATGATCCATTGCAATTACCTGAACAAGAAGAAGAAGATCTCAACAGGATCAAAGAGGAGAGTAGAAGGAGAAGGGAAGCGATAATGGAGAAATACAAGAAGCAGCATCAGCAAATAGAACAAGTGGCTGAAAAGGAAGGAAAAGGTATCCTTTTTATCTTTCTATTTCTAATAGGTCTGAGCGATAGGCAGATAGTTTTTTTTGGTGAAATCGGATGATAGTTTTAGTTACAATACTTTTGGTTACAAGTTATAGTTCTTTAATTTTTGTTTCTTTGATGTCACAATTTTGGTTTTCATATGATTAATCCATATTTTAGATCATATATCAGGAATGCCTTAATTTTAATAAGACACTGAAATGGTATAGGATGTGCAGTGAAACACACTTTAGATTAGAAGTGTAAACGATTCTAGCTGAGCCGAGCATTTGAAGCTTTGGCTTTGTCTTGTGTAAAGTTTTTTCTCTTATTTATGCTGTTCTATATGCATATATATATACACACGATCCATATATATGAACATACATAAGTCTTATGAATTTTTAGAATTTTACGATTTGTATTATGATTCCACGTTTTACGATTTTATTTTTTCTTCCCGACTCCGAGTGTTTGCCTACCTGTCTCAGGCACTACATTTTTAAACTATTTATTTATTTTTGGAGTTAGATGGAATTACATATATGTTAAATGTTTACGAGTCTTCCATTTTATCCTTTTTATCTTATTTTGACTTTCTCTAAGTTCTAACTTTGCAATTCTCTATTGTTAGACAAGGATGTGGAAATTACTACTGACATTTCTAAAGCAACTGATGGTAAGAAGGGTGATGTTGATGATATGGAACAATCATTTGCTGTTGGGAAATCTCCACCGAAAAATGTGGATATTGGCTCAGAGAAGGTATCTGGTGCTGGGGGCCTGGGTGAGGGTACTCCAAAGGTTTGTCCTTAAATCACTTTATATTTTAAAGAGGATATTATTACTAAATTTGTTGGAAGTATTCATATTATATCTATTGGACTTGTAACTCATTCATAACGCTTGCAGAGTGAGAGGTCAGCTGACAAGTTTTGTGATGATATATTTGGTGAGACACCAACTGGAGTTCGGAAATCAGTAAGTGTCATGTTAAACTACTCAAATTTTGAATAGGGACCGCTTTCCCAACAATTTTATAAGATTCAGACTTTGTACAAGTCAATTCATGATATTATTTACGATTACGAGTGAACCATATTTCTTGGATGGTAATCTAGGAAGCCTGTCTTTTGTGTCCTTTTCACCATTTTAGATTTCCCCTTCCGTATATATGTTTGGTATAAATTCTTGCAGCCTTTCTCCTCCTAGCTTAGTAGCCTTTCTTGTACTAGGTGCCTTTCCTGCTGGATTCTTATCCGACTCAACGAAACTTATTACAGCTATTTGTTTCCATTTCTACTCCAGCATTTTTTATGCTTGGTTTGAGTTGTTAATCAATCATTTATTCCTATTTGGTCTACATTTTCTCGTTTTATTAAGATTTTCCACCTTTTCAGGGAAAAGGAGATGGTTTACCGATTGAGAGGGTTGGCCTACATGACAATTGGGATGATGCAGAGGGCTATTATAGTAAGTAATTCATTTGATTGTTGTTAGCTGTTTTGATATTTTATTTTGATTGTTGATTTGAGACATGAGAGTCTGATTAGTTTCTTGGGCCATGTCTTGGTTAGAAACATTTGGTTCTCTAAGTAACCTTTTATTTGGTGGTGATTGTTGAATTGTTTTTCTGCATGTTCTTTCAAATGTGATTACATGAATATCCATCAAAATTATTATTATGTACTCTCAATGTTTTTGAAGTAATATCTTGAAAACATTAATGCAGATTTTTAAATACCCTTAACAAGCATTATCTGTAATCACCAAAATATTGACGTTCAATATACAGAATTATAGACCTCAAGTTTAATGATCTGACAACTAGTTCTCATACAAACTTTTAGTAACTTCCTTTTGAGTAATTTCCCACGGATCTGTTGGCAAAACCTGTCAATGTGATGTGGAAAGTCTTTGGGAAAATCATTGTTCTGTTGGAATTGTAGGTCAATCACCATGTGCAACATTGCTGGATATATCTATTTCCCTGTTCATTGTGTTATGTTCTGATATTGCTATGCAGGCCACCGTCTTGGTGAAATACTTGATGGCCGATATGAAGTTGCTGCTGCACACGGGAGGGGTGTTTTTTCAACAGTTGTACGGGCAAAGAATCTAAAATTTGGTAATGGTGAGCCAGAAGAAGTAGCAATAAAAATTATTCGTAATAATGACACCATGTGAGTGATGTTTGCTTACTGGGTATCATCATTAAACTTTCTGCTTTGGGGTAGTGTCTCTTACTCATTGTTATATCTCTGATGTCGCGCAGGTACAAGGCTGGTATGGATGAATTGGTCATATTAAAGAAATTAGTTGGTGCTGATCCGGAGGATAAACGTCACTGTGTTCGTTTCCTTTCAAGCTTTAAGTACAGAAATCATCTTTGTTTAGTTTTTGAATCTCTTAATATGAATCTGCGTGAGGTTTTAAAGAAGTTTGGTCGCAATATTGGCCTTAGGCTAACTGCTGTGAGAGCATATGCAAAACAGCTTTTTATTGCACTGAAGCATCTCCGTAACTGTGGTGTCCTGCATTGTGATATAAAGCCTGATAATATGTTGGTATGCTATGCTTTTTTTATTTTTAGATTGTTTCTTTTTGTATTTTGTTTATTTTCGAGAAGAAATTTTCATTATCCAACTTGGTTCCTCATTTTCTTTTTCTGCAAGGTGAACGAGGCTAAAAATGTTTTGAAGCTTTGTGATTTTGGCAATGCCATGTTTGCTGGTAAAAATGAAGTAACGCCATATCTCGTGAGTCGCTTTTATCGCGCCCCTGAGATAAGTAAGTGCGCCCTTCATATATTTTTTGCATTACTCTGAAATACTTTTTCTGAGTGTCTTACATTGCCTGTTGGGCTTTTGAATGTTCCTATGCAGTACTTGGCCTGCAGTATGATCATCCATTGGATATTTGGTCTGTAGGCTGTTGTTTGTATGAATTGTATACAGGGAAGGTTCTTTTTCCAGGGCTTACAAACAATGACATGTTACGGCTTCACATGGAATTGAAGGGCCCCTTTCCAAAAAAGATGCTCCGAAAGGTAAAACATTTAATGTTTATTTAATTTTCTATCATTCCTATTTGGGTGTTATGAAACGTTTATACTTTGGTATAACTACAAGTTTGTTTTGTCTGTCATTTTCTCTGTTGCAATTTTTGTTTCTGAATGAACCCTTTTATATGATCTGTACTTACAGTTGAATTTATGGTTTGAATGAAATGGTTGTGTTTGTATTTATCTGCTTGTTATTTATGATCTTCCTTGCAGGGAGCATTTACTGAACAACATTTTGACCAAGACCTGAGTTTTCATGCCACAGAGGAGGATCCTGTAACAAAGAAGGTCAGTTATACCTATGATTATATGTTTAAAAGTTCTGTAGTCAATGTTAGAATGGATGGATTTTTCTGAGTCTGAATAATGGTTGTAATATTGTTCCCTAGACCATAAAGCGGATGATTCTCAACATAAAGCCGAAAGATATTGGAACAATCATCACTGGCTCTCCTGGGGAGGATCCAAAAATGTTAGCCAATTTTAAGGATCTTCTGGATAAGGTCTTTATCTTGGATCCAGAGAAGAGGTTGACAGTCTCACAAGCATTGAACCACCCATTCATCACTGGCAAGTGAACAATGTTGCAAATTTGATCCTCGAAATGATATTCACTGATATTTGTACATATTGATCCAATTGATATCAAGGTTCTAATCATTTGGCACTATTTATCTCTCTCTGTACGGCCCAAGGAGTGCCATCACAGTTGTCAGCCTGTTGAAGTGAAAAAGTGATGTCCCTACAGGCGCACACTTAACCGGCGGTTCTCGGTGGAATGTACTGTTTCTATTGTAAGACAACTTGCCGATGGCAGTTTCTCTTTGTGTAGCTGTATTTGTACTTGAAACATTGCTTTTGCAAATAAATCCATGGGAAAATTTATTATGAGTTTAGTTTTGTATTCATTTGGAGAAGATAGACCGGTTTTTTCTTTCTCTGCTCTTCTATTTTATATTTCTACTCTTACTTTTCTTGCATATTTGTTTGCTTAATATTCTTTTCATTGATGCTGCTCAGACCCTCCTTAGTTTTCACTATTTGTGCAATTTCATATTTCTTTGCCATCTCATATAACTTCCTTGAATTCTGGTGATTCTAATTTAATTTCTCATTCAGGAGACGTAGCACGGGTTTGAGGCTTACCTCCCATGCTTAGATGCATAGAAGGAACCCAGGAGAAGGTATCTTGGTTTGTTTATTGGGAGATTAAATTCACAGTCCTGGAATGAATTGTGATTTCCATTAAAAATTATTATCAATTATCAATGTCTATACAATAGCTACTGTGTGTGATGGAAATATATTAAGATGAGCTATAGGTCTTTTTTGAGTCAAGAGGAAAGTCAATGGTTGTTGGTGCTGTCTGAGAGTGTCAGCTCTAATTTGTTGGTTTTTGAGCTAGGTGCTTTAGTTAGGGGGAGTGGTTAGTGTTGAACCTGCATCCTCATCCAGATGCAGGTGTCACTAGGCAAATGCTTAATTGCCACTGCCTTTAAAGAATTCAGTATAAAGAGGATAATAATTACCTAAAACTGCATTTTTTGGACTTCTTTCTTGGTCTTTTCACTCATGCTTGAGTCAGGCATATAGATAACTTATCGAAATAATTGCACTTGAGAATTTCTCTGTGTCTGATGGCTTGTATTCTTTTGTTAGTTAACATTTATTTTCTGAAATTTCCCTTTATGTATCCTAATGGAATAATGTTGTATTTTATCCATGGCGGGTCTTTCTGGAGGCATTTCCACTGGATGTTTGGCTGTGTTCTTGAAGCAAATTCATACATTGGTGAGCACTTCTATTCGAAAAATTGTTTTATTAGATTTGTGGCATGGGTCAAAGTTGATGCTGCTTTCATATGAAATTTTAACAGTTTTGATTACCTTTTTATCCTTTTAGGTAATGTATCTTGATCCTGCAATTTTTGTAAGTATATGGAAGTTCATTCCTTTCTCATCTTTGTCTGTTTTAATGGCATTGGTGGTCAATGACATCCAGTTTTCTATGATGATCCTTCCTAGTTCTCATTTCTGCAACTACATTAAGAGTTTCTGCAGTGTTTTCAATGATGAATATATGTGGTGTTTGGGGCGTAATTTTCAGTATTATTTTCTGTGCATATGTTGTTTTTTCGGACTTATAAGCATGGTGTTCTTGGCAATGTTCCCCATGTTTTGCGATGTCCTAAATGGGATAGATCCTCTCCATTAACCGGAAAATTCCATTTGGAGAGATGGGCTCATTGAATATAATAATCTTATTTGTAAAATAAAATTATTATAATGAATGTATTTATATCTCTCCAACTTGAATTTTCCAGTTACTGGAGAGGACCTTTTCCTATCCTAAACCCCAACATTATCATATTGGTCTTTGATCTGTCTCGTACCTTTTTCTTGACAAAGCATATAAATTCCCTGTTCCATTTATTTTACAGATTAGAGTAGGGTATTATTTTTGAGTAAAATTCATTTCTTGAAACAGTCTTTGCAGGCTACAGAGGTTAATTTCACAAATTGCACTTGTGACCTTCTACTAGTCACAGGTTGAAGCTGTATGTTTGTGTTTTATGTTTTGTGTGTGCGCGATTCACAAATTGAACTCGTGACCTTAGTTATAATGGCCTATGTACAGTCAAACAATTAGGTGTCTCTCCTCTGTTAATTGTCCCCTCTTCCTCCTAAAGTACATTATCCATTCTTTCTCTGTTGACTGCACCTTGTTCCTTTCACTACCACCTTCTGGAGCTGCAACCTTGTCCCCTAAGGTTGACTGTTGGGAACTGGTTCTGGAAAGTGGTGGTATCTTCTAACGTAGCTTCTTCATACCCCATTTGCCCGTTGCCACTGCTTCAAAACTTGGTGCACCTGCTGACTTCCCCTGACTGGTGCGTTCTGCTAGGCAATTTGCAGGATGTAAATGGTTGAATCTACCAGTAGATCAGTGGGGAGCTCAAGTAACTGTAGGTGAAAGCAACTGGTGCAATGCTCCAAAGTACCATAATGACTGAGCTTGGGGTGAAGTTTACCCGACATTGGCTGAGGGCTGGTGGTGGGAATTTCCATAAAGTGGTGGTTGTGCTTGTGCTCTGCTGAGATGCAGTGCTATTTCCCTGTCCCCCAATTCTTGGTTGACTATTTGCACTAATGTCTCCCAGGTGATAATCTTGGATTAGGATGGGGAGGGACGCCTGTATACTATCTCAAAAGGGGTACAATTTGCACAACACTAGTCAGCCCAATGGAGAAATTCGCAGCAAGGTTTCAGTTGTTCTGCAAAACATTGTTAATTGTAAATACATCGCTAAAATGCAATCAAGGACCTCTGTTTGCCCATCAAACTCCACCCCTTGCATTTTGATCGACTATCGCCAGAAACTACTCTTGATAGTAGAAATTTTGATCGACTATAGGCACTCCATGTAACCATGCAATTTCCTCGGTAAGTTTTTTTTAGCAATGGACCTGGCTGAATATGAATGTTTCACAGCCACAAAATGTGCATACTTACTCAAAATTTCTACTATCATTGGTCTGGAGTCAACTCCCCTGGTCGTGTGCAATTTTACAATGAATTCGATATTAATCTCTCCCCATCTGGCATTTGGAACGAGTAGAGGTTGTCACCATTCCATTCGTATAGAAGCGAAAAGTGTAGTTTCCATTCCTTGTATTCTTTCCCAAATCCCAATAAAGTGATTGGACCAACCTCATGTATGTTCAATAAATCTTCATATGGATCTCTTGGTGGTGTGGCATTCATGCCGTAATCTAGGATTCTAAGGGGAAAGCCAGAGAGCACCTTTCTGACCTTATAATACAGTCTCCCTTGCTCCAGAGTAAAATTAAGATCGGAATTTGGTTGCTAATGCAAATTCCTCTATTATAGCTTTTAAGGCTGGATCCACTTGGATCTCCTTTTCAATCTGGCTGTAATCAGGCCAGAGAGGGCGTGACATGGCCTGGATTTTCATCTCTTCCCTTTAATCATCCACCCCTTTGTTAGAGGATATACACTCAAGCTTGTATCCCATCAATCTTTCCACCCGATTCTGCTGATTTGGATGGTGATTCACTGCTCTAACAGTAATGGGACACTTATCTGGAGTTATTGCTTTATCAAGGGTCCGGTAATCCACATAAGATCTCACCTTCCATCCCTTTCCTTTTCTCTACCAAAATAATCGGGTAAAATATGGACTTTTGCTTGGTCAAGTAACCCCTGCTGATAACATCTTATCAACCAATCTTTCCATCTGATTTTTTTCTTTCTGGTGGGGATATCTGTAAGGCTTCGCATTCATGGGATCAGTGCCTGTCTTTTTAGGTACTCTAAGAAAATATATTGCTCTCATGGGGGGTAATTCTATGGTTCTAGAGAAAACTGCAGAATAATTCTCTAATAATGTTGCCAATGATGCATTTTGCTCTACTGTCAGGTCCCCCCGAGTCAGTTGCCTCACCCTCTTCCTGTACCATTAAATCCACATAATAGCTTGGGATTCTACCCCAGTCATCTTCACAAGAGCCCTGGAAGAAGCTCAATTGTCGGAAAATTCTAGGTCCCTCCGATTTGCTCGCCATTGATGTAATTCCATGGATAATGTACTCCAATTTGCTGTTATCTTTCCTAATACCTTGACCAGTTCAACAATATATGAAGTCTCCTTTAAATTCATGACCCGCCTTTTTTTGGTCAAACATGACCTGCCATTTGAAACTCAACTCGGTCGAACTCTACACTGCAGAGTTAGGGTGATGACTGACGACGAATCATACCCAATAAAATTATGGCTTGTTCCTTTACCTCTCAACATTCAGATCGGTTCATTATTCATTGTGCCTGGACTTTTCTGTTTTGGGGTTAGGTGACCCTACCTGCCAAACACATGGATAACTCCAACGACTGTCTGGTGATGAATTTATCTTCTGTTCTGCTGCTTTTTCTTGTTAATGGTAGCGATCTCTTTATTTTCCTCTGTTTATCCTTTGATAGAATGATAACCCTCTCGTGTCTCTCGGTGCAAACTAAGCCCGACATCAAGAGCATCATATCTCCTTGTTCCTTCTATTGAAGTGATGTTAAGGTGTTAAGTGCCTTAGTTCCTTGGGTCTGCTGAGTCATCAACCTTCGTGAGAATCCTAAAATTTCAATTTCCTTTTCACCGTGTTTGCTTAGTCATCAGTTGTATACTAGCCACTGTGCCCCTCCAAATTCTGATATTTGCTTCATGAGTTGCCTATGCAAAACAAAATTTCCTCACTTTGCGCATTGCTTGGGTTCTCCCTTTCATCCTTAGCAAGGCCAATGCACTAGATGTATCTTTTGGGTCACGCTGTTCTTCTATGACTCCTCATTTCTTCTATAAGATAATACTTGAGCAACTACTCATTTGTCACACAGGCAACAGTACCAGCAACTATGTTTTGCTACAATATCCGAGATTATATCTAAAAATTTCTAAAGCCTTCCATACTAGATTCCATCTCCCCCAATTTTTTTGGTCTGGCAGGTCGTACCAAAACTGTTAGGTCACTTAAATTGTATCTAAAGATATTTTTATGAGAAACAATAAAGAAATCAATCTATTTATGGTAGATAACTCCTTTCTCAAGGGATAATTCCTACTATCTTTTGGTTATTTCACACAGAATTTCTCCCCTCTTCTGAATTTTTTACTTTACCTTTTAGATTCCTTACTCCCTTACACTAACCTGTAACTCCTTCCCGCTACTTATAGCTGCCTATTTACAATCTAAATGAATCCTCTACTAAAAACTCTCTTCACAGTCCCTTCTTTCTCATAGAGTGCACTATCTAATCTTTTTCTGCTGACTGCACCTTGTTTCTAACAGGGTCAGGCTAGTTTCTACTTTTGATTCTCAATGTAGCCTTGTTTTTTACTGGATATGCGTGTCTGTTTAATATCCTGATCTCATAGATAATGGAATTGAAGGGTCATTGATGTTAGTTTGTTTGCATATATTGATGCGCATATAAAAACCTTTTGCTCTTTTTTTGAATGTTTTATGCATTGATTATAGGTTTTACTTTAGGTTTCTTGTTTTAGTAGTGATATATCTCCTTGGGCCATTGTCTGGGGCGTTTAAACTAAACTATATCTAAGGAGTTCCTTATTTGATAGCTGCTTAACCTACGTGATTCATATTTCAATAACCTGACTATCTAAACTTACTAAATTGTGCAACATAGTATATGTTTTGGTCCATTGTTCATGTGATGACAATATCCTTGAAATTTAAACCGCAAGATTTTTCTAAAATCCAATCTATATTTAGAAACAGGATTAATACCGAGCACTTTTGTGTTTAATAGAGGAGAATGTTTGGTTAAAAAATTTTGTCACGTGCTGGCAATTTTTCCTTGAGTTAACGTGCAGACTTTCAATGGTTGATGGAGTCGAGCTGCCTAGTTTTAAACCCGAAGTTTTTTTTTTTTTGTAAAAAAACCTCAAGATTTTTCAATAAATAATTTATTTAGAATGAGGCTTCTTGCATTTTTACATCAAAATATGTAAGGTATATAGAAGCAATCTAGGGGAAAGTAGAAAACTGTATAACCTCTTACAAGATTGACTCATTTTGTTCTTCTGAACATTCATAAATGATGCAATAGAATCAGACACCCGACTCTCATTCTTAGAGGTGATTGAATTATTTCCTTGAAGAGCAGTATTCAAGTATCAGAGATGCTTCTCTTTTACAATACCAGACACGTTTAGCTCTCTAGAAACAGCAAATATCTTATGCTTCAGGCAAAATAGACATGTGTTCTGATATCTTTAAGCGATGAGCCAATGTTGAACTGTCACTCAGACATGCTGCTTCTTCGTAAGGACACGTTATGTGCTTGTCCTGATGTAACTTTATTTCTTGTGCTTTTGAACACATGAAATTCACTCAGTAGTGAATAAATTGTTTAGTCAAAATCCTGTGTTATTATTAAAATACTCGGGGTATAACCGATTGCTTTGCTTCTAACATGACAAATCCTATGTGGCCGAGATACTATAACATCATGTATAGCATATGGTCACTTGTATGGATCATCATATTATGTTGGAACAGGTACTAAGGCAACCACTAAGCTAGGTTATATACGATTTAGGGCAAATTATGGTTTTTTACGTCACAAATAAAACGAAACAAATACTTTTTTTTTGACGGGACGAAACAAATACTTAGATGCATTGAATAATAATAATAATAATATTATCTGTTGTGGTGGTTGTTTACCATTTCCACCCTTATTAAAATTGACGGTAGCTATAATGGAAGTTTTCCAAAGAAATGGGAGATGTGTTCGAGAGATTTCCAATTATTTTTTTATAAGACTTGAGATGGATTCAATGCTGAAGCAACCATTATAGTTGTTGTCAAAGGACTTTCGTGAGTTTTTGTTTCAATACTTTAAGGGTTTGTTTGATGGCTGAATGACGAGGTAGGATATGATAAGTTTATTATATTTTGAGTCGATTGAATGTCTGTTGAGCCAATAAAATATGTTAAGTTAATCTTGCCTTAATTCTATCTTGCCTCTAATTAAAAAGCTTATATTGAGTTTGAGTTGGGTTAGAAATTAGTTGGACATGATAAGAAAATAATTTCTTCATTTAATCTTATAAAAATTTATATGAAATATAAAAACAATGAAATCTAAAAAAATTATTAAAATATAAAATTTAAATTTGACGTTAAATTAAAAAGAAAAAAATTAATACTTCTCCTAAAAAAATCATACTTAATTAAAAAATAATGTATGATTATATGGCAAGCGTAATTTTTTTATTTTGTATAATATAAAAACTAAAAATCAATTGATTTTAACATAAAAAATTTTAAAATATGTGAAATTTTTTTTATTAAAAAGTATACAAATAGAAAATTAATTTAAATTGTTTAATAAATGAAATATATTATATTACTATTTATTAGTTTATCTAAAATATCTAAAATATATAATAAAATAACATATGTTATCATTGTATTTAAAAAAAGGAATAATATAGGTTATCTTGTTTATGTTGTACTTATCTTACGGGTTTGTTGAAGCTACTGGGTTTGTTGATACTACTGGGTTTGTTGTGCTTATTTTACGAATTTGGGGTGGGGGGTGTTTTTAATTGCATGTTTGTGGAGAATTATAGTGGCCTTGAGAGGTGTAAGTTACAGCTTGTATTGTGGTGAATCACAGTGGATGTGTATTGATGTATGTTTTGGGGCACTAGATAGCAGAGACTAAAGTGCTTAGTGTCGGAGTTTGTCATTCTTTACATCAACTCTCCAGAGTACTTCTTTTCCTCTTTGGGTTTTTTCCATTGGGTTTTGGCCCCTGGAAGTTTTAACGAGGTTTTGTGTATATGTAAAAGGTTTGGAGTGCCTCTCGTACTCCATTCATTAATAATACTCTTTGACTTATCAAATATATATATATATATATATATATATATATATATATATATATATATATATATATATATATATATAGCGTATATTATGAGAGGAATTTCTTATTGCATGTTTGTGGAGGATTATAGTGGGCTTGAGAGGTGTAAGTTACGACTTGTATTGTGGTGAATCACGGTGGGCGTGTATTGTTGTGGTATGTTTTGGGGCAGTAGATAGCAGAGTTTGTTTAATAGAGACATACCACAACAATACACGTCCATTTCTTAGTGTCAGAGTGTGTCATTTTTTACATCAACTCTCCATGGTACTCCATTTCATCATTGGGTTTTTTCCTGAGTGATTGGCTGTTGGGTGTCATACCCTACAAAACTTAGTGGATATGAGAGTCATCACCTAGTATATATCGAATAGGGGTGAGCAAGACCCGTCCCAATCCAAAGACCCGTCCCGTCTTCGTCCCATTTAACCCGCAAAATATCGGGTTTGCTCAGGTCTAAAGACGAATTAGGGTCTAAAGAATTGGCCCGATCAAAATTTAGGGACGAGTTAGAGTTAGGTATAACCCGTCCCAACTCGTCCCTTACTCACTCATTACCACTAATTGTTAACTCTATTACATTGTTGATGAGACTTTTATAAATAAAATATTCAGTTTGAAATCTACGTTAGTTTAAGTGGAAACCTTATTGAAAAGTACTATTGCAAAATTCATGTTTTGAGTTTGAATACATCATGAAATACTAAAAAAAATCAAATTTCACTTCTAACTTATAGTCATATTTGAGTGATTACATTATTATTTTGTTTCAATTGTCCTTCAAGCCAATTCGATCTCGTCCTAAATAGACCCGGTCCTAATTTGTCCAAAAGAACATCAGATTTGTTCAGGTCTAAGGACGAGTTGGAGTCTAAAAAATGATCCTGTAAAAATTTAGGACCGGATTAGGGAACAATATAACCCGTCCTAACCCGTCCATTGCTCATCCCTAAAATCGGAGGACTCAAATCATATATTTTTTTTCAAACATAGATTATTTTGATTTAAAGTTTAAGAAGACATAAAAAAATACGGAAGTTATAGAAGTGTCTAATAATTTAAACTAATATAAACATTTTTTAAAAAATATATAAAAATGAGAGCTTGAAGATTGGGGACCCTGTCAATTTGAGACGTAAACTGAACAAAAGATGAGGTCAAAAAGAGATTTATGAAGTAAACTCATAATGGTTAACCATCTATGAAGTATCAGATACACTGATCAAGACACTAAGCCAGTAAATGAGATTTAACAAGAAAAACAAGTTTTACTAACCCAACTGAACATAGATTATTAATACAAATTGGATTGTACAGTTTTTTAGTTTTTCAAGGACCATGCTTCTACTCTTCTTCTTCAACCTGCATTTTTTATATGCCTTTTCTCTAACTCGATACCCAATCTAAATATATGGCGTGTGATTTTGTGATTTTAAATTATTTTAATTTAATTTATTATAATTTTGTGATTGGTTTTGTGATGAGCTATTTTAAGTTTGTGCTCAAACATTTAATTTCTCTTGATTAATTAACACGATCGATACCCACACACTCAGGGATCTATGGCGTGTAGGGTGCTCTTTTGACGAATGTGCCATCGGTGGGTGGATGGGTCTTACAAGTTACTGTACTAGTACACTTTTGCTTTTGCAGGTTTAAGGAGTTAAACATTACTTGATGGAACATTCATTTCGTGTTTATTTTCCCTTCCTTTATTATGTTTTTCTGCCGATCAATTTTTTAAGCACAGCTTAATAGTGAAGCCTTCCTTCTAGTACATACAGAAATTGTTTTGTTTTTAAGACTTGAGAGGAAGTGGATTCGAATCACTTAGGGTGTGTTTGGATTAGGAGAGAGCGAGGGAAGAGAGAAAGAGGTGAGAATTAGAGTAGATTAGGAGAGTTGTTTGGTTTAAGGGAAAGTGAAGAGAAATAGGGAAAATAGAGTGGTGCTTCTTGGTTTGGTTGGAGCGAAAGAGAGAAAGAGAAAGAATACTAGCTTTAAAAAGACAAAAACACCCCTATGTGTTTGATTTAAATTTTTAATTTAATTGACTTAGTATTTTTTTGACAAGTAGTATTTATTTTAATTATTTATTTAAATTAGCTAAGTATTTATTTTAATTTTCTAAATAATTATTTTAATCATTTAACTTAATTAATTACATATTTATTTGAGCTATTTAATTTTAATTTATAAAGAGTCACATCCTATAAATTATAATAATTGTTATTCATGGTATTGTCAAAAAAAATTGTTATTCATGGTGAAAGTTATTTAACCGAGGACAAAATGGTAAAAGTAAAATTTAAGAGTCATTTCTCTCCACTTTCTCTCCACTTGTGGAGAGATTACAAAAACCATCAAACTAATCATTCCTAACTCTCTATTTCCTATTTCTCTCCTTAACCAAACATATCAAAATCACTCTGGCTTCCCGTACTCTCTCTTTCGTCTTTTACCTCAAACAAACACACCCTTAAAGTGTTGGTTTCGAGTTTACAAGTGCCAGAAGAAATATAGTTAGAAGGGGAGACACACTAAAAATGATCTATCAAAATTCTTGATGGATTTTAGAAATCGACGGATTAGGATTCTCTCATTTTTTCCAAGTCGAACCTTAACCAACAAACATGAGAAAGAAAATGAGAGTTAAATTTTAAAGAAAAGAGGATGATGTGTTTTAATGGTGGAGATTAAAAATGGAGAAAAATGAAGTGAAAAGTAGGATGGAGAGGTTCCAAATCTGTAATCAACAATGCCGATAAATACTTTACATTTATAACATGGTAATGAGCAAAAGATTGAAGTCATCCTTTTTTTGGTAGAGAAAAGTTTAGGCGAGTTGGGCTTCGGGGGCTCACCAGAGTCAGGGCGGGTCTCACGACTCTTTGAAAGTTTAGGCGAGTAGAGGTACTTACAGATCATCCACCAAAGATATCCTCACATCGACAGCGAGAGTAAAACCCACTCCTTTGTGGGGGAATGAGCTAACTCTTTACCAACTGAGCCAACCATCATTGACAACTTCTTACCAACTGAGCCGACCCGCGCCCTTGAAGTCATCCTCGTTCCACCTTGAAAAAAACAAATTATGTGTTGTTCTTTTATTAGGGAAAATTTTTAAAGTAAGAGGATGATACCTCTGGATTCTTAGACGACTCCTTGTCGCTAAATCACGTGTTCTAAAATTTAATCCCTATCAATCCATTATTCCCAGATATACTAATAGTAGCAAATTTACATTAATAATACTAGTGAAACATATCAAATGACATGAGTTTAAGATGCTATATTTTTAAAAGGGTTAAATCTATTTTTGATCTATAATTTTGTTTGTAGTCCCTATAAAAATTGTCACTCACTTTTATTCCTATATTTTTCGCTGTCTATATTTTTAGTACTTCATGAGTTTTAATAGCGTTTATAAGCACCATAAAAAAACTCAAAAAAACGCTATTAAAAATTATGAGGGGCTAAAGGTATTGGCGGAAGAAAATGTAATGAATAAAAGTGAGTGAAATGTTTTAAAAAAACTAAAAATAAAATTCACAAATTTTTTAGAACCAAAATCATATTTAACTCTTTTTAAAAAAACAATAGTGTATCGGTATAGATAAACCATCCATACACATCATGATCGTATTAGATAGTACTCCACTCCTCTATATTCTGTTGCACTAATTAATTAATTTCTATCAATTGTATGAAAATTCTTGTCAAAAATCAATTCTATGAATATTATTTTTCTTGACAAAGATTCTATGAATATTATTATCTTCCTTCTTTAGATTTCTTTCCGCGTAGTCCAATGTTTTTTAATGTGATTAAATAATTCTTAGTTTATTGTGAATCGTATTTTTTAGATTTTAAGTTAAAATTCATTGCTACTATATTTTCATAAAATTTTTAATTTTTTAAATATTTTTTTAAGTAAATGAAAGGGATATGGAGCCTCGTTAAAACATTCTGATGTAAAATCCTCTTTAAAAAAAATATCAAGAAGGAAAAAGAGTAATCCCCTTAAATTTTATTGATAAAAAAGAGAAAATAAACCGAAGACAAAGGGGGACTAGACCAATACCCATGAGCATAAACAACATTATAGAAAAAAATTCCAATAGAGGTATGCAAAAGCATCACTATAATGACTCTAGTCCCAACCAGGTTTGGACCAAAACCATTAACAATCATTTGCAGCATACCAAAAAGAGGAAGAAAAAGGAAAACTCAATCATCAAAGGGAAGAATCCCTAGAAAGAACTTAGCAAAACCTATTGCTAAACAAGCCTAATCTATTCTTAAAAAAATCCTCAATAATGAAGTTTGGAATAAAATCCCACAAAATAAAACCACTTAAATTAGTTCCATAACCTAGAAACTTATTGTCGCAACTTCGCAAGCATGATAGTGTGCATCGTAGTAGAAGCTCATTAGCACAGGAATTTTTTTAAAAATAATTCTCATGTTGCATATAATATGCCCGTGTTATCATTAGGGGTGTTTAGTGGTTCGGGCAAATCCAAACCAACCCACGATCCAATCCAAACCGATATGTTTGGTTCGGATATTTTTCGTGTTCGGGTCAAAATCGAACAAATCCAAACCAACCCGTAGTTGTTTGGATCGGGCAACGGATTTTAAAAATCAAATCCGCGAACCCGAACCAACCCATATTACGTCATAACAATTTTGTAATTTTAGATGCACACGATTTTATTTGCTTAGAATTTTTACCTTAATAATTTATGATTAAGTTGTAAAATTTTAATACTATGAATGAGAAGACTATTAGTGGATTTGAATTTGATTTCGTGTGATTTTCAATTTTTTTAGCTATTTGAAGTGTTGGAATATCATAAAAAAATGTTTTTTTTTATATTTTCGAAAATTAATATTTTAGTGAATGACCCGTGAGCCCAATCCAAACCAACCCGTCCAATATCGGTTCGGTTTGGTTCGGATTTTGGAGGAAAAAATGTAAAATCCGAACCAACCCAAACCGAATAATTATCATTGGTTCGGGAAACGGATTTGGTCAAATCCGATCCAAACCGACCCACGAACACCCCTAGTTATCATATACTATTACTATTTGGTACAACTGTGATATTCTCCTAAACAGGTAGAAGTAGAAGCTTAAAATTCTAGTATCTGCATCGACATGCTTCTCCGCAGGTGTTCACGATGTAAATTATCTGACTCTAAAGTAAAATTACATGCGATTTGTTTTGGTTCGGTGGCTTTCATAAAAAATCTGAACTAATCCGATCCGAACCAATGCAGTTTGAATTGGTTCTGCTTTTACAAGTGGAATAACAAAATTTGATTCAAAGTTATATTAATTTAATTTTAGATCCAAATATTAAAAAACAAAATAATAATAATGTGATTAATATTTTTTGATAAATGCGATTATTATTTTATTCATATACAAACTAACAAACTTAAAATATAGTAACATTAAAAATAGAAGCCAATTAAAAAAATTAATATGCAAAAGTTGTAGAAATAATAACCTCCAACATTATTATATGCAAAGGCAATGTGTGTGTTAGTGTGGTATGGTTTTTTATTTTTTTAAGAATATATAATAATATAAGATAATAATACATACGGTTACCAAGTGGGTGTGGCACAAGTGGTAAGTTGCTTGGGAGATGTCAGCCCTTAGAGGGATTAGTCTCCACAGTCGCCGTGGAAAATACCCGAATTTACCCAAAAAAAATACATACGGTTTGGTTTGGATCGGTTGTGGAAAAAAATCATCATCCAAACCAAACCAACCACTTGAATAAAAAAATGACTCAAAGTCCCAAGCACATTCAAATTGATATATTAGATTTAATTTGGATCGATTTGCGATTATGGTTTGGGTTGATTTGGATTTAAACACCTCTACTTCTCAACACAAATCTAAACATATCTCTTTTGATCAAAAAAATCCAAACATATATATATATATACTACTAAGTAATAATATATGCTTATAAAAAAACTACTAAGTAATAATTAATAACCCGTTTGTAAAAAAGAAGGTAATAATAACCCAGACATCCAGCTTGTACTAGGCATAGATCAGCACACTAGTATTTGTATTTATCTTTTATTTAAATTAAAAAAAAAAACAAAAACCAGATAACTTCTGTATTCTTTTTTGATATTTGAACATGAATAAATTTAATTAGAGATTATTTATATAAATGTTATGTTCTAGTAGAAGAGAACATGTAACCCTTGCCGTAAAAAAACATATAACAAATAAGTTCCAAACTTACTGTGCAAACAATATGGATTTTTAATTTTCGTCAAAAAAAAATATGGATTTTTAATAATTACAAGGGTATTTTGTCGTGAGACGACAATAGACGCATGTATAGAGAGACTGAACATGGATCCAAACGTTTGCTAATTGGTCTACACTGTCGTTATAAAAATTTTACATCACCAATCAAAAATCAACTTATGGGTGAGAGCTTTCAGGGCAGTTGAGATAAAGTTATACATTTTTATAATATGTCATTTTGTAATTTACTGATATTATAAAATGGCCGGGCATTGATTGTTAGTACGGAGAAATTTTGAAGAAATATAAGAAAAGTACTGCCGAAAAGTAGGGATTGATAACCCCACATCATTGCTGTGTGGGTTGAAAAGTCAAGTTGCACTTCCCGTTGGTTTCGTATCGTACTAACCAACATTTCCCTTATAAATTATATCTTACACCCACGGTGTATATAAACATGATATGTGTTTATATGAGTTTAATTGATGTACACATACATTGTGTAGACTTTGACAACTACAACTAATAACAATTCATGTAATGATTGACATATAAGGTGATTTACCAATTGACTAACTTCTTTTTAATTATGTGTCAACTTGTAATTGGTAGATAGGGTTTTTTTTGGTTGCAAAAATTTAGGGTGAGGGGATGACGCCTCAGTCCAAGGGAGGGAAGACCTTCGGGCTCTTTGCAAAAATTTAGGGTGAGGGGATGACGCCTCAGTCATGCTCCACTAAGCCAACCCCTTGAGGTTTGGTAGTGTTAACACCCAAAAATAATTAAGTCGTGGGCCGAGGGCTGAGAGGAAAAGGAGGAAAGGATTAGGGCGCCGAGGCAGGCCACTAGACAAACCCAGAAGATATTTGCTGAAGGAGTGGACTCAAGGGAAAGCCTCGAGGCAAATCATGATATAAACTCCCCGAGGAAGGGGTAAGCTCGAGGGATAGTGAACGAGGCCGAGGGAGAGTAAGTCTCAGCCTATAGAGTACCACGGCCATGATGGCTCGATTGCCCAGGTTTGTGGCTGCAGGCCGAGGACAAGGGTCAACCGAGGAACTGAATGGCCGAAGTAAGGTGGGAGGAAGCACGTGAGCAGAAGAACGTGGGAGCAATTGAAGATCAAACGAAGGAGCGAAGCCTTGAGGAGTGGAGCGAAGGAGTTTTGCCCCATTAACCGTGCTGGTGGGATCGTGTGTAGTTACTTCGGTTTCTTAGGGCTTAGGAGCAATATTAGACGTTGATCTACGATTGATCCAACAGTAGGTAAATGTTGGCTCGCATAGTGGCCGACGAGGGCCCATGTATATATATACGAAGAGAAACAATTGTACAGGACACACATTCATCAATACAAAATATATTTTTCTCAGTTTTATATTCTTTTATCGCACTTTACTTTTATCTTTATGCATTAGACCAGTAGATAATCCAATCTTCGCGTCCCTTTCACTCAACCTGGCCCTTTTTAGAGGAGTCAGGAAACCCACAGTTGAGAAGCAGAGTTCCCTCCTCGACGCAATTGTTTGAAGAAGAGAGGAATCAAAGACTATCCAAACCTCTGGCCGATACCACGGCTAGGACCTAAGAGTTTGACGACATGGATAGTGTAAAACACTTATGTATTTATATTAACTCCATTCTATACTTATAAAATAAAATTTACCTTACAAACTTCATTCGGAAAAATAGAATTCTATATTGGATATAAGTTATACTATGATAGAAATTTTTACATTTTAAGGTGGAGAAAGGACCGTTTTGTTGTATGAATGAATTGTCAATTTGGTGGATCACCTTTTCTTTCTTTGCTTGGATCTATGAAATATAATTATATTAATAGAGATGTCATTTTCTCGTTACTTTTTCTTTGCCTTTGATTTAAATCTTATAAAATCAATTTGATAAATAAAAATATTTACAACGTCAACCCTTAAAAAAGCATGATAATGTGTTGTTTTATGATCGATTGATATTGTAAAAAATGGGATGTATATAAACTTTATCAATATCAAAAGTAATTTGTAATTAATTATCCAAGTGCACTGAATAATATTTAATTGGTGAGATTGATTTGTAAGGAAAAAGGTAATGGTGAGGTTTCTTTCTGGGAAGGTGGCAAATGAGAGAGAGGGGGCCTCAAAATGAATGTTGACACGCTAACCGCGTAATATAACAGCACAATTTCTCAACCGTCGCTATTCAAGTCTTCGCTCATAAGAAAAGTACAATTAAATTTTTTTATTAAAAAAAACATTTAATATATATAATCAACTTCTCGTTGGAGTGATTTCGTTGTTCAGTTCTGCTCTGCTCTAATTATTCTTATCGTTCGTATTCAGCACTATCCAGCAGCAGAGCAGAGCAGTTACTAACGGTTACGTTACTGATATGGGTAAGAAATTAGATGCACTGCTGGGTAGAACCTTCAAAACTGAAAAGTTCAAACCAACCGTTAACCTTGCTATCTCTCGCCTTGCTGTTCTCAAGAACCACCGTAACGCGCGTCTCAGACAATCCCGTTCCGATGTTCTTCAACTTCTTCAACTCGGTCAACATCAACGTGCTTTGCTTAGAGTCAGAAATTCATGATCATCATCATCATATAATCAAATTTATATGTTGTTTCTTAATTAAAAATGGATTGTAAGTTGTATTAATTGTTTGTGTACTGTAGATTGAGCATGTGATAAAGGAGCAGAATATGTTGGATGTGTATGATGAAATTGAAGGATACTGTAATCTCTTGATTGAAAGAGTCCACCTCATTGTACAAGAGAGGTTCGCGTCTCATTCCTCAATTTCAATTCTATTCAATCATCATCATCATCATTGTTGATTTATTTGTTATAGAGAATGTCCCGATGAACTAAAGGAGGCAGCATCAGGAATACTCTACTCGGCATCCAGGTGTGGTGATTTTCCAGAGATTCAAGAGATTCGTGCAATTCTCACTTCTAGATTCGGTAAAGAATTCGCTGCGCGTGCTATCGAGTTAAGGAACAACTGTAAAGTCCATCCCAAGGTATATATATATATATATATATATATATATATATATATATATATATATATATATATATATATATATAATTTATATCATGAATTCAATTTACTCCTATAACCCAACAGTGTTTCAATGAGATGGTTCAAATCCAGTACGAAGAATACAATAGCCCTAAAACTCTTAAGGGTATGTTTGGGAGGCGGTTTTGCGAGGGAAGGGATTGAAAAAGATTAGTCTATATTTTAATATGTATTTAAGATTTTTAAAAATTAAAAGAACAAGTTGATAGATATCAATATAACATTTTTAATCACACTTGATTTATGTTTAGAGACATTTTGTAGTTTCCTTAACTCTAAATTGAAAAATATGTCATCCCCTCCCTTCCCCTTGCAAAACCCCCTCCCAAACATATCCTTAAGGGAGACTTTTGTCGTTATTTGTAGTTCTACCTGGCTTAAGTGATTAATCTCTACAATTGCGCGAAGATACCGGTTTATTTACACTAAAAATCTACTCCTATAATCTTAATTCTGCCACTGCATTCAGTTCAGCAGTATTTATTTATAAGCTTCACATTTCAGCCTTAGCACTATAATTTGTTTGGATTTATGATTGTTGATTAGTATAGAGTTTGTATAACAAGCAGAGCAACTTTTGAGTGATTTTGTTTTTCTGGGATATACTTGTATTCTTATATAGTCTTTCATCTTTTCTACTTGAGTATTCAAAGATAGTCACAAAGCTGTCAACTAGGATGCCAAGCTTAGAAAGCAGAATCAAACTACTCAAAGAGATTGCTTCTGAGAACAATATTATTCTGCAGCTTGAACAAATTTCAACTGTTATAGATGAGGTAATGCAGCAAAAATGTTACAACAATATTATTGTTTGATCACACTTGTTAAAATATAGTTAATGAGTTTGTTGTCAATGCAGGAACAAGAAACAAATAAGGAAAAGCAAAAGCAGCAAGAGACTGAGATAAGGGAAGAGGATAATGGAAGAAAAGATGATGAGTTGTCTGATTCTTTTAAGGGAAGGAGAAAGTATAAGGATGTAGCTGCTGCAGCACAAGCAGCATTTGAATCAGCAGCATATGCAGCTGATGCTGCTAGAGCAGCTGTCGAACTCTCACGAGCCCAATCACATGATCCTCGTGATAATGATGATGATGATGATGGTGATAGTTCAAGATCTCAACCAAGGAAAGTGTTTGATGGACATGATTCTGCGAAAGTTGGGTCTCCATTGGAAATCAAGGAAATCCTCACTGAAAATAAAGGAGTCGAAGAATTTAATAAGAATGCAGAAGAGCTGGAGAGGCCAACAGACATTTCTAGTTCAAATTCAGATGATGATGATGAAATAGTTGTTTCAGTGGATGCAGAAATTGAGGATGATCCTATTGAAATTAACGCTGATCCTATTGGTATACAGAATGCACCTTCTTTAGATTTGGAGAAGAGGCCATTTTCAGTGAGGAGTACTAGACATGTACATGGTTATTAAGGATGCGTGTATTCCATATTTGAATTTTTTGCAAGTACCTAAGTCTAAGCATGTGATTATGCATTTCATTCTAGACCTGAATAATTTTTTTTGATTTAAATAAGTTTTTAGTGTGTAATATATTCATTTTAATTCTTTTGGTCCTTATAACTATTTTTTTTCTGTTTTAGTTCCTCTAACATTTTTGTGTCATTTTTATTCCTACTATTGGGATTAGTTTACTCTCTTAAGAAGAGAGATGGTTGGCACAATTCCAGTTAGAAGATAACTCTTTATGGAACCCTCAAAGTCACCCAACCACAAAAAGACCAACAACTTCAACCCATAACTATGTTTTAATTTTTTTTGCTCAGTGCTCAACTGCAACTTTCTACCTATGGTGAACGAGGCTTGCAAGATTCTGGATTATTTACCTTGTCAATCATGGAATAAGATAGGACTTAATGGACAAGGTCTTACCCAAAGCAATAAACTTTTCACTATTCTGCTTAAAAACCTTTCATGGAAAACCCAATGGGACAAAACCACAACAAGAAAAAAAGAATACAGTTTTCTCCCCCTGTTTGAAGAATCTCTTAAGAATATACATGTAACATCCCCAAAGTGGCTAATCTCAATATATTGAGATTAGTGAGTATTGTCAATTAAATTCTATTTAATGAGTCATGATAAATGATCTAAATGATATCACTTTGTTGATTTTAATCCGCTTTATTGAGTATTTGGTGATCTATTGATTGAATTAAAATGAGTAATGGTTGAGTGTTAAACTATGTTGCATTGGGTAGTGCATTAGTAACAATTGGGTGCAATTAGCTTAGGGGTAAAACTGAGAATTCACTCCACTTAATTGAACCCTCGACTGGTCATTTATGTTTCCTCACTCCAACACCACACTAAAACACAAACATTCACACCACTCACTCACATTTCACTCAAAACAGAATTTTTAGAATATAGAGAGAAGGGAGAGAAAAGAGAGTGACGAGAAAGAGAGGAGAAGAGGAGAGAAATTTCCACTTCAAATCAGAACCCTCAACCTCCATCTTCATTTCAACTTGAAAATTTAGAACCTTTGTAGAGTTGAGACCAACATAATGCTTCCTTCTTCCACCATTTCATCATCATCTTCTTCTTTCATTTTGGAGCTTTGCATGTGGGTCTAGAGTTCCAAGGAAGTGAAAGTCTGGTTGCCTGCAAGTTTAGGGGGTTGATTTACTCAAGTTAGAAGCCACCTTGTTGATAGAAGTTGTTAGCAAAAGGTGTAGAAGCATATTTTCGATTTTGGGGACTAGGGTTTCGATTTGGAGTCTGGGAGTGATGTTGGGGCTTCAAGTCTTGATATCTTGCATATTGTTGTTGTTTCCACGAAATCGAGGTGAGTTCTTCGCTTTTAGTCATATATTCACTCTGAATGTATGTATTTTGAAGTTAATATGTTGTTGATATATGTGGTTGCTGAAGTTGTGATGATTGGTGATGCTAATTGATGCAATTGTTGAGTTGAAAATTCTGTATGAAACTTTCTGGACATAGGTTCGGTTCTTGTGAATTCGTGAACTCCCTAGTTATCCAAATTTCATGTGGTTTATTTTGTTAGAAACTATACTTAATTTCCTTTGTTTTGGCACCGGTTTGAATGTTTTTGGGGGTGTATAACTGGAGAAATTGTAGTCACAAGTCAGGTCAAAAATCTAGGACTGTTCTGGGTATAGGTTCGGTATTTCAGTGACTGGGAACGTTTTACTGATTGAAAAATTATGTGCTTGGTCATTTTAGAAACTAGATTGAATGATCGTTAATTTGGATCTGGTTTGGTTGCATTTGGAGTTGTGTTGCTCAAGTTATAGGCTCCACATGTTAGGGTAAAATTCTGGGGACAATCTGGACATAGGATCAGTGTTTTGGGTATGACGTTTCATTTGAACTCATTTTTGATTCATTGGAAACTACACTCAATTTTTTTCGGGTTAGGCTCAAGTCCCATGTCATTTGACTGAGTTTTGATAATTTTAGAGGTGTCACAAACTAGGTCATGGTGGCTGTCCTGCTTTCTGAACCTTGTTGCTTATTTACTGAAACTGTACGAATTGGCCCATTATTTGGCAAAATAACAATTATAGTCAGGAACTAGACATTCTTAGATTTCCATAGAGGAGTCCTTTGCTAAGTTTCGGTACCGTTTGATAGGTTAATTAATTCACCGAAGTAGAGGTATGTTTGATGGAAATTCTGACTGATAAATGCATGTGTTTGTAGTTGTTTGGTTGCTGGATGTTTGTTTCCAAGTGGTGATATTCAAGCTTCTAAACCACTTGATATGTTGTGGTTTAAAAGAGGATTGATTTGATTGTTACGTTTGAATTTATTTTCATTGATTGTGATGTGTTGGAGGTCACGGTTAAACGGTTTTGTGTTGTGTTAAAATCCTTTTCAAAAATACGTGTGAGAAAACTATCTAGTACATATATAAGTACACCATAAATGAATTAAAGAATGGTTGATGTACTTGGGGTCGGTGTCATGAACCAATCTCAAGGCCCAAGAGGTTAGGTTAGTGTGTTCTATTTATTTATAGAACACGGGTTCCCTATATGTATCGTCGTAGCTTTTATATTATATAAGTCTAAGGCGCAGGGGGATGCATCATAGGTAAACAATAAAAGATACTCGGAGCATATTATGGTAAGGGAGTCACGAAGAACTCACTGAGATCATGTAATCTCACCCCTCATTGTTGTTGTTTTTCAGATAAGCAGGTTAAGTTAATGAAGGATGCGGCAAGGAAATGATCCAAATTCATGGAGTACCTTGAAGTTAGAGGTGTAGCATATTATTTTTGTGCTAAGTCTCATTTGAGGAGAATTATGTATTAGGATATAAGTATTCATGTATTCGTAAACTGGATTAAGTTGTATGTTGATTTCGATAGGTCTTTTGAACTCAGTAATGTTTTTAAGTATTGAACAAGTTTTTGTTATATGAAAATCCTATCAATGCGAGTCTTTAAGGTTATTTTGTTAATCCAAATTACGGATGCATACTCTGAAAGATCTAAAAGGTAATATTCTGGATTTATCACCGGTTAAAAATCTAGGATCTTACAATACATTTAGATTTTCTCCCCCTGATGCATATGAAGCAATATACTTCGTAATATATTCTCCTTTCAAATGAGATTCATAGTTGGTATTATCTTCGGGGTTTCTTCCTTGAATTGTTGGTATTCGAACATGATATGAGGAAGTGATAACTATAGATTGCTATGTAGATCATGATGATGCCTCAATATCGCCATATGTAAATAATCATATACTTCAGAACTGGCTTGATCTGGACCAGAAAAATATCTTGTATCTGCATGGTTAATTTGATGGACATATATTCATAAAATAATTGCTTCAATTCCATCGTAAAAATATAAAATAAATATATCTCACTTTGTTCTAATGCATTTTGGTTGGTGATAAATTCTATCTCACTAATATGTATCAAATAATATTATCACATCAATCCATATGATATCTAGTAATATGTGCGCACTAATTTAAAGTCTTCTAGACCAGGACATTGATATCTTCTTGAGACACACATCATGTACTCAATAGAGATGTAATTTATCATGATTCAATTAGCTAATTGATCGATATGCAGGTCGAGACAAAACTTTGTTTAGGAGCAATATTTATTTAAGATATTTCTCTATGTCTTCAATCCTTCTAGAATTTTCTATTTAGAGATCAAACAGAGAGGTTCAACCTCCAAATCCATCAAATATAATTTGAGGTCCTTCATATCAAACTCTTTCTTTAAGCAATTTAAAATATGCATTGAGATGATTATACCACATGTGTGCAGATAATATTATCCCATGGAAGGATTATTTCAGTTGGAGTAATCATCTCAAGAGTCCAAACAGCCAATCTTGAAAAATTAGATCCTTCTGGGATCCTCATATAATCATGACTATCAAATAAGCCATACAAAAAGTTGTAACACATCCATCGTTGTATTTGAGCCTTTCAAAATTACTTGCATTCACTACAGGTGAATTTATCTTTGAAATCAAATGTTAAGTTTGTGCGAATACTTTTGAACATCGAGTCTAACTAGATTCACATCTTCGGCTGTATTGACTATAGGTCGGAAAAACGTTTTTCTTTGCAAAGCAAGTTTAATTCCGCTTCAATTGCATTTTCCTATTTTGGCCAATCATTGCTTAAGTATTGGTCATATAATTAACTTTAAATGTCTAATGAATGGTTCTTCAAGACCATTTTATGAATGAACATATGCTATGTGATGTTCAATATAAATTCTAATAGTCATCAAATACTTATCAGGTGCTTTCAAGATAATTCACATGATAAGCTTTTACTCGAATTAGTTGAGCAACAATCTCACAAACTTCTGGTTGTGAGTTGATGACAATTATATATATGTAGCCATTTAGTTGATGAATCAATTAAAATAATAAAACATCTAAATAGTCCACGTGATTATTGATTTACAAATATCACCTTATATAATTTTTAGAGATGCAGAAGGCTTATTCCCTCAAACTGTCAACTTCCTTTCGGAATTAGTAATAACAAAGATAAATGGATTGAAGAATCGACAAGATCTTCATTACATGTTTATATAAATTTTTAACTATTATTATCATTATTATTATTATTATTTTCGCAGCATAATAGACCCGGGATGGTCCAACCGGTCTTGCCAACAACAAACTTATTATGATCCATAAACTTCTGGTTTAAGGTAAGTCTCGTGATATACAGACATTGAATATTTTCTTCATTTATTATTCCATTTGGTATACCCACTTAGATGAGTATCCTTGAAACTTAATTAGTTTCTATGAGACTTGAGAGAATCTAATACATTATCAATGTGTAATTTTGTTTCTTTAAGTAACAATACAATAGCTCTTCTAGTGTCCTCTATTGTATTTGCAAACTTCTGGTTGCAAGTTGGAAATAAGTACACATGCTATCATATGGTTTGTAAATGGTAAAACTATGTAGACTATTAAACTTCACGTTTAATTTTTTTTCTTTCTATAAGTGCATAGCAAACTTCTCGTTTACTTTAGCAAAATTTTAATTGCATTCATATATATATTTGAATTGACAATGAATAAAAATAATGTATTAAACTCTATCTTATTCTTATTCTAATTGTCATTTTTTCTGTTCATGAATTTGAGTTTCCAAAATTTACCTTTAATTTCCGTCCACTTGTTTTCTTTTAAAAATTTCATCGAGCAGTAAATCGTTCTAATATTATAACTTTTGTTGTAACCCAAACTTTTAATTTGATTCATTCTCTTCTGGAAATGAAGTTTAATTCATTGAGTGGTTTGCGATTATTCTATCATTCACAATATCACATAATCTTGATTAAAAATATTATTGAAAATATTTTCTCATTTGTGCTACTCAAGGAGCATATTCAAGTAAACTTTTCTTTATATTCCTTTGATTCTATTATACTAAGATCAAATAGATCATTTAGATTACAATCATGGTCTAAAGATTCAGTTCTTCCAGAACCTGATCACAAATATTTCATTAGTGATGATCAAGAAAAATCATACTTTCTAACTATTTGTTCTCCAAAAATTATACTACGAGTTTATATGATTACCATAATTCTATGAACAATCCTCCACAAGTTTCTAACTATTTTCTTAGTTTTTTCAGTTCTTTGAGAACTATATAACAAGTCATCACAAAAAAATTCTTTAAGCAATCCTACAGGGATTCTTGAACATTTTTTTTTCCAGTTCTTCAAGAACTATATCACAAACTTTCATACTTTGAGCAATCCTTTTAGGATGCCTAAATGATGAATTCTCCTAGAATTTATCAAGAATAGATAAACATGATAGTTGTCCCTATGCAATCCAACATGGATGCTTGAATATTGAATTCATCAAGAATAGACAAACATGCTAATTGTCTTTATGAAATCCAACATGGATGCTTGAATGTTGAATTCTTCAGGAATTCATCAAGAACAGAAAATGATAACCATAGTAGCTAAATTATAATTCAGGTGGTCTGACTTTCAAATGCATTTTTTCTTATATTTTCATCCACCTTTCTTATAAAAAAAAGGTTTTATAATTCCCTGGCGGTCAAGCAAAATGAGATGTTTTTTTTATGATATGCAGAGAAGAAGGAAAATAAGAATGCATGAGACATGTTTGCAAGAATAAAAAAGGTTTTTTTTGGATTTTTTTTAGGGAAATGAGAAAAATGTATTAGTGTTTGTTTGAATGCAGGGGTATGAAGCTCCTTTATGTCCTACAAGGATTCCTAAGAGAATAGGTCTAAGGTTTTTCTATTGAGTGAACCTTTCAAAGGGTAGCTCTAAAGGGTCCTAAATAAGGTTCCTAGTGCCAACGACCCCAGTTAAGAATACTGATCCCAACAATAGGCAAGCTATTAGGAGTGACAGCATTCTCAAAAGAGACCAAACTCTAGGTGAGATTTTCGTGACCACCCAACAGAACGCACATCCAGTAGGCCATCACTATGCAGTATCGTTCTAACTTAGGCTATGCTCCAGTCCGGGTATAGGACTATTCTCACGTGTGTGCAGACGTGTGATAGTGGAGTGTGTGAAGGAGAAAAATGTCAATTATACCCCCAAGCTGCAAAACAAACAAACACGTATACAAAAATTGTCTTCTATCCTAAGGTTTACATATCACATAAAAGAATATAATATGCAATAAAAAATAAAAGACAAGAGAAGGGTAAAAATAACATTAAATTAACAAACAAATTTTACAACTAACCAGATTAGGCTTGGCTCTCTTAATAAGTCCCCAGTGGAGCCGCCAGCTGCAGCGACCGAAAAATCCGAGAAAGGATTCCTCGAAGGTTCAAAAATGAAGCCGTAATTATAAGGGAAAACATTGGTAAATCCCTGTTGGATGGATAAGGGTCGTTGAGACCAGATTTAGGTTCGGGAGTCGGTTATGCGTGGGGAAGGTATTAGCCCCCACGACATCCTTCCTAAGGAAGGTTAACTTCTAATTAGTTGTGTAAAAGAATGTTAATTTGAAAATTGTTTATTTTACCCTTTTTTATTTTGATTTATGAATTAAAAAAGAAAGAGATTTTATATTTTTGAATTAAAGAAAAGAATTATTTGAAAAGGACTAAAAAGGTTTTTTTAATTTTTGCACTTGACAGAGGTGGGTCCGCCCTCTGCTCCTACGTATCTCCAAGTAGAGAATCAAATGCTACGTAGTTCTTGGTAGAAAAAAGTTTGTTGGTTGGTGTTTTTTAATATAGGGGTTTTAGGACTATGTGATCTGAGTTAATGGACGATTGTTGGTCTGAAGGAGCACTAGGGCTCTTAAGGACCATTGAGGGTCTGAAGGAGCGCCGGGGCTCCGAGGGACCACAGTTCATTTGTCCTAGAACGATGACTAATCCGGCCGTATGGCCGACTTAATCCCCTATTTTTGAAAATAAGATTTTTGATTTTGAAATGAAAGAGATGTGTTTGTACTTTTTTAATTTAGGAATTATTTGTTTTGAATAGGGATTTTAGGACCTGATCCGTATGGTTCACTTGTGGTCCTAAAAAACTGACTAACCCGATCGTACGACTGACTTAATTCCCTATTTATATTTTGTGTTTTTTTGTAAAAAAGGAATTAAGAAAGAAACATAATGAAAATTGTTTATTTTTGCGCTTGACAGGGGTGTGACCCTGCTCCTACGTATCTCTTGGTAGAGAATCAAAGGCTACGTAGTTCTTGGGTAGAAAAAGTTTGGTTTGTTTGTGTTTTTTAATTTACGGATTTTAGGACTTGTGATCCGTACGGTTCATTTATCCTAAAACGATGACTAACCCGGCCGTACGACCGACTTAATCCCCTATTTTTGAAGGTAAGATTTTTGATTTTTGGAAGAAAGCGATTTGTGTAGGGAGTGATTTTATTTGAATAGGTATTTTAGGACTCTTGAGCTGTACGGTCCATTTGTCTTAAAACGATGACTAACCCGGCCGTACGAATGACTTAATCCCCTATTTTGAAAATAATATTTTTATTTTTGGAGAAAAATGATTGTTTTTCTGTTTTGAATATGGACGAAAAGTTAACAAAGAAGAAAAAATGAAAAGTGCAACTAGTGAAAAATAATTATCATTAATATTTAAAAATAAACTAATTAAAAGAAAAAATAAAAAAAAAGGGAGGGGGAGAGAGAGAGAGAGCGAGAGCTTCGCTAGGACAGGGAGAGAATGTGTTTAGTGTTCTTGTTGAATCACTGCGGTGTCCTTTTCACTGTGGACATGACCTCCTTTTATAGTTGAAGGGTTAGGTAAATAGTGGACAAGTTGACTTGCTGGGCAAGCAGCTTGTTGGGCGGAAGGTTGATGCTATTGACACCCCCCTTTATTATTTTCGTTTTTTCTATTAGTTTTGATTTTTTGCAACTTTATTTTATATTTTGGTGATTATAAATGAAAGCAAAAATGAATTTTTTTTTGTAAAAGAGTTAAAAACTTATTATTTTTTTCAAATATAAAATGTTATTTTTGACTAAAAGACAAATCTAAAGAAGAACAAGTTGGGCCAAAACCCGATCGGAAAATTCTAACATAAGCCCAATAAAGTGAATTACTACGCACATGCCCAATAAAACGAGATAACATCCGAACACTTGGGACGATTAACACTTGGCGTGTTAACCGAGAATAATAAAGAAGGATCACTGGGGATCTGAAGGAGCACTGGGGTTCTGAAGGAGCACTGGGGCTCTGAAAGAGCACTTGAGCTCTAAGGGAGCACCGGGGCTCCAAGGGGTTGCCTAAGCCCTGAAGGACCACTTGGGGTTTGAAAGAGCACTGGGGCTTTGAAGGACCACTGGGGGTCTAAGGGTGGCCTTTTTCGAGCGGCCGTTAACAAGATCAGGTCTAGAACTGATCACGAAGAACGTCCACTATGTCTTAGGCTGACACAGCTAGTCTGAAGGACCTGGGGTCGGATGATCCGTCGGTGCTCGATGCCAACGTGCGATCTGGATTGATGCACCAATGGAGGTCTGAAGGAGCGCTGGGGCTCTGAAGGACCTCTGGGGGTCTAGAAGATCGGTGCTAGACTCGATGCTAACATTACGTCTTGGTTTGCTGAGATGGGATCAACGCTTGGAGCGTCGATTTTGGAGGAA
This sequence comes from Astragalus membranaceus, assembly GCA_039519185.1. Classification (NCBI taxonomy): domain Eukaryota; kingdom Viridiplantae; phylum Streptophyta; class Magnoliopsida; order Fabales; family Fabaceae; genus Astragalus; species Astragalus membranaceus. The sequence goes on from CM076847.1 coordinate 153,559,250, forward strand.
CAAGATATAGGGATCGACACTTGGCGTGTTTACCCGAACATACCTAATGAATGCATTTACCTGAGAAGGGAAAAACTATCTATATTTGGCATGTCTAATAATCCAATGAATGGTGTATGCGTGCATGTGTTGTATGCGCGTGCAATGATGGGTGTTTGTTGGGGTAGCAAATGAGGTGTAGCGAATAATGGGTGTTGAAGTTGATGGAATAATGAAGTTGTTAAACTGTGTATGCGTATGCAGATAAGATGTAATTGTATTGCTTAGATGCACGTATTGCGATGAAACGCATGGTTGCATGATGGAATGATTTATGCTTTGGTGGGGGTAATGAATGCAATGTGGATGATTTTTTTCTCTTTTGGCCTTTTTTTAATGAATGAATGAATGAATGTGCACACGTAATGCTTAGATGCAAGAGTTGTGGTAGACGCATGACTTGATGTCGAAATACAATGTATGGTGCAATGATTTATGATATGGTATATTAGTAATTCATGCAGATGTGTTTTTTAAATTTTGAGATGAGAAATGAGACTTTCAATGCGAGAAGTAGAGAGATGAGTATTTTGGAGTCATCATTTATTGGAAAAATTAGATTGATCTAAACTCAAACTTTGGCAATCTCAAGATTGTTATTTACAGACACTGATGTGAAAAAGTAGTTGACTGTATTTGCAGACTTGCTTATTTTACTCTTCCATTATGATGCCCCATGATGACCGAAGCTTTAGGTCCACAAATTAACTAGGTGGATTTTCAGTATCACGCTATTAGCTTGTGTTCTCTCTCATTGAAGCATTGTTTAGTAAAGATGTATAGTAGTGCAAATATAGGTGAATGAGTCAGTTAACTTGGTTTTAGGTCTAGGGTATGGACATATGTGGCACATGAAGGGATGAAGGACATGATTATTGTCAAAATCATGAAAGGTAGGTTCTCTCCAACTCAAGAAATGTGGGACTGCCCCAATTTAGACTTATGATGACGGTGAATGAATGACTTGCCCCTGTCTAGTGATGACAACAACTAGGGGTGTAGAGGAAATGATGAATTGGGAATGTCATGACTTTGTAACGAAAAGTGGCATGCAAGAGATTTTGTCTCAACCCATGGAGTTTGGTGTTGCCCCAATTATGACAAGGACAAAGTTTCCCCAACTGAAGTAGCATTGTGAAAGGGTTTGTTTAGGGTAATGGGTTGAGAAATGGCCCCAGTACGGTTTTGTGGATGTGAATATGATAAGGGAATGAGATGGGTGTATGGAGAATTTCCCTAATTTTAGGTGGAGTGAAGAGTGACGGGATTGCCCCACTATGGAATGACATTTCAAACGGTTGCTTTAAGTGAGGTTGTGAAATGTGGCAAAGTTAGGGTAATGAGCTAGGGAGGTGGTCCAATATGGCTATATGGATTGGGTATGATATATGAATGAGATGGACAATGACTAAATCTCCAAGTTCAAGTGGTATGGATGATAAAAGGAATGGGCTAGGGTAATGGGCTAGGGAGGTGGTCCAATATGACATTTCTCTTTTTTCTTACACTATCTTTCTTACTTTTCACTTTTCTCTTACACTCTCTTTCTTCATTTTTTTCTCTTTCTTCTTACACTCTCTTTCTTCCCCTTTTTTTTACTTTACTTTTAATTTTCCCATAAATAATTATTCTCTTTCTTTTATCACTTCACTTTAATTTTTTTTAACTAAATTTCTAAATTTATTCAAACACTACTCTATTCAAATTACCTATAAAAATGTAAATGAGTCACACTGAAAAACAAAAAAAAACTATCACATTTTTGGAAAAATTATCACCTTAAAATTTTAATTTTTCTCTTCGAAATCTGTTTACACTCTTATTGATAATCTACTATCACCTCTTATTGATAATCTACTACCTATCTTTTAATATCTATTATAATCAACTAAAGTAATCAATTCAAACTACAGGATAACTCCAATGATATATACAAATCACGAGATAACTGCACTGATATATAGAAAAACACAAGATTAATATTTGTCATTGATAATTAATATTTTTGAAGACTACTATAAACCTACTATGTAAAAAACAATAATATTTAAAGACTATTTAAACTACTGGTTAATATTTAAAACAAATATTTCTTATTGATAATCTACTATCTCTCTTTTACTATCTACTAAAATATACTAATCAACTAAAATAATCAATTGAAATTACGAAATAACTGCATTGATATATAAAAAACACGGGATAACTGCACTGGTATATGAAAAAAACACGAGATTAATATTTGTCATTAATAATTAAATTTTTTGAAGACTACTAGTACAAACCTACTATCTAAAAAACAAGAAGACTTAATGACTATTTAAATTAGTAAGTAATATTTAAAACAAATATTTCTTATTGATAATCTAATACCTAACTTTTACTATTTACTATAATCTACTAATCAACTAAAATAATCAATTCAAAATACGAGATAACTGCACTGATATATAAAAAACACGGGATAACTGCAGTGATATATAAAAAACACGAGATTAATATTTGTCATTGATAATTAATATTTTTGAAGACTACTATAAACCTACTATCTAAAAAACAATAATATTTAAAGACTATTTAAACTACTAATTAATATTTAAAACAAATATTTCTTATTGATAATCTACTATCTCTCTTTTACTATCTACTACATTACACTAATCAACTAAATTAATCAATTGAAATTACGAAATAACTGCATTGATATATAAAAAACACGGGATAACTGCACTGATATATGAAAAAAAAAACACGAGATTAATATTTGTCATTGATAATTAATTTTTTTGAAGACTACTACTACTACAAACCTACTATATAAAAAACAGGAAGACTTAATGACTATTTAAATTAGTAATTAATATTTAAAACAAATGGGTTGTTGAAATTGGCCTACGTCTCGTCAGCAGCTTCACGGGAAACATGCGCCCGTCTAGGAGGTTTGGGGTCATCTGGGATCCCCTATACAAAGTCAAACTACCTGACCACATGATCAGGCAGATACGACATCATGCACCCAACATGACGTACAAACCCCCTAAAGTAGCATAGCGGCTCCAAGGGTCGGACAGGTCTGTGATCTGTGTATGGGACCCATGTGAGCTCATCTAGCTTAAGATGATCAAGCGCTGCCCGATAATGAGACACACACCCATTAGCCTTTTTGCAGTCCCACTTCTTAGCCCGTGGCTCCTCTTCAGAATAATCCGACTGCTTCCACTTAGTGCCAAAAATTTGTCCCTGGAAATTTTCAAATATCCAGGCCTGAAGGAGTGTGGCATATCCAGTAATCTGCCTACACTTTGGTACTGTGGCATCCTTCAACTGGTCATATAAGTGAACCAGGGCCATACCCCCTAGGTGTAGCTGCTAACCTGGTCAAGATCAATAAGTAACCCAACGTAGACAACCTTGACCCTGCTACCAGATTTATCAGTAAACAATGTAAACCCCAGCATGTAAAAAGGTAGGTACTGGCAGCTTCCTGAAAGCGACCCTCACCGATGGCTGTGGGGTAGACCCTCTCCTTCAACCACTTAAGATTTACAGTGACCCCTTTATCAGGTATATGAGCATATGCATCTTTAGGGTCTGCACCCAAATAGTCCATAAGTAGTTCTTGAGTCTCATACTTGGATGGCTCTGGCATGTCATAAAACTGGCCCATGATGGGGATATGCAGCAGCTGAGAGACGTCATCCAGTGTGATCGTCATCTCACCTACCGGAAGGTGGAAGCTGGATGTCTCTGAATGCCATCTCTCCACGAAGGCATTCACCAACCCAACATTAATGTTGGCGAAGCCCAAATCCCGAAGGGTATACAAACCAGAACCCAGTATGTACTCCTCAATGTCTGCATGAATCTCAAACCCCCTCAGATTGTGGTTGTGAACCCTCAGCGGCGGACGTTCCTACATTTATCAATATAAACAAAATTTGGTAAACCCTTAATAATTAACTAAACATAAAATCTTTAAAAAATAAATTAAGTAATTATAAACATACCGTCCCGTTCCAACACAGATCTGTCATCTGGACCTCCCGGGTACGGGAATGTGGCTGGTGCAGAGGCTGAAGGTCTCGATGAAGACGGCTCACCAGATGGCCCAGCAGTATCAGTAGCTGAAGCTGGGGCAGCAATATCAATGGGGTCACTAGATGGCCCAGCCAACTCAGCAGCTATAAAGTTCCCAGCATCACGCTCAATGTCATCATATCGCAATGCAGCATCAGCATGCGGTGGGATGGTTTTTCCACGTCCATGTCCGTGTCCACGTGCACGTGGATTATTCTGAGCATTCCTGTTGCAGACGGACACCGTAGGACGAACTCTCTCATCATCATCCTGTCTCTGACAAGAACTACAACCACCCCTTGTCTTTGCCATACTAACAAAAATTAAACAAACTGTTAGAATTCAGAAAATTCTAAAACAGTGTAAAACAGTGTGGTTCAGAAGTTCTGCGTCAAACCAGTTCGGACCACACTGCATCGAACCAGTTCGGAGGTTCTGCATCGAACCATGCAAAAACAACAGATCAGGCAGCAAACTTCACATGGTTCGGAGGTTTTGGGTCGAACCCGTTCGGTGGTTCTCCTCCGAACCATGCGAAAACCAGAAAAACAAAATTAGAATGCGAAAACGAAGGAAATGGTGGTTACTTGTGAGACCGTAATGCGACAACGAAGCAATGTGGGAGAAGAAGAGTGCGAGATTGATGGAGAAGAGTGTAAAATTGAGGGAGAAGAGAAGAGAAGGGTAGGTTTGGAGGTTGAAGAAGAGATGGAATGGGGGGTGTGTGTGTGAGAGTGAGAGGGAAAGGGAAGGGATTTGGTATTTTGAAGGAGGATTATTTTGGGGATTTTGAGAGTGAGGGGGTGTCTACTGAGTAGCTTGGGGGTTGTATGAAGTATCACCCACTTCAAATCCAAACTCAATTGCTACAGTATTTTGTGAGACTCATACTTCCTACAACCCCTCTCTACTCACTGGACACCCTCAACCCTCAAATATTCCAAAAATACCCTCATGTGAAATGCGCTCCCAAACCCCCCCTATACTGCATTTTTGACTGATACGGTACCAAAGTACCAAACTAGTTTGGTAATTTAGCACCGAGCCTGTTAGATTATTATGTCCCCCTCCAGATTTGGAAAAACAACTCTCATTTTTTATTTTAAAAAAATTGTCGTCATCCACCTATTGTGCATCTATGCCATGGAATCAGCATCATCCATGGGAATTCATATTTTAATCTTATTTCCTCTCCTCTAGCTGACTCTTAATAATGCGATTATCAATGTGATTTTTGAAGGGTTGGAATCCAAAGTTAATCAACATCAGGCTGAGCATCTGGATAAGGCATACCACCTATTCTCCCAAGAATCTTCATCAAACTCAAGGTCATGAAACCCGTTTAATTTAACTCATTCCCCTGGTACATCCCCTCCCAGATAATTTAAATAAGAGAGAGATTTGGGTGAATCAAGGTCATGAAACCTGTTTAACTTAATTTATCAGATTTGGGTGAATTGAAAAAGAGAGAGACTTGGGTACAGCATAGAGAGAGAGAGAGAGAGAGAGAGAGAGAGAGAGAGAGAGATTTGGGTACAGCAGAGAGAGAGAGAGAGAAGAAATTCAACAATATGATGAAGTCACACAAGTACGGAAGTTTGGTTCCGAACAGGCACGGTTCCAAACTTTTGGACCTTTAAAAATTCAGAAGTGGAGGGTGTCTGTAAATACATACGACCCAGTATTTTGGTTCCGAACGGGTACGGAACCAAACTTCCGTACCTGCGTAATCCCAGAAAAAAAAGGAGCGCGCGCGTTTCATTAATGACAATTTGGTCTTTTCACAGGGTTTAGGAGTGTCCAGTGAGTAGAGGGGGGCGGGGGGGTTGTAGGAAGTATGAGCCTTTTGTGATATATCAAAACTTGTAAAATCATTTTAGCATCTCCTCTTGCACCTGATCTGCTCACAAACCTTTTCTTTGTTTCTATGTTGCGGTAATCAAACTCTCTCATCTCTTCACTGGCTGTTCAGTTTTCAGCATCGATGGTTCCTCCTTTTCTGCGACCTAATCCCACACCATCTCCTCTGGCCATCAGATTCGAATCAAATAACCTCGGGGCCAGTTGGTCTTCAAATACGGGGAGATTCTAGACTTTCTGTCTTTTCTCCTACACCAACTTCGTGGGTATTTTGGTCTTTCTCTGTGGTGCCTCTATTTTAATCAGTGGTGGTGTTTTGTTCACGGACATGGTCGGGATTGTGTTGCTAGACATGGCAACAAAACCCGTGCCCGGAGGTACCAACCCGAACTCACCCCGATTTGACGGGTTTTCTCCGCTTTGACTGGGTTTGGGTTTTCCCCTGATATCAAAATACGGGGACGGGGCGGGTAATGAGGATATAGGTCCCCACCCCGAACCCACCCTCGAACCCGCCCCGAATGTACAAAGTTACAATATTACCCCTTTTATATTAGAAACCCTCCACATCTCAACTATATAAACCCTAAATTTCTTTGTTAGCGCCAACGTCTCCCTATATTACCCCTTTAATCTGTGCTAGAAGTTGGTTATGGAGCAACGAAAACAGCTGTATGGTTTTAAATTATTTTTTCAATTTACATAACTTAAGAAATGACAAATAATCAATTTACAATATTCACGAATGCATGATCAAGTATTTTTCAATGAACAATCAATATTAGGCTAAAGTGCTCTCGGGGTCTCTTATCTTTATTAAAAGTAACGATTTGGTCCTTTATCTTTTTTTTGTCCCAAATCAGTCCTTTATGTTTTAAATTTTTGACACATAAATCCTTTTCTGTCCCAAATCAGTCCTTTATGTTTCAAATTTTTAACACATAAATCCTTTTTTTTGACACATAAATCAGCACTGTTAACGGAAAAGGATTTATGTGTCAAAAATTTGAAAGATAAATGACTTATTTAGGACAAAAAAAGCATAAAAGACTAATTCATTACTTTAAATAAAGATAAGGGAACCCGAGAGTACTTTAGCCATCAATATTATGTTTTGCTCACCTAAAGGTGGCTTGGCTTTACCAAATTGACTTGGCACAGACCCACTTAGGAGTTGGGAACGCGTCTTTCTAATAATTTAATCTAATGCAACTAATTTAATTAATTTTTATCGGCTCACCAACTCTTCCCTTGGATATGTTGTCAAAAAAAAAAGACCCTCTGCCCTTTGACTTTTACTTTTGACTTCAAAACCTCTCATAGTATTCACATTCCTTCCTACCTTGGTTTGAATTGAAATACTAATGAAAGCCCATGGATTCGTCACAAACCGTGGGACACACATACACCTACCTCGTCAATCTTAATACATATATAAACTCTCCTCCCCTAATCCATCTCATCACAATCATCCACTCATTAATATTTCCTCACAAATTAACAAAAAAATGGGTCTCCTTCAAGTCACAAAACCACTCATTCTCACCCTTACATCTCTAGCAGCACTCATTCCAATCACAAAACTCACGTGTTCTTACTTTTCTACCCCTTCTCTTGTCATTGCTGGTGTCTTTGCTCTCATCCTATACTTATTTCATTCCATTTCCACTAAGCAAAATCTCCCTCCAAGTCCATTCTCTTTCCCTATATTTGGAAACTGGCTTCAAGTTGGCAATGATCTCAACCACCGTTTTCTAGCAAAAATGTCACAAAACTATGGACCCCTTTTCCTACTCAAACTCGGTTCAAAAAACTTAGTGGTTGTCTCTGATCCTAACCTGGCCACCCAAGTTCTACACTCACAAGGTGTAGAATTCGGTTCTCGACCCCGAAACGTTGTTTTCGATATCTTCACAGGTAATGGACAAGACATGGTTTTCACTGTCTATGGTGACCATTGGCGCAAAATGCGTAGAATCATGACATTGCCATTTTTCACTAACAAGGTTGTTCAAAATTATAGTAACATGTGGGAAGAAGAAATGGATTTGGTTGTGAGAGATATTAATGATAATGATGTTGTGAGAAGTGAAGGGATAGTTATTAGAAAACGTCTTCAACTTATGCTTTATAATATCATGTATAGAATGATGTTCGATTCTAAGTTTGAGTCTATGGAGGATCCTTTGTTCATTCAAGCTACCAAATTTAACTCTGAGAGAAGCCGTTTAGCTCAGAGTTTTGAATACAATTATGGTGATTTTATACCTTTGCTTAGACCATTTTTGAGAAATTACCTCAACAAGTGTAAAGACTTGCAATCTAGGAGGTTGACATTTTTCAACAAGTACTATGTTCAGAAGAGAAGGTAATTCATTCATTCATTCTTCTTAGTGTATATTTATTATTATATTATATAGTTTCTTTTAATTAATTTCCAACTATATTTATATAACATGCTAGTATTCAATTTGTACAGAGAAATAATGGCAGCAAATGGTGAGAAGCATAAGATAAGATGTGCAATTGATCACATAATAGATGCTGAGATGAAAGGAGAAATAAGTGAAGAGAATGTGATATACATAGTAGAGAACATTAATGTTGCAGCAATAGAGACAACACTATGGTCAATGGAATGGGCAATAGCAGAGTTGGTAAACAATCCAACCGTTCAAAAAAAGATTCGTGATGAAATATCAAAAGTGCTTAAAGGGGAAGCAGTTACAGAATCCAACTTACACCAACTACCTTATTTACAAGCAACAGTGAAAGAGACATTGAGACTACATACACCAATTCCACTTTTAGTACCACATATGAACTTGGAAGAAGCAAAACTAGGTGGTTATAATATTCCAAAAGAGTCAAAGGTTGTTGTGAATGCTTGGTGGCTTGCAAATAACCCATTATGGTGGGAGAATCCAGAGGAGTTTAGACCAGAGAGGTTCTTGAAAGAGGAAAGTGGGGTAGATGCTATTGCTGGAGGGAAGGTTGATTTTAGATTTGTGCCATTTGGTGTTGGGAGGAGAAGTTGTCCTGGCCTTATACTTGCATTGCCAATATTGGGATTGGTGGTTGCAAAGTTGGTGTCAAATTTTGAAATGAATGCTCCAAATGGGAAAAAGATAGATGTGAGTGAAAAAGGAGGACAATTTAGTTTGCACATTGCTAATCACTCCACTGTGATGTTTCATCCAATCAAGACATGATTTGGGTCATACTAAATACTTTGCAAGTCCCAGCTCCAATCCTTTCATTCAAGAATTTGTTTCTCTTTCAATTTCAATTTCAATTTCAATTGTTTTGTGTAATATACGTTTCTCCATAATTCAATCAAAAAAAAAATATGTTTCTCCATAAAAGTATTCGCAATTCTGTTATTATTACTTATTATCACTATATTCATTAGTATAAAACAATATTTTTCATTTTACCTAGTTTTATAGGGTCACAAATCTGCCTTATTTAGCGGGCTTCCCCTCTTAAATAGTTGTTATAAGTAGAGATTTGGACCATCTTTAGTGACTAGAGGGTCCAACGAAAATCATCACCGTCCAAACACCTTTACACCGCATGTGGTAATGGAAACGTGTGGTGAGATTTGCACACAACAGACGCAGGATGAGCAAAACATTGGAGATGATCTGTGCGCTATGAGTAGTGAGTAACCTTACCCTACAACCTATATTTTTTAGGATGAGTTAGGTCTATTCTCAAATTCTATTTGAGATCAATTGAATCATTCACAAGTCTTTAGACGCGAGAGGGTGTATTCGAGTCTCATATGAATTAGTGATATGACATGAAGGTGGGTATAATTACTCTCATCGTGAAGCTAGCTTTCGATAATGAATTACACACATCGCGAGTTTCTAATAAGTTTACATAAATTTTAGACATAGTTGTATTTACTTCATTACTCCGTTCATCTTTTGACACTAAAAGTTATGTCATTTAACATTAAATAAATTAAGCAATACAAATAGGAATTTCACCAAAAACTTGAGAATAGATTGTGTATTGACTTTCCAACAATAGAGCACTACTAAAGAGTGTATAAAATTGGGAGGAGATTTGAGGCTGAAAATTTCAAATTATATTTATTCAAATTGATTTTTCTTTTTTTTTTTTACAACAAGATTGAAAACTTACAGTTAATATCAAAGAAAAATATTGAATAAAAAAAGTGCAATAAGGCAATATAGAAAAATTCAAAAGACAAAAAGGGATCAATGGCGGGTCTTGTGCTCTTCCATTCCATCGCTTGGCACTCCCTTCATTATCTCTCTCTCTCTCTCTTTCCTTCAAGTTCAACTATGTTCCTTCTCTCTCCTTTAACCGTTCTATCCAAAAATGCTCCCTACCTCTCCATCAACATCACATCACATCACAACACAACCAAAGAAAGAATGGCTGCGAGAGTAGGCTCATTCAGACACAGTTTTCTAGAGAAAAGTAAAGAGAGACTCCTTTGTAAAAAGGAATACCCAGATTATTTCGACCTCAACGCCAACGTCGATGACAATGCCATCCCTCCACAACGTTTCTCACTCGACGCGCTTTCTGCACGCGTCACCAGTATTCGCGACGGTTCACGTGATATCGCCACCAAACTTTATGAAATGGGTCGCTCTGATAGACGCAAAGTGGTCTTCGCCATGAAAGCTGGTTTATCTTTGGCTCTCGTTTCCCTTTTCATATACATTAAAGAAGAAACATTTAGCAAATACTCTATATGGGCAATCCTCACCGTTGTCGTCGTTTTTGAATTCAGCATTGGTATTATTCCTTTTTTCGTTACTTATCTAATTATCACGACTTTTAAATTTTAAATGTGTTTTTGATGAAAGAGTTTCTTTTAGGTGCAACACTTAACAAAGGGTTCAATCGTGCTTTGGGAACAATTTCTGCTGGAGTTCTTGCTATAGGGATTGCACGATTATCTGTATTGGTTGGTGGAGCTTTTGAGGAACTTCTTATTGTGATTGCTATTTTTATTGCAGGTTAGACATTCTTTCTTTCTCTCTTTCTTTCTTTCTTTCTTCCCGATGGTGAACACTTGAGATGCTAGCTAGCTCAGTGGCAAGAGCTAAGCGATTCGAATCCCTTGGGAGACAAGACAGATGTAAAAAAAAAGACCTTTAGTGTTACTTTGATTAATAAAATTTCTTTCTGATGTTGAAGAAAATTGAGGATTGATTGTGTAATTGTGTGTATATTGTGATGGATGCAGGATTTTTTGCAAGTTATGTGAAGTTGTATCCTGCGATGAAGCCATATGAATATGGGTTTCGTGTATTTTTGTTAACGTTTTGTATTGTGCTGGTGTCTGGGAGACATGGAATGCAGTTTTTCACAACAGCTTTTTACAGATTGGTACTTATAGGTGTTGGTGCTGGTGTGAGTTTATCTGTCAATATTTGTATTTACCCTATATGGTCAGGAGAGGATCTCCACAAATCGGTTGTCAAAAATTTCATTGGAGTAGCTGCATCTGTAGAAGGTTGTGTAAATGGGTACCTACAGTGTGTTGAATATGAGAGAATCCCATCCAAAATTCTTGTTTATCAAGCTTCTGATGATCCTCTTTACCGTGGTTATAGAACAGCAGTGCAATCCTCAAGCCAAGAAGAGACTTTGGTATTCACATTTCCCTCAACAACACACTTAAATGCTTTTTTTTTGTTAGTGTCTGATATTTACACTTTTATAATATTTAACATTGAAGTTAGATTTTGCATTATGGGAGCCACCTCATGGTCCTTACAAGATGTTCAATTATCCTTGGAGAAGCTATGTGAAAGTTAGCGGAGCGTTGAGACACTGTGCTTTCATGGTCATGGCAATGCATGGATGCATACTATCAGAAATACAGGTGAAGATTCAGAACCTCTCTTTTGAGATTTGAGATAATGCTTTATTATAGGATAGAATTAGTAAAATGATAAGCTTATCATATTCTATTGGTACCTCAAACAGTAGATTAAAGTAGGATATCATGTCTCCTTATCCTGACTACCAAATGGGCCCTTAATGTATATCACAGGCGCCTCCAGAAAAGAGGTTGGTATTCTTTGAAGAGCTTCAGAAGGTGGGTGCTGAAGGAGCTAAAGTATTAAGGCAACTTGGAAGCAAGGTGGAAAGGATGGAAAAGCTGAGCACTAGTGACATTCTATTAGAAGTTCATGAGGCAGCTGAGCAATTGCAAATGAAGATTGATAGTCATTCATTCCTTTTGGTCAATTCAGAGAATTGGGAAGCTGTAAGACAACAGTCTAAGGAAAATGAACAACCTGACAATTTGATTGATGTTAGAGACAATGAGAACAAGCAATCTGCTGGGATTACACCCAGCAATGAATCAGAATCCGATGATTATTCGAAACTTAATATAAGCATAGAGCGTTCTATGCCAGAATCCAGTTTCTCACAGATCATGAACAAGAGCTTAGCATCTTGGCCTCATCTCTCTTTTTGCACGGATGCCATAATAAATGAGCCAGAATCTAAAGTATATGAAAGTGCAAGTTCCTTGTCTTTGGCAACATTTACTTCACTTTTAATCGAGTTTGTTGCAAGGCTTCAAAATCTTGTTGATGAATTCCAAGATCTTAGTGAGAAGGCAAATTTTAAAGATCCCTATGATCAACCAATGTTGAAGTAGGGGGGTTAGTGGCACTTTGGACCCCACTTTAAAGGCGCCTTTTGTTTATAAAATGGAGGTTATAAAATATGGCAAACATAGATATTTTGTTTCATTCATTTAAAATAAATTGTGAAATTGTAAATGCATCTTGGCTTTTCCCCTGTTTAGTTTAAATTAACCCACTGTTATTATTTGTTCTATTTCTATTTGGGGAGATTCTTTATTCTCTATGAGCAAAGACAAATGCCGTAGCGAAACAAAAAGAAAGTCAATAACACATGCAATAATTCAATTGCTAAAAGCCTAAAAGAATCTGCATACTAAGGATCTAGACAAGTGATAAGTTTTCTCCCTTCTGAGAGAACACATTATATATATAGAATTTATGTAATTAGCATTAAGTTTTCGTATAATAAAAGTATAAAATAAAATATGATATTTTCATGTGGTTGTAAATTTACTAATTATGAAACATGTTCTATCTCAAAATGAATGTCGTTTATTTATTTATTTATTTTTATTACAAGGGGAAAAACTAAATTTAATTTGTATACTTAACATTAACTTGCCTTTCCACGTCAAAAAATGACGACGGCGGCGCCTACTCAAAAGTCTACGGAAGAACTGGATTTAATGGACCGAAGCACTAAGAAGTACAAGGGTGGTGATCACTCCTTCACAGGCCAATCTTCTGGCCCTGTGAAGTATGACGACTTGGTGGATCCGACGGAGGATGTGGCTGTAACCAAAGGCACTTCATATCGTGATGTGGTTTTAGGAGAAGGCTCAGAATCAGATAGTGAAGAAAGTTATGATGATGCTAGCGATGGTGTTTCTGATGATAACATGGAGGCTGCTGATGGAGATCCCACGCAGGTAGAAGTTCGGGTCAGTAGTGAGAAGTCCGTGGAGAAGGAAGGGCAAGCTGGTGGTGGTAAGCCCGACGTAGCACCGGAAGGGATTGAAAAACCTGAGGAAGGTGCAGTTGTGACAGTGGAGAAGAAGGTAAGGAAGTATGAATGCCCGGAGTTTATCCTCTCACCTAGGGAGGAGGAATGAATCCGGCGACCATGGAAGTTTGGAGTTATTGTCAAGTTGTTGGGAAGGAAGATTGGCTATAAAGCTTTGGAAACAAGGCTTCAGCAGTTGTGGATCAAGAAAGGAGTATTGCACCTCATTGATGTGGAGAACGAATATTTTCTTGTGACTTTTTCAAGTATGGATGATCACAAAATTGCACTCACTCAAGGCCCTTGGTTGATTTATGATCATTATCTTACAGTGAGAAAATGGACGCCAAATTTTCATCCATCACGAGAAGCCATAGAAGAGGTGTAGCTCTGTGGGTTAGAGTTTCGAATCTCCCCATTGAGTATTATGATGCCAAGTTTCTGACGCATTTGGGAAATCGTATTGGCAAAGCTGTGAAGGTCAACAAAAACACTCTCCAAAAAGAGTGGGGGAAATACACTCGTTTTTGTGTTCAGGTGGACCTTACCAAGACTTTACTTGCAATGTTCGAAGTAAATCAGTATGTCTATAGAATTGAATATGAGGGGTTGCATCTACTTTGTCTCCATTGTGGAAGATTTGGACACTATGTTGAAGGTTGCACAGAGAAGATAGCATCGGATAAGGCTGAAGTCCAGACTACCGTAGGGGAGGGTAGTGGTGCAGTGGACACGCAGGTGGTGGAGGCAGATGGTCCATGGATAGTGGTTCAGAAGTCTCGCCGACCACACAGACAAACGGTGAGAGGTGCCGGAAATGGAGGTGATGGAAGTGGAAACGTTCCACAATCTATGGGATCTCGTTTTGGTATTCTCGTTAATGAGGAAGGAAACAATCATGGGCAAATTTATAATGCTATTATGAGGGACAATATAATTATTCCAGATGTTCCTGCACCTAATAATGAGGAATCACTAATTCCAAAAGTTCAGGGGAATATTCCAATTTCAGGTGGGAGGAATAATAGGAAGGAAATTAATGTAAGAAAGGGAAATGAAGGTGAGGCCAGCAAGTCAACCCGTGGTCCCAGTGGTGTTGGTGCGCAGCCACAACCACGTGTGATGACCGAGTCAAATAAGGATCCTATAACTAGCAATGCACGTGTTTCAGTTAAGGGGACAGCTACCATGTATCACCAAAAAGAGAGTCACACCATGGAGCCCATTAACGCACAACATGAGTTTGGCCCAATGCAGATAGAGCATGCAACGCATGCAACGCAAAATGCACCACGTCCCCCAGACCATGTGGTGGGTGAAATACTTGTTCCTTCAATCCATGATACTGTTGATTTGGATAGTGGAAATTTTTCTATCAACTTAGGTGATGTCTCGGAGGTAGATATGACCATAGTGGAGGAGACGAAAGAGATAGAGGCAAGTAATTCCTTAGGGTGTGTTTGGGAGTTTGGAGGGGAGGGGAAGGGAGGGGTTGAGACTAATAGTGTAAATTATTTAGTAATTGGGAGAAAAATTATCCCCCTAAACCCCCAAACCCCCTCTCCTAGTTTATTTTTGGAGCCCCTCCAAACTCCCCCAAATATGGAGGGTTTTGGAGGGGCTTCAAAAATAAACTAGGAGAGGGGTTTGGGGGGGTTTAGGGAGATAATTTTTCTTCTCATCATTAAAGAATTTACACTATTAGTCCCAACCCCTCCCCTCCCCCCAAACTCCCAAACAGACCCTTAGAGAATGAAGTGGTGGATATGAATCTTGATTGAGTTTTTTTTATGAATAATACAGATAATAAAATTTTTATCTGGAATTGTAGAGGTGCAGCTAGCCCTGAGTTTTTTCGTATGTGCAAACAGTATTTGGATATCCATCATCCTGATATGGTTGTAGTTATGGAGTTGCGTGTGGATGCCGAACGTTTTCGTAGAACCTTTAATCTTTTGGGTTTTGATGAGTTTCATTTTTCTAATGGTCGTGGTTTTTATGGTGGTATTATTGTGGCTTGGAAGAATGATAGGATTAATGCTTCAGTTCTTCTGACGCACTTTCAATTTATCCACCTCAAGATAACTCCCCTTGATGGTCCGGCTTGGAGTTTTTCCGCTGTCTATGCTAGTCCCAGTGATGAGAATAGGCGCATTCTTTGGAGAGATCTTCATACTCTAATGACATCTTGCTCTGATGGTTGGTTGGTGGCAGGGGACCTTAATGATATTTTAGGTGCTCATGAAAATAAGGGGGGTGCAGGTGTAAATATGCATAAGGCTCGAATTTTTGCTGACAACATTGCTTCTTGTAATTTGCTAGATTTGGGGTTCGTTGGCTCTAAGTTCACTTGGCGCGGTGGGCTTTTTTATGGAGTTCGTATGTATCGTAGATTGGATAGAGGCCTTTGTAATGATGACTGGAGGGTTAGATTCCCTGATGCTATTGTCAAAGTGTTGCCTAGAATTGATTTTTCAGATCACCATCCTTTGCTTATTTGTCCTTATGAACTTGGGGTGGGGTTCCGATCAAAACCCTTTAGATTTGAAAGGGCCTGGCAAACTCATCCCTTGTATAAAGAAGAAATTGCTATGAATTGGAAGGGGGGCCTGGATATTCTTCAGAATACTACTAATATGAAGCTTCATCTCACTGAGTGGGGCGTAGTGTTTTTGGCGATGTGAAGAGAAAGAATAGATGAATTTTGTCTAGATTGGATGGTATTCAGAGGAAAATTGCTGAAGGAGGAGGTAATATCTCTCTGACGAGATTAGAGCATAATCTTCACATGGAGCTTAATTCAGTGCTTTTTCAAGAAGAGCTTATGTGGCATTAGAGATCTAGATCACAGTGGCTCAGTGATGGGGATAGAAATACTCGCTTCTATCATGTTAAAGCTCTTAATCGGCGTCGCAAGAATAGGATTGTCTCTCTTTGAAATGATTCTGGTGAATGGATTGATGATGAAACTGATCTTAAAGGTATGGTTAATAATTTTTATATTAATCTTTTTAAGGAAGACTCCGTCTTTGGCTCTTGGGAGAACACTTCTTTTACTTTTGGTGCCTTGTCTGATGCGGAGATAGTTAGTTTGGGAGATGTAGTGTCCAGGGAGGAAATTCGGTCAGCTTTATTTAGTATGGGGGCGTGGAAAGCTCCAGGGCCTGATGGGTTTCCGCCGGGTTTCTTTCAGAAAGAATGGCATGTTGTGGGGAATGCTTTGGTGAATTTCATTCACAAGATTTGGGAGAGTCCTAGTGAGATTTCAGCTGTTAACCAAACTGATATTTGCTTGATTCCCAAGGTTAGTAGGCCTGAGTTATTTCTCAATTTCGCCCTATTTCATTGTGTAATGCAGTTTATAAAATGGCTACAAAAGTGATTGTTAATAGGCTCAAGGAGCATATGAATAAGATCATTTCTCCCTTCCAAACCGGTTTCATTCCGGGGAGGAATATTCATCAAGAGCTTATTCATACGATGAGGAGAATGAAGGGTAAGAAGGGTGGAGTTGCTATTAAAGTTGATTTGGCCAAAGCCTATGACAGGCTTAAATGGTCTTTTATTCAGTTGGTGCTGCGTGAAATTGGCTTGCCTGAGCAATTGATTGCAATAATCATGGCCTGTATTAGTGCGCAATCTAATGTTATGTGGAATGGTAACCGTAATGTTTTCTTTCACCCTCAAAGAGGTATTCGCCAAGGTGATCCTTTGTCCCCATATATTTTTGTGATGTGTATGGATAAATTGTCACATATGATTTCCCAAGAAGTTGAGGTTGGACATTGGATCCCCCTTCATGTTGGGCGCAATGGTCCAAAGATTTCTCACTTGATGTTTGCAGATGATTTATTGTTTTTTGGCCAGGCCTCGGTGAAACAAATTGATTGTATAAATGCCACTCTAGGTAAGTTCTGTGAGATGTCTGGTCAACAAATCAGTATTGAGAAGACTTCTATGTTGTTTTCTTCTGGAGTTCCAATGGTGTCAGGAGAAGGTTGGTTAATATTACGGGCTTCAGGGAAGTCCGAACTCTTGGAAAGTATCTTGGCGTGCCTCTCACTGGCAAAACGCCAAAAATTTCTGATTTTGATTATTTGGTTGACATGGTGAAAAGCAAGCTTACCAATTGGAAGGCTAATCAGCTTTCCTTTGCCGGCAGAGTGACTCTCTCGAAATCAATTCTAGAGGCTCTCCCTCTCTATCCTATGATGACATCTATAATTCCCAAATCTTGTCTTCGTGATATTCAGAAGCTTCAGAGGAAATTTAATTGGGGTGAGCATGATAATTGTCGTCACTATCATGCTGTAGCGTGGGATCAAGTTACTCGCCCTAAATCCCTTGGCGGGTTGGGACTTCGCAACCTTGTGACTTTTAATTCGGCTTGCATCATGAAGCTCACTTGGGCTCTCAAACAAGGGAATCAGCATCTTTGGTGTCAGGTTTTACGGGCCAAGTACTTTCGCACAGATGTGGATGCTGAGGGTGTGGTGGTGAAAGCTGGTGACTCAGCTCTTTGGAAGTTAATGGGCCATCTTTGGGCTGATGTGGATAATTTTAGCTTTTGGGCTATTGGTAATGGGGAGTCTATTTCGGTTTGGAGGGATGCGTGGATTGAGCCTGGTCTAAAATTTATTGATAATTTTAATGAGGTCCCTCCTTCACTGCTTGATTTGAAGCTTAGTGAGCTCGTTGATGCTCACAGAAATTGGGCCTTGGGTTCAGTTTTGGATTTCTTACCATCTTGGTTGCTTGATAGGATTCATGGTCTTCACCCTCCTATTCGAGGGGATGATGAGGATTTGAGGTTGTAGCCTGCAAATAACTTGGGGACCTTCTCTATTGCTAGTGCTTATGTTCTTTTGGATCGATCAACAAATCCTTCTATTGGTGATTTGTGGAAGGTTATTTGGAAGCTTCAAGTTCCGGAACGTGTTCGCACTTTTGTTTGGTTGGTGGTTCATGATAGGCTCTTAACTAATAAGCGAAAGGCGAGAATGGGACTTGGGAGTAATTTATGTGTGCATTGTGATAATGTGTGTGAAGACCAACTTCATGTCTTGCGGGATTGTCCTTTGGCTATGTCGGTTTGGATGGGGCTTGTTCGGCCTAGTATGAGATCTGCCTTTTTTTTGGGGGAAATTTATCTCATTGGCTCAATTACAATCTTGGAGGATCTATGGCGAGCCCTATTGATATAAATTGGGCCAGTGTTTGGTCTCTTGCTTGTCATCATCTTTGGTCCTGGCGCAACAAGGAAGCTCATGATCCTAGCTTCATTAGACCCCTTCGTGCATGGAAGGTGGTGTATAAAAGTGGCCGAGATTATTCCTATTCTATGAAGACCATGGAGAGCGCTGATCCTGTGTCGCGAGTAGTCTTGCATGTTTGGTGGGAGCCTCCCACTCTTGGGGTTTTTTGTCTGAATACTGATGGTGCTGTTAAGTGGGATCAGAATAAAGCAGGTTGTGGAGGGTTAGTGCGGGATCACTTCGGTAATTGGGTTTGGGGCTTTTCCAGGAGCATTGGCATGTGTTCTGTGTTGGAGGCTGAATTGTGGGCCATTCTTGATGGTTTGAGATTTTGTTGGTCTCATGGTCTCTGGTGTTTTGTGGTGCAGGTTGATTCTTCGGTGGCGCTATCCACCATCAACGGTACGGGTTCTGGTAGATTGGTTGACTGGGGCTTGGTGAGGGAAATCCGCAATTTGATTCACCTTAACTGGGACGTGAAGTTCCAAAAGATTTACAGAGAAGCAAATATATGTGCTGATGCCCTTGCTAGTTTAGCTTGTAGTCAGACGGGGTCCTTGATTTTCCTAAAGCATTGCCCTCCTAGTGTTAGGCAAGTGCTAGATGCTGATAGATTGGGGATAGCTTCCCCTCGTTGTATTTCTCGTTAGTTTTTCCTTCCTTTGGGGCGTAGGCCCCTGTTTATCACCAAAAAAATAAATAAATTGCCTTTACGACGTAGAGCGCATTTGTTTCAAGTTATATAAAATTTATTTTGGGACTAGACATTCCTATGCTTAGTTCAATATTTTTTTTTAAAATTTATGTTCAAGATAAGTTGTAAAAATAATATTCACAAGAAATATTTACCGATTCCCATGAATGATTGGAACCCACATATATTGGGTGATGGAGTAAGTAAACTACAATTTTATCAAGCGGGAGAGGAGTTGGCCTTGGTGACGATGTTGGCGAGGTGGTCGTTGACGAGCCTCGGTGCGTTTGATTTGCTAAAAAGCAGGGGACTGGACCGAACAACTCTAGTTGTACCCTGTTTGATTTGAAAAACTGTTCATGGTACTGGACAACAGTGAGGGCAAGAGACTGGATAAAACCCCAAATTTCTGTCCCTCACTAAACCACAGTACAACTTTTTGTTCCACGGTACAACTTTCTGTCCACTCTAAAAATTACAAAAAACACTATTTTTATTTCATACTCAATAATTTTTTCTCTCCTATCTCTCTTCTCTATCTTCTCTCTCCTTTTCCTCTCTCTCTCTATCTGTCTCTCTCTCTCTCCCCCTCCTCTTTGCTATCTCTCTTCCTCTCCCCCTCTCATATCTCATTCTCTCCTCTCTCCTTTCTCTCTCTCTTTCTACATCTCATATATCTTCTATATATCTTTTCATATCATGACCACTCTCTCCTGCTTTCTTTCTCTCTCTCTCTCTCCTTTCTCCCTCCCTCCCTCTACCTCCCATCTCTCTAATATATGTATTCTCATATCATGCATTCTCTTTCCCTCACCCCCGCTCTCTCTCTCATCCTCTCTCTCATTATTTTCACTATAATTTTCTAATTATATTATAATATATATTATATAAAATCATTATAAACCGCATAAAGACAATTATAGTAAATTTTACATTTTTTTGCTTGTGCTGTCCAGTGTTCACCAAACAGTGTACTGTTTAGTCCAGTACTGTACTCTCCAGTCCAGTACTTACCTGTTTGCAAATCAAACGAAGAGTTTGGATTCTCACAAGTACTTGCGGAACAAGTTACGAGAGAGTGACACATACAATATAATAATAAATACAATAAATCATTTATCTTTTTGTTTATGTCACTCTCTCTCATAACTTGTCCTTCAAGTACCTGTGAGGATCCAAACTCCTAAAGTAAACATAAGTGTCGCTTGGTGTGGATGTGTTCTTTAGAATGTAAGAAGCAGTTGGATGATGGGCTTTACGACTAGCTTAGGCCATTTCTCATTATATGTGGCGAAATTGTGGGTATTATCCATGGCTTGTGGGAGTGGGGCCAGGGAAATTGTGGTTGAGTTTGATAATGCCACAAAAGTTTCACTCATAAAAGGGGTTCTCTTGAGAATAGGCATAATAAGTTTCTTGCCCGAATAACAAATTGAATTGCGAAAGATTGAGAGTTTGAGTTTTAATCACATTCATTGTGGCAGTAATATTTGAGGATGATTACGACTCAAAGCCTATCTACCAATTTATTTGGAGATGATTAAAACAATGACATACTTAGTAAATGTTCAAATAACAAGTAAATTTTAGCTGAAAGTAACCCTAAAGGTTAGTGTTTCACGCCTGCTTTTGAGTTTTCTCTGCTTTCTTCTTGTTCCTCTTGTTAATGATAAATGTTACAACGCTATCATCTTAACATTATTTTGATATTATATATATATAATAGTTGCAACATTATTTCCACGAACAATTATCATCAACAATAGCGTCTCCAAGGCCATGTTGCCTAAGCATTGGATTGTTGTTACATGTTCTCCTTTAACATTGATTTTCTAACGCCTTCTCTTTTTTCTAAAAATAGAAACCTCTAAAAATAGAAAGGATTCAAACTCCTCAGATAGAAGAATCTAGGTAATTTTTTTTACCAATGTAGAATTTAGGAAATTAGTCTGTTATGTTTTAAACAAAAAGAGAAAAATTCCCCCCAAAAAAAAGAGATTATTAAAGAAACTAGTAGGATACCCGTGCATACGCACGGGTGCTGTCGTGTTCTTTTTATGTATGAACTTAGACAGTATTTAAATAGTCTGAACATTGTTGTATTTTATTGAAAATAAATGGATATTTCAAAAGTGAGAAGTCCCACATTGCTTGGCTTTGGATTCACCAAAGTCTTCATATACTAAAGCTTAATGAGAGCTAATAAACAGGTAACTAGAAGGGACTCCCTCGCGCGCACAAGTAGGGACCAACATGGCTTGGTTCAGTGCGAATCTTTCGATTCCCCCCCCCCCCCCACCCCTGCGCGCTCGACTGGCTTTGTACTGATTTTATTAAATAAAATATTACTTTTATCAGCCTATCCGTTTACGCCCAATCATGGGTCAAAATGTTTAATGAAATAATTTGTAACGGAAAGTTCAGGTCGAAAAACTGCAAGTTGATCGAACTGATTGGCAAAACAATCTGGTCGAATACTGAAAGTTGGTCGAACTGACTGGTGAAAAGATTTGGTCGAAAACTGAAACTTAATTTCCTTTATTTTTGTAACTGTCAGTTTCTTCCAACGGCTTCTTTTCTTTTAAACCTATTTATTTCGTAACCGCAGAGTTAAATCTTTTGATCACAATTGATTTTCGAAAACGGTTTTTGTCTGGCTATTGATTGCTGGAGCCTATGTCTCTAACAGCTATTTTTCTTAAAGCCTATATAAACGATTTCGAGTTGCACTTGAAATATATCTCAGAAAATTTATTTTTCCACCTTTCTTGAAAAAGAGCTCTGGGTTGCTCTCCTGTCAATATACAGTTCTTCTTGCCAGTTCTGATACCTCTTTCGTTACTGCGATTGAGAAGACCCGGTTGTACCTCGGGGAATTTGCGCTGTAGAGGCGGATAAATTCTTCAGGGCAGTCGCAAGACGCCTCCGGTTGTTTATCTAACATTTCTGTGTTTGCAGGTCTCTTTTCGACACCATCAATACACTTCGACAGCTTCTGTTTCTGCACATTTGGTTCGCAGCAGCCATTGCCACTCATCAGCATCAGTCGAAATTTACTTCTGAAATTCGACTATACAATTTCGACTGCAGTCAGAATTTACGACAACAATCTGAAGAATTTATCATGGCTGACGCAATCAACAATAATGATAACGGTGCTCCCATCAACAACAACAGCACTGTTATCATCCCTTCTGCTGTCCCGGTAACTTATGCGAAACCTTTCCCTGACATCTCTAAAATTGAGGTCTTCGCAGGCCAAAATTTTCGCAGGTGGCAGGAACGCGTGAGTTCCCTTCTTGACATGCACGGAGTTGCTGCTGCTCTTACTGACTCCAAACCTGTCGAACCTGCTACTCCCAAACAGGTCGAAGTTTGGACCCATGCCAACAAAGTGTGTCGTCATACAATTCTCAGCACCCTCTCAAACGAATTGTTCGACATCTACTGCACTTACAAGGAAGCGAATCAGATCTGGGAATCAATGATTCTCAAATACACCGCTGAAGATGCAAGCAAGCAGAAATTTGTCATCAGCAACTACTACAATTGGGTCATGAGTGAAACTGGCGAAATCAAAACTCAAATCAACCAGTATTACAAATTACTAGAGGAAATGAAGGCTGAAAACATAGTTCTCCCTGACGAGTTCATTGCAGGTATTCTGATTGAGAAGCTGCCAGAATCATGGAAGGACTACAAGCAACAACTGAAGCACAAACACAAGCAATTGTCACTGAACGAGCTATTGACTCATATCATCATCGAAGATACCAACCGAAAAGAGAGTAACAAGACAAAGGCGAAATCAATGGCTTCACGGGCAAACATGGTGATGAACAACCCTTCAAGGTTCGACAAAGGCAAACCAGTCTCTCCAAACAAAAGGTACGATCCCAAGAAATCATCTAATCAAAAGTATCACAAAAGGAACAATGATCATTATCCTGGTACTCATAGCACTGAATTCAAGAAAAGAGGATACTACTTTGTTTGTGGAAAGCCAGGACACTATGCACCTAAATGCAGGCATAGGGCGAGAAATGACAATCCTCCTAAGGCTAACGCCAACTTGGCTGATGCTGGTGGAGATGATAATGAGGATGACGAGGTCATTGCTGCTGTCGTTTCTCTGGTCAACATGGCAACTGATGTGAACAAATGGGTGGTGGATTCTGGAGCCACCAAGCACATCTGTGCTAATAGAGAAGTTTTTACCTCCTACACTGTTGTAGGGGAAGGAGAAGAAAATATCTATCTGGGTGACTCACATCCAGCCCCAGTTGTGGGGAAAGGAAAAGTTCTTCTCAAGCTCACATCGGGAAAAACTCTGGCTCTCACAAATGTGCTTCATGTGCCTAACATAAGGGCAAACCTGATCTCTGTTGGGGTTCTGCTGAAGCATGGTATCAAAGTGACATTTGAATCTGATAAGATTGTTCTTACCAAGAACAACATTTTTGTTGGAAAGGGATATTATGATCATGGACTTTTTGTACTCAACACTTTTGATTTCAATAACAATGTTTCGACTTCTGCTTACTTGATTGACTCTTATAATATGTGGCATGCTAGACTAGGTCATATTAACTTTCAGTATGTTATTAAATTGCAACGCCTTGGCATGATTTCGACTAGTGATAATCAACATAGTAAATGCGATGTATGTGTTGAATCCAAATTAACAAAGAAATCGTGTCCCCCAGTACATCGTGAAACTGAACTGCTTAGTTTAATTCATACGGACCTAGGAGATCTAAAACAAACTCCAACTAGGGGCGGAAAAAATTATTATGTAACGTTTATAGATGATTTTTCGCGATACACTAAGGTGTTTCTATTAAGACAAAAAGATGAAGCATTTGAAGCTTTTCTTTCATATAAAGCTGAAGTCGAAAATCAATTAGATAGAAAGATTAAAAGAGTCAGATCCGACCGTGGAGGAGAATACATATCTTTTAATGATTTTTGTGAAAAGGAAGGTATAATACATGAAACAACTCCCCCCTATTCACCTGAATCTAATGGCATAGCCGAAAGGAAAAATAGGACATTGAAAGAAATGATGAACGCTATGTTAATAAGTTCTAATGCGCCAACTAACTTGTGGGGTGAGGCTATATTAACTGCTTGTTTTATACAAAATAGAACTCCTCATAGGAAAACCGGAAAGACCCCCTATGAACTGTGGAAAGGTTATCAACCTAACTTAAAATATTTAAAAGTGTGGGGGTGCTTAGCTAAAGTTATGTTGCCTGATCCTAAGAAAAGAAAAATTGGTTGCAAAACCTCTGATTGTGTTTTTATAGGATATGCATAACACAGCGCTGCTTATAGATTCCTTGTTGTGAAAAGTGATGTTTTAGATAATAATACTATCGTGGAAACTAAAAATGCTGAGTTTTTTGAAAACGTTTTTCCTTTGAAACATGATAGTATATCTAGACAACCATTAGCAAGTACTAATGATGAAACTCATGAGGAACCGTATCAAGAACTAAGGAGAAGTAAAAGGCCAAGAAAAGAAACATCCTTCGGAAATGATTTTTACACTTATCTAGTCGAAAAAGATCCAGAAACCTTTTTTGAAGCAACTTCTTCTTCTGAGTCAAAATTTTGGAAAGAAGCCATTAAAACTGAAATAGACTCAATTTCCAAATGTAACACTTGGACCTTAGTTGATTTACCACCTGGGGCAAAATCAATAGGATGCAAGTGGATTTTCAAAAGAAAATATAACCCTGATGGGTCTATTGATAAATACAAAGCAAGACTAGTAGCAAAAGGTTTTTCTCAAAAACAAAACATTGATTATTTCGATACCTTTGCTCCAGTAACAAGAATTTCTTCTATTAGAGTTTTAATAGCTTTGGCTTCTATCCACAAACTAGTTATTCATCAAATGGATGTTAAAACCGCTTTTTTGAACGGTGACTTAGAAGAAGAAATTTACATGAATCAACCCGAAGGATGTATAGTTTCAGGTCAAGAAAACAAAGTATGCAAACTCCTTAAGTCGTTATATGGTTTAAAACAAGCACCAAAACAATGGCATGAAAAATTCGACAGAACCTTAGTCGAAGATGGCTTCACCACAACTGAAGTTGATAAATGTGTTTACACTAAAACTGTGTGTGGAGAACATGTAATCATATGTTTATATGTAGATGACATGCTCATATTTGGTACTTGTCTGGATATTGTTATCAAAACAAAATCCTTTCTTTCATCTAGTTTCGACATGAAAGATATGGGTGAGGCTAATGTAATATTAGGAGTTAGAATCATCAGGGAAGGTGATAGTATCACACTAACGCAAGATCATTATGTGGAAAAACTTCTTAGGAAGTTTGAACACTATGACTCAACCCCCTTGAGTACCCCCTATGAAGCTAACTCACGCTTAAAGAAAAATAGAGGTGATCCTGTTGACCAACCTCAGTATGCCCAAGTAATTGGGAGCCTACTGCATTTAATGAACTTTTCTCGACCAGACATTGCATTCGCAGTCGGTCGTCTGAGTAGGTATACTCACAATCCTGGTCAGGATCATTGGAAGGCAATTGCCCACCTTATGAGATATTTGAGAGGTACCACAACTTATGGTATTACTTATAGTGGATTTCCCGCAGTATTAGAGGGATACTGTGATGCTAACTGGATATCTGATTCAGATGAGACAAAATCCACTAGTGGTTACATTTTCACACTTGGTGGTGGTGCGGTAACTTGGAGGTCAGCCAAACAATCCATTATTGCTAGATCGACTATGGAGTCGGAATTTGTAGCTCTGGAATTGGTTGGTACTGAAGCTGAATGGTTGAAGAACCTTTTAGCTAGTATTCCTTTGGGAATAAAACCGACACCATCAGTGTCAATACATTGTGATAGTCAATCGGCAATAGCCGTTGCAAAGAATAAGACCTATAATGGCAAAAATAGACATGTGCAATTAAGACATAATGTTGTCAAACAATTGCAAAAGTATGGAGCAATATCGATCGATTATGTGAAGTCAGAAGTGAATTTGGCCGATCCTCTGACAAAACCCTTAGGGAAGAAAATGATATGTGAAACATCGAGGGGAATGGGACTAAAAGCCAACTGATATTAAGAAGTGATGGTAACCCAACCTTTGTGATTGGAGATCCCATGAATAAGGTTCAATGTGGTAAAAACAAGTTACTTCTTGATAGTGCTAGCACTGGAAATTAATTCAAGTAAATTAATTTCATTATTGTCCCTTCCTATGGTGTTATTGTGATGGTGCTAGACTGCAGGGTTAAAAGGATAAGCTTAAAGCTTTTAATGATTTTCATAGCCCTTATGGGTGGTGTATGACTTGCAGCATACACTTGATGAAATCACCTATATGAGTGTCAAGTGAGGCCGCTTGCATGAGATCCTGGCGAGGTCTCTAGAGCACTCATGAATACCGAGCACGCGCAGGGCCTAGTAGCGCAACACCACGAAAACAGCAAGAATTGTGGGGGTGTAATGTGATAATGAAACCTCTAACATATAATATGCGTCTTGGGTTCCATAGCTTGCTATACCAATTCACAGTATGTTATGTTTTATCTATCTAGGACTGGTTCCATAGCTTGCTATACAGCTCCGAAACATTACATCTACGATGTTAACCCAGAAAACCTCTTTTATAAATTTATTTTTCAACTTTTGAAATATGTGGGGGATTGTTGTATTTTATTGAAAATAAATGGATATTTCAAAAGTGAGAAGTCCCACATTGTTTGGCTTTGGATTCACCAAAGTCTTCATATACTAAAGCTTAATGAGAGCTAATAAACAAGCAACTAGAAGGGACTCCCTCGCGCGCACAAGTAGGGACCAACATGGCTTGGTTCAGTGCGAATCTTTCGATTCCCCCCCCACCCCTGCGCGCTCGACTGGCTTTGTACTGATCTTATTAAATAAAATGTTACTTTTATCAGCCTATCCGTTTACGCCCAATCATGGGTCAAAATGTTTAATGAAATAATTTGTAACGGAAAGTTCAGGTCGAAAAACTGCAAGTTGATCGAACTGATTGGCAAAACAATCTGGTCGAATACTGAAAGTTGGTCGAACTGACTGGTGAAAAGATTTGGTCGAAAACTGAAACTTAATTTCCTTTATTTTTGTAACTGTCAGTTTCTTCCAACGGCTTCTTTTCTTTTAAACCTATTTATTTCGTAACCGCAGAGTTAAATCTTTTGATCACAATTGATTTTCGAAAACGGTTTTTGTCTGGCTATTGATTGCTGGAGCCTATGTCTCTAACAGCTATTTTTCTTAAAGCCTATATAAACGATTTCGAGTTGCACTTGAAATATATCTCAGAAAATTTATTTTTCCACCTTTCTTGAAAAAGAGCTCTGGGTTGCTCTCCTGTCAATATACAGTTCTTCTTGCCAGTTCTGATACCTCTTTCGTTACTGCGATTGAGAAGACCCGGTTGTACCTCGGGGAATTTGCGCTGTAGAGGCGGATAAATTCTTCAGGGCAGTCGCAAGACGCCTCCGGTTGTTTATCTAACATTTCTGTGTTTGCAGGTCTCTTTTCGACACCATCAATACACTTCGACAGCTTCTGTTTCTGCACATTTGGTTCGCAGCAGCCCTTGCCACTCATCAGCATCAGTCGAAATTTACTTCTGAAATTCGACTATACAATTTCCACTGCAGTCAGAATTTACGACAACAAACATTACCCCGTAAAAATAAAGACAAATTTAGAGTAGATAAAAAAGGAGTTTCAAATAAAAAATAGATAAATATTAAAATCTAAAAATGTAAATGTATCATTTAAAAACAATCTGTGCATTTATTCTGTGTTTTTTTATATCAATGTTGTTATCCTGTGTTTTTTATATATCAATGCAGCCATCTCATGTTTTTATATATATATCATTGCAGTTATCCCCGTATTTTTTTTATATATCAGTGAAGTTATCCCGTGTCTTTTTATGTATCAGTGCAATTATCTCATAGTTTCAATTGATTATTTGTGTTGATTAGTAGATTATAGTAGATAGTAAAAGATAGATAGTAGATTATCAATAAGAAATCCCATGTTTTTTATATATCAGTGACAATTACTTGTCTTTTTTTAGGTATTAGTGACAAATATTTGTCACGTGTGTTTTAAATATTAATCAGTTTAAATAGTCATTAAGCTTTCTTGTTTTTTTAGATAGTAGGTTTATCGTAGTTTTCAAAAATTATAATTATCAATGGCAAATATTAATCCCGTGTTTTTTTATATATCATTGCAGTTATCCCATATTTTTTATATATCAGTGCAGTTATCTCGTAGTTTCAATTGATTATTTTAGTTGATTAATAGATTATAGTAGATAGTAAAAGTTAGATAGCAGATTATCAATAATAAATATTTGTTTTAAATATTAATTAGTAGTTTAAATAGTCATTAAGTCTTCTTGCTTCTTAGATAGTAGGTTTGTAATAGTAGTCTTCAAAAAATTTAATTATCAATGACAAATATTAATCTCGTGTTTTTTATATATTGGTGCAGTTATCCTATGTTTTTTTTTTATATATCAGTGCAGTTATGTCGTAGTTTCAATTGATTATTTTAGTTCATTACTAGATTATTGTAGATAGTAAAGGAGATAGTAGATTATCAGTAAGAAATGTGTTTGAAATATTAATTAGTAGTTTACATAGTCATTAAATCTTCTTGTTTTTTAGATAGTAGGTTTAAAGTAATCTTCAAATTTTTTAATTATTAATGACAAATATTAATCCTGTGTTTTTTTAGATATCAGTGCAGTTATCCCGTGTTTTTTTTATATATCATTGCAGCTATCACGTGTTTTTTATATATATCATTGTAGTTATCCCTGTATTTTTTATATATCAGTGAAGTTATCCCGTGTTTTTTTATGTATCAGTGCAGTTATCTCATAGTTTCAATTGATTATTTGAGTTGATTAGTAGATTATAGTATATAGTAAAAGTTAGATAGTAGATTATCAATAAGAAATATTTATTCCGTGTTTTTTATATTTCAATGACAATTACTTGTCCCTTTTTAGGTATTAGTGACAAATATTTGTCACACGTGTTTTAAATATTAATCAGTTTAAATAGTCATTAAACCTTCTTGTTTTTTTAGATAGTAGGTTTATAGTAGTTTTCAAAAATTATAATTATCAAAGACAAATATTAATCCCGTGTTTTTTTATATATCATTGCAGTTATCCCATGTTTTTTTATATATGAGTGCAATGATCTCGTAGTTTCAATTTATTTTAGTTGATTAGTAGATTATAGTAGATAGTAAAAGTTAGACAGTAGATTATCAATAAAAATATTTGTTTTAAATATTAAATTAGTAGTTTAAATAGTCATTAAGTCTTCTTGTTTTTTAGATAGTAGGTTTGTAGTAGTAGTCTTCAAAAAATTTAATTATCAATGATCTCGTGTTTTTTTATATATCAGTGCAGTTATCTCGTATTTTTTTTAAATATCAGTGCAGTTATGTCGTAGTTTCAATTGATTATTTTAGTTCATTAGTAGATTATTATATATAGTAAAAGAGATATAATAGATTATAAATTAGAAATATTTGTTTTAAATATTAATTAGTAGTTTAAATAGTAATTATATCTATATAGTGTTACAACGCTATTATCTTAACATTATTTTGATATTATATATATATATATATATATATATATATATATATTTATAGTTGCAACATTATTTCCACCAACAATTATCATCAACGATAGCGTCTCAAAAAAGTATCGCCTCACCACTCTGCCATTGCGCCGCAACGTAAGCGTTGGATTGTTGTTACATGTTCTCCTTTAACATTGTTTTTCTAACGCCTTCTCTTTTTTCTAAAAATTGAAACCTCTAAAAATAGAAAGGATTCAAACTCCTCGGATAGAATCTAGGTAATTTTTTTTACCAATGTAGAATTTAGGCAATTAGTCTGTAATGTTTTAAACAAAAAGAGAAGAATTCACCAAAAAAAGAAAGAAGAGATTATTAAAGAAATTCAAGAAGAGAAGAAAGAAGCTACACACGTGCGAGGGGCAACGGTGCGTTTAAGAGTTAAACTAAACTCGAGAAGAACAGAAGAAGCGAATGCCATTTCCGTCTGTGTGACCACATTGCTTTTCTCTATGGTCTTCTTCTTCATCCTCCTCTTTCTTGAGTGTTAGGGTTTTCAATCTCCACCCATAGCAGCTCGCATTAAATTCCTCTCTAAAATCCGCATTCGACTGATTCGCCCAAAGAAGATCGCAATTCATCAACAGTTACGTTTCTGTAACTCGTTAAATCGAAAGAACGCGGCAAGGTACGATACTTTGCTCCTTGCTAACAAGATTTTACACACTAGGTTTTTCTGGCTATCTCCGACTAAATATTATAATATTGAATTTTTAATTGTTTGATTTCTTGGATATCTGGAAATGTCTTTGAAGTTTGGGAAACTGTAATTTGATTTAATTCAATTGCTCATGCACTTGAACTCGGAACTGCTACTTTCCTGTTGGTGAAGTCTTGATTTGATTAGCTAGTGCGTTAAATAAAACTTAAGTAATGCCTAATGCGTATGAAATTAATTTATTAAAATGAAGAAGTTCCTAGTTCTAGGGATTTTATTTTCAATGATTTATAAGTAGTACTGTTTGTTGTCCTTCGAATTTCGCATTACTTTCGGAACATATAGTTGTATTTGATCTTCTAACGATGTGATTGATTTTCTGATTCTGTCAGAACTATTGGGAGCAAAACAAAATGTCTATGGCTGATGAACCACTGTATCCAATAGCCGTGCTTATAGACGAGTTGAAAAATGATGACATTCAGCTGCGGTTGAACTCGATCCGCAGGCTATCAACAATAGCGCGTGCTCTAGGGGAGGAGCGAACCCGTAGAGAATTAATTCCATTTTTGAGTGAAAATAATGATGATGACGATGAGGTACTTCTTGCAATGGCCGAAGAGTTGGGAGTTTTCATTCCTTATGTTGGGGGAGTGGAACATGCCAGCGTATTACTCCCACCTCTAGAGCAACTTTGCAGTGTTGAGGAAACCTGTGTGAGGGATAAAGCCGTGGAGTCACTTTGTAGAATTGGATCTCAAATGAGGGAGAGTGATTTGGTTGAATATTTCATCCCACTGGTGAAGGTCAGTTCACTTTTTTTTTTCATCAATATAAATGTTTTTATTTTTTTACATGGAAAACATCATGAATGCTACCTGAAAATTTTCCTTTTCACTCATAGTTATGTTGTCCAGTGTGGCTTTGATTATCACATTTATTTCCCTTTCCTGGAACAAGTTTCTATAATGTTGGTGGTTCTGATACTTATGAAAAGTGGAGTTTGGTTAATGGATCTGGGTAAACTTGAATGATGCTTGATAAGTACCTTATTTGACTTTGTAATTCAGCTATAGTATCTAGCATTTGTTGTTATCATTAAAGATGTGATGTATGCCTCCTGCTGGTTACCATTTGTTATATTGGTCGAACATTCTGTCCAATTCACACTATGATTTCTGTTTTCAGAGGTTAGCAGCAGGTGAATGGTTTACTGCACGAGTCTCTGCGTGTGGGCTATTCCATATTGCATACCCGAGTGCACCAGAAACATCAAAGACAGAGTTGAGGACAATATACAGTCAGTTATGCCAGGATGACATGCCTATGGTTAGAAGATCGGCTGCGACAAATCTTGGGAAATTTGCTGCAACGGTTGAGTATACTCATTTGAAGGCAGACATCATGTCAATTTTTGACGATCTTACTCAGGATGGTAATAAATTAAATATTTCATGTTCCTTAAATATAAAAAATGTCTCTCATTTGTCTGATGCACTACTGCACTAGGCTGTTTGGTTGTGTTCTAGAGTCTATTATCTATATCTCTTGATGTACTATGCTTTGTTAATATGTAATTGTATTTTTACATGGATCAGATCAAGATTCTGTCC
Organism: Astragalus membranaceus; assembly: GCA_039519185.1. Classification (NCBI taxonomy): domain Eukaryota; kingdom Viridiplantae; phylum Streptophyta; class Magnoliopsida; order Fabales; family Fabaceae; genus Astragalus; species Astragalus membranaceus. Next base: position 153,591,751 of record CM076847.1, read on the forward strand.
GATTGTTGGCTGTTGAGGGCTGTGCTGCTCTTGGAAAACTGCTGGAGCCACAAGATTGTGTTGCACATATACTCCCAGTTATTGTCAATTTCTCCCAGGTACATTTAGGAGTGGATAAAACTAGTTATAATCTATAAATAATTATTTTCTTCATTATGCCCCCATATCATATTTACTTTATAGATGATTTAGTTGCCAAGCTATGTACTTTGGCTTTTGTTTTAATATTTTATCTTGTGACTTGTGAGCTATGCCCTACAAACTTATTTTTCCCTTATCATCAATTTATATAACCTTAGCTATTTATTTTATTTTTTTACAAGAATTCCCTGGAATGCTATATCTACTAAATGACATCTATTGGATTTCATATACCTTTTACCTGAAAGAAGTAACAGGAAAATGTTGGGTATTGGGTGATTTTTGACCATTCTGTACTACTGGAAGAAATTTGCACCGTGCTTATGAATAGAGGAGTGTCGGGTCATTTCTGCTTCATTTTCTATTCTGTTGGATCTGTTGATGTCGATCAAGGTTAATTTTCTATACATCATTGCAATGATGTTAATATGACCATGTATTAATGAATGCTCCCTCCATTTCACAGTAAATGTTGTTTAAGGTTTATATACTGATGAGAACCCATGAAATATGAAGAACAAAATGAATAAACTCCTTGTATTAATTCAACAATCCTGAGGATCTCTCAGTATTGCATAAGATCAGATTACAAAGATGAAGTAAATAGTAAAATGGCAACATAGAATTGCCAAGTCCCAATTCCAATCCCAAAACCAGCCTGCCTTCTCTACTACTCCCCAACTCTATTTATTCTCTAACCTGACCTCTTTATTACTCTTCAACTTTGAACATTCATATTCCCCCACTACTACTTAATTATTAAACAGACCATTCATATTCCCCCACCACTACTTAATTATTACTTATTAAACAAACCATTCTTATTCCCTCCATTACCTCTAATTTATTTTAGGATCCTATCAATATTCCCCTCCTAAACGATTCACCTTGTCCTCAAGGTGAAGATACCCAAAACAATACTTAATAGTCTTCCGCCAGGATCCCATAGTGTGAAACATGAAGGCCAAGCCATGCAAGAGACTAAAGAGCTATCTCCTGGATCAAATGCCAAGTTGCCAGCCGTGTTTTTGGGCAAAAAACAGAGTGTCGTGGCTGCTCCATTTTGGTGCAAGATATCATTTGTGAGAATTAACTCAAACATCTGTCTCATCGACCCTTTTGCAACGAACCATTTTGAGAGCACACAATTCTTTAGCTGATTACTGATGTAGCTGAAATACTCCAAGGCATTAGCAATTGATGATCCACGTACTATTGGTGCCATAAACTCATAAAGATCCCCTATAGTAATTAAAATTTTAGACTCACTGTGTATAAAATTGCTAATGTGAATCTCTTCTTGAGATGTAACCCCCTTTTCATGGTCTTGAATTAGAAACAGTGGTGTTTTAATTTCTCCAACAGAGGAATTTCCTAGAGTCATACAAATTGAACCTCCACTCATTGAGATTTCATGAACCAGAGCAAAAGATTTGGATGGATCAATATAGTCACCATACCCACATATGGCTATATCACGAGAAATGAAAGGAAGTTGATTCTGAAATAGTGTTGATTCTGCATGCACTCCAACTCCGGTGTTTATGTCTACCAACAGTGTACTTGAGTGAACCCATTTATTTTCTATTTCCATTGCTTCTTGCAACCACATCCTCTCATTATTAAAATGAGCAGCCTTAGTAACAGAACTCTTTGGCACCATAAAGCTCATAAAATCACCACCATAGTTACCAACCAAGTCTATGATTTGCTGGAAATTGAAAAATACCCGATGATATAGATGTACTATACTTCCAGGGCATTCCATCCCACCCTTGCTGGGACTCTTATGTATGTTCCCTTCTTCTTTAATGCCACCTGGATCCCACTCATGGACAAGTGGAGACTCTACCATAATTGGAATATTTGTTAATTGCCTTAATGCACTGCCACGTCTCCTACCAACCTCCACTAGCAACTTTATTTGCTTGACCATTCTTGATATGTGTCCAACAATAGAAGAATCATGGCCATTAGATTTTGATTGAGTACAAATAACACATATTAAAGCATCCATTATAACAGATCCATCATCATTTTCAAACTTGACTTGTAAAACAATTTCCACCTTAAGAGTTGGGGAAAACCCCATCAAATTCTCCCTGGAGACTTGGAAATAGAAGTTATCATCACTTCTTGGCACATAGCTATTTGTGATTAACCACAAGGACCATCTTCGGCCAATTCTTACTAAAGTAGCCTCAAAATAATCTTGCTGCCTCCTATACTTCGCCTCATTCTTCTGTTTAAGTGTACTAGAAAGAACACTATAGCATAATCCCTCAAAGTTCAGACAGGAATCACCAGCCAATAACCTTTCATCATGAGAGTTCTTGGACAAAGAATAGGGAATGATAGGCTTCAACAAACACAACACAGAATGAAGAAATGACACATGGTAGTGTGAAGATGATACAAGCACAACCACTGAAGTAGGTGTCTCAGGAACCATGGCTTCCATGTTCTCCACTATAATAGCTTCAAGTATATAAAGGGTGATTGCTCTGACATTCTTCGCATCATAATCTTTTAAATTATCACCACCAATTGAAGAAGTGAGAGATAATGGCCATGAGCACAACTCAAAAAAGCAACACAAAAAATCAAGCACAAGAGTGGAAGAAATTCGTCTCAGTTGTAAACTAGTCAGCCCCCAAAATGGCTTCGATTTGATACCATTTGGATTGTGTTCAAAATTCCTTGTCGTTCTCTCTGTTACAGTTTCAATTTGTGAAACAAAATGTGGCTGACCCATTTTTCTTTCCTCCTTTATCAAAACGTGAGACATCCACTCCTCCACCGCGAATGTGGCCTGATCCGGCGGTTCTGGTGGCTCCGGTGGCCAACGATGAAGATCTTCGGTAACCTTCTCTTTCTTTTCTTTCCTGTTACACATCTCGACCCATAGAGAGAGCAACATTTCACCTAGACCGTGAATTGATTTCCACTCAACTAGGGTCACCCTATAATTTGGCGGCAGCGTCCGATCCCGGTGATGGCAGCGATTCCGGTGGCGACTTCGGCGACAACAGTGATTCCGGTAGTGGTTCCTTGTCAGATGCAAGGTCCTCTCCCTCTTCTCCCCAATCGGTCCCTTTCTCAAATTCGGCTGTTCCTCTTCTTTCCTCTGATTTTCTTGATTTTGCATTAACATAAAATTGTTGCAACGACTGCAATTTCATATCTAAATAGATCTCGAAATTTTTCTCCGAGACTTCATCGCTTCTTCTCCTTCTACACGGAGCGTGATCACGCCGAGAACAACGTCTATCTCCTTTCTTTCTTCTTTTCCAAAGCTGCTTGATTTCTTCAAGCCGTGACAACCATTCTGGTTCACTGTGAACAGATGCTTCTTCCCTAAACTCTATGGCAGCATCTCTGATATTTCTTTGAGCACCCAGTATCGAATGCTTTGATACCACTTGATGAGAACCCATGAAATATGAAGAACAAAATGAATAAACTCCTTGTATTAATTCAACAATCCTGAGGATCTCTCAGTATTGCATAAGATCAGGTTACAAAGATGAAGAAAATAGTAAAATGGCAACATAGAATTGCCAAGTCCCAATTCCAATCCCAAAACCAGCCTGCCTCTACTACTCCCCAACTCTATTTATTCTCTATTCTCTAACCCGACCTCTTTATTACTCTTCAACTTTGAACATTCATATTCCCCCACTACTACTTAATTATTAAACAGACCATTCATATTCCCCCACTACTACTTAATTATTACTTATTAAACAAACCATTCTTATTCCCTCCACTACCTCTAATTTATTTTAGGATCCTATCTTATACAGATTAGAAAAACTAATAAGGGACTGCGATTATTATAAAAAATAGTTAATTTCACTAAATTACTTTTCATTGCAATTATCACCTCAAATCCGCAGTTATCCTTTCACTATCTTCGTTAACATTATATTTTCTCCATCAATGCTCTCTTTCCTGTCTGATGCTTTTTATTAGCCCTCTCCTCATTAGTTTACCAGTCTGCATAATTTTCAATCTTGGACAGCATTATGGAGTAACCAATCTCAAAAACGTTATAGTGGGTAGCAGATAGTGGGATGACTGCAATATCAAGATAAATAATTTTTACTAGACATAAAAATGCTAAAAAGACAAAATTATAGACATTCATATTCATAATTAATAATTAAGCATTAAGAAGTCAGAAAATGAGAGGAGGAATGAATGGTCGGAACACAGGAAAAAAAATAGACTGGCCTGGAGTGCGTGAATCAATCATAACAGAGAAGATGACCAGACCTGTTAAGCAGAAACTTGGACATGTGTGGATGAACAGATCTGGAGAGGATGCCAGTGAGCAGTAGGTGTGTTGGAAAATGCCAGGTTTGGTTAGAAACATTGCTGGCGAGTAGTGGGCAAGGGGTAGGCCCAGCCTTTGTGTGTAAATAGAGGCAGTATTGCATCAAATGGGGAAGGAGAATTTTGAACCCTAGAGGGCTATTCTTTTGAAAAATAAAGAGGAGAAATTACAAAAACATTCCAAAAAAGTATGGATTGGGAAACTTAGAAAATATGGGCAAAGATGGTTTTCTATCCATGCGTACCATAACACCATGATTTTCGGTGGTATTAACTGCAATTACTGTGCAATGCAAATATGCAACACATTTAAAGGAGACAAGATTTCAGTATTAATGTGTTGGTTCCGAAATTTCAGTATTTGGAGTAGGAATATAACAATGGTAAGCATTTAGATATTTGAAGGCAAAGAAATCAGTTAATTTAAAGGAGACAAGATTTTATCAGTTGAGGTATTTTAGGGACAAGAAATCAATTCAATATACGCAGTTAGGAATTATTCAATAGAGATTATAAGGGGCAAGAATAACAATGGTAAGCATTTAGATATTTTAAGGAAAAAAAATCAGTTAATTTAAAAGAGCCAAGATTTTATCAGTTGAGGTATTTTAGGGACAAGAAATCAATTCAATATATGCAGTTAACAATTATTCAATAGAGATTATCAGGGGCAGGGATAAGAGTCGGAAGAAAACAAAATTAATACCCTCTTGGTTCATTAAAGTTACAGATACATTGAAACAAGTTCATCTCCTACTCCTAGTGATAATAAATTTGCATAATTGTGTCATAATTATTTTGTTTTAATTTAACTGTCCATTTCTGTTTCTATGTAGTGTATTTTAAAGATCCAAACAAAGAAAAGTCATCATTTAATCCCCTCCCAATTCACAAAATAATATCTTTTTTCCCCACCGTTTTCCTTCCTGAGTCCTGACTCTCAAACATTCCCTTAGTTGTTTGGTCTCCCTGCATTTACATATCTGTACAGTGTTATATGCACCATACCAGATACTTTTCAGCTAATTATTTCTTCGTCGTGATTCCATTTTATCCTGGATAGGATAAGTCTTGGCGTGTGCGTTACATGGTTGCAAATCAATTGTATGAGCTCTGTGAAGCTGTAGGCCCTGAACCTACCAGGTATTATTTTTTTCCTTATATATTACAAGTGCTGCATACGTTTCTATCATGGTTCTATTTGATGAACTTAATGCGTTATAACTTATGAGCTGAGTTCACTAGTTTGGATAATAATGTTTTAATACCAAAGTATGTGCGTGCTTCCAGCATTGATTTTCTCTTACACATGCTCCTGCCCAACTCTGAAGCCCAATCAATATATCTATATTTCTTGAGATTTTGACCTGTAGTAACTATTGTTTGTGAAGAGCTGAATTGGTCCCTGCGTATGTTCGATTGCTTCGAGATAATGAGGCTGAAGTACGCATAGCAGCTGCTGGAAAAGTGACCAAGTTTTGCCGGATTTTAAGCCCAGATCTTGCGATTCAGCATATCCTTCCTTGTGTAAAGGTGGGCATCTTTGGAAAAGAAAATTCAGATGGATGTTTAATATTATATTTATATCCAAAAGCTCTCTTTTGTTTTGGTTGTGTAATATAACATTCTAACTTTATATAAACAACTTATGTAGGAGTTGTCTTCAGATTCTTCACAGCATGTCCGCTCTGCTTTGGCTTCAGTAATAATGGGAATGGCTCCGGTGCTGGGAAAGGTACAAGTGTAGTGTCAACTGTCAAACAACAGTTTCTGCAGTTATTGTGCTCTATACTAGGTTTTGGGCCCAAATCACCCAATCTAGCCCAAATCAACCATGTATACCTGTAGCCCAATTTTGTACCATGGGATGGCTCAGTTTGGACTGGGCCGGGTCCCTTTTTTAGGCCCAAATTTTTTTTTGATAATTTTTTGTGTTGTCAATTTTGCAACTCATCAGCTCCACTCCAACCAATATCTGTAAAGAACCAGAATATATTTGCAAAACATAAATGTTACTTGAACTTCGAATTGAGACACCAAAAGCGACAATAGTTTTGTTGATTAATGTAGTTCACACACGCAATTAATGAAGTGTTGAACTTTGTCAATGGATATAATAAGGTGTTGTGGCACCAGTTTTTTGCCCTTTTTAATTCAGTAAATTACTATCTTTCATCTTCTATGCAATAAAGAATACTCCGCAGAAGCTTTTTTCCTGATCATGCATCATGGTAGTATTAACTTTTAGTGCCATGTGATTCTTAGTTCTACCTTATCATTAATGCAGGAAGCAACAATTGAGCAGCTTCTTCCTATTTTCCTTTCCCTTCTGAAGGATGAATTTCCTGATGTGCGCCTCAACATCATCAGCAAGCTTGATCAAGTGAATCAGGTTGTTGTAGTTTCTGAAGTTGTTCTAATTTTCAGAATGCCCTGAAATCTTTTGGAAACCATTTCCTTTCCTCTGATGATGTTATAAATCTAGCACCTAGAACCTATGCTTGTATTTGTGGCCTTACATCTGCATGCCGCCATATACTCACAAAATTGAAAGTGTGTACTAAAAGCAAACATTTCAAATCATGTTAATGAAGCTATTCTTACAGGTTATTGGAATCGATCTGTTATCTCAATCTTTATTACCAGCCATTGTTGAACTCGCGGAGGATAGGCATTGGAGGGTTCGGCTTGCAATTATAGAGTATATACCCCTGTTGGCAAGTCAATTGGGGGTTGGATTTTTTGACGACAAGCTGGGTGCTCTTTGCATGCAATGGTTACAGGATAAGGTTTGAGCTCTTGACTTTCTTACTAGTATGAACGTATTTTGGAAACTTCATATTCAAAATTACTATTTTTGTTTTTGTAGGTTCATTCAATTCGGGAAGCAGCTGCTAACAACTTGAAACGCCTAGCTGAAGAGTTTGGTCCTGAGTGGGCTATGCAGCACATAATTCCTCAGGTTCGTCTATTTGTTTGATTTATTATTTAGTATTTACTACCATGTATTCGATTATTTTCTCTCTATGTGTGTCTTTATCTTCTGCTGGAAATGCACTTCTATACCTCTTTCTCTTCATAGTTTGATTTTGATATATTCCTTTGCTTATATCGTAATAATTTAGAAAATAATGGAATATACTGTAAATGAATTACTGAGCCTGACGGTTTTCAATTGGAATACTGGAAGAAAATCGTTTGCTCTTGAGCCATCATCGGAAGTGGGGTAGGGGACAGAGTGAAAATTTTCCACTGTTTGCAGCTGTCTATAGATTGAGATCTTAGATACCTGCACTCATCTTGGTTTGTTTTCAGATTGCTATAATGTAGTTATTTGCTTTTCTGATTCTACTTGATTAAAGATGAAGTCATGTACAAAAATGGTCCTAAGTCGAATTGAATTTTGGGCTGCGGCTAAAATTAACGTTTTTCTGTTCAGCCTTTATCTGTCTTGGCTCTGGCCTCTATTATAGGGAGTTCATCTGTAATATTATCCTATGGGGTTTTATGGTAGGGACTGAAGATGGGTTTCGTTGAAATATCTGCTTTTATCCGCCATTACTTTTCTGTTGTCCTAAATGCAACTTCACGAATCACATGTATCTGTGGAACAGGTTTTGGAGATGATTAACAATCCACACTATTTGTATCGGATGACCATTCTTCGTGCTATCTCTCTGCTTGCTCCTGTAATGGGCTCTGAGGTCACTTGTTCAAAATTGTTGCCTGCTGTTGTCTCAGCATCAAAAGACAGGTTTTATTCTAATTCTTATAAGTTTGCTATATGCCAATGCCATAGGGTAAGGAACCATATCGTTGTTTATATATCTTACTGCTGCCTGTTTGCTCCCATGTAGAGTGCCCAACATAAAGTTCAATATTGCAAAGGTGTTAGAGTCCATCTTCCCCATCGTCGATCAGTCTGTAAGTATCTGAATTTATCGCGTTTTTTTATACACATTTCGATTTTTCCCTTCTGTCTCCGCTCTTATGCTGTGAACATCATTGCTATTAAGGTGGTGGAAAAGACAATCCGTCCGTGTCTTGTTGAGCTCAGTGAGGATCCTGACGTTGACGTGCGATTTTTTTCCAACCAAGCTCTGCAGGCAATTGATCATGTCATGATGTCTAGCTAGGCGGTAATGTGTCAACTCGCATTTAGGTTGATGACTTCAGCAAGAATACTAATTTGTCAATTATTATAAATAATACTGCTTAGGTAAATCGTTTTGTGTGTGCGACTAACTAGTCATTGAAATTGATGTGATTTAGTTCTCTGATTATATGCCATTTTCTTTACATGTTAGTGTTTTCTTGATTGTATTTTGCAAAGGTTCCTTATTTTTGGTTCCTTGTCTATCTAGGCAGTGAATGTGAATTGCTTATTTCAAAATTAACTAATGGTTTTTGGATATCTAGTTCGGGGCAAATTCTAGAGTGGACCAACTGCACCATGGGTGTCTACTGTTCCACATATTTGAATCGCAGTTGTCAAAACCATATCAGGCTGGCTTGTGTGACTCGTAGCTGACCCCATAAACTGGTTGCTTGAAAAACTGGTTCAAAATGGCCAAACTGATAAAATAGGCAAACTAGCATAACTAGCGGACCATTAGTTTTTACTTGTTTAAAAACTAGTAAAAACTAGTTTTTACTAGTTTTTAACTAGTAAATAGGCAAAAAAATTCCAACTATTGATCTTTCGTGATTGCACAATACATTCTTCACAAAACTCAATGCAGAGAGATACATTTTTTAAATGTTGTAATTGTTAGAACTTAGAAGTAAAGTTTATTTTTTAGTTAGGATTGTGCACTAAAGTGAGTTGGACTTGTGTGCTTGGGTAATTAGAGATTAACGGGGGCGAATAAAAAATTATGTGTTTGTATATGATTTGTTTTTGGTTGGTAGGGGCATTTGCCCCCTATATACTATACCCGATATCCGCCATTGGCTCCAGGAGCTTTTCACTACCATGGCTCAGCATCGTGTGTTCAATGTCGAGAAGAGAGCATACTGAAATTTCTTAATGCAAAACTCGGTTATTTTGGGTTGAACCCACTCTATCCCACTAAAAATAGACAAATAAGACGGTCTCAAATTGTAACTCGAATTCAGGTTAGGACGGATTCAGATTGACCCTTGAGTTACCCGATCCTTCCTAATATATAAATCCCTAATATATAAACATATATGAAATATGTGACTAGTATATTAACACTTGTGAATTTTGATAATTCATTAAGACGTTAAAATTAAAAGCAATCAGTTTGATGTTAAAATTTAATTATATTGAAATTATACTCCTTGTATAGAAAATTTAAAATATCGGAATGTATTTTTAACAAAACTACACACAAAACATGATTTTTATAGAAATTATACTAAATGTATGTATTAAATATAATTTTTTTGATTTTAGTATCGTTGTTTAAAAATTAAATCATTTATATTTTTTGACCACCCAATTTTAATTTGACTTATAGTTTATTAAATTTGTTCGGGATTAAAGATGAGTTAGGGTCTACTAACTTGCTCGATCAAATTTGGGACTCGGTTAGAGTTAGTTATAATTCCTCCTAACTTGTTCCTTGCTTATCATTACTTCTAATGCCTTCTCAAACACCAAATTTGGTCAAGAAGTGCTACTTTTACTTCAATTATTCCTCTCTAACATATTATAAAGGCGAGAGGAGAGAGGTAGTTAAAAACTGATAGATGCTGAAGAGAAAGACATGGAAATTGGAGAGAGAGAGAGAGAGAGAGAGAGAGAGAGAGAGGGAGAGAGGGCGGGTTGAGAGGGAGAGTCGAGAGTGAGAAGTGGTGGGGTGATGGTGTGTGAAGGGAAGAAGATGGGAGAGTGTGGGAAGGGGTTTTAGAGGAGGGGTATTTTGGGGATTTTTGAAAATTAGGAAGGGTGTGGGAGTAGGAGGAGGTGTTTAATAATAATGGGTCGCCGCACTGTATGATGTGGTCATCGAACCTCTCCCACATGCGGTCAGCCTGCTGTGGAGTCACAAACGTCGACCTAATAGATCGCGGGTCAATCGGAATTCCCTGTGTGTAGCCAAACTGCTTGACGACCTGGTTTGGCAGATATGGCATTATGCACGCAACATGACGTATGAACCCCTAGTAAAAGGTCAATATATGTAAGCCCCGAACATGTCTATGCTCGGTGTAGGGGTCCTATGTGACCTGCTCTAGAGTAAGGCGATCAAGCGCATTCTGGAATGGGACAACGTTACCGTCGCCACTCATATTCAACTAGTGCTTGGCACATGGCCTATCTTCCAAATAATCAAGGTTAACCCATTTAGTGTAGAAACTGCCATCCTGAAAGTGCTCAAATATCCAGGTCTGTAATCAATATGCGAACCGGGTTAGTAAAAACATACATAAACACCGTACACTGAAAACTAAAGTAATTATAATACATACCTGAATGAGGTACGATACCTTAGTACCGGACCTATGTTTTTCAATTTTTTAAAGGTTCGGTACTATAGTACCGAACCTAACCTAAGCAGTGGAAAAAACACATAAACAAGCAACCAAAATGAGAGAGAGACAGAGGGAGATGGAGGCTTATCTAAGCTTGAATGAGGAGGAGGAGGAGGAAGAGTGCGAATGAGAGAGAGAGGGTGAAGGATAGGATCACAACTAAATAGATGTTTTGGGTTCATCTTTCCTCTCCTCTCTAACAAATTATAAGGGAGAAAGTAGCGAATGCAGAAAGATTGAAGGAGAGAATGAAGAAGAGGAATTCGACATTTAAGGACAAGAGCACCATATCGTAAAATTATTAAACTGGAGACAAGGAGAGAAGATCAATAAATAAGGAACTTAGAGCTTCTCCAATGGTAGGGCTTATTGAGTTCATAGATATAAGAATTCACTTTTTCTTGAGTTTACCATTGGAGTTGGCCAAATTGGAGGAGAGAGGTGAATTTGAGTTCTTCCTAAAAAACTCATTCTTATCGTAAACAAAAGCATCTTTTCACACTACCTTTTTATTCTTTTAAGAGCAATACTATTTAGTAAGAATATTTTTTTGTAAGAAATGTAAGAAATACTCTAGAAGCTGAATTGTAGGCACCAACTAACACTACACACCATTCTTACTTTCCTTACTTTTCTTTTCTTACCCTCTAACATTTCTCTTCTTTTAATCCAAACTACCCTTTTTTGACATCAATACATCATCTTGAAGTTATTTATTCTTTTAATCCAAACTACCCTTTTTTTTGACAGATCAAAACTACGTACGCCTTTTCTCTCTTTAACAATATAAGACTTAATTATCACCTCCCATTATTGAATGGTGCAAGCTTGACCGCATTATAAAATCAAATTATCATCATAGCATGGCAATTAAAAAACAGGAATTTGTTGGTAATTTAGTGTATTACATAATTTTTGTATGCTTCAGTTATAAAAAGAAAAGACTTGTTGAGACTTGTTGGGTACCAGAACGTATTGGCATATTGCATGTGAATATTGATTGAGAATCGTTTCGACCATGCATGCATTCCAGAAAAACGGGGGAGGGGTGGATTAATTTGCCTACTTGACCTTCAACGCCAAACAGGTGTGAGACTCTCAACTTCCACCAAATTCCAAAAAATAAAAAATAAAAAGACTCAAATATGCATGGGGGTTGAGGCATCCTTCTTACTGGACTGGTTGCTGATGCATCTCATAGTTGCACCCAACCGCCAATACATTGTTTTTCACTCTAAAATGTTAAGTGTAGAGTAAAGGTACAAGTAATAATATTTTAATAAGTTAAATTTAGATATAACAAATATATATAGTAATGTTTATGTATTTTATTTTCAGCAGTGCTATTCAGTACGAATAGCACTTATACGCAATTGGCCATTTGCTCACCCCCACTTATAAATAGCTATACCATGTCCTAACCATTCTCTCATGCATTGAGCTTTGCTCTCTATACTACAAGTTTATTTACAATGAAGCAAGATGATGATGATGACCAAACATCTCTTCCTTTCCTTTGCTTCCCAGGTATTAATTTCTCACACACTCATCTCCATTTTAATTTTCGAGGATGAGTATATAATTCCTTTATATATATATATATATATATATATATATATATATATTAATGAATTGATCATCAATTGTGCAGGAACAAAAGACTGAATTTGGAACACTCATTTGAGCAAGAAAAAGAGAAGAAACTGATGCAGAAGAATGGTTGAGGTTGTAAAGTGTTTACAAACCTCAACCTCGAACTTTCATATGGAGGAGGAAACCTTCCTTGCATTGGCTGTACGTTGTACTGCGACATTGACCACGTGATTCTAAAGCTATATATAGCCTAATGCAACATTCATATTATTTTTTAGGCTAAACTGCTGTTTTGGCCCTTTATTTTTCGGGTTGTGGTCACTTTCTTTGGCCCTTTATATTTTTTTTTTCTCATTTTAGACCCTCATGTTTTTTGTGTGTGTCATTTTGACCCCTGCCGTTATCATTTTAGTCCCTTATGTTTTTAATTGATTTCATTTTAGTCCCTTATGTTTTTAATTGATTTCATTTGGGGCCCTTATGTTTTTAATTGATTTCATTTTCGTCCTTAAAAATTTGCTACAAAAAACATAAACATAACGGCAGGGGCCAAAATGACACACACAAAAAACATGAGGGTCTAAAATGAGAAAAAAAAAGATAAAGGGCCAAAGTGACCACACCCCCAAAGATAAAGGGCCAAAATAGCAATTTAGCTAATTTTCTATATTAAACAGACTAACTAATGTAATACTTTAAATATCACGACACTACTAAAATTTTCGTCATTTCCTGTGGAATATCTTGCGGATTTCCATTAAAAATTTGTAGGAAACGGGTTTCCTGCAGAATTTTCAGCGGATTAAGGTTCTCAGTTATTTCGTTCGTGGATAATTGTTTCCTGCAGATTTTCATATCAGTAGAAAACCTCTGCACGAAATTCGACAGGATGTCTGCAGGAAATCTTCGTAGAAAGTTCCGCAGGAAATCGCAGAACTTTTTTTCCTTAAAACCTACTGGTATTATTATTATTAATGAGATTATTTATTTAATATAATTACTTTCAAAATAATCCATACAAAAGATTTTTTATTTAATTTCAAAGTATATTACATTACAAAGAAATGCAAACTGGATTTAATTGACACAATCACAAAAGCTAAAGCCAAATCAGATCTACTAACCACAAAAATAAACACAATTATCAATGTTACAGATTTGGATTTGGTGATGCTTGTAGAAACTCTACCCTACCCCTACTGTTCCATTGAAAATTTCCAATAAGCTCCAAATATACTTGCTAAACCCAAATATTTTGCCTACTATGCAGACTCTCTTGGATATAGAATTGATTTTTGCACCATTGGGAGGCTCGGTCTCAATTTTTTTATGCTTTTTCCGCCCTGCACATCACAAATTAGTTGACATGCATTAGTTGCCAATATAATCATATAAGGATTAATGGAAGAAAAAAAATATAACTTCATTAAGAACACCAATTACCTAAAGGTAAGGAAAAAGGCACAAATAAACGCACATCCCCAAATCAGATCTACTAAGTTACCCAATTGTATTGAAACTTAGAAAAATACTCACTTGGCTGCATGATCAGCTTCCCATTCAATACCATTGGGGTCCATGCCAACCAACATATTGCCATCCATCATCAATTATGACAAACTTAGTAGCAATTCCACATTCATCACGAAACTTTGCAGGAGTTGGTGGCTGTGTATCATCAAACAACTCAGTGTAAGATTAAATTAGTTTCATGAAACACCAAACAACTGAAACCATTAAAGATATATTCAATTTGTTGTCCTCTTCATGAGCCATATGGCATATCAGACTATATAAGTCATATGCAGATCTAATGAACCCTTCATGCTAATTGAGATTAGATAGATGCAAAAAAACATGCAAGGAAAGGGATAGACCTAAGAGCAAACACTATAATAGTCTAGTATTAGCCCAGCAATTAGAGAAATGACAGCGTACATTCAAATTGAATTGCAAAAACATTATCCTCATTTGATAAAAAGTTCCACCACCCACAATAAAGCAGAATCTATCCTTAGTCACTCAAAATCACAACCTCATTACCAAAATCACTCAGAATTTGATAAAAAATTCGATCACTCAAAAGATTGAAAATACAAACACGATTCAAGCTCATAATCAGCATTTACAGTAAGAAAATCACTTAGAATTTTGAAGAAAAAGTGTTAGGGTTTGAAGCGGTGGAAGGGTTACCTTCACAGAAGAAGATGAAATCAATATTTCGAGTTGAACATATTCCATGTTCAGATCGCAATCACAAATGCTAAATAAAGTGGTTAAGACATCAACACCTTAAGAACCTAGCTCGAGAGGAAGATACTAATGATCAAGTAACCCTCTGAGACATTGTGGGCAATGAAAAAGAATACTATGGATGTATAAAAATCACATGAAGCAGCCACAATACCAATGATACTAACAGGGGTCGGGGGAGACTGGCCGGTAAACTTGGAGACACAAGACCAAACTAATTCACTATACCATCAAAATCTATATAGAACAGTGCTTTTCTCAAACCTGAGTAAACACTGTAGCCCCGTCAACTCCCAGACTATCATCCTTTTCTCAAAGTTAAGCCAGAGGAAGACAAACTAAGCAAAGGCAAATCTGGCAAAGCTACATCCATCTCCAAGTACTGCACAACTTGCCTCATACTTGGCCTACCTACCTAATCTGTGCCCAATTTTGCATCCTTTACCTAAAAAATCTCACCATTTTTCCAACAATCAAACACCCAATCAACTAGAATTTCACTCTCACATCCTCTTCTTCTCTTAAACAAACAATCAAGAACCCCAAACTAGAAAAACATGATACTACTCCATTGAAAGATAAATCACCACCACTACCAGGAAATACACAGAAGCAAAAGACACGAGAGAAGGCAATACACAATAAAAATTACATAAAAAAACAAAAGAAGAAGGAATTGCTGGCGATACCTTAAAGAGAGAAGAAATTGATGATACCTTGAAGAAATGAAAGGCATGAAACCTTGAAGAAGCACGATTCCAGCTTCAGTGACGATTTTGAAGGCGAGAGACGAGTTCAATGGCGAGAGGCGATTTCGAGGGTGAGAGGATGAGAGACGATATCGAGGTTTTAGGGTTTGAGATGATTTCTGCAAAACTGTGAAAGGTTGAGAGACGATTTCGACTGCATTCTGAAGATTTTTGATATACTAGGGTTCGAGGATGAAAGGATTAGATTCGTCACGAATTTTTCAAAGCTTCGATTACACTGTTTTAGGGTTAGGGTGGGAGACGATTCCATGGTTTCATGGTGTGAGAGATGATTTCATGGTGTGCCAAGATGCTGATTCCATGGTGTGAGAGACGATTCAACGTTCTGTGTGAGAGACGATTCAAGCTTGAAAGGAGATGTTCTGAGAGAGACGAAGGTGTGCATCTGAGAGACGAAGGCGTTTCTTTCTCTTCGATAGAACGAATGTGTTTTTGTTTTAAAATAGCTTTTCAGATTTTTAATTTTATATTTTAAATTTTAAATAAAATATAAAAGAAACTTTTCAGATTTTTAATTTTAAAATAATCAAAGAAACATTCCTGCCAAGTTTAGTACGTAGGAAAGTTCGCAGGAAACTTAAAACTTTTCTGCGGATTGCTCTGCCAAACATAAATTCGCAGCAAACTTTCTATTTATTTCTGAAGGGGAGTTCTTAGGAAATACCTGCGGAAACTTTCTATTTAATACAGTAAATTCTAGTAGTGTGAATTGTTTAGTATTTTTTCTTTATGGTGTAAGAATTGTTTTAGTATAAAAATCACCCTTCCCTTTCTTTTTAAAGTTCGAAAATTACATTCTCTCTAACATATTACACTTTATCTATTTTCACATAAAATAAAATGGCGCGTGCGGTTTTGATCAACTTCTCTATTATCATTTTTTTCCTTTATCTATTTTAAAACAATTGTCCAAAATTCTTATTCTATATATCATATTTTTGTTCATTTTTTTGTGAAAATATATTATATTATTGTTATACAACTGATAGTAGTTCAAAATATTTTGTTAAATAACTAAAAGCAGTCTTTTAAAACTCGGACCGGTGACCGACTCGGTGAAGGTACTGGGTCACTGGGTCAAGGGTCGGACCGAGGGGTCGACAGTTGAACCGCATGACCAAAACCGGGACTGCGTGACTCGGACCCGGTCTATATTTCGCGAATTTTCAAGACCTATATAGTATATAATATAAATTTTGTACCAGTAAAATTAATAACTATGTTTATTTTATATTTACTAAAATATAAAAATTAATATCTTAATTTATTAATATTTTTAAATTTATTCATACATAATATTAATCTATTTTAGATCATACAAATTAATATGTACTCAACAAATATGGTTCTTATTTTTGCTAATAATGCAATAATGGAAAAGAAAAAGATGAAAAAGAGCAAAAAAAAACAAATTAAACAACGTCATTTTGATAAAAAATAATAATTTAAATTCACAACCCGGTCCGGGTCAAACCGGGTCACCGGTTCACCGGTTTTTGCAAAACCCGGCCGAGTCACACCGGTTTTGCCGGTTTGCTGCATATCTGATCCATACAATTGACCGGCTCGGTTACCCCCCCCCCCGGTTCTCGGTTCGACCGGCCGGGCCGAGTCGGTTTTTAAAACTATGACTAAAAGTAGAGAGAGTGATTTGTATAATACCCATAATATTATCGAAAGGGATTTTAAAAGTGTATTACGTGTTTACCTTTAAAGAGAGAGTAGTAAGAATTTTAACATAAGAGAAGAGAAAAATGTAATTCAAATTTCTGTCAAGAGAAGATAGTGTAATACTTGCCACTTCGTCCGTAGAAAAAAAAGTCCTAAACTACATTTAATCGACAGAGGAATACAACCTAAGAGGGGAAGGGAGAAAGTGTAGCCCCAATTGAATAGAATGTCCATATTTAGCTAGCCAATGAGCTAATTTCCTTGGTGGAGCACATGAGAAATTGGCACCTCCCATTCAAAGCCTAGCAAACTTCTAATGTCCGGCATGATAACCATGAATACCCTCTTGGACTAGTTCACTATCACACAAAGTGTATGACAACATATCATGTGTTCTTCTCTCCTTAATCTCATAATTAACAGCCCCACCATCTACAAGTGCTAGTCAGTGCAATTGCACAAGGAGTTTTTTTTTACCCCCATCACTTCCCATATACCCGAAAATACCCCTGCCCAAATAACAAAGCGGATTTACCTCAAATGGGGGTACCTAATAGGTAAATCCGACTTTAAAAATAACGAAGCGGATTTACCTCAGATAGCGATACATTCGCTTTGTTATTTTTCAAATCGGATTTACCTAGTGGGTAGATAAATCCGATTTCCCTAAAAAAAGGAATTCGGATTTACCCCACCTAAGGTAAATCCGATTTTGTTATTAAAAATAATTGTTTTTTATTTAAATTTTTTAAAAAGGCTATAAAAATGCTACTAAAAATCCGTTAAAGAGTCAAAACTAATCCAAAAGTTATCAAAATACCACTAAAAATCTAATAAAACCAAAATAAGTTTATGCAAATTTTTTTAAATTTTTTGGAAATTATGAAAAATTAAAAAAACTAATAAAAAATAGTAAACGATGGGTTCATTAGCCTAAATTATTCGCTCGACGTACAATATCGTCACGTGTTAATGAACTACACACTAAACAGAACCAAAAGACGGTCGAAATTCGTATCTAATTTTTTAACTGATTTATTTATTTATTAATTAGGTTAACAAAGCGGATTTACCCCCACATAAGGTAAATCCGCTTTTGTTATTTAAAAGCGGATATACCCCCATATAAGGTAAACCCGCTTTTAAATATAACAAAATCGGATTTTCCTCCACTTAAGGTAAATCCGCTTTGTTATTTTTAAAAGCAGATTTACCCCTTCTTAAATAAACCCGCTTTTAAATTTTTAAAATTTTCAGTGGAAATCGGATTTACCTCACAGATACATAAATCCGATTTGGAAATCGGATTTACCTCACACATAAATAAATCCGATTTCCAAAAAAAATTGAAATCAGGATACGTTCGGGTTTTTTAAATTTTGTGAAGGGCAATTGTGTCTTTTCGCAGGGTCGATGGGGGTAGATTGCTATGTGATGGGGGTACAAAAAAAAACCTTTGCACAAGGCCTCAGCCTAAAAAAAGTTGGGATTTTTTTTGTACCCCCATCAACTCACTATCTACCCCCACATAAAAGTGAAACCCCAAAATACCCCTCACTTAAAAAATTCGCTCGGATTTACCTACTAAAAGATAAATCCGATTTTGGTTTTTTTCCAAAATCGGATTTATCTTTTAGTAGGTAAATCTGATTTCCCTTAAAAAAAAAATCGGATTTACCCCCATCTAAGGTAAATCCGATTTGTTGTTTTTAAAAGCGGATGTACCCCCACATAAGGTGAATCCGCTTTGTTATTTAAAAGTCGGATTTATCTTAGGTGGGGGTTAAATCCGCTTTTGTGTACTAAAAATACCTATTTTTTATTTAATTTTTGTAAAAAATGTTATAAAAATACTACTAAAAATCTGTTAAAGAGTAAAAACTAATCTACAAATTATACAAACACCACTATAAATCAAATAAAACCAAAATAAGGTTATCCAAATTTTTTCAGATTTTTTGGAGATTATGAAAAATTAAAAAAATTAATAAAAAATAGTAAACGATAGAATTTGGGATTTTGAGGTCCCCTGTTCTGAAAGAAGTCCCTTCTGAGGAGTCTTGATCCTTGATTTTTATTCGGATTTAATGGTTGTGGTTTCATTACAATTTGAGTAGGGTGCCGGAAACTAATTTTTTAGCCTAAATTATTCGCTCGACGTACAACATCGTCACATGTTAACGAACTACACACTAAACAGAACCAAAAGACGGTCGAAATTCGTATCTAAATTTTTAACTGATTTATTTATTTATTTATTTATTTATTAGGTTAACAAAGCAGATTTACCCCCACCCCCACATAAGGTAAATCCGCTTTTAAAAATAACAAAATCGGATTTACCCCCACTTAAAGTAAATCCGCTTTGTTATTTTTAAAAGCGGATTTACCCCCATATAAGGTAAATCCGCTTTTAAAAATAACAAAATCGGATTTACCCCCACTTAAGGTAAATCTGCTTTGTTATTTTTAAAAACAGATCTACCCCCATCTTACATAAATCCGCTTTTAATTTTTTAAAATTTTTAGTGGAAATCGGATTTACCTAAATCCGATTTCCAAAAAAAAAATTGAAATCAAGATACGTTCGGGTTTTTTATATTTTGTGAAGGACAATTGCGTCTTTTCACAGGGTCGATGGGGGTAGATTCTTATCTGATGGGGGTACAAAAAAAATCCCAAAAAAGTTTCCCAAAAAAATTACCCCAGCCCATTCCCAAATCCAAAAACCTCTTTCCTTTGGACCGAAAAAAAACCTTTCCTTCTTCCTGCGAATGCGATGCGAGAGAGTGTGAGACTGCCCCCAAATCCTGATACGTGAAAACACAACACAATCCCAACAAACCCAGTCACGCATTGCAGCGCCGCCGACACGCCACATGCATTTGAAGCCATCATTGATTAACATATCATTAGTAACCTTTTGTATTAAATATAATTTTGCTTCTTGATCTCAATAATATTAAAAAACGTTAAATAAACAAGAACAACGAAACACCATAAACTTTTGGCAAGTATTGTGGGAGTAATATAGAAATATTAATTTGATTTTTTAGAAGATGATTCAGATGACATTTCAAGACAGATATGTCATCTGAAAGAACATGGAAAACTACACTATCACTTGTCGGAGAAAGCATCATTTGAAAGAACATGGAGAACCTCACTTTGATTTTGTTAGTAAAATGTACTCAATAGTAGATAAGTTAGAATGAAATGTTAACGAATATATTTTTTTTATAAAAATGGGGAAAATGATGATAACGGATATCTGATGGCGAATAAGCTAAAGATAGAATTTAAAATGTTTTGTAAAATTTGCAAGAGAGAATGAAAGAGGTATTCGTTTGATAGTAATAGCGGATATCTGATAGCAAATAAGCTAATAAATTGAATTTAAAATATTTAGTAAAATTAGCAAGAGAGAATGAAAGAGGAGGGTATTCATTTAATAAAAGTTTTAAGTAAAATAATAAGGGAGGAAACGAGAGAAAAATTGAAACTAAAATTATAAGTTCAAATACTACTAGCATATAAAAAAATGCTATAAGCTATTAAGAAAACGTTATAAACTAGTAGTGTATAATACATTTTCCATGATAATTTTTTTTTTTGTGAAAAATCCATGATATGTTCTTCGCTAGCTATAAGTTAGGGGTTTAGTTTTGCCTAACGGGAACTTTGTGAATTCCTTAATTATCAAATAACTTTTCATCTTGGTTTTTAAAAGTATAATTTTTTCTCATCATTAGTCTCTAAATTATAAAAATCTATCAAATCATAAAGTGTATTTTTTGGACTTGAACCCTCTCTATTACGACTCCTCAACACCTCTCAATCCTCTCCCTATATCTCTCTTAATTTTTCCTCACTCTTCATTATTCCTCCATCCATTTAGTCCCTAAAATTTATTACTAAGAAAGAAATTGGTGAATAGGAATAAATTTTAAAAACTATTTTATTTTTTCGCATCATTGTTGGCTACTCACGAAATGTCTCAATACTTTCAACGAAAGACTAATCTCTGCTCATACTTAGTGGTGAATTTCGCACTAACCAACACTGAGTTTGTCCACTGCAGAAAGAAAACTTGAAAACCTATTAAAATTTATTTAATAGATTTTTGTACTTTATTTTTTTTGGCATAAACCAGAGTATCCACCGCCGAACACAGTGACTAATCCCCTCGCTGGATTGGAGGCACCTCAAAGGGTGAGACAGCTGGCCCAGAGATTTAAAGTTGCTCCATACCCAAGGCGAGAATCGACCCTCGACACTTGGTTAAGGGAGGATGAGTCCCAACCGCTCAACCACACCCCCTGGGTTATTTTTTGTTTTTATTTTTATTTTTTTTATTGTTGTACTTTATATGAAATAAATAATAAATAGAAGAAAGTCATTAAATATTTACTTACTTTTTTATGACAAAAATATTTACTGCCTAAACAGATAGCAATAGTTTTGTCAAAAAGAAACAGCAGTTTATTCTTAATTACTCACTTTGCCACTAATTATAAGATCTTTTTGACACTTTTGATTGTTTCTAAATATAAAATCTTTTACAAATATTTAGATACATTTGTTACTATTTTTCTAAATATATCATTTATCAATACTAATAAATTGTCTTAGTATATAAAAAGTTGAGCTAAAATACATTTTTTGTTCTTTACTTTTCATTATTTTTTTATTTACTTTTTGCCCTTTATCTTTTAAAATGCTCGTTTACTTTATTTATCTTTTCATAGTTAATTAAAATAGTCATTCTGTTAAGTGAATGTTAATTAAGGTCTATGTGAACAGTGTGACATGGATAACTTGTCACATAGGTAGTTGATTGTGTTACTAGACCATTAAATGTTTTTTTCGTTCTTGTCCTTTATTATTTTTAGGCTTAAAGGTACTTTTAGTCCCTGCAAATGTCAAAATAATCCAGTTTAGTCCCTGCAATTCCAAAACTTTTAAAATAGTCCCTGCAATTACTAAACGTTACTACTTTTAGTCCCTGCTGTTAGTTAAGGGTTAACACTGTTAGCTTTTGATGATGTGGCAGCATTTGTAGGTGATGTGTCATTACACGTATGCAGACACGTGTTTGGTAGTTGGTGATGTGTCATTACTCTTTCACTTTCTCTCACTTTCTCACTTTCACTCTCTCACTTCCTCGCTTTCACTCTGTCACTTTCAGTTCATGTGAGAAGAAGACGAAGCGAAGAAGAAGAAGACGAAGTTGCGAATGTAAGCAATCGAAGAAGAAGAAGAAGACGAAACGAAGAAGAACAAGAAGTTGAGAGGTTGAGTGAGTTTGTTGAAGAAGCGACGAAGCGAAGAAGACGAAGTTGGAAGAAGAGGAAGTTGTTAACTGCAGTGACGAAGCAAAGAAGAAGACGAAGTTGCGAATGTAAGCAATCGAAGAAGAAGACGAAACGAAGAAGAACAAGAAGTTGAGAGGTTGAGTGAGTTTGTTGAAGAAGCGACGAAGCGTAGAAGATGAAGTTGGAAGAAGACGAAGTTGGAAGAAGACGAAGTTGTTAACTGCAGTGACGAAGCAAAGAAGAAGAGGAAGTTGCGAACAGTGGTGACGAGTTCCAAGACAAAGGTCAGGTTTTCACATGCTCTCTTCTTTTTTTGTACTATTTATGATGTAAATAGGAAAGTTAAGGGAAAGGGGACCACCATGTGGGTCAAATTTTGTATTGTTGTTGACTCTGAACTTTGTATTGTAGTTGTTTTGAATCTTGCCTTTATTGAATGCTTTCCTTGACTTCATTGAGTTGTTTAATTAGTTAAGTTAGGGTTAATGTCTATAATGGGTCTGGGTTGTTATTGGAAATGTCTTTTTTAGCCCTTTGGTAGTTGCTGTAGATTAATGTCTATTTTTGGTCTCTGATAAGTAGCCCTTTGTTGTACAGCTATGTCTATTCCTCTTGTGTTTCATCATGATGGTAAATTTGTCAAGAATAGGATACTTGAATATAAAGGGGGTATTGAGTCAGTTGTTAGTGGTCAGGATTTGGATAGGTGGAGTTATTTTGAAGCTAGTGGTTTAGTGAAAGACTTAGGGTATGAGGCTGATACTTATACTTTATGGTGGAAGATTGATCAAGAAGTTGTTTTTAGGAGGTTTGTGAGTGATGCTGATGCTATGGAATTATCTGAACATGCAGTTAAGGTTGGAGTTGCTGGTCATATTTACATTGAGCACATTGAAAACTATGGTGAAGAAGAAGTAGTGAATGACCCGAAAGAAAATGTTGTTAATGAGGGAGGAAGTGAGGATGGTAATGAATCAGAAACTTATGAGGAACTCAAGGGCATCACTTTGGATGAGAGTGAAGAGGAGAGAGCACATGGAAAAGATGATGATGATGGGTTTCATGATAATAATCATGAAGAAGCACAAACACCACCTAGAGTTACAGAACCAGCAATACCAACCCCTGGATCTGGATCAAGAGTTGTGATCAATGGTACCCCATATAGAGTGAAAATGAAGGCAAACAGAAGAATAATAAGAAAGAAAAGAGATGTTGGTGCAAGCTCTAGTGCACCAATGGAGGAAGTGGATGACCAAGAAGATGAATATCATTCTGAAGAGTTAGTTAGTAGTGACCCTGATGAGGAAGGAAATGAGGGAAGGATTAGGCGTCCTAAATATGAAAAATTTAGGCCTACTGATCTTAACAAGAATTATCAGTTTAAAGTTGGCTTGGAATTTACTAGTTTAAATGAATTTAAAGATGCAATTAGAGAGTGGTTCATATTAAATGGTAAAGAGATGCATTTTTTAAAAAATGACAAGCTGAGGGTGAGAGTTGAATGTAAGACTAAATGTGGTTTTTTGGCCCATGTGAGTAAAGTTGGTCACAAACAAACTTTTACAATGAAAACATGGAATGGGGCCCACAATTGTGGAAGAGTATTAAATAATACTAATGCTAGGGCTAGGTGGGTGGCAAAGTCAGTGGTAAAAAGACTACAAACATGTGAGAGTGTGAAGGTGAAAGAAATAATGGCTGACATTAGACAAAACTACAAGGCTGGGATCTCGTTTGGTACAGCTTGGAGGGCAAAGCAAATTGCAAAAGAAATGGTAGAAGGTGCTGCTGACAAACAATATGGGTTATTATGGAGATATGCAGCTGAATTGACAAGGGTAAATCCTCAAAACACAGTGAAGATCTCAGTAGACAGATCTACACCAGATGCTCAACCAAGGTTTAAGTCTTTGTACTTTTGTTTTGATGGGTCCAAGAAGGGGTTTGTGAGGGGATGTAGACCAATCATTTGTGTTGATGGCTGTCACTTGAAGACCAAGTTTGGTGGACAGCTTCTAGTTGCTGTTGGTAGGGATCCAAATGATCAATACTTCCCCTTTGCTTTTGGGGTTGTTGAAACCGAAACCAAAGAGTCTTGGAGATGGTTTCTTACACTATTGTTGGAGGACATTGGTCAAGATAGAAGATGGGTTTTTATATCAGACCAACAAAAGGTAAAGTTGTTGTTTTGTGTTTTGTGTAAGTGAAGTTATTAATATAGTTGCTGTTTTCTGTTGTAAGTGAACTGATTAATGTAGTTGTTGTTTTCTGTTTTGTATTTTCTTTGTAGGGTTTAATACAAGTTTTTGAGGAAATGGGACTTGAGCATAGATTGTGTGTGATGCACCTCTATGCAAACTGCAAGAAGAAATTTGGTGGGGGGAATGTCATTAGAGAGCTTCTGATGGGGGCATCAAAGGCAACCTACTATAAAGCATGGGAGGCTAAGATGAATGCATTGAAGAGAGTGGATTCCAAGTGTTGGGAGTGCTTCAGCACATCAACAACAATCTGTTTCTGCATCACAGCCTGCTTCTGCTTCTGTTTCTGCTACTGCTTCAGCACATCAACAACAATCTGTTTCTGCATCACAGCCTGCTTCTGCTTCTGTTTCTGCTACTGCTTCAGCACATCAACAACAATCTGTTTCTGCATCACAGCCTGCTTCTGCTTCTGTTTCTGCTACTGCTTCAGCACATCAACAACAATCTGTTTCTGCATCACAGCCTGCTTCTGCTTCTGTTTTTGCTACTGCTTCAGCACATCAACCAGAATCTGTTTGTACATCACAGTCTGCTTCTGTACCAGAATCTGCTTTTGCACCAGCTACTTCAATGTTGTTTAATTCACCAGTGAATTCTTCTGCACCTGCACCACCAGTGAATTCTTCTGCACCTGCACCTAAAGCTAAAGTGGCAAGGAGGCTTAAACTACCTGTTAAGAGGCAAAGGTTCAGCACAAGGATTAAAAGGAGTATTATACCACGATCAGGTCCTGGTTTTGACCCAAAAAAGCCTATAGTGGTGGATGGTGATGGGGACCTAACACAAGAGAATTTGGAATGATGTCTATGTTAGGATTTATGTATTTTGTAATATATGCAGCTTGTCTTTTGGGTTAGGAACTATGTAATTTGGTTTAGCAACTATGTATTTTGGTTTAGGAACAAACTATTTAGGTTTAGGAGCTATGTATTTTGCTTTAGGAGCCATGTATTTTGGTTAATGAATTATGGTCTTAAAGAACCTATGCTTCTATGTAGCAAGTTATGTAGCAAGTTATGCAGCAAGTTAATGAATTTGGCTCAATTATGCAGCAACTTTCTGTTTTGCAGTAAATGTTGTCTTATTTATGTTGCAAGTTAATGAATTTGGCTCTAATATTTTATTAATCTCTAAAATTAACATAATACTAAAAAGAAAAGGGTTATGCACAATCATTATAAGCCAGTTTTGTATTTTATTCCTCTACTGTTTTGCAGATTCCTCTATTTATGCAGCAAATGTTGCATCAGTTTTTTATGTTGCATCAGTTTTGTATGTTGCACCAGTTTTGTATTTTGCAGATTCCTCTAATGTTGCATCAGTTTTTTATCTGTTATGAACCAAATTATAGGTCTGTTATGCAGCAAAATATGCATCAGTTATGCAGCAAAATATGCATCACTTATGCAGTAAAATTTTGCATCAAATTAAACATAATTTCCATTACTCAAACATAACACACAGCTTGTCACATTTCATAACCCTAAACATAACAACCTAGAACTAGAATTACAAAGATCAACATCATTGGGTTGGTGACTAACATCCCTCCTAAACCAACCCAAATTTCATATAAGCTACATACAGAACTACAAAAATCAAAATTCCTTGAATCCACTTCTTCCTCTCATCTAGTTGCTTTGGAATTTCTTGAAATGTTTGGAATGGTTGAACAGTAACCATAGAAATTTTGAGGGCATCTAGTTGATCATCCCAAACATACAACTTACAGCTTGCTCCTCTCACCTGCACACAATAAATCCAATTCCAAAAATGACATAAATTAATTCAGTTAAACAACATAACAACCAACATATGAACCCTAATTCCCAAATTTTACTTACCCCCCAATTAACACACTTCCAGTACCTCCTTTGAGGGTTTTCAACAGAATTAGAGATAAATAATCGCATAACATCTCCACAACCACAAATAGGCAGTCGCCCTTGCCTTGAACCACCATTGGAAGATGCGTTGCTGCTTGTTGCCATTGGAGAATATCGTTTCTGCTTAAAGGGAGAAGATTCGAAAAGAAGAGAGAAGATGGAAGAAGAGAGAAGATGGAAGAAGAAGAAGAAGAAGAAGCAGAGAGAAGATGGAAGAAGAAGAAGCAGAGAGAAGATCGTTTCTGAAGATGGAAGAAGAAGAAACAGAGTGAAAGCGAGGAAGTGAGAGAGTGAAAGTGAGAAAGTGAGAGAAAGTGAAAGAGTAATGACACATCACCAACTACCAAACACGTGTCTGCATACGTGTAATGACACATCACCTACAAATGCTGCCACATCATCAAAAGCTAACAGTGTTAACCCTTAACTAACAGCAGGGACTAAAAGTAGTAACGTTTAGTAATTGCAGGGACTATTTTAAAAGTTTTGGAATTGCAGGGACTAAACTGGATTATTTTGACATTTGCAGGGACTAAAAGTACCTTTAAGCCTTATTTTTAAAATGTTTGTTTGCCTTCTTTATCTTTTTTAAAGTGTTTGTTTATCGTTTAATATGTTCGTTTACGTTCTTTATATTTTCATAGCTAATTAATTAAAATAGTCCTTCCGTTAAGTGTACTTTTAGTTATGCGTTATATGGATAATTGGTCATGTAAACATGCTGATTGTATCATTATAAAAATGATAATTGAAAAATATTCTATTACGCTAATATATAAATTGAAAAATGATAATGAATAAAAAATTAAAAAAGTCGAGAATTATCATTTTAATTTGTTATTAAATTAGTATTTAAAGATGATAATTTTATTTTCAGCTTTTTTTATTTGTTATTCAATTATCATTATAAAATTTCTATATTGGCGCAATATATAACATTTTTCAATTATCAACTTCATAATCACATTTTGTCAAAAAAAAAAAACTTCATAATCACACGGTCAGCATACTTACGTGAGTAATTATCTCTGTCACTATGTATGTAATCCATAATTAATACTTCATCCGGTCCACAATATAAGAGAAAAAAGTGAGTTTTGGTGGTCCACAATATAAGAAATAAACAAAATTTTAAGGTGTATTAAATGATCAATCCCAAATTTACCCCTATTTAAGTGGTATAGATAATAATGTTGTCATTAATTAGGAGTGTAAATCATCATTAAGGGTATGTTTGGGAGAGGATTTTTGGAGGGGAAGGGAGGGGATGACATATTTTTCAATTCTAAATTAAGGAGTGTAATCCATATTTTTCAATCCCAAATTTACCCCTACAAACTTTTTCTTCTAATATTTTATAAAAAAAAAACTTTTCTTTTTAATATGCTTAAGAAAGGGAGTATTAATTTAAATTTAAATAAACGTATTGGAAGCAGAAACTACCATCTCTTTCTCTAACCTTGAGAAAGAGCCCGCCTGCAAAAAACCAGAAACGCCACGGGGGTGAGTAACTGGCCTGAAAGGGTAACTTTATTGAAGAGTTCAAAGCTGAGAAGGAACCTTAAAAAAACGAACACAAAGGAGGAAATAACGAATTTGACTTTTCAGGTAGCAAAGAAGGAAAAAAAGACTTTGACTTGTCAAGAAGCAAAGAAGGAAAAATATAACGAACGAAAAAACCTTCCTTAACGCGTTCATTGTGATCCATTCCATCAAGAAACGTCAAAAATCTCGTCTTTTTGCATTTCTGTAAGTGGGTTTTGTTTTTCTCCAGAAAGGGGAAATGGTGGAAACTAAGGGAGAGAAAAGGAAGGGGTTTTTTGGAGTGCGATGGGCTTGGATAGTGGTTACTCTTATTGCTGCCTTCATTTCCATTGCCATGTCTCCCAGAGTAGCTCTCTTTGGAGCCATTCATAGAGCATGTCAATGTGCTCCGGTAATCAATCTCTCTCTCTCTCCATATCCAACTTCGTGTTCTTGTCTTGTGCTTTACCGACCCACATTTTGTTTTTGGAGTTTATATTCTTTTTCTGTTAACTTGAATTGTGGATTCCTATGTCTCAATGCATTTTGGAGTTTAATGTTGCACTTGCATGTAATAATTTTATTTTACTAGGGTGCATTCCTTTGATGATTTATTGTAATGTAAATTTCCTCGGTTGAGTTCTGCATTGAATACAAGAAAGTAATGCATTTTGTGCTCAGTAGAAAGGTAGATATGTGTTTTCTACATATTGTTTTCTGCATTGAATACATTTTGTTTTCAGAATATTGTAAATTTCTTCTGTTGAATTCTGGCATTGAATACAAGAAATTTGGTCTCATAAATTTTCTTTGAATAAAGAGATTAGGCTTTATTTTTCTTGTATGATTGCTGCAGGGTACACCAAAATATAGTGGTATGGTGGAGGATTGTTGTTGTGATTATGAAACTGTTGACCATCTTAATGAGGAAGTCTTGTACCCATCCCTCCAACAGCTTGTGAAAACCCCTTTCTTTCGATATTTTAAGGTTTGTTTATTATTTTCCTCTTTTGTCAACCCTAATGTGTTTCATCTTTGCTAAAGATCAGTAGATGAGCTTTTTTGTAGGTTAAGTTATGGTGTGACTGTCCATTTTGGCCTGATGATGGTATGTGCCGGTTGCGGGACTGTAGTGTATGCGAATGTCCAGAAAGCGAGTTCCCCGAGTCATTCAAGAAGAAGCCGAATCGCCTTTCGTTGAATGATCTTGTTTGTCAAGAAGGAAAACCGCAGGCAGCTGTTGATCGTACTTTGGATAGTATAGCTTTTAGAGGATGGACAGAAGTAGACAATCCATGGACAAATGATGATGAGACTGACAACGGTTCGTTTTATAATGATTTGAACCTGTTTAAAAGAAAATAAATGTCTCAAGTAACTGAAACCATGTTTTGATCTGCAGATGAGATGACATATGTGAATCTTCAACTAAATCCTGAAAGATATACTGGTTATACTGGTCCATCTGCAAGAAGGATATGGGATTCTGTTTACTCTGAGAATTGCCCCAAATGTAAGTTATCTTCGGAAAGCATACACATAACTATACATCAGTAATTTGTAAAGAAAAAAGAAACTGATTTGAACTACTTGGATGATACCTTTCATGCTTTTTAATCAATAAGAAAAGGTTTTTCTTTTGTAGATCCTTCTCAAGAATCATGCCAGGAGGAAAAGATTTTGTATAAATTGATATCAGGTCTTCACTCCTCCATATCAATACATATAGCTTCTGATTACCTACTTGATGAAGCTACAAATATGGTACTCTAATACAATGTTACTCTAATACAATGCATTTAAACTTGAGAAGAATCTATTTAGATGCTAACTTCTATTTTACCTTTTTGTTATTCTAGTGGGGCGAAAATCTTACTTTGATGTATGATCGAGTTCTAAAATACCCCGATCGTGGCAGAAATTTGTATTTCACTTTTCTCTTTGTCCTGCGAGCAGTAACCAAAGTGAGTCTAAATTGTCCTGGTTTTAATCTATCAATCTTGATTTTTTTTCTTCTTGTAGAAATACCAGTTAAAAGTATTATTTACATAACGTGTTAGGCTGCAGATTATCTCGAGCTGGCGGAGTACAATACCGGTAACCCTAATGAGGACCTTAAAACACAGTCCTTGATAAAACAGCTGCTTTACAACCCTAAGCTTCAAGCTGCATGTCCTGTTCCATTTGATGAAGCTAAGCTTTGGAAAGGCCAAAGTGGACCTGAACTTAAACACAAAATTCAACAACAGTTGAGAAACATCAGGTATTAGCCACTCTGTAGCACTGACAATTCTGGTTGAAGACGTATCGTGTCGGACACCAACACAGACACTTCAATTACTTGTATTTTTCAAATTAAAACCGTTGTCTGTGTGTCCATGTCGGTGCTTCATAGATTAGCGAAAACCAGGAATGATTTTTACACACTACGTCATTTGACTCGTTAACAATGGAATGATGTTTGCGGTATGCAGTGCATTGATGGATTGTGTAGGATGTGAGAAGTGCCGATTATGGGGAAAGCTTCAGATTCTTGGTCTTGGAACTGCATTAAAGATTCTCTTCACTGATAATGGTGGTCAAGAAAACTTGGATCAAAGAGTAAGTAAATTTGCCACAGTTTTTGTTTTTCTTTCAGATGTACATTCCTGTTTACTATGTTACACTTGATGGTCTTTTCAGTTGCAGCTACAAAGGAATGAAGTAATTGCATTGATGAATCTTCTCAATAGACTTTCAGAATCTGTCAAATCCATCCATGAAAGGGGACCTATTGCCGAAGAACATTTATCTTCCCAAACAAAGCTTATTAGCTCTTGGAAAAAAATTTGGTCCTATGTACTTCAAAATTAGGTGATAGTACGGTCAATACAAGGATTAGGCTTAGGAAACCATGATCTTGGTTTGAAATTTTCCAAGGATGTGAAAGTCGTGTATGTAAAATGTCTGATAATTCAAAATACATAATATTTTAATACAAAGGGAAAGTAATACAAGATTTTGGAATGAAATTCCCACCAATTTTGTTCAACTTTCTATTGGTACAAGATTTTGTTGTAAGACTACAAAATATATCTTTTTTTTATCCCTTTTATTTTCTTTAAAAGCATTTGTGTTATATTACCGGTAGTGATTTTTTTTCATATAAAGAAGACAAATACAAGAGTAGTTTGGTCTTAGCTTCACTAATAATTTATTATTATTATTACTATTAAGTGTAGAGAAAGACTTAATAGTAATAAGTCTCTTGTAGATTCCTAGTAAAAAGAAAATCTTGTACAAATATAAAAAGCCATCCTAATTGAAATATATGTCTCTTGTAGATTCCTAGTAATGATTTTCAACTAACCATTAATTACAATTTCACTTAAGCTATTGTAATATAAATTTCTATTGAAACTTTTTTATCTGCCATAATTTTATCAACTCCCTTTTTTTTCATTTTGGATAAGGATTATCCTTTTTCTACAAGACTTAGCAAATGGAGCAACAGTCCAATATGTAGATATACCAACCAAGAGAGAGAAAGATTTAAGCACTACACACAAGAGAAGAAAAAAACAGAAAATCAGAGAGCCACGAAGGATTTAACTCTATCCATCAATTGAATGACTCTAATCTTAGAAATCTGAGATTTACTTAAAATCTGAAATGCATGTCCAACACCTTCAAACACTTCATACTCCACTCTTTCACCTGCATCTTCTAGTGCATAACAAAACTCCAAGTTCCTATCCTTCAAAATATCCATCTCAGAAATACACACCAAGACCTTCAAATTCAAATCACCCAATTTAACCAACGGATTACACCATGGATGATCACGGTTCTGACCATATGGTAATGCCAAACGCCAATAACTATCAGATGCTGTTAAATTCAAAGCTGAACCTCCCATGCATTTCTCTGATTCAGTTCTTACTTCTCCACCAAAAAATGGTTGTATTAAAATAACACCCTTCAAATTTAAAGGCCTTAAAAAACCACCATCACATGAATTTAACCTTGTGGCAACGTTGTATGCTATGTTACCACCAGCACTGTCCCCTCCTAAGAAAACACTAGAAAAGTTGCATTTTCTAGTCCACCATTCATTGTCATCATTTTGATATAGAAATTGTTGTTTCAACCATATTAGAGACTTTAAACCATCATCATAAGGAGCTGGGAGAGGATTCTCTGGGGCTAATCGATAGTTTACTGACATAATCAAACAACCAACTTTGGCAGATAGTTTAGCAAGGAAATCATGGTAGCAAATCCATGCTGCAGAACCAATACAGAAGCCACCTCCATGAAAATAAACTAGTAAAGGTAGCTTTTTTTGACAATTATTTGGAACATAGAAACGTGCCCAAATGTTTGTAACACTGTCAATGATTATGTCTCTTGAAGTTATGTTTAGCTCTGGATTTAAATCAGCTGTGACACATGGAACAATCTGGGGTCGTTCCACGTATCCATCTTTGTGAACTCTAATGAGTCCTTTGATTTCCTCAACCACTGAACCATGGTGTTCATAGTCTTTACTAGTGTATTGTGGTATGAGGTTTGAACTTGATGTAAGAGCAGCCATTGTTTTTTTGTTGTATATGTTGAGAAGTAACTGAAGTTTGAAGAAAGAAACAAAACAATGGATTTTATTTTGTGGTGATTGGTGGTTTTGAAGCTTTCCGGTTTCCTTTATATACACAAGGAGTGGGTGGCAATACTGTATTGTAATAAGTGGGGAAAATGATCTATAAATCTTTATCAGCCACGTGGGCACCTATATATGTCGCCACATGTCTCCACGTGAATTCACATGTGGAGGGTCATAACTCATCTCTATTCCGAAAAGGAAAATGTGTTTCTAAATTATTGACAAGAAAAGTAGTTGATGGGGAATGCCTTGCTGTTAAGTTACACTTAATCATGGACTTTAATTTATGTTTCTCATAAAGTCTAGGGAAGTTAAGTCTCAGGGCTTATTAGAATAAATGAAAGTCTCGACGCTCTTGAGGACTTACATATTCCTTATTAACGAGGTCCTCACATTGGTAGCGAGATTCAAACTCACGTCCTTGTGGCATGTGAGCTAAATCTTTACCAATTGGACGTATCTTTATTGGCAATAGACTAATTTTGATTTTCGGTTTTTTTATTTGTTAAACATAAGGTTCATATGCGTTTGATTTGCTAAAAAGTAAGTGACTGCTTCAGTTGTATCGGTTTGATTTGAACATTGTTCATGGTATTGGACAACAATGGGGACAAGGGACTGGACATACACCCAAATATTTGTCTCTTATAAAACAACAATACAACTTTCTGTCACCCCAAAAAATATCAAAATACTATTTTTATTTCTTTCTCAATATTCTTTTTCTCTCTCTCATATCTCTCTCCTTTATCTTCTCTCTCTCTTCTCTATCCTCTCTCTCCTTTCTCATTCTTCTCTCTCCATCTCTCCACCTCTCATCTCATCTCTCTTCTATATATCTTCTCATATCATGACATCTCTCTCCCTCATATCTCCCCTCTCTCTCTCTCATTATAAACATCATAAAGAGAATTATAATAAACTTTACAACTTTTTAATTACTTGTGTTGTCCAATATTCATCAAACACTGTACTGCACAAAATATTGCCCAATATTATTCTGTCTGGTCCAGTAGTTAACTGCTTGCAAATCAAACGGATTCATGTCTAAGTGAGCCATGGCCCCAGTTTGTTGTTATTTTCGTTGACATATAGACATAATGTTTTTTTGGTTACAACATATAGACATATTTTAATACCAAAAGTAAGTTTTTTATATATTTCTTGTGAGAGGTATGTTTAGGTCACATAATTCTGTTGTGGTAAGACATGTTTTGCAACTAATAGGTCTTGCACAAAATTAACACAAAAAACAGCTACAGGGAGAATTGATGAAAAAATTGTGTAAAAAATATATTATTAATCATGCTGTTATATTATAGGTAACCATCTCAAAATCAATAGGTACATAATCATATTGGGCAATCAATGAAAAATAGGAAAAACACTAATATAAGTAAGTAGCATGATATTGTTGACATTTTGAGAAAGAATTGAGCTTAGTGGAGAGCAAACACTACGGGGTGACTTTAGGTTGCCTCCCATTAGCATCATTTCATGAACACTATACGAGACATTACGCAATGAATTTGATTAAAAGCACTCTAGATATTTCTTTGGAAGTTATAATTGAATGTTATTTGTGGTCACACATAGTTGCTTTTTGAGGGTCTCATGGTTGAAAAAAACACCCCAAGTATGTAAGCTAATCCGATTTTGAGGATGTCCATTGAACTTGCTCCTCATTGAAGTGAACACCCATACCTTTTGGGACTTCAAAATAAAGAACTGCCATTGGTGCTCTGGGGTCAAAGTTTATTGCTTGTCGCTTTCATGAAAAAAGGCTCTTGCTTTGCCAATGGTACTGTGTGTTTTTTTAGTTACATTCATGCATCTTCTTCTATAGCTTTTGTTTTTTCAACTTTACAATGAAAATACCGTGTTCTTGAGGACTTGGATAATGGCCAAAAGGTTGTGCAGAGCAGAAATTTTAGTGAACCAAAATTTTTAAATTTTAAAGGGTTATAAAACTAGGAGCCTAAATTTTCTGCATTGGACAAACTCGGTATTGGCCAGTGCGAAATTTGATCTTAAACACGAGCGGAGATTAATCTTTCGTTGAAAGTGTTGGAACACTTCGTAAGTTGCCAACAATGACCCGAACCAAAAAAAAACTATGAGCGTAAATAGGTTTGACCGCACAATAGTGCCTATAACCTAATATGTAAAGGGCAATGATCATATTAGAGTTATTTTTATAGACAATACTAGTGGCTAATTAGTTCTATTTTTTTGTCAAAAAAAAAATTAGTTCTATTTTGACAAGAGTGGTTAATTATTTGCCAAAAAGAGTAAAAGTTAGTAGTTTCTAGGATTCGAAAGAGTGTCTCTGACGTCAAACTTTTTTGGTGTCCTTTAATTCACCGATCTAACTACTTCATCCATTATCAAATATTAGCAAATGACGACTCTACACAGTTTTTGAGAAAAATGAAAAAGTGAAATAAATTTTCTAAACTACTCCTACTTACTGCTCCCTGTCTTTGAACTCAAAAAAAATTTATGCATTGGTTTATTAAGTGAATTTTTTTTGATTTGCTTATATTTAGTAATAGAAAAATTGGATGTTTTGGCTTATAAATGAAAACAGAGAGTGTACTTACTAGCATAGGCGGAGCTAGGTGCATCTTCTTGGGGGTGCACTTGCACACCCGGAGAAAAAACATATTAGTACTTGACAGTCTATATAATTTGTATTTTGACCCTGAGTTTAATATTTTGCATCTTGATCCTCTAGTTCGTTCAACTTTGAAGGTAAAATAAAGATTGAAGTTTCAATTTAATTCATGAACTTACACTCTCTCTGGTACTTGATCTTAATGTATACAAATAATTAGTAGTCTCTAAAGTTTGTGAAATATGTCAAATTAATTAGTCTCTAGAATTTTAAAGAAACTTGTCTCACCATCTTGGTATTGGCCTACTTATAAAATTTTAGGAATTAATTTGATTGACGTCACATATTTTAGGGACACGAGCTTAGAAACTAAATTGGGAATTTACTCTTAATTTGTTTTCTTATTTTCAATTATTCGATACATAAGATTCAAAAGAAAAGTTTAAACAATCTTATAAGCCAACAAAATTTGATAATAATTTTTTTACATTTTTTTACACCACCTGACCTGAGTGTTAGATCTGCCACTGTTTACTAGGTACAAATCAATAAAACTTGTTTTTATTGAGACTTTTTATAAAGTTTATTTAGCTAAAAAGTTAGACTTTAATCTAAAAAATTTCTCAAGTCTAAAAGGCTAATCCATGTAAATAAATATAGATGATATAATAATTTTTCGTTGCTATTAATATAATAATGTTTTTATGATGTGTTAAAATCATATAATTTATTCACTTTTTTGAGTACTTAAGCATATTGGCCTATATTAAAAAGCACCGCCATAAAAGTTAATTTAGTTATAAGTGTATGACCTATTTAAAGGTTTTATTGCAAAATATGTTAATAAAATGTTTTTACATATCATGTCGTACTTTTAAATAAAGGTTCAGTTAGACATAAAAATGGTTTATATCAAAGAAATAAGACATTATATTTTATGGGGGTGAAGAATATAAAAAATGAGGGTGTCAATAATACACTTAGAGTAAAGTTGAGATGGCCCACAAACGGATGCAGTCTAGTAATTAGACATGAATCGCTCCAGTTTACTTTAAGAACATACTTATCTTGGGCCAATCTTATTACACTCCCCCCCCCCCCCCTACTCACTAAACAGTAAACACCCTTGACCCCGTGACAAGATCAAAATATTCTTAATGAACAAATTAATTCCAAGTGCGTTCCTATGGTTAGCCACACACCCCTAGTATGGTACTTTGATACTGAACGAGTATGATACCAAAGTACCGTGGCTACTAATTATGAAACTCTATAGCCACGATACCTTCATATTGTACCAGTTCGGTACCAAAGTACCATACCTGTTAAAAATTTTGCAGATTTTTAACAAATATTTTCTATGTTTCAACGGCTTAAATTCCACCAACATTTTAGATCAACGACCTCCACGCTAATACACATGCCCTCTAAAACGGGAGAATGGCCTCGCAATGGCTTTCAGTCGGTCGAGTAAGGTCGAAGTACGCGTCTGTAGGGGAATGCGATTTGGGTATGAACTGGATGACAGCAAATCATGTCACCATCGACTGTTTCAATCGGACTGTCAGTTTTGCCTCGGAATCAGTTGAACTACCAAAGTCAAATTCCGAAGCAATTATCTCCTTCACGTCGGCAAATCGATCTCTATTTCAAGGCGTAGAAGCTTATGTTATTATGTTGTCTGCATCGACTGAAACTGGGTTAGATTTGTCCTCTGTACAAGTTGTAAATGAATTTCTGGATGTTTTCCGGATGAAGTTTCCTCTTTACCTCCGGACCGTGAGGTGGAATTCTCAATAGAGTTGGTTTCCGGGAACAGGGCCAATCTCTATTGCTCCATATAGAATGTCTCCTTTAGAATTAAAGGAATTAAAGTCTCAACTGGAAGAGTTGATATCGAAGAAGTTTGTCAGGCCTAGTCCTTCGCCATGGGGTGCTCCGGTATTGCTTGTCAAGAAGAAAGATAGGAGCATGCGATTGTGTATTGATTACCGCCAATTGAACAAGGTAACTATCAAGAATAAGTATCCTCTACCAAGGATAGACGATTTACTCGATCAACTTCGAGGTGTTGCAGTATTTTCTAAAATTGATCTAAGGTTGGGTTATCATCAGATAAAAGTGAGAGCCTTAGATATTCCGAAGACAGCTTTTCGTACTCGGTATGGACATTACGAGTTTGT
This sequence comes from Astragalus membranaceus, assembly GCA_039519185.1. Taxonomy (NCBI): domain Eukaryota; kingdom Viridiplantae; phylum Streptophyta; class Magnoliopsida; order Fabales; family Fabaceae; genus Astragalus; species Astragalus membranaceus. The sequence continues at coordinate 153,629,455 of CM076847.1, forward strand.
AGTGATGCCCTTCAGTCTAACTAATGCTCCCGCAGTATTCATGGATTACATGAACCGAGTCTTCCACCCGTACCTGGATCAGTTTGTAGTGGTATTCATAGATGATATCTTGGTGTACTCAAGGACTGTTGAGGAACATGTTCAACATCTCCGCATCGTTCTGAATGTACTCCGAGAAAAGAAGCTGTATGCAAAGCCTTCGAAGTGTAATTTCTGGATGCCTGAAGTAAAATTTCTGGGTCATGTGATATCTCAGTTGGGAGTCGCAGTGGATCCTAGCAAGGTAGGAGCAGTATTGAATTGGGAACAACCAACGTCTGCGACCGAAGTAAGAAGTTTCTTAGGTCTAGCTGGCTACTATCGAAGGTTTATTGAAGGATTCTCACGATTAGTTCTCCCACTTACTCGGTTAACCCGCAAGAGTCAGCCGTTTGAATGGAGTTCCGATTGTGAGGAAAGTTTTCAAGAGTTGAAAGGTAGGTTGACATCTACTCCGATCCTAATTCTTCCAGATCCGTCACTGGGATTCCAAATTTACAGTGATGCCTCTGGGAAGGGTTTAGGGTGTGTCTTAATGCAGAATCAACAAGTGGTTGCTTATGCCTCCAGACAGTTGAAGCCCCATGAAGAGAATTACCCAACTCATGACTTAGAGTTAGCAGCAATTGTGTATGCTCTAAAGATTTGGAGACATTACCTATACAGTTCTCGTTTCGAAGTCTTTAGTGATCACAAGAGCCTTAAGTATCTGTTTGACCAAAAGGAGCTGAATAATAGGCAGAGAAGATGGGTTTAGTTTTTGAAGGATTATGACTTCGAGTTGAAGTATCATCTCGGGAAGGCCAATGTTGTAGCTGATGCGTTGAGTAGGAAATCTATTCATACGACAGAATTAATGATGCATGAGATGAAGCTGCTAGAGTTTTTCAGAGACTTAAAGTTGAATGTGAAGCAAAGGAAGACCGGTTAGTGTTGAGTCATATCCAGATTTCGAGTTTATTGAGAAATCTGATTCGCTCAGCTCAAGAAATTGATGTAAAGTTGCAAGCTCAAAGAGGGTTACCAAATTTTACCGAAGATAGTGATGAAATTATTTGCTTCGACGGTAGAATTTGTGTGCCGAAGGATGACGACGTAAAAAGGCAAGTGTTGGAAGAAGCACATCGGAGTCAATATTCCATAAATCCTGGATCTACTAAGATGTATCGGGATTTGAAACAGATGTACTGGTGGCCAGGGATGAAAGTAGAGATTGCAGAATTTGTGTCTCGGTGCCTAACTTGTCAAAGGGTCAAGGCAGAGCACCAGAAGCCTGCTGGTCAGTTGCAGCCGTTGAATGTGCCAGTGTGAAAATGGGAAGATATTTCTATGGACTTTGTCATGAGATTACTAAGGTCCCAGGCCGGTAACTATTCAATCTGGGTAGTTGTGGATCGTCTAACCAAATCAGCTCATTTTATTCCTGTTCGTTCGAACAGTAAGGTTTCCCAGTTAGCAAAGGAATATCTGAAGAGTATAATAAGGTTGCATGGAGTTCCTACAAGCATTGTGTCAGATCGCGATCCAAATTTCACTTCTCGATTTCGGAAAGCTTTAAACCAAGCTTTGGGAACAAAAGGGTTTGTTAGTACCGCTTATCATCCGCAGACAGATGGTCAGACGGAGAGGACTATTCAGACTATAGAGGATATGCTTCGGGCTTGTGTGCTTGATAACGAAAGAAGATGGGAGGATCACCTTCCATTGGTAGAGTTCGCTTATAACAACAGCTATCATTCCAGTATCGGAATCGCTCCATTTGAAGCCTTGTATGGAAGGAAGTGTAGAACACCATTGTGTTGGTGGGATGTTGGTGAAGATTGATTGTTAGGGCCCGATTTGGTGCGTGAGACAACCGAAAAGATTCGGTAAATCAAAGAAAGAATGAAGGCTGCCCAGTGTAGGCAGAAAAGTTATGCGGACAAGAGAAGAAGGCCACTAGAGTTTGAGTCTGGTGATCATGTGTTTTTGAGAGTTTCTCCAACAATTGGTACCGGTAGAGCATTGCGGGCGAAGAAACTCAGTCCTCGGTATATTGGACCTTTCCAAATTATCGAGCGAATTGGGCTGGTAGCTTACCGTATTGCCTTACCTCCAGTTTTGTCTAATCTTCATGATGTATTCCATGTGTCTCAGCTAAGGAAATACATTTCTGATCCGAGTCCGACGTTGAATTTTGAGACGATTGACCTTAGGCCGGATTTGTCTTTTCAACCTCATCCTAGTTACATCATGGAACATGGCGAGAAGACGCTTCGGACGAGGACAATTCCCATTGTCAAAGTGGTTTGGGATGGATTTTCGATCGAAAAAGCTACATGGGAATTGGAGGACGAAATGCGGGCTAGATATTCGTATCTATTTTCATGAGGTATGTTTTGTTCAATTTTGAGGACAAAATTTTAAAAGTTGGGGTGATTGTAACAACCCTAATCTCGGTTAATTTCGTTTTATGAAATTAAATAGCGAATTGTTATTCGATAAAACAATAATTCAAGTCATGGACATGTTAAAAGCGTGAAAGCAACATTTAGTTGCTAATAGTATGAATTACGTGATCGTTTTGAGGTAGAAATAGAATTATGTGAGGATTAGGGAGCCAATAGCGTTTTGGTCATTTCCATATCTTTCGATTCCCTAACCCAAATTACACGACACAAACATATTCCTTAACTCCATAAGACCACAATCACAATTTAATTAGAAGTTAATTATGAGTTAGTGGTTATTTAAGGGTAAATTAAGATGAGGAGCTAAGTGGAGGGCATTTTTGTCTTTTCCCATCCACTTAAAGCTTGGTTGAGCTGACCCAGCTTCATTCTACCAAAAACCAGAAAATTTTCAGAACATAGAGAGAGGGAGAGAAGAGAGGCGCGAAGAGAGGGAGGAGAAAGAAAGAAGAGGAACTCTCCATCATCCATTGCATGTAAGCTTTTTCTACTTCCTTCTTCACCATTTTTCATTCTCTATCCAATGATACCAAACTCATAAGCTCATTCATCCTCTTTTCCATTTATCCATTTCTGGTTTGTGAAGCTCAAAATGGTGCTCTTGGAGTTTCAAAGCCTTGCATGTTGAATTGGAGCTAGGGAGAGTAGAATAGTGAAGCCACATTGTTATTTTGAGCAAGTTCAACAGCCTCATTGTAGATTGGAAGTGATAGAGAGTGATTTCAGTAACTCCAAGAGGTTGAGTGTCAAATTTGGAAGTGGTAGAAGTTGTGTTTCGAAGTTCGATCAAGTTTGGTGCGAGTTCGCGTTACGGGGATTGTTCGAGAGGTTACGGTTCGATCGTTTCGTGAGAGGACGTGATTTCTCGCGAGTTTGTCAAAACGGTGAGTTCTACTCACGCTTAGGATCATTTTCGTATTTCTGAAATGATTGTTATGTGACCGTTTTGTGGCTGTTCCGTGGTTTCGAAAGTTTTAAGAGTCGAAAACTGTTTTCGGGAAAATTACGTTTTACGGTTTGTTTATCAAAATATATGTTAATATGTGAATGGTTGATTGCTATTGTTTGGACTGGATTGACTGGAATATTGTCTGTGTTTATGTTGGATTTTGATCGGAATACAGATTGGACTTGAACGGAATTGCGAAAATGAGAAAAATGGAATGAATTGGTGTACTGACAAGCGCGCGAGTCGTGCGCCTATGGCACACGGATCGTGCGCCAACTTCGCAAATGGTTTTAAAAATAATGTTCAGTGCGCACGGGTCATGCGCCCAGGGCACATGGACCGTGCGTGAGCTTCTGTTACCGGACACCGAATTCTCGTTTCGTCGCTCCTTTTGATTCCAGACCTCTTCTAATCTCCTTTCCAACCCTTTGTGATGATTTTTTTACTTTTAAGACATTGTTTTTGACATGTTCAAAGATGGTTTTGAAAATTTCCCTCAAACCTATAAATGTTTCAAAAACTGAAAGATAGTACACGTGAGTGGACATGGGTTATGTTCAAGGTTATGGAACTATATGTTCGATCAAGTTTATGTTTATGTATTAACATGAATGACATGTAATAAAAAGGGATGAATAAACATTTTCATCAAAGACTGTTGAGGTTTAAATATATGAATTATATTGAATACAGGAGACGACCCAATGCGGGTATTATATAAAAGACGGTCCAAAGCGGGTGGTTATATAAATTATATCAAAAGGATGGGTGACGACCCAGTAGATTAGTATACTAGGGGAGGGGAAGTCATGAGTCCCAGAACCTAGGCCTCAGAAGGTTTGAAGCTAGCGTAAGCTAGTGGAGAGGTTCGACGTAAAGGCGTGGTCATTACCGAAGATGTACTATGGCATGAAAGGAAAAGATATATGCACGTAGGCCCTATATGGACTACTATTAAAGGAAAAGGAATAAATGGACTGAGAGTTATTGTGAGGGGTTACGGTAGGACTCACTGAGATAATGTTTATCTCACTCTTTATATGTTGTTGTTTTACAGAGAAACAGGGAAAGAAGAAAGCGACAAGGCACGAGTAGGTGACGTGCTTGAGGAGAAGTTAGAAGACTGGGTTCTTTTATCTTTGATATTGAGTTCCCTTGTTGTCTTTGTAACTCGATAGAATGATTTGAATTTGCTTTAAGTTATGTAATCGTTCCGCTTTTCTTGGGATGGTATTGAACACTAGGTTATGAGGATAATGAAGGACATGGAACCTATATGGTTTTTAATTAAGTTATGAATGTTAAGACTGTTGATGTTAATCATCGAGAAAATTTTTAGTTGTGTTCAATATCTAAACAGGAAATATTACTCTGATGTATGCCATTTCGTGCATCTTAGTATTTCTATTTGATAGAAATATTAGGGTGTTACAGCGGGTCAGTCGGGATTCCCTGTGTGTCGCCAAACTGCCTGACGACTCGGTTTGGTAGATATGGTATTATGCACGCATCATGACGTATGAACCCCCAGTAGTAGGCCAGCATATGTAAGCCCCGAACATGTCTGTACTCGGTGTAGGGGTCCCATGTGACCTGCTCTGGAGTAAGGCGATCAAGTGCATTCTGGAATGGGACAACGTTACTGCCGCCTCTCATATTCAACCAGTACTTGGCACATGGCCTCTCTTCAGAATAATCAGGGTTAACCCATTTAGTGTCAAAACTGCCAGTCTGAAAGTGCTCAAATATCCAGGTCTGTAATCAATATGGGAACCGGGTTAGTAAAAACATATATAAACACCGTACACTGAAAACTAAAGTAATTATAATACATACCTGAATGAGGTACAATACCTTAGTACCAGACCTATGTTTTTCAATTTTTTAAAGGTTCAGTACTATAGTACCGAACCTAACCTAAGCAGTGGAAAAAACACAGAAACAAGCAACCAAAATGAGTGAGACAGAGGGAGATGGAGGCTTATCTAAGCTTGCATGAGGATGAGGAAGAGTGTGAATGAAAGAGAGGGGGAGTCCCAGAGAGAGAGAGAGAGAGAGAGCTGGGGGAGTTTGAGAGGGAAAGTCGAGAGTGAGAAGTGAGGGGGTGATGGTGTGTGAAGGGGAGAAAATAGGAGAGTGTGGGAATGGGTTTTAGAGGAGGGGTATTCTGCTGATTTTTGAAAATTAGGAAGGGTGTTGGAGTAGGAAGAGGTGTTTAATAAGAATGGGTCATTTACAGATTGTTTCTTGTTTTGCAGGGCTGATGGCAGAGAGAGTAGGCATCTCAAGGATATCCTTAACGCCTATGAGAGAGCCTCGGGGCAAGCAATAAACTTACAGAAATCTGAAATATACTTTAGTCGCAACACTTCAAATGAAGTGAGGGAGGAGGTTACAAATATCTTGGATGTCACAGAGTGTTTAGGTACGGGTAAATACTTGGCTCTGCCGTCGATGATATGGAGAAATAAGAAGCAGCTATTCGGCTATCTTCGGGACAGGATATGGAAGAGGATACAACATTGGTCCGACAAGCATTTATCTAAGGCAGGTTCTTAGCGCTGACAACAAGAACAAATTTTTTATGGTTCTTTGGGCTTTATGGAGAAGGGGGAATGATAAAGTCTGAGAGGGGGTGCTTCAACAGGTCTCTCATGTAGCAAGGAGAGCGATGGACCTATTCCATGAATGGCTATGGGCGCTGTAACACCCCAAAATAATAGATTAAATTATTTAATTAATTAAATTAGATTTAGGTGGTAGAAATAATAATATAATTACTATTTATTAATTATTAAAATATGGGGACTTATTGTTGGGGCTAGGAATAGTAAAATGAGGAGTGGTAGAGTAAAGGCCCATGATCCATTAGTTAGGCCCATATCCATATAATAAGCTAGGGAGTCTAGGGTAAGTGCTCATTTCAACCAAAACAAAGAAAAAGAAATAGAAAGTGAGAAGAGGGAGAGAGGGCGACGGCTCCAAGGGGAGAGGAAGAGAAGATTTTGGCGTGGAGAATTCAAGGCAAGGAAGAGAAGCTTGTTTGTTGGTGATTCTTGGATCTTGGTGGAGAGGGTGCTTGTTTTCTTCAATCCATTAAGGTAAGGGGGCTCTCTTTCACCTATAATGGGTATATGATGAGGATTATGTATGGGTTAGACTCTAGGAGGACTATTGATTTGATTGTGTTGCTATTTGTGTAATTGATGTTGTGTTTGATTCAATTTGATGAAATGGTGGTGTTTGATGTTGAGATGAACTATGAACATATGTTGCCTACAAGGTGTTTGATGATATTACCCTATGAATTTTGAAGGTGAAGTTAATATGCTTATGTGGTGTTTGACAAAATGCATAAGTATGTGATGTTGAGATTGGTATTTGGTGATTGATCATCATGAGTTCTACTTGCTTATGGTTTTTGTGCGTTTCTGGACACTGTCTCGGTCCTCCTAAAACTGGTACTGTTCTGTTGATCCAAAAATTATGTGGCTGATTGTTTTTGAAAATAGACTTAAAGCTGGTCATTTTGGCACTGGTTTCGCTCAATTTAGAGTTGTGTAGCTCAAGTTATGAGTCTCCAAAGTTAGGTCAAATTTCTGGAATCAAATTGTGAGTAAGTTCGGTTTTTGTAGGTTTTGTGTTCTCAATCGAACTCCGTTTGAAATGATTCTTGTTTCATTGGAAAGTAGACTTAGTCCTCTACGAAATAGGCACTGATTTCACGAAATTTCATTAAGAAATGAGAGAGAAAATTTAGTTGCAAGTTGGGTACCGACTTTGGTACCTCGGTGTAGTGTTTTATAAAACTGTACCAAATGGATACTTATTTTGAAAAATGAGAATCATAGGCAGAAACTACACTCGGAGAGCTTCCCAATGAGTGGTCTTTTGTTAAAATCCGATATCGTTTGCTATTTTAATTAATTCGCCGAAGTAGGTGCACTGCTGTAGGAAATTCTGCACTAGTGCTGTGCTGCGTCAGGGCGCCATGTTGCTGCCCTGTGTGCGCCATGTTGCTGTCTGTTTGGCGCCAGTGTGGCGCAGGTTGCCACAATGCGCCAGTGGGTATTGTCATACCCCAATTTTGTTCGGCTTAGGTCAAAACCCTAATTTTCCACAAAAATAAATAAATTGAGGAGTGAGGAGCATTATGCATTGCATTTTGGATCCTAGAAACCATTCCAAAGTTTTTGAAATCATTTTCAGGGTTAGAATGCACTTTTTCGGCCAAATTAGGGTTTTAGGGTCAAAAAGGGCATTTTGGTCATTTTTCGCAAAAAAAATGATTTTCTCGCAAAAAATGCACATCCACAAAAAGTACAGTTTTATTATATCAAGGATAATTTTTGTACAATTTTTTAAAGAAAATCCTAGTCAAAAATAATTAAAAATGTATTTTTTCATTTTAGTGCATAGAAAAATAAAAAGGGACCATTAAATATTCCTCAATTTTTAAGTGACAATTTTTATTGTCATAGGTGACTAGAGGGAATATTTTATGGTGCCCAAAAACATGTAACACATCTTCAATAGTTGCATTCCCATTATTTCCCATGCCCAAAAATTTTAAATTCAAAAACTCAAAAAAGGGAAGTGTCTTCAATAAGACAAAATACCAAAAACAAGTTTTTTTTCTTCCCTCCTCTCCCCACCTACGAATTCTCTCTCTCTCTCTCCAATTTCTTCCACACTCTTCCATTATACCCTCTTTGGTAAATTACTCCACTCACTTACACTAACCTATTCATAAGAAAACCCAAAATTCCCTCTTTGGTAACAATTCTCCCCCAAAATGCCCTTAACCCTACTTCACATAAAATATCTCTTCTAAAATAAGAAATTCATTTTTCTTTTCATTTTTCTTTCCCCTAATATTCGCCCCCCACTCTCCATATCTCTCACATTTTTGTGTTTCTTCAACACCCTCAATCCATGTGATGATGCATCTCCACCCTCCATTCAAATTTAAAGTCTAATCCTAGTGCACCTCTCAAAGCCAATGACTAAAATACCCTCTAACTTGGTGACCAAGTTCAAATTAATTTTATTTATTAATATTCAGCTGAATATTAATTGATTTAATTGGATTGATTACCATTTTAACCCTAGCCCTTCACCAATCCTATAAATACCCTTTCATTCTCCACACATCACAATTTTTGCTCATTCATTCTCTCACTTGAAATCAACACAATTCTCCTCCTCTCCCCCTTCTCTCATAGGCCGTAGCCCTCCCCCCACTCTCCTCTCCTCCATTTCTTTTGTTCCCTTCACCCAAACACCACAAAATCACCTCAAGTCCACTCCTCCTTCATAGATCCTCCTCCTTTCACCATTTATCTCTTGAAGATTCTAGTTGATTTGGTTATTTTTTCTTCATTTCCTACTTCTACTAGTTTGGATCCTAGGTGAATCTCTAAAACCCTTACATCATTTACAATATTTTGCATCAAAATTCATATTCTCTTCATCATTTTCGCATACTCATCATTTTCATCTTTAAAATGTAGTTTGTTGTTATTTTGTGTTGATCTTTGCATTTTAATGGAATAAGCATGTGATTTTGTCTCCTATGTGGTTCGCATTATTTTGGGGTTTTAATTTACCTTGTTGTTCCTTTTTACTTGATGTTGATCAACCTTGTTATTAGTGTTTAAATCCTTGTGTTAAATGTGACTTTTAGTCCATATTACTTGCAAATACTTGTGTTGTTGATGATTTTGCAACTTGATTCTCACTTGTGCTTGGAGCACCATAATTTAAGTGAGAGGATTGCAAAACATGATTCAACCTCGTTTTAGTTTACTACTCTTGTTTTATTTGTTTATTGTTTGTTGATGATTTTGCAACTTGATTCTCACTTGTGCTTAGAGCATCATAATTTAAGTGAGAGGATTGCAAGATATGACTCAACCTTGTTTATGAGCCTTCTTTGTTTAATCGTGGGAATTGTTGTTTGTTGACGACCTAGCAACATGATTCCCACTGGTGCCTAGTGCACCTTGACCCAAGTGGTGAAGATTGCTAGAAAGGATTCAATTTAGTTTTTGTGTTCATTTACCTTTGTGTCTTAGTTTGATTATTGTAAGTTGTTGATGATAGGCAAGTTGATTCTCACTAGTGCCTAGGGCACTTTTCTCAAAGTGAGAGGATTGCCCTATGTGATTCAACTTAGCTTTAGTGTTTATTTACTTACTCTTGTATTCTAATTTTATTATTGTCCATTGTTGAGGATAAATCATATGATTCCCGCTTATGCCTAGTGCATCATATTCTAAGTGGTGAGGATGGTTTTAGATTATTCAACCTTCCCCTTTTAACTTCTTAATGAATAAAAGATGAGATAGTTAGGTTTATGGTTTAAGGTCCATGGGGTATTGCAAAGGATAGGTTACCCAAAACCTTGATGCTCCCTCCTCTTTGATTGTGTTATTAGCCTTTGCGCACTTATTCATGAATGCAAAGGATAGGCTTACCTTAGCCTTGATGCAATTTCCCCTTTTGTTCATGTTATTGAGAAATCATTGCTCATATGTTCCTTAGTTTAATTAAGATCATTCTATGCCTATGACCAATTGCTTGCTTGTTTTTGATGCATTTTAAATGTCTTGATTCAATTATATGCCATTCCATCCATGTGTATGACCTCCTAATGAAGACGTAAGTCTACATGCATGTTGTAGCATAGAATCATTAGGGTAAATACACCCCTTCCTACACACACACATTTGCTTTGAGAACTTTATCTTGCATCCTAGATAAGTGGATCTTTTGATCATATTGGCATGTTTAGTCTTAATTAATGTTCAACATATGCATGATTCCGTGATTATTGAATGTGCTTGAACTTTGTAACCAATCATTGATAATAACTTCACCTTTTTCCAAAAATCTTCCAAACTCTTTTCCATTTAATGCGAGTTATTAGTGACTATCACTCAAAGCCTTGGCTTGTTTGATTGTCATGAACGCCATCAAGGGCTATTAGTAATGATCACTCAAAGCCTTTGCTTGCTTGATCATTATGAAAGCTCTTCCCCTTCCAAACCCTTTTCAAAAAACATTTTCATTAGAACTACGTTGCTTTGATTCCCATTTGGGATACGTAGGAGCGAGTCTCGTTCTCGTCAAGCGCAACAAATAAAAATCCCTTTTCGCAACCATAAACAAATCATTTTCATAAAAACAAACAAAAAGAATCGTTTCCAAACTCATTGTTGCTAGTAGCTCATCAGAGCCTTTGTTCGTTTAGCTATTAGTGGCAATCTCCTTTTCTCGTAAGAATAATAAACGGTGATCCATCATAACCTTTGTTAGTTTGATCATCGTGCAGATCAATCTCTTTCGAAAATCACTTTCAAAAAAGATAAGAAAAACGAGTTGTTATCAATAGTCCATCAGAACCTTTGTTCGTTCGACTAGCGGTACAACTCTTTTTTTTGAGTATTTAGTAGTGATTCATCATAGCCTCTGCTAGTTTAATCATTCACTAATGCTCGTCCTATTGCAAAAACTCACCAAAAAAGATAAAAAACAAAAACTTTTCAAAAGATAACAACCGAGAACTACGTAGCTTTGATCCCTCTTCCAGTGAGGGTACGTAGGAGCGGGGTCCTGTCCCGTCAAGCACACTCTTAAAAAATCTTTGTTTTGTCCTGATTTTCAAAGATAACCCAAGAACTACGTAGCTTTGAATTCTCCATCACACCTGGAGATACGTAGGAGCGGGCCATGTCCCGTCAAGCACTTTTTCTAAAAAAACCCTTTTTCCCCCCCTTTCTCGCCAAAAATAAAAATTCTCATTAAGTTTTCCCATTCATCTTCAAACAAGAAATAAATAGGAAAATCTAGGTATTTTTCAAATCAAACGTTAAAACCACACATTTAATTAGAGGTTCCCTTTCGGTAGAAAGGACGTGCGCGGTGCTAACACCTTCCTCGCACGTAATCGACCCCCGAACCGATATCTCTAGTTTTCAAAAGACCATCCGCCTTGTTCAAAAGACCTTTTTTCAATGTTTTGGTCTTAAAATTAAAATATTGGTGGCGGCTTCAAAATTTTTCCACGTTGTACATTGAGAAACCCAAACCGGGATTTTTCGGGGTGCAACAACTGGCGACTCCACTGGGGACTTTTTAAAAGACGAGGGTCAAGCCTAACTAATTTAAATGTGTGGTTTAATGTATTGTTGATTTGATTAAAACCTTGTTTGCCTTTCTTTCTTATCATTGATTGTAGGCGTACGCATTTGTGTTCTTCTATGATTCCCTGTCTCATCTTTTATTCCCTTTCTTTTATCGCTTATGCCCATGCATTCTTCCAATCCCCATGTTCCCTTCTTCTCAGCTCCCTTTCTGAAATAAGTAATGTGTTTGTTGTTGGTACCCTAGGCTAGTTGTATTTGAATGATATTAAACCCTAGGGTAGACGACATGCTATTGTCTGGACTGTCTGGATTTTCATTTGCAGGTGGGGTAGTTTTGAGAAAAAGACCATAACCCAGGTCTGTGAGAGTATCTTAGGATGAGTGGATTCAAGTAGCGAGAGCCCATCAGGACCTTTGTCTGTTTGGCTACTTGCGAAAGTTTCAATCAGAGTTGTGCTCTTTCATGATGCCTTGTACCTAGCAATTTGCTGCATTTACGAGGAATTTCGTGAAAGAGACTGTGGCTCTGATGACCTTTGTGAGGGTGCGAATAGGGCTACATGGAAAGATCACCCCTAAAATGCCTTAGATCATAGGTTTCTTCCCTTTTAAGTCACAAGGGCGTTCCAAATTGTGTGCTGCATTGTCGCATTCAGTTTAGTCAAATTTTTGCCCTCAAAATTTTCAAAAAAAATTATGCTTTTCCCTTTTCAATAAATGCCTATGTGAGGTGGCATATAGGTTGCAAATTCAAAATACCACTCCATGCAAAAACACAAAAAAGGCATCATTTCATCATTACATCATTTGCATACATCCCCGCATAACATAAAACATAAGTTTCTGCAACTCATGCACGCATCATTGCATGGTGTGGAATCACAAAGTAATATCTTGTTATAGGCACGTTGTGGAATCAAAAGTGAAACAGCGTACACTCCGAAGTGTTTGTTTAAGTTTGAATGCATGGAATGTGCTTTGTTCCGCTTATTGATTCTAACCTTATTGTGTTTCAAAGAAAAAAATAATCAAAATCCACCGTTAAACCTATGGCAAGACATAGTACGCCGTGATTCCCGGCACTAAGATAAACAGGAAATCATACATGTTGCATTGCACTTGCATTCAAACAAGTATTAGTGCATACCGTCTTTTATCAAAAAATTCAAAAATCAAGAAAAATCAAAAATTGTTATTTTCCACAAGTTTTTAGAAAACATACTACATGCATTTTTTCTTTGCATTACAGAAATAATCAAATAAGTATCTCATGTTGCATGAATTTTTATGACCACCAGAGAGTTAAAAACTTTATTTTGGAGAGAAGCCATGCATGCTAAAGTCAAAATCAAATTTTGTACTGTACTCTTCAAATGAAAAGCTTATAATTCCCCGACGCGATAAATCCACATTCATCCATTCGCATTCTCATTTCATTCACATTTATTCATTTGCATTCTCATTTCATTCGCATTCTCATTCCATGCGTATTTATCCATTTTGCATTCTCATTCATTTGCATATTTACATAATGCATAAAAAAATGAGCATAATTCTAGAGAAACAATAATAATTCTAAAAAAAAATCGTGATGAGAGGTGAGACGTTCTTGCGAAGCTTTTTTATTCATCTTTGGAAAATTTTAGTCTTACTTAGTTGCAAACTCAAGGTGTTTCAAGACACTCGGTTTTTCAAAAACAGCAGTTTGTTCACATTTTTCAACAAAGCATTGCATCTCACCCACCCCATGATGAATGACCGAAATGGTCCACAAAAATGTTTCTTTCACGTTTTAACTAATGTTAACTCTCTGCGAAGCATTCGTGTAGTAACTTCTGTGTGACGTGTGTCTTTATTTTTGTTTGAGTCGGTTAGCGTCCCTACATTGTCATCATCCCTCGCCCAAGTCTAATCCCACCCTGACCACCCATAAAGTACATATCCCCCAGATTAGTGCATAGTTGGCTTTTTGGTTGGTTCCCCTAATGAAATACCACTCTTGGTCCTCCATGCTGGGGCAATTCTGTGATCACTAACTTTCTTTATCGGCATTATTTTCCTTTAGTGCAAGTCTTTCCAAAAAAAAACAAAAAAAAAGAGAAGAGATAAATGAGAAGAACAAGCTCGCTAGGTTGAAAACCCGCCAAGGGCAGCCTAGGCAAAAAGGAGCGCCCGGTGGATTGAAAACTCGCAAAGAGCGGTCCAGGCAAAAATTAGGGCATAAAAAAATGCAAAGGAAAAAGCAAACACATATAGATAGATAAATTGTTGTCAGGTTTTACGAGAAAATAAGCAATCGGAATTTGAAATGAATTTGGCCGTCTCCCCACAACCTCAAGAAAATCCAAAATCCAGAAGTTCCATTTCCTACCCACCTTAAGCCAAGAAAATCCCAAAGAGAAGGGAAAAATCCCCCTCCTACCCACCTTAAGTCAAGAAAGCCCCAGGATATCTCCATCACTCTAGACAAGGATCAATTCCACCTCGAGAATGGTATATCATCGTTATCAGCTCACCCAAGTCCAAAGGAAAAGAATGCAACCAAACAAAAAGATTCAAAAAAAAAATGAAAAATCCAAAAAAAAAAAGAAAAAAAGAAAGACCAAGAAAAAGAGATACAAAAGAAGTATAAATTGTGAGCTGGTACAGTTTGCCATAAGACATAAGAGGTCCTTGTCTTGATAAATCATCCCTTCTTCCCCAAATCCTCAAACACTTCATCATCTTTCCTCTCATAAAACCCACAAACATTTCCTTTGGCCTCAACATCTAACTCTCCGTAAAGCCTCAGCCATTCTACTATGAAACACAAATTCGTCCTAATAAAACCCCAAGCACCTCATCAAACCTAATAACCCTTTCCTTCATAAATCATTGACCATTGGCCGATGCCGAATAAGACCCAACAGCCCATCAACCCCAAACACTTCATTAAGCTCAATCATCCCCTTCTCCACATCACAACCCTAAAAGTCCATTCCGATCAATGACGGGTTGCTTTCGTTTTCTCAAATTTTAATCTTAGGACAAATAAGTTTATCTGTTTACAATGTGTTTGCTCAAAAAGAAAAACAAACGATCAGAAAAAAGAAAGTTGATCAAGAAAAATAAACCCTCAGAAAAAAGAGAACTGAGGAGACAAAAACAAACAGTCAGAAAAAAGAAAGCTGACGAAACAAAAAAAGACTTGCACTCCCAAAAAGGCATTCAAGATTGCCTTAAAACAAGGTTTAGTGACCACCAAGTGAGGCTTCTCTTCATTACCAAAAGTCAAGGCATTCACAGAGAACCAAAGATTTACACTGAGAACACCACTCAGATCTAAAAGTTGGGGCATTCTCTTCACCACCCACCCACCCTAGTCTTGGGAAAGCCTGTTCGGCGTCCATCCTATGTCATTCATCCTTTCACCAGGTGTTATCCATGACGCCAGTTCCCGCATATCTTCCCTTTCACTCCAATCGTCAATATCACCAAACAGGGGCAAGCCTTTCATTCATAGTCACCAAGCCTGGATTGGAGCAGTCTGGCAAAATCCATCGCCTTTCACAACCTCACTCAAAGAAACCATTTGTGATGTCATTCGAAAGTGGGACAAGTGCGTTCCCATTCCTTCACCTCATTCATTCCTACAAAACCTCACCGGGGCAATCTCTCAATTCACTATCCTAAACAAGGCCTTGTCATCCTAATTGGGGCAGCTTTGTCCTTGTTATGACTGGGGCAACATCAAACTTTATGGGTTGAGACAAAATCTCTTTTGCTCCATTTTTCATTCCCAATTCATCATCTTCTACACCCCTAGTTGTTGTCACCACTAGACAGGGGCAAGCTATTCACTCATAAAAAGCCCGAACTGGGGCAGTCTTGCATCCCTTGGTCCCTCATGAGCGTCGACAATAATCTTGTCTGTCATCCCTTCACTTGTCATACATGTTCTAAACCAATCTCAAGTTAACGGACTCACTCATTCACATTTGCACTCCTATGCATGCTTACTAGACAATGCTTCAAAGAGAGAGAACACAAGTTAGTCATGCGATATTTAAGATTCAGTCGTCATTGGAAGGAAGAGAAAACAAGTGAGCTTGTTTGTAAATAAAAACCTTGAGAACACCGGAGGTTGAATCAAATTCCTTGCATTCAAAGTCTTGCATCTCATCATCACAAAAATGTTCAATTACCCCAATCATTCATATCTTATTAGGCGTTCCATTTTGTTTATCATGGTATCCCATTTGCATCGTGCCAACATCATCATTTCATGAAAGACAACAAAAAAGAAGCAACAGATAAAAGCAAAAATCTTCCATTTCATTCCATCAAGCATCAAAGCATTGCATCATAAAGAAAGAAAAAGCAAAAACACGTCATCCCATGTCATTGCATTTGCATCATATTAACGTTAGCATTTCCATAAAAGAAAAAGAACAAAAATCATTGCATCAAACATCAGAGCATCGCATCATATTAATGTTTGCATTTCATAGAGGAAGCAAAAAAAAGAAACAAACAGAAATTAGAACAGGAGCATTCCATTCATCAAAGCATCAATCACCGCGTACACTTGCATTCAAACATCCAAGCATTATGTTGATATTTGCATTTCATAAACTACAAAGAAGAAGCAAATACAAAAGAACAAAAGCATTCCATAATATTCAAGACATCAATCATGGCATATGTTTGCATTACATGTGTCATTCATTGCATTGCTAAGCAAAATGCGGACGAACACAAGGTGTTAATCCTCATGCCTAGTTCCAAGAATTAGCACTTCAAGTGTCAGTCTTCAATCTAATTCTCAAGTCAGTCATCCTGGACTTGTCAGTCTCAAAATCTCATTCCCAGTCGCTCCTTCAGTTCGGAGTTCAAATGCTCTTTCAGTTTAGAGTTCAGTCGCTCCTTCAGTTCGGAGTTCAAATGTCCTCGGGTCCCAAGTGGTTCATTAAAAGCACGCTAAGTGTTCATCCTCATTTACTGCTTTCTCATCAGCATGCCAAGTGTTCATTTACCATTTTCCCATCAGCACGCCAAGTGTTCATTTACTATTTTCGCATCAGCACGCCAAGTGTTCATTTACTGCTTTCTTTCTAGCAAACCAAGCATTCATCATCATTGCATCAAACATCAAATCAATTTTCAAAATACAAAATCATTTTCAATAAATAGGAGACCAAGTCGAATGTACATTCGAAATAGTCATCATGATAGGACACTTGAATTGATCACTCAAGAATCCTAAGGTCCCTATGCCAAAAAAAAAGGGGTCAGACCAAAAGAAGAACTTCAGGAATGTTCCACCACATGCATCATTACACCTAAATCATAGCATTGCATGCACCTGCATAACATGCCCTTGCATAACATGCACCCATACTCCATGCACTATTCCTTGCATCAACTGACGTATGCAGGTACCTCAATCGAGTGCGGCAGCATTGGTCATTTCAATCAATCAATCAACAGGATCCGTGAATCCCTTCAGGACCCAAGTGTCCCTTCAAAAGCAGACTTCACCTCGTATTCGAGCTGCGGGTAAGTCCTTCAGACCCCGAGTGGTCCTTCAGACTAGTTGTGTCAGCCTAAGACACAATGGACGTCCTTCATGGTCAACATATCAGTTCCGGATCTGATCTTGACCCATCATGGCCGCTCGAACGCAAAGGCCCCCTCAGACCGTTTTACTAGTACCATAGCTAGTAGCGCTCCTTCAGACCACGATGGTCCTTCAATTAAGGCCTAGGCAGCCTTCCAGACCCTGAGTGGTCCTTCAGAGCCTTAGTGCTCCTTCAGATCCCGAGTGGTCCGTCATTTTTTCTCTCGGTTAATGCGCCAAGTGTTAACCGTTCCCCGTTTGTTCTCAAGCCCATCTATTCAAAAAATAGAAAAAGAAAAAGAGGAAAATTCGGGTTTCCCCAAGTAGACAAAATCGGTATAATTTCTGAATTCTTTATCTTCATTATTACCTTGGAATATGTTTCGGCCAATTCATATTCCTCGTTAAAATTCAGATAAAGAGGGGCAGCTGTCATACCCCAATTTTGTCCGGCTTAGGTCAAAACCCTAATTTTCCACAAAAATAAATAAATTGAGGAGTGAGGAGCATTATGCATTGCATTTTGGATCCTAGAAACCATTCCAAAGTTTTTGAAATCATTTTCAGGGTTAGAATGCACTTTTTGGGCCAAATTAGGGTTTTAGGGTCAAAAAGGGCATTTTGGTCATTTTTCGCAAAAAAAATGATTTTCTCGCAAAAAATGCACATCCACGAAAAGTAAATTTTTATTATATCAAGGATAATTTTTGTACAATTTTTTAAAGAAAATCCTAGTCAAAAATAATTAAAAATGTATTTTTTCATTTTAGTGCATAGAAAAATAAAAAGGGACCATTAAATATTCCTCAATTTTTAAGTGACAATTTTTATTGTCATAGGTGACTAGAGGGAATATTTTATGGTGCCCAAAAACATGTAACACATCTTCAATAGTTGCATTCCCATTATTTCCCATGCCCAAAAATTTTAAATTCAAAAACTCAAAAAAGGGAAGTGTCTTCAATAAGACAAAATACCAAAAACAAGTTTTTTTTCTTCCCTCCTCTCCCCACCTACGAATTCTCTCTCTCTCTCTCCAATTTCTTCCACACTCTTCCATTATACCCTCTTTGGTAAATTACTCCACTCACTTACACTAACCTATTCATAAGAAAACCCAAAATTCCCTCTTTGGTAACAATTCTCCCCCAAAATGCCCTTAACCCTACTTCACATAAAATATCTCTTCTAAAATAAGAAATTCATTTTTCTTTTCATTTTTCTTTCCCCTAATATTCACCCCCCACTCTCCATATCTCTCACATTTTTGTGTTTCTTCAACACCCTCAATCCATGTGATGATGCATCTCCACCCTCCATTCAAATTTAAAGTCTAATCCTAGTGCACCTCTCAAAGCCAATGACTAAAATACCCTCTAACTTGGTGACCAAGTTCAAATTAATTTTATTTATTAATATTCAGCTGAATATTAATTGATTTAATTGGATTGATTACCATTTTAACCCTAGCCCTTCACCAATCCTATAAATACCCTTTCATTCTCCACACATCACAATTTTTGCTCATTCATTCTCTCACTTGAAATCAACACAATTCTCCTCCTCTCCCCCTTCTCTCATAGGCCGTAGCCCTCCCCCCACTCTCCTCTCCTCCATTTCTTTTGTTCCCTTCACCCAAACACCACAAAATCACCTCAAGTCCACTCCTCCTTCATAGATCCTCCTCCTTTCACCATTTATCTCTTGAAGATTCTAGTTGATTTGGTTATTTTTTCTTCATTTCCTACTTCTACTAGTTTGGATCCTAGGTGAATCTCTAAAACCCTTACATCATTTACAATATTTTGCATCAAAATTCATATTCTCTTCATCATTTTCGCATACTCATCATTTTCATCTTTAAAATGTAGTTTGTTGTTATTTTGTGTTGATCTTTGCATTTTAATGGAATAAGCATGTGATTTTGTCTCCTATGTGGTTCGCATTATTTTGGGGTTTTAATTTACCTTGTTGTTCCTTTTTACTTGATGTTGATCAACCTTGTTATTAGTGTTTAAATCCTTGTGTTAAATGTGACTTTTAGTCCATATTACTTGCAAATACTTGTGTTGTTGATGATTTTGCAACTTGATTCTCACTTGTGCTTGGAGCACCATAATTTAAGTGAGAGGATTGCAAAACATGATTCAACCTCGTTTTAGTTTACTACTCTTGTTTTATTTGTTTATTGTTTGTTGATGATTTTGCAACTTGATTCTCACTTGTGCTTAGAGCATCATAATTTAAGTGAGAGGATTGCAAGATATGACTCAACCTTGTTTATGAGCCTTCTTTGTTTAATCGTGGGAATTGTTGTTTGTTGACGACCTAGCAACATGATTCCCACTAGTGCCTAGTGCACCTTGACCCAAGTGGTGAAGATTGCTAGAAAGGATTCAATTTAGTTTTTGTGTTCATTTACCTTTGTGTCTTAGTTTGATTATTGTAAGTTGTTGATGATAGGCAAGTTGATTCTCACTAGTGCCTAGGGCACTTTTCTCAAAGTGAGAGGATTGCCCTATGTGATTCAACTTAGCTTTAGTGTTTATTTACTTACTCTTGTATTCTAATTTTATTATTGTCCATTGTTGAGGATAAATCATATGATTCCCGCTTATGCCTAGTGCATCATATTCTAAGTGGTGAGGATGGTTTTAGATGATTCAACCTTCCCCTTTTAACTTCTTAATGAATAAAAGATGAGATAGTTAGGTTTATGGTTTAAGGTCCATGGGGTATTGCAAAGGATAGGTTACCCAAAACCTTGATGCTTGGTAAGATATTGGCAAGTGTACCAAATCGTTCAAGTAATAAAATCGGTAAGAACCGGATATCGTCCTCAAGGATCGAAGTCAATTTACTAAGACGTTGACAACAGCTAATAGAAACCAAATTAAAAGGGATTTGTTTGATAATTGTTGAGCTATCAAGCGCGAAGTAAAGCAACTAAATATTTTTGTGTTTTTAATAATAAAAGCCGAAAAACGAGTTGAAAGAATACGATGGAAAAGAATGCCAGGGACGAATTCCTATTGATTTCACCCTATTGCCACTGATTTAGTTTGAAAGTTAATCCCTCTCTCTAATCTTGCTATCAAACTCACAACATTAACCAATTCCTAGTTCCTTAGGTAACTAGTCCTTTGTCGATAACTAAAAGCCCTAATCCCTTAGGTGATTCTAATTACCAACAAGCATTAAAGTAAGAATTTGTAATATACTACAACTCATAGATTATTCCTAAACCACAAATTGAAGGTATCGAAATTCAAACATTCAAGAATAAAACTCCCATTTCATAATTGAACGAAAGATCATTGTATGAGTTTTCCAACCATAAAAAGCATTAAGCGTAGAAATTCGATACACAAAATACGAGAGAGTACGGTACAAATACGATACTAAACCAGCGACAATAGAGTTACATCAATATTCCTTCATCCCTAACATAAAGAAATTTAGCTATTCATGATTAATGAAGAGAAATAAAGAAAATTACAAGTGGAAGATGATGATGAACACATTTGAAGCTTCAATCCTTGTTCCCAAGTCTTGATTCTTCAGTAGCCGGCAGACGGAATCGCTCCTCTTTCAGTTCTAGGGTTCCAAAAACGTCCAAAAGTCCCTCAAAACGCGTCCTGGATCTGTTTTTGACGCAAGCACAGTAATTTCGCGCTGCAGTGGCGCGGCGCGCGCCACTTACGCGCAGAGAGGCAGAAGGCGCTGTGAATTCGCGCACCATTGGCGCGCCGCGCGTCACTTACGCGCCATGGAGAGAGGCGTCCTCCTGGTTCTTCTGTTGTTTCGCGCGCCTCTTGCGCGCCGCGCGTGACTTACGCGCCTGGAGAGATGCGTCTTCTTGGTTCTTCTGTTGTCTCGCGCGCCTCTTGCGCGCCGCGCGTGAGTGGCGCGCCACTCCCAATTTCTGCGCTCTCGAATCCATTTGTTTGCAGTGCCTTGTCTATTCGTTCCACCTATTCCCTGGGCACAAAAATACAACAAACCCAGCATAAACACTGCAAAGCAAGTAAATTCCAAAAAGCACAATTCAGTACAATTCATCACAGAATTTAACTAATTCATCACCAAATTTGTATAAAAACTCTCTTGAAAACTATGAACCACATCATGTGATGAGGGTTCATCAATGCTCCCTCCTCTTTGATTGTGTTATTAGCCTTTGCGCACTTATTCATGAATGCAAAGGATAGGCTTACCTTAGCCTTGATGCAATTTCCCCTTTTGTTCATGTTATTGAGAAATCATTGCTCATATGTTCCTTAGTTTAATTAAGATCATTCTATGCCTATGACCAATTGCTTGCTTGTTTTTGATGCATTTTAAATGTCTTGATTCAATTATATGCCATTCCATCCATGTGTATGACCTCCTAATGAAGACGTAAGTCTACATGCATGTTGTAGCATAGAGTCATTAGGGTAAATACACCCCTTCCTACACACACACATTTGCTTTGAGAACTTTATCTTGCATCCTAGATAAGTGGATCTTTTGATCATACTGGCATGTTTAGTCTTAATTAATGTTCAACATATGCATGATTCCATGATTATTGAATGTGCTTGAACTTTGTAACCAATCATTGATAATAACTTCACCTTTTTCCAAAAATCTTCCAAACTCTTTTCCATTTAATGCGAGTTATTAGTGACTATCACTCAAAGCCTTGGCTTGTTTGATTGTCATGAACGCCATCAAGGGCTATTAGTAATGATCACTCAAAGCCTTTGCTTGCTTGATCATTATGAAAGCTCTTCCCCTTCCAAACCCTTTTCAAAAAACATTTTCATTAGAACTACGTCGCTTTGATTCCCATTTGGGATACGTAGGAGCGAGTCTCGTTCTCGTCAAGCGCAACAAATAAAAATCCCCTTTCGCAACTGTTCGCGCTCGTGTGTTTTATAATCGCAATATCAGTGCAAGTATACACGTCGTACAAGTAATAAAGTAGATAAAAGTAAGAGATCGTTCCCACGAGGATTGATTAACTTTCAGAGTTCAAGTCTTTAAAACACAAGTGAAACAGGTAATAAATCGGCACTAAAAGTAGGTGTTAAGACTAAGAACATAAATAAAACAAGTAAAGAGGAAGTGGTTGTGAAAATGGAAAAGTATGAGTTGGATTGCTGCATGCAAGTAAATCTCCTCTAGTCAGACGTTATAACGTTTACACGTTAACACGTACAAATGCTATGTTGTATAGACGTTATAACGTTTGAACGCTGTTGCAAAAGAGCTGTGCTTTTCAGTCACAAAACGTCAGAGCTTCAAGTACTAGAATTCCTATGTCTAGGTTCTAAGTAGGCCTACTCCTGTATTTTAAGTACCCACAGCAATGTCCTATGAACTATTATCCATTCTATGTCTAGACTTAGATAAAAATGCCTAAATGTCTTTAGTGCACCTTTTCATTCACATAAATCTTTGAGTTCTTTTCATAGACCATGTCTGTACCTATGAATCTACTTGTTTTAAGTGGCCAAGTTCAAAACAAGTTTGGAAATATTAACATGCAAAGATTTAGAACGCATAAACATCAATACATCATAACATTAAACTAGAGATTCATTACATGCAAAACAACAACCCAACTACCAATGTTTAGCTCATGCTGAGCATCCTTACAGAAATAAGAGGAGTAAAAATCCAAATACCGTACATAGAGAAAAGGAGACTAAACGCAAAAGATATGCCTAAGGGGCCTTCCTTCATGCACGCTGTAAAGACGTTACAACGTCTGAGCTTTACAGTAATGGTTGCGAATGAAGATGGAAATTGGGGCCTTGAGAGAATTTAAAATGAAGAAGTCTGTGTCCAGAACTTCTTTTAGAAAACTATCTCTGAAAAATGGAGGAAGGTGGATGATGAATGGAGTCGTCCCTGTTCGCATGGTGCACCCTTGCCTTTTTGTAGAGAGAGAATAGCCATGGTCAAAAGAGGGTCACATGTTGCTGATGTCATTCCCCACCTTCCAAGTTTGCTTGCGAGTTGACTCTGCCCTGAAGTGACACCGCACTGCTACAGTGCGTCAGCCGCGTCAGTGCTGAGGAGAGAGAAGATCTTCTTCATTTCCAGATCTCTGGCCATCATTACATGCGCGCCAAAATGATATATTATTTTCTTGCTCTGCTATCCTTCTTCAGACGTGATGAGAGACGCTGCCACGTTGGGATTACTGCACAAACACAAGAAGCATCAAAACGCTCACAAAGGCGCCAATTGGCACCAAAATGCCTAGAACTTGTAATTTAGCCCCTTTCTAACTAAAAGCAATAAACTAACATAAACTTTACTAGAAACAACCTACTATTGCCAGAGAACTTGCATGATTTAACTTTGAATAAGTATAAATAACTCATATAAATATGAGTTATCAGCAACCATAAACAAATCATTTTCATAAAAACAAACAAAAAGAATCGTTTCCAAACTCATTGTTGCTAGTAGCTCATCAGAGCCTTTGTTCGTTTAGCTATTAGTGGCAATCTCCTTTTCTCGTAAGAATAATAAATGGTGATCCATCATAACCTTTGTTAGTTTGATCATCGTGCAGATCAATCTCTTTCGAAAATCACTTTCAAAAAAGATAAGAAAAATGAGTTGTTATCAATAGTCCATCAGAACCTTTGTTCGTTCGACTAGCGGTACAACTCTCTTTTTTTGAGTATTTAGTAGTGATTCATCATAGCCTATGCTAGTTTAATCATTCACTAATGCTCTTCCTATTGCAAAAACTCACCAAAAAAGATAAAAAACAAAAACTTTTCAAAAGATAACAACCGAGAACTACGTAGCTTTGATCCCTCTTCCAGTGAGGGTACGTAGGAGCGGGGTCCTGTCCCGTCAAGCACACTCTTAAAAAATCTTTGTTTTGTCCTGATTTTCAAAGATAACCCAAGAACTACGTAGCTTTGAATTCTCCATCACACCTAGAGATACGTAGGAGCGGGCCATGTCCCGTCAAGCACTTTTTCTAAAAAAACCCTTTTTCCCCCCCTTTCTCGCCAAAAATAAAAATTCTCATTAAGTTTTCCCATTCATCTTCAAACAAGAAATAAATAGGAAAATCTAGGTATTTTTCAAATCAAACGTTAAAACCACACATTTAATTAGAGGTTCCCTTTCGGTAGAAAGGACGTGCGCGGTGCTAACACCTTCCTCGCACGTAATCGACCCCCGAACCGATATCTCTAGTTTTCAAAAGACCACCCGCCTTGTTCAAAAGACCTTTTTTCAATGTTTTGGTCTTAAAATTAAAATATTGGTGGCGGCTTCAAAAATTTTCCACGTTGTACATTGAGAAACCCAAACCGGGATTTTTCGGGGTGCAACAGGTATGTCGTGGAGCTGTGTGACTATTTAGTCTCGGGGAGTGATGGTTTGGTCCTTGTAGTGACAGTTTAGTCCATGACTTTTGGTGTTGATGTATCCGGTGAGTTTGATGTAGCCTTAGAGCTATTAATTGATGATGTATTGGTGTATTTAATGACGGTGTATTTAATGACGGTGGATTAAATGACGGTGGCGAATCTAGTGACGGTGTTAATTCATACATGATATGATTGTTTGTGGTTGATGCATTGTTCATGGAGTCACATGCCTCATATGCATCAAAGTGACGGTGTAGGCTTCGGCCTTGATATTATAAATGATTATGACGGACATGCCCGAATGGCGATATTTGTGACGGTGATGGTACCACATGCATATACCCTTGGTGTTGGGTTGCATTCATG
The DNA here is from genome assembly GCA_039519185.1 of Astragalus membranaceus. NCBI lineage: Eukaryota > Viridiplantae > Streptophyta > Magnoliopsida > Fabales > Fabaceae > Astragalus > Astragalus membranaceus. The sequence continues at coordinate 153,654,399 of CM076847.1, forward strand.
CATATACTTATGCAACTGTGATGTCTCTTGATGATTATGAGTCGATGTGTTACAAGTTGATTGTTGTGTGCTTGTTTATTGAGCAGTGATGTTTTAGTTGCCTTTCACTAACATGATGTTTATCATACATTCTATTATATGTGCTAGAGACTCACTGAATTTGAAAAATGAGAGAGGAACATTCACACAAAACAGAAACAAAACAACTACTGACTACTAACTCTCTAGACGTTGTAACGCCTGGACAGCTATTTATTTGAACTGAAATTGCAAACTATAACTATACTACTGCTAAAAAGAAGGCTAACTTACTTGTTCAGAGCACCGGACCTGAGCCTTCCACTTTGTCTGGCTGGGATGCTTGCTTGCACAGTCTTCTTTTTCTTTTCCTTCTTCTTCTTTTCTCCTTCACCGTCACCAGCATCAACTGAGACTTCAGTTTCTTGGGGCCTCTTTACACTGCTCTCAGCAACTCTTTTCTTTGCTTCCTCCCATGCTTTCTGCTTTTCCAGCTCTGCAGGATGAATCTGCTGCTGCTCTTTGGGTTCCCCCTGGGCTTTTTCAACCTCTGGCTCTTGAGACGTTGTAACGTCTGCAGCTTTTTCTTCAGCAACAACAGCAGGAGCATTCTCTGAACCACTAGCAGCGACAAATGCTGCACTGGTGGTTGTTGCTGGCTTGTTTTTAGCAGCTTCAGATTTCTTTTTTACCTGCAACTTTTGCCTTTTGGTTGCAGGAGCATCAACTAGTTGTTCTTCTTCTTCACCATGTCTTGCTTCTTCACTTGCGGCGGCTACTTCACGCCTTTTCTTCTTGCCAAATGGACTCTGGGTGGGTACAGTCTTGAATCTTTGCCTTTTGGGTGGGGGAATGAGTTGTGGGTCTGGGTTGGTTTCAACAGCAGATGGGTTAGACGTAGTCACGTCTGCACTTGTTACTTCTGGAATGGATGGTTGTGATGACTCTTTAGTTGGTTCAGGTTGAGTGGGGGTTGGTTTTGAAATGGGTTGATCTTGAAGTTCAGATTGTGGTGTTTTGGGGATGTTTTGGTCATGGGTGGGTTGGGTTTTAGCTGAGGGTTGGGATTGTTTGTCTTTTGGTGATGGAGGTGTGGGTTGGGCTGGTTCTTTGAGTGTTTGGGTTGGTGGAGAGTCAGCCTCAATATCAGTCTTATCACTGGAACTTCCTTTCTCTTCTGAATGTGTTTCATCATCACTTAGGATTTCCCTACTCACCTTCTTTGATTCCTCTGCATCACTCTCACTGATGCTATCCATATCAGCTGATTTAAGTTCTTCTTCCTCACTACTTACCTTCTTTTGCTCTTTCTTTGCTGGGCTCTTTCTTTTTGTGGCTGGTTTTCTTGTTTTCTTGACTTTTTCCTTCTTCACTTTCTTGGGGTTCATTGTTGATAGGAGTATGTTGTCTTCATCTTCCTCTTGCATCCAATCTGGAAGTGCTGGTTCTTCAATCACCATCTTGCCTTTTGTTGTTTGTGCATTCACCTTCTTTTGCCACTCAAATTGCTCCTTGACAAACTTGGCTAGGCTGTTTTGCTGGTCTACCAGACGTTGTAACGTCTGCGCATCAACTGACGTGGTAGCATCTGCAGCTCTCTGCCTAGCTTTGAACTTTGTAGAGAATGCCCCTTGGGGTTCCTCTCTTAGCTCAGATGCTTCAATCTCCACTCCAGCTTCCATGCAGAGATCAGTGATTAAACAAGGGAAGTATAGGTATCCATCCTTCCTGTTCTGCCATTTGTTTATCTCCCTGTTGATGAGCTTACCCACCTCAATCTTATCTCTTGACATAATGGCATCAATAGCAATCAGCCTCTCTTTATCAACCCAGAGGGTGTGAGAAGTGGGTATCAAGCAATGCCTAATGAAATGAAACCAAGCACTGGCCTCATCACAAAGGTATCTCTTCAAAATTTTGAATTCATTCCCATGGTCGCCTCTTCGCTCCCAAACAGCTCCTTCAACACATATCCTTTCTTTGATTTCAGTCATCTCTGCCACTCCGTAAGTCTTTTGCTTCACCTCAACTGCCTTGCCATAGTAACCTAGCCCAAAGTAGTCATTTATGACTCTTACACCAAATTTGACTTCTTCTCCTCGAACGATGGAGGTGCTTGAAAGTTCTCCATCGGTTCTTTCAACGATTCCTTTGTAAAAGTCATGCACCAGAGTTGCAATGTATTCCTTTCTGTGAACTACAAATTTCTGCCATCCCAATGCTGTCACTGTTGCGAGAAAGTCAGGATTTGGGTTTTCCAAGTTGAAGCCCCTTTCTGGCAGCAGGGCTTTCTTCTTTGAAGGAATGGGGATTTCTGGATTTGGAACAGAGGAAGAACTTGGGTTGACATTCTTTCCTTTACCAGATGATTTTACTGCAGCTTGCTTGGTTTTAGTCATGGTGATTGTATGAGTTTTCTGGAGAGTGGGGGATTTGAGATTTGAAATTTGGGATTTGGGATTTGGGATTTGGGAGAAGGGATAAGATTGCGGTTTCTGAAAGTGTATGAAGGTGGTTTTGATGATTGTAACTGGTGTGTGTTTATTGGGGAGGTTTTATGGGAAGTTGAGAAGTAGGTGGTGGCGTGGGTTTGGGAAAAAGGGGTAACCGTTGGAAGTGACGTCATGGTCACTTTGGCAGTCACGTCTAAAAAAAATCATTAAAAATTGTTTCATTTGAAAACTACTTGACTCATTTTCTTTTCTTTTTCATTTAAAACTTTACCCAGGCAGCGAACGTGACAACATCCTAGACACGCAGAGACGTTATAACGTTTATACTACTTCAGCTCCCATTCCTGCACAAAACAAAAATTTAAAGACACAAAATTGCTGGTTAGTTAAAACCATTGGGTTGCCTCCCAAGAGCGCTTGCTTTAAGAGTCTTCAGCCAGACTATCCCCTTTTTTTTTTTTTTTGAATTCAGGGGTTGTTGAGAGCCACTGTGGTCTTGTCCCTAACCACATGTTCTCCATAGTAATGCTTCACTCTTTGGCCATTGACTTTGAAAATGGAATTAGTTTTCTCATCAAACAGGTCCACAGCACCATGAGGATAGACTTTTACCAGCTTGAAAGGTCCTGACCATCTTGATTTTAACTTCCCAGGGAACAACTTTAACCTTGAATTAAACAACAAAACTGATTGTCCTTCTACTAGCTCTCTTCTTTGAATTTTCTGATCGTGCCACTTCTTGGTTTTCTCTTTATACATTTTTGAATTCTCATAGGCAGTGTGCCTGAATTCATCTAGCTCATTTAGTTGAAGGAGCCTTGCTTCTCCAGCCTTTGAATGATCTAAGTTCAGTTGCTTCAGTGCCCAGTGAGCTTTGTGTTGGAGTTCAATGGGCAGGTGGCAAGCTTTTCCGAAGACTAACTTGTATGGTGACATGCCCAGTGGTGTCTTAAATGCTGTCATGTACGCCCACAATGCATCATCAAGGTGCAGGGACCAATCCTTCCTGTTTGGACCAACCATCTTCTCAAGTATCCTTTTAATCTCTCTGTTGGAAATTTCTACTTGACCACTTGTCTGTGGGTGATAAGCTGTAGCAATTTTGTGCTTCACTCCGTACTTAGCCAATAGGTTTTCAATCAGCTTGTTACAGAAGTGAGAGCCTTCATCACTGATTATAGCTCTTGGAGTACCAAATCTTGTGAAGATGTTTTGCTTCAGGAATTTGCTGACTGATTTGGCCTCATTATTGGGCAATGCAATGGCTTCCACCCATTTTGACACATAATCCACAGCTACCAAAATGTATAAATTTCCATGAGACATAGGAAATGGCCCCATGAAGTCCATTCCCCAAACATCAAACAGTTCCACTTCAAGGATATTTGTCAATGGCATTTCTTGCTTGTTGGAGATGTTTCCAGTTCTTTGGCATTTATCACAGCTTTTCACTAATTCATGAGCATCTTTGAAGAGTGTTGGCCAATAGTATCCTGACTGTAACACCTTTGCTGCAGTTCTGGTTCCTCCAAAATGTCCTCCATAAGGTGATGCATGACATTGTTGTAATACATGGAGTTGTTCCTCTTCAGCCAGGCATCTCCTAAGCAACTGATCTTGACACATCTTATACAAATAGGGTTCATCCCAAAAATAGTGCTTCACGGTGTGGAAGAATTTTTTTCTTTGCTGATGGTTGAAATCCACAGGCACAATCTTGCTGACTAGGAAGTTAACTATATCAGCATACCAGGGAGCAGTAGCGTCAGACGTTATAACGTTTGAAGAAATTGTCATAGACGTGGTAACGTCTTCAGCTACTGTGGCTACTGTCAGCAGTTTTTCATCAGGGAAATTTTCTTTTATCTCTTCTGCACCTGTACCTGCATCAACATTCTCAAGCCTAGAAAGATGATCAGCAACTTGGTTCTCCACCCCCTTTTTATCATGAATTTCCAAGTCAAATTCTTGGAGGAGGAGAACCCATCTAATGAGTCGTGGCTTTGCATCTTTTTTAGAAATCAAATACTTGATGGCTGAGTGATCAGTAAAAACAATAACTTTTGCACCCACCAAGTATGATCGAAATTTGTCAAAAGAAAATACAACAGCCAGTAACTCTTTCTCAGTTACAGTATAATTTAATTGGGCATCATCTAAAATTTTACTAGCATAATAGATAGAGTGAAAAATTTTGCCATACCTTTGACCCAATACGGCCCCCACAGCGTAGTCACTCGCATCACACATTAATTCAAATGGTTTGGACCAGTCAGGAGTGACTATCACAGGAGCTGTTACAAGGGCAGTCTTCAATTTCTGGAAGGCTTCATGACAATGCTCATCAAAGTTGAAGACGTTATCACGTTGCAGCAGCAGACACAAAGGTTTGGAAATTTTTGAGAAATCCTTGATAAACCTTCTGTAAAAACCAGCATGTCCTAAGAAACTTCTAATACCTTTGACAGTGGTGGGTGGAGGTAATTTGTCAATAACATCAATTTTTGCTTTATCAACCTCCAACCCTTTCTTTGAAATCTTGTGCCCTAAAACAATTCCCTCTTGAACCATAAAGTGACATTTCTCCCAGTTGAGTACTAAGTTGGTTTCTTCACACCTTATTAAGACTCCTTCTAAGTTATCCAAGCATGCCTTGTATGAGTCTCCATAGACTGAAAAGTCATCCATGAAAACTTCCATGGATTTTTCAATAAAATCTGAGAATAAAGCCATCATACACCTCTGAAATGTTGCAGGTGCATTACACAATCCGAATGGCATCCTTCTGAAGGCAAAGGTACCATAAGGACAAGTGAATGTGGTCTTCTCTTGGTCCTCAGGCACAATAGCTATCTGGTTATATCCTGAGTAACCATCAAGGAAACAATAGAATTCTTTGCCTGCAAGTCTATCCAACATCTGGTCAATAAATGGCAGAGGAAAATGGTCCTTCTTGGTTGCTTTGTTCAGCTTCCTGTAGTCCATACATATCCTCCATCCAGTCACTGTTCTTGTTGGAATCAACTCATTTTTGTCATTGGTCACCACAGTAACTCCACCCTTTTTTGGTACACATTGAACTGGGCTCACCCATGAGCTATCACTAATTGGATAAATGATTCCTGAATCTAACCATTTGATGATTTCCTTCTTGACCACCTCTTTCATTATCGGGTTCAATCGCCTTTGTCCTTCAATGCTGTTCTTAGCATTCTCTTCTAAGACAATTCTGTGCATACAGATTGTGGGGTTGATACCCTTGATATCTGCCATTTGCCAACCAATGGCTTTCTTGTGCCTTTTCAAGGTGCTAATGAGATCACTTTCCTGCTCTTGTGAGAGGTTAGAAGAAATGATCACTGGTAAAGAATCATTTTCCCCTAAAAAGGCATACTTCAGGTGATCAGGCAACACTTTCAATTCCAGAGTGGGTGGTTCTTCAATGGATGGTACTATCTTCTTGAGATTGGAGTCTTCTTGCCCCAAAGATTCATACTTCTTTGTCCACGCCCTGGGTACATGGGAGTCAGACGTGACAACGTCTGTGGTTGACGTTGTAACGTTTAACGGATCAGCTTCTTCTGATAACAACTCTTGAATCTCATCATTGCCCAGAATCTTCTCCAAGTGGTCATTATCTTTATTGAATTGCTTTTGAACCACATGGTCAAGGGCAACCACAAAGGAACATTCCTCTGTGTTAGGTTCTGGATACTTGAGTGCGTTGAGGACGTTGAACTTGACTTCTTGGTCATTGACCCTCATGATTAATTCTCCCTTCTGCACATCAATGAGTGTCCTTCCAGTGGCTAGAAATGGTCGCCCCAAGATGATAGGAACTTCCTTATCTGCATCAAAATCCAAAATAACAAAGTCCACTGGAAAAACGAATTTGTCAACTTTAATCAAAACATCTTCTAATATGCCCTCAGGATAAACTCTACTTTTATCAGCTAATGTAAGACTTAAAGAAGTAGGTCTGGCAGTTCCTATACCAAGTTTTTCATAAATGGACTTGGGCATCAAGTTAATACTTGCCCCCAAGTCGCATAAAGCTTTGCCAAGGTAAAAATCTCCAATGGAGCATGGTATAGTAAAACTGCCAGGATCTTTCAGTTTTCTAGGGAGTTTATTCTGCATGATTAAGCTACATTCTTCAGTTAACGCAATAGTTTCAAACTCCCCTAGCCTTCTTCTTTTGGTGATGATATCCTTTAGGAACTTGGCATAGTTTGGCATCTGCTGTAGAGCTTCAACTAAGGGAAGGTTTATGTGTAGCTGTTTTAGCATCTCCATGAACTTGCTGAATTGCTTGTCTTCATGAGCTTTCTTTAGTCTTTGAGGGTAGGGTGGAGGAGGATATTCAGGTACAAGCTTTGGAACAGTCTTGATTCCTGGTTCAGAACTAGACGTTGTAACGTCTGGCTTAAACATCACAATATCTGGAATATTCTTCTCTTTTTCTCCACCTTTGTTTTTCTCTTTTTCCTTGTCTGGCACCTCAGATTCCTTAGGCATAGATGGTTCTGAATACTCAGTGCCACTTCTTAATGAGATAGCATTTACCTGTGCATTCACCACATCTTTACCATTTGACTTTGATGAAGATGGTGTTTCAGTTGTGGATGGAAGAGATCCATTCTGTCTTTGAGTAAGAGCTGAGGCTATCTGTCCAATTTGGTTCTCCAAAGTTTTGATTGAAGACTCATGGGTCTGTAAGGTTGCCCTACAATCACTTATGAAAGTTTTCATCAAGGCTTCCAAATTGCTGTTGTTGTTATTCTGCGTATACTGCTTTTGTTGTTGAGGGGGAAATCCTGGGGGTATTGCAGGAGCAGCATTGCTAGCATTCAAAGAATTGTTGTTCTTCCAACTAAAATTTGGGTGATTTCTCCAATTTGAATTGTACAAGTTGGAGAAGGGACTGTTACCTTTGTTATGTGATACAAAGTTTACAGACTGGGGGTTATGGGGACACTCTTCGTAGACATGCCCTCCTTCACAATATACACACACTACTCCCCCAGATGGTGTTGGCTCAATAGCTGCAGCAGTCTGTGTTTCAGACGTTGCCACGTTTGGAGTGCTCAAGTTCTTAATCATGTTGGTCAGAGAAGCAACCTGAGCAGAAAGGGCAGTTACTTCACTCATCTCATGGACACCAGCCTTCTTTCCAGGAGTGAATCTATCAGAAGGCCAATGGGCATTGTGAGTGGCTATGTCTTCAATAAGTCTGCATGCCTCAGAGAAAGACATGTTTAATATGACACCGCCTGATGAAGCATCAAGTATAAGCCTGGTAGGTTGATCTAGACCATTATAAAAAGTCTCCATTTGAATAACTACGGGAATGCCATGGTGTGGGCACATTCTTAGTAATTCCTTCCATCTCTCCCAAGCCTCAAATAATGATTCCCCTTCTCTTTGTTTGAAGGAAGTGATGTCATTTCTTAACTTGGCATTTTTGTTGGGAGGGAAGTATTTTCCAAGAAATTTCTCAGCTAGCTCATCCCAAGTATGAATTGAATTTGGCTCTAAGGAGTTCAACCAATTCTTGGCCTTATCCTTAAGAGAATATGGAAATAGCTTCAGTCGGAAGGCATCTTCTGAGACTCCAGGGATGACAAAGTTGCTACACACATCCAAAAATTGCCTTAGATGTGCATAAGGATCTTCTTGAGGAAAACCCCCAAATTGCCCTGCAGTCTGCAGCATTTGGAACATCATTGGCTTGAATTCAAAGTGACCAGTATGAATAGGTGGTCTTGCAATGCCTGTTTGTAAATGTGCAGGATTGAGCACGGCATAATCACGCATAGGCCTGTCCCTGTCATTGACCATGTCTTGTGGCCCTGCATTGATGAGTTGCTGTCTCTGCCAGTGTTCATCATCAACATAGGTTTCTGTATGAGTTTGTGGTCCACGACCACGTCCTCCAGCATCTGAGTGCCTTCCTCCTCTTGGAGTGCGTCCACCTCTAGAGCTTCTACCACCAGTACCATGTTCAGACATGATTGGTGGCTGAAATTGCTGTTGTTGTTGCTGCCTTCTTAACCTTTGTTGTCTCCTTAGTCGCCTGAAGGTTCTTTCAGGTTCTGGATAGAATTCAGGCTCAGATCCACTCCCTGGTTCTGTTGAACTAGAGCTTGAACTGGAACTAAGCATACGCTGTAACGTTTACCTGTTCACTCACAAAAACAACAAACAACACAGCAGAATTCTTTCACCTAGTGTTTTAATTCTTGCTGAACAATAAAAGTTAAATACAATCCCCGGCAACGGCGCCAAAAACTTGTTCGCGCTCGTGTGTTTTATAATCGCAATATCAGTGCAAGTATACACGTCGTACAAGTAATAAAGTAGATAAAAGTAAGAGATCGTTCCCACGAGGATTGATTAACTTTCAGAGTTCAAGTCTTTAAAACACAAGTGAAACAGGTAATAAATCGGCACTAAAAGTAGGTGTTAAGACTAAGAACATAAATAAAACAAGTAAAGAGGAAGTGGTTGTGAAAATGGAAAAGTATGAGTTGGATTGCTGCATGCAAGTAAATCTCCTCTAGTCAGACGTTATAACGTTTACACGTTAACACGTACAAATGCTATGTTGTATAGACGTTATAACGTTTGAACGCTGTTGCAAAAGAGCTGTGCTTTTCAGTCACAAAACGTCAGAGCTTCAAGTACTAGAATTCCTATGTCTAGGTTCTAAGTAGGCCTACTCCTGTATTTTAAGTACCCACAGCAATGTCCTATGAACTATTATCCATTCTATGTCTAGACTTAGATAAAAATGCCTAAATGTCTTTAGTGCACCTTTTCATTCACATAAATCTTTGAGTTCTTTTCATAGACCATGTCTGTACCTATGAATCTACTTGTTTTAAGTGGCCAAGTTCAAAACAAGTTTGGAAATATTAACATGCAAAGATTTAGAACGCATAAACATCAATACATCATAACATTAAACTAGAGATTCATTACATGCAAAACAACAACCCAACTACCAATGTTTAGCTCATGCTGAGCATCCTTACAGAAATAAGAGGAGTAAAAATCCAAATACCGTACATAGAGAAAAGGAGACTAAACGCAAAAGATATGCCTAAGGGGCCTTCCTTCATGCACGCTGTAAAGACGTTACAACGTCTGAGCTTTACAGTAATGGTTGCGAATGAAGATGGAAATTGGGGCCTTGAGAGAATTTAAAATGAAGAAGTCTGTGTCCAGAACTTCTTTTAGAAAACTATCTCTGAAAAATGGAGGAAGGTGGATGATGAATGGAGTCGTCCCTGTTCGCATGGTGCACCCTTGCCTTTTTGTAGAGAGAGAATAGCCATGGTCAAAAGAGGGTCACATGTTGCTGATGTCATTCCCCACCTTCCAAGTTTGCTTGCGAGTTGACTCTGCCCTGAAGTGACACTGCACTGCTACAGTGCGTCAGCCGCGTCAGTGCTGAGGAGAGAGAAGATCTTCTTCATTTCCAGATCTCTGGCCATCATTACATGCGCGCCAAAATGATATATTATTTTCTTGCTCTGCTATCCTTCTTCAGACGTGATGAGAGACGCTGCCACGTTGGGATTACTGCACAAACACAAGAAGCATCAAAACGCTCACAAAGGCGCCAATTGGCACCAAAATGCCTAGAACTTGTAATTTAGCCCCTTTCTAACTAAAAGCAATAAACTAACATAAACTTTACTAGAAACAACCTACTATTGCCAGAGAACTTGCATGATTTAACTTTGAATAAGTATAAATAACTCATATAAATATGAGTTATCAGCAACCATAAACAAATCATTTTCATAAAAACAAACAAAAAGAATCGTTTCCAAACTCATTGTTGCTAGTAGCTCATCAGAGCCTTTGTTCGTTTAGCTATTAGTGGCAATCTCCTTTTCTCGTAAGAATAATAAATGGTGATCCATCATAACCTTTGTTAGTTTGATCATCGTGCAGATCAATCTCTTTCGAAAATCACTTTCAAAAAAGATAAGAAAAATGAGTTGTTATCAATAGTCCATCAGAACCTTTGTTCGTTCGACTAGCGGTACAACTCTCTTTTTTTGAGTATTTAGTAGTGATTCATCATAGCCTATGCTAGTTTAATCATTCACTAATGCTCTTCCTATTGCAAAAACTCACCAAAAAAGATAAAAAACAAAAACTTTTCAAAAGATAACAACCGAGAACTACGTAGCTTTGATCCCTCTTCCAGTGAGGGTACGTAGGAGCGGGGTCCTGTCCCGTCAAGCACACTCTTAAAAAATCTTTGTTTTGTCCTGATTTTCAAAGATAACCCAAGAACTACGTAGCTTTGAATTCTCCATCACACCTAGAGATACGTAGGAGCGGGCCATGTCCCGTCAAGCACTTTTTCTAAAAAAACCCTTTTTCCCCCCCTTTCTCGCCAAAAATAAAAATTCTCATTAAGTTTTCCCATTCATCTTCAAACAAGAAATAAATAGGAAAATCTAGGTATTTTTCAAATCAAACGTTAAAACCACACATTTAATTAGAGGTTCCCTTTCGGTAGAAAGGACGTGCGCGGTGCTAACACCTTCCTCGCACGTAATCGACCCCCGAACCGATATCTCTAGTTTTCAAAAGACCACCCGCCTTGTTCAAAAGACCTTTTTTCAATGTTTTGGTCTTAAAATTAAAATATTGGTGGCGGCTTCAAAAATTTTCCACGTTGTACATTGAGAAACCCAAACCGGGATTTTTCGGGGTGCAACAGGTATGTCGTGGAGCTGTGTGACTATTTAGTCTCGGGGAGTGATGGTTTGGTCCTTGTAGTGACAGTTTAGTCCATGACTTTTGGTGTTGATGTATCCGGTGAGTTTGATGTAGCCTTAGAGCTATTAATTGATGATGTATTGGTGTATTTAATGACGGTGTATTTAATGACGGTGGATTAAATGACGGTGGCGAATCTAGTGACGGTGTTAATTCATACATGATATGATTGTTTGTGGTTGATGCATTGTTCATGGAGTCACATGCCTCATATGCATCAAAGTGACGGTGTAGGCTTCGGCCTTGATATTATAAATGATTATGACGGACATGCCCGAATGGCGATATTTGTGACGGTGATGGTACCACATGCATATACCCTTGGTGTTGGGTTGCATTCATGCATATACTTATGCAACTGTGATGTCTCTTGATGATTATGAGTCGATGTGTTACAAGTTGATTGTTGTGTGCTTGTTTATTGAGCAGTGATGTTTTAGTTGCCTTTCACTAACATGATGTTTATCATACATTCTATTATATGTGCTAGAGACTCACCCTTCTGCCTTTTATGTTGCTTCTCATATTGGCAACGTGCAGGTGATCGCGAGTGAAGGTTCTACCTTCCTTAGTCTGGTTTTGGTGTCTTGCTTTGATACGTAGCACCGGGGGAGGGGCGACTAGTCTATTGGTTGTTTTAATTGAAGTTGTTCAAACTAGTTATTTGGTAATGTATTTGAAAATGTTTATGAGACATGTCATATTCCGTTGCGTAGTGATTATGTGAACTGTAATGTCACTAAACAGGTTTTCTTTTTGGGGGTTCGTCCCGATTGATGTGCTATGTATCACATACTCTACTGTTTTATGAGCTTTCAGGTGTTGTTATATGTTTTTTGGTGAAAATATAGCACCCTCTTGCGGTTGTACTGAAAAGATTTTCGAAAACTCTGATTTTTATTCTTTTAGATAGTAGTATTAGAAAGGGGGTGTTACATTAGTGGTATCAGAGCAATGGTTGGTCCGTCCGGCCAAGTCGTCGAGTCGTTGTGTCGGTTAACGACCAACTGTTGTCTTCTAGTCCTAACCATTGGTTGTGTTGTAGTGATGTTCCTGCAGGTACAGGTAAACAGAAGCTGCTGATGGTGAGTGAACTAGTGGGGGAGATGCCCCTACTGGTATTGTGTGATGTATTGTGTTCTGATGTGTGAACTCCGTGCCCTTTGTGTTGGATTTTATTTTTAACCCTCTTGTTGTGCCCATATGCTTCTAGTAATTTGCATTGTTGCTTGTTACTCACATATGTTTGATGATTGATGTGACCATATAAATTCACATGTCATGCTGATTTTGGGGCCCTAGGCGCCTTGTCCCTCTATTTTCCATGTTGTGGTTTGGTTGCTGGAAACAGCGCCCTGCTCCTGAGCGCCATGCTTGTTCTGTTCCTGGTTGCTGTAGGTGCCCCTGGGTGCCTGTACCTGATTCTGTCCTATTATTGCTATTTTATTGTTACTGTTTTATATTGCTGTTACTGTTTAATTATTTTTGTTGAAAATTAAGTTGTTGTTTTGCTGAAAAGCAGTGTTGCTGGTTGCAGAAAACTATTTCCAAAAATTGTTGCTGTTTTTGAAAACTGTCTCCGAAAACTGTTGCTGTTTCTGAAAACTGTTTTAATTGAACGACACTAAGTCTTATACAAACTCTTTTGTAGTGTGTTTTGACATTTGAAAACTAAATGCATGGTGAAAAATTGTTTGTGGATTATTTTAAGTCGTTACTTTACTGTTAACTGTCGTAGTGTTTTAGTCACTACGAGTGAAAATGTATTCGTTCGAATGTTATACTTTTGTTCGCAATTTTCTAAAATTGCAGTTAGATGAAACGATTTTAGCCGAGGGCTACCATCTCATGTGATTACTACTTTCATTATCTTCCCTATTTGCTTAATTTTTCTCAAGGTGTTATCTTGTACGCTTGAGTCTTATGACATGATTTTGGCTGTTACCTCTTAATTTGTGCTATGTGAATTTGTAGTCTGAAAAATAAAGTGATCCCTGAAAATTGCTTTTGAACATCTCTTAAGAAATTTTATGGCTGAATACCAATATTAGTATTAAATATTTATTTTAATGAATGACCACTGATCCTGTATAAAGCTGTTACTATAGTATGCTTCCAATTGCACATTGATGCGGTGCACTGAGTCTTCATGATTTGATTTGGCTGTTATATTCTTCATAGATTGTACTACGTGATTTTGAAGACCTTAGATTGTGCATTGGCACTATTGATGCACTTCTAATGGATTAGCTTTGATTGCCATATGTTCTTAAGGGTGTCCTATTCAAATTGGTTAAGCCGACGTTCATTCTTGTAGAGAAAATCAGTTTCTATAACATGTTTTATTTCTTGTGTCGAAAAACCCTAAACAAAGTGTGTTGTGCATGTATTTGACTGTACCCTTCATGGATGTGCCTTTAACTGTGAATTGATGTTTTCATGGATTGGCCTTTGTAGTTATTTTAATGCTTTAACTACTGTTCCATTAGTTAAACTATTTTCCCCATACCAAACTATATTGGTGGTTGTCGTTAACTCTCGACAGCTATTATTATTATCTTTGTGATTGGTGACTAACATCACTGAACTTGATTTGAATTTCTCTGCTTGTTTGGAAAATGCTTGGTTTTTGAAAAATGCATTAGTTACTTCTTTAGAACCCGAAGAAAAATGTTTTCGAGATTCCTTTAATTTTCTTAAACTGGTTTGAAGATTAGGTGCTCTAATTTTGTGACATCGGGTTTGGGCTGCGTTTTCAATATCGTGTTTCAGGTCACTCTAGTTACTGTATCAAAAGAAGTTTTTACCGCCCTAGGCTTTATTGTTCTCACAAGTAATTATTATGTGATTTGAAGGACTAATGACGTCTTTTACTTGCGAAAACTATTTCCAGAAATAAATTGTTGATTTTGTTTGAAAAGCAATTACACTCGTTTTTCGCACTCCCGCTCATAAATATCTTTGGGGAAAAATGGGGTATCGCAATTTGTGGTGTGTCAATTGCGTGATCTAGAATTAAGATGTGTAAAACCTTTTAGTTTATGTGATTAAATTTTGGCTGTTAGATCCTTAAGGTTCGTGCTGCGTGGTCTCGAGTCTAATAATAATAATGTGTATTGAGAATGCTCGTACCCTTGTACTAAATGAACTGTTTTTACTACTGTTAAGCTTGTTAAGTTGTTAAACTGTTAGCCCGATGTTGCTCTATCAATGATGTTGATTTGTCGTTGCTGTTTGTTGATAATGTTGACTTGTTGCTGCCTTGTCAATGATGCTGACTTGTTGTTGTTTTGTTGTTGATGTTGTGTTGTTGATTTGGGCGTTGTCCCGGAGCTTGTCTCCAACAGTCGTTGATGTTGTTAATTGTTGTGTTGTGGGTACCGCCGATATGGCCCACATTGTTGTGTCGGGGGTAGCGCCGATATGGCCCACGTTGTTTTGTTGAGGGTACTGCTGAATGGCCCGAAATGTTTTGATGGATTTTGTGCTGTAGGCCTATGGCCGATATTGTGGTTTTGTCGTTGTTAATGTCGCCTGAGTGGCAAATTTAGTCGTTGATGTCGCCTGAGTGGCAAAGTTAGTTGTTGATGTTGTCGTTGTTGTTTGTTGATGTTGTTGTCGTTGTTGTCGTGTTGTTGATTATGTGGCTTGTTTTGCAACTGTTATGCACTCTGTGAACCTTGTCGTGACGTGGTAGTGAAACTATGAGGCACCGTAGAGATAGATGAGTGAGGTAGAACGCAAGTAATGCTTATATCTACAAGTCGGTTTATCAGAGTAGCGCAGCAGGTTAGATCGCTAATTGTTGAGGCGACGTTAATTGGATAGTGGAAGGGCGTTCGCGTCGATAGTAAAAATTTCGAGGACGAAATTCCTTTAAGTGGGGGAGAGTTGTAACACCCCAAAATAATAGATTAAATTATTTAATTAATTAAATTAGATTTAGGTGGTATAAATAATAATATAATTACTATTTATTAATTATTAAAATATGGGGACTTATTGTTGGGGCTAGGAATAGTAAAATGAGGAGTGGTAGAGTAAAGACCCATGATCCATTAGTTAGGCCCATATCCATATAATAAGCTAGGGAGTCTAGGGTAAGTGCTCATTTCAACCAAAACAAAGAAAAAGAAATAGAAAGTGAGAAAAGGGAGAGAGGGCGACGGCTCCAAGGGGAGAGGAAGAGAAGATTTTGGCGTGGAGAATTCAAGGCAAGGAAGAGAAGCTTGTTTGTTGGTGATTCTTGGATCTTGGTGGAGAGGGTGCTTGTTTTCTTCAATCCATTAAGGTAAGGGGGCTCTCTTTCACCTATAATGGGTATATGATGAGGATTATGTATGGGTTAGACTCTAGGAGGACTATTGAATTGATTGTGTTGCTATTTGTGTAATTGATGTTGTGTTTGATTCAATTTGATGAAATGGTGGTGTTTGATGTTGAGATGAACTATGAACATATGTTGCCTACAAGGTGTTTGATGATATTACCCTATGAATTTTGAAGGTGAAGTTAATATGCTTATGTGGTGTTTGACAAAATGCATAAGTATGTGATGTTGAGATTGGTATTTGGTGATTGATCATAATAAGTTCTACTTGCTTATGGGTTTTGTGCGTTTCTGGACACTGTCTCGGTCCTCCTAAAACTGGTACTGTTCTGTTGATCCAAAAATTATGTGGCTGATTGTTTTTGAAAATAGACTTAAAGTCGGTCATTTTGGAACTGGTTTCGCTCAATTTAGAGTTGTGTAGCTCAAGTTATGAGTCTCCAAAGTTAGGTCAAATTTCTGGAATCAAATTGTGAGTAGGTTCGGTTTTTATAGGTTTTGTGTTCTCAATCGAACTCCGTTTGAAATGATTCTTGTTTCATTGGAAAGTAGACTTAATCCTCTACGAAATAGGTACTGATTTCACGAAATTTCATTAAGAAATGAGAAAGAAAATTTAGTTGCAAGTTGGGTAAAGAATTCTGTCCGACTTTGGTACCTCGGTGTAGTGTTTTGAAAAACTGTACCAACTGGATACTTATTTTGAAAAATGAGAATCATAGGAAGAAACTACACTCGGAGAGCTTCCCAATGAGTGGTCTTTTGTTAAAATCTGATATCGTTTGCTATTTTAATTAATTCGCCGAAGTAGGTGCACTGCTGTAGGAAATTCTGCACTAGTGCTGTGCTATGTCAGGGCGCCATGTTGCTGCCCTGTGTGCGCCATGTTGCTGTCTGTTTGGCGCCAGTGTGGCGCAGGTTGCCACAATGCGCCAGTGGGTATGTCGTGGAGCTGTGTGACTATTTAGTCTCGGGGAGTGATGGTTTGGTCCTTGTAGTGACAGTTTAGTCCATGACTTTTGGTGTTGATGTATCCGGTGAGTTTGATGTAGCATTAGAGCTATTAATTGATGATGTATTGGTGTATTTAATGACGGTGTATTTAATGATGGTGTATTTAATGATGATGGATTAAATGACGGTGGCGAATCTAGTGACAGTGTTAATTCATACATGATATGATTGTTTGTGGTTGATGCATTGTTCATGGAGTCACATGCCTCATATGCATCAAAGTGACGGTGTAGGCTTCGGCCTTGATATTATAAATGATTATGACGGACATGCCCGAATGGCGATATTTGTGACGGTGATGGTACCACATGCATATACCCTTGGTGTTGGGTTGCATTCATGCATATACTTATGCAACTGTGATGTCTCTTGATGATTATGAGTCGATGTGTTACAAGTTGATTGTTGTGTGCTTGTTAATTGAGCAGTGATGTTTTAGTTGTCTTTCACTAACATGATGTTTATCATACATTCTATTATATGTGCTAGAGACTCACCCTTCTGCCTTTTATGTTGCTTCTCATGTTGGCAACGTGCAGGTGATCGCGAGTGAAGGTTCTACCTTCCTTAGTCTGGTTTTGGTGTCTTGCTCTGATACGTAGCACCGGGGGAGGGGCGACTAGTCTATTGGTTGTTTTAATTGAAGTTTTTCAAACTAGTTATTTGGTGATGTATTTGAAAATGTTTATGAGACATGTCATATTCTGTTGCGTAGTGATTATGTGAACTGTAATGTCACTAAACAGGTTTTCTTTTTGGGGGTTCGTCCCGATTGATGTGTTATGTATCACATACTCTACTGTTTTATGAGCTTTCAGGTGTTGTTATATGTTGTTTGGTGAAAATGTAGCACCCTCTTGTGGTTGTACTGAAAAGATTTTCGAAAACTCTGATTTTTATTCTTTTAGATAGTAGTATTAGAAAGGGGGTGTTACAGGCGCGAAACAAGACAACTCCGGCAACAACATTTGCGTAGCAACCACGGGAGGAGCACAGATGGCAAAAGCCTCCGGATGGTACGTACAAATGCAATGTAGATGCAGCCTTATTCACCAACGATAACAAGTACGGTATAGGTGTGTGCATTTGAACGTCAAATGGAAGTTTCTATAAAAGTAAAACTATGTGTGGTTCACAGGCGTTCCAACACCACAAGAGGCGGAGGCAATTGGTCTTTGGCAAATCTTACTTTGGTTGGAGGTCTTGGGGATTTCTTCTGTTTCCAAAAGCTGGACTGTTTACCAGTTGTAAATGGCTTGAAGTTGGCTTCACTACCAAATACCGAGTTTGGTGCACTAGTTTCAAGTTGCTGTAATCGTTTATTAAATTTTCCTAGCTTTCAGGTTAGCTATGTTTGGAGACAAGCAAATCTTGTCGCTCATACTTTAACTCGGGCATCAAGATTATTCGCTAGCTCCCAAGTTTTTGATTTTACTCTATTGAGACTATTTTGTTTAATGAAATGCTATAAGTCTGTTATTGTCAAAAAAAGAAGAAAGGGGTCATTTACTTTTAGAAAATTTCTTGTTAGGTTGAACAAAAAAAAACGTTTCTGGTTAGGGATTGAACAACCTTAATGCGTGGAACATTCTCATTGTAAGGTCTCCCTTAAAACCAAACAAGCTCTAATATGGGGAACAAATAACCGATAACTTGAAATGCTCTAACATGGGGAACACCATATTTCGAACTTGCAGAATATCTGCAAATTTTACTATATGCCCATTTGTTTTCCTTTTCCTTTTCTTAACAAAGAAATTCTTTCATAATTCACTAAAACAATTCCCATATCATCCTCTATAGTCTCAAGAACATAGTGTGATGATAAAATACACGTAAGTATTATGTTGACACTTAATAACAGGGTTCGAATTTAGTATGCTCTATTTTCCCTTTCACATAAAGATACAAAAAAGCACTCGGTATGCTCTATTTTCCCTTCGCCATGCGCTCCATAGACCGTTTATAAAATTATCGAACTTGCCGTATTAATGTGAGTGTGGTGTATTTTTTAGGTAAAAAAACTAAAATTACTTCTTTAATTATTGTAAATATTCATAAACTATTCACGGAAGAAAAAAAAAATCTAAAAACTTGACTGAGTATGTAAAGGATAATAAAGATAAAAATAGCTTGCCGGAGCAGTGTTTCGATTCGTTAACCCATACCTCGGTGAGTGTTTCCGGAGCAGTTCGTTGAGCAGCCGTTCTCGATAGCGATTTCGCATGACCTGAAGAAGATGCATAGTGTGTAGCCATTCTTGATCGAAAGCAAGACCAGTAGATGATTCAGTATAGAGGACTGTGGATCGAAAATGGTAGAGAAAGATCTGGGACGGCGCCGGTGAGAATGATTGAGGGGAAACTCACGTTGGGACTTGGGAAAGTCGAAGGGGGATTTTAGGGTTTTCTGAAAGGTGAATAAATGAATCGTAGTAGTATGAAGCCGGAAATGGATCCCCTCCAGTCAGTTTTCCCAGAAGTCACAATCTCAACCATTGAATTATGATCTGACGGTGTAGATTTAAAGTTGTATTATATATCTGTTTTTTATAAATTAAATCATAGCCATTTGATCTGTATCCAACGGCCAATTTTTAGTGAAAGCCGTGACTGGACCAGAAGTTGACTGGAGAGGATCCAGGTCCGTATGGAACCTAACCTTTCAGAAATACAATAAATATGTGAATGTGAGGCATGCTTTTTTTATGAGCAATTCCTTGTGAGGCATATTTGGAAACAACAAATTCATTTATTAATCTTTGAAAACAACAATATTAATAAATGAATCGTACTTAAAACATTTACAACAATATTGCTAACCTTTTCTGAAAAACAAAGTGTTTAAAAACATTTACAACAATATTGCTAACCTTTTCTGAAAAACCAAAAACACACCCTCTTCATGTTATATTCATCTTTTCTTTAACAGAGCCCTGGAAAATATAAATTTCTCTCTATTCACAATTTTATTAGTAAAAAAACCATTAACAACTTACGGAATATGAAACTCATATGAGTCCACATATTTTTACTTTTATACTCCTACTATATTATTTTTGTCTTGAATGTGGGTCTTTTGCTCGAAATATGATTAATACAATTCGTGTAAACGATATTAAAAAATTTAAGCTTTCTGACAAATAATTAAATTTTACAATTTCCATAAAATATGTATAAGTATATGTTAATAAGATATGTACATCAAGTTATTATATAACATAATTGCTTAATTTTATATAGTGTCCAGAATATTTAATATGTCACACAATACACTTAAATATACAACTTCTATTTTTTTAATTCATAAAAAAAATTGTCAATTTCTAAGTTACAAGTGAATGTCAACCCGTGCAGCGCACGGGTCATACATACTAGTAAAGATAAAAATAGCTTGCAATGTTGTATTCCGTTTGTTCCACGGTATTTTTATTTTCAAAATAAGGCATGATATTGAAAAAACATAAAGAGAAAGCATTTTTAATTATAAAATTCAAAAGCTATGATTAAAAAAAATTTAATAAGAGTAGTACAGATACATTAAAAATAATAAAAGCAAGACGTTTGATCAGCTGATGTTAAAAAAAAACACAAAACACATAAATAAAAATTAAGAGTTAATTCAAATTTTTTATAGAAGAAAACCATAAAATATTGACTCATGCATAATTTACAAAAATATTTTTATAGAGTTAACTCATGCATAATTCACAAAAAAAAATAACTCATGGATAATAATGTAATTCTGGGATTTACCCGCGTCAGAAAAAGTCTCGAGGCTCTTTTAATGCTTATAGAGATACTTATATATTAGCTACCAACGAGATTTTTACATTAATAATCATATTCGAACTCACTTCTTTATTAGATGTGAGCTAAATGGTTACCAACATTCGTTGGCTTCCTAGTTCCAAGTTTGATTAATTACGGGGAATAATGACAGCTTTGACTATTTTGCATGAGTCACGTATTTGAACCTTGTGATGTGCTTTTTTTGTTGACAAATGTGCTGTGCTGTTGTTTGCCATAAAAAAGCATATCAATATCAAGTTAAAATTAGTTCTAATTAGCATCATCTTAGTTTTTTGCAAGCATAAAAGTTTGACCTTTAAGTTGTTAGTTATAAAAAAAGAAGTGAACCAAAACCAATAAGATTCTCTTGCTTGACGCCTTTATATTACGTAAAACACACTCAAGCGAATTTTAAGATAGCACAATACGTAAGCATATCACAATTTTTTAAATTTTTTTTTTACATATTTTAATGATAAGTGGTAACCCAAAGCATAAACATGCTTGAGGTTGATGCCTTGTGAAGAATAATGACCATTAATGTTACTTAAAAGTAACCGCCAAAAAAATCTCTTTTGATCCACTAGATTTAGTTTACAGATTCAATGACAACATCATTAAAATTTAAAATACTCAAAGCAGCAGACACTTGCAAACGTACGAAATGTTCGTGTTCTTCCAACTTGGACACACTATCGAAGATGAGGTTCACACAATCATTGACCACTAGACTACTCTCTTTTGTCCCCTCATCATACTCATACATAAACCTCAGTTCCGTACCCATTTATTTTCATGTCAAGTTTCATTCCAAAGCCTGATTAATCTTAAATTCTGCTATTATGGAGGTGAATTCGGATACTAGTGTTATGTTTGAGACAGAGAACGAGGATGATACTTTCTATGCTGAGATTAAGAGGCAGATTCTACTGTTGACATCTGAAGACAATGAAGATTTAATTGAATCCAAAAGTTTCAATTCCATCGATGTTGCTAATGATGGTTTAAACAAGTCAATTAGCAGTTTTGACTGTGAAACAAGAACACAAAAAAGAAACTTCTATTTGTGGGAAGCTGAGAGTGTTGGTTCACCACCAATTTGGTTAGTGAATTTGTGGAAGAATGGCAAAGGTACTGGGGTGTTCATTCCTCAAGTTACATGCAGGGAAAAACAAAGACCAGGTACAATTTCGTTATCTACTTCATTAGCAGAAACTATATGATTAAAAAAATTACTCGACTAAAATAATTGTTTCTTAACACGTGGTAATTTTGATTCTTGGCAGGAAGAGTGAACAATAGGAGAAGGAAAACCTATAGACCAGTGGTGAATAAGGAATGAAATAGCGTATATATACTGTGGAAATTTATTTGTATTTTAGTGAAATTTGAACACAGTATATATTCCTTATAATATCTATGTACATATCATTTTGTTCAATTTTCATAATATATATATATGTACATATCATATTGCTACTGGAGGAGAGAATAGACTGAATTTTTTTAAATTTTTTCAATGCAATTTTCTTATCAACTAGTTTGAGAGATGGACAAAAAACATCAAACTGCTGATATTAAAACTTAAGATATCACTTGACAACATAATAAACGAATTGAAATTAGATCAAGATCAACAATTAAAAACATGTACAGATCAAGATCAAGATATGGGTAGGTAATTAGATCAGCAGTTAAGGAAAACAAGGTTTTTCTCAGTGAAGTTAGTTATTGACTTTGTCCATATTTTGAAGCTGGCAACAACCCATCACTGAAGATCCTACAGACTAATGATCCGCCATTGAAATTAGATGTGTCAATAATAATCCCTACTAGTATTCTTTAGGACACGCTAACCATAGCGAATTAAGTGCCCGAATTCGCGAAACGTAATCGTTTATGACAAGGAGAGCACGAGCAGCTTGGTGCGCAGTCAAAATTCGACGCAACTGTTGTAGAGTTTGTTGCCTCAAGAGATCAGCCTAATCATAAAACAGAACAATGAATGGATACTCAGCATAAACTCAAATAACTTTTTGGGAGATTTCTAAGTTTCATGTTTTACCTGATGAAGGAAATTCTCTAATGTGGCAAGCTTTCCCATTGCAATAGCCATTTGTCCCATATACTCAGCAACATTTCCAGATTCAGTAGGTCCTAATGAGGGTGAAGATAGTGTCTCAGATAGAGATTGTTGCAATGCTTCCATTCCTTGAGATAATGCATCCTCGGCCTGCTGACAAGACTGTTGCAGATTGTAAATTCCCATCAACTGTTGATCCATTAACGGCTCAAGCTGGTTTCTAACTATCTGAAATGAATCTCACAAGATATTAACAATCACATCAACATTCTTGATATTGTGAAAAATTGCAATCAAATGTTTTAACAAGTTAGTTATAGAAATTAGTTCAAATTAGTTATTCTAGTTGTAACAACTTTTGACAGTTGGTTAGTTACTTAGATTCTTGAGTTTACTTTCACTAAAAGGTGTATTATATATAGCGAACACCTCTTCTTACTGTACCAAGTTTTTACTTCACAGTTCATTTGAATGAACTTCGTATTCACTTTACCTTGAGAAGTTCGGATGAACGGAATCCACCAAGCCACAAGAAGCATCTTTCTGCAGGTGTTTTCCACAATCCAGAAAGTATGTGAAATACATCAGCTTTTGCACCTATGTTCTTCAACCTGTATAACTCATCATAGTGTGCCATGACACCATCAACAAGAAAATGGAGCTCATTGTCACCCATTTGAGAATTTAAAGCTGTTCTTATGTCATTCATAAGACGTTGATGCTCATCAACCCATCGCGCATAGTCCATATCAAATGCTAACGCCCCTGAATGATCAAAACACATCATCACATTCCCTCCCACATTATGCAAATTATCAATTCACAAAACATTACACTTTAATTACCGTTTCCAGCAACTGAATGACCATGATCTCCCACACCTCCATTTCCATTAAATACACCCTAGAGAAAAATAGCAACCAACAAAGAAAATAAGTAGAAAATTAAATTAAAACAAAAAGTAACATCAATGTAATGGAAATGATATTGCACCTGCTGACGTACTCGTTGAAGCTCTTGCTCTATTTGAGCAAGCCTAAGTCGACTATTCTCCAATTGCTGTACATATGCCTATTCAAAAACATCACATGTATAAATTATTATTCAAAAATCAGGGACTAAATTGATATATTGTTAAATTTTAGGGGTGATATTGGGATAAGCTACCTTTTTCCTTAACCGACTTTTCCTTGCAGCTTCACGATTCTGAGCAAGCCTTTTAAGACTCTAGGAAAAAACAAAAGGCATCCACATAAATAAATAAATAAACTATATCAGCAAAATTGAATTGGATAACAGAAAATGTTTATGAGTAATGCTATTTAGCCAAATTGTTTCAGCCAAAAATAGACAAAAACCACATTACAACATCAATTAACCAAGTTTTTTAAGCCACTAACCAACCTACTTTTTCACAGTTTTTAGTCAATGGCCTAGAAAACTGTGAAAAAGTAGGTTGGTTAGTGACTTAAAAAACTTGGTTAATTGATGTTGTAATGTGGTTTTTGTCTATTTTTGGCTGAAAAAATTTGGCTAAATAGCATTAGTCAATGTTTATGCAAGTGGTAGAACCTTCTGCTCTTCAGCTTTAACCTTAGTTTTAGTTTGATGTTGAGAGTCTACAACTACAAGTTCACCTTTTCCAACACCATTGGACCATGAAACCGTCGAGAAACACTGTAAGAGAACATTGGCATGACACGGTTGAGAATGCAAATGAAAAATCAAAAGGAAAAGAGAGCATTGTTGACACTCACTTGATTTTTTTCATCAGTGTCAATATCTGTGGAAGTGTCTTCAGTCTTTTGACTATTATCTGCCATGCCGGAATCACCCCAATTCTCGTTTCCCGGCGGCACGGCGGTTGAAAGAAAGGTTTGTTTCTGGTACAGTGGTTGCTGCCCTGTCTCAATGCACGCTGAGCCGTAGTTCTATAGAAAGATTGCATTTCATTTGAAACCGAAATTTAATCAGATAAGGAAGTTATAAAAGAAAACATATGAATCCATCAGAGAGAGAGAGAGAGAGAGAATGAATACATACAGTGTTGTTGAATGTCCCGTACTGCAAGTTACTAGGAAGAACAGCGACATTGCTAGACTTTTCACCAAACACAGAACCTGCAATGGATATCATCATAAAATAATAAAGTTAAATATCTTTACAAAGAAGAAGAAGCTATTATAATATATTATATGAGAGAGAGAGAGGAACTTGAGCTTAAATCAACAGCATCGTGTTGTTGAAATGAAGGATGAGGGTCCAAGAAACGCGTTGGGTTTGGGCTTGGTTCATCTTCCCTGTTTCAAACCAGAAAAACTCTGTTTTACATTTTCTAATTTTCTAATAATAAAAAATGGCTGCGAATGATAGCGCTTTCTAGCTTGAGTTGCTCATTTTATATGAAAAAGAAAAGGAGGGAAAGGAAGAAAAAGGTGAAATACCGAAGGAAGAAGGGAGAATGGTAATAGAGACGGGAGGGTGATTCAGTTGTTGATGTGTTGAAGCTTTGCATCTCTTCTGTTTTTTGTTATGTAGCCAACTTAACTAAATATACAACAAAACTATGTTTTCGCTCTCTTTAGGAAACCAACGTCATGATCAGTGACAGTGTTGTGTGTGTTAAACAAGTGGATGCAAAAAATGGAAAATGGAGTTTGGTAGCATAATAAATAAATAAATAAAACCCTTTGATTTGATGTAACTTTAAGTAGAGCGTTGCGTAATAGTACTAGTACGGCTCTGTTCGTTCTTGGTAAATATTATGCTCCCTCCACTCCAGCCCATTCATATTATTGATTGATTAAACATGATTTATAAAACAAATAATAATAAGGCATAAAAGAAATAATAATAAGGCACTTCTAAGTTACCTCACTAATCTCTACATTTACATCTTGAGGTAGTCTGAGGTCAGCATGACGTCGGCTTTTTTTGGCTCCAACTTTCAGCTTTTCCGCCCAAACGCTCTGCCCAGTGGAGCTCCACTGTGTGGCCTGCGTTGGCTTGCAGCGATTGGTGTTGTCAGGGAAGGGATGGAAACCAGAAAAAAATGGAGCAAATCTGCTCTTGTCAGGGAAAGAATGGAGCAAATCTGGGTCAAGGATCTCATTTCAGTTTCATTCAGCCACGTGTGTTTCATATTCCGACTTCTATAGTGAAGAAGCAACTTCATTCATTCATCTCACCTTCATTCACCGTATCAACGTAACACCTCTCTCCACTCTCTTCTCTCTTTCCACTCTCATCTCTCTCTCAGTTCTCTCTTCTCTTCTCTGTACTCTCCCAAAAAAACAAAAAGCAACCCTAACGGAGCTCACCAACGCGCAGAGCAGCTAGGGCGAAGACCAAAACAGATAGCTGAGCCACCACTACACAAACCGAAGACGCTCAGAGAAGGGAAAGGTAGCAATATCAAACAACGCCCCTTAACCATTTCAATCCAAACATAGCACGATGACCAAATTGAAAGTTCCCTTCTTTCCTCTTCACTCTTTCCTCACCAACCTATACACTCGCCACCACCGCCAGTTCCTCCGCCGCATGCTCAAGTTTCGGTTAGGAATTCCTGTGACTATATCCGCAACTCTTCTTCTGGTTTCTCATTAATTTTTTTTTTTGCAGCTTTTGCATAATTATATATATAGAAAACATGCCTAAGAACTATCCATTGTTTTGAGAAATTTAATCGATTTCTGAATAGGATTTGTATTCAGCTGTGTTGGTTGTGAAGAATGAAGATAGAGGTAGGATGGCGACATTCAAACGAGATGTTTCTTTTGTTTTCTGCTTTTTAAGTTTTGTAACAATTTGTTGGTAGATTTTAGAAGGAACCATAGTGTCTACTACATTTATTGGTTATTTGGTTTTCTTTACTTTTTAATGGTATTATATTGTGGTTGTTATATAGGTTCTAATGAAGGCGTGTATGCTCGATAATTATGCACCAGTTAATGGGGTGTTGTTTGAAAGCGATCCTTCTGACACAACTGGGATTATTGAACTTGGTGGTGCTTATGCTCAGGTACTGCTTCACGCTTCCTCATTGCTTATTATTCCAAAATTTTATTTTGGTTAGGTCCAAATTGTGTTGTACTATAACTTTGTATATGTTCTCACTGTAATTGCTTAAGGAGTTTTAAAGCCAATATATTGGACAAAGTTCCACTTATGGGAAAACATGACAAATGGATTTCTGCCTCTGCTCTTATTTTAGGTGACCTTTGTATCAAGAGAAGCGATATGCTACCACTGTTCTCACGTGCTGTCAAATTTGGGAATGTCACTTACAACCTTTACAGCCACAACCTTCTTCATTTTGGCCTGGTGATTATTATTCTCTCTGCTGTGTTGAGTATGTTCTTTAGGCTGATTAGCAT
This sequence comes from Astragalus membranaceus, assembly GCA_039519185.1. Taxonomy (NCBI): domain Eukaryota; kingdom Viridiplantae; phylum Streptophyta; class Magnoliopsida; order Fabales; family Fabaceae; genus Astragalus; species Astragalus membranaceus. The sequence continues at coordinate 153,681,272 of CM076847.1, forward strand.
GCATGTGTCTACTGATGTTCTGGATGCTTAATGACAATTTACAAATGATGTTTCTCTAAAAATAAATTACTACATAAATACATATGAAATATTTGTCTTCATAATATGACTTTTTAGTGGGGATGGTAATGGTCACACTTTTATTGCTTTTATTTCCTATGCATATCATAAGATTAATGGTTCTGATTGGTTTCTTTTAATTCCATGTGATTCTCTTTGCGAGACATTTGGCTGATTATGTGTTCTAGACTTGGAATGACACCATGGTTTTTGATACTTTCTAAATTTTACTCATAACCATGGTTTTTGGTACTTTCTGATTTTTATTCATTTTGCAAAATGTTGCTCATGACTCATGGAGAGAAGCTCGACTGATTATGTGTTCTACACTTGGAATGACACCATGGCTTTTGATACTTTCGGATTTTTATTCATTTTGCAGAATGTTGCTCATGACTCATGGAGAGAAGCTCTCATATCGAAATATTTTAACTTGGATACCTTAATCCATTTGATATAGCAAATGGAGAGAAACTCTCATATCGAAAGATTTTACATTGAGAGAAACTGATGTAGTAGGTTTCGAAGTTGTAAGGGAATTCAATATTGTATCTGTATGCTATGTATCCAAAGATGTAAGTCATTTGTATATTTTTATTAATTATTCCATTTGCAAGTTTGATATCCTCCTCCATTCATTTATCATTGTTGTGTATCAAATGAGGAATTTAGTCAGATTATTACTTTCTAATATCAATGTCTATAATTCTCCTGAATATGTTGAATATGTTTTTTCTTCTAAAATTCCTATTGAAAATATTATTACAATTTTTCTCCCTTTATTCATTTCTACAAAAGGAACACTCTCTCCATTTTGTGTTCTTTCAGTTCTTCTTTTTGTAGCAGCAATCAGCTTTATAGGAAAGAAGGAAGAACAAGATGACTTTGTTAATAAGCTACTTGATTTGGATTGTTAGATGAGCACACGGTAAGGCTTCCTTCATTAGTTACTTGGATTTTGGTAGCTTTTGGATAGATATAGATTTTGGTTTCTTTTATGTTAAAAATACCAAAAGGCCATATGGTGAACACAAAACTGGAACTTAGAAGACTTGGAATTCTAAGTGTCTTCCCAATGAAAATAATAGTTTGGTTTCTTGCGTTTTGGTATTATAAAATAATTCTAAGTGTCTTCATTTGGCTATTCACCTATCTCGAAAGATTGTTTGTGTTTCTTACCTTGATTGTCTTGGCCTGTCTCGGTTGCCTAATGCTAAGCAAACGGTCAGTGGTAGTCTCTGGTATTCTGACAATGGTTTCGGCTTTTGGTAGAGGCAGCTAACATGGTTGTGCAAATCCATGTTCCCTGTTGAAGTGGAACGAAAAAATGACTTTTGATTAGAATGGTACCGAGCCAGTATATATTGTTGCAATATCTGTTAACTTTTTCTGTTGACTATGATTATCAGTACTGATCAATTGGAGGCCATCTTATTAACATTAAATCCAAGTATTACCTATCTGCAGAGTTCTATTAGTTTGCAGTCAGGAATTTTGGTAGTATGGTAGAAGAGGATGATCATACATGTATGTTTATCTTCTTGATAACTATTTTCATGTGGAAAAATGATTAAGAAGGGAGAGATTCCCAGAGTTGTTGTTCTTCCACCAATTTCCATCATGACATTTCTGATACTAAACTGTGCCATCCTCTTTTTTTGGCATTCTTCCCATGGTCATTACTTATGTTCCTTGCCAATAGTTGCAGTATCTAATTTTCCAAGTGTCTTAAGAATGAAGTATCACCAGAGACCTTATATTTTACGATTTTATAGTTTTATTATGCTATTGGATTGCTTGAGTATTTACATTCCTTTAGATTTAGATGATCTTCCAGTAATTAAATTATTACATGTACTATATTTACATTGGAAACACATGAACTTGATCAAGAAGTGTGGTAATGATCTATCAATGCATCGATATGCTTCTACTTCAACCAGATTGCACTCTGAAATTTTGTTACCTTCCGCATGATTAGCATGAACAGTTACTTTTATTTATAAAGGCGAGTTTCTAAATTTTCTCATACAATTACTGCTAAGGTCACATGATGCTAAATTTCAAGGCCTTGATAGTTCATTGATCATTTGTCATACTTGAGTAACCAGAAGGATTTACATTTTGTGCTCCATTGTTTCTTTGAGTAGTTTCATAGACTCTAAAAGTTGAAAATTTTAATAACAACAGGAAAAGAAAATGTATTAAGGACAACTTACTAAGAAGATTTTGTTCAGTTAAAGAAAGAGGTTGAAGATCGTGAGTCGCGCAACCCACGGGAACTGTCTGCTAGCCAAGCCCCCTAGAAAATGAATTCCTCAATCTGGTTTTTACATGGTTAGCTTCATTGTCTCTCATTTTGTGTTTATTATTGTTGGGGTGTCAGATTTTAGTAATAAAGTTAGAGTTTAATTGTTGATTTCATTTGATTGAATAAAATTCTCATGCAAACTTTTATGTATAGCAATCATGTTTTTAGAAGATCAATTGCCTTATTATTTCTTGAAACAGAAATTATTTTTTATTTTACTTTCGCATGGCCTTATTTGTGTTCATCAGTTTAACTTATTTAACTTATTTGCTTCAATACTTAGTGTTTTGTTCCTTACTAGCTCGATTTTGGTTGTCTAACTTCTAACTCATTTTTCCTTTGGGCATGCTTAGGCTTTTTATATATGTGCTTCTGTTTCTACTTAGTCATAGCAAGTCATATAGAAACGGCTGAATTGTGTATATTCTCCCACTGTTATGTAGCTTTTAAATGTTGGTTAGTGAAATGAAATGGTTACTTTGATCGTTTATTAGTTTGTTCAACTATGTTGGGTTATTTTTTATTGTCAATTCCCTTTTTACTCATTCTAAGAATGATGTATTTTTTTCTTTCCCTAAATCACATCAAGTGACTTCAAATAAAAGGAAATCTGATTGTTCTATTCATTGAATCTTATGGACTCGTGTCAGAAGGTCAATTATAATGATGATTCTTCCACCATTGTATCTCAACTTAGAATATGATGACTAGGGTAGGAATTATTCAAAAGCTACTTGAACAGAAAATGTGCCTTGTGTTTCACTGTGGTGTAGATTCTGTGTTTAGTAATTTTTGACACTTATGAGTTATGAGTGTGGTGTTTCATTGTGATTTAGCATTGTTAAACTTCTACTATTTGTGTATCTGTTTCTATTTACCCATGGTGAAAGTGTAAATTGTTGAAGATGCTCCAGGATTTGTTATTAGTTAAGATCATTACATGAATTTTCTCATTATGTCACTTTAAGATACATTTCAAAAAGTCCTTTTAATTTCTTTGTATTTTTCAAACCTTCTTTCGTATTGTAATCTAAACGACGAATTTTGGTATCCCGATAATTTTGTGTTAACTAGAGTATTGGCCCCGTGCATCGCACAGGTCACAACACTAGTTGAACCCTATTATTACCCCCCACGAGTTGGTCTGGTAAACACGACAAAGTTTGTATTCTATCAATCTCGCGATGTAAATTAACATAGAGGTGTCCAAAAATATTTTCCTTTCTTTAATTGTAGTAAGTAAACGCTGGTTACTTATGAAGTACAAGTTCAAAAAGAAGAAGCATAATTTTATTAGAAACCGATTCCTTTGCTTTAGATTTCTTAACTTTAGTTAATTTAAACTTATTGAAGAAAGAGACTATGAGAAAAAGTGGAGGGAAACGATTAGAGAGAAGAAAAAAAAAGAGAGATAAAATACAGTTATGCAACTTTTCCCCCATTTTATTATCGATGAAAAATATTTTAATTTTCTATACATATTTCAAGAATCTATGTGGTATTCATTTCTATTTTTGATAAAATGTTTAAAATTATTTTAAAACTTACGTGTAATTTTAAAACTAGAATTTGGAATTTACAAAAATTTCTTTCTCGTATTATTGACATTTTCACAATTTTAAATTTTGTATATTTTTCTCTAGATAATAAATACAACACAAAAATATCCAAAAAAACATTATTATTCTCTGTATATTTTCTCCATTGTATTTTTTAAAAATTTTTGATTTATAAAGGACTTATATCATTTTTAATTGAATGGTAACTCCCCTAACTATTTCTTAACATTAATTTATCAAGAAAATCCTCCCAAAAATAATGTACACTACAAAAAAACAGCGCATTAGCGACGGATTTTTCCCTCGCTAATGCCTGTTTTTCCCTCGCTAATTACTGTTAGCGACGGAATTAGCGACAGACCAATTCCGTCGCTAAAAAGCTGGTCGCTAATTGGGTAGCGAGGGAATACAATCCGTCGCTAATTTTAGCAACGGAAAATCCGTCGCTAAAATCCGTCGCTAAACACTGTGACACTGACCGTTGCAGCTGATTTGACAGTGACACTGACCAATTTTAGCGACGGAAATCCGTCGCTACAATCCGTCGCTAATCTCTTTTTTTTTTTAAAAAAATGCTAATCTCAGATAGAAAGAGGGAGAGATAAGGGGTTGGGGAGGAAAATGGAGAAGGAAAATAAATGAAAGGATGGTGTGGTGGTGGTGGTGTTGTGTTGAAGGGAGAAGATGAAGATGATGGTGGTGGTGGTAAGAAAAAATGAAAGAGGAAGAGGAAAATGGAGAAGGAAAAGAAATTAAAGAGGAAGAGGAGGAAATGAAAGAGGATGGTGTGGTGGTGGTGGTGGTGGTGGTGTGGTTTGGTGTGGTGTTGAAGGGAGAAGATGATGGTGGGGGTGGTAAGAAAAAATGAAAGAGGAAGAGGAAGAAATGAAAGAGGAAGAGGAAAATGGAGAAGGAAAAGAAATTAAAGAGGAAGAATAGGAAATGAAAGAGGATGGTGTGGTGTGGTGTTGAAGGGAGAAGATGATGGTGGTGGTGGTAAGAAGAAATGAAAGAGGAAGAGGAAGAAATGAAAGAGGAAGAGGAAGGATTCGGGTTTATAAAAAAAAATTACCCGTTAGCGACGGATTTAGCGACGGATTTCCCTCGCTAATGTCTGTCACGTGTCAAATCAACTGCAACGGTCAGTGGCACAATTTTCCAAACATTAGCGATGGATTTAGCGACGGATTTCCGTCGCTAATTCAATTTTTTTTTTCAATTTTCGCGCCATGTTAAATCCGTCGCTAATTTAACCAATTTCCGTCGCTAAATACCTTGTTTTCAATCCGTCGCTAATTTTGTGTAAAATCTGTCGCTAATTTTGATTTTAGCGACGGACCACATATCCGTCGCTAAAATCCGTCGCTAAACACTGTTTTTTTTGTAGTGGTATATATAAAAATATGTATTCTTTGAATATTTAATATATTCCATGTTATGTTTTTAAATAATGAAAATTTTAAACTTTTAACTTGTATTTAATACCACAAGTACGCAGGTTATTTTAAACTTTTATTCTTTTAACAAGTAATTAGTATATTCCATTACTATTTTACAAATAAAATAGTATTTTCCATGTTAATAAGGATTGATCTGAGAGGTGTGAAATTATAGTATTTGATGTGTAAAAACTCAATTGAAATGAGAGAATCACACGAACGGCAAAGAGTATTAAATACGTGTTTAGTCAAATTTTCCGAAAATAAATTAGTTATCAACAAATTTGATGTATACCGCACATCATTAACAAAGTACGAAAAATATTCGATGTTACTAATAGTGATATGTTTTTTTTTAAGTAATGTTAGTAGGGGTGAGAAAATATTAGTTTTCGTAGTTTGAACGCGGTAAAAAAAATGTAATGTTACGTGAGAGGGTGAGGCCCACTTTATCTCGGAAAAAAAGAGAAGCCTTATTGTGGATGTTTTTTTGTCTTTAGTTCTCCCATTGATCCCTTTTATAAAGTAGAAAGAAAAAGTACTGTTTAACGCATGGCATAAAAAACGAAGTCCGAGAAAAAAAATTGATACTGCTTCTCTCTGTAGGATCCTTGAGCTATGAGGTCTAGGTGTTCTGAGCTCTGAGCTATCTGATCTGCAACTGTAAGGTTCTGATAAAAATAGATACGAGGAAGGTTAAATACTCAACATTTTATTTTTATTTATCTACACTATATTTTTTAGGGTAAAAATGATTTTATAAATACTCTTATTTTATCTAAAAGACATCTCAAATTTTTTAAGGTAAAAATATCATTACACTCTATTTTTTATTATTTTTTCTTTTTATTCTTAAATTCTCTTTTTTACTTTTCACTTTTCTCTTACACTCTCTTTCTTTCTTTTTTTCTCCTTCTTATTACACCCTCTTTCTTTCTTTTCACTTTTCTTTTACACTCTCTTTCTTCCTTTTTTCTTTTTACTTTAGTTTTCCCATAAATAATTATTCTTTTTTTTGAAACAGTTATTCTCTTTCTCTTATCACTTCTTTTTAATTTTTTTAACTAAATTTCTAAATTTATACAAATGCTATTTTAATTAAAAATTTTGAAGACTACTACTATAAACCTACAATCTAAAAAATAAGAAGAATTAATGACTATTTAAATTAGTAATTAATATTTAAAACAATATTTCTTATTGATAATCTGATATCTAACTTTTATTATCTACTATAATCTACTATTCAACTAAAATAATCAATTGAAACACGGGATAACTGCAGTGATATATAAAAAACACGGAATTAATAATTACATTTGATCTTTATAATTTTTTTTGACAACTAATAATTAAAAAAACACGTGATTAATATTTACCATTGATATTTATAATTTTTTTTGACAATTTATAATTAATATTACCATTGATAATTATAATTTTGGAAAACTACTATAAACCTACTATCTAAAAAAACATGGGATAACTGCAATAATCTACTATAATCTACTAGTCAACTCAAATAATAAAGTGAAACTATGAGATAACTGCAATGATATGTAAAAACACACGGGATAACTACACCAATATATAAAAAAACACAGGATTAATATTTGTCATTGATAATTAATTTTGTTGAAGACTACTATAAACCTTCTATCTAAAAAACAATAATATTTAATGATTATTTAAACTACTGATTAATATTTAAAATAAATATTTCTTATTTATAATCTACTATCTCTCTTTTACAATCTACTATAATCTACTAATCAACTAAAATAATCAATTGAAACTACGATATAACTGCACTGAGATATAAAAAAACGCGAGATTAATATTTGTCATTGATAATTAAAAATTTTGAAGCCTACTACTACAAACCTACTACCTAAAAAATAAGCAGACTTAATAACTATTTAAATTACTAATTAATATTTAAAACAATTATTTTTTATTCATAATCTACTATCTAGCAAAATTACTATCTAGTATAATCTACTATCAACTAAAATAATCAATTGAAACTACCAGATAACTGTACTGATATATAAAAAATACGGAGATAACTGTAGTGATATATAAAAAAAACACGAAATTAATATTTGTCATTGATAATTATAATTTTTGAAAGCTACTATCTAAAAAAACAAGAAGACTTAATAACTATTTAAACTGATTAATATTTAAAACACACGCGACAAATATTTGTCACTAATACCTAAAAAAGTACAAATAATTGTTACTCATATATAGAAAAACACGGGATAAATATTTGTTATTGATAATCTACTATCTATCTTTTACTATCTATAATAATCTATTAATCAACTCAAATAATCAATTGAAACTATGAGATAACTGCACTGATACATAAAAAAAAACTGGACAACTGCACTGATATATTAAAAAATACAGGGATAACTGCAATGATATATATAAAAACACGGGATAGTTGCACTGATATATAAAAAAAAACATGGGATAACAACACTGATATATAAAAAAACACTGCACTGATATATAAAAACACACGGGATAAATGCACATATTTTTTTTAAATGATACTTTTACATTTTTAGTTTTAATATTTATCAATTTTTTATTTGAAACTCTTTTTTATCTACTTTAAATTTTTCTTTATTTTGACGGGTAATGTTCAGATTATTTAAATACTGTATAAATTCATTCATAAAAAGAAGACGACAGTACTTGGCCCTATGCAAGTCATACTCTATATTTTACAATTGATTTTAAATTAATGAGATTTAAAATTAACGTTTCTGATGCACGGATATAATACTAGGAAATAAATAAATGGAATCCATATTAAATTACTATCATGATTTCAATTTAAAATATACACCTTAAATATGTAAGTTTTAAAATAAATCATTGAACAGTAAATTTGACTATAATTATTTGTCTATATTTATAGAATACAAAGTTGTTAATTTGAAAATGACTCCTTCAATTCAATGGATCAATTAACAGTACTAGTACTACTATATGGTGAGAGTGATAGGAGGATAGGATAGGATGGTGATGAGATTGAGGGGAAGTTAGAGTAAGACGAATTTGGATCCTCTACAAGTTGCTGTACCGTGCAGCTGGGCCGTAGAGGATTCAGGTCCGAGTAAGACAAAAGATAAGATATTATATAAATTCTGTTTCTCCGCTACTATCTCGCTCTCATTGTAGTAACTACAGTATCTTTATGCCAATCAAAAACAAAACTACAGTATCTTTATCGTTTATTAGCATGCTGCATTCAATAAAATGTACTAGTACTACTTGGTAGGGGTTAGAGAGAGCAGGGTTAATTAATGGAAAAATCTTTGCTTGAAAGTAACCTCTTCACCATGGTTTTGGGTAAACACAGGTGCAGGCATGCAGGGCAGCTGTGCAGTGTAGTTTGGCTGGTAATCTGAGCAAACAGCGTGTGTCAGAATGAAACAGAATCAGAAGAAGAAAGAAGGAGTATGTGTGAGTGTGTATCTTACGCTAAGCATCATCACAGCCTCGACCTCGAAGAAAATAAATCCTCAAATTGGAAACTGTGTAATGCATTGTATTCTGCATTTTTTATATCCCTCTCTCCAAACAAATTATCTTATAATCCCAAATAGGTAGTTCAGTTGGCGAGTTAAGAGTTATCGAAGTTGGCGAGTTAAGAGTTATCGAAGGAGTACAAGAAGGAGATCCTGAATTCAAACTCCGGAAACTAACGTTCTCCCGCCCTATTAACATTGCTTATAAAAAAAATTATCTTAGAATTTTATTCATAAAATAATAAATAAATAAATATATTAGTTAAATGTAAATATAATTGCGAGGTGTCATTGATTCGAAACTTGTAGATATCAATCTTATCATCTGTTCAAACATTAGAACAGAACTTTGGAGCAGCATGCAGGGCAACAGTGAGCTATCAGAGTTTTGAGTAAAGCCAAAAAATATTGATGTGTTTGCTTCGTTTGGAAAAGAATTAAATATATATGTTGGTAGTAGTAATTGTTTGTCAGATCTGGAGATGATCTTCATTCATCAAGGAAGAATCAGATTATTTTGTCTTCAGTTGTTTTCTTCATTCACAAAACTATATGACAAATTAATCGAATCAGATGCGGTATATATGTGCAGTGCAGCAACAAAAAATATCGACTGATATATTAGCCATAGAAAGCTGCCAATTCGTAAGATTCCGAAATGTAACACGGGAGAGTAGGAAACGATGAAGAATCATTTTTTCAAATCTTATTAGTATTTTATCCGTGGGATATCGGTTATAATTTGTTATAAAATTATAAATACTTTAAAAATTGTAAAATTTAATAAATAAAAAAAAATCTGATAAAAAAGCTATATTTCAAGTTGCTTAAAAATTTAGTGTTATAGAAAGTTAAAAAAAAATATAGTATCATCTTCTAATTTTAAAAATGGAGTAAAACTCAAAAAATGAAATGAGATCTAATATCTTATATTCACCCCATTGCCGCTCCAGTTTTAAAAAATAATTATGTTTTTAAATACAAAAAAAAAGATTTTTTTTATCTGCGTTTGCAGCTTTATAAAAGATTGATACTATACCCGTGCATCTGCACGGGTGATACTATATTTGTTATAATTTTCTACGAACTCATAAATATTTTGAAAATTGGAAAATTTAATAAAAGAAAAAGGCAAATCTCCAAAAAAAAAAAGTTATATTTCAACTTGCTTAAAAAACTTGTGTTCCCGTTGCCGCTTGGTTGCTGCTCCCGTTGTTGCTCACGTTCCCACTCCATTTGCCGCTCCCGTCCCGTTACTTCTCCCGTCCCATTGCCGCTCATGTTGCTGCTCCTGTTGTCACTCCTATTGCCGCTTTTGTTGTCGCTCTCATTGCCAATCCCGTTGAAAAGTATTGAAAAGTAAAAATAAAAATAGTAATTTTATTAACTCAAAAAAAAATATTGAAAAGTAAAAATAATAATGAAAAAAAATAAATATTAAAAGTAAATGTTTAATTAAATGGTGAAAGTAAATAAATGTTAAAATAATATTTGAAGAGAGTAAATGTTAAAAGTAAATATTTAAATAAATGGTGAAAGTAAATGTAAAAAGAAAGCTGGTAAGATGCATGAGAGAGAGAGAGCGAGAGACATTTGCATCAGAGAAATGGTAAGATGCTGCCTTACTTTTAGCGCCTCTCACTTTGTGCAAAAAAATGAATTGTAAATGTCAAAAAACTCTAAATATTTTTTGGTTTTTTTAGAAAATCCCCCTTGATCTATTCGGGGACAGGACCATGCCCCCACCCCGTAGGGTCCCCTCCATTACATTACATTACATAAATACCTTATTATAAATATATAATATATAATATATCATAATTATTTGGTTTTTTTTAGTTTTGTTGTGTTTTTGATAAAAAATTATTAATATATTAAATTGTGCAAACTTTTTTACTTTTAGTCTTACTCTTATATTTTTAATATTAAAATATCAAACTATGACATTTTAGTCTTACTTTTATATGTTTTTCGATATTATTAAATTTTAATTTACATATTTGCTAACTTTTAATGAATTTTTGAAGTCTCAAAGGGATATGTATAGATCTATGAGGATGGGTACAAGACTCCCCAAAGAAGGAATCCAGGACAAATACGGGGAAAATTTGGGGGCGGGATAAGGAGCGGGAGAGCACTCCTCGCCATTCATAGTGGCCACAACTTAATTCATATTCTTTAAGCCTTTTAGAAAGATGATTCCAATGATTAAAATTTCCACTTAGTAAGCGATTTGTTTTATGATTTATACCAAACAAGTTGCAGCAAAAACAATTATTGGAACTTACTTTAAAGATGCTGATTATGAAATTGAAATTTTAAATCCCATCTCAATAACGTAACTAACCTTTCATTTTTTTTCCCAAAAATAGAATAAACTGTACAATTTGTAATTTATAATATTTACTGTTTCCTAAACATGAAGGGCCATGAGGTGACCGTGCACTTTCACATCCAACATTGCTGATAGCCACCCTAAACCACCAGAAACCTTCCCCTACTTCTATTAATTTAACATCAAATATGAAGATTACCGCTATTAATTAAAAACCACAAAGAAAAAAGGGAAAATATAATTGACATACAATGGATAATTAAATTGTTGTAACATACTCCGTTCTCATTTATAAGTAAAAATTGGTCAACGGATATTAATATATTTAATCCAGAATTTGAACCAAATACATTAACTTCTGTTGACCAACTTTTACTTATAAATGAGATCGGAGGGAGTACAACACAACAATGGGATTCCTCAGATAGAGGCGTTTTCTCGTATACGGTCATCGAGTCGATGGTGGGTTAAAACTTCCCTGGCACGTGCACTCCTATATTGAAGTCGTTGATGTAGTGTCTCGGACATCTGGTTGAAAAAATCAGCGTCCCATCTATGAATCAATAAGGGGTCTTCAGCATAGCAGATATAAATAGATGTAACAGCACTTTCCACCACAACCATTGCCAATCCAACCTGGAAATTACATAATCAAGCCACATATATTTATAACATAAAAAGAATCACATTCAACAACTAAAATTATGTAAATCACATTCAATAATATGCAGCTTGAATGACTTTCATAGTCAACATATAACCAACCATCATTCAGCTTTTTTATATACTTCAACAATGCATAGTTTAAATCAGTGTTATCAGACCCGGACCGGCCATCGACCCGGTCAAGGCACCGGGTCACTAGACCCGGGGTCGGACCGCGGGTCTCTAGTCGGACCGGCATGACCCGGTCTATATTAAATAAATTCAAAAAATTATAATATATACTAAGAAAGTATACATTTATTAATATAGAAATTTTATTATAATTTTATTTATAATTATACATTTACTAACATGTTTATGAGTGTTGAACTTGAATCAATTTGTCAAAAAAATGTGTGTTTAATCAAAACTATTAATGAAAGAATGTGCAAAAAAAATTAACATATCCGGAATTGATTATATTTAATGAATGCGGGATAGTATCAACAAATAATAGATAGCTTAGTGGTTAAAAAGTTGAAATGTTGAATACTAGGGAGGGGGTTCGAACCCCACCTAAGCCTTTTTTGTGAAAACATGCAAAATTTATAATTGGTTCATCTTTAAAAAAAAAAAAAAAAAAAAAAAAAAAGAGGATCAACCGGTCCGACCACCGGTCCGACCCGGTTTCCACCGGTCCGACCACCGGTCCGATGACGTCATCACCGGGCCAACTGCAGATCCGGTCCTGCACGCTGCCCGGCCCGGGAAGACCACCGGGTCCCGGTCCGACCGGTCCGACCAGCCGGTCCGGTCCGGTTCTGATAACTATGGTTTAAATATTTTCTTAGTCAACAATCAACATACACTAGGAAAAAGTCATCAAGCTAATAATTCAGTGCTTTTAACCAATTCTACGGGATAACATATTCAACAACCAGTTGGTATTTGGTATCTGAGAACTTCTCTCTATTGCTTGGTCTCTAAGTATATCAAATAACAAATAATCTTCAAAGTTTGTAGAATTAGTCACATTATTCCCTAGAGTTTATAATAAATGTCTAAAATTTTGTGAAATTTGTCTCATTAGTCTATGTAAGGGTACAACGTATAAAAATCACCAAAAAAAAAGGGGACAACGTATAAACCTTTAAGGACTAATTGGACGGATTTTACAAACTATTTTACAAACTATAAGGATTAAGGGCTACTTACCAATACCATACCCATGAGCATGGATGTGGATCCGATCATAATAACTCTGTCACTCCATTTAACCCATGCCCATACACCAGAGCAAGTTCCAGTTATCAGCCCACCAAAAACGGTGCCCATTAGCAGGACAGCACCTGAACAATCATAGGCCACAAGTGCCTCAACACCAGTTGACTGGAATAACTCCCAGGCATCTCTAGCTGAGCGGTTAAAGCTTTTACCATAAACAGCAATCTGTAAGAAACATGACCATGAACCATGTCATGGTAAATTTTCCAAGAACCCAAGGCATCCACTAAACTTCAACACAAGTTGCCTATACGATGTAACTCAATCATACAATTATAAGAAAAAATGGATAACTATTTCTAATGATTTAAATTTATGACACATAGCTTATCGGAAAAAAAAATTATGACACATACAATGATGGAATGTGCCACACACTAATTTTTTTGCACCATTAGAGGAAATGCAACATCCTTGTCTTCTCTATTAAAATTTTGGTAAAAATAATTCTGTTTATTTCCTTTTAACTTTTATGAGATATTAAAGCTCAAAAGAAAATCAACAAGGTTAATGACATGGAGACACCCTTGTCTTCGCTAAACCAAATGAAAATCAAAAATATTCTGTATTTGATTGTCATGTAGAGGATGCAATTCATATCAGATACAGGACTGGTCAATGACATGGAAACAGAAGTATACCTGAACATAGGCATACTTGTTAAAAAATCGAACAAGAGTCTCCACAAGATGGAAAAGGAAATCAACACAGCAAAGCAAACACTCATTGTTGCCAATCTTTGACCGAAATCCACGTATCTGAAGAAAACTCTAAACTTCAATAAAAGAAAAAACAAAAACAAAGGCCTCCATAATTAAAATCTTTGAACTTGAAATTGGTCACAAGGTTACCTCCCACCGCAGTGTCCTAATGGCAGCAGTAAATAATGAGCCATAACAAATGCTACCAAAAGATTTTGTTAGAGCATACTGTGAAGATTTCATTAAGGAGTTAGCAGGAATTGAAGCTGCCTCTCTACCACCATGGAGAAGAACAAGAAACACCATCCCGGACACTATAACATGTACAGTATTACACAGCACTGCACCTGTCCAAAATAAGCTTACAGAGAAAACCTGCAAGCATGAATTGGAATATCAGTGTAATCAGATGAGGAAAGGAAAGTTTAAATAATACGCTTCCATAACTAGTCCAAACTCCAAACAAGAAGAGATAGAATGAAGAGCAAAACTTGCCAGCTCACCACAAGAAGCCACCAGCGTGCCCCATCACTCAGGCTTGAAGCCACAACACCTGCTGCTCCAAATGACCATAAGGTCATCCATAAAAGCACAACAGCCATAAATGCATATGCCACTCTCATAACCTCAGGAAGATTCCAAACCAACTTCACAGCTTTTTGCAGAACCAACATTGTAAATGGAAGTCTGGAGAAAAAGAAGCCATGAACACACGGAACCGGATTATAGACTCAATTAAATAATATAAAAAGCAAAAAGAGAGGCGGCTAAAGAAGCTACACTACAAAACTATATACCTAGGACATTAATCTGAGATAGAAGAAAGTATACACAGCGAGAAGAAGAAAAAATCTTCAAAAAACTGAACTAACAACTGTTTATTTGCATTTTCCAGGGATGGAAGGCTATTGAAATCTTAAGGATTGGAGGGAAAAGAAAAAAAATAGCCCACTTCGTCTTCATCTTATAAAGCAAAGAAGAAAAATTAACCTCCGAAACAACTTGCTATTCAAATCCTATTAGCTGGCAAGAAAAAACAGAAAATTTGGTTCTAAAATAACAGTGAATTCATGAATAATTGAGAGAGCCAATCGCTGTCTATAACCAATAACCAATACAACACACTTTATGCAACAATTCGATAATAGGAAAAACAACTTCAATGCACTCCAAGACATGTAATGTAAATGATGATTTCAAGACAATACCTGTCTATAACGGATATGACATACAAGAACTGAAGAACAGCTCCAATAGCAAAAGCAACCCCCCAGAAAAACTGCTCAGCCCAGAAACACAAAACACTGATGACAGCCAAATAAGTAGTCAATATATGAACAGTCACCTTCATCATTTGAGTAGCCTTAGAACCCAACAACAACATCCAAGTCCATCCAAGAACAGTCCCAACTCCACCAGCAACAGCATAGAGAGGCCAGTAAGTCTCTGTCAACCCGGCTTTATTCCCAGAAATTCCAGAGGTATACTTATCAAGATTAAGTCTATCCTCTTTCTCAAACCTATTAAGGCCAAGAACCCCTAGAAGGAATCCTAGCCCAATCAAATGGATCATAAATATTCCTAACCAGAAAACATCATGCCATGGCCGTGATTGTTCCGCGACCGCCACTTCACTGCCACTGCCACTTATCCTACTACGGGCTACATTCTATCACCACAAAAGCAACCAAATTCAGAAACTTTGACTTACATTCTATCACCATAAAAGCAACCAAATTTACAAACTTTGACTTCATTTCTCATTCTTTAACAGAAATAAAAACAACCAGGCAGAACAAAATCAATGAAAAAAAAGATACTATTTTTAGTCATTCGAGTGAAATTGAGGAACCAGGTGAATCAAAACAAGTTAAAAGGATGAGCAAAATTGATAGTCTTTTGCTTTATAAGAGTAACAAGGTACACCAAGATAAACAATATGGGTATTGAATCTTTTTCAATATGGGTATTGAATCTTTTTCAATCAGAGTAATTGAGTAACCAGTAGAATAACTATATCAATTATTTCATAGAAAGAAAGGGAACGGGATTGAGTTACCTGATCGGCGGTGGCTATGGAAGCGAACTCGGAGGAGGAGGAAGAGGAAGCGGGAGAATCCATTATTGGAGAGGCATTGTGTTGTGCTGTGGAAAGAAATAGATATGAATTCGGTAAAAGGGGTGGAAAAAAGGGAAAACGTGAGTAGTAAGGCGAAACCTTTGAGAGGAGAAGGTCAACGGCCAAAATTGTCTTTTTAGGGTTTTGAATAGTTGTTGTATTGTAGCAGTAATATTTTAGAGTGAACGAAAAAGACTTCAAATTGGGAGACCAAACTCAAAGTTAACGGCTAAGAATGGCGAAGAGGAAACATTGGCGTGTAGTAATAATTCAAATTGGTACCCCATATTACGTTTTATCTCCAAAATACCCCCCACTTTTTTACCAAAACTTAAGTTTTAACTGATTTTTTTAAAAAGTTCCGGAAACACCTCAAAGGAGGATAATTTCGAAAGCCATTTTGATGAATTTGGCTTCTGAAATTATCTTCCTTTGAGGTGTTTCCGGAAAACTTCATCAAAATGGCTTCAGGAATTATCCTCCTATGAGATAATTCCGGAAGCAATTGTGATGAAGCATAGCCCAGATAAGTAATAAACAGTTCAGAGTTAATAGTTACATTCCTACTTCCCCATCTGGCTCTGATACAAGTTAGGGATCAGAATCAAAAGTTAATTAATTTAAAGAGACAGGGGAGAAGTAGGTAGCATACAGAATGCAACAATAAATAAATAAATAAATAAAGATGGAAAACTATAACATAGATTAGGAGGCAAATCCTTCCATGAGAGACAGTGAACTGTCTATGAGTTGCAGTTACAAGATTGAAGATTAAAGAAGAGAATAAGAGGATTGAAGAAGAAGAAGTAGGCTTACAAGCTCTGACTTCTTACTAGGTTTAGAGAGAGAAGTAAATTGAAGTGTGTATTGAAGCGTGCTTCTAACAAATGCCTAAGCACGTATATAAAGAAAAATGATTGAATAGTAACCGGTTACTAACCGGAATAAATAGTAAAGGAATCCAAGAAATAGTAACGACTATTTGGAATCCAAAGATTGAACCTGAACTCTGCACTAATGACCTGCACTGTGCACAAGGTTACCTGCACTGTGCATTTTGGCGACTTGTACTGTGCACTTTGCGAAGTCTTTCCTTGAAAACTTGAACTATTTGGAATCCAAAAATTGTTGACTTCAACTGTGTGGAATCCAATGCTTGATGATTTGAACTGTGCATTTTGGTGACTTGGATTATTTGGAATCCAAGAAATAGTGCTAATTGGTGACAAGGCACTATTTGCTTTACGGAGGATTTGATTGAAGATGCCTTTGATGATGGCATGATTGACTACTTTGTTTCTTGTGAAGATGAAGATGCCTTTTGTCTGCCACTTGTCTACTGGCATGATTACCTTGAAATTGATGAAATTATTGATGCCTGTTAGGGGAATATGCCCCAGAACAGTTGTCGTCTCCAGCTGATGATGGCTGAGAGAGGAATGATCGATGAACCAAGACCAGTTTTTCATACCACTGATGATACTACAATCGCCATGATCAAGGGCGTTTTTAGAACAGTTTTTCGTGCAAGCACTACAATCACCGTGTTCTAGGGTGTAAGAACAGTTTTTCATGCCTAGGGCACTACAATCACCATGTTCCAGGGTGTAAGAATAGTTTTTCATGCCTGGGGCACTACAATCACCATGTTCCAGGGTGTAAGAACAGTTTTTCATGCCTGAGGCACTACAGTCGTCTTGTTCAGGGACGCTATTAATTGGTAAAACCAGAGAAATTTCGATGAAAATGTTTTGGAAAACAATTAAATTGGGATTAAAAGAAAGATCAGGGTTCATACCTTTTGAAGAATTTCTTTTGCTGATTTGTGGGGAGAAATCAGAGACATAGTTAAGGCACTCAAAGAGCCTCTGCAACTGGGTTTTGTCAATGATTTGATTGGGAAATTTATCAGAGAACTCAATAGCTCTACTGATAAGGACGATTGTTCCTTGGTAAATGCCGTGACCAAGAAATTTATTCTTTGCATGGAACAAATTGATTTTTGTTTTGGAGGCAGCAAGCCTATTTCTTTTAATAACAGGTATGAATATGCTGCTATGCTTGAGATGCTGGTAAAACGATTGAGAATAAATTAAAACATCATCAATATAGATAATGGTAAATTTTGAATTAAAAATCTCATTCAAGATTTTTTGAGATTCAGAATGAGCGTTCCAATCATATTGACAAAAAGGGACAGTGAAAGTATTATACCTGTCCTCTTCTTTTATTTGCCAAAAACCAGATTTCATGTCAATTTTAGAGAAGATCTTTGCATCATGAAATCTCTTAAGGAGATTTTTCTTGTTGGGAATAGGGTACCTAATCCAGCAAGGAGCTTGATTGAGAGGTTTGTAATTAATAACAAGTCTGGGAGTTCCTTTTTTGATCTCAGCTTGTTTATTGACATAAGAGGCAGAGCAAGACCATGGATTCTTACTCTTGCGAATAAGTTCTTTATCCAAAAGGTCTTTGACTTTCTCCTGACAAATAAGGAGAAGTTCATGATTCATTTGAATCGGTCTGGCTTTGGTAGGGATTTGCCTATCTTGAAAATCCTTTTCATAAGGAAGTTTAATTATACGATGCTTTCTTTCCCAGAAAGCATTAGGTAGGTTAGAACAAGTAGTAGATTGGATTTGTTCTAAGAGACTTTTGGTTTTGAGTTGACTATCTTGTTTTTGCAACTGATGGTCAATACTCCTAAAAGAGATTTCTTCTTTCAGAAAATTAATTTGATCATCTTTATAAGAAATTGGGTTTAAGTTCCTGATAAAAAATTTTCTCAAAAACTTTAAAATAATTGGTTGTCCCAAATGCTGGGCTATTATACCTTCCTTAGTAATTTGAAAAGGGAAGAGTGATCTTATGAAAAGAGTTCCTAAAATCACTTTGTTTTTCAAATCCTTAACAAGAAGAGAGGAGGTATCAATTTTAAAATTTTTGTTTTCAATAATAGCCGAGGACAAATTGATTTTTAATTTAGGGCCATTAGCAGCACTAAGTTGTTCAGAAGTCTTTTCAAAATATTTTGTAGGAATAAGACCTTCTAGGATGCAATTTAAATCTGTCCCAGTGCCAAGCAGAGCGACAGTTTCAAGGGTGAAATCACTTATGACAAAATTGATGTCTATGTAGAATTTTTGAATTCTGACATAATTGATTAGACCTAGAAAATCATTGAGCTCTTCATCTTCTTTAGGGTCAGGAACTTCAGAAAATGAGTCCTTTTTTAGGCCAATGATCACTCCAATGATCTAAGATAGTTTGTTGATCAGGGATGGCATTAATGGCCTTGAAGAGAAGACCTTGTTTCCGAGTAAGGACATTGATGTGATTAGAGGAATCAGTTAAATCATCATCCTGGACTTGATTAAGGTTTTTAGAAGATTTGGAAGATTCAAGATCAGAATCTTCTTCTGATGATTGGATTAACAAATTGTTAATCTTATCTTTAATGTCAAGATCAAGCTTAAGAGCTTTGAGTTTTCCTATGATCCAGCAGTTTCTGCTGATGTGCATTGGTTTACCACAATTGAAGCAGGCAATAGGATTTCCAGGATTATCATTATGATCATGATGTTTCTTTTTGTAAAGTTCTTTTTGCAAAATTATAAGTAATACAAACAGGAAACTTTTGAATAAGTAAATTGGATTGAGATTTTGAGATAGCTAAATCTTTTGCTAAAACTTCTCTTTTGACCAGAAAGGTCTTATCGTGATTGCTGTGTTGCTGAAAAGACTCTAAGACATAAGGACAATCAAGGAGACTTTTCAGTTGGATTTTACCAGTTTGACCAAGATACTTATCATAAGATCTGGTATTGACATAAACGAAGGTTCTTTGGATATTGGGATCAAGAAAACCATAACCTGTTTGAGGTAAAATACCAATAATGGGAGAACTGGTATGAGGATTAATAAACCTTTTCAGAGTATTTTGGAATTCTGAAAAAGTAGTTTTAAGGTCAAAGATAACGTTCCGGTTATAATGACCAAAAAAAACATTAAAATTGATATTGATATTCTTATTTATTTTGACTTGATTCTGTTCAAAACCAGAACTCAGGTCAGAATTAGAAAAGATATTTGTATTGAAAAGATTTACAGAGAGATCTTTCCTATGGATATACTCAGTCTTGGTAGGTTGCCCTGGGTAACCAGCTATTGTGTCATCCTCCATTTTTTGAAAAGGAAAAGAGGATGCATCAGTTTTAAAGAACTTGATTTTAATAATAGCTAAGAGCAGATTAATATTAATCTGACCTAAACAATCATTAGTGGATTTTTTAACATTCTTGGAAGCAGAAGCCTCAAGAGATGAGTTGTTTCCAGACCAATGGTTATTACGGTGATCAATGATTAACTGCTGATTGGTTAACACATTCTTCTAGGTTTGGATAAGGGTTTTAGAAGAATGGTTAGTGGACTCTGAGCTAGTGTCAGAACCATTTTTTGAAGATAGGATTAAGAATTTATTAACCTTATCCGTGGTTTTAGGATCTAAATCTAGGGTTTTAAGTTTTCCTTTGATCCTATCAAATCTGTTAGTGTGACTGGGTTTGTCACTTTTGAAGCAATTGATGATATTGGTTTTGATACTAGGATCTAGCCTAAGGGATTTAAGCTTCCTTATGATCCTACAGACCCTGCTCTTGTGACCAGTTTTGCCACAAGTGAAGCAAGTGATAGGCCTTTTGGGGCTATCATGCTGCTTCTTGGTAGATTGATTAGTAGCCTGAGTTTTAGGTTTACTAACCTGCTTTTCTCTATAATGTTTTGGCGGTTTGTAGCTTGGTTTGTTAGCTATATCTCCTGAGTTATCAGAAAAGGTTTCTTCTAACACCTTGGTGGACCTAATACTCTCAGGTGAGGGAGTGCCAGGGGCCATAGTTTTAAGAAGGGCAAGTTGTTCGTTGATTTTGGCTAAGAGTTCCTCCGTGTTATCATGGTTATCATGACTAATCACTACAAGAAAAACAGGATTTTCCGGCGGGCAAAATCCGCCGGAAAAGCCATATTTCCGCCGCAAAATTGGACTTTGCGGCGGATTTTTGCCGCCGGTAGCCAGCTCGCAGCAAACGCTTTCCGGCGGAAAATCCGCCGGAAAAGCATTTTGCGGCGGATTTATTAAAAAAAAAAATTGGAATTTTCCGGCGGATTTTAAAGGCATTTGCGGCGGATTTTAAATTTTTTTTTTTTTTCGAATTTTTTTTTTTTTTTAAAAATCCGCCGCAAAAGCAAAAAAAAAATTTTAAAAAACCGCCGGAAATGCCTAAAATCCGCCGGAAAATCCAAAAAAAAAAATTTAAAAAATTTGAATTTTTGAATTTGTTTTTCAATTTTTTCGAATTTTAATATTTAATTTGTATTTTAATAAAAAGTAAGAAAAAATGAAAATGAAGTAGAATATGAGAAAAAATGATATAGAAAAGAATGAAAATAAATAAATGAATGAGAATGTAGAAGTAGGAAGGTATAAGAATGAAAGAGAATATTAGAACAGAATGATATAGGAGAGAATGTGAATAAAGAAGTAAGAAGAAATAAGAATTAAGGAGTGAATGAAAAAGAATGAAGAAGGAAGGAGAAATATAGAAGAGAGATATGTAGAGAAATTTATGGAGATGAGAGTATAAGAAATATAGAAGAGAGATATGTAGAGAAATATAGAAGAGAATGAGAATGAAATAAAGAGTGAAATGAGAGAATGAGAGGAGTGTAGGAGAAATTTGTATTTATAGGCGAATTTTTTCCCTCCAAATTTTCCGGCGGATTTTTTGAAATTTTTTTTGGCTTTTGCGGCGGATTTTTTGGCATTTGCGGCGGATTTTTTTTAAAAAAAAATATTTTTTGGCTTTTGCGGCGGATTTTTGAAATTTGCGGCGGATTTTTTAAATTTTTTTTTTAAAAAAAAAAAAATTTAAAAAAATTATTATTTTTTTTTAAAAATCCGCCGCAAATGCCAAAAAATCCGCCGGAAATACCCTAAAATCCGCCGGAAAAGTTTGCGGCGAATAAAATCCGCCGGAAAGTCCTAAAATCCGCCGGAAATTCCTAAAATCCGCCGAAATCTTTCCGGCGGATTAAATCCGCCGGAAAATCCCATTATTCTTGTAGTGAATGCGTTGCCAGTCAGGATTGATAACAAGGTTTTCTAACTGGGTAGAAATACCTAAAGCTTGGAGATATTTGGATTCTTTGATTGGAATGGGTTCCTTAGCAGTATCAGGAGAGGTCATAACAGGAATATTCTGTCTTTTGCTGCTAGGGTTTTTAGCTGGTTTTCTACCACCTAATGAAACAGATTGGAAAGGGTAATTGATTTTCTTCCTAATGGTATACATGCAAAACCATTTAAAGAAAGGGATATTGAGCTTGACACTTTCAAGGAATTTATAGAATTTCTTCTGGATAGACTTTCTATTGTTTCCTTGGTAATATTGGAAGAACCATTCTCTGTGAAGAGACCATTCTTTAGAGTAAAATTCCTTTTTAAGGGAATTTTTATCTATGATAAAAGAGGATTGATCAAGATTGCAAAGATCTTTGTTTTGGATGATATTTTTAAAAGATTGATTTTGATTTAAAGAAGATGAAGGCATAAAACTAGAAGAAGGTGAGAGGCCAGGAGACATACCAGAGAATGTGAGGAAAAAGCCTTAAAGAAAAGTATAGATAATTTTTTCTCACCTGTAAGCATCATCGCCTTCACTTGGTTTACATAGAAATATAAATATTAAATATGAACTAGTAATTACCTTCTGGAGCATACTGTGGAGTTAACTATGCTTGTTCGACGATCAGTATAAGGCCACCTTTCTGGATATTAATACTTGAATAAAAGAATTACTTTCTAATTTATACTTTGAGGTGGAATTAACCTCTATTCAGAAAACAATGTTAAAGTAAATACAGATATATATCAAATTTGAATTATCGGTTATTTTCTAAATTATATCTTGAAGGTAGTATAAATCTATTCATTAGTTCAACCAAAGTAATGGTATATATTAAACTTGAACTATAAATTATTTTCTAAATTATATCTTATGGTTTAAATAAGATTGTTTACATGATCAAGCCAAGTCATTTCTAAAAATTTTCTTTCATTGACTTAGGACCAGTACCTTTTAAAGAAAAGGATCTAAGTAATAGACGCTTTCCCTATCCAACGATACTCTTATGCTATTCCCCGTCTAGATCACATTCCTTTAAAATCCATCCTTGGGTCAAGAACTTTAACAAAATACTCTTAGAACACTTTTACAGCTGATCACAAACACTTCTTAGTTTAAATAATAAGACATGACATAGATGAATAAAATATTTTTCAAAGTTAATATATAGTGTATACTTTTATCAGTTGGTGATGAACATATAAATTGCAAGATATAACTTAGATACATAAATAATATTTCAAAGTAAATATATAGGAGAATACTTTGTTAATTGATTAAGAACATAGGTGAATCCTGCAAGGTATAAACATAGATGAATAATTTTACCATTCATTATCATAAATTTTATTAGTCATAAAATAGTAGACTAATTGACTATAGAATTACTCCGATGAACTGAGTAAATACAGCAGATAGACTGCCCTTGCCCGACGCCTGTATTGACGTACGTATTTGGCTTTTTAGCTATAGTCAAAGAGCACACTATAGTATAGCAAATTTAGATAATTATAATTCAGAGTTAATATCCATATTTGGCACTTATATGATTATGAACAAATTATAAGTAACTGCAAAGCATAGCCCAGATAAGTAATAAACTGTTCAGAGTTAATAGTTACATTCCTACTTCCCCATCTGGCTATGAAATAATTCCGGAAGCCAAATTCATCAAAATGGCTTTCAGAATTATCCTCCTATGAGATAATTCCGGAAGCCATTTTTTTGGAGTGGGGTAAAATAGTCAGTTTGGTCAAAGTGGGGGGGCGGGGGGGTACAAGCCTAATTTAATTTGCCAAAGAAACAGTCAATTAACGAGAAAATAATTCTAGATATTCCTAGTGACATTTTGAAGCAGCTTTCGTAATTATGAAATTAATTAACTAGCGGATGACCCGTGATTTGCACGGGTGAATTATCAAATACGCTTATAAAACAAATTATTTTTTTACAAAAGACTATATTTTTTTTGGGTAAACCAATGTATCATCCCCAGCGATTGTGGAAACTAATCCTTCGAGGTATCAGAGCACCATTTAAGAGGTTGACATTAACTAACAAATGTTTTTTCATACGCACTGGCAAAGATCGAACCCAGGACCATATGATTAAGGGACCCAAGTATTTACCACTTGTGCCATGTTGGTTACAAAAGACTATATTTTATATTTAATAAAAATTGCATCGCTAAAAATGTCAGCAGTAATCAAATTTAAAAGTGATATTATTTTTAAGACCTGACTCAATTGATAAATGTCGAAATTGTTATATTGAATATATTCACTCGGATTCGAAATCGAAGCTTCACAGTTGTGTGCGTGAGTTTTGGGTTACACTTGTCACTCCGTTTAAAAAAAAGGTGATATTTTAACAACTTACACAATGGATTCCACAATGAAGTAGCAAGTTATAACAACATAAAATAACATAAAACACATGCATAACAACATAGCAACACATTGTCGAAAAAGAACGTGCAACACAACATGTTCATTAAGTCTCTTTTGGCACATTTTGATGAATAAGGTACCTCCAAACATCTAATTGTCGATCGTAGACCACCATTTTAGTTGGTGTATGGGACACGAGGATAAAAAAGTGGTGCATCCAATTTTTGACTATTTGATTGACAAGCTCTACACGATCATATTGTGGATCATTTAGACCTAGTCTTTCCTCCCATCATACTGCTCCTCTACCTCTTCCCCTTATTTTTCATTGCCCCTTAGATTGGGAGTGAGATCCAAGAGGGAGAGTGGGGAAGAGGATCATGGTCATGGAAAGAGCAATAAAGAGGAAGAAGAAAACGACTCCACCATCACTAGCAAATAGCATCTCAGGGCTATTAAGTGAGAAAAACTCGACAATCTTGTCTCTCCGATGAGACTGCCGTAAACAAACGTAGAAGCATAGAAGGGAAGACTCCAATTTATTTATAAAATGTGAAAACAAGTGTTACCAAAATTTACACACAAAATCTTACAAATTTGAAAGCATTTAGAGATAGTTTGTAATCGTTATAATCTGCGTCCTTCAATGTTGTTTTAGAATTGAATTACAATGGTATGATACTTTTCAACAAAAATATACTTCTCTTTTGTTTTTTAATACCAAAGAAGGCACCTAAGAAATGATGCAAATATATATATGATTGGTGACTTATTTCTCATGAGAGAAGCTAATAAAAAGATGGTCATTTAGTATTTATTAATTATTGATTCAATTAAATGAAAAAATTTGATTAAGGATAGTTTATATACAATTTATAAATATATAGTTGTCCAACATATAATTGCGCTTATGATATTGGCTTATATCTTAAATAATTTTCGCAACCTGATCCATGAATACGATTAGTTGTCACCTCTCTAGCTCAATGAAATTAATTGCTGAAAACATATAAACTGTTCGGTACTGTCACTACAAAAAAAACACTAATTAGCGACGGACATTAGCGAGGGACTTGTTGTCCCTCGCAAAAACAGTCATTAGCGAGGGAATTAGCGAGGGCATAGAGCTGTCAATTTTTTTTGTCATTAGCGAGGGAATTAGCGAGGGAACTGTCCCTCGCTAATGACTGCCCTCGCTAATTCCCTCGCTAAATTTTGCTTTTTCAGATGATGGGACTCAGCGCAGGGGTTGGTAAATGAGCAGAAATTAGCGAGGGACAGTTCCCTCGCTAATTCCCTCGCTAACGTTAACTTTTTAGATGATGAGACAGTTCCCTCGCTAATTCCCTCGCAAATTTTTTTCTTTTTTCCTTTATATCCGTTTACACCCTCACTCTTCTTTCTCACTCACTCACTCTTCACCATTCCTCTTCCCTTCCTCTTCCCCCTTCCACTTCCTCTCACACCCTTCTTCTATCTTCACTCTTCCAACACCACCACCACCACCATCATCACCACCTCCTCTCACACTCTTCTTCTCTCTTCACTCTTCCACCACCACCACCACCACATACCTCCTACCACTCTCACTCACTCTCTCTTACTCTTCACCACCACCAACCCACCACCCCACCACTCTCACTCTTCTCTCTTTCTCCCTCCCTCTCTCTCACTCTCTCTCTCTTACTCTTCTCCTTCTCTCTCTACTCTAAACCACCCATCACCACCACCACCACGCCACCACCACACCACCACCACGCCACCACCACCACTCTCACTCCTCTCTCTCTTTCTCCCTTACTCTTCTCCTTCTCTCTACTCTAAACCACCCATCACCACCACCACGCCACCACCACCACCACACCACCACCACGCCACCACCACCACCACCACCACCACACATCACCACAAAATTAATAATATAATATAATATTCATTAATTAATATATATAAAAAAACAAGCCATTCAGCACTGGACACGTGTCATTTTTTTTTTTGAAAACTGCAGTCATTAGCGAGGGAATTAGCGAGGGAAAAAGCTGTCGCTAATTCCCGCGCATTTACCAACCCCTGCAACTGAGTCCCATCACCTGAAAAGCTGCAGTCATTAGCGAGGGAACTAGCGACGGCATAGTCCCTCGCTAATTAGCGAGGGATCCAACTTCCCTCTTCCCTCGCTAATCCCATTTGCGAGGAGGGAATTAGCGAGGGAACCAGTCCCTCGCTAAGTCCCTCGCAAATGACCATTAGTGAGGGAATCAGGTCATTTTGCGAGGGAACTGTCCCTCGCTAATGACTAGTTTTTTTGTAGTGTGTGCTTCCGATCTTAGTGATTGGTATTACGCGGTTAGTAGATGTTTTATCCTTGATTCTGTTTATGTCTTTCGGTCTTGAGATGGTCGAGGTCGACCTTGAGGAGGTCGACCTTGTTCACCCTTGAGATGGTCGATCTTGAGGAGGTCGACCTTGTTCAGCCTTGAGGTGGTCGATCTTGAGGAGGTCGACCTTGAGGAGGTCGATCTTGATCAGTCTTGAGGTGGTCGATCTTGAGGTGGCAGGGTTGTACCTGCAATAACACTCCGACGCTCAAGTCAGTATTTGAGTGAATGAGTCTAAGTTGTAAAGATTGCTTACCATTGATGAGTATTGAAATGTTGTATTTATAGAGTTTTAGTGGTGTTTGTCTTGGTGGTTTTGGGCCGTCCGATCTTGCAGAGTGATCGTGACCATTGATGAATGGACCTTGTTTTTATGTAATGGGCCTCTAAGCAATTGGGCCTTGCAGGAGGTGTAAATAGCAGTGTAAATAGCAGAAATTCTAATTACCATAACATAAACGAAAAAAGAAAATAAACCTACAATATTCTAAAGACACACATGCTTTTAGAAAAACTACAATTTTCTAAAGATAATTAGGGAGATTTTAATAATACAATTTTTTCTATTGAGCCAATCACCGTTTTTTATCAAACTCACACTAACTAACTAAAAACAACTTTTGGAACTCCTACAAACAACTTCAAAAATTCTATGAATGTGATCACCGACAATTAAGTCTTTGTGAGAAGTATTCGATAAAGAACAATATACAATAATCACAAATAGAAGAAAAACCCTCCCAATCAAGAAAATGAAAAAGTTAAGTAAAACAAATTTCGAAACCTACAAAACCAAACTCACCAAATCCACATAAGAGGGAAGCAAGAAATAAACCAAATATATAGAGTAAAAAACCATAAAATATCTCATTTCTTTCCTTTAATTTGTAACGGCCAAGGCAATCAAAGAGACACCTATGCACCAAAGGAGTGCACCAACGAGACACCTATCTCAAGTAGGTAGCTCAGTGGGCGAGCTAAGGGATACCGAAGGAGTGCACCAAATGAGTGCAAGAAGGAGGTCCCGGGTTCAACTCCCAGAAACTAACATTCCCCACCCCACTAACATTGCTTATAAAAAAAAAGACACCTATGCACCACAATAACCAAAACAAAATGCTAAATGCATCATTAAAACAAGTAAAACCCACTATTTTTTTCCATCAAACAGACATCATGCCCTAAATTTATTAAAAAAAGAGGAAAAAAGATAACAGAAAAGAGCTCAAGGGGGGACTAGACCAAAACCCTAAGTAAAAAGGAGATAAAAACAACACAATAATAGGTAGACCCTAACTGAGCCTCCTAAAACACACCAACCTAGGAACTAGGACTAGCAAACAATAGGCAAATAAAAAAGATACAGAGACAAAATTTGTCTTTGAATGGGTGTTATAGCCTACAAATTTCTGTACCAAGTTCTTTTATTGATGAGATTTCTTCTTTTGGGTCTTGGACACAACCGGTTCAGACTTATCATATTGTGCATTAGTTCCCGGGGTCATAGAATCATCAGCGTCAACAAACACATCACCCCAAAGCTTCCCCGCAATTCTCATGTCAGATGCTACCACTAGAGAAGATGTGGCATCAGACTCTGAGGCATATAGCGAATCTAGCCTAGTGGGAGGTTGAGTGGAGGATGAGTCAATAAAATCACTACCACCCCGATGTGTGCTAGGGGTAGAAGCATTATTCAACTTCAACTTCTGGATCGAGTTCAAAGATTTCTCATGCGTCTGCATAACTGTATGTGGCTGATGCTTACCGTCGTCCAAAGCCACAGAGTCTTGGACATCTTTGTCACAATGCATGACTGCTTCTCTAATCCCATTAGGTGGAGATTCCACTTGTTGCTGCTGTACCTTTAAAGGTATAGCTTGTTGGGCAACTTTCTGCTTGTAATTCACCTGAGGCTTAGAAACATAAACCTGTTTTTCTGAGCGACGTAATCTGGGATCTTTAGTTCCTTATTCTTTTATTCTTTTCCCCACTTGAGGGCATCCTTCTTTTGCAATTACCAGTGGTATGGCTGATAGTCTTTGCAAGTCATACAGAAGGAAGACAAATTTTCATACTCAATGCCCACTAAGAAAGCATATACTGGCCTCTAGACTAGGATTTGATTTCTAAGCTTTGATTTCAGGTCTATATCAACTAGAATGCATGCAAAATGACCAAAAGATGTGTCATATGAGCTCTTACTTGTTATATCATCTAGACCTAATAGTATTCCAACATTGCAAAAAGAATTTTGGGACGCCAATATTCTTGAGCAAGACCTATAAGTCTAATCCAACATTGCACATTTGTATGTTTTAAATTTGAAGGATTAAAATCAGGCTGCCAGTCGAACAACTGCAGCAACCCTGGCTTGCAATGCCAAGAAGGCTGCGACTGAACTCTCCGTAAATCATCAATAGAGGAAAAAGAAAATTCATAATATTCTTTCCTTAAAGAAATCAGACCCCACTTACTTGTTGGTTGCCAAAGAGCATGAAGTTTGGATTTCAGAGCATCTAGCGCAGAAAAATGTACATGGTTGTCTAGCGCAGAAGAGACAGGCGCAGGAACCGAGAGCGACGGGACGCGAGCAGGTGACTGTTGCTGTGCAGAAAAAGCTGACCCCGGCGTTGATGGGTCAAGATCGTTCCTGTCAAGCGCATAGGAGGGAGCCGCCCGTCTGTGAACAACGCAGGCAGAGGAGGGAGCCTCCCGTCTGTAAAACACTACAATTTACAACAAATAAAATATAACCAGCTACATTTTAAAACCCACTACAATTATTAAAACAATTAAAACCCTCTAAAATTATTCATGTGGCTTGTATGTTTTTAATCCATTTACAAATTTTCTTGTATTTTATAAATGAAATAAATTCAAATATAATATATTAAAATGACAAATAAATCATGAAATGTTTTATAATTTCATATCTTCAAAATAAAAAGGATAATATTTTAAGATTATGACAATATTAATTATACAATACTCTCAAAATATGGCATTCATTAAAATTATAGTTTACGTTTCATATAAAATAGATAGATAGTAAATACATGCATGGCTAGATATTATTGGTCTCTAGGTAGAAGGAGGTGATATCGATAGGCCACACATTGAAATATTTCCAAACCCTTGAACTATAATTATTTTGTCAAAAAAATATAATTTTCTAATGATATATTGAGATTTATATATAAGGGGTGTATCAAGTGAGAGTATTTTTAAAAGAAAAAAAATTAAATTGTTATAACTATTCATTTACTTTAGTTTCTTTTTACCAATTATAATTTCAAATGATTTATTGAAATTTTGTTGTGTATAGATGTTTTTAAAAATTAAAAGAAAACTTTTGTCAAAAAAGAAAATTAAAAGAAAGCATTAAATAATTTTTTGCTTTTAAAAAGAAATTTAAAAGGTATAGTCAGTTATATCTATCTATACACAATTTTTTAAAATAATAAAGAAACAATTAATTAACGGAGAAAATGAAAAGTCATGGATAGCAAATTCATTTGGGAACTTATTTTTTTCCTTTTTATTTTATGAGTTGCAGCGCGCACACACAGAAAATAAAGTATAACTTTTTCTTTTTGAAATGAAACATAATGACTGTTTTAATAAATATAAAAATTCTTTATGAAAATTAAAAAAAATAATATTACTCTACTAAAGTCCAAAATAGTCAATCTCAAAAAAAAAAGTCCAAAATAGCCATACAAATTTTGGGTTTTTAGTGAAAAAATTTAAGTCTATAGAAACTCTAGTATATTGTATTAAAAAATTATATATTGAAGTTAACAGCTTTTTAATTTATATAAAAAAAGTTGATTAGTAAATATATAAATTTGAATATTAATATAACATTTGATTGTTTTGAAAAGTAATTTGAAAAGTTATAGTGATATTTAATACCAAATTGGATATCATAAATTTTGATGGACATTAATTAAAAAAATTGAGATTTAATTAAAAAATAAATGAAAATATTGAGGAGCATCCTAGGGTTCCAAAAAAGTTTCCTTTATTATATTCATATCAAGTTATAAGTGATTGTGTCAAAAAAAAAAATCAAATTATAAGTGATTCATAGGCTCTGTTTGGCAAAAAATAGCGGATAGCAGATAAGCTAGCGGATAGCGGATAAGCTTATAGCGGATAGTGTAACACCCCGATATTTCTACATAGAGAAAATACCAAGATATACTTCCATAGCATATATGAGAGTGTTATCCCTGTTTTATGGACATTGAACAATACTAAAACTTTGACTAAACATGTCAAAGCACCACTCATATTTTAAAACTTCAAATACGAAGTACATAGTTCATTAAGTTCATAATCGGACACCCTCACCTCATACCTAAAGTCCAATATCCAAATACAGAAATAAAGCGGAAACGACATACAACTTTTAGTACAAATACAAGTTATATAGTCGAAGTACTTAAAACTTGGGAAACTACATAAGCAGATAACTAGTCTTCAATATCAACATGCGGAACATCATCTAGCCATACTTCACTGCTTTCGACTTTCTGTAACACCCCGATAAATTCTAACATATAGAACTACCGAAATGCACTAAATGACATACATCAGAGTAACTTCCTGTTATTGAAATATTGAACACGACTAAAACTTTCGATAATACATATCAAATGGTTCTCTGAACCTCATTAACTTCCTAAAAATACTTAAGTTTCAAAACTTAAGACTTTTACATAATCCTGGTGTTCAATACTCAAAACATAAAGTAGCGGAAACGATTTTACAACTTAAACAATGAAAGTCATACAATCGGTGACATAACTAAATAAAATACAAAGGGTTAAACAGGAAATCCAATTTCCCATAGTTCCTTGAGTCGTACCGGCTAACCGTGCTTTGTCGCCTTTGCCTTCCCCTGTTTCTCTGTAAAAACCACAAATATGAAGGGTGAGATAAACATTATCTCAATGAGTCCTATCGAGACCCCTTACTAACTCTAGCGATTCATTATACTTTACTTTGAACTCGTGGCCCTAAAAAGCAACCACGTGGAAATATATTAAGTTCCTGTAACCTTTATGCTCATGGCCCTCCTAAGCGACACATGAAGCATACAATATTTTGTTCCATGATTTTAGCATAACACCTCGGCCTACCTATTTTATAGGCACTTCTTGGCTTCGGTGAACCCATCCCGCTATTTCTAGTGGGCGAAACCTCTTGAGTCTAGGTTTTGGGGCTCATGACTTCCCCTCCCCTAGTATGCTAATCCTCTAAGGGTCGTCACCCTTATCCTCTTATATTTATTATACATCATAAATTATATATACATGTACCCGCATTGGGCCGTTTAGAATTCAGTCATGTACCGTCTACCCTTCCACAAGGGAAGGTATTTTGCTGTGAATTAACATTCCTTACCTTGACATTTGTGAATTAACTGGTGTACCCTCGCGTCTTACTAATGTACGATTTCCTTAACGTTTATAACTTGTAAGATTTACCTCAAACTTCTTTCGTTTCATGACATAAGTAGGTTTCCATATCCTTGGGAAACATTGGGGAATCAATCGGAAAGGAATCAGAATCGTTCGGAACGAATTTAAAAGGATTTTGAGTTAGGGTAACAGAAGGATCCGCACGGTCCGTGCTCCAGAGGCGCACGACCCGTGCGTATCACTTAAATTTCAGTTCTGAAAAACTTACAGGACGCACGGTCCGTGCCACAAGGGCGCACGACCCGTGCGTGTCTTAAATTTTTAAAATGCTGAATTTTGTAGGTCACGCACGGTTCGTGCCCAGGGGCGCATGATCCGTGCTATGTAAAAATTTCATTTTCTGGGCTGCTGCGAACAAGACGCACGACCCGTGCCCTTGTGAGGCACGACCCGTGCGTCCTTGCCAGTAGCCAATTTTCCGATTTCGTGACATTTTTTCCAAGTCCGTTTCGATTCCGATTTCGTTCCGATCGATATCCTAACATAACCATCATTATTCTAGACCAGTGAAAGCGATAAACAATCAATCCATTCATTCAATCATCAAATCAAGCAATCGTTTATAAACATAGTAACTTTCGATAAAATGGTTTTCGTCAAGTTTTCACAAAGCGATTTTTAGAAGTAACGATCCAGCAAGTAAATTGACTCGACAACAAAACGTCCCTAAGCGAGTATAGAACTCACCTAACGTGATGATAATCACGCAACCAACAGCTCAACGGAACAACACGGATGTATCAATCTCACAAACAGTCACCGTACACGAACTTTCCTCCCCACTCGAACTCAAAGCTGTTCCCCTACTCAGATCGGAACCAGACCTTGATTCTATTGCTCTCAAATGGTGATGTGGTCGATAGAGGTGGTCAAGCTACGGAGTATCAAGCTTCAGTTATCACATGCAAGACCTCTAAAGCTTCAAGCTCCACTTTGAAGGTGCAAGGTTCAACAATGGAGGAAAAAGGAAAAGTGGTGGGGTGGACATGAAATTAGTATCAGATTATAGAGTAAGAAAAATGAAAGAGAATGGTATGATTTTTGCTTACATGCAACCCTTGGAGCTGGATTCACCTTCTTTCTTCTCCTCTCCCCTCTATGCGCCTCTCATCCCTTCTCTCTCTCTTGTTCTACTAATTTCCAGAAATGAGGGAAAATGGGAAGTGTGGGGTTGGCTTGGTCAGCTGAGGGGTAGCCACTTAAGGTTGAGAAAAGACTCTTCTACCCTCCCTCATTAGCATTTCATTTAACTCACCTCTAATCCAACACTTACGCTCAAATCTCTACACTTAGCATAAGCTACTAATTAAGTTTAAACAATAATATTATTTATTTCAATCCTCACCTAATTGAGTAGTTCATGTTAATTTAATTATCTCATAGTTAGAGCTGTCAATTTGGGCCCGGCCCATTGGGCCGGCCCAATGGCCCGATTTTTTGGTTGGGCCTGGGCTCTAAAATTAGTAGCCCAAAATCAACGGTATCTTTTTTGGCCCGGCCCGATGGGCCCGATGATAGTATTGGGCCGGGCCGGGCAGATGGGCTTCGGGCCGGCCCGTTACTTTTTTGTTTTAGTTTTTGTGTAAATCTCTAATATTCATCCGTTTGTGTAAATCTCTAATAAAAAAGTAAAGAAAATAGAGCAATTTTTTTAAGAAAATGAAGCAATTTTGTGTAAATCTCTAATATTTCTCTGTTTGTATTGTACCCGTCATGTCCAATGAAATAAAGAAAAAGGTTAATTAAAGTTAGCAAACACTAAAGTACTGCGAAATTGTAAACTACACCGTGGAAGTCATAAATTGTATCAGCTCCATATTTTAACGAGACATTAAAACTATTTTTGTCAAAATTCTAAAAAGTCAATGATTTGTGGCCCGTTGGGTTGGCCCATTGGGCTGGCCCGTTGGCCCATGGGCTGGTGGTGAGTGGGCTCGGGCCGTAAATTTTGCAGCCCATCAAAATATCAGGCCGACCCAGCCCGGCCCGTATACGATGTTTGGCCCGATGGGCGGGGACGGACCGGCCCGAACCCGGCCCATTGACAGCTCTACTCATAGTTAACATCTTGTGCTGGATTTTGATTTAGCCTACAACTCGCCTTAACTTTTTTCGCTAATTTAAATAAATCAGATTAGCTAATTAGGGGATGTTACACTTTCCCTGGCTCTCTGAAAAACAATAACATTAAAGGGTGAGATAAACATTATCTCAGTGAGTCCTATCGAGACCCCTTACTAACACTAGCGATTCATTATGCATTGTTTTAATCGTAGCCCAGTTCAGTAGCTACCAAGATCAAGTGAGGCCCAATCTAGCAACTACCCACTGATCTTATTTTTATTCTAGCACAACACCGAAGACCTGCAGTGTAACATCCCTAATTTAGCTAATTCAGTTAATAGAAATTAGCAAGAGTGCTTGATTAATTAGCTAAATGAAATAATTTAGCATATTTTATTAATTAGGAGATGGTTGTCATGAAATAAATAAATTGATTGATTGTTTGAATAGAAATAAGTTTAAGTAGAAGGAGAAGAGAGTTAAGTAGAGGGGCAGTATAGTCTTTTTCCTTCTATTAGTTTTCCCTCAGCTGAGTCATTAAACACCAAACACAAACAGCACTCACTCCCACTTTGTCACTTTGCTGAAAAACAGAATTTGAGGGCTTGAGAGAAGAGGGAGTTGTGAGAGAGAATAGGGAAAGAAGAGGAACAGTGATCTTTGATGCATGTCCTATATTTCTACACCATTCAAATCACTTTTTCACCCTCTATCCACTGATATCAACATCATCACCCACACTCTTCTCCATCTCAAAACACCATTGTTGAACCTAGAAGCTTGAAATGTTAGAAATGAAGTTCCAAAGCCTTCCATGTTGGTCTTAGAGCAAGAATGGGTCTTGGAAGTAGCTACATTGGGAATTGGAGTGGTCTAGAAGAGGTTTCGGTAGCTGAGTTTGAGTTTCACACCTTTGGGTAGCTTAGGTTCGAGTGAGAGCACGCTTGGTGATTGTTGATTCTCGTTCGGTTTCGTAAAGTCTCGATGTTTTGCGATTTTTATCGCAATCGGTGAGTTCTATACTCGCTTAGTCTTGAAAATATGTTTTGGTTCTTCGTTTCCTTGAATTTCATTGAAAATCGTTATTTTGCGAAAATTACGTTTTGGTATGATTGAATGAGTGATTGATATGAATTGTTTGATGATGTGTTGTTGGACTAGAAATGTTTGTTGTTTGATACTGAAACATGCAGGTTTAAGTTGGGCATCTATTGGAATAAGTTTCGGAATCGATCGGAATGGGAAGTTCACACGAAAACAGGATTTTTAGTAATGCTAATAAGTCAGCACGACCCGTGCTGACCTTTCTGTCCAAAATTTATAAAATATGTTCAAATCCATTCTGATCGACTCCAAACCTTTCCTAATACCTTCCCCAACCCTATGTATTGATGAATAAACCATAATTCGTGGAAAGCACGTAGGAATAATTGATGTGATGCCGAGGTTCTATGTTAATGACTATGAAGACGAGGTTTATATTATGAATTGATAAATGGACTATATGTCTCATGAGGTTGAGGTAAATTTTATGATATGGTAACTGGACTATGTGTCCCATGAGGTCGAGGTTAATGCTATGATATTGATTGTAATTGAAATGACTATGTTGATTGTGATTGAAATAATGATGTTTGGATTGAATTGTAATGTTTCCCTAAGTCATGTTAATGAACGTTAGTAACCACGAGTGAGGTCATGATAATTGTTTAAATGGACTAAATGTCCCTTGAGGTTATAATAAAGAGGTTGAGGTTATGCTATGTTTATGTCAAGTAAAAGAGATTGCCCAATGCGAGTGTATATTTATATAAATTATATAAATTGAGGTCTAGGGGTGATGACCCTATTGAGGTTAGTGTACTAGGGCAGGGGAAGTCATGAGCCCTATGAACCTAGGCCCCATGAGGGATCCCTGATAGAAAATGGTTAGTGGAATGGGTTCACCGGGATTTTTATAGAATAATGAACGGTGATATGCTAAGCAATGTAAAAGAGGTTTTCACGTAGTCGCTTATTAGGGCTACGAGTTAAAAAGAGGCATAATGAACCGAGAGAGTTAGTAAGGGGTCTCGATAGGACTCACTGAGATAATGTTATCTCACCCTTCATGTTTTGTGGTTTTTACAGAGAAACAGGCAAATGCGATGAGGTATGGCTACGGCGCGACCTAAAGGAGATGTTGAAGTTTTTGTTCTATAGGTTTATGTAATTTTCTCTTGTCAGATTTGTATTTTCGATTGTACGATTTATAATTGTTACAAGTTGTAAATCGCTTCCGCAACTTTCGTTCTTGGTATTGAACACTAGGACATGAGAAGTTTGTAAGACACGTAATTCAAGTATTTAAGTAAATTATGTTAAGCTATGCAAATCAAAGTGACCGTTTGATGATTATTCACCGAAGATTTTAGTTTGTGTTCAATATCTGAGACAAGAAGTATCTCTGATGTATACTATGCTGTATATCTTGGTATTTTCTATGTAAGAAATATCGGGGTGTTACATGCAGTTTCAGTCCCCCGGTGAACCCAATCCACTAATCCTTTCATCAGTGGGCAAACAAAGAAGGGGCCTAGGTTTTGGGCTCATGACTTCCCTCCCCTAGTGTGCTATACATAGAGGTCGTCACCCCAATTAATGTCTTTTACATTAATTATCATACCTTGATCCTTTCATCAAGTAGTTCATTATCATATCTTGAATTATATCAAGTCTTTTCATTGGTTACCAAAACCTTAATGAACATTTTTGTCCATTACATTAGCATATACATGTGTTCTCACTCGTACCTACGCTTACTTATGCAAATTACGGTTTATTTGTCAATACATAGGGTTGGCGAAGAGATTAGAATGAACTTGGAATCAATTGAAATGACTTAGAACATGTTTTGAAAGAGGGTAGTAGAAAGGAACGCACGGTCCGTGCGCTAAGGCGCACGACCCGTGGGCATTTTGAAAATATTTGCGCAGGTAACCGAACCACACGCACGACTTGTGCGCAGGGGCGCACGGTCCGTGCATGACCATCAGTTTTTGCAAAACTTTGCATTTTCTTGTAAATTGCTATTCCGTTCGATTCCAATATTTGTTCCGATCGATTCCCAAACATAACAACACATTATTACAGAGCAACAACCAGCACAAACATCGTCATAAACATCAAACGATTCATTCACATTCGCTCAAACAATCACACCTAAACGTAATTTTCGCAAAATAACGGTTTTCAACGGAATTCAACGAAACGAAGAGCCAAAACATATTTTCAGTCACGTGGAAGGTTGACACAATAAAAATGAAAACCCTAAGCGAGTATAGAACTCACCTTCGGCGATGAAAATCGCACACAACAACAACCAACAAAATGCAACAACGACGTAACCTCACGAACAATCCTCGTACACGAACTCTCCACTTAAACTCGAATCAAACCTCTCTAAAACACCCAGAACAGAACCTGACCTTTGTTCTTTGGCTTCCAAAACTACAATGCGGTTGTTGTATGTGTTCTAGCAACTGAGTATCAAGCTCCACAATCACATGCAAGAGCTTAAACCTCCATTTCTAACATTTGAGCTTGGAGGGGTGGTAATGGTGATTTGAGGAGAAGAACAATTGGAGTAGAATGGTACAAGAATGAGTGACATGCATCAAGAATTGTGGGAGTTCTCTCCCTCACGTTTCGCTCTCTCTTTCTCAAGCTCCTCTCTTCTCTTTTTCTGTTTCAGCTCTAATGAATGTGGTGTGTGTGCGTGTTAGTGGTGTTTTGTGAGTGTTTGTGTTTTGGTGAGCTGAGGGTAAGTGAGCTAGGGAATAGACCAATATGCCCTTAAGTGATTCAACATATTACAATCTCACTTAGTTCATTCCTAATCACCCTCTAGTTCAATAAGTCATAATATTAATATAATTAAACAAACAACAATGAATTTATTTAGCAATTAGACACATAATTACTTTATTTAACCATGCTAACTAAATAATTATGACATCTTACTAATTTTAATTAACAAAATTAGTCAAGGTGGGGATGTTACAGATGGCAGATAAACTAGTTGATAGCGGATAAGCTAGCTGATGGCGAATAAAGTGTTTGGCCAAATTAGCGATTGAAGTAGCTGATAAATGTAAAATGACATAAAAGTACATGTTTAATTAATGGTTACATTCACTTAATCAATATAAAATATGTTAAAATATATATAAATTATTTTTGTATAAATTCATTATAATTAAACTAACTATTAAGATATTTATAGATTAAAATTTTTAAATTTATGATTTAATAGTCTAATTAATATTTATTTTCTTACTTAAAATTCATGATATTCTAATTTATTTATTTATAACTTGAAAGTCTAATTTATTTATTTACTTGATAACTAAACTAATTTATTTATTTATTTATTATTATTATTATCAACTAATTATTTATTTTAATAATTTAGTTTTATTGTTTTAAATTTATATTCTATGTGTGTGCAAAAAAAAGGCTAACTACAAGCATAGTATAACTTATAACTTATTATGTAGTGCAATACCATGATAATGATAATAAACTCGTAAAAACATAGTAGTATAATTAAAATAAAACCATTGTCGTAGCATAAAAACGAAAGTTAAGATAGTGAAGTGAAGAGACCGTTGATATTCGAAATTAGAGTTATACTTTTTTTAATTTTACTTTATTGAAGACTAGGGACATAGAAGGAATATTAAAAAAATAATAAAGGTAAAAAAGACTAAAAAGATGAGACGCTATAAGCTCAAACACTACTTGAAGCAGAGTTTCAAAAAATGCTATAAGCTACCCCAAAACGCTATAAGCTACTGCTTGTCAAACAGGTCTAATTTTTTCATCTGCTATCCGCTAGTTAAATCCGCTATAAGCTAGCGGATCTGACTTGCCAAATAGAGCCATAACCAACACCGTTGACCCATTGGCTTAATCTACTCTGGGACACAGGGGGTGACCCGGTGCTTCCGGGTTCGATTTTCGCATAACCAACATCGTTGGCCCAGTGACTTAATCTATTCTGAGACACAACGGGTCGACCCAGTGCTCTCGGGTTCGATTTCCGCGGTGGACTAACATTGATAGGGTTGGGACACTCCGTGAATAACCAGTAATAATCCGAACCAAAAAATATTATGAGTGATTCACATGGGAATTAAGAATGTAATGACATCCGGACAAAAAAAAAGAATGTAATGACCTCAAAATTTGCTTGATTAGAGTTCATATGAATTTTTTGTTTTTTTTATTAGTCTAGGAGTCTTTGACCCCCTCCGGTATCCAGGGAAGAGGGGCCCTGAATAATCCGGAGTTCGGTCGGGAGGTAAGTAAAGCCAAATTCCAATTTGTTCCATCGCCGGGGTATTTAATTTTTTTTTCCTATACAAAATTAACAAAATTACCAAATTAACACACTTTTGACATTATTTTGTTTTCGATAAGCAATGATTCATTGAAATGAGCATTAGGTATGCTCCAAACCACCAAAACACCAAATTATCAGAAATTGTTGAGGCAAATAAAAGTATTGTTCCCCCACAATGGCGGTAACAAAGCAGAGTCTCTACCCACCCCACAAATAAACCAACACCAAGATAAAAATTTAATACGAGCCACTATAGATTCAATCTTCGCCTCCTCTCCTTTGAAACAAACTCCATTCCGGCCTAACCAAATACACCAACACGTTGTCAGCCATAACAAGTATCTATCCTTCTTAGCTTTCTTCCTTGAAAATAAGTCACCAAAGTGCAAAAAATGTTAATGTAGGGTAATAGAGTTAGGTAATTGAATATCTAGCCATCGTTCCATTTCCCGCCACATCTGCCTAGCAAAATCACAATCAAGAAACAAATGTTGAAGGTCCTCTCTATGATCGTTACATAACGCACACACAGCCCCGTCTTCGGAGTGAATGATATGCCGTCTCCACAACAACTCGCAAACCGGAAGAGTATTAGTAATCAATCTCCAACCGAAAATCAAAACTTTAGACGGAACTGAGGTATGCCAAAGAGCCTTACACGATGAATGAACATTGTCGTTGTCGTCGCGACTGACTGAACATTGTCGTTGTCGTCGTGAATGAACATTGTTAATATAACGTTATGATGTTTGTGTTTCAATCTTTGTGCTTTAATGCTTTCAAACTCGTTTCGGGATTGGTCAACTGAAATGGGTACATTCGTAGGTACAGACATGGTCTACGATTCTAACTCAAAGATTGATATGAATGAAAGGTTGTTTAAAGACATTTAACCAACTTGTGCTTAACTCTAGACATAGGGGAGCAATAGTTCATAAGGTGAATACTGTGGGTTCTTCATTATACAGGGGTGGACTTATTTAGAACCTAGACATAGGAGTCTTGTAACAAAACCCTGGCGTCAGTGACCGAAAGGCACAAAATCATATGCTACAGCACTTAGCGCTATAGCGTCTAATGTTATAGCGCCTTACTTTTGGGGATTTATATAACAAAGAGCAGTCCAACTTATTTTATAACTTCTTGAACTTTCTTACTGTTTAGCAATATCTTTCTTATTTTCATGTTCAAAAACTTGTTATTTTTATTTTGTCCATTTCACTAAGTTGTTAACTACTTAAACTCTTAAATTAATATCAATCCTTGTAGGTACGATCCTTACTTTATCATTATATTACTTGTTGCGATTGTGTACACTTGCACAACTACTTTTCGCACAACAGGCACCAATAACCATCTCCAACAGTCAGATTTATCTCTACTAGGACTCACCTCCCTGAGAATATCCAGGAACACCGATTCGTCTTCGCTAGCGAGTTGCGAACCAAGGGCCAAAGCTGACAGATTCCATCGCCAAGAGTTCTGGATCCACAAGCCCAAATCAGCAAGGAGCGCATACTTGTTACTACAACCTGCAAAAATATTAGCAAATTCCAGTTTCAAAGGGCGCTGTCCGATCCAATGATGATGCCAAAACTTTCAAAAATTATGCAATGAAGTAACTGAACAAATCAGGAGTGAATATTATATAGTCACTGCTTCCATAATCTGAAAGGACTTAAACTTCAAAATGAATTTAACAAGATAACAATCATAAATTGAAAGCAACTTGTCACATATACATGCATTAGAGCTCCACACATGCACAACAATACTTGCCACATTTTGATTTGCATGCAAAATTCTCCTATGTTAAAACCAGCACAACAATACTTGACATTGAGGTCATTTGGTGCACCAGCTGTTATTCTTTCTTTGGCAATTCAAGGAATTTTTAGGGGAATCAAAGATACAAGAACTCCTTTATATGCTACAAGTACATCATTCTTCCCTTTAAATTGAACCAGTATTTCTACCTAGGTTATTATGATGACACTATATCAGTGTAATATGGTATTTAATAGTAGATAAACCCAAATAAATCGTCGAAACAGGTCCAAATTAGTATTTTGCACACTATGCTTATTATTTTATATGTATCCATTCAAGCTTTTTGAAGTAGATTTACATACAGTTTAGTGAACTAGTAGAAATAAATCAGATTTTACATGTAAATATGAAATGAAATACAGAACAATACAGAACAATAAGAATTACAAAACAATACAGAACAATACAGAACAACTTTCAAATCAGTCCAGAATTACAACTTTCAAATCAGTCTAGAATTACAAAACAATACAAAACAATACAGAACAATAAGAATTACAACAGTACAGAAAAGCGAATAAGAACAATAGTACAAAACTATATAAAAACCCTAACCTGTTGTTGAGATGATGAAGAGAAATGTAAGGTGGTTGAGATGATGAAGATACCAACCCTAACCTGTTGCAACAAGAAAAACGAAGTGGAAGGTAAGTGGAAATCGATTGTACAGAGAAGATGAGTACAAAGAGGAATCGTATGAGAAAGATGAATACAGAGACAGTTATGGTACCTGAAGAAAGATGAGTACAGAGACCCTAACTAAGGAAGCGCTTCTCTCAGTTGCAATCGTAAGAGATTTTACAGTGCTTCTCTGTTAGCGATTTCCATAATCGATTGTACCTGAGAAAGATGAGGAAAACTGAAACAGTGCTTCTCTGGTAACCGAAGAAAGATAGCAACTGAGGAATGGAAAATCGAAACCCTAACTGTTTGAGAGAGTGTGGCTTGTAACTGAGAGAGTGTGGCGCGGGGAATGAAAAGAGAATAGCGCGCGACTCTATCGTTTTCCCTAAAAATTAGAACCGCCGCAACACAAGTTGGAACCGCCGCCGGTGTTCCTGTATGGAGGCGGTTAAATGCAACCGCCGCGAGCGTTGAAATGAGCGACGGCTGTTGCGGGTAACCGCCGCGACAGAAGCGCCGCTGAAGCTTTGTTTTGGGTAGTGACTATAGTGGCAAGGTTTTAGTGTTAACCTCTCGTTTGTGAAGGTTAACAATCAGATTGTAATTATGATTCTGTTTGACAGGTCAAACGTGAATACGAATAAGAAAGTGAGGTGACTGCTGACTGTTTTTCATGTTGTGGATATCCATCAAAAGATTAATTGATGGATCTGCTTACAAGTGACTGAAATTTTCGAAGTGAAGATTGGCGTGCGGCATGGTAGTTTTAAAAATCATTTTGTGAAAAACCGCATGCTAATGTTAATTTTGGGAACGAGTCAAGAGGTTAATAAAAGACTGATTGAGGAAAATCATAGGAGGCGTACTTAGGTTGAGGGGAAACTCTCAACGCTATTGGCCAATTCAGAAAGGAATTGGGTGCGTCGTAGATAATTATATGGTGAGGAAAGTCAGCGTAGGCGTACTTAGGTTGAGAGGAAACTCTCAATGCTATTGGCCAATTCGGAAAGGAATTGGTTGCGTCGTTGGTAAAAATATTGAGGAAAGTTACAATAGAGGAAAAGGAACTCTGAGTTCAGTTCAATAGTTGTTTTGAAAACAACTTTGAGGTGATTTTGATTGTTTTCAAATTTATTTGATGTCCTCACGGCTTATTTCTACGTTTAAGGTAAAAGTTTTTAGTAAAACCCCATTCCATTTTTTTGAAAAGTTTTACCTCGAAATCTTGGAAGCGAGTCAAGAAATTTCACGGATGACTTTTCCGTCACAATGTTCAATGTTTATAAGAAGTGTTATGAATTTTAAAGGATTTGTTAGAAATGTGTTTACACCCTTCAAGAAAATTATTTTCAACTGGTATTTCTATGAAGTGTTTCGTATTAAGTGTTTTGATTAAAATTAATCAAAGTTGGGGTGTAAACGAAACAAAGTGACTACACATTCAAAGTTTTAAAGATTGTTTAGGTTTGGTACCAAAGGGGAAAATGGGTTTCAAGAAAATAAAACTATTTTTCAGTAGTTAAGGTCATTCCGAGAACGTCTATTCTCGGTTAGCTAATGCGTATGTTTAAACAATTTTTGAGGACAAAAATTTATAAGTTAGGGTGATTGTAACATCCCTAGTACGGTTAATTTCGATTTTATGAAATTAACTAGCGATTTATTATTTAATTAAACGATAAGTCGAGTCACGATATATTTTTGTGGCTAAAGAGATATTTAATTACTCAATTATATAATTCACATACATTAGGTATTTAATTGTATGAGTTATTGTGTGTTGAGTGAATAATAGATAAAAAGGGGGTATGGTTGATGAATTAGAACTAATTGAGGGTAAAATTGTCTTTTCAATCAATTGAGATATTTGTTTTATTAAAATGAATAAAAAGAAAAGAAAGGGATTAAAAGAGAGAGGGAGAACCGAATGAGGGAAGAAGGAAAAGAAAAGAAAAATGGTGGAGAAAGAGAAGAAGGGGGCAAAGGTGAGAAGAGGAGAGAAAGAGAGTATGTCTCATGGAAATTGTTCCTTCTTTCTACCATCCCATTCCTTACCTCCTTTCCTTCAAAATGATACCAAGATCATAAACAACAAACCA
Organism: Astragalus membranaceus; assembly: GCA_039519185.1. Taxonomy (NCBI): domain Eukaryota; kingdom Viridiplantae; phylum Streptophyta; class Magnoliopsida; order Fabales; family Fabaceae; genus Astragalus; species Astragalus membranaceus. The sequence continues at coordinate 153,725,718 of CM076847.1, forward strand.
CTCTCTCTCAAATCACCATTTTCGAAATTAATAGAGAAAGTGAGGGATGTTGAGTTCTCTCTTCAATTTCTTGTCATGGAGGTTAGGAAAGTTCAAATATCAGTTCAAATATAAGCTAGCTGATGGCGAATAAAGTGTTTGGCCAAATTAGCGGTTGAAATAGCTAGTAAATATAAAATGACATAAAAGTACATGTTTAATTAATGGTTACATTCACTTAATCAATATAAAATATGTTAAAATATATATAAATTATTTTTGTATAAATTCATTATAATTAAACTAACTATTAAGATATTTATAGATTAAAATTTTTAAATTTATATTTTAATAGTCTAATTAATATTTATTTTCTTACTTAAAATTCATGATATTATAATTTATTTATTTATTACTTGAAAGTCTAATTTATTTATTTACTTGATAACTAAACTAATTTATTTATTATTATATTATTATCAACTAATTATTTATTTTAATAATGTAGTTTTATTGTTTTAAATTTATATTTTATGTGTGTGCAAAAAAAAAGGCTAATTACAAGCATAGTATAACTTATAACTTATTATGTAGTGCAATACCATGATAATGATAATAAACTCGTAAAAACATAGTAGTATAATTAAAATAAAAATATTGCTGTAGCATAAAAACGAAAGTTAAGATACTGAAGTGAAGAGACCGTTGATATTCGAAATTAGAGTTATACTTTTTTTAATTTTACTTTATTGAAGACTAGGGACATAGAAGGAATATTAAAAAAATAATAAAGGTAAAAAAACTAAAGATGAGACGCTATAAGCTCAAACGCTACTTGAATTAGGGTTTCAAAAAATGCTATAAGCTACCCCAAAACGCTATAAGCTACTGCTTGTCAAACAGGTCTAATTTTTTTCATCTGCTATCCGCTAGTTAAATCCGCTATAAGCTAGCGGATCTGACTTGCCAAGGGGGGTCCAGTGACTTAATTTATTCTGAGACACAACAGGTCGACCCGGTGCTCTCGGGTTCGATTTCCGCGGTGGACTAACGTTGATAGGATTGGGATACTCCGTGGATAACCAGTAATAATCTGAACCAAAAAATATTATGAGTGATTCACATGGGAATTAAGAATGTAATGACATCCGGACAAAAAAAATGTAATGACATCAAAATTTGCTTGATTAGAATTCATATTAACTTTTTTGTTTTTTGTTTTTTGTTTTTTCAGTCTAGGGGTCTTTGACCCCCTCCGGTATTCGGGGGAGAGGGCCGCTGAATAATCCGGAGTTCGGCCGGGAGGTAAGTAAAGCCAAACTCCAATTTGTTCCATCACCGGGGTATTTAATTTTTTTTCCTATACAAAATTACCAAATTAACTCACTTTTGATATTATTTGTTTTCAATAAGCAATGATTCATTGAAATGAGCATTAGGTATGCTCCGAACAACCAAAACACCAAATTATCAGAAATTGTTGAGGCAAATAAAAGTATTGTTCCACCACAATGGCGGTAACAAACCAGAGTCTCTACCCACCCCACAAAAAAACCAACACCAAGATAAAAATTTAATATGAGCCACTATAGATTCAATCTTCGCCTCCTCTCCTTTGAAACAAACTCCATTCCGGCCTAACCAAATACACCAACACGTTGTCAGCCATAACAAGTATCTAACCTTCTTTGCTTTCTTCCCTGAAAATAACTCACCAAAGTGCAAAAAATGTTAATGTAGAGTAATAGAGTTAGGTAATTGAATATCTAGCCATCGTTCCATTTCCTGCCACATCTGCCTAGAAAAATCACAATCAAGAAGCAAATGTTGAAGGTCCTCTCTATGATCGTTACACAACGCACACACAGCCCCGTCTTCGGAGTGAATGATATGCCGTCTCCACAACAACTCGCGAACCGAAAGAGCATTAGTCATCAATCTCCAACCGAAAATCAAAACTTTAGACGGAACTGAGGTATGCCAAAGAGCCTTACACGATGAATGAACATTGTCGTGTCGTCGCGACTGACTGAAACGATGATGAGGCTCCAATAACCATCTCCAACAATCAGATTTATCTCTACTAGGACTCACCTCCCTGAGAATATCCAGGAACACCGATTCGTCTTCGCTAGCGAGTTGCGAACCAAGGGCCAAAGCTGACAGATTCCATCGCCAAGAGTTCTGGATCCACACGCCCAAATCAGCAAGGAGCGCATCCTTGTTACTACAAACCTGCAAAAATATTAGCAAACTCCATTTTCAAAGGGCGTTGTCCGATCCAATGATGATGCCAAAATTTTACACCACTTCCATCTCCCAACCCCCTTCTAAGGTTCACCGCAAACCAACCATCTGAAATCCTCACATCACCCACGCCCCAAAGATCACGCCACCACAAAGAAGAATTCGACCAACTACTCAAAATTCTACTACCATCAAAGAATATAGAACCCAAATCGCCATAACGATGGGAAAGAATCTCCCTCCAAGGGGCATCTTCATCCGCTAAAATACGCCACTTCCACTTGGCCAAAAGAGCGGTGTTAAATAATTCAATATCTTTAATACCAAGACCACCATCCTCCTTAGGCTTATAAACCTTGTTCCACGCCACCCAATACACACCTCTAGCGTCTTCTTTAAAACCCCACAAAAAATCTCTTTGAATTTGGATCAATTGCTTTATCACTACCTTGGGCGCCTTATAAAAGGAAAGATAATAAAGAGGAGTACTATTAAGAACAAAGTTTATGAGAGTTACCCTACCCCCATGGAGAGATGACCTTCTTACCACAATGATAGTCTTTTGCGAAGCTTAGCAATCATCGGCTTCCAAGTTGAACTCCTTATTGGATTTGCCCCCACGGGAATACTTTGGACATTATTTATTATATAGTGTTGAAAGACTACAAAAAAGAATCCCCAGATGATAGGGGGCCCGAGAACTGAACGATGTTAGCGCAAGGGGCTGAAATGAAAAGGCAGGTAGCATTCGATAAGCAGGCAGGTTTGGGATAGCACCAGGTACTAGGTCGATGGCATGCGGAATACTTCTCATCGGTGGTAAACCATGGGAAGAGCACCACCAACCAGCTCCTTCCAATCTTTGAATAGTATCTGAATGAAGAAGAATGTCGAGAGAATAGTTCAATGCCAGCGAATAGCGTAGGAAGTAACCAAGTTTGAATGGTGGAAAGCCAGCAAGGGAAAAAGCATTAGTTTCAGCGAAGCTATTCTTGACCCCTTATAAGCGTAAGAGAAAAGTACTTTCAGGCAAGGTCGGCTAGCGCATCTAGTACTTTCTGAATATTGTGACTCTTCCATGCTGTGTCTCAGGACCTTTTTCAATACGGTCCGGATTGCTAGCTTCCGTTCATAGTTTTGCTACAGATGATACACGAGGAATCTTTTTATGGCGGTTCTTCCTTCTAATGACCGGCATATCTATGATTCTTTTCTCCCAGATGAAGCAGCAGGCATCGGTCCGTAGAACTTATAAAAAAGAGATGGTTGTTGTAACATCCCTAATTTTTAAAGACTCGTACTATGATGCCTAAGATCGAGTAATTATTTGTGGGAATAATTGGTCGTGTCTCGGGGATTAATAGTCGAGGAAAAGTCCAAAGAAATCCTACTCTACACTTGATTGTGGCTTAGTCATAATTTAAATGAACAATTCAGCTGAAGGGTAAAATCGTCATTTCGCCTCTTATTGATGATGTGTCATTGATGAATATTAAACTGGGTCCCATTCATGGTAGGATCATGAGAATGATAATTAAATTCCTAAGTCAAATGAATTGAGGAGTGCTTGATGGATTAAAATGGATCATGTGAGGATTAGAAAACTAAAGGGGGGGCATTTTAGTCTTTTCCCACTCCTTTAAATAATTTATTTAGCTCCATTCCTATTAACCACATCACACTCCCCAAAATCAATATATTCTGAAATTGGCAAGAAATAGAAGAAGTAGAGGATAAGGGAGTGTTTAAATGAGAAATTGAATAGTAAGGGGTACAATGGTCATTTCCTCTTAACACACCTTCAACTCTCAAACATTTTAATAACCCAAAATTTTACCTTGCATTCTGAATACCTGAAAGAGAGAAAATAAAAGAGTTCATAGTGATTGAGAGAGAGGGTGAGGCCGTGAAGGGGGAAGAAGAAAGGAAGGGGGGAGAACTCCAAGACTACTCCATGCATGTAAGTGTTCTTTGGCTCATCTTATCCCATTTTCCATCCTCTTTCCAAAAATACAACTTTCAATATCTGATTCATCCTCTTCCTCTACTTGCCATTTCTGAACTTGGAGGCTCCACTTGTCCAACAATGAAGCTCTAAGCTTCCTTGAAGTTGCATGTTACCATAGAAGCGCCCTACTCAATTTAGAAGTCCACCTTCAGTATTTGAACCCATGTAATGGTCACCCTTCTGGTTTGGAGTTGGATTGGGCAGAGGAGGATCCATGGAGGAAATAGTTTCCGGTTTTGGAGCTAATTTCGTGGTTGGATGCATTGTGGAGTTGAGGATATAAATACACAAATTCTGCTCAAGAAAACAGTTTTGACCATGTATGGTAAATCATTCGTAACTCCCTCCATAGTTATCCGATGAATGTGATTTTTGTCCCTATGGAATCTAGACAAAATGTTCTTCAAAATGGGAACAATAACCATCGGGTTCCATTTAGAAATGAAGAAGATATTGTATCCACAAGTTCCAGTTGTGAATCAGCCACTATCTAGGACCAGTCACCTTGTCTTGGTGATATCTCCCAAACTACTGGATGCATGCGTGTGAATCCTTGACCATCTGAAAGTAGACGAAGTTGCCTTCACAATGAGCACCGGTTTGGATAGTTTTGGTCACGGATTGACCAAGTTATGCCTGTTGCAAAACTGAATCCTGATGCTGGGAAATGGAACCGAAGCTGGAAATGTTGATTTGTCGGATTTGGGATTCGATTTGTCAAGTCGCGTGAGACGTCAATTCTATGCACCGGAGAGGAGGTCAGTAGCAAGAGGAGTGTTGGTTGTTGAGTTCAGTTATGGAGGCATTCAGAGCGTGTTCGTGATTACGGGGATTGTTCGAGTGGTTAACGGTTCGATTGTTCGAGCGAGGACGGGACTTCTCGGGGACTCGTCAAACCGGTGAGTTCTACTCACGGATAGGGATGTTTTTGTGTGTCCCAAAAATATGTCGGTTTGAGTCATAAGGCATTTATCCTGTTTTCGAAAGGTTTTGAACCGAAAACCGTTTTCGAGCAATATCGTGTTTTTTACGGTTTTTATTGAAATGTTGAACAATTTACGAAATTGTGATTTAAACGCTTTCACTGGAATATAGTCTAGAATGTGGTATATTAAATCTGTTTTCAGGTTGGATTACGATCGGAATTCGATTTGGGCGAGAAATGGAAAAGCGGAATTAGAATCGGATTGGAATCGGGAAACAGAACCGGACGCACGGGTCGTCGCCCCTGGGCACGAACCGTGCGCCCACTTTGCAGATGGGTATTTTAATTTAGTGCACCACGCATGGGTCGTGCGCCCCTGGGCATGGACCGTGCGTGAGGTTCTATTACAGGACTCCGATTTCTCATTTCGTCGCTCCTTTCGATCCCAAATCACTTCTAATCTTCTTCCCAACCAATTTTAAGGATATTGCCCTACTGAAAACCTTATTTTGAACTTGTTCAACTCATGATTTTGAAAAAGAGCCTTGAAAGCCTAATTGAATGAAAAACCGAAACCCTAGTATACGTGTGGGTACACCGACGGACGGATTGACTAAAAATATATAACTATATATGTCAATTGAATATGATTATAATGCCAGAGGTCTAAATTATGAATTCCTCTAAACGGATTATAGATCGATATGGATATTGTTTATCCAATTATTATGTGATTGATCCTTTGGTGATCGAAAAGATATAAATTATCTAACTCTCGAGATGTGATATGTATTGTCATATGTATCGCGTTGGGTGACGACCCGACAAGTAGCATACTAGGAAGGGAAGTCATGAGCCCTCACCCTAGGCCCTATATACGTCTTGGCGTGGTCAATTCGTTGGTTACCGGGATTAGCAGGCGTTGTGCAGCCGGTTTGTGCTAAGTTAGACACATGGTTACCGGGATTAGCAGATTGTTGTGCAGCCGAACCATGTTAAGTTCAGTTCACGATTCGCCGGGATTAGTGGTTGTTGCACAGTCGGCGTTTCGATTAATAAGTAAGTACACGATTCGCCGGGATTAGTGGTTGTTGCATAGTCGGCGTTTCGATAAATAAATTAAGAACACGATTTGCCGGGATTCGTGAGTTTGTTGCACAGTCGGCATTTCGATAAGTGACTTGACATTGCGTCTTGAAGTATGATTATAACGGTTTAAAAAATGTTGAACCGAGTGTCAGTGAGGGGGCACGGTAGGACTCACTGAGATAATGTTATCTCACCCAATCCATATTTGTTGTTTTTACAGAGAACAAGTTATAAGGACAGCAGGCGGCACAGTTAGTCATCAGGCTCGAGGAGAAGTTGGAGATGTAATCTTCCATCTATGTTTTGGATTCTTCTGATGTAGTCTCTGTATTCGGTCTTATGACTCGAACTTGTATCATGTTATATTTTTGTAGTTTCCACTGTTTCTTGTAAAGATGTATATCTGAACAGGAATTTTTATACTCTGATTTATACCAAATTGTATATTTAGGTATTTCTTTGTTAAAGAAATACCGGGGTGTTACAGTTGTGGTATAGCACACCTTTTTGAGTCCATTGAGAAATCGCTTCTCCCCATAGCAACTTCTCAACTGAATATTTTTTTTATATTGAGAAATCGCCTCCCCCATAACAACTTCTCAACTATGATTTTTTTAATTTTATTATAAAATACGAAATTTAATTATGTAAAATGAAAAATAATTTTAGAAAAATCTTTTTTTTATAAAACTAAAATATGTAATATATTTATTTTGGTAAAAAAAGTTAATTAAAATAATTTTTAATTTATTAGTTAATAATAATTAGTTTTAACTACTTAATTAAAATTAAGTCATTATTTAATGTAACGGAGATTAAAATTGGACACTTAAATTAAAATACATGATTACAATAGTTGTACAATTAAATTGACATGCAAAGATTTATACTTCTAGATGGTGCCTAGTCCCACATCGTGTTGGTCGGTGATTACGACCAACGACCTATAATAAGCAAATGATTCTGGCTACCAAGTAGGACACCAAACAAATTATTGAGAAACTCTGGGTCGGTCGAAGTCATAGATTGTCGCCGATAATTTTCATGGGGTGGCGTAAAATCTACTAATTGGTTGACCGCCTCAAAATCCTGGTGGTTGATACAAAATGAGAAGATTGTCCGGTAGGTTGGAATTCTTGGTGCGTTGGCGTGCAGGTAAAGGAGTCGTGGTTGGGGTGTGGCTCTTCGCTTTCCTCAAAAACTGGTCGAGCTGATGCGACAGATCGATTACGCCTCAGGCGTTCGGGTTCATTTGTTCATTTTAATTTAGTTCTCTCTCTCTAAATTCAACAATTAATTACGTCAATTAGCTAGTTCTGTAACAAATAACATATAAGTATTTGTCTAATTTATAGATTGAATTTTAATTTATTTTATATTAATTTTTTTACCAAAATAAATATATTCCATATTTTAATTTACAAATTCTTTGAATTATTTTTTCATTTTACATAATTAAAATTCGTATTTAAAAAAAAAAACTAGTTGAGAAGTTGATATGGGGGAGGCGATTTCTCAACATAAATTTTTTTAAAAAAATGCAGTTGAGAAGTTGCTATGGGGGGGGGGGGGTGACTTTTCAATGGATCCAAAAAATAGTGCTAATTAATTGGTAAATAATCCTAAAAAAGTGCTAGTTTAGTATATAATTTTTTTTTGTGTTACGGTAGTTTTGGACACTTCTAAACGCCAATTTTACCAGGAGCAATCTGAGGTAATCCCAGTAACATATTGATAAAAGAACAAGAGAATTGGGGGAATAATAATGTTGACGAACACATATCCATTCAATTCAAAGTTTCATTGTTAATCATCAACGATGCATCAATATCTTAAGATCTATTGATTAGAATTTCTTTTAAAATCCATTAATTTGTTCCTACAGAGAAGAATAGGTACCACCAAAGATTACAACGATCTCAATCAGCTGCACTAAAAACAGTAAGTAGAGAGAGGAAAAGGAAGATGATGTCGAGATACAAGGTGACGGAAGCCCAAATGTATTCATCGTAGGAAAATCTCTTCTTGATCAGGTTGTCTGTGTCATATACAATGTAGCCACAAAATATAATTGTTGCCACACACCCATAGATCATCACAGACAACTTACCCACTTGAAAGAAAATTATCTGCACGCAGGAACACACTATAAGAATTCTCATCCAAAATAAGCATATGAAGCAAGAACAATAATTTACCTGAATCAGTCCAACGACCAATAGAACCAGAAGAGAACCGAACAAAAAGAGGTCAAGAAAGCTGAAATCTTGGCCTCTCCTTGCAGCCCAAAATGTGTAGAGAGTCAGAGCAATCACCACCACAGCAGTCAATATAACAGCTTCCAGATTAACTTTCTCTGCATCCAATGCCCAGTCTCATTAGAAAACAATAATAGTAATCACACACACAACACAAGTAGGCAATTGTCACTGATAAATACAATTTCAGCAAACCAATATCTGCACAATCCAAAAGAGTAAGGCAGGAAAGTCCCAACACTAGTGTGAAGAGTGGAAAAGAATAAGGATTTTGAATCGGTTGGCCATTTAGTGTGAACACAAAAATTCAAATTGGTTTTCAACTGTTTGTTTTATTTCCATTGCACAAAGGTAAGCACTACAAATTAATTAGCAAATCAACAAATCTCGTAGCACCATTAATTCTCAATGGAAGGAAAGGAACTAGACAGTTGACAGTATAAAATCTAAGTACTCTAGGTGATGGTGGCGCTATTCTTTACATGATAAACCTACAAACTACCTGGGGTGTATTTTTATTAATCCATATTATGCCAGTTAGCAAAAAAAAACTGACAATTTATCTCGGGAACAGTGATTGTATCTATGTAAGTATCGCTCATTAAGATGACACGTAAAACCCTAAATTTATTCAAGTTTCGAGTTCAACCAATTAAACAACATAAACTTTAAATCATCACTTTTTTTTACAAAAAATAACGTATGAACATATTACTCAAGTCATCCAAACTTTTAAATCGAAAGACACGCGGTATGAAAAAAAACAAATACTTTTAATCTCCAATAAAAGAATGATCATAAGTGAAAAAAAAACAGAAATGAAATTGTTAGGGTCATACCGCTAGTCAAGGCGCAACTGACCACTCGAAAGACATTGGACGTTGAATGCGTGAAAATCCCTAACACGATGTAATTGACATGATACTTCTGGCCATAATAGTAAACATAATACAAGACTGCAGTTGTCATGCAAAATCAGCAACCGTTAGCGAAAAACCTAAGTCGAACAAATGAAATAGGACTCAAAATCAAAAAGGATAGAAGACTCACAGCTAAAAGGGGCAAAGATGAAACCGATGAATAGAGCAAAGTCGGTTGTGGTTGTGGGGAAGAAGTTGGGGTTATGACCAACGATGAAGATGTTGGCGCCGAAAGCAATGGTGGCGAGAAACTGGAGAGCGACTATGGAGTAGACTTTTTTGATGAAGGACCAGATGAGTTCAGGGCTCTCAAGTATCACCGGGAGGAGAGGCATCGCCCCGCTCTCCACATCCAACTTTGCGTCAGGCTCATTCAACATGTTTCTTTTTCCGGTGAAGTTTTTTTGACTGAGGAGGAAGTGAGGGAAATAAAAGGAGTGTGCGAGACAAAACGTTGAGAGCTTTTGGATTTTCTTTCTTTGCGTGATGTTAGATGAAATTGATTTTGTGGGATTCTTAATATATAATTAACGTGTGTGGTAAATTAGTACATTTTGATTTGAAATTAAAATTAATTGATTTTTAATTGTTTTTTTTTTGAAAGAAACTTTACGGACATAAATTCAATTGATATAGTTTTGATAACTTTTATTGCTAATTGATACAATTTTAATTGCTGATATAAATGGATATTTTACATCAATTTGTACCTAATTAGCAATGTGGTCTTTATTATTTTCCTCTTTTATTGATTGTATTAACACTAATTAAAGGTAGAAAAATTGACTCATTCACCTTGTCCATGATTGTAGCTTATTGCCCGTTTCATTTTTATTACATTTGATCTCTGGATTTTTTTTTGACAAATTGATCTCTTGATTATTTTTATTAATTTGTTGTTACTTAATTTATATTTATGGTTAAGTTAGAAAGCATCTCTATTGAGTTTTAGGTTTAGGCGTGTAGTATGTATGCCTTTTTATGCTCTTTTTTTCAGTCTTATTAAACCTAGATCGGTGATCGACCCGTTCAGGGTATCAGGTCAGTGGGTCACTGGTCGGACCGAACAGTCATTATTTGAACCGCATGACCAGTATAAATAAAATTTATACTAAAATAATATGAGAAGTGAAAAATAGAAGATATTATAAGTCAATATTGTCATATTTGAATTAATTTATTATTAAAATATATTTTAAAAATGAATCATAGTTCAAATTTAATAATATTTTAATTAATAAACATATAGAATAAATAAATCCGTTTTGGAAAAAGATAAATCCGTTTTGTGTAACACCCTAATACTTCTAACAAGTAGAAATACTAAAATGTACAACTTAGTATACATCAGAGATAGCTTCCAGTTCCAAATATTGAACACAAACTAAAACTTCGATGAACGACCATCAAACGGTTACCTCTATATCATAACTTAACATAAAATCACTTAAATACTTAAGTTAGGTGTCTTACAATTTCTAATGACCTAGTGTTCAATATCTAAAACCAAAAGTAGCGGAAACGATTTACAACTTGTGTAACATCCCCTATTTTTGCTACTTAATTATATTGGCGTAATATTATTTATTAGTGAATTATTTAGTTGATTGAAATTATTTAAATTGAAAATGACTTGTTGATTTAGTTATTATGTGAATTGTGTGCTTAATTATTATAAATTGCATCAAGATTAGATTAATTAGGACTGAAGGGAGTCTTTGGGTATGAAATGTTTAAGTGAGGGTTATTATTGTCTTTTTACACTACCCTTTAAACAACCCCTCTCAGCTGGACCAAGTGAGACACACACACACACACACTTCATCTTTCATTTTTCTGAAAAAGAGAAGTTGAGAGGGGAGAGGGCGTGAGGGAGTGAGGAAGGGAAGAGGAGAGAGTTTCTCAAAAGATTCATGCATGTTCAATCCATTGCCATCATCTTGATCAGTTCATCTCCCTCTACCTATTGATAGTCAAGTCGAAATCATCTCCCTCCTCTACCCCAAGTTACCATTGTTGACCAACAAAGCTTAACTTAGCTAAATCTGGACCCAACCTCTTGCATGTTTAATTAGGAAGCTGCTAGGAGTGTTGCATGGGGAGTCAAGGTAGAATATCAGTAGCTCATAGTGTTGTGTTCGAGTTTTAGTTGCTGTCCAAGCATTCCGTGTAGCTGAATCAGTCCGGGGAGCGAATTCGAGGACCGTTCGTAGTGTTCGTCGCCGTGTCAACCGAGGGATTCGTGATTGTGTGATTTTCATCACATTAGGTGAGTTCTATACTCACTAGGGATTTAAAATCATGTGTCATGTATTCTGAAACGAATCACGTGTTTTTACGAAAATCTGGTGTGTAACCGCTTTATGAAAGTATCGCATTTGAATCATGAAATTGATTGAATTGTTGGACTGAAAATTGTGAAATTGCATGTCATGATTGTGGATTGATTGATTGCTATATGGCTGAATTGTGTCTGGAAATATATGTATGAAACCTGTTTGAAGGTTGGATGTCGATCGGGTTACGGATTAGAAACGATCGGAAAGCTGTAATACCCCAATTTTGTCCGCCCAAGTCAAAAAACATTTTTCAGAAAAATAGAAGCAATAAGGTAATTCATAATGTGTGGAAAACAGTGGATTGGTGCATTTATGTGTGTTCGTCCCCTATTTCGCACTTTTATTTGAATTACGCGCGCGCGCCAGTAGTAACTGCGTGAGCCCTGTGCCCCCGTCATTTGGCACGTGTCTGTATTTTCATTAAAAAAGGCCATTTATTGATCATTATTAATTTTTGGCACCCAAAAACATTTTTCTTAATTTTTAGGAATTTTAGAAAATAAATAGTGCATATTTTTGCATTCTTGGGCATTTAAATAAAGGCAAATTAATTATTTTTGGACCAAGACCAGGTCAAGGACGTGGCATACATGTTACTCTACCAAGGGTAATTTTTGTATAATTTTTGGAAAGAAAATCCTAGTCCAAAATAATTAAAAATGCATTTTCCCCATTTTTAGTGCATAAAAAAAACCAAAAAAAGACCATTAAATATTCCCCAATTACCAAATGACAATTTTTATTGTCTAGAATAATTAGAGGGAATATTTTATGGTGCTCAAATATATATGACACATTTTTAATAGATGCATTTTCACTCCATGCCCAAAAATTCAAAATTCAAAATTCAAAAAGAAGGAAGTGTCATCAATAAGACAAAAGACCAAAAACAAGTTTTTTTTTCTCCTCTCCCTTGCTTCATACGAATTCTCTCTCTCTCTCTCTCCCTCTCACAAAATTCTTACACACTCTTCTATTGTACTATTATTCCTTATCTTGAAGGAATATGCCTTGTACCATCCTTAAACCTTCTCATTTGGTGCATATCACCAATTCTCACTCACTCTCATGAAGATTCATGCCCTCTTTGGTAAATAACCCCACCCTCTCACACTCACCTCTTCACAAAAAATACAAAATTATACCCTTAACCCTATTTTTACCCCACAACACATATGAGCCTCCATTCCCAAAATAGGTTTTTCTTTTCACACAAATTCTCTTTCTTTCTCTCCTTATGCGCATAGTCACTCTCCCTCACTCTCATTTTGTGTTTTCTCACTACCCATAATCCAAGTGATTTCTAATCCTAGCCCTTCATTCAAATTTAAAACCCAATCCTAGAGCACCTAATAAAAACAATGACCCAATTACCCCTAAACCTAAAATAACTCTATAAATACCTTCTCATTTCCACACATCACAATCTTTTGCCTCTCATTTTCACCCTAGCACACCAAAAACCTCCCCCTTCACTCTCCAAAACCGTGGCCATCACACCCTCCTCCTTCATCCATTTTTGATTTTTTCTTCACCCAAACACCACCATCTCACTTCATTCTCATCCCTCTTTCACATATCTTCTCCATTTTCCATTCAAGTTCAAACATCATCATCAAGGAAGATTTTCATCAACTTTTGTGGGTTGGAATTGAAGTTCCTTTGAGGCTCTTGTTGATTTGTGTTCTATTTTCTTCATCTCATTGCATTTCCTAGCTTGGATTTGAGGTAAAAACCCTAAAACTTTGCATCATCTTTAAATTTCTTGCATAGACTCTCTTCTCCTCATCTCAACTTCTTCATATCTTGTTGTTGTTGCTTGAGGAGCCATCTCAAACACTTTGACAAGCACATTTGGGAGGCTTGGGTGTTTGAGGTGGCTCCTTGGCTTTGAAGGAGTCGCTCTTGTCTTTTCTCACACTTCCTTGCATATTCACTCTTGTTTGCATAGTTTTCACAAAATAAGAAACCTATTTCATGCTTGATTGACATTCGGCCATGAGCTCATTTTTAGAGTTCTTGTGTGTTCTTGTTTATTTCATGATTTGGGGATGAATAATGGTTGATTTAGGGTATGTATGTTCCTAGGTTTTAACATCAAGAATTAGGGTTCATACTCCTCTTTTGCAATCTTTGATTTAGTGTGAATAAAAGCATGAGTTAATTGAGGTTTTACCTTAGGAATACACATGATAGATTAGGTTTTACCTTGTTTTGTCCTATGTGTTAGTTGTCAAGATTTGCATGAAATAAGTTGATGATTCAATGCACAATTGCATTCGGCCATGACTAGGGTTTTTGCCCTTTTGATTGCTTGAAAATTGTCATTTTGATTGTGTTTGAGTAAATGCAAGTTGTGCAATTGTATTTGTTCACTTTTTACCATTTTACTTTACTACTTCGTTAACTTTTTACCAAAACCCAAAAACATTTTTACCACTTTGGTTTTTACCATTTCACTTAGTTTTTACCAAAACATTTTCATTTCATCTCATAAAACATTTTTACCTTCATTCAAAACATCTTACCACTTGCATCTTTGCATAAAAACCCCAAAACATTTTCTCACTTGCATTTCAAACTTTTTCAACTTTATAAAATAAACCCCAAAATACTTTTACCACTTTCAAGACCAAAAACATTTCATCTCATTTCCAAACCACCAAAACCCAAAAACATTTTACCACTTTCTTACCCAAACCTTTTACCAAAACATTTTCACCCTCATGCATACTTCATGCATCCTCTTACTTATTCTTCCATATTCATTTCTAACTTACATATTCACATGTCCATGCATACTCAAATGTTCATACCTTACACAATAATTATGCTCATGCATTCATAGTCTTGTATGCTCAATCTTTCATTCCTGCATAGTCTTATATGCTTATTCATTCATACATTCATTCTTGTATGCTCATGCATTCACATGCTTGCCTAATCATGCCTCATTGCTCACATGTTCATTCACCTAACCTAGAATACTCTATGCCTATGATCAATTGTATTCCTTTGTTCTTGATGCCATTTGAATGTCTTGACTTAATTGTGCACAAACCCTTCTACACAATCATGTGCCCTTATAAGACTACCAACATGTGTAGCATAGAGGCATATGTGCCCCTCTTGAGATTGCTTCCAATTTGTGTAGCAATTCCCCTTCACACACAAACACAATTGTGTTGAGAATTTTGTCTTGCATCTTTGACAATTGAATTCTTTGATTATATTGGCATGTTTAATCTTAGTTAGTGATCTACATGTTTATGATTGTTTGATTGTTGAGTATGTTTGATCTACATGTTTAATCTTATATTGGCATGGTACAAGAATGAGTGACATGCATCAGAATTGTGGGAGTTCTCTCCCTCACGTTTCGCTCTCTCTTTCTCAAGCTCCTCTCTTCTCTTTTTCTGTTTTCAGCTCTAATGAATGTGGTGTGTGTGCGTGTTAGTGGGTTTTGTGAGTGTTTGTGTTTTGGTGAGCTGAGGGTAAGTGAGCTAGGGAATAGACCAATATGCCCTTAAGTGATTCAACATATTACAATCTCACTTAGTTCATTCCTAATCACCCTCTAGTTCAATAAGTCATAATATTAATATAATTAAACAAACAACAATGAATTTATTTAGCAATTAGACACATAATTACTTTATTTAACCATGCTAACTAAATAATTATGACATCTTACTAATTTTAATTAACAAAATTAGTCAAGGTGGGGATGTTACAGATGGCAGATAAACTAGTTGATAGCGGATAAGCTAGCTGATGGCGAATAAAGTGTTTGGCCAAATTAGCGATTGAAGTAGCTGATAAATGTAAAATGACATAAAAGTACATGTTTAATTAATGGTTACATTCACTTAATCAATATAAAATATGTTAAAATATATATAAATTATTTTTGTATAAATTCATTATAATTAAACTAACTATTAAGATATTTATAGATTAAAATTTTTAAATTTATGATTTAATAGTCTAATTAATATTTATTTTCTTACTTAAAATTCATGATATTCTAATTTATTTATTTATAACTTGAAAGTCTAATTTATTTATTTACTTGATAACTAAACTAATTTATTTATTTATTTATTATTATTATTATCAACTAATTATTTATTTTAATAATTTAGTTTTATTGTTTTAAATTTATATTCTATGTGTGTGCAAAAAAAAGGCTAACTACAAGCATAGTATAACTTATAACTTATTATGTAGTGCAATACCATGATAATGATAATAAACTCGTAAAAACATAGTAGTATAATTAAAATAAAACCATTGTCGTAGCATAAAAACGAAAGTTAAGATAGTGAAGTGAAGAGACCGTTGATATTCGAAATTAGAGTTATACTTTTTTTAATTTTACTTTATTGAAGACTAGGGACATAGAAGGAATATTAAAAAAATAATAAAGGTAAAAAAGACTAAAAAGATGAGACGCTATAAGCTCAAACACTACTTGAAGCAGAGTTTCAAAAAATGCTATAAGCTACCCCAAAACGCTATAAGCTACTGCTTGTCAAACAGGTCTAATTTTTTCATCTGCTATCCGCTAGTTAAATCCGCTATAAGCTAGCGGATCTGACTTGCCAAATAGAGCCATAACCAACACCGTTGACCCATTGGCTTAATCTACTCTGGGACACAGGGGGTGACCCGGTGCTTCCGGGTTCGATTTTCGCATAACCAACATCGTTGGCCCAGTGACTTAATCTATTCTGAGACACAACGGGTCGACCCAGTGCTCTCGGGTTCGATTTCCGCGGTGGACTAACATTGATAGGGTTGGGACACTCCGTGAATAACCAGTAATAATCCGAACCAAAAAATATTATGAGTGATTCACATGGGAATTAAGAATGTAATGACATCCGGACAAAAAAAAAGAATGTAATGACCTCAAAATTTGCTTGATTAGAGTTCATATGAATTTTTTGTTTTTTTTATTAGTCTAGGAGTCTTTGACCCCCTCCGGTATCCAGGGAAGAGGGGCCCTGAATAATCCGGAGTTCGGTCGGGAGGTAAGTAAAGCCAAATTCCAATTTGTTCCATCGCCGGGGTATTTAATTTTTTTTCCTATACAAAATTAACAAAATTACCAAATTAACACACTTTTGACATTATTTTGTTTTCGATAAGCAATGATTCATTGAAATGAGCATTAGGTATGCTCCAAACCACCAAAACACCAAATTATCAGAAATTGTTGAGGCAAATAAAAGTATTGTTCCCCCACAATGGCGGTAACAAAGCAGAGTCTCTACCCACCCCACAAATAAACCAACACCAAGATAAAAATTTAATACGAGCCACTATAGATTCAATCTTCGCCTCCTCTCCTTTGAAACAAACTCCATTCCGGCCTAACCAAATACACCAACACGTTGTCAGCCATAACAAGTATCTATCCTTCTTAGCTTTCTTCCTTGAAAATAAGTCACCAAAGTGCAAAAAATGTTAATGTAGGGTAATAGAGTTAGGTAATTGAATATCTAGCCATCGTTCCATTTCCCGCCACATCTGCCTAGCAAAATCACAATCAAGAAACAAATGTTGAAGGTCCTCTCTATGATCGTTACATAACGCACACACAGCCCCGTCTTCGGAGTGAATGATATGCCGTCTCCACAACAACTCGCAAACCGGAAGAGTATTAGTAATCAATCTCCAACCGAAAATCAAAACTTTAGACGGAACAGAGGTATGCCAAAGAGCCTTACACGATGAATGAACATTGTCGTTGTCGTCGCGACTGACTGAACATTGTCGTTGTCGTCGTGAATGAACATTGTTAATATAACGTTATGATGTTTGTGTTTCAATCTTTGTGCTTTAATGCTTTCAAACTCGTTTCGGGATTGGTCAACTGAAATGGGTACATTCGTAGGTACAGACATGGTCTACGATTCTAACTCAAAGATTGATATGAATGAAAGGTTGTTTAAAGACATTTAACCAACTTGTGCTTAACTCTAGACATAGGGGAGCAATAGTTCATAAGGTGAATACTGTGGGTTCTTCATTATACAGGGGTGGACTTATTTAGAACCTAGACATAGGAGTCTTGTAACAAAACCCTGGCGTCAGTGACCGAAAGGCACAAAATCATATGCTACAGCACTTAGCGCTATAGCGTCTAATGTTATAGCGCCTTACTTTTGGGGATTTATATAACAAAGAGCAGTCCAACTTATTTTATAACTTCTTGAACTTTCTTACTGTTTAGCAATATCTTTCTTATTTTCATGTTCAAAAACTTGTTATTTTTATTTTGTCCATTTCACTAAGTTGTTAACTACTTAAACTCTTAAATTAATATCAATCCTTGTAGGTACGATCCTTACTTTATCATTATATTACTTGTTGCGATTGTGTACACTTGCACAACTACTTTTCGCACAACAGGCACCAATAACCATCTCCAACAGTCAGATTTATCTCTACTAGGACTCACCTCCTGAGAATATCCAGGAACACCGATTCGTCTTCGCTAGCGAGTTGCGAACCAAGGGCCAAAGCTGACAGATTCCATCGCCAAGAGTTCTGGATCCACAAGCCCAAATCAGCAAGGAGCGCATACTTGTTACTACAACCTGCAAAAATATTAGCAAATTCCAGTTTCAAAGGGCGCTGTCCGATCCAATGATGATGCCAAAACTTTCAAAAATTATGCAATGAAGTAACTGAACAAATCAGGAGTGAATATTATATAGTCACTGCTTCCATAATCTGAAAGGACTTAAACTTCAAAATGAATTTAACAAGATAACAATCATAAATTGAAAGCAACTTGTCACATATACATGCATTAGAGCTCCACACATGCACAACAATACTTGCCACATTTTGATTTGCATGCAAAATTCTCCTATGTTAAAACCAGCACAACAATACTTGACATTGAGGTCATTTGGTGCACCAGCTGTTATTCTTTCTTTGGCAATTCAAGGAATTTTTAGGGGAATCAAAGATACAAGAACTCCTTTATATGCTACAAGTACATCATTCTTCCCTTTAAATTGAACCAGTATTTCTACCTAGGTTATTATGATGACACTATATCAGTGTAATATGGTATTTAATAGTAGATAAACCCAAATAAATCGTCGAAACAGGTCCAAATTAGTATTTTGCACACTATGCTTATTATTTTATATGTATCCATTCAAGCTTTTTGAAGTAGATTTACATACAGTTTAGTGAACTAGTAGAAATAAATCAGATTTTACATGTAAATATGAAATGAAATACAGAACAATACAGAACAATAAGAATTACAAAACAATACAGAACAATACAGAACAACTTTCAAATCAGTCCAGAATTACAACTTTCAAATCAGTCCTAGAATTACAAAACAATACAAAACAATACAGAACAATAAGAATTACAACAGTACAGAAAAGCGAATAAGAACAATAGTACAAAACTATATAAAAAACCCTAACCTGTTGTTGAGATGATGAAGAGAAATGTAAGGTGGTTGAGATGATGAAGATACCAACCCTAACCTGTTGCAACAAGAAAAAGCGAAGTGGAAGGTAAGTGGAAATCGATTGTACAGAGAAGATGAGTACAAAGAGGAATCGTACGAGAAAGATGAATACAGAGACAGTTATGGTACCTGAAGAAAGATGAGTACAGAGACCCTAACTAAGGAAGCGCTTCTCTCAGTTGCAATCGTAAGAGATTTTACAGTGCTTCTCTGTTAGCGATTTCCATAATCGATTGTACCTGAGAAAGATGAGGAAAACTGAAACAGTGCTTCTCTGGTAACCGAAGAAAGATAGCAACTGAGGAATGGAAAATCGAAACCCTAACTGTTTGAGAGAGTGTGGCTTGTAACTGAGAGAGTGTGGCGCGGGGAATGAAAAGAGAATAGCGCGCGACTCTATCGTTTTCCCTAAAAATTAGAACCGCCGCAACACAAGTTGGAACCGCCGCCGGTGTTCCTGTATGGAGGCGGTTAAATGCAACCGCCGCGAGCGTTGAAATGAGCGACGGCTGTTGCGGGTAACCGCCGCGACAGAAGCGCCGCTGAAGCTTTGTTTTGGGTAGTGACTATAGTGGCAAGGTTTTAGTGTTAACCTCTCGTTTGTGAAGGTTAACAATCAGATTGTAAATTATGATTCTGTTTGACAGGTCAAACGTGAATACGAATAAGAAAGTGAGGTGACTGCTGACTGTTTTTCATGTTGTGGATATCCATCAAAAGATTAATTGATGGATCTGCTTGCAAGTGACTGAAATTTTCGAAGTGAAGATTGGCGTGCGGCATGGTAGTTTTAAAAATCATTTTGTGAAAAACCGCATGCTAATGTTAATTTTGGGAACGAGTCAAGAGGTTAATAAAAGACTGATTGAGGAAAATCATAGGAGGCGTACTTAGGTTGAGGGGAAACTCTCAACGCTATTGGCCAATTCAGAAAGGAATTGGGTGCGTCGTAGATAATTATATGGTGAGGAAAGTCAGCGTAGGCGTACTTAGGTTGAGAGGAAACTCTCAATGCTATTGGCCAATTCGGAAAGGAATTGGTTGCGTCGTTGGTAAAAATATTGAGGAAAGTTACAATAGAGGAAAAGGAACTCTGAGTTCAGTTCAATAGTTGTTTTGAAAACAACTTTGAGGTGATTTTGATTGTTTTCAAATTTATTTGATGTCCTCACGGCTTATTTCTACGTTTAAGGTAAAAGTTTTTAGTAAAACCCCATTCCATTTTTTTGAAAAGTTTTACCTCGAAATCTTGGAAGCGAGTCAAGAAATTTCACGGATGACTTTTCCGTCACAATGTTCAATGTTTATAAGAAGTGTTATGAATTTTAAAGGATTTGTTAGAAATGTGTTTACACCCTTCAAGAAAATTATTTTCAACTGGTATTTCTATGAAGTGTTTTCGTATTAAGTGTTTTGATTAAAATTAATCAAAGTTGGGGTGTAAACGAAACAAAGTGACTACACATTCAAAGTTTTAAAGATTGTTTAGGTTTGGTACCAAAGGGGAAAATGGGTTTCAAGAAAATAAAACTATTTTTCAGTAGTTAAGGTCATTCCGAGAACGTCTATTCTCGGTTAGCTAATGCGTATGTTTAAACAATTTTTGAGGACAAAAATTTATAAGTTAGGGTGATTGTAACATCCCTAGTACGGTTAATTTCGATTTTATGAAATTAACTAGCGATTTATTATTTAATTAAACGATAAGTCGAGTCACGATATATTTTTGTGGCTAAAGAGATATTTAATTACTCAATTATATAATTCACATACATTAGGTATTTAATTGTATGAGTTATTGTGTGTTGAGTGAATAATAGATAAAAAGGGGGTATGGTTGATGAATTAGAACTAATTGAGGGTAAAACTGTCTTTTCAATCAATTGAGATATTTGTTTTATTAAAATGAATAAAAAGAAAAGAAAGGGATTAAAAGAGAGAGGGAGAACCGAATGAGGGAAGAAGGAAAAGAAAAGAAAAATGGTGGAGAAAGAGAAGAAGGGGGCAAAGGTGAGAAGAGGAGAGAAAGAGAGTATGTCTCATGGAAATTGTTCCTTCTTTCTACCATCCCATTCCTTACCTCCTTTCCTTCAAAATGATACCAAGATCATAAACAACAAACCACTCTCTCTCAAATCACCATTTTCGAAATTAATAGAGAAAGTGAGGGATGTTGAGTTCTCTCTTCAATTTCTTGTCATGGAGGTTAGGAAAGTTCAAATATCAGTTCAAATATAAGCTAGCTGATGGCGAATAAAGTGTTTGGCCAAATTAGCGGTTGAAATAGCTAGTAAATATAAAATGACATAAAAGTACATGTTTAATTAATGGTTACATTCACTTAATCAATATAAAATATGTTAAAATATATATAAATTATTTTTGTATAAATTCATTATAATTAAACTAACTATTAAGATATTTATAGATTAAAATTTTTAAATTTATATTTTAATAGTCTAATTAATATTTATTTTCTTACTTAAAATTCATGATATTATAATTTATTTATTTATTACTTGAAAGTCTAATTTATTTATTTACTTGATAACTAAACTAATTTATTTATTATTATATTATTATCAACTAATTATTTATTTTAATAATGTAGTTTTATTGTTTTAAATTTATATTTTATGTGTGTGCAAAAAAAAGGCTAATTACAAGCATAGTATAACTTATAACTTATTATGTAGTGCAATACCATGATAATGATAATAAACTCGTAAAAACATAGTAGTATAATTAAAATAAAAATATTGCTGTAGCATAAAAACGAAAGTTAAGATACTGAAGTGAAGAGACCGTTGATATTCGAAATTAGAGTTATACTTTTTTTAATTTTACTTTATTGAAGACTAGGGACATAGAAGGAATATTAAAAAAATAATAAAGGTAAAAAAACTAAAGATGAGACGCTATAAGCTCAAACGCTACTTGAATTAGGGTTTCAAAAAATGCTATAAGCTACCCCAAAACGCTATAAGCTACTGCTTGTCAAACAGGTCTAATTTTTTTCATCTGCTATCCGCTAGTTAAATCCGCTATAAGCTAGCGGATCTGACTTGCCAAGGGGGGTCCAGTGACTTAATTTATTCTGAGACACAACAGGTCGACCCGGTGCTCTCGGGTTCGATTTCCGCGGTGGACTAACGTTGATAGGATTGGGATACTCCGTGGATAACCAGTAATAATCTGAACCAAAAAATATTATGAGTGATTCACATGGGAATTAAGAATGTAATGACATCCGGACAAAAAAAAATGTAATGACATCAAAATTTGCTTGATTAGAATTCATATTAACTTTTTTTGTTTTTTGTTTTTTGTTTTTTCAGTCTAGGGGTCTTTGACCCCCTCCGGTATTCGGGGGAGAGGGCCGCTGAATAATCCGGAGTTCGGCCGGGAGGTAAGTAAAGCCAAACTCCAATTTGTTCCATCACCGGGGTATTTAATTTTTTTTCCTATACAAAATTACCAAATTAACTCACTTTTGATATTATTTGTTTTCAATAAGCAATGATTCATTGAAATGAGCATTAGGTATGCTCCGAACAACCAAAACACCAAATTATCAGAAATTGTTGAGGCAAATAAAAGTATTGTTCCACCACAATGGCGGTAACAAACCAGAGTCTCTACCCACCCCACAAAAAAACCAACACCAAGATAAAAATTTAATATGAGCCACTATAGATTCAATCTTCGCCTCCTCTCCTTTGAAACAAACTCCATTCCGGCCTAACCAAATACACCAACACGTTGTCAGCCATAACAAGTATCTAACCTTCTTTGCTTTCTTCCCTGAAAATAACTCACCAAAGTGCAAAAAATGTTAATGTAGAGTAATAGAGTTAGGTAATTGAATATCTAGCCATCGTTCCATTTCCTGCCACATCTGCCTAGAAAAATCACAATCAAGAAGCAAATGTTGAAGGTCCTCTCTATGATCGTTACACAACGCACACACAGCCCCGTCTTCGGAGTGAATGATATGCCGTCTCCACAACAACTCGCGAACCGGAAGAGCATTAGTCATCAATCTCCAACCGAAAATCAAAACTTTAGACGGAACTGAGGTATGCCAAAGAGCCTTACACGATGAATGAACATTGTCGTGTCGTCGCGACTGACTGAAACGATGATGAGGCTCCAATAACCATCTCCAACAATCAGATTTATCTCTACTAGGACTCACCTCCCTGAGAATATCCAGGAACACCGATTCGTCTTCGCTAGCGAGTTGCGAACCAAGGGCCAAAGCTGACAGATTCCATCGCCAAGAGTTCTGGATCCACACGCCCAAATCAGCAAGGAGCGCATCCTTGTTACTACAAACCTGCAAAAATATTAGCAAACTCCATTTTCAAAGGGCGTTGTCCGATCCAATGATGATGCCAAAATTTTACACCACTTCCATCTCCCAACCCCCTTCTAAGGTTCACCGCAAACCAACCATCTGAAATCCTCACATCACCCACGCCCCAAAGATCACGCCACCACAAAGAAGAATTCGACCAACTACTCAAAATTCTACTACCATCAAAGAATATAGAACCCAAATCGCCATAACGATGGGAAAGAATCTCCCTCCAAGGGGCATCTTCATCCGCTAAAATACGCCACTTCCACTTGGCCAAAAGAGCGGTGTTAAATAATTCAATATCTTTAATACCAAGACCACCATCCTCCTTAGGCTTATAAACCTTGTTCCACGCCACCCAATACACACCTCTAGCGTCTTCTTTAAAACCCCACAAAAAATCTCTTTGAATTTGGATCAATTGCTTTATCACTACCTTGGGCGCCTTATAAAAGGAAAGATAATAAAGAGGAGTACTATTAAGAACAAAGTTTATGAGAGTTACCCTACCCCCATGGAGAGATGACCTTCTTACCACAATGATAGTCTTTTGCGAAGCTTAGCAATCATCGGCTTCCAAGTTGAACTCCTTATTGGATTTGCCCCCACGGGAATACTTTGGACATTATTTATTATATAGTGTTGAAAGACTACAAAAAAGAATCCCCAGATGATAGGGGGCCCGAGAACTGAACGATGTTAGCGCAAGGGGCTGAAATGAAAAGGCAGGTAGCATTCGATAAGCAGGCAGGTTTGGGATAGCACCAGGTACTAGGTCGATGGCATGCGGAATACTTCTCATCGGTGGTAAACCATGGGAAGAGCACCACCAACCAGCTCCTTCCAATCTTTGAATAGTATCTGAATGAAGAAGAATGTCGAGAGAATAGTTCAATGCCAGCGAATAGCGTAGGAAGTAACCAAGTTTGAATGGTGGAAAGCCAGCAAGGGAAAAAGCATTAGTTTCAGCGAAGCTATTCTTGACCCCTTATAAGCGTAAGAGAAAAGTACTTTCAGGCAAGGTCGGCTAGCGCATCTAGTACTTTCTGAATATTGTGACTCTTCCATGCTGTGTCTCAGGACCTTTTTCAATACGGTCCGGATTGCTAGCTTCCGTTCATAGTTTTGCTACAGATGATACACGAGGAATCTTTTTATGGCGGTTCTTCCTTCTAATGACCGGCATATCTATGATTCTTTTCTCCCAGATGAAGCAGCAGGCATCGGTCCGTAGAACTTATAAAAAAGAGATGGTTGTTGTAACATCCCTAATTTTTAAAGACTCGTACTATGATGCCTAAGATCGAGTAATTATTTGTGGGAATAATTGGTCGTGTCTCGGGGATTAATAGTCGAGGAAAAGTCCAAAGAAATCCTACTCTACACTTGATTGTGGCTTAGTCATAATTTAAATGAACAATTCAGCTGAAGGGTAAAATCAGTCATTTCGCCTCTTATTGATGATGTGTCATTGATGAATATTAAACTGGGTCCCATTCATGGTAGGATCATGAGAATGATAATTAAATTCCTAAGTCAAATGAATTGAGGAGTGCTTGATGGATTAAAATGGATCATGTGAGGATTAGAAAACTAAAGGGGGGGCATTTTAGTCTTTTCCCACTCCTTTAAATAATTTATTTAGCTCCATTCCTATTAACCACATCACACTCCCCAAAATCAATATATTCTGAAATTGGCAAGAAATAGAAGAAGTAGAGGATAAGGGAGTGTTTAAATGAGAAATTGAATAGTAAGGGGTACAATGGTCATTTCCTCTTAACACACCTTCAACTCTCAAACATTTTAATAACCCAAAATTTTACCTTGCATTCTGAATACCTGAAAGAGAGAAAATAAAAGAGTTCATAGTGATTGAGAGAGAGGGTGAGGCCGTGAAGGGGGAAGAAGAAAGGAAGGGGGGAGAACTCCAAGACTACTCCATGCATGTAAGTGTTCTTTGGCTCATCTTATCCCATTTTCCATCCTCTTTCCAAAAATACAACTTTCAATATCTGATTCATCCTCTTCCTCTACTTGCCATTTCTGAACTTGGAGGCTCCACTTGTCCAACAATGAAGCTCTAAGCTTCCTTGAAGTTGCATGTTACCATAGAAGCGCCCTACTCAATTTAGAAGTCCACCTTCAGTATTTGAACCCATGTAATGGTCACCCTTCTGGTTTGGAGTTGGATTGGGCAGAGGAGGATCCATGGAGGAAATAGTTTCCGGTTTTGGAGCTAATTTCGTGGTTGGATGCATTGTGGAGTTGAGGATATAAATACACAAATTCTGCTCAAGAAAACAGTTTTGACCATGTATGGTAAATCATTCGTAACTCCCTCCATAGTTATCCGATGAATGTGATTTTTGTCCCTATGGAATCTAGACAAAATGTTCTTCAAAATGGGAACAATAACCATCGGGTTCCATTTAGAAATGAAGAAGATATTGTATCCACAAGTTCCAGTTGTGAATCAGCCACTATCTAGGACCAGTCACCTTGTCTTGGTGATATCTCCCAAACTACTGGATGCATGCGTGTGAATCCTTGACCATCTGAAAGTAGACGAAGTTGCCTTCACAATGAGCACCGGTTTGGATAGTTTTGGTCACGGATTGACCAAGTTATGCCTGTTGCAAAACTGAATCCTGATGCTGGGAAATGGAACCGAAGCTGGAAATGTTGATTTGTCGGATTTGGGATTCGATTTGTCAAGTCGCGCGAGACGTCAATTCTATGCACCGGAGAGGAGGTCAGTAGCAAGAGGAGTGTTGGTTGTTGAGTTCAGTTATGGAGGCATTCAGAGCGTGTTCGTGATTACGGGGATTGTTCGAGTGGTTAACGGTTCGATTGTTCGAGCGAGGACGGGACTTCTCGGGGACTCGTCAAACCGGTGAGTTCTACTCACGGATAGGGATGTTTTTGTGTGTCCCAAAAATATGTCGGTTTGAGTCATAAGGCATTTATCCTGTTTTCGAAAGGTTTTGAACCGAAAACCGTTTTCGAGCAATATCGTGTTTTTTACGGTTTTTATTGAAATGTTGAACAATTTACGAAATTGTGATTTAAACGCTTTCACTGGAATATAGTCTAGAATGTGGTATATTAAATCTGTTTTCAGGTTGGATTACGATCGGAATTCGATTTGGGCGAGAAATGGAAAAGCGGAATTAGAATCGGATTGGAATCGGGAAACAGAATCGGACGCACGGGTCGTCGCCCCTGGGCACGAACCGTGCGCCCACTTTGCAGATGGGTATTTTAATTTAGTGCACCACGCATGGGTCGTGCGCCCCTGGGCATGGACCGTGCGTGAGGTTCTATTACAGGACTCCGATTTCTCATTTCGTCGCTCCTTTCGATCCCAAATCACTTCTAATCTTCTTCCCAACCAATTTTAAGGATATTGCCCTACTGAAAACCTTATTTTGAACTTGTTCAACTCATGATTTTGAAAAAGAGCCTTGAAAGCCTAATTGAATGAAAAACCGAAACCCTAGTATACGTGTGGGTACACCGACGGACGGATTGACTAAAAATATATAACTATATATGTCAATTGAATATGATTATATGCCAGAGGTCTAAATTATGAATTCCTCTAAACGGATTATAGATCGATATGGATATTGTTTATCCAATTATTATGTGATTGATCCTTTGGTGATCGAAAAGATATAAATTATCTAACTCTCGAGATGTGATATGTATTGTCATATGTATCGCGTTGGGTGACGACCCGACAAGTAGCATACTAGGAAGGGAAGTCATGAGCCCTCACCCTAGGCCCTATATACGTCTTGGCGTGGTCAATTCGTTGGTTACCGGGATTAGCAGGCGTTGTGCAGCCGGTTTGTGCTAAGTTAGACACATGGTTACCGGGATTAGCAGATTGTTGTGCAGCCGAACCATGTTAAGTTCAGTTCACGATTCGCCGGGATTAGTGGTTGTTGCACAGTCGGCGTTTCGATTAATAAGTAAGTACACGATTCGCCGGGATTAGTGGTTGTTGCATAGTCGGCGTTTCGATAAATAAATTAAGAACACGATTTGCCGGGATTCGTGAGTTTGTTGCACAGTCGGCATTTCGATAAGTGACTTGACATTGCGTCTTGAAGTATGATTATAACGGTTTAAAAAATGTTGAACCGAGTGTCAGTGAGGGGGCACGGTAGGACTCACTGAGATAATGTTATCTCACCCAATCCATATTTGTTGTTTTTACAGAGAACAAGTTATAAGGACAGCAGGCGGCACAGTTAGTCATCAGGCTCGAGGAGAAGTTGGAGATGTAATCTTCCATCTATGTTTTGGATTCTTCTGATGTAGTCTCTGTATTCGGTCTTATGACTCGAACTTGTATCATGTTATATTTTTGTAGTTTCCACTGTTTCTTGTAAAGATGTATATCTGAACAGGAATTTTTATACTCTGATTTATACCAAATTGTATATTTAGGTATTTCTTTGTTAAAGAAATACCGGGGTGTTACAGTTGTGGTATAGCACACCTTTTTGAGTCCATTGAGAAATCGCTTCTCCCCATAGCAACTTCTCAACTGAATATTTTTTTTATATTGAGAAATCGCCTCCCCCATAACAACTTCTCAACTATGATTTTTTTAATTTTATTATAAAATACGAAATTTAATTATGTAAAATGAAAAATAATTTTAGAAAAATCTTTTTTTTATAAAACTAAAATATGTAATATATTTATTTTGGTAAAAAAAGTTAATTAAAATAATTTTTAATTTATTAGTTAATAATAATTAGTTTTAACTACTTAATTAAAATTAAGTCATTATTTAATGTAACGGAGATTAAAATTGGACACTTAAATTAAAATACATGATTACAATAGTTGTACAATTAAATTGACATGCAAAGATTTATACTTCTAGATGGTGCCTAGTCCCACATCGTGTTGGTCGGTGATTACGACCAACGACCTATAATAAGCAAATGATTCTGGCTACCAAGTAGGACACCAAACAAATTATTGAGAAACTCTGGGTCGGTCGAAGTCATAGATTGTCGCCGATAATTTTCATGGGGTGGCGTAAAATCTACTAATTGGTTGACCGCCTCAAAATCCTGGTGGTTGATACAAAATGAGAAGATTGTCCGGTAGGTTGGAATTCTTGGTGCGTTGGCGTGCAGGTAAAGGAGTCGTGGTTGGGGTGTGGCTCTTCGCTTTCCTCAAAAAACTGGTCGAGCTGATGCGACAGATCGATTACGCCTCAGGCGTTCGGGTTCATTTGTTCATTTTAATTTAGTTCTCTCTCTCTAAATTCAACAATTAATTACGTCAATTAGCTAGTTCTGTAACAAATAACATATAAGTATTTGTCTAATTTATAGATTGAATTTTAATTTATTTTATATTAATTTTTTTACCAAAATAAATATATTCCATATTTTAATTTACAAATTCTTTGAATTATTTTTTCATTTTACATAATTAAAATTCGTATTTAAAAAAAAAAACTAGTTGAGAAGTTGATATGGGGGAGGCGATTTCTCAACATAAATTTTTTTAAAAAAATGCAGTTGAGAAGTTGCTATGGGGGGGGGGGGTGACTTTTCAATGGATCCAAAAAATAGTGCTAATTAATTGGTAAATAATCCTAAAAAAGTGCTAGTTTAGTATATAATTTTTTTTTGTGTTACGGTAGTTTTGGACACTTCTAAACGCCAATTTTACCAGGAGCAATCTGAGGTAATCCCAGTAACATATTGATAAAAGAACAAGAGAATTGGGGGAATAATAATGTTGACGAACACATATCCATTCAATTCAAAGTTTCATTGTTAATCATCAACGATGCATCAATATCTTAAGATCTATTGATTAGAATTTCTTTTAAAATCCATTAATTTGTTCCTACAGAGAAGAATAGGTACCACCAAAGATTACAACGATCTCAATCAGCTGCACTAAAAACAGTAAGTAGAGAGAGGAAAAGGAAGATGATGTCGAGATACAAGGTGACGGAAGCCCAAATGTATTCATCGTAGGAAAATCTCTTCTTGATCAGGTTGTCTGTGTCATATACAATGTAGCCACAAAATATAATTGTTGCCACACACCCATAGATCATCACAGACAACTTACCCACTTGAAAGAAAATTATCTGCACGCAGGAACACACTATAAGAATTCTCATCCAAAATAAGCATATGAAGCAAGAACAATAATTTACCTGAATCAGTCCAACGACCAATAGAACCAGAAGAGAACCGAACAAAAAGAGGTCAAGAAAGCTGAAATCTTGGCCTCTCCTTGCAGCCCAAAATGTGTAGAGAGTCAGAGCAATCACCACCACAGCAGTCAATATAACAGCTTCCAGATTAACTTTCTCTGCATCCAATGCCCAGTCTCATTAGAAAACAATAATAGTAATCACACACACAACACAAGTAGGCAATTGTCACTGATAAATACAATTTCAGCAAACCAATATCTGCACAATCCAAAAGAGTAAGGCAGGAAAGTCCCAACACTAGTGTGAAGAGTGGAAAAGAATAAGGATTTTGAATCGGTTGGCCATTTAGTGTGAACACAAAAATTCAAATTGGTTTTCAACTGTTTGTTTTATTTCCATTGCACAAAGGTAAGCACTACAAATTAATTAGCAAATCAACAAATCTCGTAGCACCATTAATTCTCAATGGAAGGAAAGGAACTAGACAGTTGACAGTATAAAATCTAAGTACTCTAGGTGATGGTGGCGCTATTCTTTACATGATAAACCTACAAACTACCTGGGGTGTATTTTTATTAATCCATATTATGCCAGTTAGCAAAAAAAAACTGACAATTTATCTCGGGAACAGTGATTGTATCTATGTAAGTATCGCTCATTAAGATGACACGTAAAACCCTAAATTTATTCAAGTTTCGAGTTCAACCAATTAAACAACATAAACTTTAAATCATCACTTTTTTTTACAAAAAATAACGTATGAACATATTACTCAAGTCATCCAAACTTTTAAATCGAAAGACACGCGGTATGAAAAAAAACAAATACTTTTAATCTCCAATAAAAGAATGATCATAAGTGAAAAAAAAACAGAAATGAAATTGTTAGGGTCATACCGCTAGTCAAGGCGCAACTGACCACTCGAAAGACATTGGACGTTGAATGCGTGAAAATCCCTAACACGATGTAATTGACATGATACTTCTGGCCATAATAGTAAACATAATACAAGACTGCAGTTGTCATGCAAAATCAGCAACCGTTAGCGAAAAACCTAAGTCGAACAAATGAAATAGGACTCAAAATCAAAAAGGATAGAAGACTCACAGCTAAAAGGGGCAAAGATGAAACCGATGAATAGAGCAAAGTCGGTTGTGGTTGTGGGGAAGAAGTTGGGGTTATGACCAACGATGAAGATGTTGGCGCCGAAAGCAATGGTGGCGAGAAACTGGAGAGCGACTATGGAGTAGACTTTTTTGATGAAGGACCAGATGAGTTCAGGGCTCTCAAGTATCACCGGGAGGAGAGGCATCGCCCCGCTCTCCACATCCAACTTTGCGTCAGGCTCATTCAACATGTTTCTTTTTCCGGTGAAGTTTTTTTGACTGAGGAGGAAGTGAGGGAAATAAAAGGAGTGTGCGAGACAAAACGTTGAGAGCTTTTGGATTTTCTTTCTTTGCGTGATGTTAGATGAAATTGATTTTGTGGGATTCTTAATATATAATTAACGTGTGTGGTAAATTAGTACATTTTGATTTGAAATTAAAATTAATTGATTTTTAATTGTTTTTTTTTTGAAAGAAACTTTACGGACATAAATTCAATTGATATAGTTTTGATAACTTTTATTGCTAATTGATACAATTTTAATTGCTGATATAAATGGATATTTTACATCAATTTGTACCTAATTAGCAATGTGGTCTTTATTATTTTCCTCTTTTATTGATTGTATTAACACTAATTAAAGGTAGAAAAATTGACTCATTCACCTTGTCCATGATTGTAGCTTATTGCCCGTTTCATTTTTATTACATTTGATCTCTGGATTTTTTTTTGACAAATTGATCTCTTGATTATTTTTATTAATTTGTTGTTACTTAATTTATATTTATGGTTAAGTTAGAAAGCATCTCTATTGAGTTTTAGGTTTAGGCGTGTAGTATGTATGCCTTTTTATGCTCTTTTTTTCAGTCTTATTAAACCTAGATCGGTGATCGACCCGTTCAGGGTATCAGGTCAGTGGGTCACTGGTCGGACCGAACAGTCATTATTTGAACCGCATGACCAGTATAAATAAAATTTATACTAAAATAATATGAGAAGTGAAAAATAGAAGATATTATAAGTCAATATTGTCATATTTGAATTAATTTATTATTAAAATATATTTTAAAAATGAATCATAGTTCAAATTTAATAATATTTTAATTAATAAACATATAGAATAAATAAATCCGTTTTGGAAAAAGATAAATCCGTTTTGTGTAACACCCTAATACTTCTAACAAGTAGAAATACTAAAATGTACAACTTAGTATACATCAGAGATAGCTTCCAGTTCCAAATATTGAACACAAACTAAAACTTCGATGAACGACCATCAAACGGTTACCTCTATATCATAACTTAACATAAAATCACTTAAATACTTAAGTTAGGTGTCTTACAATTTCTAATGACCTAGTGTTCAATATCTAAAACCAAAAGTAGCGGAAACGATTTACAACTTGTGTAACATCCCCTATTTTTGCTACTTAATTATATTGGCGTAATATTATTTATTAGTGAATTATTTAGTTGATTGAAATTATTTAAATTGAAAATGACTTGTTGATTTAGTTATTATGTGAATTGTGTGCTTAATTATTATAAATTGCATCAAGATTAGATTAATTAGGACTGAAGGGAGTCTTTGGGTATGAAATGTTTAAGTGAGGGTTATTATTGTCTTTTTACACTACCCTTTAAACAACCCCTCTCAGCTGGACCAAGTGAGACACACACACACACACACTTCATCTTTCATTTTTCTGAAAAAGAGAAGTTGAGAGGGGAGAGGGCGTGAGGGAGTGAGGAAGGGAAGAGGAGAGAGTTTCTCAAAAGATTCATGCATGTTCAATCCATTGCCATCATCTTGATCAGTTCATCTCCCTCTACCTATTGATAGTCAAGTCGAAATCATCTCCCTCCTCTACCCCAAGTTACCATTGTTGACCAACAAAGCTTAACTTAGCTAAATCTGGACCCAACCTCTTGCATGTTTAATTAGGAAGCTGCTAGGAGTGTTGCATGGGGAGTCAAGGTAGAATATCAGTAGCTCATAGTGTTGTGTTCGAGTTTTAGTTGCTGTCCAAGCATTCCGTGTAGCTGAATCAGTCCGGGGAGCGAATTCGAGGACCGTTCGTAGTGTTCGTCGCCGTGTCAACCGAGGGATTCGTGATTGTGTGATTTTCATCACATTAGGTGAGTTCTATACTCACTAGGGATTTAAAATCATGTGTCATGTATTCTGAAACGAATCACGTGTTTTTACGAAAATCTGGTGTGTAACCGCTTTATGAAAGTATCGCATTTGAATCATGAAATTGATTGAATTGTTGGACTGAAAATTGTGAAATTGCATGTCATGATTGTGGATTGATTGATTGCTATATGGCTGAATTGTGTCTGGAAATATATGTATGAAACCTGTTTGAAGGTTGGATGTCGATCGGGTTACGGATTAGAAACGATCGGAAAGCTGTAATACCCCAATTTTGTCCGCCCAAGTCAAAAAACATTTTTCAGAAAAATAGAAGCAATAAGGTAATTCATAATGTGTGGAAAACAGTGGATTGGTGCATTTATGTGTGTTCGTCCCCTATTTCGCACTTTTATTTGAATTACGCGCGCGCGCCAGTAGTAACTGCGTGAGCCCTGTGCCCCCGTCATTTGGCACGTGTCTGTATTTTCATTAAAAAAGGCCATTTATTGATCATTATTAATTTTTGGCACCCAAAAACATTTTTCTTAATTTTTAGGAATTTTAGAAAATAAATAGTGCATATTTTTGCATTCTTGGGCATTTAAATAAAGGCAAATTAATTATTTTTGGACCAAGACCAGGTCAAGGACGTGGCATACATGTTACTCTACCAAGGGTAATTTTTGTATAATTTTTGGAAAGAAAATCCTAGTCCAAAATAATTAAAAATGCATTTTCCCCATTTTTAGTGCATAAAAAAAACCAAAAAAAGACCATTAAATATTCCCCAATTACCAAATGACAATTTTTATTGTCTAGAATAATTAGAGGGAATATTTTATGGTGCTCAAATATATATGACACATTTTTAATAGATGCATTTTCACTCCATGCCCAAAAATTCAAAATTCAAAATTCAAAAAGAAGGAAGTGTCATCAATAAGACAAAAGACCAAAAACAAGTTTTTTTTTCTCCTCTCCCTTGCTTCATACGAATTCTCTCTCTCTCTCTCTCCCTCTCACAAAATTCTTACACACTCTTCTATTGTACTATTATTCCTTATCTTGAAGGAATATGCCTTGTACCATCCTTAAACCTTCTCATTTGGTGCATATCACCAATTCTCACTCACTCTCATGAAGATTCATGCCCTCTTTGGTAAATAACCCCACCCTCTCACACTCACCTCTTCACAAAAAATACAAAATTATACCCTTAACCCTATTTTTACCCCACAACACATATGAGCCTCCATTCCCAAAATAGGTTTTTCTTTTCACACAAATTCTCTTTCTTTCTCTCCTTATGCGCATAGTCACTCTCCCTCACTCTCATTTTGTGTTTTCTCACTACCCATAATCCAAGTGATTTCTAATCCTAGCCCTTCATTCAAATTTAAAACCCAATCCTAGAGCACCTAATAAAAACAATGACCCAATTACCCCTAAACCTAAAATAACTCTATAAATACCTTCTCATTTCCACACATCACAATCTTTTGCCTCTCATTTTCACCCTAGCACACCAAAAACCTCCCCCTTCACTCTCCAAAACCGTGGCCATCACACCCTCCTCCTTCATCCATTTTTGATTTTTTCTTCACCCAAACACCACCATCTCACTTCATTCTCATCCCTCTTTCACATATCTTCTCCATTTTCCATTCAAGTTCAAACATCATCATCAAGGAAGATTTTCATCAACTTTTGTGGGTTGGAATTGAAGTTCCTTTGAGGCTCTTGTTGATTTGTGTTCTATTTTCTTCATCTCATTGCATTTCCTAGCTTGGATTTGAGGTAAAAACCCTAAAACTTTGCATCATCTTTAAATTTCTTGCATAGACTCTCTTCTCCTCATCTCAACTTCTTCATATCTTGTTGTTGTTGCTTGAGGAGCCATCTCAAACACTTTGACAAGCACATTTGGGAGGCTTGGGTGTTTGAGGTGGCTCCTTGGCTTTGAAGGAGTCGCTCTTGTCTTTTCTCACACTTCCTTGCATATTCACTCTTGTTTGCATAGTTTTCACAAAATAAGAAACCTATTTCATGCTTGATTGACATTCGGCCATGAGCTCATTTTTAGAGTTCTTGTGTGTTCTTGTTTATTTCATGATTTGGGGATGAATAATGGTTGATTTAGGGTATGTATGTTCCTAGGTTTTAACATCAAGAATTAGGGTTCATACTCCTCTTTTGCAATCTTTGATTTAGTGTGAATAAAAGCATGAGTTAATTGAGGTTTTACCTTAGGAATACACATGATAGATTAGGTTTTACCTTGTTTTGTCCTATGTGTTAGTTGTCAAGATTTGCATGAAATAAGTTGATGATTCAATGCACAATTGCATTCGGCCATGACTAGGGTTTTTGCCCTTTTGATTGCTTGAAAATTGTCATTTTGATTGTGTTTGAGTAAATGCAAGTTGTGCAATTGTATTTGTTCACTTTTTACCATTTTACTTTACTACTTCGTTAACTTTTTACCAAAACCCAAAAACATTTTTACCACTTTGGTTTTTACCATTTCACTTAGTTTTTACCAAAACATTTTCATTTCATCTCATAAAACATTTTTACCTTCATTCAAAACATCTTACCACTTGCATCTTTGCATAAAAACCCCAAAACATTTTCTCACTTGCATTTCAAACTTTTTCAACTTTATAAAATAAACCCCAAAATACTTTTACCACTTTCAAGACCAAAAACATTTCATCTCATTTCCAAACCACCAAAACCCAAAAACATTTTACCACTTTCTTACCCAAACCTTTTACCAAAACATTTTCACCCTCATGCATACTTCATGCATCCTCTTACTTATTCTTCCATATTCATTTCTAACTTACATATTCACATGTCCATGCATACTCAAATGTTCATACCTTACACAATAATTATGCTCATGCATTCATAGTCTTGTATGCTCAATCTTTCATTCCTGCATAGTCTTATATGCTTATTCATTCATACATTCATTCTTGTATGCTCATGCATTCACATGCTTGCCTAATCATGCCTCATTGCTCACATGTTCATTCACCTAACCTAGAATACTCTATGCCTATGATCAATTGTATTCCTTTGTTCTTGATGCCATTTGAATGTCTTGACTTAATTGTGCACAAACCCTTCTACACAATCATGTGCCCTTATAAGACTACCAATATGTGTAGCATAGAGGCATATGTGCCCCTCTTGAGATTGCTTCCAATTTGTGTAGCAATTCCCCTTCACACACAAACACAATTGTGTTGAGAATTTTGTCTTGCATCTTTGACAATTGAATTCTTTGATTATATTGGCATGTTTAATCTTAGTTAGTGATCTACATGTTTATGATTGTTTGATTGTTGAGTATGTTTGATCTACATGTTTAATCTTATATTGGCATGTTTAATCTTAGTTAGTAATCTTAGTTGTGGGAGTTCTCTCCCTCACGTTTCGCTCTCTCTTTCTCAAGCTCCTCTCTTCTCTTTTTCTGTTTCAGCTCTAATGAATGTGGTGTGTGTGCGTGTTAGTGGTGTTTTGTGAGTGTTTGTGTTTTGGTGAGCTGAGGGTAAGTGAGCTAGGGAATAGACCAATATGCCCTTAAGTGATTCAACATATTACAATCTCACTTAGTTCATTCCTAATCACCCTCTAGTTCAATAAGTCATAATATTAATATAATTAAACAAACAACAATGAATTTATTTAGCAATTAGACACATAATTACTTTATTTAACCATGCTAACTAAATAATTATGACATCTTACTAATTTTAATTAACAAAATTAGTCAAGGTGGGGATGTTACAGATGGCAGATAAACTAGTTGATAGCGGATAAGCTAGCTGATGGCGAATAAAGTGTTTGGCCAAATTAGCGATTGAAGTAGCTGATAAATGTAAAATGACATAAAAGTACATGTTTAATTAATGGTTACATTCACTTAATCAATATAAAATATGTTAAAATATATATAAATTATTTTTGTATAAATTCATTATAATTAAACTAACTATTAAGATATTTATAGATTAAAATTTTTAAATTTATGATTTAATAGTCTAATTAATATTTATTTTCTTACTTAAAATTCATGATATTCTAATTTATTTATTTATAACTTGAAAGTCTAATTTATTTATTTACTTGATAACTAAACTAATTTATTTATTTATTTATTATTATTATTATCAACTAATTATTTATTTTAATAATTTAGTTTTATTGTTTTAAATTTATATTCTATGTGTGTGCAAAAAAAAGGCTAACTACAAGCATAGTATAACTTATAACTTATTATGTAGTGCAATACCATGATAATGATAATAAACTCGTAAAAACATAGTAGTATAATTAAAATAAAAACATTGTCGTAGCATAAAAACGAAAGTTAAGATAGTGAAGTGAAGAGACCGTTGATATTCGAAATTAGAGTTATACTTTTTTTAATTTTACTTTATTGAAGACTAGGGACATAGAAGGAATATTAAAAAAATAATAAAGGTAAAAAAGACTAAAAAGATGAGACGCTATAAGCTCAAACACTACTTGAAGCAGAGTTTCAAAAAATGCTATAAGCTACCCCAAAACGCTATAAGCTACTGCTTGTCAAACAGGTCTAATTTTTTCATCTGCTATCCGCTAGTTAAATCCGCTATAAGCTAGCGGATCTGACTTGCCAAATAGAGCCATAACCAACACCGTTGACCCATTGGCTTAATCTACTCTGGGACACAGGGGGTGACCCGGTGCTTCCGGGTTCGATTTTCGCATAACCAACATCGTTGGCCCAGTGACTTAATCTATTCTGAGACACAACGGGTCGACCCAGTGCTCTCGGGTTCGATTTCCGCGGTGGACTAACATTGATAGGGTTGGGACACTCCGTGAATAACCAGTAATAATCCGAACCAAAAAATATTATGAGTGATTCACATGGGAATTAAGAATGTAATGACATCCGGACAAAAAAAAAGAATGTAATGACCTCAAAATTTGCTTGATTAGAGTTCATATGAATTTTTTGTTTTTTTTATTAGTCTAGGAGTCTTTGACCCCCTCCGGTATCCAGGGAAGAGGGGCCCTGAATAATCCGGAGTTCGGTCGGGAGGTAAGTAAAGCCAAATTCCAATTTGTTCCATCGCCGGGGTATTTAATTTTTTTTCCTATACAAAATTAACAAAATTACCAAATTAACACACTTTTGACATTATTTTGTTTTCGATAAGCAATGATTCATTGAAATGAGCATTAGGTATGCTCCAAACCACCAAAACACCAAATTATCAGAAATTGTTGAGGCAAATAAAAGTATTGTTCCCCCACAATGGCGGTAACAAAGCAGAGTCTCTACCCACCCCACAAATAAACCAACACCAAGATAAAAATTTAATACGAGCCACTATAGATTCAATCTTCGCCTCCTCTCCTTTGAAACAAACTCCATTCCGGCCTAACCAAATACACCAACACGTTGTCAGCCATAACAAGTATCTATCCTTCTTAGCTTTCTTCCTTGAAAATAAGTCACCAAAGTGCAAAAAATGTTAATGTAGGGTAATAGAGTTAGGTAATTGAATATCTAGCCATCGTTCCATTTCCCGCCACATCTGCCTAGCAAAATCACAATCAAGAAACAAATGTTGAAGGTCCTCTCTATGATCGTTACATAACGCACACACAGCCCCGTCTTCGGAGTGAATGATATGCCGTCTCCACAACAACTCGCAAACCGGAAGAGTATTAGTAATCAATCTCCAACCGAAAATCAAAACTTTAGACGGAACAGAGGTATGCCAAAGAGCCTTACACGATGAATGAACATTGTCGTTGTCGTCGCGACTGACTGAACATTGTCGTTGTCGTCGTGAATGAACATTGTTAATATAACGTTATGATGTTTGTGTTTCAATCTTTGTGCTTTAATGCTTTCAAACTCGTTTCGGGATTGGTCAACTGAAATGGGTACATTCGTAGGTACAGACATGGTCTACGATTCTAACTCAAAGATTGATATGAATGAAAGGTTGTTTAAAGACATTTAACCAACTTGTGCTTAACTCTAGACATAGGGGAGCAATAGTTCATAAGGTGAATACTGTGGGTTCTTCATTATACAGGGGTGGACTTATTTAGAACCTAGACATAGGAGTCTTGTAACAAAACCCTGGCGTCAGTGACCGAAAGGCACAAAATCATATGCTACAGCACTTAGCGCTATAGCGTCTAATGTTATAGCGCCTTACTTTTGGGGATTTATATAACAAAGAGCAGTCCAACTTATTTTATAACTTCTTGAACTTTCTTACTGTTTAGCAATATCTTTCTTATTTTCATGTTCAAAAACTTGTTATTTTTATTTTGTCCATTTCACTAAGTTGTTAACTACTTAAACTCTTAAATTAATATCAATCCTTGTAGGTACGATCCTTACTTTATCATTATATTACTTGTTGCGATTGTGTACACTTGCACAACTACTTTTCGCACAACAGGCACCAATAACCATCTCCAACAGTCAGATTTATCTCTACTAGGACTCACCTCCCTGAGAATATCCAGGA
This sequence comes from Astragalus membranaceus, assembly GCA_039519185.1. Taxonomy (NCBI): domain Eukaryota; kingdom Viridiplantae; phylum Streptophyta; class Magnoliopsida; order Fabales; family Fabaceae; genus Astragalus; species Astragalus membranaceus. Next base: position 153,765,368 of record CM076847.1, read on the forward strand.
ACACCGATTCGTCTTCGCTAGCGAGTTGCGAACCAAGGGCCAAAGCTGACAGATTCCATCGCCAAGAGTTCTGGATCCACAAGCCCAAATCAGCAAGGAGCGCATACTTGTTACTACAACCTGCAAAAATATTAGCAAATTCCAGTTTCAAAGGGCGCTGTCCGATCCAATGATGATGCCAAAACTTTCAAAAATTATGCAATGAAGTAACTGAACAAATCAGGAGTGAATATTATATAGTCACTGCTTCCATAATCTGAAAGGACTTAAACTTCAAAATGAATTTAACAAGATAACAATCATAAATTGAAAGCAACTTGTCACATATACATGCATTAGAGCTCCACACATGCACAACAATACTTGCCACATTTTGATTTGCATGCAAAATTCTCCTATGTTAAAACCAGCACAACAATACTTGACATTGAGGTCATTTGGTGCACCAGCTGTTATTCTTTCTTTGGCAATTCAAGGAATTTTTAGGGGAATCAAAGATACAAGAACTCCTTTATATGCTACAAGTACATCATTCTTCCCTTTAAATTGAACCAGTATTTCTACCTAGGTTATTATGATGACACTATATCAGTGTAATATGGTATTTAATAGTAGATAAACCCAAATAAATCGTCGAAACAGGTCCAAATTAGTATTTTGCACACTATGCTTATTATTTTATATGTATCCATTCAAGCTTTTTGAAGTAGATTTACATACAGTTTAGTGAACTAGTAGAAATAAATCAGATTTTACATGTAAATATGAAATGAAATACAGAACAATACAGAACAATAAGAATTACAAAACAATACAGAACAATACAGAACAACTTTCAAATCAGTCCAGAATTACAACTTTCAAATCAGTCCAGAATTACAAAACAATACAAAACAATACAGAACAATAAGAATTACAACAGTACAGAAAAGCGAATAAGAACAATAGTACAAAACTATATAAAAACCCTAACCTGTTGTTGAGATGATGAAGAGAAATGTAAGGTGGTTGAGATGATGAAGATACCAACCCTAACCTGTTGCAACAAGAAAAAGCGAAGTGGAAGGTAAGTGGAAATCGATTGTACAGAGAAGATGAGTACAAAGAGGAATCGTACGAGAAAGATGAATACAGAGACAGTTATGGTACCTGAAGAAAGATGAGTACAGAGACCCTAACTAAGGAAGCGCTTCTCTCAGTTGCAATCGTAAGAGATTTTACAGTGCTTCTCTGTTAGCGATTTCCATAATCGATTGTACCTGAGAAAGATGAGGAAAACTGAAACAGTGCTTCTCTGGTAACCGAAGAAAGATAGCAACTGAGGAATGGAAAATCGAAACCCTAACTGTTTGAGAGAGTGTGGCTTGTAACTGAGAGAGTGTGGCGCGGGGAATGAAAAGAGAATAGCGCGCGACTCTATCGTTTTCCCTAAAAATTAGAACCGCCGCAACACAAGTTGGAACCGCCGCCGGTGTTCCTGTATGGAGGCGGTTAAATGCAACCGCCGCGAGCGTTGAAATGAGCGACGGCTGTTGCGGGTAACCGCCGCGACAGAAGCGCCGCTGAAGCTTTGTTTTGGGTAGTGACTATAGTGGCAAGGTTTTAGTGTTAACCTCTCGTTTGTGAAGGTTAACAATCAGATTGTAATTATGATTCTGTTTGACAGGTCAAACGTGAATACGAATAAGAAAGTGAGGTGACTGCTGACTGTTTTTCATGTTGTGGATATCCATCAAAAGATTAATTGATGGATCTGCTTGCAAGTGACTGAAATTTTCGAAGTGAAGATTGGCGTGCGGCATGGTAGTTTTAAAAATCATTTTGTGAAAAACCGCATGCTAATGTTAATTTTGGGAACGAGTCAAGAGGTTAATAAAAGACTGATTGAGGAAAATCATAGGAGGCGTACTTAGGTTGAGGGGAAACTCTCAACGCTATTGGCCAATTCAGAAAGGAATTGGGTGCGTCGTAGATAATTATATGGTGAGGAAAGTCAGCGTAGGCGTACTTAGGTTGAGAGGAAACTCTCAATGCTATTGGCCAATTCGGAAAGGAATTGGTTGCGTCGTTGGTAAAAATATTGAGGAAAGTTACAATAGAGGAAAAGGAACTCTGAGTTCAGTTCAATAGTTGTTTTGAAAACAACTTTGAGGTGATTTTGATTGTTTTCAAATTTATTTGATGTCCTCACGGCTTATTTCTACGTTTAAGGTAAAAGTTTTTAGTAAAACCCCATTCCATTTTTTTGAAAAGTTTTACCTCGAAATCTTGGAAGCGAGTCAAGAAATTTCACGGATGACTTTTCCGTCACAATGTTCAATGTTTATAAGAAGTGTTATGAATTTTAAAGGATTTGTTAGAAATGTGTTTACACCCTTCAAGAAAATTATTTTCAACTGGTATTTCTATGAAGTGTTTCGTATTAAGTGTTTTGATTAAAATTAATCAAAGTTGGGGTGTAAACGAAACAAAGTGACTACACATTCAAAGTTTTAAAGATTGTTTAGGTTTGGTACCAAAGGGGAAAATGGGTTTCAAGAAAATAAAACTATTTTTCAGTAGTTAAGGTCATTCCGAGAACGTCTATTCTCGGTTAGCTAATGCGTATGTTTAAACAATTTTTGAGGACAAAAATTTATAAGTTAGGGTGATTGTAACATCCCTAGTACGGTTAATTTCGATTTTATGAAATTAACTAGCGATTTATTATTTAATTAAACGATAAGTCGAGTCACGATATATTTTTGTGGCTAAAGAGATATTTAATTACTCAATTATATAATTCACATACATTAGGTATTTAATTGTATGAGTTATTGTGTGTTGAGTGAATAATAGATAAAAAGGGGGTATGGTTGATGAATTAGAACTAATTGAGGGTAAAACTGTCTTTTCAATCAATTGAGATATTTGTTTTATTAAAATGAATAAAAAGAAAAGAAAGGGATTAAAAGAGAGAGGGAGAACCGAATGAGGGAAGAAGGAAAAGAAAAGAAAAATGGTGGAGAAAGAGAAGAAGGGGGCAAAGGTGAGAAGAGGAGAGAAAGAGAGTATGTCTCATGGAAATTGTTCCTTCTTTCTACCATCCCATTCCTTACCTCCTTTCCTTCAAAATGATACCAAGATCATAAACAACAAACCACTCTCTCTCAAATCACCATTTTCGAAATTAATAGAGAAAGTGAGGGATGTTGAGTTCTCTCTTCAATTTCTTGTCATGGAGGTTAGGAAAGTTCAAATATCAGTTCAAATATAAGCTAGCTGATGGCGAATAAAGTGTTTGGCCAAATTAGCGGTTGAAATAGCTAGTAAATATAAAATGACATAAAAGTACATGTTTAATTAATGGTTACATTCACTTAATCAATATAAAATATGTTAAAATATATATAAATTATTTTTGTATAAATTCATTATAATTAAACTAACTATTAAGATATTTATAGATTAAAATTTTTAAATTTATATTTTAATAGTCTAATTAATATTTATTTTCTTACTTAAAATTCATGATATTATAATTTATTTATTTATTACTTGAAAGTCTAATTTATTTATTTACTTGATAACTAAACTAATTTATTTATTATTATATTATTATCAACTAATTATTTATTTTAATAATGTAGTTTTATTGTTTTAAATTTATATTTTATGTGTGTGCAAAAAAAAAGGCTAATTACAAGCATAGTATAACTTATAACTTATTATGTAGTGCAATACCATGATAATGATAATAAACTCGTAAAAACATAGTAGTATAATTAAAATAAAAATATTGCTGTAGCATAAAAACGAAAGTTAAGATACTGAAGTGAAGAGACCGTTGATATTCGAAATTAGAGTTATACTTTTTTTAATTTTACTTTATTGAAGACTAGGGACATAGAAGGAATATTAAAAAAATAATAAAGGTAAAAAAACTAAAGATGAGACGCTATAAGCTCAAACGCTACTTGAATTAGGGTTTCAAAAAATGCTATAAGCTACCCCAAAACGCTATAAGCTACTGCTTGTCAAACAGGTCTAATTTTTTTCATCTGCTATCCGCTAGTTAAATCCGCTATAAGCTAGCGGATCTGACTTGCCAAGGGGGGTCCAGTGACTTAATTTATTCTGAGACACAACAGGTCGACCCGGTGCTCTCGGGTTCGATTTCCGCGGTGGACTAATGTTGATAGGATTGGGATACTCCGTGGATAACCAGTAATAATCTGAACCAAAAAATATTATGAGTGATTCACATGGGAATTAAGAATGTAATGACATCCGGACAAAAAAAATGTAATGACATCAAAATTTGCTTGATTAGAATTCATATTAATTTTTTTGTTTTTTGTTTTTTGTTTTTTCAGTCTAGGGGTCTTTGACCCCCTCCGGTATTCGGGGGAGAGGGCCGCTGAATAATCCGGAGTTCGGCCGGGAGGTAAGTAAAGCCAAACTCCAATTTGTTCCATCACCGGGGTATTTAATTTTTTTTCCTATACAAAATTACCAAATTAACTCACTTTTGATATTATTTGTTTTCAATAAGCAATGATTCATTGAAATGAGCATTAGGTATGCTCCGAACAACCAAAACACCAAATTATCAGAAATTGTTGAGGCAAATAAAAGTATTGTTCCACCACAATGGCGGTAACAAACCAGAGTCTCTACCCACCCCACAAAAAAACCAACACCAAGATAAAAATTTAATATGAGCCACTATAGATTCAATCTTCGCCTCCTCTCCTTTGAAACAAACTCCATTCCGGCCTAACCAAATACACCAACACGTTGTCAGCCATAACAAGTATCTAACCTTCTTTGCTTTCTTCCCTGAAAATAACTCACCAAAGTGCAAAAAATGTTAATGTAGAGTAATAGAGTTAGGTAATTGAATATCTAGCCATCGTTCCATTTCCTGCCACATCTGCCTAGAAAAATCACAATCAAGAAGCAAATGTTGAAGGTCCTCTCTATGATCGTTACACAACGCACACACAGCCCCGTCTTCGGAGTGAATGATATGCCGTCTCCACAACAACTCGCGAACCGGAAGAGCATTAGTCATCAATCTCCAACCGAAAATCAAAACTTTAGACGGAACTGAGGTATGCCAAAGAGCCTTACACGATGAATGAACATTGTCGTGTCGTCGCGACTGACTGAAACGATGATGAGGCTCCAATAACCATCTCCAACAATCAGATTTATCTCTACTAGGACTCACCTCCCTGAGAATATCCAGGAACACCGATTCGTCTTCGCTAGCGAGTTGCGAACCAAGGGCCAAAGCTGACAGATTCCATCGCCAAGAGTTCTGGATCCACACGCCCAAATCAGCAAGGAGCGCATCCTTGTTACTACAAACCTGCAAAAATATTAGCAAACTCCATTTTCAAAGGGCGTTGTCCGATCCAATGATGATGCCAAAATTTTACACCACTTCCATCTCCCAACCCCCTTCTAAGGTTCACCGCAAACCAACCATCTGAAATCCTCACATCACCCACGCCCCAAAGATCACGCCACCACAAAGAAGAATTCGACCAACTACTCAAAATTCTACTACCATCAAAGAATATAGAACCCAAATCGCCATAACGATGGGAAAGAATCTCCCTCCAAGGGGCATCTTCATCCGCTAAAATACGCCACTTCCACTTGGCCAAAAGAGCGGTGTTAAATAATTCAATATCTTTAATACCAAGACCACCATCCTCCTTAGGCTTATAAACCTTGTTCCACGCCACCCAATACACACCTCTAGCGTCTTCTTTAAAACCCCACAAAAAATCTCTTTGAATTTGGATCAATTGCTTTATCACTACCTTGGGCGCCTTATAAAAGGAAAGATAATAAAGAGGAGTACTATTAAGAACAAAGTTTATGAGAGTTACCCTACCCCCATGGAGAGATGACCTTCTTACCACAATGATAGTCTTTTGCGAAGCTTAGCAATCATCGGCTTCCAAGTTGAACTCCTTATTGGATTTGCCCCCACGGGAATACTTTGGACATTATTTATTATATAGTGTTGAAAGACTACAAAAAAGAATCCCCAGATGATAGGGGGCCCGAGAACTGAACGATGTTAGCGCAAGGGGCTGAAATGAAAAGGCAGGTAGCATTCGATAAGCAGGCAGGTTTGGGATAGCACCAGGTACTAGGTCGATGGCATGCGGAATACTTCTCATCGGTGGTAAACCATGGGAAGAGCACCACCAACCAGCTCCTTCCAATCTTTGAATAGTATCTGAATGAAGAAGAATGTCGAGAGAATAGTTCAATGCCAGCGAATAGCGTAGGAAGTAACCAAGTTTGAATGGTGGAAAGCCAGCAAGGGAAAAAGCATTAGTTTCAGCGAAGCTATTCTTGACCCCTTATAAGCGTAAGAGAAAAGTACTTTCAGGCAAGGTCGGCTAGCGCATCTAGTACTTTCTGAATATTGTGACTCTTCCATGCTGTGTCTCAGGACCTTTTTCAATACGGTCCGGATTGCTAGCTTCCGTTCATAGTTTTGCTACAGATGATACACGAGGAATCTTTTTATGGCGGTTCTTCCTTCTAATGACCGGCATATCTATGATTCTTTTCTCCCAGATGAAGCAGCAGGCATCGGTCCGTAGAACTTATAAAAAAGAGATGGTTGTTGTAACATCCCTAATTTTTAAAGACTCGTACTATGATGCCTAAGATCGAGTAATTATTTGTGGGAATAATTGGTCGTGTCTCGGGGATTAATAGTCGAGGAAAAGTCCAAAGAAATCCTACTCTACACTTGATTGTGGCTTAGTCATAATTTAAATGAACAATTCAGCTGAAGGGTAAAATCATCATTTCGCCTCTTATTGATGATGTGTCATTGATGAATATTAAACTGGGTCCCATTCATGGTAGGATCATGAGAATGATAATTAAATTCCTAAGTCAAATGAATTGAGGAGTGCTTGATGGATTAAAATGGATCATGTGAGGATTAGAAAACTAAAGGGGGGGCATTTTAGTCTTTTCCCACTCCTTTAAATAATTTATTTAGCTCCATTCCTATTAACCACATCACACTCCCCAAAATCAATATATTCTGAAATTGGCAAGAAATAGAAGAAGTAGAGGATAAGGGAGTGTTTAAATGAGAAATTGAATAGTAAGGGGTACAATGGTCATTTCCTCTTAACACACCTTCAACTCTCAAACATTTTAATAACCCAAAATTTTACCTTGCATTCTGAATACCTGAAAGAGAGAAAATAAAAGAGTTCATAGTGATTGAGAGAGAGGGTGAGGCCGTGAAGGGGGAAGAAGAAAGGAAGGGGGGAGAACTCCAAGACTACTCCAAGCATGTAAGTGTTCTTTGGCTCATCTTATCCCATTTTCCATCCTCTTTCCAAAAATACAACTTTCAATATCTGATTCATCCTCTTCCTCTACTTGCCATTTCTGAACTTGGAGGCTCCACTTGTCCAACAATGAAGCTCTAAGCTTCCTTGAAGTTGCATGTTACCATAGAAGCGCCCTACTCAATTTAGAAGTCCACCTTCAGTATTTGAACCCATGTAATGGTCACCCTTCTGGTTTGGAGTTGGATTGGGCAGAGGAGGATCCATGGAGGAAATAGTTTCCGGTTTTGGAGCTAATTTCGTGGTTGGATGCATTGTGGAGTTGAGGATATAAATACACAAATTCTGCTCAAGAAAACAGTTTTGACCATGTATGGTAAATCATTTGTAACTCCCTCCATAGTTATCCGATGAATGTGATTTTTGTCCCTATGGAATCTAGACAAAATGTTCTTCAAAATGGGAACAAGAACCATCGGGTTCCATTTAGAAATGAAGAAGATATTGTATCCACAAGTTCCAGTTGTGAATCAGCCACTATCTAGGACCAGTCACCTTGTCTTGGTGATATCTCCCAAACTACTGGATGCATGCGTGTGAATCCTTGACCATCTGAAAGTAGACGAAGTTGCCTTCACAATGAGCACCGGTTTGGATAGTTTTGGTCACGGATTGACCAAGTTATGCCTGTTGCAAAACTGAATCCTGATGCTGGGAAATGGAACCGAAGCTGGAAATGTTGATTTGTCGGATTTGGGATTCGATTTGTCAAGTCGCGTGAGACGTCAATTCTATGCACCGGAGAGGAGGTCAGTAGCAAGAGGAGTGTTGGTTGTTGAGTTCAGTTATGGAGGCATTCAGAGCGTGTTCGTGATTACGGGGATTGTTCGAGTGGTTAACGGTTCGATTGTTCGAGCGAGGACGGGACTTCTCGGGGACTCGTCAAACCGGTGAGTTCTACTCACGGATAGGGATGTTTTTGTGTGTCCCAAAAATATGTTGGTTTGAGTCATAAGGCATTTATCCTGTTTTCGAAAGGTTTTGAACCGAAAACCGTTTTCGAGCAATATCGTGTTTTTTACGGTTTTTATTGAAATGTTGAACAATTTACGAAATTGTGATTTAAACGCTTTCACTGGAATATAGTCTAGAATGTGGTATATTAAATCTGTTTTCAGGTTGGATTACGATCGGAATTCGATTTGGGCGAGAAATGGAAAAGCGGAATTAGAATCGGATTGGAATCGGGAAACAGAATCGGACGCACGGGTCGTCGCCCCTGGGCACGAACCGTGCGCCCACTTTGCAGATGGGTATTTTAATTTAGTGCACCACGCATGGGTCGTGCGCCCCTGGGCATGGACCGTGCGTGAGGTTCTATTACAGGACTCCGATTTCTCATTTCGTCGCTCCTTTCGATCCCAAATCACTTCTAATCTTCTTCCCAACCAATTTTAAGGATATTGCCCTACTGAAAACCTTATTTTGAACTTGTTCAACTCATGATTTTGAAAAAGAGCCTTGAAAGCCTAATTGAATGAAAAACCGAAACCCTAGTATACGTGTGGGTACACCGACGGACGGATTGACTAAAAATATATAACTATATATGTCAATTGAATATGATTATAATGCCAGAGGTCTAAATTATGAATTCCTCTAAACGGATTATAGATCGATATGGATATTGTTTATCCAATTATTATGTGATTGATCCTTTGGTGATCGAAAAGATATAAATTATCTAACTCTCGAGATGTGATATGTATTGTCATATGTATCGCGTTGGGTGACGACCCGACAAGTAGCATACTAGGAAGGGAAGTCATGAGCCCTCACCCTAGGCCCTATATACGTCTTGGCGTGGTCAATTCGTTGGTTACCGGGATTAGCAGGCGTTGTGCAGCCGGTTTGTGCTAAGTTAGACACATGGTTACCGGGATTAGCAGATTGTTGTGCAGCCGAACCATGTTAAGTTCAGTTCACGATTCGCCGGGATTAGTGGTTGTTGCACAGTCGGCGTTTCGATTAATAAGTAAGTACACGATTCGCCGGGATTAGTGGTTGTTGCATAGTCGGCGTTTCGATAAATAAATTAAGAACACGATTTGCCGGGATTCGTGAGTTTGTTGCACAGTCGGCATTTCGATAAGTGACTTGACATTGCGTCTTGAAGTATGATTATAACGGTTTAAAAAATGTTGAACCGAGTGTCAGTGAGGGGGCACGGTAGGACTCACTGAGATAATGTTATCTCACCCAATCCATATTTGTTGTTTTTACAGAGAACAAGTTATAAGGACAGCAGGCGGCACAGTTAGTCATCAGGCTCGAGGAGAAGTTGGAGATGTAATCTTCCATCTATGTTTTGGATTCTTCTGATGTAGTCTCTGTATTCGGTCTTATGACTCGAACTTGTATCATGTTATATTTTTGTAGTTTCCACTGTTTCTTGTAAAGATGTATATCTGAACAGGAATTTTTATACTCTGATTTATACCAAATTGTATATTTAGGTATTTCTTTGTTAAAGAAATACCGGGGTGTTACAGTTGTGGTATAGCACACCTTTTTGAGTCCATTGAGAAATCGCTTCTCCCCATAGCAACTTCTCAACTGAATATTTTTTTTATATTGAGAAATCGCCTCCCCCATAACAACTTCTCAACTATGATTTTTTTAATTTTATTATAAAATACGAAATTTAATTATGTAAAATGAAAAATAATTTTAGAAAAATCTTTTTTTTATAAAACTAAAATATGTAATATATTTATTTTGGTAAAAAAAGTTAATTAAAATAATTTTTAATTTATTAGTTAATAATAATTAGTTTTAACTACTTAATTAAAATTAAGTCATTATTTAATGTAACGGAGATTAAAATTGGACACTTAAATTAAAATACATGATTACAATAGTTGTACAATTAAATTGACATGCAAAGATTTATACTTCTAGATGGTGCCTAGTCCCACATCGTGTTGGTCGGTGATTACGACCAACGACCTATAATAAGCAAATGATTCTGGCTACCAAGTAGGACACCAAACAAATTATTGAGAAACTCTGGGTCGGTCGAAGTCATAGATTGTCGCCGATAATTTTCATGGGGTGGCGTAAAATCTACTAATTGGTTGACCGCCTCAAAATCCTGGTGGTTGATACAAAATGAGAAGATTGTCCGGTAGGTTGGAATTCTTGGTGCGTTGGCGTGCAGGTAAAGGAGTCGTGGTTGGGGTGTGGCTCTTCGCTTTCCTCAAAAACTGGTCGAGCTGATGCGACAGATCGATTACGCCTCAGGCGTTCGGGTTCATTTGTTCATTTTAATTTAGTTCTCTCTCTCTAAATTCAACAATTAATTACGTCAATTAGCTAGTTCTGTAACAAATAACATATAAGTATTTGTCTAATTTATAGATTGAATTTTAATTTATTTTATATTAATTTTTTTACCAAAATAAATATATTCCATATTTTAATTTACAAATTCTTTGAATTATTTTTTCATTTTACATAATTAAAATTCGTATTTAAAAAAAAAAACTAGTTGAGAAGTTGATATGGGGGAGGCGATTTCTCAACATAAATTTTTTTAAAAAAATGCAGTTGAGAAGTTGCTATGGGGGGGGGGGGTGACTTTTCAATGGATCCAAAAAATAGTGCTAATTAATTGGTAAATAATTCTAAAAAAGTGCTAGTTTAGTATATAATTTTTTTTTGTGTTACGGTAGTTTTGGACACTTCTAAACGCCAATTTTACCAGGAGCAATCTGAGGTAATCCCAGTAACATATTGATAAAAGAACAAGAGAATTGGGGGAATAATAATGTTGACGAACACATATCCATTCAATTCAAAGTTTCATTGTTAATCATCAACGATGCATCAATATCTTAAGATCTATTGATTAGAATTTCTTTTAAAATCCATTAATTTGTTCCTACAGAGAAGAATAGGTACCACCAAAGATTACAACGATCTCAATCAGCTGCACTAAAAACAGTAAGTAGAGAGAGGAAAAGGAAGATGATGTCGAGATACAAGGTGACGGAAGCCCAAATGTATTCATCGTAGGAAAATCTCTTCTTGATCAGGTTGTCTGTGTCATATACAATGTAGCCACAAAATATAATTGTTGCCACACACCCATAGATCATCACAGACAACTTACCCACTTGAAAGAAAATTATCTGCACGCAGGAACACACTATAAGAATTCTCATCCAAAATAAGCATATGAAGCAAGAACAATAATTTACCTGAATCAGTCCAACGACCAATAGAACCAGAAGAGAACCGAACAAAAAGAGGTCAAGAAAGCTGAAATCTTGGCCTCTCCTTGCAGCCCAAAATGTGTAGAGAGTCAGAGCAATCACCACCACAGCAGTCAATATAACAGCTTCCAGATTAACTTTCTCTGCATCCAATGCCCAGTCTCATTAGAAAACAATAATAGTAATCACACACACAACACAAGTAGGCAATTGTCACTGATAAATACAATTTCAGCAAACCAATATCTGCACAATCCAAAAGAGTAAGGCAGGAAAGTCCCAACACTAGTGTGAAGAGTGGAAAAGAATAAGGATTTTGAATCGGTTGGCCATTTAGTGTGAACACAAAAATTCAAATTGGTTTTCAACTGTTTGTTTTATTTCCATTGCACAAAGGTAAGCACTACAAATTAATTAGCAAATCAACAAATCTCGTAGCACCATTAATTCTCAATGGAAGGAAAGGAACTAGACAGTTGACAGTATAAAATCTAAGTACTCTAGGTGATGGTGGCGCTATTCTTTACATGATAAACCTACAAACTGTTGGAAAAACTGTTTTACTTCTTGGTGATGATTTCTTGGAGAATGCTAGAGAGGAAGGGAGAGAAATTGACTGAGAGATAACAGAAAAACAGTTTTATTAACTTCACTATTTTATTTACAACTGTAACATCTATTTATACAACAACCATCAATTAACCACACCTTGGTTAATATACTAACAGATGGCTAAATCAAGTATATTGACTAATTTGAATTATATCACAATACACCACCTAATTCAAATTACTCAACATAAGCATTCCAATCTTGTTCTTCATTTCTTCAAGTCTGCTGGGCTTCACTGCCTTGGTCAGAATATCTGCAAGCTGTTCTTCAGTTCTGCAATGTTCCAGTGCTAAGCTGTTCTTGTTCACATGATCACGTATGAAGTGATACTTGACTTCTATGTGCTTGCTACGTCCATGAGCTATTGGATGTTTAGCCAAGTCAATGGCAGACTTATTGTCAACCCTCAGTTTCATTACTTCACTGCACTTAATCTTCAATTCCTTGAGCAACATACTTAACCAAAGAGCTTGGCTTGCACCAAATGCAGCTGAGATATATTCAGCTTCACAGCTGGATAATGCTACCACTTCTTGCTTCTTAGAACACCAAGATATGGGAGCATTACCTAGCATAAAAATGTAGCCTGAAGTACTCTTTCTATCATTGATGTCTCCACTCCAATCTGCATCGGTGTACCCTGTGACTTCAACCTCAGATTCTTCAGTTGCAGTAGGAAACAGTATGCCACATTCCAGTGTTCCTTTCACATATCTGAGAACTCTCTTTGCTGCCAGCAGGTGATCTTTGCAGGGTTTCTCCATAAATCTGCTCACTAGTCCAACACTGAAGGTGATGTCTGGTCTGGAGTTGCAGAGGTACCTCAGTGAGCCAATGAGCTGTCTGTATAAGGTGGAATCAACCAACTCTGTATCTGTACCAGCAGTCAGTTTAATGCCAGGTTCACAAGGAGTAGTAGCAGGGTTGCAGTCAAGCATATTAAATCTTTTTAATATGTCTGTTGCATATTTCTTTTGGTGAAGAAATATGCCCTTCTTAGATGTCACAAATTCCATGCCTAGGAAGTAACCAAGCCTGCCAATGTCAGACATCTCAAATTCTTCCATCATCTTCATTTTGAAGCCTTTGATCTCTTGCTCACTATCACCAGTAACTAGGAGATCATCCACATACAAGCACAGTATTATCACACCAGCTGTACTACTGTTTCTGAAGTAGACACCATGTTCTGTGGTGCATTTTGCAAACTGTAGCTTTTGTAGAAAACCATCAATCCTTCTATTCCAAGCTCGTGGAGCTTGTTTCAAGCCATATAAGGCTTTGTTCAGCTTCATCACCTTGTCTTCCATGCCCTTCTTGACAAAGCCAGGTGGTTGCTTAGTGTATACTTCTTCTTCCAAGGGACCATTAAGGAAAGCAGATTTCACATCTAGCTGACTTACTGTCCATTTCTTCATGCTAGCAATTGCAACTATCAGTCTCACAGTTTCAATTCTGGCTACAGGTGCATAAACTTCATTGAAATCAAGGCCAGGTTTCTGTAAAAAACCTTTAGCAACCAGCCTTGCCTTGTACTTGGCAATCTCACCAGATGGTTTAACCTTAGTCTTGAACACCCATTTCACTTCAATGGCTTTCTTATTTCTTGGCAAGCTGACCATCTCCCAGGTCTTGTTCTTCTCTATTGACTTCAGTTCTTCATTCATTGCATCCTTCCAGTGAGTATGAGCTAGTGCTTCTTCAAGAGAGACAGGTTCAGCTTCTGCTAAGAGCACTAGGTTCAGTAGCTCACCATCAACATTGATAGCAGTATCTGGAAACACTTCATAGTCCTGAAATCTAGCTGGCAATGTTGTCTGTCTCAGAGATCTTCTTAGGGGTGCTGCTGTGTTGTCTTCAACTATCTCCTGTGGCTCATTATTGTCCTGAACATCCTGCTCTTGTTCATGACTGTCATCAAGTTCAATTTCTATTGTATCAGCAGTTTCCCTTTCAATACTGTTGTTCCAGTCCCACTCCTTAGTTTCATCAACCACCACATCATTACTGATCACAGTTCTCTTGTTCAAGGGATCAAACAGTTTATATGCTCCAGTACTATGATATCCTGTTAATATCATTACTTGAGCTCTTGAATCTAGCTTTCTCCTGTTTTGCTCAGGTACATGCCTGTAGCACAGTGATCCAAAGACTCTAAAATGCTTCACAGCAGGCTTTACTCCACTCCATGCTTCTTCTGGTGTTGACTCCTCAAGCCTTTTTGTAGGACTTCTATTCAGAATGTGAGTTGCAGTAAACACTGCCTCTGCCCAGAATTCTTTTGGCAAGTGTTTCTCCTTCAGCATACATCTTACCATATTCAATACTGTCCTGTTTCTTCTCTCTGCAGTCCCATTGTGTTGAGGGGTGTAAGGTGCCATTACTTCATGAATTAGGCCTTCTTCCTTACAGTAATTCTCAAACTCAGTTGATGTATACTCCCCCCCTCCATCAGTTCTCAGTAATTTGATTGGATTTCCAGCTTGTTTTTCAACAAGTGCTTTGAATGATTTAAATGTTGTAAAGACTTCACTTTTCTTTTGCAACAAATAAACCCACATCCTTTTAGTAAAATCATCTATAAACGAAACAAAGTACAAATTACCTCCATGAGACTTGGCTTCAAATGGTCCACACACATCTGAATGGACAATTTCAAGCTTTGTTTTGGCTCTTGTTGGCACTGCAGTCTTGTAGGATTTTCTGGGTTGTTTACCTTCACAGCATTTGCCACATACTTCCTTAGGGACTTCAATTGCTGGCAGTCCAGACACCATGCTCTTCATCTGCAGCTTCCTCATGCTATTGAAGTTCAAGTGTCCTAATCTCTTGTGCCATTTCCACACACTTTCACTGACTTGGGCAGTTAGACATTTCTGCTCAAGTGAATTCACACCAAACTTGAAGGTTCTGTTCTTTGATACAGATACTTTCAAGACACATTTTCCATTTGTATCAGCAACTTTCATATGATCACCTTGCATATGCATTGAGAAGCCCTTCTCCATCAGCTGTCCCAAGCTTAGCAAGTTGCTCTCCATATTGGGAACATACAGTACATCAGTAATCACCACATTACTTCCATCTGATCTTCTTATGCTCACCTTGCCAATTCCTTTGGCCATTACAGATCTTCCATCTCCAAACTTGATGCTTCTTCTCACTGTTTCATCAAGTTCACAGAACCAGTCCCTATGCCCTGTCATGTGATTTGAGCAGCCAGTATCAAGATACCACCATTCTACACAGCCAGTTTCACTGTTAATGACAGCCATCAATGTCACATCTTCCTCATCATCAGAGTCTTGCGCAAATTGTGCTTCCTCATTTTTCTTTCTAGGCACCTTAGGATTGTTACATTCATCTGCATAGTGGCCATATTTTTGGCAATTGTAACACTGAATACTCTCCTTAGATTTCTTCTTTCCCTTTCCATTACCATCAGTTTCTTTCTTCTGATTATCACCTTTAGAATTGTTGCCTTCTTGCTTATTGTTTTTCCATCTTCCCTTTCCTTTCTTATTCCTCCAAGAATCACTTCCACCACCTTTCTTTTGTGATTGTGCAAACAAGACTTTCTCATTCTCCTTATCATCTTTCTGGTTACTGTCTCTGTTCTTTAATTTCAATTCATGTGCTTCTAAAGCACCTAGCAATTGTTCTAGTTTCAATGTATCTAGGTCTTTAGCTTGTTCTATTGCAGAAACAACTCCATCAAAATTTGGGGTTAATCCAGTGAGTACCTTCTCAACCTTCATGGATTCGGATACAATTTCGCCACAACTCCTCATTTGATTGGTCAGAACAACTAACCTGTTTACGAAATTGGCCACTGACTCATTGGATTCCATTTGCAAAAGCCCCAATTGACGCCTCATCGCCATCAATTTCACCTTCTTCGTTTGCCTATCTCCGGTGTATGTGGTGGCGAGCACGTCCCACGCTTCTTTCGCAGTCTCGTACTCGATGATCTTCTCAAGAATGTTCGCGTCCACACACTGATGAATCAAGTAAATCGCCTTGTCATCCTTCTTTACTTGTTCGCGATGCGCTGCTCTTACTGCTTCTGTGGCATTCGCCTCCAATGCCACGACGCCGGTGTTTATGATATCAAGAACACCTTGATATCTAAACACCACCTTCATCTGTGCCGTCCACCTCTCGTAATTGTTGCCGTCAAAGATTGGCAATTTCGCCGGAATCTGCTCGTTGTTTCTTAGCGCCGCCATCGTTCACCGCCGTATGCCTCCGTGGATCGTATAGCTCTGGTGCCAAATGTTGGAAAAACTGTTTTACTTCTTGGTGATGATTTCTTGGAGAATGCTAGAGAGGAAGGGAGAGAAATTGACTGAGAGATAACAGAAAAACAGTTTTATTAACTTCACTATTTTATTTACAACTGTAACATCTATTTATACAACAACCATCAATTAACCACACCTTGGTTAATATACTAACAGATGGCTAAATCAAGTATATTGACTAATTTGAATTATATCACAATACAAACTACCTGGGGTGTATTTTTATTAATCCATATTATGCCAGTTAGCAAAAAAAAACTGACAATTTATCTCGGGAACAGTGATTGTATCTATGTAAGTATCGCTCATTAAGATGACACGTAAAACCCTAAATTTATTCAAGTTTCGAGTTCAACCAATTAAACAACATAAACTTTAAATCATCACTTTTTTTTACAAAAAATAACGTATGAACATATTACTCAAGTCATCCAAACTTTTAAATCGAAAGACACGCGGTATGAAAAAAAACAAATACTTTTAATCTCCAATAAAAGAATGATCATAAGTGAAAAAAAAACAGAAATGAAATTGTTAGGGTCATACCGCTAGTCAAGGCGCAACTGACCACTCGAAAGACATTGGACGTTGAATGCGTGAAAATCCCTAACACGATGTAATTGACATGATACTTCTGGCCATAATAGTAAACATAATACAAGACTGCAGTTGTCATGCAAAATCAGCAACCGTTAGCGAAAAACCTAAGTCGAACAAATGAAATAGGACTCAAAATCAAAAAGGATAGAAGACTCACAGCTAAAAGGGGCAAAGATGAAACCGATGAATAGAGCAAAGTCGGTTGTGGTTGTGGGGAAGAAGTTGGGGTTATGACCAACGATGAAGATGTTGGCGCCGAAAGCAATGGTGGCGAGAAACTGGAGAGCGACTATGGAGTAGACTTTTTTGATGAAGGACCAGATGAGTTCAGGGCTCTCAAGTATCACCGGGAGGAGAGGCATCGCCCCGCTCTCCACATCCAACTTTGCGTCAGGCTCATTCAACATGTTTCTTTTTCCGGTGAAGTTTTTTTGACTGAGGAGGAAGTGAGGGAAATAAAAGGAGTGTGCGAGACAAAACGTTGAGAGCTTTTGGATTTTCTTTCTTTGCGTGATGTTAGATGAAATTGATTTTGTGGGATTCTTAATATATAATTAACGTGTGTGGTAAATTAGTACATTTTGATTTGAAATTAAAATTAATTGATTTTTAATTGTTTTTTTTTTGAAAGAAACTTTACGGACATAAATTCAATTGATATAGTTTTGATAACTTTTATTGCTAATTGATACAATTTTAATTGCTGATATAAATGGATATTTTACATCAATTTGTACCTAATTAGCAATGTGGTCTTTATTATTTTCCTCTTTTATTGATTGTATTAACACTAATTAAAGGTAGAAAAATTGACTCATTCACCTTGTCCATGATTGTAGCTTATTGCCCGTTTCATTTTTATTACATTTGATCTCTGGATTTTTTTTTGACAAATTGATCTCTTGATTATTTTTATTAATTTGTTGTTACTTAATTTATATTTATGGTTAAGTTAGAAAGCATCTCTATTGAGTTTTAGGTTTAGGCGTGTAGTATGTATGCCTTTTTATGCTCTTTTTTTCAGTCTTATTAAACCTAGATCGGTGATCGACCCGTTCAGGGTATCAGGTCAGTGGGTCACTGGTCGGACCGAACAGTCATTATTTGAACCGCATGACCAGTATAAATAAAATTTATACTAAAATAATATGAGAAGTGAAAAATAGAAGATATTATAAGTCAATATTGTCATATTTGAATTAATTTATTATTAAAATATATTTTAAAAATGAATCATAGTTCAAATTTAATAATATTTTAATTAATAAACATATAGAATAAATAAATCCGTTTTGGAAAAAGATAAATCCGTTTTGTGTAACACCCTAATACTTCTAACAAGTAGAAATACTAAAATGTACAACTTAGTATACATCAGAGATAGCTTCCAGTTCCAAATATTGAACACAAACTAAAACTTCGATGAACGACCATCAAACGGTTACCTCTATATCATAACTTAACATAAAATCACTTAAATACTTAAGTTAGGTGTCTTACAATTTCTAATGACCTAGTGTTCAATATCTAAAACCAAAAGTAGCGGAAACGATTTACAACTTGTGTAACATCCCCTATTTTTGCTACTTAATTATATTGGCGTAATATTATTTATTAGTGAATTATTTAGTTGATTGAAATTATTTAAATTGAAAATGACTTGTTGATTTAGTTATTATGTGAATTGTGTGCTTAATTATTATAAATTGCATCAAGATTAGATTAATTAGGACTGAAGGGAGTCTTTGGGTATGAAATGTTTAAGTGAGGGTTATTATTGTCTTTTTACACTACCCTTTAAACAACCCCTCTCAGCTGGACCAAGTGAGACACACACACACACACTTCATCTTTCATTTTTCTGAAAAAGAGAAGTTGAGAGGGGAGAGGGCGTGAGGGAGTGAGGAAGGGAAGAGGAGAGAGTTTCTCAAAAGATTCATGCATGTTCAATCCATTGCCATCATCTTGATCAGTTCATCTCCCTCTACCTATTGATAGTCAAGTCGAAATCATCTCCCTCCTCTACCCCAAGTTACCATTGTTGACCAACAAAGCTTAACTTAGCTAAATCTGGACCCAACCTCTTGCATGTTTAATTAGGAAGCTGCTAGGAGTGTTGCATGGGGAGTCAAGGTAGAATATCAGTAGCTCATAGTGTTGTGTTCGAGTTTTAGTTGCTGTCCAAGCATTCCGTGTAGCTGAATCAGTCCGGGGAGCGAATTCGAGGACCGTTCGTAGTGTTCGTCGCCGTGTCAACCGAGGGATTCGTGATTGTGTGATTTTCATCACATTAGGTGAGTTCTATACTCACTAGGGATTTAAAATCATGTGTCATGTATTCTGAAACGAATCACGTGTTTTTACGAAAATCTGGTGTGTAACCGCTTTATGAAAGTATCGCATTTGAATCATGAAATTGATTGAATTGTTGGACTGAAAATTGTGAAATTGCATGTCATGATTGTGGATTGATTGATTGCTATATGGCTGAATTGTGTCTGGAAATATATGTATGAAACCTGTTTGAAGGTTGGATGTCGATCGGGTTACGGATTAGAAACGATCGGAAAGCTGTAATACCCCAATTTTGTCCGCCCAAGTCAAAAAACATTTTTCAGAAAAATAGAAGCAATAAGGTAATTCATAATGTGTGGAAAACAGTGGATTGGTGCATTTATGTGTGTTCGTCCCCTATTTCGCACTTTTATTTGAATTACGCGCGCGCGCCAGTAGTAACTGCGTGAGCCCTGTGCCCCCGTCATTTGGCACGTGTCTGTATTTTCATTAAAAAAGGCCATTTATTGATCATTATTAATTTTTGGCACCCAAAAACATTTTTCTTAATTTTTAGGAATTTTAGAAAATAAATAGTGCATATTTTTGCATTCTTGGGCATTTAAATAAAGGCAAATTAATTATTTTTGGACCAAGACCAGGTCAAGGACGTGGCATACATGTTACTCTACCAAGGGTAATTTTTGTATAATTTTTGGAAAGAAAATCCTAGTCCAAAATAATTAAAAATGCATTTTCCCCATTTTTAGTGCATAAAAAAAACCAAAAAAAGACCATTAAATATTCCCCAATTACCAAATGACAATTTTTATTGTCTAGAATAATTAGAGGGAATATTTTATGGTGCTCAAATATATATGACACATTTTTAATAGATGCATTTTCACTCCATGCCCAAAAATTCAAAATTCAAAATTCAAAAAGAAGGAAGTGTCATCAATAAGACAAAAGACCAAAAACAAGTTTTTTTTTCTCCTCTCCCTTGCTTCATACGAATTCTCTCTCTCTCTCTCTCCCTCTCACAAAATTCTTACACACTCTTCTATTGTACTATTATTCCTTATCTTGAAGGAATATGCCTTGTACCATCCTTAAACCTTCTCATTTGGTGCATATCACCAATTCTCACTCACTCTCATGAAGATTCATGCCCTCTTTGGTAAATAACCCCACCCTCTCACACTCACCTCTTCACAAAAAATACAAAATTATACCCTTAACCCTATTTTTACCCCACAACACATATGAGCCTCCATTCCCAAAATAGGTTTTTCTTTTCACACAAATTCTCTTTCTTTCTCTCCTTATGCGCATAGTCACTCTCCCTCACTCTCATTTTGTGTTTTCTCACTACCCATAATCCAAGTGATTTCTAATCCTAGCCCTTCATTCAAATTTAAAACCCAATCCTAGAGCACCTAATAAAAACAATGACCCAATTACCCCTAAACCTAAAATAACTCTATAAATACCTTCTCATTTCCACACATCACAATCTTTTGCCTCTCATTTTCACCCTAGCACACCAAAAACCTCCCCCTTCACTCTCCAAAACCGTGGCCATCACACCCTCCTCCTTCATCCATTTTTGATTTTTTCTTCACCCAAACACCACCATCTCACTTCATTCTCATCCCTCTTTCACATATCTTCTCCATTTTCCATTCAAGTTCAAACATCATCATCAAGGAAGATTTTCATCAACTTTTGTGGGTTGGAATTGAAGTTCCTTTGAGGCTCTTGTTGATTTGTGTTCTATTTTCTTCATCTCATTGCATTTCCTAGCTTGGATTTGAGGTAAAAACCCTAAAACTTTGCATCATCTTTAAATTTCTTGCATAGACTCTCTTCTCCTCATCTCAACTTCTTCATATCTTGTTGTTGTTGCTTGAGGAGCCATCTCAAACACTTTGACAAGCACATTTGGGAGGCTTGGGTGTTTGAGGTGGCTCCTTGGCTTTGAAGGAGTCGCTCTTGTCTTTTCTCACACTTCCTTGCATATTCACTCTTGTTTGCATAGTTTTCACAAAATAAGAAACCTATTTCATGCTTGATTGACATTCGGCCATGAGCTCATTTTTAGAGTTCTTGTGTGTTCTTGTTTATTTCATGATTTGGGGATGAATAATGGTTGATTTAGGGTATGTATGTTCCTAGGTTTTAACATCAAGAATTAGGGTTCATACTCCTCTTTTGCAATCTTTGATTTAGTGTGAATAAAAGCATGAGTTAATTGAGGTTTTACCTTAGGAATACACATGATAGATTAGGTTTTACCTTGTTTTGTCCTATGTGTTAGTTGTCAAGATTTGCATGAAATAAGTTGATGATTCAATGCACAATTGCATTCGGCCATGACTAGGGTTTTTGCCCTTTTGATTGCTTGAAAATTGTCATTTTGATTGTGTTTGAGTAAATGCAAGTTGTGCAATTGTATTTGTTCACTTTTTACCATTTTACTTTACTACTTCGTTAACTTTTTACCAAAACCCAAAAACATTTTTACCACTTTGGTTTTTACCATTTCACTTAGTTTTTACCAAAACATTTTCATTTCATCTCATAAAACATTTTTACCTTCATTCAAAACATCTTACCACTTGCATCTTTGCATAAAAACCCCAAAACATTTTCTCACTTGCATTTCAAACTTTTTCAACTTTATAAAATAAACCCCAAAATACTTTTACCACTTTCAAGACCAAAAACATTTCATCTCATTTCCAAACCACCAAAACCCAAAAACATTTTACCACTTTCTTACCCAAACCTTTTACCAAAACATTTTCACCCTCATGCATACTTCATGCATCCTCTTACTTATTCTTCCATATTCATTTCTAACTTACATATTCACATGTCCATGCATACTCAAATGTTCATACCTTACACAATAATTATGCTCATGCATTCATAGTCTTGTATGCTCAATCTTTCATTCCTGCATAGTCTTATATGCTTATTCATTCATACATTCATTCTTGTATGCTCATGCATTCACATGCTTGCCTAATCATGCCTCATTGCTCACATGTTCATTCACCTAACCTAGAATACTCTATGCCTATGATCAATTGTATTCCTTTGTTCTTGATGCCATTTGAATGTCTTGACTTAATTGTGCACAAACCCTTCTACACAATCATGTGCCCTTATAAGACTACCAACATGTGTAGCATAGAGGCATATGTGCCCCTCTTGAGATTGCTTCCAATTTGTGTAGCAATTCCCCTTCACACACAAACACAATTGTGTTGAGAATTTTGTCTTGCATCTTTGACAATTGAATTCTTTGATTATATTGGCATGTTTAATCTTAGTTAGTGATCTACATGTTTATGATTGTTTGATTGTTGAGTATGTTTGAGCTTCATTCATTCATTTTGCATTTGGTTTTGGACATAGAATTCGATTGAAAATGATTTACCTATTTTCCAAAACTCTTTTCCAAACCAATTAATTTTCAAAGCATTTCCAATAAACAAAAATGAGCAAGTAGTGGAGGTCACCCATAACCTTTGTTAGTTTGATCTCTATGAACGCTCTTCAAATTCACATGAGTACTTAGCGAGGATTACCCATAACCATTGTTAGTTTAATCATTCGCTAATGCTCGTCCTACTTCGAAAACCTTTTCGAAAATATAATAAAAGCAAGTTGTTACTAATAGTCAATCAGAGCCTTTGTTCGTCTGACTAGAGGTAACAACTCTTTTTGAGTATTTAGCAGTGATTACCCATAGCCTTTGTTAGTTTAATCACTCGCTAATGCTCATCCTATTGCGAAAACTCACCAAAAGATAAAAAAAAACAAAAACCTTTCAGAAGAAGACACAGGAGAACTACGTAAGCTTTGAATTCTCCATCGCACCGGGAGATACGTAGGAGCGGGTCACGTCCCGTCAATCATAACAAATAAAAATCATTTTCACAATAAGTTTTCAAACAATTATTTTCAAAAGAACCTAGAACTACGTCGCCTTTGATTCTCCACCCGGAGATACGTAGGAGCAGGGCCACGCCCCTGTCAAGCGCAAAAATAAACAATTTCTAAAATTTAAAAATATACAAACACATCTCTTTCATTTCAAAAGTCAAAAAATCTTATTTTCAAAGTAGGGGATTAAGTCGGCCGTACGGCCGGGTTAGTCATCGTTTTAGGATAAGTGAACTGTGGTCCTTCAGAGCCCCAGCGCTCCTTCAGCCCTCAGCGGCCCTCCAGACCCCCAGTGGTCCTTCAACACAGATCACACAATCCTAAAACCCCTATATTAAAAAACACCAACCAACAAACGTTTCCTAAAGGAGAACTACGTAAGCTTTGAGTTCTCCATCGCACCGGGAGATACGTAGGAGCGGGTCGTAACCCCCGTCAAGCACTTTTTCTCTAAAAAACCCTTTTTTTCTCCTTTCTTTCACATAAATAAGATTTTTCACCAAGTCTCTTTCAATGCATTTTTTTCTAATGAGAAGTAGGGAGGCAAGATTAAAGTATTTTCAAATCAACACACTAAAACCACACTTTTAATTAAAGGTTCCCTCTCAGTAGAGAGGATGTGTGGGGTGCTTGTACCTTCCCCACGCATAACCGACCCCCGAACCCAAATCTTCAGTTTTCAAAGGCCAATCGCTTTCCAAAAAAGGTTTTCCTAATATTTTCCTAAATAAATATTGGTGGCGACTCCGTTGTTTTAAAGAAAGTTGTAAACGAGAACAGTTCTCTCCCAAGGACTTTTTCGGGCGCAACAAAAGCGAAACGGAACGAAAGAGGAAATTATTCTGAGTTCACAGGACGCACGGATCGTGCGCCCCTGGGCACGGATCGTGCGTCACCTTCTGGTTGACAATTTGAGAAAAGTAACAGGACGCACGGATCGTGCGCCCCTGGGCACGGATCGTGCGCCCCCTTCGGGTACCGTACTCCTAAATTCCGTTTCGTCGCTCCTTTCGGTTCCGAACCTCTTTCGATCTCCTTCTCAACCAACTGTGATGATGTGACCCTATTAATACCATTGTTTGATTGATTCTAACTCGCTCTTCAGGATATAACCCTAATTATGAGATTGTTATGCCTAAGCTAAGTTCATGTTATGAGACCGATTATTATGTTATGATTATGCTAAGTGTGATTGATGTATTATGTTTGGACTAGCTGGATAATCAGTGTAAGCTAAGTGAAGAACCTTAGTAAGCCATGTGAGATCACTTAATTATAAGAATAAGTTAGTAATTCGATCACCTAATGTTAATAATAAGATTATGTTCAGTTCAGTTTATTGTTATGTTATTGCTATGTTTAAGTTCATTGTTGAGTTCAGTTCAGGTATATCTTCATATATATCTTTAGTCGGGGTGACGACCCTATTCAGTTTAGTGTGCTAGGGGAGAGGCAGTCATGAGCCTTATGAACCTAGGCCCCGTTAGGGACCCAGCCGATTAGTGGGGACTGGTTCACCGGAAGCTTATTATGCCAAGTGACCGGTGACACGCTATAACTTTAGTTAGTGTTGTGTCTTGTAACCGGCTTGAGGGTTATGAGGACAATGTTTAGTCAGTTAGCCACATAGTCAATTTTGAGGACTATGATTTATGAGTTAAGTATAATGAATCAAGCATAATTGAACCGAGAGAATTAGTAAGGGGTCGCGATAGAACTCACTGAGACAAGTTGTCTCACCCAATCCATTGTTGTTGTTTTTCAGTTAAGCAGGGAAAGTTGAAGACCGCGAGGCACGGCTATGGAGACGCTTGAGGAGCGGCCGCTATCTTTATTTCATTATGTCTTGTATTTCAGTTTCCTTTGTATTTCTGTATTTCTATTCAGTATCTTAAGACTATTCGATTGTACGACTTATGTCTTTCAAGTTGTAAATCGCTTCCGCAGACTTTCAGTTTTTGAGTATTGAACACTAGTTGAGGGTGTAAGGACCGACTTTATTTATATTCTGTTCAGTTATGTAAGTACGTTTGATGAGTAATTCATCGAAGTTTAGTATGTGTTCAATATTTTGAAAGGAAAGTCACTCTGATGTATGCCAGTAGTGCATTTCGGTAGTTTCTACAAGTTAGAAATTATCGGGGTGTTACAACTTGTAACAAGTATAAGTCATACAATCGATAATACAAAGATAACAAAGGGAAACGACATAAGCACTTAAAACTAAAGCTTCAACATCTCCTCTAAGTCACACCGACTGGTCGTGCCTCTTTGCCTTCGCTTTTCCTTGTTCTCTGTAAAAACCACAACATATAAATGGTGAGATAAACATTATCTCAGTGAGTCCTATCGAGACCCCTTACTACTCTCAAGGCTCATTATGCATCATTTTAATCGTAGCCCGAATAAGTGACTATGTGAAACCTCTTCTAACATAGCATATAATTATGCTTCTATTGTCCGTAGTCCAATAAGATAACTACGTACAATCCTCTTCTTGCTTAGCATATCACCGTGAATGATTGTCTATATTCTCGGTGAACCCAATCCGCTTACCATAAACTGCGGCCAAACCTCAAGGGGCCTAGGTTCATAGGGCTCATGACTTCCCCTACCCTAGTACGCTAACCACAATAGGGTCGTCATCCATCCTTAATATATATAATTTATACATATATATCTAACCTCAACCTCAGTAGACATTTATTTCATTTAAACGATTACATAACCTTAACCTCATATCCTTTCGTGACATTACACTACAAAAAAATGCAGTATTAGCGACGGATTTTAGCGAGGGATACCAAATCCGTCGCTAAATCCAACTTAGCGATGGATTTAGCGACAGCCAAATCCGTCGCTACAAGACGCGCCATTTTTTTTTAAAATTCAAATCCGTCGCTAACAGGAAATTCCGTCGCTAACGTTGACGTGACTGTTCACAGACCTTGTAAATCGTAAGATTCCTAAATCCGTCGCTAATCCCCAAATCCGTCGCTATTATTCCGTCGCTAATGTTTGGGAATGCGTGAAATTTAAATCCGTCGCTAATATTCAAATCTGTCGCTAAATATCCCTCACTAATTTTAATTAAATTTTCCTATTCCGTAACACACTCTTCTCTCACCATTCACTCTCACCTCACTCACTCTCACCTCACTCACACTTCCCTCCGTCGCAGCACACCACCACCACGCCACCACCACCCATTCCCTTCCCTCCGTCGCAGCAAGTAACGCCACCATTCTCTCTTCTCTCACATTTCACTTTCTTTCCTCTTCTCCATTCTTCTCTCAAAACAGCGAACCACACCACAACCGTCCATGCCACCACCGTCCACGCTACCAAGGTTTGTTTGTTCTCACTCTTCTCTCTCTTTCTCTCTCTCTCTCTCTCTCTCTCTCTCTCTCTCTCTCTCTCTCTCTCTCTCCGAACCTTCTCTCTATTTCTCTATAATCGTTTATCTCTCTCATTCCTCACCATAGGCACAAATCTATTTCTTACCACCCACCGGAGTTCGCACAGTTACCGGACAGCCACCGCACCAGAGTTCGCATAGGCACAAAACGGTTAGTTTTTATTTATTTTTGTTTTTAGGAATGATTTTTGTTTAGTTGTTTTTAGTTGTGAAATGTGAGTTTTAAATGTGTATGTTATTATAGAATAAATTTTTGTTGTTTGAAAGATTAATATTAGTGTTTAGGATTGTGAATTTTGAAAGGTTGTTGTATGTGTTTAAGATAGTGTTTAGAATTGTAGTACAATTGGAGTAGAATGGTACAAGAATGAGTGACATGCATCAAGAATTGTGGGAGTTCTCTCCCTCATGTTTCGCTCTCTCTTTCTCAAGCTCCTCTCTTCTCTTTTTCTGTTTCAGCTCTAATGAATGTGGTGTGTGTGTGTGTGTTAGTGGTGTTTTGTGAGTGTTTGTGTTTTGGTGAGCTGAGGGTAAGTGAGCTAGGGAATAGACCAATATGCCCTTAAGTGATTCAACATATTACAATCTCACTTAGTTCATTCCTAATCACCCTCTAGTTCAATAAGTCATAATATTAATATAATTAAACAAACAACAATCAATTTATTTAGCAATTAGACACATAATTACTTTATTTAACCATGCTAACTAAATAATTATGACATCTTACTAATTTTAATTAACAAAATTAGTCAAGGTGGGGATGTTACAGATGGCAGATAAACTAGTTGATAGCGGAAAAGCTAGCTGATGGCGAATAATGTGTTTGGCAAAATTAGCGGTTGAAGTAGCTGATAAATGTAAAATGACATAAAAGTACATGTTTAATTAATGGTTACATTCACTTAATAAATATAAAATATGTTAAAATATATATAAATTATTTTTGTATAAATTCATTATAATTAAACTAACTATTAAGATATTTATAGATTAAAATTTTTAAATTTATGATTTAATAGTCTAATTAATATTTATTTTCTTACTTAAAATTCATGATATTCTAATTTATTTATTTATAACTTGAAAGTCTAATTTATTTATTTACTTGATAACAAAACTAATTTATTTATTATTATTATTATTATTATTATTATTATTATTATTATCAACTAATTATTTATTTTAATAAAGTAGTTTTATTGTTTTAAATTTATATTCTATGTGTGTGCAAAAAAAAAGGCTAACTACAAGCATAGTATAACTTATAACTTATTATGTAGTGCAATACCATGATAATGATAATAAACTCGTAAAAACATAGTAGTATAATTAAAATAAAAACATTGTCGTAGCATAAAAAAGAAAGTTAAGATAGTGAAGTGAAGAGACCGTTGATATTCGAAATTAGAGTTATACTGTGGATAACCAGTAATAATCTGAACCAAAAAATATTATGAGTGATTCACATGGGAATTAAGAATGTAATGACATCTGGACAAAAAAAAAAGAATGTAACGACCTCAAAATTTGCTTGATTAGAATTCATATGAATTTTTTTGTTTTTTGTTTTTTAGTCTAGGGGTCTTTGACCCCCTCCGGTATCCAGGGAATAGGGGCTCTGAATAATCCGGAGTTCGGTCGGGAGGTAAGTAAAGCCAAATTCCCATTTGTTCCATCACCGGGGTATTTATTTATTTTTCCTATACAAAATTAACACACTTTTGACATTATTTGTTTTCGATAAGCAATGATTCATTGAAATGAGCATTAGGTATGCTCCAAACCACCAAAACACCAAATTATCAGAAATTGTTGAGGCAAATAAAAGTATTGTTCCCCCACAATGGCGGTAACAAAGCAGAGTCTCTACCCACCCCACAAATAAACCAACAGCAAGATAAAAATTTAATACGAGCCACTATAGATTCAATCTTCGCCTCCTCTCCTTTGAAACAAACTCCATTCAGGCCTAACCAAATACACCAACACATTGTCAGCCATAACAAGTATCTATCCTTCTTAGATTTCTTCCTTGAAAATAACTCACCAAAGTGTAAAAAATGTTAATGTAGGGTAATAGAGTTAGGTAATTGAATATCTAGCCATCGTTCCATTTCCCGCCACATCTGCCTTGCAAAATCACAATCAAGAAACAAATGTTGAAGGTCCTCTCTATGATCGTTACATAACGCACACACAGCCCCGTCTTCGGAGTGAATGATATGCCGTCTCCACAACAACTCGCGAACCGGAAGAGCATTAGTAATCTATCTCCAACCGAAAATCAAAACTTTAGACGGAACTGAGGTATGCCAAAGAGCCTTACACGATGAATGAACATTGTCGTTGTCGTCGCGACTGACTGAACATTGTCGTTGTCGTCGTGAATGAACATTGTTAATATAACGTTATGATGTTTGTGTTTCAATCTTTGTGCTTTAAAGCTTTCAAACTCGTTTTGGGATTGGCCAACTGAAATGGGTACATTCGTAGGTACAGACATGGTCTACGATTCTAACTCAAAGATTGATATGAATGAAAGGTTGTTTAAAGACATTTAACCAACTTGTGCTTAACTCTAGACATAGGGGAGCAATAGTTCATAAGGTGAATACTGTGGGTTCTTCATTATACAGGGGTGGACTTATTTAGAACCTAGACATAGGAGTCTTGTAACAAAACCCTGGCGTCAGTGACCGAAAGGCACAAAATCATATGCTACAGTACTTAGCGCTATAGCGTCCAATGTTATAGTGCCTTACTTTTGGGGATTTATATAACAAAGAGCAGTCCAACTTATTTTATAACTTCTTGAACTTTCTTACTGTTTAGCAATATCTTTCTTATTTTCATGTTCAAAAACTTGTTATTTTTATTTTGTCCATTTCACTAAGTTGTTAACTACTTAAACTCTTAAATTAATATCAATCCTTGTGGGTACGATCCTTACTTTATCATTATATTACTTGTTGCGATTGTGTACACTTGCACAACTACTTTTCGCACAACAGACACCAATAACCATCTCCAACAATCAGATTTATCTCTACTAGGACTCACCTCCCCGAGAATATCCAGGAGCACCGATTCGTCTTCGCTAGCGAGTTGCGAACTAAGGGCCAAAGCTGACAGATTCCATCGCCAAGAGTTCTGGATCTACAAGCCCAAATCAGCAAGGAGCGCATCCTTGTTACTACAACCTGCAAAAATATTAGCAAATTCTAGTTTCAAAGGGTGTTGTCCGATCCAATGATGATGCCAAAACTTTACACCACTTCCATCTCCCAACCCCCTTCTAAGGTTCGCCGCAAACCAACCATCTAAAATCCTCACGTACATTACCCACGCCCCAAAGATCACGCCACCACAGAGAAGAATTCGACCAACTACTCAAATCGAAATGCAAGGCTAGGACTTCACCTTCAACAGCTACAACAGAACATGCAACCCATCAACACACAACTCCACCATTTTCACCACTTTGAGCTTCAAGTTTCGAAATTGAGGTTGAGAGATAGAGGGAGAATCAACTTCTGAAATTGTGTTCATTGGAAAGGAAATCGAAAATGGAGTAGGGAAGTGATGAGAATACTTACATGCAATGACAATGGAGATGAATCCTTCTCCTTCCTTCTTCTTCTCTCTCTCTCTCTCGATTTCTCCCTTTCCTCTCTATTCTCCCCCTTCTGTTTTCCTTTGTTTTATTTTCAGCTGGAGCAAAATGTTTAAGTGTGAGGGGGGGGTGAGTTCAGGTCTAGCTGGAGCCTTAAAGGGGTAAAAGACAGTTTTGCCCCTTGATAAACTCTAATTTAGTGCATTTTCAGAGATACTTTTGGATTACTTTTTAGAGCAATTATTACCAATTATATAAGTCATTGACTTAATTTGCTCTATGTTTTGCAGAGAAGAAAAAATATAGAAAAAGAATAAATGTACAATTTATAGCCAATTGGAACGTAAAATAATATATTTATATATATATATTATATGCTGTGAATTAAAAGAAAGAAGAAGCCAGCCCAATTGATGGAATTCAAAAAGGCCCATGCAACCTTCTACTTGGAAAAGAAGTTAACGTGGAGAATAAAAGGGCTTTATTCACAATTGGAATGGAAGAGAGTGACGCACAATATGAAATAGAAGCCGCACAACAACAAAAGAAACAGTAGCCGCGTGAGAGGAGAAGACGCACCAACAGCGCCGGCATAGCGGAGGAGGAAGATTTGGTACCCGTTCTTGACACCGTGAGAGAGCTTTGGAGCAGAAAAAGGAGACTGGAGACTCAGAATAATAATTTCTCTAATTTCCGGGTTATTTTTATCTCTGTAATTCATGACTCTAATTTCTATTTTATTGTTCTTTATGATTTTGGATAGCTAAATCCTCTTCTAGGGTCTAGGTGGATCTTGCTTGATTAGAGACCTTTTTATGTTCTAATTTCTGGTTTGAATTCCTGTTTTTATTTTAATTAATATTGTCCTATTGTTTTTATCACATGATTAGGATTAGCTACCCTTTGCATGTTTATAATCAATTAGTTGATCAGCGACCGTACTGCAATTAGTTGGTGGACCTATAGGATAATTGGGGTTATAATTAGGGCATGACCAAACCATAATTTAGTCTTCCAATCATTCAACCTTTTTGCTCTTTATGCTTTTCCTGAATTTAAATTCTTGCATGACCAAACGAGGGTTAATTTAGGAAAAAGAATATTAATCGCGAATGACCAAACGGATTAATAGTTTTAGTAAAGGGATTGGTAATTAAGTAAAATAAGGGAATTCAGGTAGGATTAGACATAGGGGGAATCGAAGCTTGCAAGTGAAACCGTGACCCTAGGCCTCTCTCCATTTATTAAATCTTGTATTTTAATTATTGTTATTTATTTCTTTTTATATGTTTCCATTACAATTAAAATATTGGTTCGTCTAAACAATAAATAATCTCGATTAGTTTGGTACTTGCTAATTAATCTCTGTGGACACGATAATCTTTTATACTACTTCTGCGATAGAGTACACTTGCTCTAAGTGTGTTTTTAACGCAACAAGTTTTTGGCGCCGTTGCCGGGGATTAATTTAGCAATATTAAACGAAAAAGATTTTTATTGCTTTAGACATTTTTTATGCACTAGTTTTATTTTATTTTTTTTATCTTATTGAAAAAAAAATACAAAAAAAAGGCTGCTAATACTTTCCCAAGAGACCGCTGCAGTTCACCTTTTTTGCAGATAAAAGTTTAAATCATGGTTAAGACCATTGGAGATTATATTAGAGATGCAGAGGCACAAAGGAATTTAGAGAAGTCATATTGGTATATGTCTCAATGTCAGATGCAAATTTCTCCTCCTCCTTATGAACCTTATTCAGACTATTGGGATGACTATGAGCCACCTCCTTATTCCTCCCACTGGGATAATTATGAGTCACTACAAGTGCAAAGGCAAGAGGAGGAAAAGTCGGATGTCAATGAGGTCTTGGCCAAATTTATGCAGCAGACACTTGAAAATTTTGAAAGCCTGAATGGTCAAATCTCAAGTCTCATTGCTTTGTTATCTCAAGAGGCCCAAGAAACTCCTTCACAAACTAAGTCTACCCAAAATGAAGAAGCTGAGCAATACAAAGAAAGTATTCCTTTGAGAGATGAAGGTGTCTCTATGGAATATAATCTGGAGGAAAAAGCTCTCAAGAAAGATGAGGAGACTCCTACTGAAGGGAGTCAAATCAAAATAGTAGCTCCTACTGAAGGGACTCATATTGAAACAAAAGATCCTATTAATGAGAGCGGTTGTGAGGAGAATGAGAAAGATCCATTGGTTCTAGATTTGGAGAAAGAGGAGAAAGCGCCCATTTTTGGGCAAATTGTTTTAACCATTGGTGATGCTGTGATTGAGGTTCACCGGGGAAAGGTAACTTTAAGGAATGGTAAAGAAGATGATGTTATTAAAGCTTTAAATTTCAATGAAATTTTCTCTTCTTTAATTTCTCCTTATTTTGATGATGTGGTTGAAACTAACATTTTTTGTGAATTAAAGATGCAGGACCTTTTGGAAAAAAATCTTATTTTGCAGGATCCTAGCATAGTGGTGGATGGAGATAAAATAAAAATTTCACCATCCTTTGAAGTTCATCCACCACGTGGAAAAAGAAAGAACAATGTGAACCACATGGTTAGAAAGTTAAGAAGGTGTACTGCGTTAGATGTAAAATTTGCTCTTGGAGAACCCCCTGATTAAGCACCAACTATAGTCAGGCTCACGACGTTAAACAAGCGCTTCGCAGGAGGCAACCTGTGTTTTATTTTCAGTTATTTTTACTTTTAATTTGTTTCATTTTTTTTAGGAATAAGCTCAAACTACAAGCTCTCTCAGGGAAGTCACTCTTACTCTCTTATTTATTTATTTTTGTGCCAATTTGATATTTTGCATTGAGGGCCATGTTTTATGCTAGTGTGGGGGAGGATAGTTTAACTTTGTCAATTCATCTCTATTAATGCATATACCCACTACATGTGTTGATAGCATTTTTTCTGGCTAGTTTTGGATATAAAACTGAACAAAATAGAGATTTTTCCTTTAGGGGATCCCATAATTAATCTACTTGACAAACTTGTGCTTAATTATAACTGTGAGGTTGTCCTTAGGAAGCTGATAATTAGCATTTGTCTCTGTTGAGTACTTTTTGTGAACTAGTTTCTAAATGTGAGATCTGAGCCTTCATAAGGGGATTGCTACTAAATAATAAATTTTTACCCCTTTTCTTTCTATGAGTGTGTTTCCCAATTTGCTACATTCTAGAATTTGTCTTTTGACCATTTCAAGGCGAAAATTGATTTGCATAATGTAAAAAGATTTGGGGAATGTAGGTATTTTTCTGGCCTCAGAGTTGTTTGTTGAATTTATCCATTAGTTGCCCCCTTTGAGCCTATTTGTTATATATTTTTCTTTGGTACCCAGATATAATTTTTCTTTTTTTTTTTTGTGTTTGTGGTAACCATTCGGAATTAAATGTGGAGCAACTATTGAAAATTACAATTTCGTCCTATATTTTTAGTTGTCTATATTGTTAGGAATGAAACTTTGTCCTATTCTTTAGTTGTCTATCTTGTCAGGAAAAAAAAGGAGTGAATCATGTACTTACCTTTTCCTCCAAAAAAAAAATAGGAAGAAAATTTGAAAAAAAAAGAAAGCAACAAGGAGGAAAAGGCACATCAAAAGAATGAAAGAGCCAAAGGGCAAATCCAAAAAAAATAATGAAAGGGCCTACTCAAGAAAAAAGGCAAATCAAAAAGAGCTGACTCAATAGAAAAAGAGTGAAGAAGTGAAACTAATTTGGAGTTTGGGCAAAAATTGTAAAATAGATAGGAGCTCCATATTTTGTTTCAAAGGTTACTATTCATTTCTTGTTTGTTTTTTTTTAGCCCTTTGATTATCCCTTTCTTCTTATTTCCTACCTTGCATGAATTCACCCTGGCCCCATTACAACCCATGAAACCCCATCTTTTGCATGCATGTGAACTATTTAGTGGAGATCTGGTCAAATTACAAGCTTATGGTAATGTGCATTTTGCGGAAACTTGAGTGTATATTTCCCTAGTCCCTAAACACTTAGAGAGATTGTGAGCGAGTGCCTCTGTTCACAAAAATGTATTCTTCAGGGACATGAGCCTCTAATTGGGCAACTTTTGACACCTCATATGTGCTATAATATCTCTGTCATTGTGCTTCTAACTTGGGATTCCTTATGTGGCTGTCTCTATTACTTGTTTGAAAATTTTATTGAGCCAGGAAATTTGCTTGAGGACAAGCAAGGGTTAAGTGTGGGGGAGTTGATAAACTCTAATTTAGTGCATTTTCAGAGATACTTTTGGATTACTTTTTAGAGCAATTATTACCAATTATATAAGTCATTGACTTAATTTGCTCTATGTTTTGCAGAGAAGAAAAAATATAGAAAAAGAATAAATGTACAATTTATAGCCAATTGGAACGTAAAATAATATATTTATATATATATATATTATATGCTGTGAATTAAAAGAAAGAAGAAGCCAGCCCAATTGATGGAATTCAAAAAGGCCCATGCAACCTTCTACTTGGAAAAGAAGTTAACGTGGAGAATAAAAGGGCTTTATTCACAATTGGAATGGAAGAGAGTGACGCACAATATGAAATAGAAGCCGCACAACAACAAAAGAAACAGTAGCCGCGTGAGAGGAGAAGACGCACCAACAGCGCCGGCATAGCGGAGGAGGAAGATTTGGTACCCGTTCTTGACACCGTGAGAGAGCTTTGGAGCAGAAAAAGGAGACTGGAGACTCAGAATAATAATTTCTCTAATTTCCGGGTTATTTTTATCTCTGTAATTCATGACTCTAATTTCTATTTTATTGTTCTTTATGATTTTGGATAGCTAAATCCTCTTCTAGGGTCTAGGTGGATCTTGCTTGATTAGAGACCTTTTTATGTTCTAATTTCTGGTTTGAATTCCTGTTTTTATTTTAATTAATATTGTCCTATTGTTTTTATCACATGATTAGGATTAGCTACCCTTTGCATGTTTATAATCAATTAGTTGATCAGCGACCGTACTGCAATTAGTTGGTGGACCTATAGGATAATTGGGGCTATAATTAGGGCATGACCAAACCATAATTTAGTCTTCCAATCATTCAACCTTTTTGCTCTTTATGCTTTTCCTGAATTTAAATTCTTGCATGACCAAACGAGGGATAATTTAGGAAAAAGAATATTAATCGCGAATGACCAAACGGATTAATAGTTTTAGTAAAGGGATTGGTAATTAAGTAAAATAAGGGAATTCAGGTAGGATTAGACATAGGGGGAATCGAAGCTTGCAAGTGAAACCGTGACCCTAGGCCTCTCTCCATTTATTAAATCTTGTATTTTAATTATTGTTATTTATTTCTTTTTATATGTTTCCATTACAATTAAAATATTGGTTCGTCTAAACAATAAATAATCTCGATTATTTTGGTACTTGCTAATTAATCTCTGTGGACACGATAATCTTTTATACTACTTCTGCGATAGAGTACACTTGCTCTAAGTGTGTTTTTAACGCACCCCTCAGCTTAATTCTTCACTAAAACTATGACTAGGTCACAACTTAATGGAGAATGGGATTTCTTGACAATTTCTCGACTATTAATCCCCGAGACACGACCAATTATTCCCACAAATAATTAATCGGCCTCCGGCATCATAATACGAGTCTTTAAAAATTAGGGATGTTACACTTTTCGCACAACAGGCACCAATAACCATCTCCAACAATCAGATTTATCTCTACTAGGACTCACCTCCCTGAGAATATCCAGGAACACCGATTTGTCTTCGCTAGCGAGTTGCGAACCAAGGGCCAAAGCTGACAGATTCCATCGCCAAGAGTTCTGGATCCACAAGCCCAAATCAGCAAGGAGCGCATCCTTGTTACTACAACCTGCAAAAATATTAGCAAATTCCAGTTTCAAAGGGCGCTGTCTGATCCAATGATGATGCCAAAACTTTACACCACTCCCATCTCCCAACCCCCTTCTAAGGTTCGCCGCAAACCAACCATCTAAAATCCTCACATTACCCACGCCCCAAAGATCACGCCACCACAGAGAAGAATTCGACCAACTACTCAAAAGTCTACTACCATCAAAGAATATAGAACCCAAATCGCCATAACGATGGGAAAGAATCTCCCTCCAAGGGGGCATTTTCATCCGCTAAAATACGCCACTTCCACTTGGCCAAAAGAGCGGTGTTAATAATTCAATATCTTTAATACCAAGACCACCATCCTCCTTAGGCTTATAAACATTGTTCCACCCCACCCAATACACATGTCTAGCGTCTTCTTTAAAACCCCACAAAAAATCTCTTTGAATTTGGATCAATTGCTTTATCACTACCTTGGGCGCCTTATAAAAGGAGAGATAATAAAAAGGAATACTATTAAGAACAAAGTTTATGAGAGTTATGCTACCCCCATGGAGAGATGACCTCCTTACCACAATGATAGTCTTTTGCGAAGCTTAGCAATCATCGGCTTCCAAGTTGAACTCCTTCTTGGATTTTCCCCCACGGAAATACTTTTGACATTATTTATTATATAGCACACCTTTTTGAGTCCATTGAGAAATCGCTTCTCCTCATAGCAACTTCTCAACTGAATATTTTTTTTATATTGAGAAATCGCCTCCCCCATAACAACTTCTCAACTATGATTTTTTTAATTTTATTATAAAATACGAAATTTAATTATGTAAAATGAAAAATAATTTTAAAAAATCTTTTTTTTTAAAACTAAAATATGTAATATATTTATTTTGGTAAAAAAAGTTAATTAAAATAATTTTTAATTTATTAATTAATAATAATTAGTTTTAACTACTTAATTAAAATTATGTCATTATTTAATGTAACAGAGATTAAAATTGGACACTTAAATTAAAATACATGATTACAATAGTTGTACAATTAAATTGACATGCAAAGATTTATACTTCTAGATGGTGCCTAGTCCCACATCGTGTTGGTCGGTGATTACGATGTGGACGCTGTAGAACTGAGATTTATTCGTCATTGGGGGAAAGGGCAAGGGCAGGGGTAATGGCAGGTGATTGTTCTTCTTGGTGTCACGTTGATGAACTAGCACCGGCCTGGTTGGGGTTCGACGATTAGCGATAGTCGACCAACGACCTATAATAAGCAAATGATTCTGGCTACCAAGTAGGTCACCAAACAAATTATTGAGAAACTCTGGGTCGGTCGAAGTCAAAGATTGTCGCCGATAATTTTCATGCGGCGGCGTAAAATCTACTAATTGGTTGACCGCCTCAAAATCATGGTGGTTGATACAAAATGAGAAGATTGTCCGGTAGGTTGGAATTCTTGGTGCATTGGCGTGCAGGTAAAGGAGTCGCGGTTGGGCTATGGCTCTTCGCTTTCCTCAAAAACTGGTCGAGCCGATGTGGCAGATCGATTACGCCTCTAGCGTTCGGGTTCATTTGTTCATTTTAATTTAGTTCTCTCTCTCTCTCTAAATTCAACAATTAATTACGTCAATTTGCTAATTCTTTAACAAATAACATAAGTATTTGTCTAATTTATAGATTGAATTTTAATTTATTTTATATTAATTTTTTTACCAAAATAAATATATTCCATATTTTAATTTACAAATTCTTTGAATTATTTTTTCATTTTACATAATTAAAATTTGTATTTAAAAAAAACTAGTTGAGAAGTTGCTATGGGGGAGGCGATTTCTCAACATAATTTTTTTTTAAAAAAATGCAGTTGAGAAGTTGCTAGGGGGGAGATGAATTCTCAATGGATCCAAAAAATAGTGCTAAATTGGTAAATAATCCTAAAAGAGTGCTAGTTTAGTATATAACTTTTTTTGTGTTACGGTAGTTTTTTTTGCCGATTCGTTCGCTACAATTTTTTGCATGCCTGCCACTTTTAGTTTGAGATAACACCTACCCTGGCAATCGCAAGCTTTTGGACACTTCTAAACGCCAATTTTACCAGGAGCAATCTGAGGCAATCCTAGTAACATATTGATAAAAGAACAAGAGAATTGGGGGAATAATGATGTTGACGAACACATATCCATTCAATTCAAAGTTTCATTGTTAATCATCAACTATGCATGCATCAATAGCTTTGACGATAATCCAGTACGAAACACCTAGAAACGTGGAAAACCCACAAAGATCTATTGATTAGAATTTCTTTTAAAATCCATTTCTTCCTACAGAGAAGAAATAAATAGGTAGGTACCACCAAAGATTACAACGATCTCAATCAGCTGCACTAAAAACAGTAAGTAGAGAGAGGAAAAGGATGATGATGTCGACATATAAGGTGACGGAAGCCGAAATGTATTCCTTGTAGGAAAATCTCTTCTTGATCAGGTTGTCTGTGTCATATACAATGTAGCCACAAAATATAATTGTTGCCACACACCCATAGAACATCACAGACAAATTACCCACTTGAAAGAAAATCTGCACGCAGGAACACACTATAAGAATTCTCATCCAAAATAAGCATATGAAGCAAGAACAATAATTTACCTGAATCAGTCCAACGACCAATAGAACCAGAAGAGAACCGAACAAAAAGAGGTCAAGAAAGCTGAAATCTTGGCCTCTCCTTGCAGCCCAAAATGTGTAGAGAGTCAGAGCAATCACCACCACAGCAGTCAATATAACAGCTTCCAGATTAACTTTCTCTGCATCCAATCCAATGCCCAGTCTCATTAGAAAACAATAATAGTAATCACACACACAACACAAGTAGGCAATTGTCACTGATAAATACAATTTCAGCAAACCAATATCTGCACAATCCAAAAGAGTAAGGCAGGAAAGTCCCAACACTAGTGTGAAGAGTGGAAAAGAATAAGGATTTTGAATCGGTTGGCCATTTAGTGTGAACACAAAAATTCAAATTGGTTTTCAACTGTTTGTTTTATTTCCATTGCACAAAGGTAAGCACTACAAATTAATTAGCAAATAAACAAATCTCGTAGCACCATTAATTCTCAATGGAAGGAAAACTAGACAGTTGACACTATAAAATCTAAGTACTCTAGGTGATGGTGGCGCTATTCTTTACATCATGATAAACCTACAAACTACCTGGGGTGTATCTATGTAAGTATCGCTCATTAAGATGACACGTAAAACCCTAAATTTATTCAAGTTTCGAGTTCAACCAATTAAACAACATAAACCTTAAATCATCACATTTTTTTACAAAAAATAACGTATGAACATATTCCTCAAGTCATCCAAACTTTTAAATCGAAAGACACACGGTATGAAAAAAAAACAAATACTTTTAATCTCAAATAAAAGAATGATCATAAGTGAAAAAAAAACAGAAATGAAATTGTTCGGGCCATACCGCTAGCCAAGGCGCAACTGACCACTCGAAAGACAATGGACGTTGAATGCGTGAAAATCCCTAACAGGAGGTAATTGACAGGATACATCTTGCCATAATAGTAAACATAATCCAAGACTGCAGTTGTCATGCAAAATCAGCAAACGTTAGCAAAAAACCGAAGCCGAACAAATGAAATAGAACTCAAAATCAAAAAGGATAGAAGACTCACAGCTAAAATGGGCAAAGATGAAACCGATGAAGAGAACAAAGTCGGTTGTGTTTGTGGGGAAGAAGTTGGGGTTATGACCAACGATGAAGATGTTCGCGCCGAAAGCAATGGTGGCGAGAAACTGGATAGCGACTATGGAGTAGACTTTTTGGATGAAGGACCAGCTGAGTTCAGGGCTCTCAAGTATCACCGGGAGGAGAGGCCCGCCCCGCTCTCCACATCCAACTTTGCGTCAGGCTGATTCAACATGTTTCTTTTTCCGGTGAAGTTTTCTTGACTGAGGAGGAAGTGAGGGAAATAAAAGGAGTGTGCGAGACAAAACGTTGAGAGCTTTTCGATTTTCTTTCTTTGCGCGTGATGTTAGACGAAATTGATTTTGTGGGATTCTTAATATATAATTAACGTGTGTGGTAAATTAGTACATTTTTGATTTGAAATTAAAATTAATTGATTTTTAATTGTTTTTTTTTGAAAGAAACTTCACGGACATAAATTCAATTGATATAGTTTTGATAACTTTTATTGCTAATTGATACAATTTTAATTGCTGATATAAATGGATATTTTACATCAATTTGTACCTAATTAGCAATGTGATCTTTATTATTTTCCTCTTTTATTGATTGTATTAACACTAATTAAAGGTAGAAAAATTGACTCATTCACCTTTGTCCATGATTGTAGCATAGCCCGTTTCAGTTTTATTACATTTGATCTCTGGAGTTTTTTTTTTGACAAATTGATCTCTTGATTATTTTTATTAATTTGTTGTTACTTAATTTATATTTACGGTTAAGTTAGAAAGCATCTCTATTGAGTTTTAGGTTTAGGCGTGTAGCATGTATGCCTTTTTAATTATGCTCTTTTTTTTCAGTCTTATTAAACCTGGATCGGTGATCGACCCGTTCAGGGTATCAGGTCAGTGGGTCACTGGTCGGACCGAAGAGTCATTATTTGAACCGCATTACCAGTATAAATAAAATTTATACTAAAATAATATGAGAAGTAAAAAATAATAAGTCAATATTGTCATATTTGAATTAATTTATTATTAAAATATATTTTAAAAATGAATCATAGTTCAAATTTAATAATATTTTAATTAATAAACATCTAGAATAAATAAATCCGTTTTGGAAAAAGATAAATCCGTTTTGCAATTTTTCAAAACTCCGGATTTATCTATTTAATAGATAAATCCGTTTTGAAAAATTGCACAATGGATTTATCTATTAAATAAATAAATCCGTTTTGCAAAAAAAAATAGATAAATCTGTTAAAAAATTATAATTAAATTTTTTTAAAAAAATAAAATAAATATGGATATCGGTGATGTTTTGATTTTGTTCAGTTTGTAGATATTCGTCACACGTGACGATGTTGTACGCCGACTAGATAATTTTTATCGGGACTGCGGGGCTCAAAATCCCAAATTCCATCGTTTACTATTTTTTTAAATTTTTCATAATCTCCAAAAAATCTAAAAAATCATTTTGTGAAAAGCCGCATGCTAATGTTAATTTTGGGAACGAGTCAAGAGGTTAATAAAAGACTGATTGAGGAAAATCATTGGAGGCGTACTTAGGTTGAGGGGAAACTCTCAACGCTATTGGCCAATTCAGAAAGGAATTGGGTGCGTCGTAGATAATTATATGGTGAGGAAAGTCAGCATAGGCATACTTAGATTGAGAGGAAACTCTCAATGCTATTGGGCAATTCGGAAAGGAATTGGGTGCGTCGTTGGTAAAAATATTGAGGAAAGTTACAATAGAGGAAAAGGAACTGAGTTCAGTTCAATAGTTGTTTTGAAAACAACTTTGAGGTGATTTTGATTGTTTTCAAATTTATTTGATGTTCTCACGGCTTATTTCTACGTTTAAGGTAAAAGTTTTTAGTAAAACCCCATTCCATCTTTTGAAAAGTTTTACCTCGAAAACTTGGAAGCGAGTCAAGAAATTTCACGGATGACTTTTCCGTCACAATGTTCAATGTTTACAAGAAGTGTTATGAATTTTAAAGGATTGGTTAGAAATGTGTTTACACCCTTCAAGAAAATTATTTTCAACTGGTATTTCTATGAAGTGTTTCGTATTAAGTGTCTTGATTAAGATTAATCAAAGTTGGGGTGTAAACGAAACAAATTGACTACACATTCAAAGTTTTAAAGATTGTTTAGGTTTGGTACCAAAGGGGAAAATGGGTTTCAAGAAAATAAAACTGTTTTTCAGTAGTTAAGGTCATTTCGAGAACGTCTATTCTCGGTTAGCTAATGGGTATGTTTAAACAATTTTTGAGGACAAAAATTTATAAGTTGGGGTGATTGTAACATCTCTAGTACGGTTAATTTCGATTTTATGAAATTAACTAGCGATTTATTATTTAATTAAACGATAAGTCGAGTCACGATATATTTTTGTGGCTAAAGAGATATTTAATTACTCAACTATATAATTCACATACATTAGGTATTTAATTGTATGACTTATTGTGTGGTTGAGTGAATAATAGATAAAAAGAGGGTATGG
The DNA here is from genome assembly GCA_039519185.1 of Astragalus membranaceus. Taxonomy (NCBI): domain Eukaryota; kingdom Viridiplantae; phylum Streptophyta; class Magnoliopsida; order Fabales; family Fabaceae; genus Astragalus; species Astragalus membranaceus. The sequence continues at coordinate 153,807,805 of CM076847.1, forward strand.
TTGATGAATTAGAATTAATTGAGGGTAAAACTGTCTTTTCAATCAATTGGGATATTTGTTTTATTAAAATGAATAAAAAGAAAAGAAAGGGATTAAAAGAGAGAGGGAGAACCGAATGAGGGAAGAAGGAAAAGAAAAGAAAAATGGTGGAGAAAGAGAAGAAGGGGGCAAAGGTGAGAAGAGGAGAGAAAGAGAGTATGTCTCATGGAAATTGTTCTTTCTTTCTACCATCCCATTCCTTATCTCCTTTCCTTCAAAATGATACCAAGATCATAAACAACAAACCACTCTCTCTCAAAACACCATTTTCGAAATTAATAGAGAAAGTGAGGGATGTTGAGTTCTCTCTGCCATTTCTTGTCATGAAGGTTAGGAAAGTTCAAATATAAGGTTGATTGCTAGCTTGGAGTGAAGGAATCAAAGATTGGGTGAGTTAGGGTTTGAAAATCAAATTTGGGGTTTTATGTTTGAAGCTCAATTGGAGGTTGAAGATGATGAATAGTGTAACACCCTCCTTTTTACTGTCTTAAAGAGAGTGTCACGCTAAAAATCGAATAGTCCAAAATTTTAATTTAGTTAAAATTATTTTGATTATTTGAAAATGATTCTAACGTAGTCCCTGAGTTTTTATTTAAGGCGACGTTTTAAATTATCTATGGAATTAAAATCGTGGTCTCAAAATTTCTAAGAGGTAAAATATTCAACATAATATATAGATATGCGTCATAAGGGGGACATCATCCATGATAGTTATGCCCAATGGGCTTACAAACATCAAACCAACAGGATACAACTAAATGCCTTGCAAAGGCTTCAAGTACAACATAAATTAAAAACATATTAAAGATAGTCAACATCACATCTTTAACGGATCACTACAATAACCATCAGAAAGATCACTAGAGGTGGCCATTGGAAAGGTTCCCATGGGCCCTATTGCTACTAGAACCATCAGACAGATTCTCCTCAGGTGCACCACGTCTAACAGGCCCTGCTCCTCCCATCTCAACATCATCACGACGAACATTCTGGCGATCAACACGACGGAAACGAGGTCCTGGACCCCTAGCCCTAGTCGGAGGTGGAGCCACCACAGCTTCGGCTAGCCTTATTGCGTTCATCATCCATGGAGATCTCTCTATCATATTGAGGTAAGGCCGTTTCAACTGCCATAACATGATTGTTTGCAATGAGTAGATGTCCAATCTATACCCCAATCATTCTGGCCCGAGCGCTGCACCTTATTGTAGATAGTCCTGTACAGTCAGGCTAACCGTGTCGGGTAGTACGATTTCCCCCAGTCAGAGATGCTACAACTGACCATTGGTAGGAGTTCGAAACACAAGTGCCCCCAGGAGGTCTGTAGTCGACCCAACCGAACCTATCATCAGTCTTATATACTTAGTAGTACTATAAGAAACATCCTGTAACTGCTCTTGATAAAATCATCAGTCTTACTAATCCAATTCACAATCCACTCAACAATCTAGTCGTTAGGACCTATGGAATGATTTATGAGATATCCCTTAACTTAATCAATACTCACAAGTCATATATTTCTAACTAAATAGCCAAACAATATCCTTGATAAATTTCAAACGGTACCCTTTTGACATGCTAATGAAAATTTTCATATAAGTATGTAAAACAAAGAACATGTATAAAATTTTGCCAATCATGTAAAAGACTCAAGTCAGAGAGCTATATCCAAAAAAAAAACATGAATACTAAACCAAGTCAACAAACATTATCACACTTGAAGCAAAATTCACATATACAATTATCTTGATTTTCGAATAGTACAGAAAATATAAAAGTATATTTAGAAAAAAACTCATTTTGCTTATCCTTATAGTATTCTTGCAAATAGAATCATCAAGCACACAATTTTCCTAAAATAACTAATTAATATTTATATACAAGCAACACACAATTTGTGCCCATCAACTTATTATTAGTATTTCCCCTTACCTTGAAAATTTTCCAAATGAGTTTGTTGATCACAGCTTGCCTCAAACCCAACAATACCTACTTGATCAAAACAATTTAGATTTTTAATTCACTTTAATTATAACTACAACATCTACTAAAGTTCTAAAATGGTATTTAAGGCTTCTGTTTTATTTCTTTTTGAGGGAAGTAAAATGAGCTCTAGAAGTGACCATGGTTTTTTGTCCAAAACTAGTTTTTAAAAGTGGAATTTGGAATAAGTACAAAAAGAGAGAAAGAGTTGTATACTTTATTTAGAATAGACCATAGTGATATAATTGAAAGTTCGTACATGTGATATTACTATTTGTGATGCTATTTGCAGAGAATACAACATTAGTTCAAACGTAAAGTGATAATTCAATATAGGAAATAATAGACAAACTTTCAAAAGAAGCTAGATACAAGAATATGATGTATATCCGTAGGTGAGTTGTCTTCCTATTATTATATATATATATATATATATATATATATATATATATATATTTAAGATAGATTAATAAAACATCAAAAGTAGTTCATACGTGATATTGAATCCAAAAACAAAATAAAATGAAGTTTTTGAATAATTAAAATGAACATAAAGATTGTAGACCATCAGGATAGGTTTAAAGTAGTGGATATAAAGGCTTAAAGCAGTATAAATAATACTTAAAGCAGTAGAAATAAAGGCTTAAAGCAGTAGAAATAAAGGCTTAAAGCAGTATAAATAATACTTCAGCAGATGATATTAGCTAGTAGCAGAAAATTTAAAAGAGCAGTGTAGAAGAATAAAAGACAGTAATATAAGTAAATGAAAGATAATAAGTTAAAGTTATCACTATTTGTTTTTAGTTAGTTTTTTTATCATTTTCCAGATTGAGTTATCTTATTCTTTCTTCTTTTGTTCACCTGTTCACAATAAGTTGTGTGGTCCTTGCCCCCTTTTTGGCAAACATCAAGTGAATCTTTTTTTTATATCCAGCCAACAGAATCAGAATAAGTATTTTAAAGTACAATTCTTTGGCTTCATGTAGTGGGGTTGTTTTCAAAAGAGTAAAAGAAATCTTTAAAGAGTAAAGAAAAAGAAGTTGGGTACCTAGGGATAGAAACTAATAAGGTAAGAGTAGAAGAAAAGATCTACGGAGACTAAGATAAAATAAAGGAGTGAATGGAGAGAGGGTTTGTATTCTAACCTTGTAAAAATTGAAATGTAACTTTGAGGGTGAGTGGTTGTGTGTGAGTAAAGATAGTATGGGTTACTATTTATAGAAGGGGGAAAAGTGATCAACCACAAGGAGGTCACACGTGTTTTATCTTTCTGTCTATACTTTTACTTGTTCATATCATCTTTCTCCCGTTATTATCACCTTAACTTGTGTTATACTGGTATTAATAAAAGACATATCTTCAGTAAAATAAAATTCTGCAGATACCGTTTCGATCTTTATATTTTATACTACTTAACGAACTAACTTTTGAAATGTTTCGAGTAGTTTGGACTTTCTTATGCGGTACAAATTTGCACTGACAGATCCTTTTTTAGCTATAGTTTAATAACGTTTTTCGTTCAACTATTTTTCACAACCTCCCATAATATTTCTCTTAGCATTACAAAATTATTTTTGTCTTAAAACATTCTTTAGATACTAAAAGGAAAATTGGGAATGAATTGAAGCTAAAGCTTCACTGAATTTCATTATCAATCACTGACTATTACATGCAATGGAATTGGGTATTTATACAGCAACTGAAGCTTTCTCAAGGAAGCTCGCTAATTTCTAACTAATCAATAACAGTTCTAACAACTCTATAACAGAATTACAACTGAATCAGAAACTTCTAGTGAGCTCCATCAGTTGCTTTGTGTTGACTTGTCCACCTTTGCAATGTTCTCTATTATTCCCCTTGCAAGCTCAAGTAAGTTTCTTACTTTGAGCTTGTCTCTAAGCTGCAGGAAGGCTGAAGTTCCAAGTGGTTTAGTCAAGATGTCAGCAATTTGTTGTCCAGCTGGAATATGTTTTACAACAAGAGACTTTGAGGCAATTTTCTCTCTAACAAAGTGGATATCCATTTCAATGTGTTTGGTCCTTGAATGCAAAATGGGATTATGGGCAAGTAGGACAGCAGAGAGGTTATCACAGTACAGATGAGGGGTCAGATGTGGTACTTTCAGCTCAGTTAACAGTGACTGTATCCACAATAACTCAGCAGTAGCATGAGCCATAGCCCTGTACTCTGCTTCAGCACTGGACCGTGCTACCAAACTCTGTTTCTTGGCACTCCAAGTGACTAGATTTGGACCAAAGAACACACACAGACCTGTAGTTGATCTCCTATCATCTATGTCACTGCCCCAATCACTGTCACAATAGATATTTACAGAGAATTTCCCTTCTGGTGTACCTGGCTGCAGTAATAAACCGTGATGCAGAGTGCCACTGAGGTAACGCAACAGTCTTTTGGCTGCCTTCCAATGGGACTCTAGGGGATAAGAGAGATACTGGCACAATTTATTAACTGTGTAAGATATGTCTGGTCTAGTAAGTGTGATGTACTGCAGTGCCCCAACAACAGATCTGTACTGTTTGGGGTCCTTGAGTACATCAATGCCTTGCTTGCTTAGTTTAGGATGAGTGACCATAGGTGTAGACAAAGCATTGCAGCCAGTTAGATTTACCTTATGGAGTAAGTCTTGTATGTACTTGGACTGAGTAATAAGCAAAGAGCCATTTTGTACTGATTTGAGTTCTAACCCGAGGAAGTAGTCAGGCTTACCTAACTCTTTTAGGGCAAAGGTAGCATTTAGCTTGGATATCAAATCATGAATCAGCTTTGGAGAAGTACCAGTGATAATTATATCGTCAACATAGACCAAAGCATACAGTGTAATACCAGGGGCAGAATACACAAATAAAGATGAATCACACTTGCTTGAATTAAATCCAAATTGAATTAGAGCTTGTGTAAGCCTTTCATACCAAGCCCTAGGGGCCTGTTTTAGGCCATAGAGGGATCTATGAAGTCTACAAACTTGAGTTTTATCCCCTGTGGTGAACCCTGATGGTTGGACCATAAAGATCTCTTTTGGAGATGTCTATTTGTTGCATTTCCCATTTGTGGGTTAAAGCAAGTGTGAGTATGATTCTAATTGTTGCTGGCTTAACAACAGGAGAGAAGGTTTCGCCAAAGTCTTTGCCATGTATTTGATGAAAGCCTTTGGCAACTAGCCGAGCCTTGTATTTGTTTAATGATCCATCGGGGTTTTGTTTAACCCTGAAGACCCATTTGCACCCTATGGCATGTCTACCAGGTGGGAGAGAGGTAAGAGACCACGTACCATTCTTGATGAGGGCATTATACTCAGTTTGCATAGCTTCTTGCCACTTTGGGTCTTGCAGAGCTTGCTTCACTGTAGTAGGTTCAGCAACAGTCAGGTAAACTATTGGCTTGAGATGCCCTGTTCTGGACCTGGTGACCATATGATGTCTGTTAGTATTGTGTAGACCTGTTGGTGCTTCAGTTACTGGCTGGTGAGGTTGAGTCACAGGTGAAGCAGGGCCAACAACGTGTTGTGCAGGTGGAGGAGTAGGTCTGTTAGATGTATCAGTCACTTGGTCTGGTGGAGCAGTGTTTGGTGAAGTGTTTGAGACTGGTTCAGGTGTGATATTGTTTGGAGGATTATTGGCAGTAGGTATCTCTGCTGGTGTAGTGGTGGATGATATTGGGGAGGGTAATAACAGGTCACTGGAACTGTTTTCAGTGTTGACAGTACTAGCTTGTGAGGTTGTCTTTTTGAACAAGGTGAGATAGGGCATGACAGACTCCTCAAATAAAACATCCTTGGAAATGTATATTCTACCTTCAGCACTTAGGCATTTGTAACCTTTGTGTGAAGGTGAAACTCCTAGGTTGACACATAGAGCACTACGGTATTGCAACTTGTGCTTGTTGTAGGGCCGGAGCAGAGGATAGCAGGCACACCCGAAGACTCTCAGAAGCTTGTAATTTGGTAGCTTGTTGTGCAAAACCTGATATGGAGAAAGATGCTCTGGATGACTTGATGTAGGTAACCTGTTTATGATCTGAGCTGCAGTTGTGAAGGCATGATCCCAGTAGCACATTGGCAGAGAAGCTTGAGCTAACAAGGCTAACCCCCATTTCAGCAATCTGTCTATGCTTTCTTTCAACTGTCCCGTTTTGGTGTGAGGTGTGGGGGCATGTCAATCTGTGTTGGATACCTTGTGCAGTAACATAATCAGTGAAAGGCCTGTATTCTCCACCAAAATCCGATTGAATGGACTTAATGCTGCTGTTAAACTGAGTTTTGACAAGGGCTTGAAACTGTTGGAATGCTCTCAGTGCACCAGATTTATGTTTCAACAAGTAAAGCCAAGAAAATTTAGTAAATGCATCAACAAAGGCTATATAATACTTGTAACCAGACTTTGTGGGTGATGGTGATGGTCCCCACAAGTCTGTGTGAATAAGTTCAAAAGCTTGTGTGTAAGTGGTTGTGGAAGTAGGTGCAAACAGTTTGTGTGCCTTGCCTAAACAACTCGAGTCACATAGGGTAATCTCAGCTTTATTTGGTGGAGCAATATTACACATTTTTAGTATAGTATTGACTGTGTTTACATTGGCATGGCCAAGCCTTGAATGCCACAGCTTATATGCAGCCAATGCTTTATGTTTTGAACTACTAGGTAAGCTAGAAACAATATTACAATTGGAAGAAGCAGATGAACATGTTTGGTCACTGCTTTTTGACAGACTAGTTGTATTAACAGTAGAATTTTGTAAGCTAACAAACTTAGATTTTGGAGATAGCTGAGATGCAAGCTTCACTTTAGGCTTGATGGCAACCCTGAATGGGAGAGCTTTGAATGAATAAAGTCCATCTCTGCCAACCAAGCCTTTGAGCAACACTTTCTTAGTGGTCTGGCATTTTACAACACAAGTTTTATCATTGAAATGAAAGCTAACATTGTTGTCTTTAGCAAAACGTGACACAGAAATCAGATTTCTTTTGATATTAGGAACATGAAGCAGATTGTTCAGTTTGAGTTTTACCCTAGGATCAAAAGGTGATTGAATTATAGCTGTGCCTACTGCCTTAATAGGGATTTTATGGCCATTGCCCATAGCTACTTGTGTTGTGCCATGATAAGGTGTACTATCTACAAAACTATCAGAATTAGCAGTCACATGGTGTGACGCACCTGTGTCGTTGAACCAGTCCTCCTCGGCTTGAGAAGCAATGAGTTCTTCATTAGTTGCAGCAGCATAGTTCACTTGAGGAGGTGAGGTTGTAGCAGGCTTGTCTCCACCATCTTTCTTAGTGCTAGGTGCGGTGTCCTGTGCTCCTTGAGGCCTGGTGTAGTGTCTTGGAACGAAATTCTCATCGTATCTGTGCCAACAGTCAATCACAGAGTGCCCTAGCTTGCCACAGAGTTGACATACAGGTCTGTTGTTGGAGTTTGTCTCAACCTGAGTATTATTGCCTTGGCCACGACCACGGCCACGGCCTCTATTACCACGACCTCTACCTCGGTTGTTGAAGCTATTTCCACGGCCACCAGAAGTTGTGTGCACCATATTAGCACTCACCGGAGTATTGGCCAATTCTTGATGATGTTTTTCAAACTGTGCTTCTTGCACCAAGAGAAGTGCCTCAACGTCAGAAAGAGAGGGAGAGATTCTACTGTACATTATCATCACAAAAGAGTTATACTCTTCTGGTAAACCATCTAACAGAACATCAATCCTATCTTGCTCGGTGATGTTTTCACCAATTGATATCAGAGAATCTGCAAGACCGTGAATCTTCATCAAATACTCAGTAATGGAGCGATTTGCTTTCTTCGTATTCTTGAATTCAGATCGTAACTGCCTTGCTTTCGCTTTGAGATGCGCATAGTAGTGATTGTGGATGCGATCCCAAACCTGGTGAGCGTGCTTGCAGGTAAGAACACGAGGTAGCACCGATTCTGAGAGAGTGGAGAGGAGCCATGTAAACACCATCTGATCTTGTACCAACCACTTTTCGTACTCATCAGAGAGATTGTTTGCAATGCGATCTGCTTCTGATGTATACTGTGGTAGTATTGTTGGATTAACCAAGAGACGATGGAGCTTATAGGAAGTGATGATTCCAGTTACCTGTTGACTCCACATCAAGAAATTTTTGTCTTCGAGCTTAATTGAAAGCTTCGGAGTGTGGAATCCATGTGAGGTACCGGAAGCATTGCCACCAAGTGCAAACACGTTCGATCCAAGATCGGTTTGAGTTTGCACGATTGGAGAGGTTTCAGACGCCATTGATGAGCTCTGAGCTTGAACAACGAAGAAGAAGATGAAGCGGAAGCTTGGTGATTGAGATCGAAACTAGCGAATGATACCATAAAAGGAAAATTGGGAATGAATTGAAGCTAAAGCTTCACTGAATTTCATTATCAATCACTGACTATTACATGCAATGGAATTGGGTATTTATACAGCAGCTGAAGCTTTCTCAAGGAAGCTCACTAATTTCTAACTAATCAATAACAGTTCTAACAACTCTATAACAGAATTACAACTGAATCAGAAACTTCTAGTGAGCTCCATCAGTTGCTTTGTGTTGACTTGTCCACCTTTGCAATGTTCTCTATTAGATACTAAACTAATTATTATTCTATATAAGGGAATTATATAGTTATAATGTATGTAAAGGAACTAAAAATTTAGGGTGTTACAAATAGTGATTATTGGAAGTATTATGGATGATGGTGAAGTTCATTTTTGGAAGCTCAAAGCTTTGGATTGATTTTTGAAGCTCTAGGGGCTTATGTTGGTGCCTAGGTGCAATGTGAAAGTCTCGCGAATCGGACGACCGAGTTGCGGAAAGTCGCGGTGTTTCGTGATTGTCATCACGATAGGTGAGTTCTACTCACGTTTAGGTTTTTGAATTAATAAACTTAAATTGTGAAATGTGTTTCGGTTTTTGGTTCTTTGTCGAAAATGTTTTTGGATGAAATCGTTAAAAATATTTTCGGTGTCAATTGATTTTGATTGACAAAAATGATGATTTATGTTGATTGTTTGTAATGAATTGATTGCCAAATGTGCGGTTGATGTTTGATCGATTAAAGTCAATGTCTCGGTTTGCCAAGAAATGTTTCGTTTGAAAAACCGTTAAATCGTATTCGACATCAAATCCATTTTTGATTGTTTGATGAATATGATTGGATATGTATTGATGAATTGATGATTGATGATCGTTGTTGTTTGAACGTGTGTTGGACTGTTTTTATGTTGGGAACTGACTGGGACAGGTATCGGAATTGATCGGAATAGCAAAACACGCAAAATCGGGACGAATCCATGGACTGTCAGGGGCGCACGACCCGTGCGCCATGTTCTGTTTGACATGCTCAAAAATGTTTTTAAGGACGCACGACCCGTGCTCAGGGTTCTGTCCCACTTTATAAAACTTGTTCGAAACGACTCCTTTCGATTCCAATCCCCTTCTAATCCTTTCCTAACCCTATTCCAATGATATGATTGTTATAATGCCATGATTTTGGCTATGCTTTAAGAGGTTTATGAAAAATGTTCATGAAGTTATAAATCTTTCGAAAAACCGTAACATAGTACACGTGTGAGGACATGTTTTATCGAAAATAAAACGGACTATAGGTCCTACTCGGCATTGTATAACTGACGCGGGATGTTTATTATTCATTCATCTAAACCGGTCTTTGATTCACGATATATATATATATATATATATATATATATATATATATATATATTATATCGAGTCGAGGTGACGACCCCTATGGATTAGCATGCTAGGTGGGGGAAGTCATGAGCCCTTGACCTAGGCCCCCAGAATTATTGTTTTGCCTTTAGGAATTGTACTACTATTGGCCAGTTGGGGTTCACTTAAGCTACTTTGGGTTGTTGGTGATGTGCTAAAAGTTAAAAAGGATTATCATATAATTCGTAATATCGAATTACCAGTAAATGTATGTAATTCGTAACATCGATTTACCAATAAATGTTTGTAATTCACAATATTGAGTTACCAGTAAATGTATGTAATTTGTAATATCGAATTACCAGTAAATGTTTGTAATTCACAATATTGAATTACCAGTAAATGTATGTAATTCGTAATATCGAATTACCAGTAAATGTTTGTAATTCACAATATTGAATTACCAGTAAATGTATGGAATTCGTAATATCGAATTACCAGTAAATATTTGTAATTCACATTATCGAATTACCAGTAAAGGTTTGTAATTCATTAATTGAATTACCAAGTAAAGGTTTTATAATTGAACTGAGAGTGTAGTTAGGGGTCTCGGTAGGACTCACTGAGATGTTTATCTCACCGTTTATGTTTTGTGATTTTTACAGAGAAACAGGGGGAAAAGCAAATGTAAAGAAGCACAGTTAGGTGGTGTGCTTATGAAGAAGGTGAAGACTCAGTTTTCGTTATTGATGTCATTTCCCTCGAAGTTTTTGTATTTCCGATTGTATAACTTGTATCAGTAAAAGTTATAAAATCGTTTCCGCTATTTCTTTGTATATGGATATTGAACTCTAGGTTATGAGTAGTTTTTAGTTATGTTCGATATCTGAAACAAGAAATTTTTCTCCGATGTATGCTTAGTTGTGCATCTTAGTATTTCTACTTGTTAGAATTGCTGGGGTGTTACAGTTGGTATCAGAGCAGTTCGACCTTGTCGGACTTAGAGACCTAACGGTCAAAATATTACATATATTGAGTCAGCTAGGGACTTAGACAATTGACTGTCAGAACCTTTTAGTATTTTGTGTGAGACGTTGAGTTTGGATCCACTCGATATTTCATGCAACGTACTGAGAATAATGACAATTAGTTGCCTCGGCCCCGAAAATGTCCGAAACCATAAACCCTAGGATTCCTAGACTTCTTGTTTCATCAGAGTATGCAGCGGAAGTAATGGGAATCCGAATTGGTTCGAGGAAGTTGGGACGACTGTTTAGTCATTGGAGTCGGCTTGATCATTGAGTCATCCCGTAAGTTGTAAACGCCACCCATATTGTTGTCAGATTAGTTCTAAGTTACTAAGACGACGTTTAGTAGTCAACTCTACTATGTAGCATAGATTGACTCTAAGTTACGTTTCAGCTAAGTAAGATCCTTCAGGATAATTATGGTTCTCGAATAGGTATCCTTTCCTAAGAAACACTCTTTCCAAAGTTAGGAAACCAAGTTAGTAAACTGTCATTGCGCTTGCAGTTTTGGCAAGTAGTACCCCAATGTTTATTAGAATATGTTTTCCATTACTAATAAACACCTTTCTCAAGGCTATGAAACCGAACTAGTAAACCATCATAGTGCTTGTAGTCTAAATGAGCTGCACCACCCAGTGTCCATTAGACAAGTTACCTGATCAAAACACTAAGTCGTGTTCCTATCAAGAATGGACTAGTAGTTCATGCAAGGAAGGTTACCATATATTGACTCTCCGATTAGGAGCTTGTCAGTATTCATATGTGAGAAATTTTCACTAGTCTTCGAACTTGTTTTATCCGTTACTTTTAATCCGGAACTCCAATTTAGGTATTTCGGGATACGTTGGAAAGCTAACAAAATTGTCTACACGCATACCGATGGATTTTGGACTATGTTTTATCCTAGTTCCAAAAAGTATTCCTACTCTACCCAAGCCTTAGGGTCTAAGTGCTTGTAGAATGGAAACCCTAGTTGGGCATAAAACACAAATAGCGAATCCCCAACGAGTAAAACTAAGAAAGAAAGACCCAGATTAGGAAAGATTCCTTTTGGCGTCAAAAGAAGCCTATTTATCGGAAATGGCCATTAGCAGTTATACCTTCCTTTAAGAAAATCTCAAGACTTCGTGAAAGTCCTAAATGAGTAGGCACGTAACTGGATGTTGAAAATGGGAAGAGCTTGGTTTATTTAAGTACCAAGTGATGTTGATTGTAACACCCTAATATTTCTATCATGTAGAAATGCTAAGATGCACGTAATGGCATACATCAGAGTAATATTTCCTGTTTAGATATTGAACACAACTAAAATTTTTTCGATGATTAACATCAAACAGTCTTAACATTCATAACTTAATTGAAAACCATATCGGTTCCATGTCTTTCAATATCCTCATGACCTAATGTTCAATACCATCACAAGAAAAGCGGAAACGATTACATAACTTAAAACAAATTCAAGTCATCAAATCAAAGTACAATCACTAAGGGAAAAACATCAGGAACATAAGTCTAAAACTTCATGTCCTCCTTAAGGTCTCATCAACCATGCTTCCTTGCCTTGTTCTTTCCCTGAGTATCTGTAAGACATCAACATATAAATGGTGAGATAAACATTATCTCAGTGAGTCCTACCGTAACTCCTCACAAAGACTCTCGGTCCATTTATTCCTTTTCATTTAATCGTAGTCCATATAGGTCCTACATGCATATAGCTTTTCCTGACATGCCATAGTACATCTCCGGTAATGACCACGCCTTTACCGTCGAACCTCTCCACTAGTTTACACTAGCTTCAAACCTTCTGAGGCCTAGGTTCTGGGGCTCATGACTTCCCCCCTTAGTATACTAATCAACTGGGTCGTCACCCATCCTTTGATATAATTTATATATCCTGTCTTGATTGAACATTTAGTTCCATGACCTTAAACAATTGATTTAACATTTAGTTCCATGACCTTAAACAATTACTTGAACATTTAGTTCGCTCGCGTATACTACTTACGGTTTTCATAACATTTTAAACTTCCAAAAACAATTCGCTTTAAACCTTGTAATCATGTTCAAAAAAAGAGTATCAATGGTTCCATAACATGAGGAATGGTTGGGAAGAAGATTAGAAGAGGTTTGGAATCGAAAGGAGCGACAAAACGAATTTTTGGCAACCGGTAACAGAAGAACTGGCACAACCCGTGCCAAATCTAAAAAAGAACAAGTTGGGCCAAAGCCCGATCGGAAAAATCTAACAGGCCCAATAAAGTGAATTACTACGCACATGCCCAATAAAACGAGATAGCATCCGAACAAGCTCTAAAGCTAACTCACGGTAATAGAACCTGCAAACTGGTAAAAATAACGACGATTGTAGTAAAAAGAGCGGACAAAATTGGGGTATAACAGCTGCCCCTCTTTATTTATATTTTACTAGAAAATGTGAATGGTTTTCAGATTTTCGTAGTAGAAATAAAAATAAAGATTGAATAGACGCTAATTTTGTCCGCTTAGGGGGAAGATGAGTTAGGGAAATGAGGGATGATTAACACTTGGCGTGTTAACCGAGAACAATAAAGAAATGATCACAGGGGATCTGGAGGAGCACTGGGGCTTTTGGAAGAGCATTTGGGCTCTAAGGGAGCACTGGGGATCCAAGGGGGTTGCCTAAGCTCTGGTGGACCACTTGGGGTCAGGAGGAGCACTAGGGCTTTAAAGGACTGCCGGGGTCCGGGGGTGGCCTTTTTCGAGCGGCCGTTAATAAGACCAGGTCTAGAACTGATCACGAATGACGTCCACTATGTCTTAGGCTGACACAGCTAGTCTGAAGGGCCTGGGGCCGGATGATCCGTCGGTGCTCGATGCCGACGTGCGATCTGGATTGGACCTCTGGGGGTCTGGAAGATTGGTGCTAGACTCGGTGCTAACATTACGATCTGGTTTGCTAATTTGAGATCAACGCTTGTCGCGTTGGCTTTTTTTTAAAAAAAACTAGAAAGGGTCGACACTTGGGTATGCAACAAGTATTATGCACATGACATGCATGCAATGTATGCATGTGTAATGATTGATGCTGAGCGGGATGGTAAACGAAATATAGAATGGTTTGCTCTTGCTTTCTTTTCTTCTTACTATGTAATGAGTGTATGAAATGCAATGTGCGAATGTTACGCAAATGTAATGCTTTGATGCGAATGCCATGGTGGATAAAGGAAAACACGTGAATACATGGTATAATGATATGATTAGTGATGTAGAAAGTTTTGGCAACGATGAGACCGGCACTTGGCACGTCTATCGAAGCAAAATGTTATATGTGTGCATGCGTGTAATGTGATGAATGTGCAATGTGAAAGCAGATAAACTACAAAAGCCCATGAATTGTGGATGCTAGAGCTGGTCGGAAACAAAAATTGATCAGCCGTGTATGCGAATGCAGATAACATGTGAATGCAAATGTATTGCTTAGATGCAGGTGCTATGGTAGATGCATGATTGCATGATGGAATGATTTATGCTATGATTTATTGATGATGCAGAGAGATTTTTTTTGTAATGATGAGAAATGAGACTTTTGATGCGAGAGGCAGAGAAGTAATTATTCCTTGGAAAAAGGTTTGAACTCAGACGTGGCAACCTCAAGGTTGTGATTCACATGCACTGATGCACAAAAGTATTTGATTGCATTTGCAAGCTCGTTCACATTATTCTTCCATTTGATTATGATGTCCCATGAAGATTGAATTTTAGGTCCAAAAAGTTAACTGAGTGAGTTTCCAACTTCATATTAGTAACTTGTGTTCTCTCGCTTTGAAGCATTGTTTTAGTGAGCATGTAGAGTAGTGCAAATACAGATGAATGAGTCAGTTGACTCGGGGTATGGACAGATATGACACGTGAGGGGATGAATGGTAGGTTTTTGCCAAAGTCATTAAAGGTAGGTTCTCCCCAACTCTAGAAATGTGGTACTGCCCTAATTCATTAGTTGATGACAGTGAATGCATAACTTGCCCCTGTTTAGTGGCGACAACAACTAGGGGTGTAGAGGAAATTATGAATTGGTAATGCTGTGACTTTGGAATGAGAGGTGGAAGGCAAAAGATTTTGTCTCAACCCATGGCGTTTGGTGTTGCCCCACCTATGACAAGGACAATGTTGCCCTGACTAGAGTTTGCGAAAAGCTGTGTTTAGGATGGTGGGTTGAGAAATTGCCCCGGTATGGTTTTATGAATGTGAATATGACAAGGGGATGAGATGAGTGTAGGGCGAATTTCCCCAATTTTGAGCAGAGTGAGGGGTTAATGGTGACAGGATTGCCCCACTTTGGAATGATATTTCTAGTTCGAGTGAGGTAGGGGAAAGGTGACAGAGTTAGGGTAATGGGTTTGTGAGTTGGTCGTATGGCTATATGGATGTCGTATATGAATGGGATGGACGCTGGAAAATTTCCCTAAATTCAAGAAGCATGAAAGGTGAAGGGACTGCACCACTTTGGGATCTAGGTGATGGTCCTAATATAAACTTTTGGTTCTTTTAAGATGACTCCTATAGACTATGATAGTCCTGATTTTTGGATATGATGAAAATTTCACTTGGTGATCACTAAACCTTGTCTTGATATCAGTGTAACTTGAATAATCTTGGAGCGCAAGCCTTTTTTTTAGCAAACATATTGTAAATAAATAAACTCAATTGTCTTAAAATTAAACTTTAAGAAAACGAAAGCAATCAGTCATCGATCAGAATGGACTTGCTTAGGGTTGTAACGTGGCCAACAACGGTTAGGGGTTTATTTAAGAAAGGGTTGGTAATGTGGCCAATGGTTAGGGATTCATGAAAGAAAAGGTTTGTAATGGGGCCAATGGTCGGGGGTAATGTACCAATGGTTAGGGATTTATGTAAGAAAGGGTGATTGGGCTCAAAGTATTTGGGGATTGATGAGACAAATGATCTTTTTATTCAGTGGTGCACTTCATGATATGCCCAAAGATTTATGCCGTCTTTTTATTCAAGACTTTTGTCTCTTTTTTTTTCTTTTTTTTCTTTTGAAATATGATTCTCATTCTTTGACGGCCTATTTCTCTTGAGCTGAATAAACTGAAGAAAGTAGTGCACCATCTTTAAATGGGGAACAAATCATTGTCTAGGGTGATTGAAAGATTTTTTGATTTTTTTGGCTCAAAGTGGGTTTGCAAAGGGTATTTTTTTTATGCTTTTTGAGGATGTGAGAAGATGACCAAACTTCATTTCAAATCATGATTGCTTGTTTTCTCAAAAACTAACTCAAGGACAAAAAATTATTTATTTTTATATATTTGCTCTTTTTCTTTATTTCTTTTTATATGCCCTAATTTTTGCTTAGGCTGCTCTCGCGAGTTTTCAACCTAACAGGCTTTTTTTGATTATTTTTGTAAAGGACTTGCACCAAGGGAATACAATGTTGACAGGATATCTAGTGATCAAAAATTTGCCCCAGTTTGGAGGATCCAAGTGTTAGTTTATGAAATTTCATCATTGGGGACAAAACCAAAGAGTCAACTAAGAACTTGTGTGGAGAATATGCACTTTATAGAGTGGTCGGGGTGAGACTGGACATGAACAAGGGATGATGATAGGATGGAAAGGTGTGGACACTAACTGACTCAAACAAGAGCAAATACACATCGCATACAAGTTCACTATACGAATGCTTCACAGAGAGTTAACATAGTTAGAGACGTGATAGAAGAAATTTTGATAACACATTAGTTAACAAAATGGACTATTTTGATCGTTTATCATTGCTGACAAAAATTGTGGAGCTGCAACATTGAAATTTTTTGAAAATTGAGTGTCTTGAAACACCTTGAGTTTGCAGCTAAGTTCGACCTTGTAAAGCTAAACTTTTCCAAAGAAGAATAATCAATTTCGTCTCATCTCTCATCAATTTTGTGAAAAAGTATGCTCGTGTTTTTTTAACACATGATAATGTATATGCATGATGGAAATGCAAAGGCAAATGCATGAAATGCGTGAATGAATGATCACTTGGAAAAACCAATTATTCTAAATGATTTTTGGAGGCAACGCAACATGTAGATGATGCAAAATGCTAACTAAAAATAGATTTTTTTATTTTTTATTTTTTAATGCATGGAAAGAAAAGAATGCATGATGTTTGACATGATTTTGAATATTTTTGTTTGTTTTTTGGAGAAAGGAAACCAGACGCATGAGTGTTGACGAACCAGCTTGCCTTTTTGCTCATGAATGAATGAATGTGCATGAAATGCAAATGTATGATTTCGTGTTACGCCAGGGAAATTGTAAGTTTCTGTTTGACGCAGAACTGAAAGAAACTTAAGATTTATTAATGCAAAATGTTTGATCCATCTTGTCAGAAAGAAAGTCTTACAATTCCCTGGCGGTTATAGAAATGTATGAAAAATGAAATGTTAATGTGCAATAATTAAAAAAAAATTATGCCATGCAAAAGGGAAAGGTAAAAATGCATGAGGTATGCTAAAAATAATTTGCCAAAATAACATATGCTTTTTTGAAATTTTTTCTTTTTAGAAGACCGGAAAAATGTATCAGTGTTTGTTTGAATGCAGGGGTATGAGGCTCCTTTGTGTCCTACAAGGGTTCCTTAGAGAATATGTCTAGGGCTTGTCTGTTGAGTGAACCTTTCAAAGGGCAGCTCTAAAGAGTCCTACATAAGGTTCCTAGAGCCAACGACCCCAGTTAAGAACACTGATCAACAACAATAGGCAAGCTATTAGGAGTGCCAGCATTCTCAAGAGGGACCAAACTCTAGGTGAGACTTTCGTGACCACCCAACCGGACGCACATCCAGTAGGCCATCACTACGCAGTCTCGTTCTAACTTAGGTTATTCTCCAGTCCGGGTATAGGACTATTCTCACGTGTGTGCAAAAGTGTGATAGTGCAGGTGTGTGAAGGAGAAAAATATCAAAAATACCCCTGAAGCTGCAAAACAAACAAACATATATACAAAAAAAGAAAAATAGTCTTCTATCCTAGGGTTCACATATCATATAAAATATAACATGCAACAAGAATAAAAGATGAAAGGGAAGGGTAAAATAAAACATTAAATTAACAACTAATCCTACAACTAATTAGACTAGGTTTGACTCTCTAAATTGTCCCCAGTATAGTCGCCAGCTGTAGCGACCGAAAAATCCGGGTGAGGATTCCTCGAAGGTTCAAAAGATGAAGCCGCCACCAATGTTTAATTTAAGGGCAAACATCGGAAAATCCATTTTGGAATGGATAAGGGTCCTCGAGACCAGATAACGGTTCGGGAGTCGGTTATGCGTGGGGAAGGTATTAGCACCCCACGACATCTTTCTTAATGAAGGTTACCTGCTAACTAGTTGTAGGAAAGCATATTAATTTTGAAAATGTTTATTTTTACCCTTTTATTGTGAACTAAAAAGAAAGAAGAAAATTGATATTTTATTTAGGAAAATGATTATTTTGGAAAAGACTAAAAAATGTTTTTTATTAGTGCAATTGACAGAGGTCGGCCGCCCTCTGCTCCTACGTATCTCTTGGTAGAGAATCAAATCACACGTAGTTCTTGGTAGAAAACTTTGTTTGTTGGTGTATTTTATTTAGGGACTTTAGGACTTCTGAGTGATCAGTTCATTTGTCCTAAAATGATGACTAACCTAACTGTACAGTCGGCTTAGTCCCCTACTTTGTGAAAATGGAGTTTTTGAAGTTTGGAAGATAGTTTGATGTGTGGTGGTTTGATTTTGTTTGGACAGGGGTTTTAGGACTCTTGATCCGTACGGTTCATTCGTCCTAAAACGGTGACTAACCCGGCCGTACGGCCGACTTAATCCCCTATTTTAAAAATTTGGTTTGTGGAAAGAAATATGTTTGTGTTTATTTTAATTTAGAAATTGTTTGTTTTAAATAGGGATTTTAGGCCATGATCCGTTTCATTAGTGACCTAAAAAGCAGACTAACCCGACTGTACAGTCGACTTAGTCCCCTATTTTGAAAATAAGATTTTTATTTTTGGAGGAAAATGATTATTTTGTTTTTCTGTTTTGAATATGAACGAAAAGTTAACAAAGCAGAAAAAATGAAAAGTGCAACTAGTGAAAAATAATTATCAATAATATTTAAAAATAAACTAATTAAAAGAAAAATAAAATAAAAAGGGGGGGAGAGAGAGCGAGAACTTCGCTGGGAGAGAGAGAGAATGTGTTTAGGGTTCTTGTTGAATCACTGTGGTCAGAGCCTCCTCTTATAGGTGAAGGGTAAGGTAAATAGTGGACAAGTTGACTTGCTGGGCAAGCAGACTTGCTGGGCAAGCAGCTTGTTGGGCTGAAGGTTGATGCTATTGACACCCCCCTTTTATTATTTTCGTTTTTTCTATTAATTTTGATTTTTTGCAACTTTATTTTATATTTTGGTGATTATAAATGAAAGCAAAAATGATTTTTTTTGTAAAATAGTTAAAAACTTATTAATTTTTAAAATATGAAAGGTTATTTTTGACTAAAAGACAAATCTAAAAAAGAACAAGTTGGGCCAAAGCCCGATCGGAAAAATCTAACATAGGCCCAATAAAGTGAATTACTACGCACTTGCCCAATAAAACGAGATAGCATCCGAACAAGCTCAAAAGCTAACTCACGGTAATAGAACCTGCAAACTGGTAAAAATAACGATGATTGTAGTAAAAAGAGCGGACAAAATTGGGGTATAACACCAAGTAAACTCATCCTTCCTTTTTTATCATTCAAGCATAGGGTTCTCCACGTTGACTTCAAATGCCCAGCCTTGGGCCCTTTTTTTTTCTTGTGTTCAACCTCTCTTTAATTGGGCTTCTATTTTATGCTAGATCCAATTCAAGTGTGGGTTTAATAATCTTCTTCTTTCAAAACCAAACACACATACATACATACATATAAATACCTAATATACATATATAATATTTATAAAATATTATATACATATATCAAATATATATATATATTATGCATTTTTATCTTTCATTCTTTCCTACAAAATATAGAACAAATTTAGTCAACAATTTATATAATTGGTAATAATTGCTCTAAAAAGTAATCCAAAAGTATCTCTAAAAATGCACTAAATTAGAGTTTATCAACTCCCCCACACTTTAACTTTTGCTTGTCCTCAAGCAAATTTCCTGGCTCAATAAATTTTTTTCAAAAATAATAATAGAGACAGCCAAATAAGTGACCCGGTTGAAATTAGAAGCACAATGACAGACAATAGACAATATAACACATATGAGGTGTCAAAAGATTTCCCAATTAGAGGCTCATGTCCCTGAAGAATACATTTCTGTGAACAAGGACACTCGCTCACAATCTCTCTAAGTGTTTAGGGACTAGGGAAATATACACTCAAGTTTCAACAAAAATGCACATTACCATATGTTTGTAATTTGACCAAATCTCCACTAAATAGTTCACATGCATGCAAAAGATTGGGTGTTGTGGGTTGTAATGGGGGCCAGGGTGAATTCATGCAGGGTAGGATATAAGAAGAAATAAGGGTCATTTTGGGTCCGGTTGGAATTCTGAACATAATTGGCCTCTTCAGTTGAAGTTGTTGGCCGGCCCTGTGATTTTATCAGTTTTTCAATGGATTGCAACCTCCCATCAGTCCTGTCCATGTAATTGGCTAAAACACCCATGCACGGGTGTCCAACTTTTTCCATGTATCTAACTAAAGAATCTTGCATACCAGGCCTTAACTCACTTTTCTTCTGACCAAGATAGTTGACTTCTTCAGTTAGGCCTCCCTAGAGAATATTTGTGATGTCACTAGTGGAGGTAACTATTGAAGTAGATTGAGCTTGTACCTTCATCAAAGATTGCACCTGTTTAAAGAGAGCATCCAGCTTTATGTTAACACTAGTGTCATCTTCAACCTTGTACATCCCAGAGAGTTATTTTGTCACTTGATCTCTATTAATGCACATACCCACCGTATATGTTGATAGCATTTTTTCTGGCTTATTTTAGCGACTTATCCTTCAAGTTGAAAAAAAATAGAGATTTTGCCTTTAGGGGATCCCATAATCAATTTACTTGACAGACTTGTGCTTAATTTTAACTGTGAGGATGCCCTTAGGAAGCTGATAATTAGCATTTGTCCCTCTTGAGTACTTTTTGTGAACTACCTTCTAAATGTAAGATCTGAGCCTTCATAAGGGGATTGATAATAAATCATAAATTTTTACCCTTTTTCTTTCTATGAGTTTGTTTCCCAATTTGCTACATTCTAGAATTTGTCTTTTGACCATTTCAAGGCGAAAATTGATTTGCATCATGCAAAACGATTTGGGGAATTTGGGTATTTTTCTGGCCTCAGAGTTGTTTGTCGAATTTATCCCTTAGTTGCCCCCTTTGAACCTATCTATTATATTTTTTCTTTGGTACCCAGATATAATATTTTCCTTTTTTTATATTAAATTAAAACAAGAAAAAAAATAAAAGTCTAAAGCAATAAAAAATCTTTTTCGTTTAATATTATTAAATTAATCCCCGGCAACGGCGCCAAAAACTTGTTGCGTCAAAGACACACTTAGAGCAAGTGTACTCTATCGCAGAAGTAGTATAAAAAATATCGTCTCCACAGGGATTAATTAATAAGTACCAAACTAATCAAAATTTGTTAACGAATATTTGAAAGTTGTAACGGAAACAAATAAAACAATAAATAACCAGAATTAAAATGAAAGGTTGGATCAATGGAGAGAGTAGGGTCACAGTTTCACTTGCAAGCTTCGATTACCCTATGTCTAATTCTACCTGAATTCCTTTATTTTATTCAATTACCAAGCCCTTTACTAAAGCTATTAATCTGTTTGGTCATTCGCGATTAATATTCTTTTTCCTAAATTAACCCTTGTTCGGTCATGCAAGAATTTAAATTCAAGAAAAGCATAAAAAGCAAAAATGTTGAATGATTGGAAGACTAAATTAAAGTTTGGTCATGCATTAATTATAGTCTCAATTATCCTATAGGTCCACCAACTAATTGCAGTACGGTCGCTGATCAACTAATTGATTATGAACATGCAAATGGTTGTCAATCCTAATTATGTGATAAGAGCAATAGGATAATATTAATTGAAATAAAAATTAGGAATTCAAAGTATGAATTAAAACATAAAATGGTCTCTAATCAAGCAAGATCCACCTAAGACCCTAGAAGAGGATTTAGCTATCCATACTAGTCAAGAACATTGGAATAAAATTTGGAGTAATGAATAACAAAAGATAAAAATAACCCGGAAATAGAGTAAATTCTGATCTTGTATTCAAACTCTGTTTTTGCTCCAAAGCTCGCTCACAGTGTCAAGAACAGGTACCCAAAACTCCCTCTTTTATCCCTCTCCAGCGTCTGTGAGCGCGCCTCTGTTTCTTTCTTCAATTCTCCGCCGTCAGGTTGTGTTGCCGTGAGTACTGTTTTTGTTATGGTGTGGGGCTGATTGTCAAAACACAGTTTTTCTGTTTTTTTCTGTATATGTATGTGCCGCCTCTTTATAACTCCAATTGACAGCTTCCTAGGTTAATTGATAACCAAGTAAACTCATCCTTCCTTTTTTATCATTCAAGCATAGGGTTCTCCACGCATCCTTCTTGGTAATTCCACGTTGGCTTCAAATGCCCAGCCTTGGGCCCGTTTTTTTTTTCGTGTGTTCAACTTCTCTTTAATTGGGCTTCTATTTTATGCTAGATCCAATTCAAGTGTGGGTCTAATAATCTTCTTCTTTCAAAACCAAACACACATACATATATATAAATACCTAATATACATATATAATATTTATAAAATATTATATACATATATATATATATTATGCATTTTTATCTTTCATTCTTTCCTACAAAATATAGAACAAATTTAGTCAACAATTTATATAATTGGCAATAATTGCTCTAAAAAGTAATCCAAAAGTATCTCTAAAAATGCACTAAATTAGAGTTTATCAACTATATTTCCTTTGCATATGTGTTATTTGTCTTGCAGCTTGGGGGGTATTTTTTAAACATTCCTCTTACACACACTTCACTCTCACACATCATCACACATGTGAGTATAGTCCTACACCCGGACTTGAGTATAACCTAAGTTAGCACGAGGTTGTGTAGTGATGGCCTTCTGGATGTACATCCAGTTTGGTGGTCACAAAAGTCTCACCTAGAGTTTGATTCCTTTTGAGGATGCTATCGCTCCTAATAGTTTACCTATTGTTGGGATTAGCATTCTTAATTGAGGTCATTGGCTCTAGGAACCTTATTTAGGACTGTGTAGAGCTACCATTGAAAGGTTCACTTAACAAAAAAATCTTAGATCTTTTGATCCTAGGAAACCCTTCTAGGTCACAAAGGAGCTTAATACTCTTGCATTCAAACAAACACTAATACATTTCCTTCCCATTTTCTTGAAAAAAATCCCAAAATCATAGTTCATTTTTTTCTTGCTCGTTTTTTGGAAACTTGTCTCATGCATTCTTATTTTCTTTTGCATATCATAAAAAAAATATATCTAAACATATCATTTTGCATGTATTTCAATGACCGCCGGGGAATTACAAAACCTTTTTATATAAGGGAGGTGGATGAAAGTATAAAAAAACATGCATTTGAAAGTCAGGCCACCAGAATCATACTTTATTCTTTGAATAAAAAGCTTATAATTCCCCGACACGATGAATAAAACCATACATTCGCATCTCATGCACATTCATTCATTCATATTTTGAAAAAAATCAGAGCAGAAATGCAAGTTGGTTCGTCAACACTCATGCATTTGTTTTCCCTTTTTCAAAAAAAATGGGGGTTTCACGCTTCTTTCTCTTATTTGCATGCACATAAGGACAACACCATTCATTCATCATGCAAAATCATTGTTTCCAAAAAAGGATGATAATAATTTGAGTATAAAAAACATGATAATAAGTCTTCATTCTCGGCTCAAAGCCTATATAAAACCCATGCATTTGCGCATTCTCATTCGTTCATTTTTGCATGCATCCATTCATGTACTCCTGCATCGAGTTTCCCTTTTCCAAAAAAATATATTCAAAATCATGTCAAGCATCATGCATTGTTCTTCTCTTTCCATGCATTAAAAAGTCACTGCAAGTGTCATGCATTTTATTTCCTCGCACAAAAAACAATTTTTAGCCATATAACATTAGCATCTCATTTAGCATGCACCGCCATAATCATTCACAAAAATCACCATCACATAGTGTAGGCATCCCATCATTTGTAACGTCATTACATTTCAAAAAACATAACATTCATACATCATTTCACTCATGTTGTAATCCTGGTTCAAATGCATCATTCCTCCATGCATGCATCATTTTCTAAATAAAAAACAAAAAGTCATGTCATTATTCTTGCATCATTCATCATCCAAAAATATATATTTTAGTTAGCAATAAACGATGATTTGCATCATCTACATGCTACATTGTCTCCAAAAAGTAAAAAAATCGTTTAGAATAGTTGATTTTTTCAGGTGATCAGTTCCTTCACGCATTTCATGCATTTGCGTTTTCATCATACGTACATATCCATCATCATGTGCATTACATTTTTCTAAAAAATAAAAAATCACCATGCATTCATAATAGAATAAAATCATTGCCCTCATATACATCCCATTATCATGGTACCAACATGCATCTCATCATCTAGAAAAAGAAAAAACAAAGATAATATATATTTGTCCAAATTACATCATCTTGCATATCCATATATAGAAAAAATATATATCACCTTGATATTATAAAAAGTTATGTTCATTACTCCACTTCATGCATCATAAAAAAAAGTTCTGCATTCCTATCCACCTCAAATGCATTTGTCATCCAGCATGCATCATTTCCAAATAAAAAAAAGAAAATAGTGCCACCTTCTTGCATCGTTCAAAAATATATAGCATTTTACATTGCCTCCAAAAAATCATTTTGGATAGTTAACATTTCCAAGTGATCATTCATTCACGCATTTCGTGCATTTGCATTTGCATTTTTCATCGTGCATATACATTATCATGTGTTCATCCATACATAAAAAAAACATGTGCATACTTTTTCAAAAAATTGATGAGAGATGAGGCGAAATTGATTATTCTTCTTTGGAAAAGTTTAGATTTACAAAACAAGGTCGAACTTAGTTGCAAATTCAAGGTGTTTCAAGACACTCAATTTTCAAAAAAATTTGCAGCTCATCCACAATTTTCGTCAGAAAACGATGCATCTCATCCGTCCCATGGTAATGATCAAAATGGTCCCTTGTGTTAACTAATGTGAATATCAAAAAATTCTTCTCTCATATTTTCAACTAATGTTAACTCTCTATGAAGCATTCGTATAGTGAACTTGTAAGCAATGTGCATTTACTCTTGTTTGAGTCAGCTAGTGTCCACATCTTTGCATCTTATCATCATCTCTTGTACATGTCCAGTCCCACCCCGACCACCCAGTACATATCCCCCACACAAGTACTTAGTTGACTATTTGGTTTTGTTCCCAATGATGAATTTTCCTAAACTAACACTTTAGGTCCTCATGCTGGGCAAATTTGTGATCACTAGATATCTTGTCAACATTGTTTTCCCTTGGTGCAAGTCCTTTACAAAAAAAAATCAAAAAGTCTGTTAGGTTGAAAACTCGTGAGAGCAGCCTAAATCAAAAGTTAGGGCATATAAAAAGAAATAAAGAAAAAGAGTAGATATATAAAAATAAATAAATTTTTGTTCTTGAGTTAATTTTTGAGAAAACAAGCAATCATGATTTGAAATGAAGTTTGGTCATCTTCCCATATCCTAAAAAAAAAGCATCAAAAAAATACCCTTTGCTACCCACTTTAAGTCAAAAATAAATAAAAAAACTTTCAATCACCCTAGACAAGTTTCAATTCCATATCTAACGATGGTGTACCACTTTTATCAGCTTACTCTTCTCAAAAGAAAGAAAAAGAAAAAGTGAAGTTCACGAGACAAAAAAAGAGGATTGAAAAATCCTGAATGGAAAAAACAAAAGCAGTAGAAATTGTGAGCTGATACATCATACCATGAAGCGTATAAGAGATCCATGTCTAAAGAAAAACCTCAAAACCATTGGCCTCAAACACTTCTTTGGGCCTACTTTTCCTTACTTTCATAAAAGGACATTGTCTCAATAAACCATCAAACACTCCTTTGGGCTTAACTATCCTTTCTTTCATAAAAGGTCTCTGTCTCAATAAACCATCAAACACCTCCTTGAGCCTATAACCATTGGCCACATTACCCCTAACCATTGGCCACATTACAAACCCTTTCTTTCGTAAACCCCTAACCATTGGCCACATTACAAACCCTTTCTTTCGTAAACCCCTAACCATTGGCCACTTTACAACCCTAACAAGTCCATTCTAATCAATGACTGATTGCTTTCGTTTTCTCAAAGTTTTAGTTTTAGGACAAGTAATTTTACTTATCTACAATGTATTTGCTCGGAAAAAAAAATCTCAAAAAAACAGAAAAAAGAAAAAAAACTCAAAAGGCTTGCACTCCAAGATTCATTCAAGTTGCACTGATATCAAGCAAGGTTTAGTGATCACCAGGTGAAGTTTTCATCAAATCAAAAACTCAGGACTATCATAGTCCGTGGGAGTCATCATAAAAGAACCAAAAGTTTATACTAGGACCAACACCCAGATCTCAAAGTGGGGCAGTCCCTTCACCTTTCATTCTTCTTGAACTTGGGGAAATTTTCCATTGTCCATCACATTCGTATACCACATCCAGTCTATATATTAGACCATCTCCCAAACCCATCACCCTAACAATGCCACATTTCCCAACCTCACTCTAACTAGAAATATCATCCCAAAGTGTGGCATTCCTTTTATCATCCATACCACTTGAACTTGGAGGTTTGGCCATTGTCCATCTCATCCATATACCACCCCATCCATATAGCCATACAACCAACTCCAAAAACCCATAACCTTAACTCTGTCACCTCTCACAGTCTCACTAAAAGCAACCATTTGAAATACCATTCCAAAGTGGGGCAATCTCGTCACCCTTCACTCCACCTAAAATTAGGGAAATTCGCCATACACTCATTTCATTCCCATATTCACACCCATAAAACCACACCAGAGTAATTTCTCAACCCACCATCCTAAATACAGCCTTTCGCAAACTCTAGTCAGGGCGACCTTGTCCTTGTCATAGTTGTGGCAACACCAAACACCGTGGGTTGAGACAAAATCTCTTGCTTTCCACCTCTCACTTCAAAGCCAAGGCATTCCCAATTCATCATCTACTACACCCCTAGTTGTTGTCACCACTAGACAGGGGCAAGTCATGCACTCACCGTCATCAACTCTAAATTGGGGCAGTCTTACATTTCTTGAGTTGGGGAGAACCTACCTTTCATGACTTTGGCAAAATCTGTCATTCATCTGTCCATACCCTAGATCTAGAATCAAATTAACTGACTCATTCATCTATATTTGCACTATTGTACATGTTCGCTAAATAATGCTTCAAAGAGAGAGAATACGAGTTAATCATGTGATGTTGAAAACTCACTCAGTTAACCTCATAGACCTAGCTTCGGTCATCATGGGTGTTGACTCCCAGTCATATGATGTAAGTTAGGCATTTTTAGGACCAATTGTGCAGGGTTTTTATTGTATAACAGTCATTATCTGGGATTTAGTTCAGTTTTAGATCATTGTAGTAGGAAGTTCAATTGTAAGTTATTCCTTCACTTTTGGAGCTAAATGGGACTTGAAGACCTCTTAATTGGTTGTGGCATCTTTCGGCGAACCAGACACTTGCCCGGAAATGCAGCAATCTGGAGGAATTTTGCAAGCCAGAACTTTCTGTCATTCTTCGCGTCGCGACCAGGAGGGTTCGCGACGCGATCTGGAGGAATTTTTACAAGCCAGAACTTTCTGTCATTCTTCGCGTCGCGACCAGGAGGGTTCGCGACGCGACCTGGAGCAGTTTTGCGAGGCCTGAAGTTTCTGTCATTTGTCGCGACGCGATGGCCACGGGCCGCGTCGCGATGGTGCGTAAAAATTAGGGTTTTTAAAGCTGTTTCAGCAATTTTGAAAAACACTTCATTTTTGGGAATTGGAGCCACGTTTGGAGCAGCTGGAGGTGCGAATTTGGAGCCTTCTCACCACTTGGGAACAAGGGATTGAAGGTTCTAAATGTCTTCCTTTATGTTTGTTTTCTATTCTATGTTGGTTTCCACCCTTAGGATGATTTGTAACTAATTCTTTAGATTAGGGAGAGATGAATCTCCCAAACCTATCATGTGAACCATTGATTTAGTTAATTCAGTTGTTATTCGATTTGCTTGTCTAATTACCTATGTTCTTAACGCTTTTCAATTACATATGATAATTGCGATGATCCAGGCTAGTGATTGCATAGGGATATGAATTAGTAGCTGGAAATTGGGTATTTAGATCACATGCTAGTAATCACCATAGGAATATGTGATAGCTTATGTGAATTCTTATTAATTCTTAATCTTAATGCGTTACCCTCTGGCACGACTCACCTAAGGAATTAGGGTAACTCTTAGGGTAATAGGGGTCTTGAGACAAGGAATTGCCCTTGACCTAAATTGATGAATTGAATCTAGAAATTGAATAATTAACTTGAATTGGCTGAGGTTCATGTGATAGGCGAGGTGAGAGGATTCGATCCCTAGTCGTTTTTCTTGCATTATTAATTCACGTTCGTATTCTGTTACCAAATACTCGATTAATCAAATATCTACAATCTACGAATTTACAAATTTGCTATTGTTGTCAACGCGCAATCCCTGTGGATCGACCGGTTCTTACCGATAAATTGTATTACTTGCGACAATTGGTACACTTGCCAAATTGTTAACAAGTTTTTGGCGCCGTTGCCGGGGAATTGTTGACTTTGTTGTCGACAAGGCAAACGAGTTGATTCTAGATTTTTAGTTTTTGATTGTTTTGTTTTATCTTTAGTTACTTAAATTTGTTGATTCATAGGTGCACATATATTCTTTTTAGTCTTTTGTTAAATTTTTATTTATTATTTTAGTTGTTTAATTCTTAGTATTTAATTTTATGTTTTGTTGATTACTGTTTATTTTATTTCATTTAAAATGTTGAGTCTAATTTCTCTGTCTAGATACTTAGTTATTGTGTTGGACTTGTTGACGGTTTGTTTAAGTGTTGCAGAGAAGTTGTTTACGCGGGGGCAAAATTCGCAAGAATTGTTGTTTGACCTCGTGATTGAGAAAACAGAAAAGGCGGACCGGAAGAAAGCTAAACTAGCAAGGCAACAAGCCAAAGGAGGGTCCCAGGTACACTCAACTGCAACCTCCATTCCGGAAGATGAACCAAGGCAAGAGGAAGTTATGGCCGGAATCCCACTCACAAGACGCATTCTCAATGACTTTGGGAGGAGAAATCAGGGCGTTCAGGTTTACCCATTCCGACCAGCATGGGCCGCTACCTTTGACATTAAGTCTTCTGTTCTCACTGCACTAAAATCAGAGCAGTTTGCAGGGTCAGATGCTGAAGACCCCATCCAACACCTCTCCCAGTTCCATGAGATTTGTGAAACCACCTATCCTGAGGGGGTTGATGAAAACTCCAAGAAAGTGCGCCTGTTTCCATTCACTCTAACAGGCCGGGCAAAAGATTGGCTGAACACTATCCCTCCAGGAACTGTCAATGCTTGGAGTGATCTTGAAAACAAGTACCTAGAACGATTCTTCCCTATCTCCAAGTTCATCAAGAAGAGAACTGAAATCTTCAACTTTTCACAAGGGGATTCCGAGTCATTGTATGATTCCTGGGAAAGATTCAAGTTGTCAGTTCTGAAATGTCCTGGGCATGGCATAGAAGATTTTCTGCAGATGCAAACCTTCTGTTATGGATTGCACCCTCAAACCCGGATGATGTTAGATGCCTCGGCAGGAGGCTCTTTGGGTACTAAAACTTGGGAGGAAGCCAAACAGCTAGTGGAGGACATGAGTTCAAATGAGTACAGCATGCAAAATGACTGTGGAGCTGTAATTACAAAGGGTATGTTGGAGTTGGACACTAATAGTGAAATTTTGGCTCAACAAAAGCTAATGTCGCTTCAAATTGAATCTCTCACCCAACAAGTGGCTGCTGCTTTGGAAGTGAGGTCTCAAACTCCAGCAACTGCTCAAGCAATGCAAGTTCATGACCAAGGAACTTATTTGGACGATGCTCTGACACAGTGCATGCAATTGATCAAGAACACCTTCCAATCTCAAGAGCAAGCTATGAAGGGTATGGAGAAAAACCATGAAAATGCTATGAAGAACTTAGAGGGTCAAGTTGGGGAGTTGTCAAAGAAACTTACAGAAGCATGTAACAAGCTCTCTTCTGCTAGTACTAGTCACAACTTTCAACACGAAATTTGTAATGCTATTTCATTGAGAAGTGGTAGAGAGCTGAACCCTGCTGAAGTGCCCACACCCAAGCCTAGAGAAGGAAGCGGTGAAACTGAGGAGTTGAGGGAGGAGTTGACAAAGAAAAATGAAGGTGTTGAAAATGAGTTGAGAAGAAAAAATGAGGGAGCCGTGAAGTCTAACCAAAAAGAAAATTTGTTTAATGAAAATTTGCAGGTAGACGAGAAGCCCAAAGAAATTCCTTCATACATAAGGTTGCCATACCCTCAAAGGAGCAAGAAGGATCAGAAAGATGAGCAGTTCTCCAAGTTTATGGATATTTTCAAACGCCTTCAAATCAACATACCTTTTGCAGAGGCACTTGAGCAAATGCCGGTTTATGCCAAGTTCATGAAGGAGTTGTTGACAAAGAAAAGGAAGTTCAAGGGAGATGAGACAGTAGCCTTGACAGCTGAGTGTAGTGCCATTATTCAAAGAAAACTGCCTCCTAAGTTGAAAGATGCCGGGAGCTTCACCATGCCTTGTGCAATTGGTGGTGTAACCATAGACAAGACTCTTTGTGACTTAGGGGAAAGCATTAATCTGATGCCCTTGGCTATGTGGGAAAAACTTGGCGGAGGGGAGGTGAAACCGACCAACATGACGTTGCAACTTGCGGATCGGTCTATAAGGTATCCTTGGGGGGTTGTCGAAGATGTCTTGGTAAAGGTTGACAAATTCCTCTTCCCAGTGGATTTTGTGGTTCTTGACATGGATGAAGACAATGACACCCCGTTGATTTTGGGAAGACCCTTCCTAGCAACTAGTAGAGCTGAAGTTCCATCTCTATGATCCTAACTGTGAGGTTTGAGCCTAAACACGTTCTTATATATATTGTGTGTATTCCTTGCTTGCATTAGTCTACAGAACTTGACATTGTGCTTAATTGTTTTTGGCATTTGAATTTCATACACACTGAGGCATTTCTTTTGGCACCCCTGAGCCTTTCAAGCCAACCCATTACTGTTTATCCTCTGCCAGCCCCCCTGAGCCTATTGTTAAAAATTGTATGTGTTCTCTGACAATCATAGCCTAGTTAATTCTTAACTTGGAGTTAGGTAACAAAAGCTGTGAGAGTGGGGAAAGTTTTAAGTTTGGGGTTGCTCGTGGAATAGCAACGAACTAAGTTTGGGGTGGTATACAAGAGAAGGAACAAGAAAATAAAGAAAGAAACTGAAAAGAAAAAAAAATACATATATATGTATATATATACATATCAAAAAAAAAAAGAAATAAATAAATAAATTCCTTCTCTTGTTTTGTTAAATGCTTTGGAAAAATGGGTGAGTATTGCGTGAAATCGACAAAAAGAGAGGTAGGCCTAACTCCAAGTGCAACCTACTTATCCAAATGTATCCACCCTTACCTAAGCCCTGCTATAACCTTTAAAGTCCTCAAAATGTGTGTATGCAATTCATTTGTCTAAGATGATATAGAACTCTGTCAAGCCTATGAAACGATGATGCAGGTACTGTGAATTGAGTGAATACCCGAAACACCTCAAGAGTGAAACACTGGTGAGATGTGCGTAAAGAGAAAACTTGAGAATGCTGTCTGCTTATGATTCGGTATTTCCAATTCAGTTGTCCTGCCACTGCATTAGATTGATGATGATAATTGATGTGCTGATGTGTTTAAGGTTGATGTATTATATGTAACAGCTAAATAGAAAAGCAGCCACAGTCTGAATTGATTGTTTGCTTGAGGACAAGCAAAAGTTTAAGTTTGGGGTTTTGTTGACTCCCAGTCATATGATGTAAGTTAGGCATTTTTAGGACCAATTGTGCAGGGTTTTTATTGTATAACAGTCATTATCTGGGATTTAGTTCAGTTTTAGATCATTGTAGTAGGAAGTTCAATTGTAAGTTATTCCTTCACTTTTGGAGCTAAATGGGACTTGAAGACCTCTTAATTGGTTGTGGCATCTTTCGGCGAACCAGACACTTGCCCGGAAATGCAGCAATCTGGAGGAATTTTGCAAGCCAGAACTTTCTGTCATTCTTCGCGTCGCGACCAGGAGGGTTCGCGACGCGATCTGGAGGAATTTTTACAAGCCAGAACTTTCTGTCATTCTTCGCGTCGCGACCAGGAGGGTTCGCGACGCGACCTGGAGCAGTTTTGCGAGGCCTGAAGTTTCTGTCATTTGTCGCGACGCGATGGCCACGGGCCGCGTCGCGATGGTGCGTAAAAATTAGGGTTTTTAAAGCTGTTTCAGCAATTTTGAAAAACACTTCATTTTTGGGAATTGGAGCCACGTTTGGAGCAGCTGGAGGTGCGAATTTGGAGCCTTCTCACCACTTGGGAACAAGGGATTGAAGGTTCTAAATGTCTTCCTTTATGTTTGTTTTCTATTCTATGTTGGTTTCCACCCTTAGGATGATTTGTAACTAATTCTTTAGATTAGGGAGAGATGAATCTCCCAAACCTATCATGTGAACCATTGATTTAGTTAATTCAGTTGTTATTCGATTTGCTTGTCTAATTACCTATGTTCTTAACGCTTTTCAATTACATATGATAATTGCGATGATCCAGGCTAGTGATTGCATAGGGATATGAATTAGTAGCTGGAAATTGGGTATTTAGATCACATGCTAGTAATCACCATAGGAATATGTGATAGCTTATGTGAATTCTTATTAATTCTTAATCTTAATGCGTTACCCTCTGGCACGACTCACCTAAGGAATTAGGGTAACTCTTAGGGTAATAGGGGTCTTGAGACAAGGAATTGCCCTTGACCTAAATTGATGAATTGAATCTAGAAATTGAATAATTAACTTGAATTGGCTGAGGTTCATGTGATAGGCGAGGTGAGAGGATTCGATCCCTAGTCGTTTTTCTTGCATTATTAATTCACGTTCGTATTCTGTTACCAAATACTCGATTAATCAAATATCTACAATCTACGAATTTACAAATTTGCTATTGTTGTCAACGCGCAATCCCTGTGGATCGACCGGTTCTTACCGATAAATTGTATTACTTGCGACAATTGGTACACTTGCCAAATTGTTAACAATGGGTCACCATTATGAAAGAGCAAAATAAGCGAGTCTGTAAATACAGTCAAGTACTTTTGCACATCAGTGTCTGCGAATAACAACCTTGAGATTGCCAAAGTTTGAATTTAAATCAAATCCAATTTTTCCAATAAATGATGATTCCAAAATACTCACCTCTCTACTTCTTGCATCGAAAATCTCGTTTCTCATCTCAAAAAAATATATAATGCAAAAACACATCTGCATGCATCACTAATATGCCATATCATAAATCATTACATCATGCCGCCAGATACCAATCATTGCACATGCTTACACTACATGCACGCATACACCATTCATTGCATCCTTAGGCGCGCCCTAGAATTTCTTTGCTGAGTTAAATTCAAATTGTAGTATCAGCCCTGAGTTTGGTACCGGTCCTTTAGACCCCAGTAGTCCTTCAGAGCCCCAGCGCTCCTTTAGACCTCCATCGGTCCATCAATCCAGATCGCACGTCGCGTTATCGAGCAACCGGCGGATCATCCGACCCCAGGTCCTTCAGATTAGTTGTGTCAGCCTAAGGCATAGTGGACGTCCTTCGTGGTCAACATATCAGTTCTAGGCCTGATCTTGACCTTAATGGCCGCTCGAAAAAAGGCTACCTCCAAGCAGACTGTTTTACTAGTACCGTTGCTAGTTGGCGCTCCATCAGACCATCTTGGTCCTTCAAGGTCCAGGCAGCCCCTCAGACCCCGTCGGTCCTTCAGTTTAACTCCAATCAATGCGTCAAGCATCAATTGTGAATTAGACCTTCAGAGCCCCAATGCTCCTTCAGATCCCCAGTGATCCTTATTTACCGTGTTTTAAGACAAAATTAGTGTTCTTTATCTTTATTTCTATTTTACTTTGAAAATCAGAAGAAAAAAAATCTTCAAATTTTCGAGCAAAATATAAATAAAGAGGGGCAGCTGTTGTACCCTAATTTTGTCCGATATATTAATGCAAGTTGTTTTAATTATCTATTACTTTTTCTAAAGGAGTAAAGATTAATTATCCAATCTGCAAAGGAGTTTGTTAAAAAAATAATAATAAAATTAATAATTTTGGGGACACTTAATTTTTATGGGCATTTTCTCGTTTTCAAAAGATCCCAAAAATATGTTTCGTTGTGCACGTGCACTATTTTTAGTCGCATACGCGCATTACTTTTGACGATCTTGCACCGTTGTGTACGCATATTATTTCTAAGCGCATATGCGTGTTATCTCTGATCGTGTACGCGTTTTATTCTCATTGTGCACGCATGTCACTTCTCGTTGTGTGCACTTATTACTTCAAATTGTACATTCGTTTTTATCCTCTTGCACGCGCGTGTTCGATTCTGGTCCCGTATGCATGTTTATTTTGGTGCTCGTTATTTATTGTTACTCTTAATTATTAATAATAATGGTTTTCTTTCTTTCTTAACCAAAAAAGAATCAAAACAAAGAGTCTAGTTTGACTAATCAAAACTGTCCTTTAATTGCAAAAAATATATAATAATTAAAATGTACATTTGGTTACAAATATGGACAAAAGGCAAAAGAAAAAGTACAAAAAATTAAAATAAGGTGCAGCAGAGGCGCATGGTGCTGCCTTGCTACTAACATTTGGAGAAGGGAGCTAAATGCTCCTTCTTTTTGCTCTTTTGTTTCTTTCCAAATTTGTCCCAGCCAAGCAGCTTTTGCAGCACCTATTTTGCTGCATTGTCTCCAAGGGTTATAATCCTCTGCTTTTCGCCAATACCTACACCACAAAATTTGCCTATAAATACAATTCAGCAACAACAGTTAGAGAGGGAGAGAAAATGAATCTGAGAAACAAAAACAGTAATAAGTGAGAGAAATGTAGAGTAGAAGAGAGGGGGTGTATCACTAAGGCTCACCCTCCACCGTAACAACCACTTACTCCACCGTGACAACCACCTACGGCAAGCCATCACTGTTGCCTTTTTCGTCTTCTATTTCACCATCTCCCTCAGTTTTCTCTCTCCCCACAACTTCCACCATATCTCCACCACAAACCACAGCCACTGCCTTCACCCATCCTCACTCACTCCATAACCATTCCTGCCCCTCTTTATTCTAAGAAAACACAACCACCAAACACGACAACAACCAAACACCACAACAACCATGAGTAAACCTCCAACCTTAAAGCCTCCACCACTGTCGCTGTGAGCCACCAAACCACCGCCGTTGATGCCGCCGTGACCTCCGGCGAGCACCACTACCACCGGCGTTATTCCACTGTCACCACTGTCCCCTCTCCTTCTCGTTTTTTAACCTCCATAGCCACACACCAAACTATCAACATCCCAGTACCAGTAGAAACAAAAATTCCAAAAACAAAGTCAAAAATCAAGAGAAGAAGTCTGAGAAGAAGGGAAAGAACCAAACCTGAAATGTGAAAACCACTGTTGTCTTCCGATCGCCGTCACTCGTCCGGTGTTTGCGTCGTGCTCATCGTCGTGCTCCGCCACACTATCGCAGCGCCCCACCATCACTGTCGCAACCCCCGCGAGCTCCCCACCGTTCACGCTGTGAACGCGCCGTCTCGGACACCGTCGCTGGTACGACGAGCTTCCATTGTCGTCGCCCTTCTCTCCCCTTTTCCCTTTTCCCTTCTCCCTCTTCGTTCTCCTTCTTTCTCTCTCCTCACGAACTTCTCTCTCCTCTGCGCAATTTCTGTTTGCACTCTCTCCCAAAATGAGTCTCAGCGACGCTGAGATGGTAAGGAAGAATTAGGGTTAAATTGATTTGTGCTTTTTACTTTATATGAGATCAAATATCTGTTTTATTTTAATTTTAATAAAAAAACTATCAGGTTAACTTTTACACTCCTAGTTTTAACTCATACATTCCCCCCAGTTCAGGCCCAGTCTCGCACCCTTCAAAAACAAAAACTGAATTAGACTCTGCTCTTTGCACCCCAGTTTTAATAATACACCCCCATTCTGTTGACTTCACCCCCATTTTACAATTACAACCCTAATTCGTTTTTCTACTTATTTCTTTTATAAAAACTCACAAAAAAATAAATATTTGATTTCAAAAATATAAATAGAGGATTAAGCCGACTGTACAGTCGGGTTAGTCGTCGTTCTAGGATGAATGAGCCGCACGGCTCAAAAGTCCTAGAACCCCTATAAAAAAAATAACAATTAATAAACCCTTTTTCCCCAAAAAACGAATAGGGGACTAAGTCGATTGTACAGTCGGGTTAGTCATCGTTCTAGGATGAATGAGTCGTACGACTCAAGAGTCCTAAAATCCCTATTCCAATAAAATCAAACCACCACACATCAAACCATTTTTCAAAACTACAAAAAACTCCATTTTCAAAAAATAGGGGACTAAGTGGACTGTACAGTCGGGTTAGTCATCGTTTCTAGGATGAATGAGCTGCACACCTCAAGAGTCCTAAAATCCCTATATTAAAAAACACCAACACACAAACATTTTCTACCCAAGAACTACGTAGCCTTCGATTCTCTACCCCGGAGATACGTAGGAGCAGATGGGGGCCCACATCTGTCAAGTGCAATAATAAAAAAACCTTTTTTTAATCTTTTCTAAGACGTGTCTTTTTTAACTTTCAATAAAAATACAAAAACATTTATTTTCGTTAAGTCTTTTTCAATTCATTATTTTAATAAAAGGGAAATAATTATTTTTAAAAGTTAATATAATTTTGCACAATTAATTAGAGGTAACCTTTTTTGAAAGGATGTTGTGGGGTGCTAATACCTTCCCCACGCATAATCGACTCCCGAACCCAAAATCTGATTTTCAAGACCATTTTCGTTTTCAAAGGGATTTTTCAATGTTTTCCTTAATAATTAAACATTGATGGCGACTTCATTGAACGCGAGTGATCCTCCGGATTTTTCGGTCGCTACAGGCATCATCCCCTTCTTCTTCCTCCTCGCTATCGGGGTCGTAGCGGGCATCTAGGTCGGCCACGTTAACTCGGTGGCCTTCTAGTGTCTCGCTGGTGGGTTTTTCTTTCAACTTGGCTTCCCTTCCCTTTGCTGCTTCATACTCATGAAGTGGCATTGCCGTGCAGACCGAAGATCGGCCTGTAAAGTTATAATTTCATCTGTACTTGAGTAGAACTTCATCTTAAGGTGTACTGTGGAGGCGACTGCCCCAAGCCGGCCAAGGGTGGGACGGCCGTTGATTCCCAGAACTGTACATCACGATCTTCTCCACCTCCTGGGGAGTTTTTGCCTTCCGTGGGAATCGAACCATGTACCCTGGGGATCAAGTACATGCTCAATGCATTCCCACTACCAATTGATCTAGTAGATCAATTGGTAGTGGGAATGCATTGAGATTGTACTTGAGCCCCAGGGTACAATGTTCGATTCCCACGGAAGGCAAAAACTCTACAGGGGGTAGAGAAGGTCATGATGTACAGTTCTGGGGTAGCCTACTAGAAAGAAAAGGGCCCAGGCTGTTACACGCATCGTGGTCACCGAAGGTGACCATCAGCTCTAGATGGCCCAGGGGCGTGGTGGACGATCCATCGAACCCGTAGAGGTCACTGCCTCGGTAGGGCATGAGGTCGTCCCGGGAAATTTTCAACACATCCAGTAGGTCTTCAAATATGACATCAGTGGAGCTTCCTTGATCGACTAAGATTCTCTTCACTTCCACGTTAGTCATGACTACCAATATCAGGAGCGGGACAGACTTATTTGGTCTCCCGCCTGGCAGGTCGGCATCTCCAAAGACCAGTGCGGGTCTTTTGGGCTTGATTTTCGGGTTGGAGGTCGCTGCGACCGTCATGATTTCCTTCCATCGCCTCTTTATTGACTTACTAGTCTCGCGTCCTTCTAAAGTGAACTTGCCTGAGATCACCATCGCTTCCGGGTGGTTTTGAGGTTGTCGAGTGTCGTCTTCTCTTCTGCAGCTACCGTCGCTATCTTGGACAGCAGCAGTTGTTGCGACGCCAGCCAAAGGGGCGGGACCGGATAGATGCAATGCACGACACCCTCTGGCGCGGGCTGTCAAATGATCTGTACCTTGATCGCCCAAGGGTGGAACGGGTTGTTGTTCGATCGCTCTGCCGGCCAGTGAGGTCGCGAGCAAAGCTCAGGGTGGGTGTACCTGCAAAGACACTCTGACGCCCAAGTCAGGGAGGAAGAAGTCAAAGCAGGAAATGAGAGATGAGTTCAAAAGTGTACCTTTCTGCGGGGAGTTGACCCTTTTTTATAGAGTTCGACGGAGGTCCCTAGCCGTTGGATCATGTGGCTCGATCCCAGCCGTTGAAGCCTCCCGAGGCGTTTTAGAGGCGCTACGCACTACGGTGATCTTGGTTGGGTTGGGATGGGCTCGTGGATTGGGCCACCGGCCCAATCCAGAACAAATTTAAATAATAAACTTTGCATTAATTATTCAATAAAAAAACCAACAATAACAACAAAATATTTTGTCATAGTAATGGACAAACATTGATTGATAAACTGATTGATCACAAAAAATGCATGGCAGTTGTCTTTGATCATATTAAATGGTGTATATGATTTTCATTAAGGCCATCACTTTTACCACACCCCTCCCTACTCACCCCACACCCCCAAACCCCCTAAATTCCCAAAATACCCTTAAATCAAAAACACCCTTTCTCCCTCCCTAAACCCTCACACCCCCTCTCACACTCACACAACCACACCCAACCGAACCCTAAACCTCTCCCTCACCCTCTTCGAATCTCCCTCTCCCGAACCCACTCAATCTTTGATTTCAACCTCCAATCTCGTATTCCACACATAAGGTATACGATTCCTAACCCTCTTCTACTTCCATTTTGAGTTTTTTGCTGTTTTTTTGCGTTTTTAAGAATCTGGTATTCGCAAAAAATATTCGGTTGAGCTCAACCGAGTGGCTCCTGGGAACGAATGCAAGACGAAGCCATTCGGTTGAGCCCTCCTGAATCCAATCGGTTGAGGTCAACCGAACAGTTTAAAATGTGAAATGAATTTTACACATTCGGTTGGGGTCAACCGAATGTGTATTCGGGTACCCCCAACCGAATGTAACTGTTATATTTTAAAAAGCTGTATTTTAACGTGTTCCTTTGTTTTTAACGTGTTCCTTTGTTTTTTTCAGTTATGGTGAGGACTTGGGGTGATCGTTCTCAGCCACAGCCTAAGGGTCGGGCAGCCAGACCACCTATGACGGTTTCAAACCGTAAACGGAAGGAGGACGCTCGTGCTGCTGCTACTGGGTCTAGCAGAGCTAGGGGTAGGGGTCGGCGTGCTGAGCAGCCCCCAGTTTTGCAGGAGGCGGACATAGATGATGACATTGAGAGAGATGCTTACTATCCGGCAGCTGACTTGGCTGGTCCTGCTGATGCTGACCCGGTTGGTCCTCTTGATGCTGATGCTGCTCCTTCTACTTCTGATGATGCTGCTGCTGCTCCCCGTGCCACATTTCCTTTTCCTGGTGGCCCGGAGGATGGATCTGTGTTACCCAGTTACGGGTCTCACATTGCTAGATCCATATGGGAGAGCAATGTAAGTAACTTACTTTTTTCTCTAATTAATTTAATCATTAGTTTGTTTGAATACTTTGGTTGACTTTTGCATTCCATAATGCAGGATCGTGGCCCGTTGACGCTTGTTTCACACGGAGTTCCACAGATAGAGGCCCCTCATGGGGACATTCTTGATTTTCTGGAGCGTTCTAAACTGCTACCGCTGAGGGACATTGGATTCCCAACTATTATTGGTGGGCTCCTCAATGCATTCATAGAGCGGTGGCATTCTGGCACATCATCATTTCACCTCCCTATAGGTGAGATGACCATCACTCTTGATGATGTCTCTGCATTGCTTTACCTCCCCGTTATGGGGAATTTTTATGATTTTCCAGACTACACCAAAGATCAGGGTGAGGCTTTGTTGGTTCATTTGTTGGGTGCAGACCCTCATGAGGCACATGAGCAGGCTCACGCCCCAGGGTTATCTGTGTCCCTCAAGTGGCTGAGGCAGACGGTGTACCGTAGGGCTATAAAGGAGGAGAGATGGGAGGATGCTGCTCGGGCATATCTGCTCTACTTGTTGGGCTAGGGCCTGTTCTCCGACAAGTCTGGAAACAAGGTCAAGTTGGACTATCTGGGAGCTCTGGTTGACTTTGACATTGCTGGAGGATACTCATGGGGAGGGATGGCGCTGGCCCATCTATACGAGCAGCTTTGGGACTCAAACAAGCCCAAAAATAAGCAGATGGCTGGCTACATGGCTCTACTTCAGGTATCTAGTATATTTAATTTGTTAAGTTTATATTGTCAAAAAAAAATTGTTAAGTTTATTTTGATGTCTCTGTATGATTACTAAATGCAATGATATATTCGTTACAGGCATGGATCTTCGAGCACTTTCAGGGATCCCCCTTTGGCTTAAAGAGGGTGGACCCAGCTTATGTTGAGACTTAGCCACGTACGAAGAGGTAGGTTGCTGATACCACACTGACGCTGGCCATGCATACTGTTCGAGTATCCCTGGATAGGCTGCACTCTGATGAGGTCACCTGGCAACCCTACACTGCCCATACAGCTAGCAAACCCTTTGAGCTCATCAATCTATTTAGAGGGCACTTACGGAATGCTGGTTGCATGGTGCCCTACATGCCAGATCGTGTCTTGAGACAGTTTGGGTATGTGCAGGGGAT
Organism: Astragalus membranaceus; assembly: GCA_039519185.1. Classification (NCBI taxonomy): domain Eukaryota; kingdom Viridiplantae; phylum Streptophyta; class Magnoliopsida; order Fabales; family Fabaceae; genus Astragalus; species Astragalus membranaceus. Next base: position 153,848,741 of record CM076847.1, read on the forward strand.
ACCAGAGGACCCTAAACCCACCACTAGAGCTGTCGTTACAAAAGAGATGGCTGACGAGAGGTGGAAACATTTTGACCAGTGGTTGGTGGAGAGGGGGGCCTCTGTTACCCGGGGTGTGCCAGACACCATACCAGGGTACGCCTATTGGTTTGGGAGGGTCTCACACCCATTCCTTGAAAACGCTAATTATGTGCAGCTGGAGGATGAGCCTGATACTAGACAGGTATGTGTCTTTTACATTTTTGTTGTCTTTTTATTAATCTTTAAATATTGATACTAAATTGATATTTTATCTCACAGGCCATGGTAGATGTGGTTCGGATGGTGGATGACATGGAGCGTGCGTTGGATGGTACCGTTCCACGAGACACCCAGCCATGGCGAGTACTCGAGGGCTTCAAAGCCCTACTGAAGCCATTCTGTAGGCTTAGGAAGTAAGGCTGTGTGTATAGTAGGAGGACTCGCGGGACACAGTAGGATATTGTATGTATATTATTTTGGGATATTGTATGTATATTATTTTGGGATATTGTACGGATATTATTTTGTGGACCCAGCTTATTTATGCACGTTTATGTTTATTTAGTTGTTTATATTTCCCATGTATTTAAATCATACAATGGCAAATATATTTGGCTGACAGTAGGATATTCCCAGCAATTTTTTTTAACAACATAACGCCTATTCGGCAGACCATAACTGAATGTATTCGGTTGACCATAACTGAATCAGTGAAAATTGTAAGAGGGGTGTGTGTCAAAAAATAGCCCTTCGGTGGACCATAACCGAATGTATTCGGTTGACCATAACTGAATCGGTGAAAACAGCGCACTTCATTAATGGCATATTGGTCATTTCGCAGGGCTTGGGGGTGTGGGGGTGAGTAGGGAGGGATGTGGGAAAAGCATGGGCCTTTCATTAAAAGGAAAAAGCCCAAACCAAAAACACCAATGAGGCCCATAGTAACGCAAAGCCCATAAAGCACACAGTAGCTTCACACACTATGGCCTAGTCACAAACAGATTTACGAGAGATGAGATACATGTCACTTACAAAAAACATCCAGAAACAGATAGATAAACTAAGCAACAAACAACCCTAATTTAGCAAAGAAAACTTGAAGAGGAGACTTCAATTCCGCAACCACCATCTTCGACAATTCCAAAACGTAGCAATAACTACACAACAGCGACCCTCAACCACCAGAGATCCAGCCAGTGTTTTGAAAATCGGCTCGGCCCGGCCGGTCGGACCGGGCGAACCGGGAATCGGGGGGTCACCGAATCGAATCAGGTTGTGGATCAGACTTGCATGTCACCCGGTCAAACTCGTTGAAATTCGGCCAAACCCGTTGAAACTCGGTCTGACTCGGTTAAATCCGGTTGGCTCGGTTGGATCGGATTTATTAACTATCTCATTAGATTTCCATGTTCCAATTAATTTTCTTAGTTATTGGTGCTATTTATTATTTACTTGTTTAATTACATTAATTAGGTTTCCAATATCGAAATTTTTAATGCATGTGCAAATTCCAAGCACAGATTGTGCGCCTCCCCAAGTGTGCTGAAAGATTTCAAATTTGAATTTTTAAATGATGAATCAATTTGAACCCAAAATATATGCTATGAGGATCGAACCTTAGACCTCCTAGAATAGATGGGCGAGTTTACCACTAGGCTATCTTGTAGTTGTTGATATAACCTTACAAATATTGCTATATATTATTTAAAAACCGGTTCTGCGGTTCAACTATTGACCCTTCGGTCCGACCCTTGACCCAGTGACCCAGTACCCTCACCGAGTCGGTCACCTGTTCGAGTCTTAAAACACTGGATCCAGCTATCCAAACACCACTTGTTCCCTCTCCTTGCTTAGTGACGTGCGAAGATCAGCCCGAAGCCATTGCGGAGGTAAGCGACCAAGACGATAGAGGTCCGCCACTAAATGAGCACTCTGATTTCCACCTCTAGCAATCCAGGTAAACCCTATCGATCCAAAGTGAGATCTAAGAACAGATATATCTTGAATGATATTAATTATGCTTCTAGCAATCTTCTCATTTCTGCAAGCCTGCACAAGCGTCAAGTTATCTGATTCGAAGATAACATGGATGATTCTAAAATTATCCGCAAAGATCATCGCATCACGAAGAACCAAAGCTTCTGCCATGAGAGGACTTGTTGCAAAACCCTTGGAAGTATTCCCTAACGTCAACACCCTTTTATCATCTCTAATAATATACCCTCCGAACAATTTACCATTATGTTGCAAAAAACTGGCATCTGTATTAATCTTGAGAACACCCATTAGGGGAGGTCTCCATAGGCTCACTGTCTGCCTATTAGAGGGGATAGAAGTGGGGATAGATGTAGTCTTGAGCTCAGCACAAGGCAGGTCATCAGCAAGAGAGAAAATCATTTGAAGGGTACCCCTTGGATTTGGGCCCTTACCATAAAAAACACAAGTATTCCTCCCCTTCCAAATGTACCATAGTGTGAGGAAAATTAGAGCCATTTGAGTGGGATCAGATTGACTAGCTTGACCATCAGGGCACAATAAATCACACAACCACTTAGAACAAGAAGATACGGACATTGAGGTAGGCACACTGCAGGATTGACTACCAAACCAAATAGGAGAGGCCCAAGGACAAAGGAGAAAAGCATGCTCCACAGTTTCAACCTCTTTATATCAAACAAGGCACATAGGACTACTAGCTAGACGTTTGACACACAAACAGAATATCGAGTTGTGGTTAAAGGGCTTGGCCCACTATGACTCTTAATGACCCAATTGTCATTCTATTTTATTTAACTCTGACTAATGCTATGTAAAAGATGCAAGTTCCCTAGGCTCTGCAAGAGTTTTGGTGGGCAGGGACGTCCTCTCCTCTTGCCTTCTAAAGCTACCGGAGTTGCTCTAGCACAACTCTCTCTCTCTCTCTGGTGAGGCGTGCGAAGAAGAAGATCCACGCTCGAAGCTCGACCAGCTCCTTCGACTTTCAAACTGTGAGGCAGTCTCCATCCACTCGTCCCCACCCCACCCTCTAGATCCGTCCTCGAGCTCCGCCTCTAACTCGGTTGCCTCTCGCCCTCCTCCTGAACCACCATACCCCCTTGATTTACTCTCACAGTCGTCCCAATCTCCATTCCTCGCCTCGTTAACCCCTTCATCAGCTTTGTTCCCCTATCTTCACAACCTAATAGCAAATCACAGTGGGAGCACCAACAATTGGCGCGTAGTGCAGGATTGTCGTAACTCTTAGATAATACCCAATATGCATGAATTGCTCTCGACTAAACAAAGTACTTAACTATAGTAGTTAATCACAAATCACATCAACTCTAACCATATCAACTAGGTGTGTGAGTGGAAACCAAATGTTAGGCTTATCATACTTTTCTGGCTAAAACCATATCCAGAGGTTTTGATGGTGGACAAGAAATTGGCTCTAAAGCATGTCAAACCTCATATCGTACTTCATGGACATCCGGTCGAGGATATATGACTCACATTTCAACATAGTGTGTCAACTAGTTTCGCTTTTGTGATCTCTATTAACCAAGGGAGGCACAACTCTACACGACACATTAGGCAGAAGCCTCAGTTCAGAGGACAAAACCTGCTAGCACGATAGTATGTTCTCTTGTTCCGGATCCAAATGTAAGTTTTGTTTAATTGTGTGTAGTATAAAGATACTCTTTTTTTTTGTTGCCATATCATTGGTGCGTAGTTTCCACCGGTTTTGCCGGTAACTAATCTACGTCGGGGAACCTAGCTGGCCATGAGTTTCCGGCTTTGCCAGCCTGTACGGTTCTCCTCTTCCAACAGAGTTTTTGCCACACCCAAGATTCGAACCCGAGACATTGGGGATGGGATTCAAGTCCAATTACCACTTTGACCGACCGTTGTTGATGTATAAAGATACTCTGAATAGCTTTGAGAAGAACTAAATATATTGAATGGTTAAATTAATTTCCATAACACTAAATAATAATAGTAAGATCAACAATATTTTAAAGATGCATGGGACTACAATAATAACCCCAAACAGCCACTTAATTTTACCCAAGCACGCCCATGTGCCATGCCACGCTAATAAATGGGCCATTCAGCTGGGCCAGATATATTGCACCCTTGTCCGAATTGGCCCACGAATTACACAAACTTAAAAAGCGAAGCATATCTTAAACCATGGTCCAGTCCATAACAATTAGCAACTATTGGGGGAAAATCCAACCATCGATTGGGAAAGATCAAAACTGACACGTGTCCCCTGCTGCTGAACATTCCCAATGATAGACAAAGGCGAGACGGTTGGAGCAAACGCAAAGCAGAACGTACCCACCGAATCCACCGGTACCAGGTAATTCCTCGCGGGCAACGGTAACACTTTCCCTTCTCCGAAATGAAACGCCACCGTAGGCACTTCCACGCTCGTCTTCGACGACAAGTCGTAGCACGTATCAAACAACGACACGTCGTTCGCCGACGGTAAATCTCGAGTCCCTCTTACAAACGCATCACGCAACAAATTGTACACGTCGCTCTGCAACCTAGTCACCGCCGTGCCGGAGTCCACAATTATCCCTCCGTTCCCCGCAGTATCCACCTCAAAACTCGTTTCACGAATCCGAAGCATCTCGCCGCCGACGCTGATCCCGGCAAGTCCTACATAGTAAAACGTGTCAAACTCCGGGTTATGCCGTAACGGCGCAGTAACGGCGTTATGAGGAAACGACGAGTCAAACTCAAGCGTTGAAACCGAGTCAGAGTCACGATCCACGAGGCAATAAGAAAACGATGTCGAATTAAGTTGAGCCGGAAAAGATAGTGGGCCGCCGCCTAAGCCAAGCAAGCCAGCTGCGCCGACGAACAAACCCTCGTTATTGTGACCACAGCCGATGGCTATGTTACGGACAGAAGCATCGCCAATGGTAACGGTCTCCGTAACAAAGTCGCCGACGGTGTAAGATCCGTCACCGTAAGACACCTCGTAGAGACAGTTACCGTTGCGGCATTGAGATTGGTCGAGCCATTTACATTGATCGGCTTCGCAAGAGAGCGGCGCGTAAGAAGCCGATGAAGCCGGCTCGAAGATGGGATCAGCTTGACTGTAACAATCGGCGCAGGGTGCGCATTGTACCCAACTGATATCGCTGCCCGTGTCAAGTACCATGTACGCCGGACTCGGTGGTTCACCGATTGCGATTCTTGAGAAGTACTCGCCGCTACCTTGACTCACTCCAGAAACAATGGGTCCTGAAAATTTCTCCGCATTGAAAGTTGGGTCTAACCGAGTCAATATAGACTTGACTCGGAGTGAGTCGCGTTCGAGTCTGGCTAAAGTTAGGGACTTGTAGTCAACATGTGATGACTTTTGAAGAGATGCACGTGAATGCAGCTGTAGAGAGAGTGAGGATGTTGATGAAGAAGAAGTCTTATCTTCTTGTTGTTGTTTTTGGTTTCGGTTAAAGTTGAGAACTTGATGGGTTTTTTGAATGGAAGCAGTGACATCGAGGAATGTGGTCTTTGAATTGTGGGGTGTGGTACGAGAGTGTGCCAATGGGGAAGCCCATAAGATGAAGATGATGAAGAAGATTTGACCCATTGAAGTTGAAGCGAGAAACAAACGGGAAAAAGGATGAGATTTGGATGTATGTGAAGATTGAGAGACGTTGGGTTTTTATTTCCCGAGAAAAGGACGTGATACGGTGATTCATGTCAAGATCACTGGGGCAGATAACAATGATGGTTAGTTAAAGCAAAGCAGCAAAGGTAAAAAGAGTGCTTTGCTTTGGTGAGTACTACTACTAATACTTTTTTTTTTTTTTTTAGATAAGCAGACATATTATTGAAGGGGGCACTAGGGGTGCACCAACCCTTACAATAAGAATATGGGAGGGGGAACGGGATAATTACAACAAAGATAGACACCCCATCGGACAATTACACCAATCGGAGTATGACAGCCCGCTATTTCTCCCCCTCCTAGCAACTAACCATCCCCAAGATACGTACTTGATGGAGTTGATGACTGAATTAACATTGATTACAACACCGTTGAACATTGTTCTATTCCTTGCCAACCATATTTGCCACATAGTTGCAACCCAAAAAATGTGCCTGATCCTCTTCTTTTTTCTCCCTTCAGCCATCCCACCTACAACATAAAATAAACTTAGAACATCACTATCAGCCGAGCCATTGATATTCATCCAGCCAAAGACACCACGCCATATTGCTTGCACCACTGGACACTTGCAGAAGATGTGTTCCAAAGTTTCAATCTCACCAAAGCAAAATACGCAACTCAGCTCCAAACGAGACACCACGATACCACGACTATGTAGCTTCTCCCTCGTTGGTAGTTTGTCTTGTAATAACCTCCAGCTGAATATTACCACCTTCGAAGGCAAATCACTGGCCCATAACGAACTGCAAGCGTCGACTACCTGTTCCACGCCTGGCTGAGCATCACCCTGGAGCTGGCCACTGACCCACTCGTAGCAAGATTTCACTGTAAAACCACGGACCAGATCTGGAAGCCATATCCACCTGTCTATTACACCAAACTGAGGCTGTACTCCTGTCAGCAGTTCGGTTAATGCAGCAGCTTCCTCTGCGACAGAAACATCTGCAGCATCAACCGAACCCAACTCCCACGCCCAGCCTTCATCGCGCCAGCTACCCATCTCTGCAACCGTTGTGTTCTCACCTCCGCTTACTTCCAATAAGGCCGGGAATAACTCTGATAACGACTCTGCACACAGCCACTTATCATGCCAAAAATTAACTTTCGCACCATTACCCATCTTGACTTTTGTAGTACTGTTAAACCAGCCACACTCCAAGTTCAATCTGCTCCCCAAACATAACAAGTCACGCCACCAAAACGAGCATTTGCTTGCCACTCTTGCTGGTGGCAGAACACCGTTCCATGAGTTCACCGTACCGTACCTGCTTATCAACAACCGTTTCCACAGGGAATTTTCCTCGTCCACTAATAATCTCCACCTCCATTTAGCGACAAGAGAAAGGTTGAACGCATTGAGATCCTTAATTCCCAATCCTCCCTTATGCCTTGGCTTGCAAATGTTCACCCAACTCACCCAAGCCACCTTTTTGTTTTCTTCATCACCTCCCCATAGGAACCTCCTTTGTAGCTTATTTATTTCGTCAATAACCTTCTTGGGTGCCTTGTACATAGAAAACATATAAAGAGGTAGAGAAGACAGTACCGTGTTAATCAAGGTTACTCTCCCTCCGATAGATAATCTTATACTCCTCCAATTAGACAACCGTGCCTTAATAGAATCAATCACTGGTTGCCATGTAGACGTCCTTCTTGGGTTCGCTCCAACCGGAATACCTAGGAATTTGAAAGGGACCTCACCAACTTTGCATGCCAAGAATGCAGAAATACCGTTTACAACCCGCTCCTCCATATTCAACCCGAAGATGTTACTCTTCGCAAAATTAACCTTGAGCCCCGAAGCCAACTCAAAGCTCCTTAGTATGGCCTTTAAACACCACACGCTTTTGTCGCTCCCATCACATGCGAAAATCGTGTCATCAGCAAATTGCATCAAGGATATTGATAGGCTATCATCCACTTTGAATCCATCTAGACAATCGGCCTCCTCACCTTTTCTAACCAGCCCGGCTAGACCCTCCGCCGCTATCAAAAACAAGAAAGGTGCTAATGGGTCACCCTGTTTGAGCCCTTTTTGAGCGGAGAACTCCTCCGTTGGACTTCCATTTACTAGTACCGAGATAGAACTAGTAGATACACATGTAATCATCCATTTCCGCCACTTAGCACAAAACCCCATTCTTCCCATCATATAGTCCAAGTAGTCCCAACACACCGTATCGTAAGCCTTTTGGAAATCTACTTTAAGCAAGAGGCACTTCTTCTTTGCCCTTTTTGCCAAATCGATCACTTCGTTAACCACTACCACACCATCAAGTATGTTTCTCCCTGATATGAACGCATTTTGGTCCGCCGATACCACCTTGGCTATAACTCTTTTCAACCTCCCGGCCAACACCTTCGCTAACAACTTGTACATACTACCAACAAGGGATATTGGCCGATACTCCCCCAAGTTTTGGGGATTCTTTGTTTTAGGCACTAGTGTCATGAAAGAAGCACTAATAGCCTTTGGTAGGGGAGCCATTGAGTAAAATTCGCCAAAGAAATTGAACACCTCTGTTCCAATCACATCCCAGCAACTCTTGATGAAGTTGAAATTAAATCCATCCGGCCCCGGGCACTTATTCCCGTCACACTCCCATGCAGCCTCTTTGATTTCCTCCATAGTGAAGGGTCCTGCCAACATATCATTATCAAGACTACTCACCTGATTAAATGTTATACCATCCAGGGTAGGACGAGTGACATTCACCTCTCTAAAGCTCTCTTCAAAGTGGTGCTTGATGGCTCTTTTCACCTCCCCTGCTTCATCTATCCACTGGTCTCCTACCTGAATCTTCACAATTTGCATCCTCCTCCTATTATTTCTAATACACGCATGGAAAAATTTACTATTCGCATCACCTTCAGCCAGCCAATTAATTCTTGATTTTTGCGCTAATAGGCTCTCTTTTACGTGCAGCTCCCTCCAAAACTCCGTACTCAGTAATTTCCTATGCTCTGCTCTAGGAGAACCCCCTTCTGCCACCAAAGCATCAGCCTCATTGATATCTCTTACAATATTTTCAATACAGAGATCTCTATACCCAAATACCTCCCTATTCCATTTCCTCAATATTTCCTTTAGCTTCTTTAATTTCTCCTTTAGTATAAATGAGTGCCTGCCACTAACCTGGTGCGCTATCCAGCACTCCTTGACCACCTTCATAAAATCTACATGTTCGAGCCAACAGTTGTTGAAGCGGAACGGCTTAGGTCCCCAATTCACAACAGAGCTAACCAACCATATAGGGCAATGGTCTGATACATCTCTATCACCTACCCATTGTGCTGAGATATTCCATCTTGCCACAAAACCTTCTGATACAAGGAAGCGATCAATCCTGCTCATCGAGGAACCATCAGCAGCAAAATAGGTAAATTTCTTTCCAATAACTGGGACATCGGTTAACTCCATATCCTCAACAAAAGCCGAGAACTCTCTAATCTCTAGATTATAGTAAATGGTTGAGGACCCCCTTCTCTCGCCACTGGACAGCACCGCATTGAAGTCCCCAGCCACACACCAGTGCCCTGTTCCCACCTCCTCCTTCAACAGCCGCAAATCATCCCAAAGCCGCCTCTTACCTACTAGACTGCAAGCAGAGTATACATTAACCAGATGACATATTGAATCATGAAGCTTGGCCGAGATATAAATAAACTGATCCCCAACAACTTGAGCTTGGACATCAAACAGACCACGCACCCAAACACAAAGTAAGCCACCTGATTGCCCTTCAGCATCCTTGCTTATAAAATCAAATTCGCCTCTACCCCATAAAGATGCTACCATCTTCCTTGTCACTCCACTGCGTTTAGTTTCTTGAAAAAAGCACATATCAAAGCTTCCGGAGGAGATATTACGTTTTATTTGCCTTCTTTTTTCTGCCCCTCCCCACCCTCTCATATTTAAGGAATAGATCAACATGAGGATGTATGTTTCTTCCCCTTCTTTCCAAGCGCGTTCTGGTCCCTTACTTCCATACTTTCGATCTTTTCAACAAATGTTCCATCGTCTCCATTACTTGATACCCCCAACTTCTCTTTTGCAAATTTCCACATTTTTTCAGCTACCATTCTTTCAAGCCTCGCCACAAAGCGACTATTTCCCATGGCAATACCTGAGTCACCGACCGAGACGTCACACGCAGCCGCTTCCCCAGAGGGTACCGGGTTTGAGGTTGTATAGGGCACACCAGCGGAATTACGACATCCAGGAGTGGAGAGCGAATGACTTGAAGAAACAACCGCTTCTTTCCTTTTGGGCTTGATGACGACTCCCAGTTTCTCATTGGGTGAGACAACAAACTGGGCTTTCTTACCACTTTTTCTTGTTTTGTTCTTTGCCTTTTGCTTTTCACCTTTTTTTAGTGGGCTCCGTTTCCCTTTGCACCACCCTACATTACTAGTGCCTCCCTCCTCGAATACACCCCCAAATGGACCTTTCTTGGCATTTACTACTTCCTGGACCCCATCTAGCATAGCAACAATACCCTCAGTAGATCCAACTACACGTGGCTGCTCCTCTTCAGCCAATGCACCCCTACTTCCTCCACCAATCAAATTAAGACTATTGGAATTCCTAGGAAACAAAGGAGACGTTTCGCAGCACATCACATCATTACTCATCCTAGGACGGCTACGCAGGCATTCCTCGGGAAGCCCCACCTCCACGCCCCCACCTTTTGGCGTTTCAACTGCTAACTGACCAGCTTCTTCTCCGGCTGCCGGAGCCTCCACCGGAGGCACGGCAGTATTATTACCGATCACCCCTAACTCCGATTCACTGACCCATTCATCTTCCATCACCGAGAACAGATTGGAACCAATACCAACACATTCATCTGAACCAGCTGAGCTATCAGAGCAGTACCCATTTCGCACAGACCCACCATCGTCACCCTTTAGCGTACTACTCCATTTTTGCGGTTCAACCCATTCTTCTATCATCTTGATGTGGTATAAGGACTCATTTATGTTAGCTACCACCACCATATTGAAGACATCATATACCCTTGTTCTGATTTTTATTCTTGCAACATCTAGGGAAGATTTTGACATTGTGGCTTCATCTACCCCCAAGAACTCACCGTACTTCCGTGCCAACGACGCGAAAAAATCCTCACTCCATGCGTGTACTGGAACACCATGACATCTCAACCAAACTACTCTTTCATTATCTGCTTCCCCCGGGCTCCAGCTACGAACATCCTCAAACATCTCACACATCCATCCACTCTCATCAGCTACCACTGCTTGGATAATGCCCTCCTCCAACTCTTCTAACAAGACTTTGTTTGCCCCCAAAGGTGTAGCCTTGATCGAAAAAACACCATTGACGTTAAGCCACTCTTGAACAGAATACGTGCTGCCTGGCTTTTTGACTACCCCAACGAACATCTGGTTGAACTTCAGCATTTTGTCTTCATCAACATTAAAGCATATTTCTGAAAGATCAATCTTCCGGTGATATACTATCTTTGGTGGCAGAGGGTTGTATGTGGCCTTTGGATGCGTCACCTTTGTATGTTGGACATGATCCCTCACTCTAGGTTCTCCCATGGTTCCCTCCCTCTTGTTCCGTACATAGTTGGCCTTCGGTGCTACGTCACACTTCTTCTGAACCGGTATATAGGTCTTTGGATTTCTTTCACTCCAGTCCCTCTTGAATCGCGGAGTGTTTACGTGAATCTTGTTTGACCCTATGATGATATTATCCAGCTTGATCGCAAACACCCGAGGGTCTCTTACATTGCGGAACCGGACGAAGCCAAACCTTCTCCCATGTTTGTCTCTCTTTGGTGGGATCACCACTTCAAGGACCTCCCCATAATACGAGAATGCCTTAAGCATTTCCTTAGCACCATGTGTGTCAGGGAATGCTGAGAAGTAGAAGGATGTGGTATCCATTTGATCACTCCATTTCCCGTTACTTGCTATATCCGTCTTTTCCAATCTTTGTTTCAGTCTCCTCGTCCTCTTGCTGATTACTTCCCTCCATACGCCTACAGGCCCATGATGCCCTAGCGGAGCATCTCTCTCTACCCTTTTTTCTCTCTCCATCTTTAGCCTTTTGAAATTAAAATTTACTACTACTAATACTGATGAATGATGATATGGGAAGCTTTGTGATTTGCAGGCATAGTTTATGATTATTTTAATCAGAGGTTGGCAAAATTTATTATCGTAGGGGAGCCCTTTCATGATGCTGTTTTGGGTGTCATAACCTTTGCATTATGTGGTTGATTTATGATTGATTCATTTATATATGTGTCACGCATTTCTTTCTCAAATCTTGCACATCTTTATTTTTTGTTTCTTTTTTCATTTGTTAAATAATTTAGTCATTGGGAAAAAAGAAAGGAGCTTTGCATTTGCAATGAGACCTTTTTTTTAGATATGTTTAAGCGTGCCTAGTGTGGTATTAATCACGCAAACATCCACGGTGCATATGAGTGCATGTATATGCCTCATTCATGCAAGGTCATAATGATCAGTTCTGTTACGGTAATAAGTAAAATGCCTCAACAATATTTACACCCCTCTGTAAGGCCCAATAACAAATCGGCCCATAGCCAGAAAATCTAGCCCAATCGACCAACGGCTCAGATAACTCGACGAGATCTGACGGCTCAAGATCGTCAGAACATACATCACACAAACTCTATAAATACCACCTTCAAAAGTCATAAATGTAAGTAATTTTTCTCCAACCACCACATATTTACTCAAACACTGGCTTGAGCTTCGGAGTGTTATTGCAGGTACAACACCGCCATGTCAAGATCGAACAAAGACCACCATCTCAAGATCGAACAAAGACCACCATCTCAAGATCGAAAAAAAGACCACAAACCCAAAATCGAGCAAGGCCGTCACTTTAAGATCGTCACATTATCAAGGATAAAACACCTACTAACTACTTCGATCTTATCATAAAGCTCGTAAGTACAGTACAGAACAACTTGTATTGGAATGATTGTACCAGACTAAACTCGCTCTTTAGTTCAGGAAAATAATGTGTCACATAGTACCGAACAGTTGTGAACGCCTTGGTAAAAATGGCTACATATAATCCCAAGTAGGTAACTCATTTAGCGAGTTAAGGAACATCGAAAGTGTGCACCAAAGGAGGTTCCGAGTTCAAATCTCGAAAACTAATATTTTCGCCCACCCCACTAACATTGCCTGTAAAAAAAGATGGCTAGTTATATGACTAGCTCTCACACTTCAAAAACAATGACACTTTTAAGAAGTCAATATACAATTCACCAAGATTTTCCAAATATATTTTTTATATTTATTGAGTCATTTAGAGTCTCAAAGTATGAATTGATTGTCCCAAGACTCTTTTATTTTGGTTTCAATTATCCCAAGACAATTACAAATGGGTTACTTTAGTACTTCTTCCATTCCTTTGGTACTTTTGGCTTGTTACACACAAATTAAGATACAATTAGTTTGTGTTAGTTAATCACTAAAGTACCTTCTTTGTAGTTATTTTGGGAGTATTGAAATCAAAATAAAAAAGTTAATAGTTGTCTTGGGTCTCTAAAAAACTCAATAAATATAAATGGTATAATAGAAAAAATTTGGTGAATTTTACATTTAGTTTTTAAAAATACTATTGTTTTGGAACAACAATAGTATTGAATCATTGATAAAGTTGTTCCATAAAGTTGTGTATGATTGAAGGACATCCATAAAGTTGTTCCAAAACAATAGTATTTTCACTGGATGACATAATGTGACATAAGTGATAGATACTTGGGTCCCTTAACTATTTGGTCCTGTGTTCGATCTCCGGCCGGTGCGTACGGAAGAACATTTGTTGGGAGATATGATACCCCTGGCCTAATTGCGTCACTAAAGAAGTTGGGAAATTTAAAATTATTCGTATGGTTGGGCAAATCAGATTGCTCCGTGTAACAAGTTGGTTCTTTAAGTTTTTTTCGTACCACTTAAATTCTTTAAGTTATTTAATTGTAACAAGTTGGTCCTTTAAGTTATTTAATTTTAACTTTTAAAGGCCGAATAACTTACATTTTTTAGCCTCAAATTGTTACAATTAAATAACTTACAGGACCTAAGTGATACGAAAAAACTTAAAAGACCAACTTGTTACAATTAAATAACTTAAAGGACCTAAGTGGTACAAAAAAAACTTAAAGGACCAACTTGTTACAATTAAATAATTTAAAGGACCTCTGTTGTAATTTAGCCTAGAATTTTATATTGAGCTTTGTTAAAAGCACCTCCCAACTTAATTCCTCACACCCCATTCCGCCAACCAAAATGTCTAAAATACCCATACCCCTAAAACTAAAATCTCCTTTCCCCTTCCTACCACCACCCTCAACCTCCCACCCTATGTGTACCCTAAAATTCACCCCCACAATCTTCCAAATATGTCCCAATTTAGATTGTACCTCCCACCTTCTCATTTCAATCGTGAGATATACAATTCGGAATTTAGTTTCTCAATGTGTCTGAATTGTATATTGCATGTCACTTTTTACATGCCCAAAATTAGGGGGTGATGAAAGGTCAGGCTGGGTCGAGCTTGACCGAACCCAATACCCAACCCAACCAATTTACTTTAGTTCGTTTTGGTCTCTAATCCATACTTTTAACACCAAAACTGAACTAAACAAATACAATCATTAATGGGTTGGTTGGGTTCACGGGTCACAAAGGATAAGTCGATTTTTAAATTCTAAAAAAATTATAATTAAATGAACAACACCTTGTGAAACTTGAACATTAAAAAAACCATAATATTCTAGCACGTAAGTTTAATAAAGCATATCTCTCAATGTGTATGGTTCACAATTAAAAATCTAGTGGTTCATAATTTTGCTGCTTGTAAAAACTAACTATTGGGTAAACCTTTTTTTAAATAACTAGTACTATACCTGTGCATCTGCACGAGTGACATTGTATTTGTTATAATTTGCTATGAACTCATAAATATTTTAAAAATTGTAAAATTCAATTAAAAAGAGAGGCATAGGTTGATGAAAAAGGTTATATTTGAAGTTGATTAAAAAACTTTTGTTGCAGAAAGTTAAAAAAGCTAGTATCTTCTCCAAATCTTAAAAATGGGGTAAAAATCAGAAAAAATAAAATGAGATTAAGATAAGATGAAAGAATATACAAATGGCAGAGGAAAAATATACAATTAAAGTGAATTCAACGATGTTGCAACAACCGCGATCGCCAGATTGCTTTTTGAATCAACCAATCGGTTCATTTCGAACGTGACACACACACACACTCACTCACACACTAACTATTGTAAGCTATTGTTTCTATCGTTTTTGCATATTAGGTTTTTCATCATACAACTATTTTTAATACGTTTTAACATTATTATTATTATTTTGACTAACGCATAATATTATTTTCGTTTTTAATATATTTTTAATCTTACTCGAAAAATGAACCAACCAAATTAATCCAAATTGCATTGG
Organism: Astragalus membranaceus; assembly: GCA_039519185.1. Classification (NCBI taxonomy): domain Eukaryota; kingdom Viridiplantae; phylum Streptophyta; class Magnoliopsida; order Fabales; family Fabaceae; genus Astragalus; species Astragalus membranaceus. The sequence goes on from CM076847.1 coordinate 153,863,915, forward strand.
TTCGGATCCGTGTGGTTCTAATTATTTTAAGAGCATGCATCCTCAATGGAGAAACCCAAATTGAGTACTTAAATGGGTCTCACGTGTACACATCACTTTTTTATAATCTTTTAATAGTAGTACTTGTATAAGAACTCCATCTCTCTGACCCATAGCCCAACAAAATTTATTAAATGGGTCCCACTAACTTTTTATTATTTTACATTTTAACAATAACTTATATGACATATAAAATATTAAAATAATAAAATTATAAACTTTAATTGTACTAGTTTTTCCAAGGTTTTTTAATAGTTCCAAAAATAATAATAAAAATAGGAAATTTTCATGAATTACATTTATTTGAAACTAAATGACGAGAAATAGATAAAAATGCAATAAGTAAAATAGTAAAAATTACAATCATCTAATTAAATTTTTGAATGATAAAGTTAAAATAGTTACAATGACTTGATTAAAAAAATAACTAAAATAGGTACTCACTTTTAATGAAAAAGAAATGTGTGGTTTCCTGCGTTAGAGGAGAGAGAGTGAGAGAGTTTCTTATTTAAGTGTTTTATCTTAATAGTTACTCACTTTTCAATCTCTACAATGAGTCCAATTTCCCGTACTAAACAATAGTTTAGTAATTTTTACTAAATTGGCATAATAGTCATTTTCCCATCAATGAAAAAATTCGGTGACCACACCAAAGTTATATTGTGGCAAACATGTACTAACCAGTGTTTTCATTTACCCGCTCACTCACCACACAAAAACTAAATTGTGGCTAATATGTACTAACCATTGAATTATTGTATAACGACTGAAATTGGTTTAGTAACTATAACTAAGAAAATTCCTTAGTATCTGTTATGGTAAATAGAAATTCTGCTATTCACACCTCCTGCAAGGCCCAATTATTCAGAGGCCCATTACATAGAAACAGGGTCCATTCATCAATGGCCAAGATCACTCTGCAAGATCGGACGACCCAAATCGACCAAAGCAAACACCACTCAAAATCTATAAATACAGCATTCAATGCCCATTAAATGGTAAGCACTTTTTCCAACACAATACTCATTAACTCAAATACTGACTTGAGCGTCGGAGTGTTATTGCAGGAACAACATCGGACATCTCAAGATCGAACAACATCGGACATCTCAAGATCGAACAACATCGAACATCTCAAGATCGAACAACATCGAACATCCCAGGATCTGAAGATAGAAATAGAATCAAGGATAAAACATCTACTAACTGCATAATACCAATCACTAAGATCGGAAGCACAGTACCGAACAGTATCATAAGTTGTTGCCCTTTACAATATGTCATACCCCAATTTTGTCCGCCCAAGTCAAAAACATTTTTTCAGAAAAAATAGAACAATAAGGTAATTCATAATGTGTGGAAAATAGTGGATTTGTGCATTTATGTGTATTCATCCCCTATTTCACATTTTTTTTATTTGAATTATGCGCGCGCATCAGTCGTAACTGCGTGAGCTGCCCTGTGCCCTTGTCATTTGGCACGTGTTTTTATTTTCAAAAAGGCCATTATTAATTTTTGGCACCCAAAAACATTTTTCTTAATTTTCAGGAATTTTAGAAAATAAAATAGTGCATATTTTTGCATTTTTTTGGCATTTAAATAAAAGCAAATTAATTATTTTTGGACCAAGACCAGGTCAAGGACGTGGCACACATGTTACTCTACTAAGGTAATTTTTGTATAATTTTTGGAAAGAAAATCCTAGTCTAAAATAATTAAAAATGCATTTTCCCCATTTTTAGTGCATAAAAAACCCAAAAAAGACCATTAAATATTCCCCAATTATTAAATGACAACTTTTATTGTCTAGATTAATTAAATGGAATATTTTATGGTGCTCAAGTATATATGACACATTTTTAATAGGTGCACTTTCACTTCCATGCCCAAAAATTCAAAATTCAAAATTCAAAAGAAGGAAGTGTCCTCAATAAGACAAAAGACCAAAAACAAGTTTTTCTGTCTCTCTCTCTCTCTCTCCCCCAACAATTTCGAAATTCCTCTCTCTCTCTCTCTCTCCACAATTTCTTCCACACTCTTCTATTCCTTATTCCTTAAGAATATGCTTTGTACTATCCTTAACTTTTGGTGACCATCACTCACTCCCACATGGACTCATGCCCTTTTTTGTAAATAACCCCACACTCTCACACTCACCTCTTCATTAGAAAATGCAAACTTACTTGAAATAGAACATTCCATCCCCATTCTACCCTTAACCCTATTTTCACCTAGACCCATATATAAGCCTACACTCCAAAATAACAAGGAGGAGGCCTCATTTCACCCTAGCACACCAAAAACCTCTCCCTTTTCCTCTCAAGGTTGAAGCCACTACCACCCTCCTCCTCCATCCATTTTTGATTTTCTCTTCACCCAAACACCACCATCTCACCTCACTCTCATCCCTCTTTCACATATCTTCTCCATTTTCCGTTCAAGTGCAAACATCATCATCAAGGAGGGTTTTCATCAAGTCTTCGTGGGTTGGAGTTGAAGTTCCTTGGAGGTTTTTGTTGATTTGTGTTCTATTTTCTTCATCTCATTGCATTTCCTAGCTTGGATTGGAGGTAAAAAACCCTAAAACTTTGCATCATCTTTAAATTTCTTGCATAAACTCTCTTCTCCTCATCTCAACTCCTTCATATCTTGTTGTTGTTGCTTTGAGGAGCCATCTCAAACATTATTGACAAGCACTTAGGGAGGCTTGGGTGTTTGAGGTGTCTCCTTGGCTTTGAAAGAGTTGTTCTTGTGTTTTCTCATATTTCCTTGCATATTCACTCTTGTTTGCATAATTTTTGGTCAAATAAAACTCATTTTCCATGCCAATTAGCTTCGGCCAAGAAGGGGAAATTAGGATTCTTATGTGTTCTTGCTTATTTCATGAGTTGTAATTGAATGATTGCTTGAAAGTTGTCATTTGATTGTGTTTGAGTAAATGCAAGTTGTGCAATTGTGTTTGTTCACTTTTTACCATTTTACTTTACCACTTCATTAACTATTTACCAAAAACATAAAAAGATTTTACCATTTTACTTTTACCTCTTTATTAAGTTTTTACTAAGAGTTTTTACCATTTCATAAAACATAAAAACATTTTTACCTTCATGCATCAAAACATTTTTTACCTCATTCATTAAAACATTTTCATCTCATCTCATAAAACATTATTTCAAAACATTTTACCAACTTGCATCCATGAGTTTTTACCCTATTGCATTAATAAGCTTTATGCGCATACTTCAATAAAAACTAGGGTTTGGATTTGATCCTAATTGCTTGCCTTAAGAATTAGATTGATGATTGGCAAGAGGATTCACACTTGTGCACTTGTGCACACTAATTTAAGTGTTGAGAATTGGCCAAAGTGATTCAACATGCTTTGGCGCTTTGATTGCTAAGATGACTTGCTTATTGAGGGTTTGGCAATGATCATACTTGAGGCTACTCTTTTGAATTCATTTGTACCTACCACTTCCTTGCCTACTCTCATGTGGAATTATCAATACTTAGATAGGCTCATCCCATACATTGCATCTTCCACTAGATGTGCATTTAGATTCCCTTGCGTTTTGTAGAAATATTTGAGTATGGTTCTCGCCTAGCATCTTCCATTAGATGTGCATTTAGGTCCAATCTTGCCTACTCTTGCATTTTTGCTTAATGCCCAATTCAAGTTCCTTCTTTGCCTATTTATGTGTTGTGGTTTAATATGTGTAGTCTAGGCTAGTGTTTGCTCAAGAATTCAAATGAGATTAATTGCAAGTTATGACCATGTTGTTGTTTGCCTAAGGATTCGATTTCAATGATTGTGTCATGCTTGAATCTCCAAATCTTTTTGCATTCGTTGTTTTCTTTTCTAAATAGCTTAGCATGAAAATGGTAATTAGTGACAATCACCCATAACCTTTGTTAGTTTGATTGTCCTAAGAGCCTAAGTTTCAAAAAAGATGTTTTCATATGCATAAGCTACTAGTGATAATCACCCATAACCTTTGTTAGTTTGATTATCATGAATGCTTTCGATTTCAAAAGATATTTTCCTAAGCATCGAAGTCATAGCAAGTGCTAGTGATGGCCACCCATAACCTTTGTTAGTTTGGTCATCATGAAGGCTTTCATTTTTCAAAAGAGATTTCTACATGCACTTAAGTGGGTTCTAGTAATGGTCACCCATAACCTTTGTTAGTTTGATCATTATGAACGCCCTCCAATTTTCAAAACCAAAGCAAAAAGACTTTCATTTTCAAGGCTCGTTAGAACTACGTCGCTTTGATTCCCATTTGGGATACGTAGGAGCGAGCCACGTTCTCGTCAAGCGCAACCATAAAAAGTTTAGCATTTGCATAACGAAAAGAAAAGAGTTATTTTCGTAACAAAAAAGAATCACTTTCGCAAACCAATATCATTTTTAGAACAAAAACCTTTTCCTTTCTCAAATCATTTTCAACCCATCGTCGCTAGTGGTTAATCAGAACCTTTGTTCGTCTAGCCATTGGTGGCGATGTCTTTTTCCCCAAAGAACAACAAGCGATGATCACTCATAACTTTTGTTAGTTTGATCATTCGTGCCAATCAATCTCTTTCGAAAACCACTTTCAAAAAGGCAAATAAAAAACGGGTTGCTACTAATAGTCAATCAGAACCTTTGTTCGTCTGACTGGTGGTAGTGGCTCCCATTTTCAAGAGTACTTAGCAGTGATTACCCATAACCTTGGTTAGTTTAATCATTCACTAAATGCTCGTCCTATTTCGAAAACTCACTAAAAAGATAAAAGACAAAAACCTTTTTTCAGGATAAAGAAGAACTACGTAGCTTTGAGTTCTCCATCGCACCGGGAGATACGTAGGAGCGGGCCTTGTCCCGTCAAGCGTTTTTTTTCTAAAAACCCATTTTTCCCCCCTTTTTCCTAATGAATAAAGATTTTCATTAAGACTTTTTTTCAATAAGAAGTAGAGAGGCAAAATTAAGTATTTTCAAGTCAACACACTAAAACCACACATTTAATTAAAGGTTCCCTCTCAGTAGAGAGGACGTGTGGGGTGCTAACACCTTCCCTGTGCGTAACCGACCCCCGAACCCTATTCTCTAGTTTCGCAAGACCAATCGCTTTCCAAAAAAGGTTTTCCTAATATTTTCCTTAATAAATATTGGTGGCGGCTTCATTGTCTTAGGAAAAGTTGTGAACGAGGAAGGTTCTCCCTCGGGGACTTTTTCAAGTGCAACAGCTGGCGACTTCACTGGGGACTAAAAAACTTTTTTTTTCAAAAGTGGGTCAAGCCTAATTAATTAAGTGTGTGGTTTGTGTGATTGATTTGAACATCTAGCTTTGCCTCTATTCTTCTTCTTTTTCATAAGCATGTTGCATCCATATGCATTCTTCTTCTATGTTTGCTTTTGTTTAAAATAATAGATAGTTACTTCTTTGCTTAAATGCTTAGCTCCCTCATGCATATTTCCCCTCTCTTGTCATGTCCCCTTCTTCTTTACTCGCTTTCTTGAGGTAAGTAGTGCATTATTGTCGGCACCCTGGATTAGTTGTATTTGATTGGTATTGAACCCTAGGGTAGACGACGTGTTATTGCTTTCTATTGTCTGGACTGTTCTGGATTTTCATTTGCAGGTGGGGTAGTTTTTAAGGAAATGCCCTTCGCACACACACTTGTACCTTGAGGCTATATGATTAGAGAAAGAGAACATAACCCAGGTCTATTAGGATACCATAGGATGAGTGGATTCGAGTAGTGGGAGCCCATCAGGACCTTTGTCCGTTTGGCTACCCGCGAAAGTTTCAATCAGAGTTGTGTTCTTTTATGATGCTTCGTATCTAGCAGTTTGCTGCATTTACGGGGATTTTCATGAGAGGGACTGTGGCTCTGATGGCCTTTGTGAGGGTGTGAATAGAGCTACATGAGAAGATTATCCCTAAAGTGCCTTAGATCATAGGTTCTACCCCCTTTTAGGTCACAAGGGCTTCCCAAATTGTGTGCTGCATTGTTGCATTTCGTCTAGTTAATTTTTCCCTCAAAGATTTTCAAAAATAAAAAAAAGATATGATTTTCCCTTAAACACCTATGTGAGGTGGCATATAGTGTGAAAGTTTTCTAAATTCCGCCTGTGAATACCCTCCTTATGCAGAAACCTCAAAAAAAAAAGAAGTATCTTGCATCCTGCATCATTGCATCATTGCATTATCGCATCATTTGCATTGCATAAAATTCCAATTTTGAAAAAAAAAGCCATTCATCTTGCATTCCCTTTCATTACATAAAGATAAAACAAAAAACAATTATCATCTGCATAGCATAAGCATTTCATTTATAATCATGCAAAAAAAATCCTCGTCAAGTTCATCCAAGATGAGACATTCATGCATAAGCATTATTTCAAAAAAGACACAGTAGAACTACGTAAGCTTTGATTCCTCATTACAATGGGGATACGTAGGAGCGGGTCATACCCCGTCAAGCACATTTTTCTAAAACTTTTTTTTCCAATAAATCATTTGCATCTCCAAATAATTTTCAAAATCATGTTCCAAAACTAAAAATGAAAAAAATGAAAGGTTTCCAATGCATGCATCTTCTCTAAACAAAGAAAAAATAGAAAATCTCTTCATGTAAAAGCTCAATGAGTAAAAGTGCACCTTCGAATGACGAAGGGTAATATCTCAAATTTGTTTGTGCACTACAAATTTGAGATGTTACTCCACGATATCGGGGCACTTTGACCCTATCAAGTGAGGTTTGTTTTCAAATAAGAGAATAAGTTTGAGTTAACCAAATGTCGAAGCATTTCAGTATATTGCGTGAAGTATTGAGTCAGGATCCACTCAATGTTTCATGCAAGTTACTCAGAGTAACGACAATTGGTTGCCTCACGTCATCATTTCTACAAAAAAAAGGGGAGGAGGCATCGACATTTCATATCTCGTCTTGCCTCTAAAGAATAAAAACCATTTTGAAAATATCATTCTTGCATGCCTAGGAATTTCATTTTTCATCTTGCATCAAAAACACTCGAAAGTCTTTTAGAACAATTCCACTTCCCAAGTGGTCATTTTCCTTGCATTTTCATCATGTTTGCATACATGCATTTTTCTCTATCTCATTTAGGTTTGTCAAGAGTGCATTCTCCGCACGTGTGCGCTTCCATTCACTAAGGCTTTTTCCCCTAATTTTCTCGAAGGATCCAAAAATCGTGTCTTATTAGGAGCGCGTTTCATGCATTATTGTTGTCCTTTTCACACATCGTGAAAAAAATAATACATTAACCTCTCATTTTGCATGCATTTCCATTCAATAAAACCATGTCTTCCCACGCATTTTTTAAAAAAAAATCATTGTGAGCATCATGCATTTCATTGCACAAAAAATGAAAACAAGAAAGCATCTCATTCATAATCATGAATAAAAATCATCATCAAATTTATTCAAAATGTAGCATTCATGCATCATTTCATTAACCTCATCACTTTAGTTCAAATACATCATTCCTCCATACATGCATCTTTCAAAAAAGGAAGGGCGTTGGCATTTCATACTTTGCCTTGCCTCTAAAAAAAATTAAAAAAAAATCATCATTTAGAAAAAAAACATCATTCCTGCATCTTTCATCATTCCAAAGAAAAAGGGGGCATCGACATTTCATATATTGTCTTGCCTCTATAAAAATCATTTTGAGAAGAAGCATCGTTCTTGCATCATTCATCATCCAAAGATGCACTGGCATTTCATATTTCGTCTTGCATAAAAAGAAAGCTTCAAAAAGAAAAAACTTTTAGAATAATCACACTTTTCAAGTGAATAGGCTTTCATACATTTCATTTTCATCATGTATACATCATAATGTTTTCATCCATGCATTGCATACAACAAAAATGTTGTGATGAGAGACGAGATGTTCTTGCAAAGTAATCTTTCCTTTTTGGAAAAGTTTACCCTCACTCATTTGCAAACTCAAGGTGTTCCAAGGCACTCAGTTTTTTACATCGATAGCTCATTTGTATTTCCTTCAAAAAATGGCATTACATCTCATCCATTCCATGATAAAAGACCGAAACAGTTCATCAAAAAAGTTTTTATATCATGTTTTAACCAATGTTAACTCTCTGTGAAGCGTTCTTCTAGTAAGCATGCATGCCAGGTGCAGTTTCTCTTGTTTGAGTCAGTCAATTTCCTTCATTTATCATCATTCCCCATCCAAGTCTAACCCCACCCCGTCCACCCATAAAGCGCATATTCTCTCCCATCAGTGCATACTTGACTTTTTGGTTCATTCTCACTAACACTTTAAGTCCTCCATGCTGGGGCAATTCCGTGATCACAAATTTTCCTTGTCAGTATCATATTCCTTTAGTGCAAGTCATTCTAAAAAATATATAATAAATAAAAAAGATAAAATAAGCTCGCTAGGTTGAAAACCCGCAAAGGGTGGCCTAGGCAAAAAAGAGCGCCCGGTGGATTGAAAACTCGCAAAGAGCGGTCCGGGCAAAAATTAGGGCACAAAAAGGGGAAAAATAAAAGAGCAAACACATGAAGATAGATAAATTATTTTCCTAAAGTTAAGTCTTACAGAAATAAGCAATCAGGATTTGAAATGAAATTTGGCCATCTCCCCATACCCTCAAGGACCTAAAATCCCAGAAGGTCCATTTCCTACCCCTCTTAAGCCAAGGATTCAAAATCTCAAAAATACCCTTTGTTACCCATCTTAAGCCAAGAAAAGCCCAAGATATCCCCATCACTCTGGACGAGGGTTTATCCCACATCAAGGATGGTATATCATTCTCACCCAAATCAAAAGGAAAGGAAATCCACAAAAGGAGGGGAATAACAAAGTTTCAAAAAAGAGAATCTCAAAACAAAGAAAGGAAGACAAAGGGAGTATAAATTAAGAGTCAATACATTTTGTCATGAAGCATAAAAGCTCCCCTTCAAAGAGGCCCTCGAATTCAATGGGTTCAAACATTTCCCCTTCCAAAAAAAAAAAAAACTCAATTCATTGGGTTTAACCATCTCTTCTTTCATAAAGCCTTCAAACACCTCATTGGGTACAACCATCCCCAAACACCTCATCAAACCTAATAACTATTCCCTTCACAAATCATTGACCATCGGCCAACACCGAATAAGACCCATCCTCCCCATCAACCCCAAACACTTCATTAAGCTCAATCATCCCCTTCTCCACATCACAACCCTAAAAAGTCAATTCCGATCAATGACTAATTGCCTTCGTTTTCTCAAGTTGTAATTTTAGGATAAATAAATTTATCTATTCGCGACGTGTTTGCTCAAAAGAAAAAAACAAACAAGCAGAAAAAAGAAAGCTGCTCAAAAAGAAAAAAACAAACAATCAAAAAAAGGAAAGTTGGTAAAAAAGGAAGAAGGGCTCGCAACCAGATGCATTCGTGTTGCATTAAAACAAGGTCTAGTGGTCACCAAGTGGAGCCTCTCATCATACTAAAAAGTCAAAACTTTCATTGCATTTGAGTTGTTCTTAAAGAAAACCAAAAGTGTGTACTAGGGGACATCCCCTTCACCCCTCACTCCACTCAACTTTGGGGAAGTTTGTTCATTGCCCACCCCATTCGTACATCACCATCAGTTCATAACCATCACCATAACTCTGTCGCCTTTCACAACCACACTCAAAGAAACCATTTGAAATGTCATTCGAAAGTGGGGCAAGCGCGTTCCCATTCCTTCACCTCATTCATTCCTACAAAACCTCACCGGGGCAATCTCTCAACCCACTATCCTAAACAAGGCCTTGTCATTCTAATTGGGGCAGCTTTGTCTTTGTTATGACTGGGGCAACATCAAACTTTATGGGTTGAGACAAAATCTCTTTTGATCCACCTTCCCTTTCAAAAGCCGAAGCATTCCCAATTCATCATCTTCTACGCCCCTAGTTGATGTCACCACTAGACAGGGGCAAACTATTCACTCATCAAATACCTGAATTGGGGCAATCTTGTATCTCTTGATCCCTCATAAGCTTCGGCAATAGCCATGTCGGTCATTCCTTCACTTGCCATAAATGTCCATGCCCTAAACCAATTCCCAATTAACTGAATCATTCATTCACATTTGCACTCCTATGCATGCTTACTAGACAATGCTTCAAAAGAGAGAACACAAGTTGTTTACGTGGTATCCAAAATTCAGTCATCATGGAAAGAAAGAGAAAACAAGTGAGGTTGTTTGTAAATAAAAACCTTGAGAACACTGGAGTTTAAATCAAATTCAATTTTTCAACAGAATGGTCAATAATCATCTCAATTCCTTGCATCCAAAGTCTCGCATCTCATCATCACAAAAATGTTTACCTCATGCATCTAGGCATTTCAATCTATTCATTATAGCATATGCATCAAAGCATTACATTTGCATCTTCACATTTTGTGCATTCATCACATAGCAAAAAGAAAAAACTTTCCACGTCAGTTGCACCATATTAATACATGCATTTCATAGAGGAAAATAGTAAAGAAGAAAAAGCAGAAATCTTTTCATTGCATTGGCACCATATTAATGTTCGCACTTCATAAAAAGGAAAAGAACAAAATCATTGCATGTCATTCATCATTAGAGCATTACATTTTGCATCAGATATTTCATAGAAAAAGCAAAGAAAGCAAAAAGAAAACAAAGAAAAGAAACCACAAAAGCAACACAAAAGCATTCCATGTCATTCACCATTCCACAAGATACTAATCATTGCACGCGCCATTGCATCATCAAAATCCTTCAGACCATTAGGTCAATACAGACATATGTTGACCCATAAACCAGACCTTTGTGTCCATAATTCAAAGCTACCCCCTTGATCCCAGGCGATCCTCATTTCATGTCTTCTCATTCATTGCTTTTTCATTAGCACATCCAGTGTTGACTCTCACTCGCAAACTCCAAACAAACAACAAAAAGAACAGAAACATTCCCTGTCATCCAGCATTCCATATCATTCATCATTTCATAAGCATTCCTTTGTCATTCAAGCCTCAAACATTAAAGCGGTGCATTTGCATCATATTAACGTTAGCATTTCCATAAAAGAAAAAGAACAAAAATCATTGCATCAAACATCCGAGCATCGCATCATATCAATGTTTGCATTTCATAGAAGAAGCAAAAAAGAAACAAACAGAAGTTAGAACAGGAGCATTCCATTCATCAAAGCATCAATCACCGCATACACTTGCATTCAAACATCAGGGCATCGCATCATATTAATGTTTGCATTTCATAGAAGAAGCAAATACAAAAGAACAAAAGCATTCCATAATATTCAAGACATCAATCATGGCATATGTTTGCATTACATGTCCCGTTCATGGCATTGCTAAGCACAATACGGACAAACACAAGAGGTTAATCCTCATGCCTAGTTCCAAGAGTCAGCACTTCAAGTGTCAGTCTTCAATCTAATTCTCAAGTCAGTCATCCTGGACTTGTCAGTCTCAAAATCTCATTCCCAGTCGCTCCTTCAGTTCGGAGTTCAAATGTCCTCGGGTCCCAAGTGGTTCATTAAAAGCACGCTAAGTGTTCATCCTCATTTACTATTTTCTCTTCAGCACGCCAAGTGTTCATTCACTGCTTTCTTTCTAGCAAACCAAGCATTCATCATCATTGCATCAGACATCGAATCATTTTCAATAAATAGGAGACTAAGTCGAATGTACATTCGAAATAGTCATCGCGATAGGACACTTGAACTGATCACTCAAGAATCCTAAGGTCTCTAAAAAAAAGGGTTTTCCATTGCATATCATCTGCCATTTCATCAAAACGCAAGAGCATTACATATCATCAAACACCAAAATTTTGCATTCGCATACCTGCACTTCATAAAAAGAGTAAGACAGAAAAAGAAATTCAGACGTTTGCATTACATTCATCATAAGAAAAAGAAAACAGCAATCATGGCATTTGCATTGCATGCATTTGTTCATTTTCAGCAGCAGGTACAAAGAGAGGATGAGCACTTCGGTGGTATCCCTCGCCCCCATATTCCAGAAAATGCTCCCCAAAGTTGGGAGAGTTCAAAAAAAAAAAGAAGCAGAAAAGAAAAGAAAAGAAAGGAAAAAGGAAGAGAGAAACAAAAAGAAAAGAAAAGAGAAAAGAGAGAAACAAAAAGAGAGAGAGAAAGAAAAGAGAGAAACAGAAAAGAAAAGAAAGAAAGGAAAGAAAAGAGAGCGCTCAGGCGCGCATTGCGGATTGGAGCCCAGAGAGATCATCGCTCCCTTCTGCCCAGGTCTCACATCGTGTACGAGCAACGCGATGGACCGCAGCCCCATGTGAGGTTCAACGGAATAATTGTATCAAGCCTAAGATACAGTGGACGTCGTGCATTGATCTGTATATCAGTTCCGGAGCTGATAACGATCCCCCCGGTCGCTCGAAAAGGCCAACAGGAAGAGCGTGCTCCTCAAAGCCACGCGCAAACTCGGATTCGTCAAGAGTTCGTTTAAGGATTACAGGTTTTAGGCAGCCTGGGCAATTTACCGCTTTCTGCACGCAAGTGCTTATTTTACTTTTTTGTCTGCACGGAAGTGCCCATTTTACTTTTCAGTCTGCACGCAAGTGCCCATTTTACTTTTCTGTCTGCACGGAAGTGCCCATTTTACTTTTCTGTCTGCACGGAAGTGCCCATTTTACTTTTCTGTCTGCACGCAAGTGCCCATTTACTGTTTTCGCATCGACACGAAAGTGTCTATCTTTCGAAAAAAAAACAACAATAGAAACCAAAAAAAAAAGAGGGGAAGAAAAAAGAAAAGAAAATTCGGGTTTCTCCAAGTAGACAAAATTGGTATAATTTCTGAATTCTTTATTTCGATTTTGCCTCGAAATATGTCTCGCGCAATTCATATTTCTTGTCAAAATCTAAATAAAGAGGGGCAGCTGTCATACCCCAATTTTGTCCGCCCAAGTCAAAAACATTTTTTCAGAAAAAATAGAACAATAAGGTAATTCATAATGTGTGGAAAATAGTGGATTTGTGCATTTATGTGTATTCATCCCCTATTTCACATTTTTTTATTTGAATTATGCGCGCGCGTCAGTCGTAACTGCGTGAGCTGCCCTGTGCCCTTGTCATTTGGCACGTGTTTTTATTTTCAAAAAGGCCATTATTAATTTTTGGCACCCAAAAACATTTTTCTTAATTTTCAGGAATTTTAGAAAATAAAATAGTGCATATTTTTGCATTTTTTGGGCATTTAAATAAAAGCAAATTAATTATTTTTGGACCAAGACCAGGTCAATGACGTGGCATACATGTTACTCTACTAAGGGTAATTTTTGTATAATTTTTGGAAAGAAAATCCTAGTCTAAAATAATTAAAAATGCATTTTCCCCATTTTTAGTGCATAAAAAACCCAAAAAAGACCATTAAATATTCCCCAATTATTAAATGACAATTTTTATTGTCTAGATTAATTAAAGGGAATATTTTATGGTGCTCAAGTATATATGACACATTTTTAATAGGTGCACTTTCACTTCCATGCCCAAAAATTCAAAATTCAAAATTCAAAAGAAGGAAGTGTCCTCAATAAGACAAAAGACCAAAAACAAGTTTTTCTGTCTCTCTCTCTCTCTCTCCCCCAACAATTTCGAAATTCCTCTCTCTCTCTCTCTCTCTCCACAATTTCTTCCACACTCTTCTATTCCTTATTCCTTAAGAATATGTTTTGTACTATCCTTAACTTTTGGTGACCATCACTCACTCCCACATGGACTCATGCCCTTTTTTGTAAATAACCCCACACTCTCACACTCACCTCTTCATTAGAAAATGCAAACTTACTTGAAATAGAACATTCCATCCCCATTCTACCCTTAACCCTATTTTCACCTAGACCCATATATAAGCCTACACTCCAAAATAACAAGGAGGAGGCCTCATTTCACCCTAGCACACCAAAAACCTCTCCCTTTTCCTCTCAAGGTTGAAGCCACTACCACCCTCCTCCTTCATCCATTTTTGATTTTCTCTTCACCCAAACACCACCATCTCACCTCACTCTCATCCCTCTTTCACATATCTTCTCCATTTTCCGTTCAAGTGCAAACATCATCATCAAGGAGGGTTTTCATCAAGTCTTCGTGGGTTGGAGTTGAAGTTCCTTGGAGGTTTTTGTTGATTTGTATTCTATTTTCTTCATCTCATTGCATTTCCTAGCTTGGATTGGAGGTAAAAAACCCTAAAACTTTGCATCATCTTTAAATTTCTTGCATAAACTCTCTTCTCCTCATCTCAACTCCTTCATATCTTGTTGTTGTTGCTTTGAGGAGCCATCTCAAACATTATTGACAAGCACTTAGGGAGGCTTGGGTGTTTGAGGTGGCTCCTTGGCTTTGAAAGAGTTGTTCTTGTGTTTTCTCATATTTCCTTGCATATTCACTCTTGTTTGCATAATTTTTGGTCAAATAAAACTCATTTTCCATGCCAATTAGCTTCGGCCAAGAAGGGGAAATTAGGATTCTTATGTGTTCTTGCTTATTTCATGAGTTGTAATTGAATGATTGCTTGAAAGTTGTCATTTGATTGTGTTTGAGTAAATGCAAGTTGTGCAATTGTGTTTGTTCACTTTTTACCATTTTACTTTACCACTTCATTAACTATTTACCAAAAACATAAAAAGATTTTACCATTTTACTTTTACCTCTTCATTAAGTTTTTACTAAGAGTTTTTACCATTTCATAAAACATAAAAACATTTTTACCTTCATGCATCAAAACATTTTTTACCTCATTCATTAAAACATTTTCATCTCATCTCATAAAACATTTTTTCAAAACATTTTACCAACTTGCATCCATGAGTTTTTACCCTATTGCATTAATAAGCTTTATGCGCATACTTCAATAAAAACTAGGGTTTGGATTTGATCCTAATTGCTTGCCTTAAGAATTAGATTGATGATTGGCAAGAGGATTCACACTTGTGCACTTGTGCACACTAATTTAAGTGTTGAGAATTGGCCAAAGTGATTCAACATGCTTTGGCGCTTTGATTGCTAAGATGACTTGCTTATTGAGGGTTTGCCAATGATCATACTTGAGGCTACTCTTTTGAATTCATTTGTACCTACCACTTCCTTGCCTACTCTCATGTGGAATTATCAATACTTAGATAGGCCCATCCCATACATTGCATCTTCCACTAGATGTGCATTTAGATTCCCTTGCGTTTTGTAGAAATATTTGAGTATGGTTCTCGCCTAGCATCTTCCATTAGATGTGCATTTAGGTCCAATCTTGCCTACTCTTGCATTTTTGCTTAATGCCCAATTCAAGTTCCTTCTTTGCCTATTTATGTGTTGTGGTTTAATATGTGTAGTCTAGGCTAGTGTTTGCTCAAGAATTCAAATGAGATTAATTGCAAGTTATGACCATGTTGTTGTTTGCCTAAGGATTCGATTTCAATGATTGTGCCATGCTTGAATCTCCAAATCTTTTTGCATTCGTTGTTTTCTTTTCTAAATAGCTTAGCATGAAAATGGTAATTAGTGACAATCACCCATAACCTTTGTTAGTTTGATTGTCCTAAGAGCCTAAGTTTCAAAAAAGATGTTTTCATATGCATAAGCTACTAGTGATAATCGCCCATAACCTTTGTTAGTTTGATTATCATGAATGCTTTCGATTTCAAAAGATATTTTCCTAAGCATCGAAGTCATAGCAAGTACTAGTGATGGCCTCCCATAACCTTTGTTAGTTTGGTCATCATGAAGGCTTTCATTTTTCAAAAGAGATTTCTACATGCACTTAAGTGGGTTCTAGTAATGGTCACCCATAACCTTTGTTAGTTTGATCATTATGAACGCCCTCCAATTTTCAAAACCAAAGCAAAAAGACTTTCATTTTCAAGGCTCGTTAGAACTACGTCGCTTTGATTCCCATTTGGGATACGTAGGAGCGAGCCACGTTCTCGTCAAGCGCAACCATAAAAAGTTTAGCATTTGCATAACGAAAAGAAAAGAGTTATTTTCGTAACAAAAAAGAATCACTTTCGCAAACCAAGATCATTTTTAGAACAAAAATCTTTTCCTTTCTCAAATCATTTTCAACCCATCGTCGCTAGTGGTTAATCAGAACCTTTGTTCGTCTAGCCATTGGTGGCGATGTCTTTTTCCCCAAAGAACAACAAGCGATGATCACTCATAACTTTTGTTAGTTTGATCATTCGTGCCAATCAATCTCTTTCGAAAACCACTTTCAAAAAGGCAAATAAAAAACGGGTTGCTACTAATAGTCAATCAGAACCTTTGTTCGTCTGACTGGTGGTAGTGGCTCCCATTTTCAAGAGTACTTAGCAGTGATTACCCATAACCTTGGTTAGTTTAATCATTCACTAAATGCTCGTCCTATTTCGAAAACTCACTAAAAAGATAAAAGACAAAAACCTTTTTTCAAGATAAAGAAGAACTACGTAGCTTTGAGTTCTCCATCGCACCGGGAGATACGTAGGAGCGGGCCTTGTCCCGTCAAGCGTTTTTTTTCTAAAAACCCATTTTCCCCCCTTTTTCCTAATGAATAAAGATTTTCATTAAGACTTTTTTTCAATAAGAAGTAGAGAGGCAAAATTAAGTATTTTCAAGTCAACACACTAAAACCACACATTTAATTAAAGGTTCCCTCTCAGTAGAGAGGACGTGTGGGGTGCTAACACCTTCCCTGCGCGTAACCGACCCCCGAACCCTATTCTCTAGTTTCGCAAGACCAATCGCTTTCCAAAAAAGGTTTTCCTAATATTTTCCTTAATAAATATTGGTGGCGGCTTCACTGTCTTAGGAAAAGTTGTGAACGAGGAAGGTTCTCCCTCGGAGACTTTTTCAGGCGCAACACAATATGGGTACTTATAAAATTTTAACTCGTAAGAGATAAGAACCATTTGTGGATGCTCTAAGGAAAGGTAATCGAACCAAACCAAATTATGTGTATATTTACCTTACTATTCAAATGATTTTTTTGTTAAAAAACTGAACCAAACCAAACGATGAACGTATCAACATCAAGAAGTACACCCCTAGTAACTAAACGTTCATTAAAAAATAACTACTAGTACTAGCTAACAACAAGGTCGTTCTTGTTTATTGCCGCACGCCATTTGAAGGTAATATTCTGATTAGGATGAAGTACAACTATGAACATGCGA
Source organism: Astragalus membranaceus (assembly GCA_039519185.1). Classification (NCBI taxonomy): domain Eukaryota; kingdom Viridiplantae; phylum Streptophyta; class Magnoliopsida; order Fabales; family Fabaceae; genus Astragalus; species Astragalus membranaceus. The sequence goes on from CM076847.1 coordinate 153,881,126, forward strand.
TTCTATCTCTCTATCATGTACCTGATTGTTTATCAAGCTCTGACTTTCACGGAAGAGACAAGCAAAATCGGGGTTAAAATTTCTAAAATATACTTATATCAGCCATCTCTTTCCTTTGAAAGGTCGCAAATAATTGTCGTTTCATGTTTTAGCCTTGCGATAATCCAACAACATCATGACCAATTTGTGTTGCGTACGTATGCTGAAATGTTATTTGGAGTCTGGGGATACTAGCTTTACGCATACTACAACAATATTAATATTAATTAATAAACCTGTGATTGGTTTACATGTATTAATTGTATTAATAATTAATAATTGAGGGAAAAACATATATAAAATTAAAAGCGATGATGGTCAATAATAACACTCTTTAAATAAAGTTCATGTTAAAAACACATCATAAAACAATTACTAAATTTTTCGGTAATTATTATACAACAATCCAATAGTTACTACATACTAATCACAATTTAGTGTTTGTGTGGTTACCGAATTTTTTCATTGATGGAGAAATAACCATAGTTTTAAAAACCGGCTCGGCCCGCCCGGTCGGACCGGTCGAACCGGGGGGTAACCGAGCCGGTCAACCGTATGGATCAGATATGCAGCAAACCGGTGAAAACCGGTGTGACTCGGTCGTTGCAAAAATCGGTGAACCGGCGACCCGGTTTGACCCAGACCGAGTTGTGAATTTAAAAAAAAAAAATTATCAAAACTAAGTTTAATCTGTTTCTTTTGCTCTTTTTCATCTTTTTCTTTTCCATTATTGCATTATTAGCAAAAACAAGCACAATATTTGTTGAGTACATACTAATTTGTGTGATCTAAAATAGATTAATATTATGTATGAATAAATTTAAAAATATTAATAAATTAATATATTAATTTTTATATTTTAGTAGATATAAAGTAAACATAGTTATTAATTTTACAGGGACAAAATTTATATTATATACTATATAGGTCTTGAAAATTCGCGAAATAGAGACCGGGTCCGAGTCATGCGGTCCTGATTTTGGTCATGCGGTTCAACTGTCGACTCATCGGTCCGACCCTTGACCCAGTGACCGGGTACCTTCACCGAGTCGGTCGCCGGTCCGAGTTTTAAAACACTGGAAATAACTACTATACCTATTTAGTAACGATTACTGAGAAAAGTCAAACTCATGAAATACACTCATAATTAACAATTCTCGTTCCACAATTCTACTAAATGCTTATTTGTCAGCTTAGCCAACTTCCATAAAAATCCAAACAAATAATTGATTCAATCCAATAGCTTGGAAACTACTACTACTCCTCACTCATCCACCAAAAAGGAATCAATTAAAGATGGTTGCAGGGTGTGAATATTATCCAATTCACGTTTCAACGAGGAAAGGAAAAGGTTCAAAGGTGAGAAAAGGGTAAATCTTTTTTCTCTCCCACTTTTTAAAACGTTAAAAGGTAATTTTTTCCTATGAAATATTTTAATCAAATCAAAATTGTCCTTTCATCCACACTTGAGACTTGAGGGTTGAGCTAAACACTATTATTTCCGTTTCATAATACACTATTATTTCTGTTTTATAATACATGACGAATTCTTGGTACTGCACTCCCAAGACTAGATTCAAAACTTAGGACTTTAGTTAAGTTAGAAGAGACCTGAATCATCTCTTTCAAGCGCTCCTGTGTTAATACATACATATTTTTAAAATATTGTTTTATTTTACGTATTATTTTTAAAGTTCAATACAATATTAACTATTATGTTGTCAACAATACCCTAATTACTTATCGCGGAGAGAAAAATATGTAAGTTCTGTTTAGGAAAATATAGCGGATAAGCTAGCAGATAGTGGATAAGCTGACTTAGCGGATGAGCTGTTAGTCGATAGCGGATAATCCAGCGGATTGAATTTAAAGTATTTGATAAAATTAACAATTGAGCCAGTTTATAAATATAAAATGACATAAATAGATTTGTAATTAATGTTTAATTACGGGAGAGATAGAGAGAGAGAGAGAGAGAGAGAGAGAGAGAGAGAGAGAGAGAGAGAGAGAGAGAGAGAGAGAGAGAGAGAATATTCGTTTAATGAATGACAAATGAGGAGTTTAATTAAAATAACAAGAATAAAAATGAGAGAAAAATGAAATACTATAAGCTTTAGACTCAAAAAGCTACTTCAACAAACATTTCAAAAAAACACTAGAAACTACTAAAAATTGTTATAAGCTAGTCATGTCAAACACTTACAAAACATTTATCTACTGTAAGCTAGCGACTCACGGTGTCAAACAAAACCGTAAATCCAAAACACTTATATTCTATATTTGAAATTATTTGGTTATCATAAAAAATTGTAAATATACTATTTATTTATTTACTTAAAATAATAATAGAAACAAATACCAAAAAATCCAACTTAAATTAAGCAAAATAATGATTACACAAACAAACAACAATAGTAAAAAAGAAACCACCAACAATCATTTTAAATGTTTTTTTGTACAGTATTTTAAATATGCTTGTTTAAGAAAAATAATTATTATTAATATATATAAAATGATTCGAAAATTTCTTTTTGTTTGACGGGGTATCAAATTTTCCTTAAATACTACTGGCTAAAAATATTTAATACTAAAATATACGGTTAATTATTTTAAACTAAGATATTAAAGCAGTAGATTCCGATATTATCGTTATAAAGACAAGCATTATTTTGATGCGCTTATTTATCCATATTCTCAAAGAGGGAATTGAATTCCATGCTCTGCTGATCTGAAAACAATATTTTTTACATTAAAAAAAACCCACGCACTCGCACGCGCACACCGTGTATTAGTCTCCCCTTCAGTGAGTCTTCGCCTGTCACTCTAAACTGGTTTAGGCAACAATTTCACACTCAATCGGAGAGAAGAGAAAAAACTTCTACACTCTCTCTCTCTCTCTCTCTGATTTCTTCACCTTCTTCATTCTTCCAATATGAGCTCAATCGTTCAGGTAATAATTCTGCATGCGATTTTTGTTTCAATTTTCCCTCAATTTTCGATTTGCTGCTTCTGTGTCACCGCTAATCTAATGCTTATTTGTTTAATTAGGGTTTTACCAAGTCACTGGCTATGACCGTGCTCTCAGAGATCGGTGATAAGACTTTTTTTGCAGCTGCGGTTAGTTAATTCGTTTCTCTTATACATTTTTCTCATTCGTTTGTGGATTGTGATATTGTGAACTCCTGATTTATGGGTTTGGTTCCTTGGGCTTGCTTTTATGGGTGATTGGAGTGATTTTCTGAGCTGAAACTACCTGAGATATGACATTGTTTTTGTTTGCTTCTAATTGTTTTTAATTTCTATTGTGTGTATCTATTGGTTGCAATTTAATTAACCAATGAACTAAACTGAATAAGTGTTTGAATTATTTTTTATTATTAATTTGGGTAGCTGTATTCAGATATGGTTCCTATTAATTGCTTAAAAAATGAGTCATGGCTCTACTGTGTTGGAAGCGATGTATGATGAAGTGAATCTGAGATGTTGGGTGTTTTATTTTATTTATTACTTCATTGCATAGTTCCTTAAAAAAGAAGAAAAGCCTTAATATTTGTCTTGTTGGTCTTCGGAGTAAAAATAAAACTCTTGATTGTTTGATATCTTGATGTTTATTTGAAGATACTGGCTATGCGACACCCTCGACGCCTTGTCTTATCAGGTTGCCTGTCGGCTTTGATAGTAAGAATTTTTTGTCTCATTTTCTTTTTTCAGCTTCCTCATCTTTGTTTTTTAAGCCATGATATTTTGCGTATTACAGATTTAATATTATCCCTTTCATTTCGAATCTCATACTTCCTAGTAAAATTTTCAATTTATAGGTGATGACCATTCTCTCTGCTCTTGTTGGCTGGGCTGCTCCAAATCTGGTGAGCATCCTTTCTTGCTGGTTTAACTTCAGAACACTCATCTTTATTTGTTTATCCATATAACCTTAAGAAGTGCTATTCTGGCATTAATAAAGATTTTTCATATATTGAGATGAGATATTTAGCATGGACACATTATAGATGTGTGTGATCCAAGTCTTTTTTGGCCATTTTGCTCTTTCTTTTTCTTTGATTTCTTCCCTTGGTGATCTTTGCGTTATTATCCAGATATCTCGTAATTGGACTCATCACATTACAACAATCTTATTCTTGGGGTTTGGACTTTGGTCCATCAAAGATGCTATATTTGAACAAGGGTGATGATTTTTTCCACTCAAGTTAACTTGCTTATGCTTTTCTAATTAAGGCAGTTTGCATCTGAATAGGGACTTTTGTACTTACATGAAATGATTTCATTTGTTGGGCAGGGATACAGAGGAATTGGCTGAAGTTGAAGCGAAATTGGTTGGTTTTTGACCATTATTTGATTTCCCAAGTTAAGTCATTTTTTATTTTCTTCTTGACAACACCCTTGTACATGTATTGTGAATAGGACAAAGATTGGAAGACTAAAAACGGAGCTACAAAAGATAGCAATAAGGTAAAATAATATCCATAGAATATATGTTGCGTTTGTGTTCCCTTCATCTAACATAATAACCATATAATATTTAAATATTTTAACGGAAGCTATTTTGTTTACTTCTTATTAATACTAAATGGTTAAGAGATCCTCTGAAAGTCTTACAATTGCCACAACAGAAACAAAGGAAGAAATAAGTAGAAAATTCTTATTCCTGCTCGTGAATCAGAAGCAGTCCTATTGAAAATTTTGAATCTTTACAAATTACATCTACAACAGAAGCAAAGGGAGAAATTCTTACTAATCATCCTAACAATAAATTGGTTTAAAATTATTCAAACATTGAATAAGGCACTTCAAATCTCCCATTAAAAGCATGAATACCGATTCACGAGCTGGAATAAGAAGTTTCCACTTTCGAATAAATAACTTATTATAATCATTATAATGTATAAAACACAATTCTCAGATCCTATGTATTCTTTTTCTTTAAGATTGTATTTACATGGTTTGTCTCAACTCTCAGGTTGATGATGACACAAAAAAGAATAGACGGTCATTTTTATCTCAGTTTTTTTCTCCCATCTTTTTACAGGTAACATATAAATTGTAAATATTTACAATATCTAACCGAACACTTAACTAGGTTCAAATTGACCCCTTATTATATCCATTTCTGCAGGCATTTTCTATCACGTTCTTTGGTGAATGGGGTGACAAGAGTCAGGTGAGCCTAGTTTAAAAACTTTCTATTTTCCCCCTTGCATAGCCCGTTATTGAACTTATCTTTCATCAATCATCACTTTATTAAGCACGTATTTTTTCTGTTTCAGCTGGCTACCATAGGTTTAGCTGCAGATGAAAACCCATTTGGTGTGGTTCTTGGAGGAATTCTGTAAGTTTTAACTGTTTATTTTTTTGTCTGCATTTTAGGGTCAGCCTATTTCCTTCGAGATTTTTTACCACTCCCTACATTTCTAATTATTAGTTGTTTGAGGTTTTTCACAAGGATTGTGAAAAGTAATAAATAAGCTAATGAGTAGAGCAATTTTATTAATTTGTCCTTATAATTTTTCTTTTTCTAACTTTTTACAAATACATTATTAATGAATGCATAATAATCTACTATTAGTGTTACGTTTTCAAGGCTTCACCGTTCATGGAATGCACATTTCATCGAATGAGAGTTGCTCAAAAAAAATTCATCCAAGCCGCACATTCCATTAGAATTTTCTTTTGCACCCAAATTATCACAAATAGACATGGCGTGCTTCTATATTTTGGAAGTAGTGTGCTGGGCATGCTTTGCGCCACATCTCATGATTTGCTCCACTAGTATTTCAATTCAAAAAATTTGGTTTGCTCAAGCAATATCTGACAGCGCTAGTGTTTTATGCAAACAAATTGTTATTCAACGTGTTAAGCAATTAAGAGAATAAGAAAAAATAAATTTATTCAACGTGGCGAGCAGAGGGACAATGTAAGCAATTCGGATGTATGGTCCATGCCATGTGTGGGGTTCCTGTGGTGACAAAATTTGAGTGATTTTGAGTAGCTGTCATCCCCATCAATTTACTAGAGAGGCTTACGAGGGTTAGTTACATGCTTCAAAGAAAAATTCAAAATCAAATTTGTATTACCAATTTGACTTTAACGCTGGTGGACTATTCCAATAGTTCATGCAGTCAAGGGGAATTAATCTTCAGTGCCCAAAAAATGATGCAGCTGTACTCTAAAAAACATATTTTTAGGGCAAAAATGGAAGGAAACAAATTAGTGCTACAGTGAAACAATAAAACTACTGTGAATCTGAAAAGAAATTCATTTTGTAAAACGACATTCAATTAGAAATGGAGGGAGTATTTTCCTTTGGCTTCCCCTAGCAAAATATGTTTCTTCCTGAAATTTTTTCTGGAATTCTGCTTAAATGTATGTGCACTTTGCAAATGTGTAGTGTTTGCCTGGAAGCATAAATATGTAAGATATGCCACATGCCTACGGTCCTACAAACTTATTTGGAGAGGAATATAATTATTAGTTGTTTTTCTCAGGGGACAAACATTATGTACTACTGCTGCTGTTCTTGGAGGGAAGAGTTTAGCTTCTCAGATATCTGAAAAAGTGGTAATAATTTGTATTTCTTCTTAGTTACATTGCAAGTTGTCCATTTGTTCTTGACACCTTTTTATTTATTTTTTATTATTTTTAGCCTTTTTGAATTCATCATTTCGTTTCTTAAAAAGTCCTCATGCAACGAGTAATTTCAAAATTAGTTTTAGACTATCAGAAAGTAAATGAAAAAATGGAGAACTTGGAAAAATGAAGATGCAACACAAGAACAAAGATGCCACATTAGAACCATCAGTCATTAGAAGACTTATTGGGTTGTAGAAGTGTGCAATGGATTCACCATATAATTAATCTATAACTAAGCTAAGCGTGTATGTCATCTAAATGTTGTACTCAATATTTGGCAGGTTGCACTCTCAGGTGGAATTCTTTTCATTGTTTTTGGTATCCAATCATTCCTTTCTCCAGTCGAATCATGAAGTCCGTGGTATTGCGTAGTTATTATTCTCAATGTTTTTTTTTCTTTTTTACAAAATATGTTTACCAAAAATGCTTGTTTATGGTTGAGATTGGCTTCCACAAGAGGTCAGCTTAGTGTCTTTCCTGGGTCAAAGATATCATCTTTTTCACCCTTTTTGATGGTTTTATGGTTCAAAATAAAGATATACCCTTGTAGAATCAGACCCAAATTTAATATAGGAAGTAGACTTGATTGGATTATTCCTTTTCCCTCCTGTGAGGTTTTCTCAAATTTGTAAATGTCAATGAAGAGAGAATTTTCACACAAGGTTATGTGAAAACTTAACATAAAAGGATCAATTTCCGTTTGCCTACACTTAATCTCTTTATCTTCCTTCCTCAATTTATTTAGTGCATGCGTAAATTTCCAATGCTTTCATTTTTCATTGCTGGTTGAATATAAAATGACCATTTTGGGAAACAAACACTTTACTTTAATTTCCAACGTTGTTTTAAGATGTGTCTGAGAACCAACACTGTTGGCCCAGTGGCTTAATCTACCTGGGGACACAGGGGTCGATCCGGTGCTCCCGGGTTCGATTTCCGCAGTGGACAAACTCGGTGTTGGTCAGTGTAAAATTTGATTCTAAGCACGAGCGGAGATTAGTCTTTCGTTGAAAGCGTTGGACACTCTTGAGAAGTTGTCTAAGTTGGTAGTAACTTAAAATGCTCGTGAGCCTGAGTTGGAGAGGAAGTAATAAAACAAGGAAAGTAGGGAGGGCTTGGGAGAAAACTGAAAAACAAAACTTGCTTGTATGGCCCTCATAAGCTTGAATGCGCGATGTTAGCACTATTGAACGAATACTCTTGAATGCGCGATGCACCCTATTTTTTTTTGTGAAGAAGACGCATCGTGCCATATTTAGTTGTAAAGAAACCATCCTTCATTGTTTTATTACTTCCTCTCTTCTAATTTGATGTTAGCAGAACTTAAGATCTATTTGATCTTAGAAAACTCTTCTAATTTCTTTTTCTTTTTAGGCTAAAGTGCTCCCGTGGTCCCTTAACTTTATTTAAAGTAACGATTTAGTCTTTTATCTTTTTTTTTGTCCCAAATGAGTCATTTATCTGTTAAATTTTGAGCAACGTTACCCTTTTCTGTTAGCAGCCGTTCAACTCCGTTAAAACTGCCTATGTGTTATAATCCATGTCATTCTTTATTAATTTATTTATTTTACTGACATGTCATTTTTGATTTTTTTTTATTAAAAATAAAAGAAAAACAACTTTTACAGAAATAAAAAAAAATCCCCGCCGTCAAAAAAAAGTACCCAGCAACTTTTACAGAAATCAAACAACTTCAGAATCGTTTTCGTTAGGAAAAACCCAGCATTTGGTGTTCGATTTCATGGTCGATAGGAAAAATAACAACCCCAAGACTGAATCGTTTTCGATTTCGTTCATTTTCGTTCGTTTTCGATTCCGTGTTCCTTTTCGATTTCGATTTTGTTCTCTTTCGATTTTTGTTGTTCGTTTTCGATTTTCGTTTTTCGCTTTCGATTTTCGTTACAGATTCATTTTTCCTTTTCGATTTTGTTTTTCGTTTTACAGATCTGTTATGTTTCCATATTTGTTATATTCGTTTTTCCTGGGTTTGCAATTCGTTTTTGATTTGTGCAAGTATGTTTCAGATTTGTTTCTGGGTTTGCAACTGTTTTAAGTTGTTGTTCCCGGTTCAGATTTCGTTTTCAGTTTCATTTTTTATTTTTGATTTTCAGCTTCGTTCGCTTTTTCAGATTCATTCATTTTTCGATTTCGATGTTCTCTTCGTTCGTTTTACAGATTCGAAGAATGGATTATATTTTGTGCAGATCTGTGCAAAAATGGGAATGGATTTTTGTTATCAATTAATTCCAAGATGATGAACATATATGAGCATGGATTAGTTTTTTAGGCTTCACGTTGAATATGATAAAAACTGGGTTTATGATGAACACGTTGAAGATGAAGATATGTTGAATGATCATAAACACGTTGAAGATGAGGATATGTTGAAAATGATAAACACGTTGAAACATCTCTCATTTTTTAATTTTTATTTTTAATAAAAGAATCTATTAAAATAACAGTCAGCAAGGAACAATGCCAAATAAGCAAAAAAAAAGCCACATAGGCATTTTTTTAACAGACATAGCCGGAGGCTAACAAAAAAGGGCAATTATGCTAAAAATTTAAAACATAAAGGACTTATTTGGGACAAAAAAAAGATAAAAGACTAAATCGTTACTTTAAATAAAGTTAAGGGACCCCGGGAGCATTTTAGCCTTCTTTTTACTAATTACTAATAATTACAAAAATGCTATATTTTCTTCGGGATGTTGTTTATTTGTCATTTTGTCTAAGGTGATAAAAAATAAACTAAATTTTGCAAATGAGATTAACACAAGTAATGTTATTAAAACTAGCTAAGACCAACTTGTCTATTTGGAAATTTTGAGTAACTAGTCAAATCGGTTTGAGTACTAAGTGCGTTCTCTTTTACAAAAAACACAGTTAACTTGTTATTGAAACAAAGACCAATGTTATTGAAATCGGGTTGAATATGCTAGTTCGGCTGAGAATTGGCCACCTATTTGGTTTAGATGGAACCCAAAACCACTACATGAAAAAATTTGCTCGTTTGATTTTGATTCAGCCACCTAATGGGTGAACCATCATGATTCTTATTAAATGTATAATTTTCTTTATGGAATGAAGTTGGATCAAACTCGCTAGTTTGAATGAAAATTGGCCACCTGTTCAGTTTAGATGAAACCCGAAATCACTACGTGAAAAAATTGGCTGATTTGACTAGGAATCAACCACCTATTGGGTGAACCATCATGATTTTTATCAAATGTATCATTTCCTTTGTTGAAAATCCTCGGTTGATCACTCTTGTGAGTGTGGTTCTTCTCCTCATCCTTGTCTACTTCCATCTTTTTTCATTTGTTCTTAATTATTTCATGCTCTAATATTTCATGTACTATTGTTGAAGCTTCCATTTTATATGCTTCACTCATATCCATCATCTATTATAAGTTGCGCCATTCTTAATGTGAAGTTGAAGTGAAATTTACTTGTTAATGATTGTTTGGGTTGATTGATATATTTTCTTTTATTAATGTTTCACTCGTTGGACAAGATTTTAAACCCATTTGGTTCAACGACAAGATAAGGAGATTTTAATGGATGAAATTTAGATATGTTTGTCATAACAGGAGACACGATATTGATCATGCAGTTCGGTCAAACTTTGCCTACGTCTGCGACTACAGAGCAGCTGTAGTTCCGTTTTATTGATTGTCTTTCGATCGTCCTTGAGTACAAATACTAAGGAGTTTAAATAGGCTATTCTATGAAAACCTAATGGGCCTGAGCCGAATACATATATAAATAAATCTACTATTTATAAACTTTCTTATTTCCTTATTCACACCCCCCCTCAAATTGATGCGGGTCATCAAGGAGCATCAATTTGCTGGCAAGAAACTTATGGTGTGGACAAGGAACAACTTTGGTCAAAAGATCTGCAACTTGAAACTGAGTATTGATATGAGGGATGGATATAACATGATTATCATAGGCTTCACGAATAGCATGACAATCAACTTCAATATGCTTAGTACGCCCATGAAAAACCGGATTTGCAACAATCTGAATGGCACTTGTATTGTCAGCATAGAGAGATGTCAATTCGTTTTGAGGAAATCCAAGTTCACCCAAAAGACCACGAAGCCACAGAATTTTGGAGCATGTCGTAGCACGATACTCTGATTCAGTTGAGGACTTAGAGACTCTTGCTTGCTTCTTACTTTTCCATGAGACCAACGAAGAACCAAGAAACATGCACTAACCAGTGACTGAGCGGCGAGTGTCAGGACACCCAACCCAATCAGCATCACTGTAGGCAATCAACTTAAGAGGGGTCCCACTAGGAAAAAATAAGCCCCGTTGAGAGGTACCTTTCAAGTAGAGAATTATGCGACGAACCGCTGCAAAGTGAAGATGACGAGGAGAATGCTTGAACTGACTTACTTGCTGAACAGCAAATGAAATGTCGGGTCGTGTAATAGTCAAGTAGTTAAGACTACCCACGAGCTGTCGATACAATAAATGATCAGTTAAAAGTTCACCCTCGGCACAGTGGTATTTGACATTAACTTCAAGAGGAGTATCCACAGGATTAGCGGATTGGAGGCCAACCATAGCAATAAGGTCAGTGGCATACTTATGCTGATGGAGAAATATATCCTTAGAGGTAGAATGAACTTCGAGTCCAAGAAAATAATGTAAAAGACCAATGTCTTTCATTTGAAATGAGGCTTGAAGCTTTTGTTTAACTTTCTGTATGGATGCGGCATCAAAACCAGTAATGATCATATCATCAACATAAAGAAGGAGCAGAACAATGACCGTAGATGTGCGGTGAATGAACAAAGACGAATCATACTGACTTTGAGTAAAAGAGAACTCAAGTAGAGTGAAACGGAATTTCTCATACCATGCTCTAGGCGCATGTTTCAAACCATATAGAGAGCGTTTGAGCTTGCACACCCCCCTTAGATGAAGAAAATAGGCCCTGAGGGGGAGTCATATAAATATCTTCAGTCAGGTCGCCATGAAGAAATGCATTCTTCACATCCATTTGGTGGAGAGACCACCCATGAGAAGCAGCTATAGAGAGCACCATTCTAACAGTATTCATTTTAGCAACTGGTGCAAATGTCTCATCATAATCAATACCATATTCCTGCTTGTTGTCTAAAGCAACCAATCGAGCCTTGTACCGATTGAGAGATCCATCAGAATTCAATTTCACAGAATAAACCCATTTACACCCTATGGGTTTGATACCAGGAGGGTAAGGAACAATATCCCAAGTGAAATTGTCCTGAAGGGCCTGAAGTTCCTCATTCATGGCATTTACCCAAGACACATCTTTAACAGTCTGCGAGTAACAAGTAGGAATAGATGTCCAAGATAGAGAAGCAGTTAAATTAGTATGTGAGGAAACAAACCTGTCTGGGGAATATCTATCAGGTGCTCGAGACGTTCTACTAGAACGTCGTGGTTCAGGCGGTACAAGATCAGGATCAGGTGGCGGATCAGCGTCGGAAGGGAAAGTGGGAACGAGTCCTGGTGTAAAACATTCTATAGGTGAACGCGGGGTAGAAAATTGGGGAAGTATAGCAATATCATTCAGACCATGAGAAGAGCAAGGAAACATAAACTGATTATCAAAAAATGTCACATTCCTAGAAATGCGAAAACGATGGTTAGAGACATCATAACACACAAAATCCTTATGAGAATGACTATACCCCATAAATGCACATTGGACAGATTGTACTCCAAGCTTATGTCTTTCAGTGGATGGTAGGTGAACAAAACATACACACCCAAAAGTATGTAGACTACTGTAAAGTTTTAAAAAGGCGAAAGTAAGGAGAATCAAACCCAATCACCGTGGAAGGAAGACGGTTGATCAAAAAGCTAGCTGTGGAAAGAGCCTCCACCCAAAATTTGGATGGAACAGAAGCCTGGAGAAGTAAGGTACGTGTCACATCCAACAAGTGACGATTATTACATTCTGCAACACCATTTTGCTGAGGGGTATTGAGACAAGATCGTTGAGACAATACACCTTTTTGCTGTAAGAACTCCTGAAACTCATGAGACATATACTCACCACCAGAATCAGACCGAAGAATTTTAATACTGGTTTGAAATTGATTTTCAACATACATCAGAAATTTCTTAAACATAGAAAACACTTCAGATTTAGATTTAAGAAAATAAATCCAAGTAAAACAGCTATAATCATCGATAAAGGTGACAAAATATTTATAGTGAGCAAGAGAAGCGACATGTGAGATTCCCCAAACATCACTATGAATCATCTCAAAACAAGTAGAAGCACGATGAGCACCAGACGGAAAATGAAGTGTTTTACTTTTAGCTAATTTGCAAACAAAACATGAAATAGAGGCATTAGAATCCATCGGTTTAGTACCTAACAAGCCAGTCTTAAATAAGTGAGACAAAACAACAGAGTTTGGATGGCCCAATTTCCTATGTCAATCCTCATATGCATTCAAAATACTAGTACAAGTAAGAGATAAATGATTTGGAATAAATTGAAGTGGAAACACTCGTCCAACTTTAGGCCCCTTCGCGATCACCTTCCCCGACACCCGCTCCTGCACAAGATAACCATCCTGAGTAAGATTAACATCACAACCTTCATCCACTAATTGACCAGCAGACAATAAATTTGAGGCAAGCCCAGGTGCTACCGGCACATTTCGAAAGTTAGAATTTATGTCACCAACATTAGTTATAGGAAGGGTACTGCCATCAGCAATTTGAATTTTCTGATTACCAATATAAGAACGTAAATTGTGCAAGAGTTCAGAGGAACCTGTCATGTGATTCGATGCACCAGAGTCAAATAACCATAATATGAAAGAAGACATACCAATAATGCCCAAGGCAGAAAGAGCAGATAGTACCATTTGTTGAATTAATTCAAGCTGAGGAGCACCACCATCAGATGCACCTGGAAGGACCAGCGGCAGAGCTAGATACACCAGTGGTGGAAGGACCAGCTGTAGAGATAGTAGTGGCATTGAATGCCTGCACCGGACGCTTAGTCGGTCGTGGAGGACGTGTAGGACATGTAGAGATGATATGACCCTGCTGCTTACAGTAATTGCAAAACTTCTTAGGACAACTACGAGCAACATGTCCAAATTGTTTACAAGAGAAGCATTGAGTTTGTCGCATATCACGGCTTGGGCCTCTATTTTGCGCAGCATATGCAACTGTCACAGATTCAGAAAGGACGGGATCATGAGACATGGTTCCTTGAGTATGGAGACGTTGTTCTTCCTGGAGCAGTTCACCAACACATATATCCAAGGAAGGAATGGGGTTCCTATTCAGCAAAGCACCTCGAACAGCCTCAAATTCCGGACGAAGTTTCATGAGAAATTGATCCCGTTTACTAGTATCATAAACATCTTGGACGGTCGAAAGTGATGGCTTGGGAACAGCAGCATAGATAATAGCAGAGTGTTCTGTCCATAAATTCAGAAAACCAGAATAATATTCTTGAATTGACAAATTACTTTGTTTGTAATTTGCGATTTCTAACTCCAATTGAAAATGCTTGGCCGTATTGTCCTGGTTGTAAATACGCTTTAAATAATTCCACATTTCTTGAGCAGTTGAAAATGATCGCAAATTATTGATCATCTGAGGATCAATAGTACTGAGGATCCAAGAAATAATCTGAGCATATTTGACTTCCCACGCGTCTAAGGCAATTTTATCTTCCGGCGCCTTAGAAACTCCATCAAGGTGATTCCATAACCCTTTGCCTTTGACATACATCTTGAATTGAAATTCCCAAGTAGCATAATTCTTACCGGTAAAACGAACACAAAAATTATCCCTTTCTTTCTCTGAAGCCATTGAAAAATTACTAAAAAAATTGATAATGAGAACAACACTTACAAAATCAACAACCAACACGTAGCCAAGCAAACCACAAAGAAGCACGGAAATATATCACAGCGCCAAGCCAAGATCAGAATACCACGCTTATTGAAGCCAACAAACCAAGTAACGAATTGAAGCCAATAGGTTTTGAACAATAGCGAATCAATAGAAGTAACGAACAGAAAACGTAAATGAGAAGAGTAGGTCTCACGAAATCCCAACTGACCTTGCCAACAACAACTTGCAAATAATGATGAGAGTCAAGTGATCTGGAACAACAAGAACACAACAGAAGGCGGCGAACAGCACGCAGCGAACCACACGCGAACCCCACGCAAACAGCAAGCACACGCGAACAGCACAAGATGCGTACAGCGAAGAAACGCGAAACAAGGAGATGCGCAGACCAAGAAACCAAGGGATCAAGACCTAGTTTGATACCATGTCATAATAGGAGACGCGATATTGATCACGCAGTTCGGCCAAATTTTGCCTACGTCTGCGACTACAGAGCAGCAATAGTTCCGTTTTATTGATTGTCTTTCGATCGTCCTTGAGTACAAACACTAAGGAGTTTAAATAGACTATTCTATGAAAACCTAACGGGCCTGGGCCGAATACATATATAAATAAATCTACTATTTACAAACTTCATTATTTCCTAATTCACAATGTTTGGGTTCAAAGTTGTTAGATATGTTTTGTATTTGTTTCATTAAACCCATTTATAAATTCTTAATGTGAAGAGATTGTTACATATCTAAATGGGTTTAAAATCTGTTACGAATTGGACCAAATCCTCAATAGTGAGGCCCATTATCAAAAGCAAATCCATTGATCAACGGCTAAGATCTAGGCCCCAGATCGAACAGCTCTGATTCATTAGGTCAACACACCTTTACTCTATAAATAAGCATTCAATGCAATGCCAAAGGTACACACTCTCTCCTATATTCTTACCTCTAATCAATTCACTTCCTAACTTGAGCGTCAGAGTGTCTTTGCAGGTACCCCCCACCTAGGATCGGAACTCCATCTAGGATCGGAACTCCATCTACGATCGGAACTCCACAACGGAGTTCGGTTAACCAAGACCTACTACTACCAACTATCCTGGATCGTCCATACCTTCCGAGATACGGTACAGAACATTGGTGACCACAGTGGGAGGATCTTGTACTCTAGTTCCTCTTCCATCTCCTTGATTGACAATGGCTCCGACCTTACGTCATAAGATTATCTCGAGTGTCGTTGAGGGACCGGTCCTGCAGCAGGTGACTCCAAAAGGAGTGGCAGTCACCTTACCCCGTAGCCCAGCGCATGCTCGAAGCTTGGCTACGACTATGGTTCCCGAAAACTCATCCCGGAACCGACTTCCACCTCCCCCTCAGACAGTTCAGGTGCCGGTCGATGTTGTTCAACAGCTCGTCCAGTTCCTAAATCGGCAAGCCGAGGCCGACCAGCAGGAAAGCCAACGCTACACCCAGTTAGAAGCTGAGATTGCTGAGATCCGGGCTAGTAACATCCCGGATCGGAGTTCCTCTCGGCGCAACTCTTTAAGTGGAAGGACTCATGGCCGAAGCTGCTATTACCCTGAAGGGCGAGTTCGATCTAGGTCGAGTCATGGTAAACTGCCCTGAAGGCGACATTAAACTGACACCTCGAGTCCCTCAGGTGGTCACGTTTTAACATGGCCGAAGCTGCCATTACCTTGAAGGGTGAGTCACTCGATGGTTACATCATTCCCGAATCCCGGATATTCAGAGGAACCTTGAGTCACTCAACAGTCATCTCTGTCTTGTGAGCACTAGCCGGCTTCGTGAAGATCGACGCTGGGGGCAAAAACTCACATGAGCACAAGCCCGGCTTCGTGAAAGATCGCAGCTAGGGAACAAAATTCCATTCACTCTGAGAAAGGGTCAACAGAGTCTTCAGGAAAGTAAACTCAGCTCTGGAGGAGAGTTAGAATTGGCTTACGCGAGATTTCGCCCCCTTCCTTCGCCCTTCTCTTCGCTCTTCTCCAACCAAACATATACAAGTAATGTACTATTACCTTGAAATATCGTCATTCAAATTAACCATAAAAATAATGTACTTTGAGTCATACAATTGTGATAGACCAGAGAAAAAATTTAGAAGAAAAATATGCATTCTAGAAAGAAACAAATTATACTTTTATACTTTGCGTTTATAATTTTGATTTGGTAGCAACCCTATCGGAACCAAATCTGTTAAATCACCTTTTTTTCTTCTGATAAGCAATGATATATTAACGGAGCACGGTGCTCAAACCCAAAAATTACAAATGATTTATACATAGATAAGCATTATTCCACCAAGAATCTACGGTGTAACCTGACCATCTACCCGTCCAATAAATAAACCAGGTCCAAGAAGTACTCTTAATATGATAAACAACTGAATCTAAAACCGGTCCCCCCCCCCCCTTAAAAATCAAATTGTTTCGAGCCAACCAAATGCTCCAACACGAAGCAAGCCAAATGAGATGTCTCGTTTTCTTTGACTTCTTACCACTAAACAACTGAGCAAAAGATGTGAAGTGCTGCGCAACAGAACTCCCAGTGATATGCTCTAATCCTAACCATTGTTCCACCTTAGACCACACCTTCTTAGCCAACTCACATAACACAAATAGATGATCAATATACTCAAAATCCAATCTGCACATTGCGCATTCTGCATCATCAGAGTGTTAAATAATATTGCGGTACAACACTGACAAACAGACAGGAAGCGCTGAAGAGAATAAACGCCAACCGAAAATCTTAATTTTGGATGGAACATCGGTCTTCCACACTGCAGGACAAAAACCTGAAGTTTCAGCAGAAAAACCAGCAGTAGGCCGAAGCTGCTGCAGCTGTGAATATGCTGATTTCACTGTATGCTGCTTATTATCTGCTAAAATCCATTTTCAGCAGTCCATCGCGCCGCAGACAGCTTCACATCACGCAAGATATCTCTCAAAATTGATGCTTCTTGCACTAAATTCTGATTTCCAGCAACCATATCAGGGAAAATCCAACTCCAATTATCGCCATTCCAGCTACCAGCTTCAACATCTGTCATCTTTTTCTCAATGCAATTTGCAAACAAATTAGGAAACGTAACATAAAGGGGTTAACCCGATGAATCGAAAATTGGCTAGTCTAGTGATTGGTTCAACCACAATTAGTTCACAATCCTATAAAGCTAGATCAAACTAAGATTGATTTAATCGAATATGATTGAATCAGTTGAACCATGACCAATAAATTTCACTCATATTATAGAAGTTATACACCCTAGTTTTTACTCTGTATTTTGAAAGAAAATTTTTGTGTAACCATATTTGTGTAATTTTTGTGACATAAGAGGTCATTTGAAACGAAAAAATAACAGGGATACATTGACGCCGCTTTTACCAATAAAGGGCCATTTTTAAAAACAAATAATACATAGGTTACATTGCAATTTTTATGCCTAAATTTTTCAATTTGGTGAAAATGATCCCCAACTTTTTTTTTATAAAAAATTCACGATTTTGAGTGACTAAAAGTGTAATTATAAAAATAGAAATAAAATTTGAAATATTTAAACTTTAGGAATAAATTTGCTAAAAAAATTTCAAGACCGTTTTCAAATTAAACTAAAAAATTTAGAAACCAAAAGTACAATTTAGCTTATTACATGACAATAAACTTAAAAAAAAAGTACTACTATAATTTAACAAAAAAGAAAAAGAAAAGTCCATGGGAGGGAAGATTTGCGAGAAGGTGCGTGACGGAAGGGTAGTGAGAGCAATGTGTATTTGTGTGGTGAGCAAAGCTCCTTCTTGATTTGATTCCAACCAATACCGACCTCTTAACTTAACGACTTTGAACTCTATTCGCTCCACGTGATATCTCTTCCTTCCCTCCTTCCTTTCAATAGAAGAAAGATACCACAGAATCTTCTTTTTCCTCTTACTATTTATTCTTCTTCAACAACAACAACAACAAAAATCAACTCTTCAAAGTTCAAACACACAAGGTACAATAATGAGAGCGCTGAATTCGCATGTTGTTCTCATAGATTTTCTTCACTTCAAACATAACGCAATTCCCACCGCCTCTCTCAACAACCACAACTTCTTCATTCCCTCATTCCGTCGTTCTTCACCACCAAAGGCAATTCGATCATCCGTCAACTCCTCTTCACCTTCGCCGCAGATTCGACGCCCCTCCGATCGTTACTCTACCGGTAATGGATCTTCTCCACCGTCCAATTCCCAAAACGCCACCTCCTCGGAGCTCGACATGCTTCTTGAACTGTTACCTTTAAAGATGAGGATGGAATTGTATCGGCACAACGAGATTGGTACACTCATAGAGGTTGTTATGGATTTAGGTAGAAAACCTCTTGCTAGATTTCCTTCTGGTGATTGGTTCATCTCTCAACATCCCATTAACCACGATGATTTACGCCATGCCATTTCCAAGGTAATAACAATAAACACGTTCTTTAATTGCTTTCACAATTTTTTAATAAGCAATAATTAATCTGCACTCAGTTATTTATTGCCTTGTGATTTGTTTATTGTGAAATTGTTGCTGCTTAAGTTAAAATCAGCTTGGATTTTAGATTAGAGGTGGGTCCAAAGAGATTATTAAATTAATATTGGGAAAAAAGTTGAGATTTTTTTTATGCCTGCTATTGCGTATGGTGCATGGTCAAATAAAATTTGTACTTTGTGTCACTGATAGTGATGTGAATATGGTGGTTTGTTGTTTTAGGTTGGTGACTTTTCTGATGATAACCGATCAGGTATTGATAGCTCTTTGCATCGAATAAGTGCAATTCGGAACCGTAAGATGCAAATCATTGGCCTTACTTGCCGGGTGGGTCGAGCGGTGAGTGGCAGTGCTGAGATTATACGTGATCTGGTTGAGGGTGGGGGTTCTATATTGGTTATTGGACCTCCTGGTGTGGGTAAAACAACTTTAATCAGGTAACAGTTTAGTTAGTTTGGATAGACTTCTCAAGAAAAAAGACCCTTTAGCTTTTCATATATGTTGAAACTTGACATTAGCTTCTGTATTAAGTTCCCAGTTTAACATTATGAACTTATAAGAACATTTTTTGTACTTTAATTGAGAAGCTCACGTAAACTAGAAGCGGATTACTTAATTGAGTTGAGTTATTTCAATATCTGAATAGATTTTCATGTCTCTATTTGTTTATGGAAGTTCTTTATTATGCAAATGCCCGTGGGAAACTGATTTTTCTTGCATGTTTCCATGTAAATGCCACTGGTCTGTGATAGTTCCTGTTTTCTTATCAGTTTTAATTTTATGCATTTGTTAGTGGAGACACCAGATAATTTTTTTTTTCAGCTTCCTTGAATGTCACAATGGGTTGATTGTAGCCTGCTAGAGTTTATTTAGACATCTTGAGCCTTTTTCCCCTCAGGTGCCTTTTATCTAGTTTGCATGTCTGAAGAAGCTTTGTTTTTACAGAGAAATTGCTAGAATGCTGGCTGATGAGTTCAAGAAGCGTGTTGTAATAGTGGATACATCCAATGAAATTGGAGGTGATGGAGATATTCCTCATTCGGGAATAGGCAGGGCAAGGAGGATGCAAGTTCCAAACGTGAATATGCAGCATAATGTTCGTACTAAAATCAATTTGGATTAATCGACTGCTTCATTTTTATGAAACTAGCTCTGATAACCTGCAATCTTCCGTGACACCATTTTTGTTTACTTATGCAGGTTATGATTGAAGCAGTTGAAAATCATATGCCTCAAACCATTATAATTGATGAAATAGGAACAGAGCTTGAAGCATTAGCAGCCAGTACCATTGCTCAAAGAGGAGTTCAATTGGTTGGAACAGCACATGGAATGACCATTGACAACATAGTGAAAAATCCTTGTCTTCAGAACCTTGTTGGTGGCATAGAGGTGCCAAGTTGCTTTATTTTTGAAGTTTATGATTCTGATAAACAATGTTAATTAAATACATGCTTGTTCACATTAGTGATTTTAATTAAACATTTATTTGAATAGAGTGTAACCCTTGGAGATGAGGAAGCCAAGAAAAGGAAAGTGCAGAAGACAATTCTTGAAAGAAAAGGACCTCCTACATTTACATGCGCTGTTGAGATGATATCTAAAACTGAATGTCGTGTTCACCATAGATTAGATGCAACTGTTGATGCAATTTTGGCAGGTATTCCTTATCTTCTATAGTGG
Organism: Astragalus membranaceus; assembly: GCA_039519185.1. Classification (NCBI taxonomy): domain Eukaryota; kingdom Viridiplantae; phylum Streptophyta; class Magnoliopsida; order Fabales; family Fabaceae; genus Astragalus; species Astragalus membranaceus. The sequence continues at coordinate 153,901,921 of CM076847.1, forward strand.
AGTATTTTACTTGATATCTACCTGGTATACCGGTATAGTATTTACATTGTTATTTAGATCGGAAATTAACTAGAAGATCTCCTTTGTTACAGGAAGACCTCCATTATTTGAAATCCGTCATTGGGATGATTTTTCCAATGATTTGGTGAAGCATGCTCCAATGCCTGAAAAAAGTCATGAAGAAACATCTGATTTAACTAACAATAATATCATTAGTTCTGAGATAGAGTATGATGAGGATGATAAATACTATTCTCCAAATCGGTCAAAGAAGTGGAGTACTAGTGGATCTGTGATCAAGAGGAGTTCACCAATGCAAGTGTACACTTGCAAGGTAAATTATTTAGAAGCTGCATGTGCTAGATAGAATATTGTGTGATCGGGAATGCTATGAGGATTCAGGAACTTTGATGATATTTGTCTCATTTTCCATGTAGCATTGAAGGGATAAATTATTCAAAACTCACTTTGTTTTTCTAAATGGGCACTGTTTTCTTGTTTGATGAATTTAGATTCTTGAAGCTGATCTACTACAAGTAGCAAATGTGATGGGGCTTGAAGATTTAATAGATGTAACTGATGACATTGGAACTGCCGATGCAATTCTAGCATCCAGTTCTGAGTTACGACAGAATTCGTGGATCCGCAGTGTTGCAAAATTCCATCAGATACCTGTATTTGTTATCAAGGTAACTTCTTGCTACCTCTTTCAGCCATTCCTTCAATGTAGTCTCCTTCTGTCTCATAATGAATTTGTGTTCCTTGCAGTCGAATACCATGGCACGAATGGTTAAGGCAGTACGAATGATCCTTGGGCTTGAATCCTTTGGCCCTAATCCAAAGAAGCCATTAGATGGCTCTCCAGATATTGAAATTGAGGACGATGAACCAAAACGAAAACCATCTCTGGAAGAGATTGATGCCTTGGAGGTACAAACCCTTTCTGCTTATTTAATTAGTATCCTATTTCTCTTCTCAAAGTCCCATCTTCTGTGTGAATTTTTGTCTATGCTGTGTACTTGCAGTCTAGCATATGCTTTCTGCGCTTAGTTGTTTGTGCTTTCTAGTAAGATAGGCCTTTTCTTCTATACGCATATGGCAATTGATTCAGCTCCTTTTAATGGGACATAGGCTCCCTCCTACTCGTAGAGCCCATTTCTGGCTTTCTGCTTTAAAGGCATTTTTTCCCTGATAAATTATTTTAATGTTAGACAATTGTGTTTGACTTGAAAAAATATACATTTGCCTAAATAATCCAATGTTTTGAAAACCAAATCAGAGAGACCACAGTATCATGGTTCACTTATTTAAAACCGCTTGTGAATCGGAAATTGAACCACCGAATAACAGAACCTTAAACAGGGGCGCTTTCCGATTCAACCGTTTGAGCTGATCGACCCAGTTCTTAAAACGCACCTGTAATCTTTTTATTTTGACGTTGTTTTAACTTTTCTTTTATTTAAATGGCAGGAGGTGCGCCTTGCAATAGAGTACATAGTGATTCCTGGTGGAGAGGCTGTGGAACTTCTTCCTAGGCGTTCTGAAATTATCGACAGGCAGCTTGAACTTGTGCAAAGTTATCAGTTAGCTGCTGAAAAGTCAGGTACGGAGCAAAACCCCAGGTTGCAGATTCTTCCCTTGAGGTTAAATACCAAAAAATCCTCCAAGTCTAGTTCTGTTTCCCGCAAGAAAAGAAGTCCTACCTCAGAGTCTGCCGGAAGCATTGGCAATGGTTATGGTACCACCGTCAACAGGCTTCCTATTTTACCCGAATAATAAATGCAGAATTTTCTCCCATTCTAACATATCTCCCTTCACTGGTTTGTACATGTATGTATGTAATAACATGTACAGTCACGCAAATGGTGTAAATAATTTATTTACATTTGTTCAACTACAGGAAATATATTGATTTTACTCCTGAAAAGAATATAGTTCAAATTTTAACAACGTATATATTTACTAGACGTCGACTCATAGGCTGAGCGATATAGTGGGGCGTAACTCGAATTCTGTTCTATCTTACTGGTGGGTCAAACCACTTGACTGTTTGGGGAGTTTGTAAGTGGCGTTAGCATGTGGTTTTCGTTGTAAACTCTCACCCTGGGCGTACTCTTTTTCCTTGGGTTTTGGCCCCATGAGGTTTTAATGAGGCATCGGGTTATTGTACGAGTTGGAGTATCTTTTGTACTCCCCTTTAAAACAATTTTTGCTTATAAAAAAAAAAGTTGCCATAATAAGCATTAAGAAATTTAGCATTCAAAATACAAAAGACACAAATATGAAGATCCAAAGCTATCCAAAGCTGGTTAAAGTTATCTTAAAAAAAGCTAGTTAAAATTGACGAATATCTTTTGTTTTCATTTCTGTAAAGTTCGTGGTCGTTAGAGCTCTAAGGTTGGCATGTGAATTTCGTGATTATTGCAAATTAATGCTGCTCTTAAATAAACCTTGTATAACCAATAGTTTGTTTGTCCGTTAAAGACTTTGTCGGGTTTAAACTTGGGCAATGATTAAGGTGAGATAATTACTAACTGGTCCGGATCGGCCAAGAGGCCCAATCCACAATAAAGACGGCCCAATTCTGCAAAGAATCCAGTCGAATTCTACAACGATCTCGTAAGATTCCGACCCTAGAAGCTCTCATCTGACCTCGAGCCAGGAAAAGGCCATTATCAGACGCAAGATACAGACTGCTAATTCCGGATCTTAGGTCCCGGGGCAAGGTACACAACATTTGGCGACCACAGTGGGAGTTCGCTGATTAAACTCTCATCAAATCAAAGTCTTTTCCAATGGCTCCCCGAGGCCGTCCCACAATTCAGAGACTACCCTTCCGTCGGAACCTCATCAGAGCAGCCTTCAAGCCATACCCACCCATGTTCCAAGACCTTCTGCCGAGATTGGGAATTTCCGCGACCAAGCTCCTCCCTTATAAGGGCTCAAATTTATCAGGGTTCAATGGGGTGGAAACTCGGCCGCTCGGATACATCGAGCTCGAAGTCAGCTACGGAACCAACGAGCTCTCGCGCACAATAAATACGCAGTTCATTGTTCTTCCCTGCATGTCTCCCTACAATTGTATCATCGGAAGACCGACCTTGGGGGCACTGGGAGCCGTAACCTCCACAGTCCATCTAAAAATGAAATTATACTCATTAGAAGGAGAAATCATTACGATAGCCGCCGACCTAGAGGCTGCGCGGAAATGCCATTACCTTTCTGCAAAACCGATTCTCCACTCCGACGGGGCAAGCAAAGTTTCAAATGAGAATACTAAGGGAAAGCAAGTCGAAACCAAACGACCCCATCCGGAAAGCAGCATCCCCGATCTTGACGCTCGATACGACCCAGATAGCTCCGAGGATGAGCAAGACGATCAACTGGCAAGGGAATTAAAGAGACGAATCAAGCGTCCCGAGTCGGATGGGGAGTTTGTGGAAGTCCCCCTAGGAGACGACCCAGCTAAAACGGTCAAGCTCGGAGCAGGGCTCCCGGATTACGTGCAAAAGGGGCTCATAGCCTGCCTCAAACAACATGCAGATTTGTTCGCTTGGTCGGCAGCAGACATGCCAGGCATTCCTCCCGAAGTAGCATGCCATCACCTCGTGGTCGACCCCAAAGCAAAGTGGGTCACGCAGAAAAGGCGTATACAGAACGAAGAAAAGGCCGAGGCCGCCGAGAAGGCCGTCGCCGACCTCATCTCAACAAGGTTTATTAAGGAAGTCAAGTACACCACCTGGCTCTCAAATGTCGTACTTGTCAAAAAGAACAACGGTAAGTGGCGAATGTGTGTGGACTACACCAACCTCAACCGAGTGTGCCCCAAGGATGCCTTCCCGGTCCCAAGCGTAGATAAACTTGTAGACAGCACGTCAGGGTTCCGCCTCCTCTCATTCCTCGACGCTTATTCCGGATACAACCAGATAGCAATGTATACCCCCGACCAGGAGAAGACGGCTTTTATGACAGACAGGGGCAACTACTGCTACCGAGTCATGCCGTTCGGATTGAAAAATGCTGGCGCTACTTACCAGCGCATGATGAACAAGGTCGTCTAGAAACAGATAGGACGAGTCGTGGAGGTCAACTTAGACGACATGATCGTGAAAAGCAAATCCGATGAATACCACATCGCTAACTTAACGGAGATCTTCGCTGAAGCAAGGAAAAACAACCTCAGGTTCAATCCCGAGAAGTGCACCTTCAGTGTCCGGGCTAGGAGATTCCTGGGTTTTTGTCTTACAGAACGAGGGATCGAGGCCAACCCTGATAAATGCAGAGCCGTGACCGACATGCGACCTCTGACTTCCAGAAAAGAAGTCCAGAAGCTAACAGAAATGATCGCGGCCTTGTCAAGATTCGTCTCCAAAGCCGCCAACAGATCCCTACTTTTCTTCAGAATCCTTAAGAAGGGGGTCGAATTTCAATAGACCCCTGAATGCGAACAAGACCTGGCCAACCTCAAACGAATACTCATAGAACCACCCATATTAACTAGACCGGTCGGAGGCGAAACACTCTACCTATACCTGGCGGTAGCCGAAGAAGCACTCAGTGCGGTGTTAATCAGAGAAACCGAGAAAGGACAAAGGCCAATATACTTCGTCAGCAAAGTCCTGCATGGGCCCGAGATGAGATACCAGAAAATCGAGAAAGTGGCCCTTGCACTAGTCGTGGCTGCAAGATTAAGACCGTACTTCGTCGCACATCAAGTGGTCGTCAGGACCAACCCATCAGACAGATCCTACATAGACCCGATCTCGCAGTACGGATAATCAAGTGGCCAGTGGAACTCTCCGAGTTCGGAATCAAATACGAAGCAAGGACGACTATCAAAGCTCAGGTTTTAGCGGACTTCGTCACCGAGATGACCCCACCACTTCCCGACGATGGAGCCCTCACTTGGAAGCTCCAGGTCGATGGCTCCTCCAATGGCAAAGGAAGTGGAGCCGGGCTCATCCTCGAGAACAACGAAGGGCTAGTAATAGAGGTATCCTTGACCTTCTCATTCAAGACATCCAACAATCAAGTCGAGTATAGGGCATGTGTCACGGGGCTCTTGCTGGCCCGAGATTTCAATGCTACGAAGATCGAGCTCAATACTGACTCCTTGTTAGTCGTTTCCCAAATCAAGGACGATTTCACCACCAAAGACACCACTCTACAAAGATACTTGGCTCGGGTGAGGGAACTCTTGCAACTTTTCACCGAAAACGCTCGAGCCGATGTCCTCGCCAAGCTCGCCAACACCAGACCCATTGGCAATCATCTAAGTCCAATCCAGGAAACCCTGACTCGCCCTATTATCAGCTTGACATCGGACTCGGCATCAACAGTCCATGTCATCGACCCGGGGAAAGCTGGATCACCCCGTTGAAGAAATATATCGAAATCGGTGATGAACCAACGGATCCTAAGGAAGCCACCATCGTCAGATGACGCGCAGCATCCTATTCTCTCATCGAAGGCACGCTCTTCCTTCGAGGATTCTCCACCCCGTTGCTCAAGTGTGCGGAAAAGGAGGAGGTCGACTATATCTTGACCGAAATTCATGAGGGAATCTGTGGGCAACATCTGGGTTCCAGAGCTCTCGCAAAAAAAGTACTCAGAGCAGGTTACTACTGACCCACGATGTCCAAGGATGACTCACGACTTGTCAAAAGATGCGACAAATGCCAATGCCACGCCGATGTCCACCTCGCTCCCCCTTCAGACCTCACAACAATCTTAGTAGGGTGGCCATTCTCATGGTGGGGAATTGACCTACTGGGCCCATTCCCCCACAGCACCAGGACAGGTCAAATACCTGATTGTGGCCGTTGATTACTTCACCAAATGGGTCTAGGCCAAACCCCTGTCCACCATCACAGCGAAAGCGTGCATCAAGTTCTTCAAGAAAAATATCATGATCAGGTTCGGAGTCCCCCAGGCCGTCGTCACCGATAACGGAACTCAGTTTGCCGACAAAGGTTTCAGGAAATTGATGGCCGGTCTCAAAGTTAAGCACCAATTCACCTCGGTCGAGCATCCGCAAACTAACGGGCAGGCCGAGGCTGCAAATAGAGTGATTTTGCGTGGCTTAAAAAGGAGATTGGACAAGTCCAAAGGCTCCTGGGTTTAAGAACTACCCTACATCCTCTGGGCTTACCGCACCACTCCACACTCCACCACGGGAGAAACACCTTTCCGACTGATATATGGGACTGGAGCAGTGATACCGGTCGAGATCGGGGAACTCACTTGGAGGACTCTGCACCCCCTCAACAAAGAAGACAACACTCAAGCTATTCGCCAAGAACTCAACCTAGCCCAAGAAGTCCGAGACCAGGCTGCACTGGCAGAGACTGCCGTCAAACGGAGAATCACAAGGAGGTACAATGCAAAGGCCGTTCCTCGCAGCTTCGAGGTCGGAGAGCTCGTTCTGCGGAGGGCCGACGTCAGAGGGAAATACTCCAGAAAGGGGAAGCTAGATCCGAACTGGGAAGGCCCCTACAGAATAACTGCCAAAACAGAAAAGGGAGCCTACTACTTGGAAACTCTCAAGGAGGAGGCAATCCCGAGAACATGGAACGCTACAAAGCTCCGACTCTATTGTAACCAACATGATGTGGCACAAGTGGTAGATACTTGGGGTCCCTTAACCATTTGGTCCTGGGTTCGATCCCTGGCCATTGCGTATGGAAAAACATTTGTTGGAAGAGGTCAACCCCTTAAATAGATCTCAGATACCTCGAAGGATTAGTCTCCACAGTCGCCGTGGATGATACATTGGTTTACCAAAAAAAATGCTAATTGTAACTGACGACCCATCATGGTATACAAATTGGACCCCTGAGTCCACTTCTGTAATAAAATGACTTCTTTTTCAAGAACTCATAGCCGCTTGCCAAAGAACGCTGGTCGCGGTCAACACTGGGCCCTTGCACCCGACCTTGTCCGAGCTTCTTCACTCCAGCTCACTCCAAGCTCTGCACTTGGTGGATTGGACAAAATGAAGTCCCACGTAATCCCGTGGCCTCAGACTTACATCCTTCTTGAAGGATCACTCTGGTGTGCCGTGGACTGACATCTTCAACGAGGTCGAGCCTATCGTGGCTCCTTGACCTCAATCGCGAGGTCGTGTAACACCCTAAAATTTAATTAATTATTTAATTGAATTGTTTGGGAATTTAATTGGTAGAAAAATAATAAGATAATAATAATGCTAGTATATGTGGACCTATTGTTGGGGTTGGGATTATTAAAATGAGAAGTATTAGTGAGGCCCATGATTAAGTCGCATAAGCTAGCTAAGGAAAAGCCCATAGGACTAAATGAGCATATAAGGGATTAGGTTAGGGTTTTGCTCATTTAGAAGGATAAAAAAAATAGAATTGGAGAGAAGAGAAGAGAGAAGAGGCACGGCGAAGAGGAGAGAGAGCTAGGGCAAGGCTTCGAGTTCTCCAAAGGCTAAGGTAAGGGTGGGGTTCTATCTCTATAATTGGGTGTATGAAGGGCTCTATGTAGAAAGGTTGATGGAACCCTAGGTGTGATTAAGTTAGAAGACCCTAGTTGTATGTATTGAATTTTTATATGATGATTGAACATGATTGATGATGATTGAACATGATTGATGATGATTGAACGTGCTTGATGATGTTTTGGAATCGAAATTCTGGTCATGGGCGCCATGGGCGCCGTTTTTGATGTTGCTGTCTGGGCGCCATGGGCGCCGTTTTTGATGTTGCTGTCTGGGCGCCATGGGCGCCGTCCCTGTCTATGTCGTTGGGCACCGTTCTGTGTGTGTGTTGTGGTCTGGGCGCCATGGGCGCCGTTCCTGAAAATGTTGCTGGGCGCCAAGGGCGCCACCCTGTTGTGTTGTGTTGTGTTGCGGTCTTGCAGGTACCTGACGCATAGGGCGCCAAGGGCGCCTAATCCTGGCTGCCCGTTGTTGCTGTTCCTGGGCGCCATAGGCGCCGGTTGATGTTTTCCTGGCGCAAGGGCGCCAAGTATTGGCTGCCCGATTGCGATGTTGCTGTGTCTCCTGGCGCATGGGCGCCAAGATTTGGCTGCCCGATTGCCGTTGTTGCGTGCAGTGTCTGGCGCAGGGGTGCCATGGGCGCCTAAATCAGGCTGTCTTGTGCTGTGTTCCGTTGCTGGGCGCCAAGGGCGCCAGTTTGGCTGCCCGTTGTGCTGCTGGGCGTCATGGGCGCCAGTTTGGCTGCCAATTGTGTTGCTTGGCGCAGTGGGCGCCAAGGGCGCCAAGTGTGGCTGCCCAAATGTGAATTTCACGGTTGTTATTTAAAATGATGTTGAATATGTGATGAGGCCCAAAGTAGCCAAAATGTTGAAAGTTGTTAAAATATTGCGATGTTGCCAAAATATTGAAAGTTGCTAAAATATTGCGATGTTGCCAAAATGTTGAAAATTGCTAAGTTGTAAATTGTTGACGACGAAGGTTGTACGAAGACGAATTTGCCTCTATTCATTGGCAGGTGATGTGTTGTAGGCCTACGGCCAATGTTGCTTTCCGATGTTGTTGCGTTGCTATGTAACCGTTGTTAATTGTTTGTGCATTTACATAGCGTCGCATGCATAGCATATTTTTACGATGGAGCTATGCTCAAACCACGATGGCCTGGATTGGCAAACCACGACGACGATGTTGCGAGGTTGATGCCCCTATTTACGAGCTTGAATTATGGTACCACATGCATTATAGGGCGGTGGCCCTGAGTTGAGTCACATTTCGCATTATGTGCATACTTATGTGATTGAGATGATTTTGACTGCTGTTAAGTGATGAATTGACCTGAATTATATATTGTTTTTCATGTATCCGATTATATAGTGCGATATCTCGCCCCTTCTGTTTGAATGTTACCCCAATGTTGGTAACGTGCAGGTAATCCCGAATGAAGGCAGTTCACCTTCGTTTGATCGAGCCGGTGTCGTCGCTCTGATATGTAACACTCGGGGGGAATGAACACGCGTTTTAATACTGTTTGCCTTGTTGTTTCGTTGTTGGAGCTTTAAGCTGTTATGTTGCTATTTTGATGTTTTCTGAGCTGTCTTGAGTTGTTAAGACGCAACGATTATTTAATTTGACTTGTTGTGAATCCGCTGCATAGTTTTAAAGATGAATTACTTCTGAGGATTAAAATGGTTGTTTTATCGGTTCATCCAAACGTATTATATAACTGTTTTTCAAAAGCGAATTAACTCGTTGTTGTTTTCACGAAGTAAATGTGGCACTCCATTGTTTGTTGAAAAAGATTTTGATGAACTCTGATATTTTTGCATTATTTTGCCGGGTAGAAATGGGGTGTTACAGGTCGCGCCTAGCGTGGCCCATTGACCTCTTCAATGAGGTCGAGCCTATCGTGGCTCATTGGCCTCCATCGCGAGTTCGGGCTTAGCGTGGCCCACTGACCTCTTCAACGAGGTCAAGCCTATCGTGGCTCATTGACCTCTTAAACGAGGTCGAGCCTATCGTGGCTCATTGACCTCCATCATGAGGTCGGGTCTAGCATGACCCACTGACCTCTTCAACGAGGTCGAGCCTATCGTGACTCATTAACGTCCATCGTGAGGTCGGACCCCTCAGATCCACCCTCAATCATCGGGCAAACATAAATAAGAAGGCGGATAACCAAACAACATTCACTAAGAATATAAAACCGGAAATGGCCGGTGCCTCAAGTTCATTATACAAGTCAAAGGTGACCCGGTAAATAACCTAGGCCACCAAATAGAACAGTCAAAATAAAAAGATTACAACTGAGAAGCAGGATAGATGATCTCAGGCTCGACGCCCTTCACGGGCTTAATGATCTTATCTTCCCTCACCACAAACATGGCGTTTGGAAGAGACAGATCAAGCTCGGGGTGCATGACCTTGACCTGATCGATCGCATTCTTAAAGCTCTTGAAAGCCATCTGATCCCCCTCTCTGGCAGACTTTTGTTTAAAGGCAAGGGCCTCGTCCCTCTCCTTCTAACTCTCCTTGATCAGGGCTTCCTCGGACTTCACCCGCTCCTTCAATCCGTTGATTTGGTTCTTCAAGCCTTGGTTTCGGGTCCCTAGTTCCTCCGGTTTCCTCTCCAGCTCGGGCACTTGAACAACAAGCTCGGCTTTTTGTTTCAGCTTGTCCCGCTCCTCTTTGAGAGCCTTCATCTCCTCCTCAATTTTGGAGAGACCTCCAGCCGGGCTTGGAAAGTATCCCTTTCGAGCCACATCGACTCTGCCTTGTCCTGAGCCTCTGAAAGAGATTTCAAATCGACAGTTAGTTTGTTATTCATACAACACAATTCATGAGCTAGCAGTGCATTCTCGGACTCGAAATCGGTACCTTGTTCCCTCTTGGAGACCTCAGCATTCCACTTAATGAACAGCTCCTTACCGAGCTTTCCCAACCTTGGTGCAGGCCTCGAAGTCCTCCAGGGAAAGCTCGGTGGTATGGGACTGGGTGACGCGCAATCTCTTGCTTCCAAAACTCGAGCCAAGAGGTCGGCGCTTTTGCGGGGTCTGGGTGGGACCCTTCTGCTTAAGATCAGAGGCTTCCTTCGGAACCACCGAGGGACTGGCCTAACTAGTCACGGCGCCCACGACAGTAGAAATAAGGGCCGGACCCGAAGGCTGATTACCAACAGCATCGGAGGTCCCGAGGCAGATAAGGTCGTCCTCTCTCGCGACCCCGACGGCATCCAGGTAGTCGGCCAAGCTAAAGTCGTCTGCCATCTTTCCTATAAAGCAACGTCAAAAACCCAAGTCAGAAATTAGAAAACATACAGTAGAAAGAGAAACATTAATAATGACTCTACCAAGAACGGCCTTGAGTGCCTCGGGCTACTCGACCTCGGTATTTAGGATCTTTCTACAATCAACCTTCTTACTCTTCTGGGGGAACTTGTCCACCCATCGGAGTAACAGATTGAGGGTCCGGGCCTCCTCCCCTTATAGGGAGGAAGTCGGGTAAGCATAATCGGCAGCCTCACATTCAAAATGCTTCCGACTCCAAGATAGGGGAATCAGGGATTTGATGGCTTTCCCCCTCTCGTCCAACTCGGCAAATTCTTTTTTCGCAGCCTCATTCACTGGCTTGACATAAAAGAACTTGACCGAGTCCATAACGGGGATGAACAAGCTACACTTGACGGAAAACTTCAAATAAGGCAAAAAACACCTTATGTCAGCAAGCTCGCCGTAGGGCACCCATCACTATCTCGAACGTCCGAATAAAGCCCCAGCCATTGAGGGTGAACTGGGACGGAGCAACCTTCAGGTACCGGAGGACCTGCTTTCGAAACACCGAGAGCGGGATCTTCATCTTCATCTTCTCAAAAAGGACGGAGTACACGAAGAACTGCAGCCCAACAACTCCTTGGCATACCACGTCGGAATCAGCAACGGATTCGAACTTCCACTTCTGTCCCCCACCGCCAAGGAACCTCTCAAACTTCTTAAAATCCTTCAGCTCACTGCGACCAGACCAATACACCGAGCCCTTGGTGATGACTTCCCGGGAAACCCAGTGATACGAGTCACCCACGTCAATACCATCACCACCACCGTCGTGTTCTTTCGGCTCAGGTTGGTGAGCAGAATCACCCTTCAGGGCCAGGTCTCCAACGACCGAAGGCGATACAGAGCCAACCGCCTCGATCATGGCGGGTTTCCCCGAGAACGACATCTGATCGTCGTTCGAATCCGCGCGGATTGGGAACCCTTCCGCTAACCTCTTTAAAAGTGGTTTCCCTGGAAGAACGCTGTGCGCCCTCTCAGAATCTCTTGTTCTCAGCATTCTTGCCTGCAAGGGAGGAAGCCAAGGTTGGAAGAAATAATCAAGCAACAAGATCGGCCCTGGGGGATTAGGACCGGGTTTTGACCAGCTTCCTCCCCAAAATGAGCCATAAAGGAAATGAATTCGACAACCCGTTCAACGAACACTCGAGAAATAAGCCGAGGCAAAGAGCGAAAATACTAACCTTGGTAGGTTGAGCGCGGGCCTCGGTACATCAATCTGGAAAATACCCGCGCAAAACTTTTAGACTCGTAAGAATTACTCGTAGAATCGGGAGACTTAGAGCTTAAAGCACGAAAGCATTCAGTCACCCTCAAACCTATTTATAGGCATAGCAAGTGACATGACACATCTCCCGCCAAAAAGCAATATATAACGATGAGTGGGCGGAAAAACGCATACAACCATAATTACACGTGGCACCCACTAGGCATCCAAGTCAAACCATAAGCTTTCCGATCTCAAAAAGCAACATTCCGACCAGAGCACTCGTCGTTCAAGCTGAGGCCACCACTTCCGTGTCTGACCTCGACTTGGGGGGTAACTATTCCGGATCGGCCCAAGAGGCCCAATCCGCAGTAAAGACGGCCCAATTCTGCAAAGAATCCAAGCCAATAAGCGATCCATCACACTAAGACAAGATCAACGGACTAGATTCCAACGCCCCAATCTGAAGGCTCCGGATCGGGCTAGACACGCGGAGCCCCTTGGCCCGCGTCTATAAATACTGGTCTCTGCTCCATATTCAGGGACGTTCTATTCATTTGATATCTCATTGACTTCTGAGTGGTGACTTTGGCATCAGAGTGTCTGCAGGTACCTGAGCCCCCGAGATCAACCTCGGAGGAAGACGACATTGGCGACAACGATCTCGGAAGATTCCGACCGCCGAAGCTCTCCTCCGACCTCGAGCCAGGAAAAGGCCATTATCAGATGCAAGATACCGACCGTTAATTCCGGATCTCAGATCCCGAGGCAAGGTACACAACACTAACAATCCTTAATGTCTCGATGTCTACATGAGTGAGACAATGACTTAATCGGTATCAATTTGGCAATAAACAAGAAGAAATTAATATGCTTTCAGCTAGAGGGTGAGCCCCATGAGAAGGGATCACGATCCCTTGTAGTTGAAATAAACTACAAGGCCCTACATTTGGTGCAAATACAGGTAGAAGAGATAATCAATAGAGATATTTAAGGAGATGAAAAGGCCAAAAATCCATATACAATAGTACAAATGTAGTGACCGCTGAAAAATTTGGATGCAGTAGATCTATTTCCCATGACAAGGGTGACACAATGATTAACTCAAGTAAACCAGAGAGTTAAGAAACATAAGGTCTTTTTGACCAAAGTCAAATGAGAAAGGAGAAGAGAAGAACACTACCAGAATTTCGCGCATTTCCGGCGGGCAATTTCCGGCGGATTCTGGCATGTTACCGGCGGTCTGGATCCCCCAGTATATTACCAGCGGATTTGACAAGGTTACCGACGAATTTTATTCCGACTGTTAAAATACCGACAGATTTTGGTATATTTACCGGCAGATATATTTTACGCAGAAATTTAAAAGCCAATGCGCCGGTAAATGCCATTACCGGCGGATATTTCCGCCGTTTTTTTAAAAAAAATTCAAAAATCCGCAGGTAATATATGCCATATCCGCCGGTAAAAAGTGTGCCAAAAATCCGCCGGTAACGCCTTGTACCGGCGGATATCATTTAAATTTTAAAAAAAACCATCCGCCGGTATTTTTAAAATCCGCCGGTAAGCTAATTTTATCCGCCAGTACCTTCTGCCCGTTGGGATCCGCCGGTATACTTATAATCCGCCGGTAAGCATCATTTCCGGCAGATTTTCGAAACTATCCGTTGCGCGCCTTTCCCCTATATATTCCCACCCCTCCTCACTTCTTCTTCCGTCACTATTCACTCTCTACTCCGAAATCTCTCTCATTTCTCCTAAATCTCTCTTTTTTTCCTAAATCTCACTCTTTTCTCCCAAATCTCTCACTATTTTCTTCTCAATATCTCTCGATTCACTCTTTTTGAAGTCACTTTTGTTTAAGGTATGTTTTTTAACTAAATTTTGATTGTTTTAGTTAATGTTTATTTTTTAAATATGTGTTGTCTAATATTGTTTTTGTTATTATTTGTTTTGCAGTTGATTGGAATTGCCACTTTGGAGTTGTTAGTTTGGAGTTTAGTCACTGCATTACCGGTTAGTTAACAAATTTATTCGTTATTAAATGTATTTGTTGGTGTTATTATAAATTATAAGTTTTTTACAAAAATAAAATAAATTTTATTTATTCTGAAATAATTAAATTATGTTTACACTATTTGTATAATAATAATTATCTCAAAATTTTGAGATTTTTAAAATACGAATTATTTTATTTATTAGTTAAAAACCGAAAAATTATTAGTTATTTTGTAGTAAAATTAAATAGAAATTATTTTAATGTTATTTGATGTTATTAGCCGAAATTTTTCATGAAAATAAGATAAATTTTATTCATGGAAATTATTGATGTTATAGAAATTATTCGAAAATATAATAAATTAAATTGTAATAATTGTTTGTTATTTGCATTTTTTGTAAAAGAATAAATTTTTTAGTAAAAAAAAATGTTACTAAAAATATATTTTCATTTGTATATATATTTGGTCAAATATAAAATATCCATACTAATGTATATTATTCTAATACACGTGATATATGTTGTGTTGTGTATGTTATATTTAAGGAACGTACCCAAAAAAATGGATGGTAGTTGGATGTACCAACAGCAATGCCAGCTGGGTCTCACCAACATCTGGTGAAGACCCACGTTTAAGAATCGGTTATTTTCTCAACCGTTGCATAGAAAAAGAAAACTCACCTCCACCTCACTGTCTTCCACCCCATTTTCCCATCTTCTATGAAACTTGTAAAAACATGCCAATAGAAGTAAGATACAAGGGGTGGCGAGCACCACCAGACGAATGGAAAACATGGGTCCAAAAATTACAACCCAGGTAAATGACATTTCCGGCGGATTTTGCCTTTTGACCGTTTGACTTCGTTTCTTCTATATAAATCTCTTCTACAAATGATGTGTTTGATATGTTCGGTTGCAGGTATGATCCAATTCGTTACCCTCATTGAACGAAATGCTGGGAGGATTTCCATTCCAAATGAGATTTGGAGACTAGAGTTGTCTGGTGACTTTTTATGGTTATTTTGTTTATCAATAATTGTAATTGAACGTCACTGATTTAGTAATGAATAAAGCGTTATTCAATTCTCGTTTAATTAACATTTATATTATAAATTTAATTTATTTTTTATTAATTGAATAATAGATTTTTTAATTAACGAATAATAATAATACTATTTTTTTAAATAAAAGAATTAAAAACTGTTTTAATATGAATTAAAAAAATATTTTAATTAACAAATAATAATAAAATTATTTTTTTAAAATAAACGAATTTAAAACGTTTTTTTAATATAATAAAAGTAATTACCGGCGGATATGATATATTACCGGCGGAATTTGAATTTAAACGGCAATAGTTTACCAGCGGATTTGTGGCGGTTACCGGCGGATATTCCGCCGGTAACCACCACAAATCCGCCGGAACCTACCGGCGGATTATCTGCCGGTAATCGTTACCTGCGGGTGAATTACCGGCGCCTTTCCGGCGGAAAAAATCCGCTGGTAATGCCCAATTTCCGGCGGATTTTGGCCGCCGGTAATTGCAGAAATTCTTTTAGTGGAAGGGAAACGTCTTTGAATGGTTAGATGTCGATTGACTTGGTGGAGAAGACTACTTCTGGAATAAAAAATGAATTATTTAGAAGGCAATGGTTGATATACAAGTAGATAGGTCAGAAAATATAGTCTACTCGAGTGCTTGAGTGGAGTCTATGGTCTAGAAGACTCGAGAACCACCGTGCTTGGGATCTAAGTCGCATAAACACCATGGAGAGGCGAAACAATAATTGTCAAATCAAGGTGATGTCAGTATGGATATAAAGGACCGCGATGGCAATGAGAGTCAATATGATGGTGAGTCTAGTCGGGCCAAATTGACTCATCGATCTCAACACCCATTTGAATAGCATTGTGTTGCTCATTCTTTTAAGTCTAAAAGTCTAGGGTTTCATGCCTTAGTTAGACTCCATAATTGTCTGGTAAATTGTTGTGGCATGACTCCAATTTGGGCTATGTTTCCATGTGATGTAGTTTAAGGTTTTGTTTAGTAAGGCTAAATCGTTAGCTTATATCAAATAAGCTCGAAACCATAGTTTTATAGCATTTTTTACGAATAGTGTTTGAGTTTATAACTTCTTTTTTTGACTTGTATTGTATCAATTTTTCTCTCTTTTTTACCCTTATTATTTTAATTAAGTTTCTCATTTATTCATTATTAAATTAAAAAATTATTAATCCTTGGAATCCCCTCTCAATTATTGCATACTCCTTTTATACCATTTTTATATTTATTAATGACTTAAAATTCAATGAGTTAGTTTATTTGCTAACAACTATCTATTATAGAGTTGTAAAAAAACTATCTACTATAAACTCATATAGTTTATCCTCAATCTTCTTACCCCTCCTGGTTCTTTCTTTCTCGCTTGTTCCCATTGATTTGCTAAAAAACAAGGGACTGGACTGAACAACTCCAGTTGTACCCTGTTTGATTCGATTTGGAAACTGTTCATGGTATTGGAGAAAACTGGGGTAATAGATTGGACAAAAACCCAAATTCATCTACCTCACAAGTCCACTATACAACTTTCTGATCACTCAAGAAAAACATCAAAATATTATTTTTGTTTCCTACTCAATAATCTCTCTCTCTGTCTCTCTCTGTGTGTGTGTGACTCCCTCTCTCTCATATCTCATTCTTCTTTCTCTCTGATCTCATCATTCTCTCTTCCTCCCTCTACCTCTCTCCTCTCATCTCTCTTATATCTTCTCATTTCACGACCTCTCTCCCTCATCTCTCTCTCTCTCTCTACCTCTTTTCTCTCACCTCTCTTATATCTTCTCATCTCATGGCTTTTATGACTCTCCCTCCTCTCTCTCTCTCTCTCTCCCTCCTCTCTCTCTCTCTCTCTCCTATCTTCTCCATCACACATTTTGCTTCAGACTACCTAGCAAAGCTTGGCAGCAACATGGAGAGTGCTTGGACAATATTTAAGCAACCACTAAAAGGCATCGATGACATTCTTGCCTCGGATGCTAATAGAGTTCCTATTCTTAGGAAGTAGTTGTTTCCGTGTTGTGTTTTCTTTTGTCCTTTGGCTTACTTGTATCCAAAAAAAACTATTATAAACATTAGAAAAGAAATTATAGTAAATTTTACAATTTTTTTCTTGTGTCGTCCATTATTCATCAAATTGTATACACAACAAACTGTTGTTTAGTATAGGTGTCCAATACGATACTGTCCGGTTCACTATTTACTTTTTTGCAAATCAAATGGAACTTAGTGTATATGTCCATTGGGCCTCTTTATTATTATTAAAAAAAATGAAATGCTGATTTTTTTTGTCACAAGAGATCTTCTTACTTTTATGGTAAAAAACTCCAAAACTCAATTTTTAGGGGAAGCGACGTCCGAAGTACAAATAGAAGGGTTGGTTTGGGAAGCTTCATACGGCGGGCACGAACCTCCAACTTCAAGGGTTTTGAAAACCCTAAAATTTAATTTTCACAATTACCCTTTCGTAAGTATCTTACTATCTATGCTCAGTCGATTTCTTTACGCTGTTCTTGATTCATTGAATTTTAAATTATCGGCATTTCAAAACGGTGGTTTCAGGATTTAGCGAATTTGTGAATTTGGAAGCGACTGATGGCTGGCAAGGAAGATAATCGAATATTTGTTGGAGGATTGTCTTGGGACATTACGGAGCGTCAGCTCGAACATGCCTTTGATCGTTATGGCAAAATTCTCGAATGCCAGGTAACCCTCCTCTCTTTTTCTCTTCAAGCCCTCCTTTTTTTCTTTAGCAAATTCCCACCCCTTATTTTGTTTCTCAGAAAAATGTGCCATTTTTTTTTGAGAAAAACCAATAGTAATTGCTGTTGTAGCTGTATTGATTGGTGTCAAAAGGGAGATTTTGTTTCCCTGAATGGGATGGTGTCAGATTTACAGTTTCTTATTGTCATCAGAATTAGAAATTGAGAAGAATGTGTATTCTTCGATGTTTTCATTAATTCTAGTTTCGTTTTACGTATTTGAAAAAAAAGGAATCAACAATACTGAATATCATAGTTTTTTGGCATGACTTCCATTCAGTAACAATAGCATGATACAATTGTCTTAATTAATATCAAGAGATTATGTTCCTTGCGGTTGAGTTCCATTGGTTGTCTATGTTAGGGCTGTTGGTAGTGTTAGTTTCGTCTGAGTCTTGTGTTTAGGGACCAATCTTTTCGGTATGTTTACCTGTTGAAGAATGTTTTATAATTGGACATTTGGACTCTTCACTAATTTTTTCACCTGTTTTCTTTGTTTTTTCTGGAATGCTGGTTTTGAATGTTTTGATCTTTGAGATGCTGTAGATGGATATGTTAAGTGATGTTTTACCAAGTGAATTCTTCATGGTTGAAGCTCATTTTGAACTTCCTGATAAACTAGTAGCTTGTGGTTAAGGTAGAGCTCGAGCTGGAGATTAGTGTGACTTGTATATGTTGAATTTGGTGCAATGAAAGTAGTCAAGCAAATATCAGTCTGATCTATCTGCAATTTTGCAGAGAGACAAGTATGTGCCGTGTTTAGCATTCAGTAGTGAATTTGGTATAACTTTGCAGTAATATTTGTCAGTAAGATTGGGCTGAAAACCGGACAGAGTTGATTCCATATCCAAGTATACTTTGCTGTTTCTGTTTATCATGACTTACAGATCTGTGCTCAGCGGTTAATGGACTGAGAAATTTATGGCCCTTGATCAATTGAGCAGTGCATAATTCTTTTGGGTGACTTTTTTCTCCCCGCTACAAATGAAAGAATTCTTGCCTTGGCTTTTCCTTCCTCTTCTACTAGTAAATCTATTATGTCAGGGTGATGCTGATGACAGCTAGTGGGATGTGTGGGAAACTTCGTAGGCTGGACCTTCATTCGTTTGCTTCTGGTTCTAGATCAATTATTTGATATAACTGTAGGAAATTAAAACACAGAATTAAAGGCTGCTATCTCATATGGTGCCTTTTCATAGTTTTTTTGTCCCTTGATATATTGATAAGCTATGCCCGTTTCTTTAGTTGTAGAGGTAGTGCCAACAGACTTGTAAGGTGGCATTTTTAGTGGTCTTGAGATTTGGAAAGGTTCAGATACGTCAGTCATGATGCTGTTTCCAAGGAAAGAAGTGGGCCGTGTCTTTTCAATGAGAATTCCTCACAAACTAATATGTTGTTCCTTTCAATGTATATAGATAGAACTGGTCGGCTAGCTGTAGTTTTGTGGTACTCAGTAGATCAGTTAAAGTGATTTGTTAATTGAGTTCAAGAAGCCTTACATTTTGCTTGATTGCTTCAGTGGAGCTATCCATTCTTGCTGAACGTTTGACAGTTTAGGATACTTTGTCAGTGCAACACAAAGCCAGTTTTTTCAGCATTTTTTGCGTTTGGTTGATGTCATTGCCCTTGTTACATATAATTGTGTATTTTCTGCAACACATACCATGTGTGTACGCCCACCACCTACAGGTTCTGCATCATTACTGGTCCTGTGAATACTTATGTTCTGCTGGACTGAAAATTTCAAACCTGAAGCATTGAGACCATAGACAATTAGAGCTCAGATAGGGGGGGGGGGTCCTCTCTTCTTGATGAGATACTGTATACCTATTATAACTCCTATTGAAGGTTGAATTAATGCTTTTGATTTAGTTGCCATTTTCTACATTGGTACAGAGTTGATTGGTTGAACTGGATTCCTTTGGTTTTGAATGGTTCTGCTTTTATCAATGTAGTTTTATATAAAGAATTGTGTTTGCACGAAAATTATTTTGTTGATTAAACACTGGTGTGATCTATAAGTAAGCTAAGAGGCAGAAGAATTACTTAGAATGCTAGGCATATAATTGCAGTATAATTAGTATACGCATTTGACTAGCATGTTGCTCTGTACACTGCTGCATAAGATTGATTATATTTTGCATATGGTGAGGAGAATAACCACAGAAGGTAGCTGGTGTGTTTAAGAAGTGAAAGCATGATCTCCAAGAGGAATGCGGTCAATACCATGCCTATGTCTTGCACGTTTTTCAGAATTTTGAAAAGAAAAGAAATACACCAAGAGATAAATTTTGTTTTGAAGAGCTGTTCTATATGTGATACTAGTTAGAGTATGAATTGCACCAGATGATCTACTGACTGCCGAAGTGAAAGTGACACTTGGGTTTTTGTGATATGCTGTTGATTTTTGGCTACATATTGTTGTTAATGTTAGTTCTTCTGGGGTGAGAAAATAGTAGTATCCAGTATAATACAGTGTTTTTTATCAAGTTAGTCAGATGCTAAGGTTATATTTGGGGGATTAGACTGTTTAAAGTTCAATCATTATGTCGTGAATCAGAATGGAATATGGTGAAATCCTGCTCAGATTGTAGGAATGATTTTGGTAAGATATTGGTTGTTGATTGGGATTCGTATGAATGGCTTAGCTGTATGAAAACGCTTCTGCTGCTTTGTGATTATAACAAAAAGTAAGTTGTCCGGTTATAAATTTTGCTTTACAGTTGAATGCTGCTTGCATAAACTCTTGGTGCAGCACACAATTTGTTGCAGTCACAAATTTGCCATTTTCTAATTTCTAAATTGAATCTCTACTTCAAGTATTTTGGATCTTGTGTATGTAAGCATCATTTTATTGACTTATTGCAATTTTGAGTAGTGAATTATGCAGTGTTTGATGGCCAGGGTGTAATTTTTATATTATTTTTTAAACCTATGAAGTATGAACTACTTTGTCCTACCGACTACTTATATTTTTCTCTTCCTTATCCCCATCTTATTTGTATGATGTGGTTCTATCTATTTCTCTGGCTTTCTAAATAATTCGGTTTTAATTAGAGTAGCTTCATATATGCTGCAGTTGCTTCTAATTACTCCAGTAACCTGATGTTTCTTAATTATTCTTGTTTAGTTAGTGGTCCTATTAAACATGTTCTGTATGTTTAGCACAAGTTAGCGGTCCTATTAAACATGTTTAGCATAATGGCCAGCAGTGGCCATTTGCATTTAAAGCAGCATTGATATTTTTTGTCATCATAAATGTGCCATTAAAATTCATTGGCATTAGATGTACGTGTTGCCATTATTCTTCATGAAATTTCAAGTGGTTCTTCTTGTAGATCATGATGGAAAGGGATACGGGCCGTCCACGTGGATTTGGGTTTATTACATTTTCAGACCGTCGGGGAATGGAGGATGCAATCAAGGAAATGAATGGGCGAGAAGTTGGTGATCGCATCATCTCAGTCAACAGGGCACAACCAAAGATGGGGGGTGATGATTCTGATCAAGGATACAAAGGTAGCTACTCATCAGGTGGTAGGGGAAGCTATGGGGTTGGAGATAGGGTAGGACAGGATGACTGTTTCAAATGCGGGCGTCCAGGTCACTGGGCCCGAGATTGTCCTTTGGTAGGAGGTGGAGGTGGTCGTGGTCGGGGCGGTGGTTCATTTTCATCACGTCCTAGGTTTGGCGGTGCTGGGGATCGCCTTGGTGGTGAACGTGATCGTTACGTTGATGATCGTTATGATGGAGGACGTTATGGAGATAAGGATCGTCTTGACAACCGAGACTACAAATATGGCGGCCGCGATCGCTATGCTAGTGACAGGTATACATGGTTTATTTTTACCAAATTACCACTCTGGTTCTTTTGCCGTAGCTTTAAAACAAGCATATAATAATTCAGCGCAAACAATTTTACACAAATGTCCAATTGTATTATTTCTTCAAATTTATTTAATTTAAATTGTGATAAGATATTGTAATATGATTAGCCGTTTGTATACAACCTCACTGTATAGTTATTGAACCTTTAACACAATTGAATAATTGCCATTTAATTATTTTTATTATTCTTCTTTTGTTTAATCGATAATGTGGGCAATTAGATACTGTGATTGAATGAAGATTTAATTGCTCACTGCCCCACTGACCTCATTTGCCTGCTACTAGTATTACCTATTTGTTATTCCCTTAGTTCTATGTATTTACTATCTTTTATGTTTAACTGAAAACTTTGTAGGTATCCAAGTAGTGGAGATCGATTTGCTGATCGATATGGCAGTGGCTCAGATCATTACCCCCAAAATGGTTATGGTAAGGAAAGAGGCTACGACCGGTATGGTGGTGCTCGTGGTGGTGCTGATAGGTATGGAAGTGGGATGCCAGCTAGAGATGAAGGAAGGGGTTATAGGGGTAGACCTGGTCCTTATGACCGCCCAAGCAGGGCTGGTCGCCCATCTTCATTTGACCGTTACTGATTTCGCCACATTAGGGACCTAGTTCTTGTTGTGTAGGAAAACCTCGTAGTTTCATAGATTATGGGTTTGATAATTTGTTTCTTTATTCAGATCATGTGAATCATTGCCTCGAGTTATTTCCCCTTGTTTGTTTCATGCTTAGACCAACTTTCTTTTCAAATGCAATCACGAATGATTATGGTTGTTTTGCAGCATTTTAAAATATGGTATTGCACATAATGTGCACAAATGCAGATTTCTCCTTGTATATGTTGCTTACCCGAGTTTACTTTGAACTTATTTTGTTTAAAATTTTAAAGCGCTAATGCTCACAATAGATTAGCGAATGTTTGGATCAATAGTTTATTCAAGTGTTTATTCTGTGAATGATTATCAAATAAAAGTTTCCGTATAGATTCTGTTTGCTAGTAAACAGAAAGAGGGTGTTTTGTGTAAGCTGTTTCTGTAAGTTATTCTGTGGATTTTATAACAGGTAAATGTATAAGACAGGAGGTTTTCGTCAGGTTTTTCTCTTCTACTCAGAGTTAGGTTTCTTTTTCATGTGACCGAGTCATGCAGCTGTCTTCCATGTGGAGGAGAGTACTGAAAAAGCACATTTGGAGATCAGTGAAGGGGTTTCTTTACGGGAAGTGGGACTGGGGGTGTTCCTTCACTAGTTCTACCAGAGAATTGATATGCAGCGCATCTATATATTGATGCTTTTGACCGTCTTGAATCAGGGACGTGCCAACACAAGTCCTAAAATACCGCCTAAGCCAGTGGTAGGTTGCCACTGTTAAGTACTAGAACTTTTGCTCACCTTATAAATAAACCAACTCCAAGATAAACATTTTATATGGGTCACAATTGAATCAATATTGCGATCTTCTCCCCTAAACAAAAGACTATTTTGAGCCTTTCAGATGCACCAACGCGTTGCCAACCATAACATGTATTTAGCCTTCTTAGCCTTTTTGTCCGAACACACCTCACCAAAACGGATAAAATGTTGAACAATATTCACCGAGTTTGGTGTTTGCACATCCAACTATAGACCAACCTTATCCCAAACACTTCTTGCGAGACTACAAGCTAGGAAAAGATGATGTAGCTCTTCGCGCACACCCCTGCAAAAAACGCAAACAGCCCCTTCCTCCGAATTAATAACACGACGCTTAAACAATAAATCACGAACAGGAAGTGGGTCCTTGAACAATCTCCAACCAAAGACCAGAAATTTAGATGGAATAGCAGTCTTGAAAATCATGTTGATCTCAGTGGATTCAACGCTATCTTTTTTGAGAAGCTTGTAGCAAAATCTGACAATGAAGACTTTGCTTGAGTCTAAGGTCCAGATCCAAGAATCCTCACCATCACGATTGATAAAAACACCCTGCAATATCAAACTCAACATTCTGGCCTCCTCCAATTGATTGTCATCCAAGGAGTATTCAATTGCCAAGCATTTTTACACCAGTCACCCAAATCAACAACTTTCACAGACCGATCCCTGCAACCTGCAAATAAATTAGCAAAAACCAGTTTCAAGGGTTGCTGCCCTATTCAATGATGATGCCAAAAATCAACACCTCGACCATCACCCAAACCCATCTAACGCAAGCCTCAAACACCCTACACCGAAAGCTGCTCATTGCCCACACAACGAAGGTCACGTAACCACAAAGAATCTAATCTTGTGACTTGTATTCGTTGATAATGATCCATTGAAAAAAATAGAGGACAAGTCTCTGTATCTATAAGCTAGGATTCCCCTCCAACTAGCATCCCCATCATTCAAAAAATGACATTTCCACTTTTCCAAGAGAGCGATATTAAAACACTCAAGATTTTTAATTCCAAGGCCACCTTCCACTTTGGGTTTGCAAACCTTATCCCAAGCCACCCAATATATACCTCTGTATTCATCGTTAATGCCACATAAAAAATCCCTCTCGATCATAATCATTAAATTACTCACCACCTTCGGAGCCTTATAGAAAGAAAATAAATAAAGAGAAATGCTATTTTAAAACTGAATTGATAAGAGTTATCCTTCCTCCCATGGAGAGATTGTGCCCTTTCCAAGAAGCCAATCTCTTACGAAGCTTGTCTAACATGGATTTCCAAGTTACACCACACCTAGGATTAACACCCACAGGAATTCCCAAAAACATAAAAGGAATGGACTCCGTGCGGCAATGAAGAAAAGTCGAGGCCGCTCCCAAGAAATCTTCGGACACATTAATGCCAATGAGTTTACTCTTGTGGAAATTCGCCTTCAAACTCGAAACAAGTTCAAAACCTCTAAGAATAGTTTTGATACTCCAAACATTATCCCACGTAGCTTTCCTCATCAAAATAGTGTCATGGCAAATTGCAAAATTGAAAACAAAAGGTTATCATCCACCTTATAGCCAACGAAAGATCCATGCTCCACCGATTTTGCCATCGTAACGGACAAACCCTCGGCAACAATAAGGAAAACGAAAGGGGATAAAGAATCCCCTTGTCTAAGTCCCCTCTTCACCTTAAAATCTTTTGTAGGGCTTTCATTCACTAACACCGACAAAGAATTAGTGAAATGTTCTTGATATTTGTTAGTCATAAAAATATTTTTAATTTATAAATACTTTTTAATCTCTTTTTAATTAAAATTAAATCAATTTAATTTATCTTAGTTTTAGTTTGACGTATTTATTTTCTTTTTCTATTATTATTTTATTATTATATTTGATTTATACTTAGAGATATTTATATCTTTTTATAAATATATTTCTTTATCTCCTCTAATTTTTTCCTTTCATTTTCTCCTAAACCAAACCACTTTACAATCATTTTTTTTGACAAACACTTTACAATCATGATCATCCGGTTTTC
Organism: Astragalus membranaceus; assembly: GCA_039519185.1. Lineage (NCBI taxonomy): Eukaryota > Viridiplantae > Streptophyta > Magnoliopsida > Fabales > Fabaceae > Astragalus > Astragalus membranaceus. The sequence continues at coordinate 153,927,068 of CM076847.1, forward strand.
TACTACTTTTCTCTTCTTTTCCTCATTCATTCTTTTCCACACCAAACAAACCATCATGAACGATGATGGAGCCTGGATCCATAGTTTTCTAGGTCATATTGGTATTTATAATAACTCGCATGCAGAGCTTTTAGCTTTGTTTCATGGCTAGTCGTTAGCGTAGAAAAAAGGTTTCAGGAATATAATTTGTTATTCGAATTCCCTTCATGCTATGTCTTTGTTCTCTGCTCCCTATAATCTTTGGCATTAGTATGCAGCCATTGTGCAGAACATCCGGAACCTTGTTGCTCAGAGCTGGCCTCTCCGTATTTAGGGTAATGTGTGTGATGATTTTCTGGCAAAACGTGGTGCTTCCTCTTCTTTGGATTGGGTTTCTCGGGAGTATCCTCCGCCCAGTCTTGCCGGTGCTCTCGTTGCGGATGCTAGCAGAGTTGTGTTTCTTCGGTTTTTGTTCCCATTTTTGTGTTTTTTTTTCCTTTTTAGCTCCATTTATGTAAAAAAAATCGTTAGGGATTTAACGTGGTTGGATTCTCTCCTTCCACACTCTCTACATCTCTCTCCTTTCACTCTATTTCTCTCTTAATTTCACTCTCTCATTATTAAAAAATTATAAATAAATGATAAAAGAGAGTCAAACTAAGAGAAAGATAGAGAGGAAGAAGGGAGATGTAGGGAGTGTGGGAAGAGAGGGTCCAAATCCAGCATTTAACCGACGAATTGAGATAGGGACTAATTAAAATTAAATTGAGGATTTATTATCATCTCTCGAGATAAGAGGGCAAAAACCCCTAATTCCCTACCGTGAAGAGAAAACACCCAATCCCCGAAGCCGAGAGAGATGGCAATGACGGCGACGACGACGACATGTGTGGTTTTTCAACCAATCTCGGTGAACGTTCTTGCTTTCCAGCCATTGCCAAAGCTAATTCAATACCGGCGAAGGAGCAATTCATGTGTGATAGCAAAGAAGCAGAGTTCCAAACATGTGAGCGTGAGAATGAGCGCCGCACGGCAACCACACTCTCAACCGCTCATTTCATCTTCTTCAAAGAGCAATGATATCGATATGCTAACCGGCTCCACTCGAACCGTTACAACCATTTTCGGCATGGTGACCTTATGCATCAAAACCTTCCTAAAGATTCTTCCACCACCGAATTTGTTAACGAGCAATACCGTATCATCTTCTCTAATGTTTGCGTATTTTATGGGGAATCGCACTCGCGGGTCTCTGAACACACCGTTGACGGTTGTGGCGGCTGGATTGAAGAAGTGGCTGGACATTTACAGTGGTGTATTGTTGGTTAGGGTTTTGCTGAGTTGGTTCCCAAATATCCCATGGGAACGCCAACCTCTGTCAGCAATCAGAGATTTATGCGATCCTTATCTCAGTTTGTTCCGTAATATCATTCCCCCTGTTTTTGGTACACTCGATATCAGTCCTCTTCTCGCTTTCGCTGTTTTGGGTACTCTCGCCAGTCTTCTCACCGTCCCCGTTTAGGTACACCTCCGTTTACACTCCTTTTCCCTTTCTCATTTATACTTGTATATATATTATATTATATTTAGATAGATTATTAGATTTCTTCTGCAACTAATTTTATTCACATCCTATTTATTTGTTTGAGTTAGCCAGTACTGAAACTTGCCCTTTGCTTAATATATCTTGTGATTTTTAATATTAAAGAGAATTCTGAGTGTATTTTTATTATACACATGTATTATAATCCAATAATGTGTTCCAACTAACTAGATAAACAACAACCTCTAGTATGAACTAACTAATCACTATGTACACTGATTCATAAATGGAGATTGTTCCTTTCATGCCCATACACCCTTAATTCCAAATGTGTTTTTTGTGTTTCTGAACATGCTTGTCATGCTCCTGGTCTAAGTTTTTGCTTTCTGGTTTTTTGAGTAGTGTGTTTATGATGGAGAAGAAACTAGCCAAGTTTCTGAAAATCACACATTTATCCAACATAATACAATTTAAAACTTGTATATTACTATATTTTTAAAGTTTGAATCAATTCTTTTAGTAAACTGAATGCGTTCTGGTTCTAGATGAGGTAGATTTGGAATCTATTGGGTTAGACGTAGAAGAAGTACTTTCTGATGAGTCTGAACCACTATCTTTTGCTTTACCTGTTCAGCAAACTCATTGATTCATGGGGTCATTTAGCATTTTGGAGACCTTTTGTTTCTTGAAAAAGCAGTATCTTGAGTTCAGTAAACTTGTCCCATGTTGGTAGGTAAATGTTTCCATTGGATTAGGAGCACATAGACCCTAAAAAATTTCACAATTTTCATCCCACGCTACACCTGAGTTAAATCAATGGGGGAATTGTATTCACTCATGACATATGAATAACTGGTATCATCATTGTTCCTCTGATCAACAGGGAGAATGATCTTGAACTGAGCTCACCTATTTGAGGCATACTTTTATTTTCAAGTAGGAATTCTGTTATTGTGTTCCCTCCTAAACTTGAAAGACATGAAACAATGGTGTTCAAACCAGTGGTGTTACTAGTCAGCATGTTTCAATTTTAAACATACAAAGATATTGGTTGCTAAGATATTCTGTTTCAAAGAGTTTAAAGTTATCCATGCTAAGGTATTTGGTTGCATTGCTGCAATATCTTGTAGTTGTTATTGTGCTAATTTTTGAAGGGTATGAGTAAGCATTCACAAAATAAAACTTACTTCAAAAATAGAGCCGTACTCGTACCCGGTACCAGTACTCATGGGATACTTGTGGGTACTTATCAGTTTGTATTTGTGATCCGATATATAAATATATATATATATATATATATATATATATATATATATATATACATATATATTTGTAGTATAGTAAAAAATTAGATTTTTTATTCTTTTTGATGATAATGAAGCTTTTCTTACTACATTGGATATTATTTCTATATTTTCAGCTATATAAATAAGTTCCTCCTATATTTCAATGTATATTTTTCTATTATATGTTTTACTTATTTGTGTTTTCTGTCTTTCAGTCATCTTTATATCAAAATAATATTATGTACCCCTACGTTGGTTTTTTGTAAAACCACGTATCTCGTAATAGCACCCGCGCCCAGTACCGGTACCGTACTCGTACCCATGCAACATACATTGTAGTGTTGTTTTATAGTTTCTTCATAAGCCATTTAAGATTGGTGCAGTTCTGTAGTGCAGCTTCTGTTTGATATTTTAATTTAAGCAGGCTTCTCAGGCAGTAAAAGTTTAACTTTAAGCTTTTCTTTCTTGCACCTTTTTCATTTTCTGCTGATGGTGTTTGCTTCTTATCACAACCCCGACTCACAACCCCGACTCGATCTCAATATTTGCTATGCTGAAGTGCTCTGCTATGATATAGAGCCTAGTAAAATTCAATGCTATACTTTGTAATTGTCCCTAGAGAATTCAGTGAGATAAAGCAATGCCAATAAATTCTTTTTGCTCTCACTCTTGCATTGTCTGTGGATTAGATAGATGTGTGACTGACTCTACTTTTTTCATGACTCTCGCACCTGTAAGTGATATATCTAAATATCAGAATATCAATTCACAATGGAACATAGATATAGATACTATGGTTTCATCTCAGTCCGGTACATCTCTAAAAATTGGATAGCTTTTGTTTATTATATTAATTAACAAAATAACAAATTGCAGACAAGGAAATTGTTCATTTTAAATCATACATGTTTTTAGTAATTGACAAATTGGAGACAAATTAGAAAACTCTGGTCAATTTGAGGGGACATGCTGGTAGAGTACTTACAAGCAGAGAGATTAATAAACCTTGCTGAACTCTTGACCTTCTTTGGTTTCTTAACTTTAATTGTTTTTTATTCTCTCTTTTAGACTATGTTGTATTACAGCTTACTATGAGTAGAAAATATATTGTCACAGGTTCACTCTGTACAAAAAAAAAGATACGCGGAATTTATATTTTCACCTGTGTTCTCAGCATTACACGATCCCCTGTTATTATGTTCACTTGACAGATTCATTCTAAATCTATTTGTATTTTGCAGTATGGGCATGGATTGCTGCAATGTTTCTTTTTCCTTTTCTTGTGGTGGTTTATTAGTTTTTTGAACCCATCTCCTAAATTCTGGATTCTACATGTTCATAAAAACTGGTTCATTCTTTAAATCAAAGATATTGAACTAGATTTTCCTAAACTACTACTGCTTGTTTGTTCTAATTAGTAGTCCAGTTTTTTTTTTTGACAAGTGTTGTTGTCCAGATTTGATGAATATTATATATAAAATTTTAGAATTGTTTCTTGTAAAATTTGAAAAATACGGTTATTGCATATTAGTTACACTAATGAAGACCGAATTGGTGGGATATAACATGCAATGCACAGTTAAAGTCAGCTAAACCGAAACGGATTATTGATCTATTATTTGTCCAAATGAAAAAGGACATTGGGGGGGGGGGGGGGGGTTAGTTTCTATATATAAAAATCTCATAATTCAATAAGCTGAAAGCTTTATTTTTTTGGGGGTCTGTTTTGTTCACTACTTTTTGTTCTATTCATTCATGCATATACAGTTTGTGCTCCTTTTTATCCTTGTAACTAAACTATAATCTGTTCAATTACTTTTTCTAAAAGTTGGATTTTTGTGATTGGTAGAGGGGACATTGGCTGTAAGAGACGATTACCTGTGATTTTCGTGATAAGATGCAAAAGGAGGTTGTGCTTGTGGTATCTTCCGTAACTATGAGTTGTTAGTGAAGCAATCTTTGAAGCAAGGGGGCATCACTAAGTGTTGGTAAGGGTAGAGCAGCTGCAATGCTAGCATAGTCATTTGTTTTATTAAATCCATAGTTTATTAATGTAGATACAATAGCATGGTTGTTAAAGATTCTATTGAAACATATTTCTAGTTGGGATATACTGGTAGTTAAGTTCCTCTCCTTCCCCTCAATTGCTACCTTTCTCCCTTATGTGTACTCAGAATATGAAGTTTTGATGCACATCAAAAGAATGAGCCTACTGTCATATATACAATAAGTAAACAACTTCAACACTTGGTTTTATGGCTTTTGTTGTTAGTATACGGGGGCCTCTGTGGAAAAATTTGAGGATCTACAATTAAGAGATGAAGATGACGTCGATATCAATATGATCTTATTGGTTTGTCATTTGTAGCACATCAATTTATTTATTATCTTCGTGTGGTCTTCAACTGCAAATAGTCTATATAGACTATGATGATGTCGTCAAATCCATGCAATCAGACTTAGATAAGTGTTTTGAACCACGACACGAGACTTGCAAATGCACGACAAACATGAAGCTACGCGTTGGTGAATAATCTTGTCATTGTAATTACAAATGAGTATAGAGTTTTTGGATTTAGATCTTTTGTGCCAAACCCTTTGATCAAGAGAGAGGGAGTAAGTTTCTCTCTAGATTATACGGTTTTGCACACAGTGCAACAATAGAGAATCTGCACATAGTTTGGATTGAGATCTCCCGTTGTCGTTGCACGGTCCAACGACATACATAACTATCTGATCAAGTGGTGAGACACCAGGATAGAATGTGCACACATAGTTTGGATTGAGATTCCTTGTTGTTGCTGCACAATGCAATGACATATAGAACTGTTCGATCATGTGGTAAGACACAAGGATGTTACTATGTAATTAAGCCTCGGGCCATGGGATCAAATTCTTGTGGGAGGAAAGAAATACTACATGAGGGTGGTAGATAGTCCTATGAGTGACAAGTTGGTAGCACGAGGAGGGTGACCAGTCTGTTACAAAAAAGACTTGCAACCGACCTCAACCACATCAATATTGCTCAGGCCAAGACCCTTGGGGTCTCCAACATCAACATGTGCAAGTGTGTCGTCCGTCGCCCCTCGTCCTCAAAGGGTCTAAGTAGACAGATGCCACGTATAAAACATAGAAACATGAAGATAAGAAACACATTACACACCATAAAGAGGAAACGTTGGTATAAAACACACGAATAACACATCCACGTAGAGATAAACAGACCACATAACTTGTAATATAATCCTTGCTAAGAGAAAGTTAAGAGTTTCTCCATTATAATTGACTTGGACCTATCTTATACCTATGATAAAAATACGGGTAAATTGTAAATATGTAGATGTGTATTTAGTGGAAAGTATATAAAGTGGTAGGAATTGGTTACCCTGAACCAAGTGGTCCGACTCTCTTCCGCACTTACATTTGAAAATATTAACATCTTGTGTTTGGACATTGGGGACATCCAGGGAAGTACCAACCACTTTTGTTGACATTAATTCTATTAATGGTTGCAATAGTGGCACAAATGTCTCTTCAGTAAGCTGGTTGGTTTCAGCGATGGTTTTGATAGTTGTCTTGTAGATGAACTGATTTCCCTCAGAAAATGGAGACGATTGGGTAATTTGGGTTTGGCTTTTGAGTAGAGAGATCAACCAGTTTGGTCGGTGCGAAACTGCAAGAACAATTAGCAATTATTAGGTTGTTATGAACAAGTAAGTTAAATAGTATGCGCAATATAACAAGTAGGAGGCTGAAACCATTCATTATAACCTATTGTTAAAGTTAGTAATAGCTGGTACATCTTCAGTGATAGTGATGATGATGACCGAGAATTAACAATTGAGAGAGGATAATTATCAGCGGGTTTAACTCTTGCTTGAGTCGGGATAATTATAAACGGGCTTGAATAATCCCTTTGAGACCAAGAGTTTGAGAACTTGATTGCGTAGCCTTCCCAAAGTGTGCAGTTAACAATATTTCCACTGATTTAGAGTAGCAGAAAACATGTTACAAAGTCTAAGTATATTTATTTAAACACATCATAACTAGCTTTTTGATATTACCTTGGATCTTTCAAAGTGATGGCGATCAGGGGTGTGCATGGTACAAAAACCATACCACACCACACCATACCTCTTTCAAATCCAGTTTGGGTTCATCTGTTTTCTAAAAACCGGGTTGCATCTATAAACCGGTTCAAAACCAGTATATAACCGGTTCAAAACCGGTTTCGTTTGAGAAACCAATTTACTCTTTGAAACCGGTTTTTAGTTCCAAAATATGATTTCCCATTTCTGAAAAACGGTTTCCAACATAAGTATACATACACAAAGAGAGAGAGAGAGAGAGAGAGAAAGATCTGGGAAAGGGAATGAGGTCACAAGAGAGAGAGAGAGAGAGAGAGAGAGAGAGAGAGAGAGAGTGCATGATCTGAGAAAGAGAATGAGGTCACGAGAGAGAGGTCATGGGAGAGAGAGATCCGAGAGAGAGAGAGAGAGAGAGAGAGAGAGAGAGAGAGAGAGAGAGAGAGAGTGAGGGAACGAGAAAGAGAGATCAGAGAGACAGATCTGGAAGAGGAAGGAGGAAGAGGGAAATGGAGGGAGAGAAATAGAGTTTGGATGCTTTAGTGATCTAAATAGTATGTTTTTTGATGCTTTAGTGTTTGCAAAAAAATCCAATGATTCAAATATGCAAAATTTGTGCCTCAAAAATCGGTTTGGTGGAAAAAAAAAATAATTTCGTGCCAAAATACATAGTGTGATGCTAAACAGCGTGTTTTTAAGTACTTTAGCATTCAAATGATCAACAAATGAGATTTTTTCATATTGCAATTTTAAAAACAAATTTTAACAAGACAGGAATTTCGTATTGACTGAAGTTTTTTCCCGTGCGACATACGGGTCCACGCACTAGTAAAAAATAATGGTAAACAATAATAGACCACCGGCACCGCGCACTTCTTTAGCATTAATTTTTTTGATATCACTTCTTTAATATTAATATTAATAGTGATCTCTTTTTTTTATCAAATAGTGATCTCTTTCTTTTACCTCATATTTAAAAAATTAAAAAAATGTCAAAACAAAGTTTAAAGAAGAAAGTCCAATATAATAAATAAAAAACTGCTTTCAAAGAAGGGGTAGTGCAAACATACTTTGAAAAAAGCTCTACTTATATCGTTTTTTTTTTGTTGCTTAATATTTTTTTGGTTATAATTTAGTATATTTTCTTTGTCTATTTTATCAAATTTGATGTTACTAATATAATTTTAAGTTGAAACTCATTTCAGTAATTTTCACACCTAAAAGTAATTTAGATATTATATAAGTTAACTTAGTTTTTTTTGTCTATTTTATCAAATTTTAAGTATCTAATATAATTATAAATTGAAACCCATTTTGGTAATTTTACACTCAAACACAATTTTAATCTAACTTATCCAAACAACAATGATAGATGAAAATCACTTTTCGATCAACGTATCCAAATGAAAATCACGGTACGTTCAACTCACTTTTAACTAAAATTAATTCTACAAAATCAATTCTGTCAAAATCAATTCTCGTCACTGCAAAACCAAACGTACACTTCGTTGCGTGATTATTTTATGACCTAAGATGTTTTTATTTTATGATTTACAATAATTTTTAGTTCACGTCTCCATTTTTTTATTACTTCATTATGCTTTTTATTTGTAATTGTCTGTATTTTGTCATCAAAATAGCGACAATTAGTGGGCCGTAGAGCCTTTTGTTATCATAAAAAAAAAATTGTCTCTATTTTGTCTCCAATATTTGTTTTTTATTCATAGGAGAAAATTAGTGGTTAGCTCACGGGAAATCATGTTTTTCTGTTTTTTTTAAAAGACAACAAGTTTGGCCGCATGTATTATTCACGACAGGGAAACAAACGGGACTTGGATACAGTGACGGATTCAAAAATTTTCACCGGTGGGAGCAAAAAAAATAGCCTATAAAATTTTCTTAAAAAAATTATTATAAACTTTTCAAAGAACATAATTTCATTACAAAGAAACCTTAAAATACCTAAATTTCTATAAATACATAGCTAAAAAGATAAAATTAGTACCAATTTATGCTTCTTTTTATTTATGTTTTGTGAATTTCTACATTTAATTTATCTTATGGGGGCAACCTTTATTTTTTTATGGGGGAAAAATAAATTTGTAATATATATATTTCCAACCAAAATAATTTTTCAAGTGGGGACAAATGCCCCCAATTAGCAACAAGTAGATCCGTGATAAAATTTATGAGCATAGGTTCGTTGCCTTTTTTTAAGCAAACAAACTCAAGTCATTTCATTCATTAAGATAGGTGCAATACAATGACGAATATAAAGATGCACTTGGGAGTTAGCAAAACATTGAGCCGCCCTAGCTAAAGTATGAACAACACAATTGGTTTGTCCCCTAATAAAACTGATGGAACAGTTATGAAAAAGACGAAATCAAACTTGGCAATTGTAAATAATAACCCCAAATTTTGTTGCTAATTTGAGTCTATTTTTGACTGCATCCACAACCTGTTTACAGTCTAGCTCTATATCCACCTGTTGAGTACCTAGTTGTTATTTCCAACGAAGAGCTTCCAAAAGGCCAAACGCTTCGATCTCCGGAGGCTTCAAAAAACCAGTCAGCCATAATGTTTTTGCTGCAAGAAAAGTACCAAGATGATCACGTAAACATATACCAATGCCACACCGCGCCTGCTGCTCGAACCACACACCGTCAATATTGCAGTTGATGCGTCCCTGTGAAGGTTTCTACCACTTGCAGAATCGGTGCTGGTGTGCGCTGCTGCTGCTGCCTGTGTTGCTGCAGCCAGCCGTGAACCAGCAACCGCGCCTCGTGAAGTACCAAATTAACCAGTCTCTGAGTAGAATTCCAAACCAAATCATTCCTTGTACGCCACTTTCAGTTGCTTCAAATTCACCACGGATCACGTTCCATAAATCAGCCTCTTGCCAAATGTAACACCCTAAATTTTGACTTCCTTTGTTGTATTATAGTTTTGTATTTACTTTATGTGAAATAATAATTAGTTTAGTATCTAGAGAGTGTTTTTAAGAAAAATAATTTTGTAGAACCAAAGAGAAATATTATAGTGGGTTATAAAAAAAATTTGAGCTTAAAACTCTATCAAATGATAGATAAAAAGTATCTGTAAATTTGTACTATACTAAAATGTCCAAATTTATCAGAAAATTTTGAAATTTAGATAGTTGAGTTCTGTAAAATATAAAGAAATAAATTGTATCTGCAGAATTTTTTTTAACTGAAGTTATGTCTTTTATTATTACTGGTATAACAAATAAGTAACTAATAAAAGAGGATAGAAGAATGTGTGGCCAGGCCCCTCTATGAACAAGTAAGAGTGTATGAAAAGAAATTTTTATACCGCTTGGCATAGGTCTTATTTCACCTAGAAACCGGCTCACGATACTATAAATAGAAGCACTCCCTTTCACTTTTTACTCACCCACTTTTTAAAAGCTATTGAAAATCAGGTTCTAACCTCTCTCTTCACTCTAGTATTTTCCATTACTTTTTTTATTTTTTTGTCTATCTTGCCTTTACTCTTAAAAAAATCAAAACTTTTTGCACCGGGACGAAACTAACGTCAGTATGCTAATGATGTATCTCTTTTCACTTCCTTTCACATTTAGATTATCCCTTTTGACAAGAACACATGTAGAATATCTGATGTTTAGAGTTTGATTCATTTTTTTAAAATTTTAATTATTATTTTGTTTATTGTTGTGCGAAAAGTAGTTTATGCAAGTGTACACAATCACAACAAGTAATATATTGATAAGTAAAGATTGTACCCACAGGAATTGATGTTAATTTTAAAGTTTAAATGGTTAACACACTAGTGAACCAAGCAGAATAATAACAAGTTTATGGGCATAAAAATAATAAAGATGTTGAATGAAAATAGTGAGAAAGTTCAAGTGTTTAATCAAATGAGTTGGACTGTTTTTCCCTGAGTAACTTCTTTAAAGTAAAGCGCTATAACATTGGATGCTATAGCGCTAAGTGTTGTAGCATATGATGTTGTGCTTTTCAGTCACTGACGCCAGAGTTTCGTTACAAGACTCTTATGTCTAAGTTCTAAATAAGTTCACCCCTGTATAATAAAGAACCCACAGTTTCACCTTATGAACTATTGTTCTCCGGTGTCTAGGATTAAACAAGGGTTGTTTAAAAGGGTTGTTTAAATGTCTTTAAACAACCTTTCATTCATATCAACCTTTGAGTTAGAATCGTAGACCATGCCTGTACCCATTTCAGTTGGTCAATCCCCAAATAAGTTTGAAAACATTAAAGCGCAAAGATTGAAACGCAAACATCACAATATTATATTGACAATACTAAAAATTCATTACAAAGTTCCAAACAATCCAACTACTAAGTGTTCAGCACATGGTGAGCATCATCAACACAATACAAACCAAAATGTTCATATTACCGAAAATAACAGGAAGAGTCACGGTTGCAAAAGATACAAAAATTCCTATTTATAAACGATTGATGACGCTATATCACAGCTTCACAGCGTAAGAAATGATGATATTCACTTGAAAAACAAAAGCTTGAAGTGGAGGATTAATGGAGGGAAATGATGTCAAGTTTTTCTCTCTAAAAACTCTTCAAGTCTCAAATGTGTGTGTAATATGGAGAAGATGATAGATATATTTCTTTATTCCCCAAAAAGTAGCTTTCCAAAAAGGTGGACTTGACATATCTCACCTACCAAAAGGGATCCTTCAATAACAAGTGGACAAGTGTCCACGCTAGCCACTAATGGGCGTCCGCGTTAGGTCCTAGGAGTAGAGGGAAGATACGCTGACTTAACATAAAGCAATAGGCGCCAAAATGCAATTTTTCTTTTTGAACTTTAGCTGGCCCACCGTCATATAGCGCTGAACGCTACAACACTAACAAAACATTAAAACATTCAGTGGCACCAACTGTGCCAAATGATAAACAATTAGCTTCTAACCCTTCTTTTCTCTAAATAACTGATATTTACTAAATAAATCTGGAATATTTCTTAAGAACTTGTGTGAACTTAAGTACTAAAAGCATAAATAACTCATATAAACATGAGTTATCATTTATTACTTTTTATTTCAAATGTTAAGATATGGTGTAGGTAAATTATTTATGGCATTAGTTCAAAAATGAGATAGAATACTTATTCAAAAACTTGTTTTAGTAGGTGGTGGATTGGGTTAAATTCTAGGATCACATTTTGGAGCTAGAATATACATGTCTTTATGAACTCTTATGCTTTATTTCAAATTTTTTAACTCTAGTTTATTATATATTCTCAATGTACCTAAATTTTTTAATGGATAGTATGTCTATCAAAATGGGTTTTCCTTTAAAAACAAATGACGCCTTGCATTTTTGAAACACACAAGTATTAAGTAAAGTTTTAGTAAAATCTTTTAGTTATGAGTATAGTATATTAAGACATAGTTGTTTTGATGAGTAATAGGTATTGAGGAAATTGAAGAAAGTGTCCAACAAGCTATTTTGGAAAAAAATCAAGGTAAAGGGAAATACTAATAATAAGTTGATGGGCACAAAAAAATGTGTTGTTTGTATATATATTATCTAGTTATTCTTAGATGATTTGTGTGCTTGGTGATTTTATTTGCAAGAGTGTTAGGACTTGGATTAGCAATGAGTTTTGTATGTAAGTATATTATTATACTCCCTACATTATTAGAAGCTTTGATATTTGTGTAAATGTGATTATGATTTTTTGAAGTTCTATGTCAAAATATGTACATCTTTAAAATTGAGTGAAATATTGGTTGACTATTTTACTGATTGACACAACTTAGGAGGATATTGATAAGCTAAGGTGTAATCTCACTAGTTGTTCTATGGATTTTGGGAACTGATTGTCAAGTTGATTATGGATTAAATGAGTAAGACTGATGATTTTACTAAGAGCTAATACATGATGTTTCTTATAGTACTATCATGTATATAAGACTGAGGATAGGTTCGGTTGGGTCGACTATAGACCTTCTGGGGGGACTTGTGTTTCGAACTCCTACCAATAGTCAGCGATAGCATCTCTGGCTGGAGGAAATCGTATTACCCGACACGGTGAGCCTGACTGTACATGACTATCTATAATAAGGCGCAACGCTCGGGCCAGAATGATTGGAGTATGGATTGGATATCTTTTCATTGCAAACAATCATGTTATAGCAGTTGAAACGGCCTTACGCTCAAGATGATAGAGAAATCTCCAGGGAGTAGGTTGAGTATATCATTTCTAGTTAACAGACTAACTTTGTTGATGTATTAGACGATAAGTGTGATATCTAGTTATTTGACTAACTAACGATAATTGATTTCACTAGAATATTATTCATGTTTTGCAGGATTTAGTGATTTTATTAATCTTGATTAAATTTGATGTGTGTCACTTGAACAAATTTGGCTTGTATATTATTTAGTAAATTATTGCATGTGATTGTATCCTCTTATGTGTAACTTGTGTAACCATCGTGTTGCAAACTTGTGTACGAGTATTTCACCCCTTACATTACAGATGATGTCGGGAGGACTGCTGAGCCACTTTGGATACAACAAGATCGAATTCCTGGAAGAGGAATGTGAAGCTGTCTATGATTTAATCTGACTTAAGATATGTTTAATCTTAGTAGTACGTACTAGTCTTTAGAACTCTTGTAAGATATTTCAATACACTTTATTTGTTGATGGTTGTAAGCCTATGGGCATGATGGTCATCACTCATGGATGATGACTTATCTATCTATATATATATATATATATATATATATATATATGATGCATATATATTATGTTTGTATATCTCTATTTTCTCAAAATTTAGAAAATTCATACAGAAAGTAAAGCAATGTGTTTTCAAAAGAAAATTATAAATTGGATTATTTAAGTGTACAGCCACTTTTCAAGGTTAAGGAAATGGGGTGTTACACCAAAATGCTGCGCTTTGTTACATCCAAAAAACAAGTGCCACTCATTCTCTGGAAGTTCATTACACAAGGGACAAGAATCGGTACAGGGAACACCTTTTCGTTGCAACCTGGTTCGGGTTGGAAGACAATCGCGAGCGATCCTCCAAATCAGAATTCTCAACTTATTAGGCACTTTGAGAGACCAAATGTTTTTCCAATCGCCCTCAACTCTCAAGTGTGATGATTCCACTAAGTTCTCCATGACATAATAATAAGCGGATTTAACCGAGCAATTGCCGTTCCTGCTGAGATCCCATATCATTTCATCTTCCACTAAAGCTGTGTCACGTGGCATGTGAAGAATATTTTGAGCTTCTGTATGGCGGAATATAGAATTAATTAGTGCAGCATTCCAATAGTTTGTATTGGTGATCAGCAGGTCTGAAACATAATGAAGATTTTGTCCTGGTGGTTGCGGAGAAGAAACATACGCATTGGTCGGATGACGGAGCCACGGATCACTTTAATAAATTAGTTGATCATTCAGAACGAACCTCCCCTAAAGAGGTTCGTTGTTTTTAAAACTATTTTTCTTAAATATTTGATGGGCAAAACATGTAATGATTTTTTTTTTCCGAAAACGTATTTATTATTTTATATATATATATATATATATATATATATATATATATATATATATATATATATATATATATAATCCTAAGTTTTGATACGTGTAGTGAATTAGTATAAACAAGCTTGATCTGAGTCGATTTTTATGAGCTGGTTAGTAGTTATGTTAACTATGATTGAAACTTCTTTGGTTCCATTATTCTATGTGGATCGAGTTACATATAGAGAAGTGGCATTTACCTTTTCTTCGGTACCGTATCTCCTGCTACGTATCCGACCTGGGATAGATAGACCGGTCCGAGATAGTTGGTACGTGTATCCTTGGTTGTCCGAGTTGGTGCTCCGGTCCGAGGTGGGGTGGTACCTGCAATGACACTCCGACGCTCAAGTCAGCCAGAGAGCTAATTAGAGGTGAAGAGTAGGAAAGAGTGTGTACCTTTAATGAAGCATTCAATGCTTATTTATAGAGTTTGGTGGTGATAGACCTGATGAATCAGGACCGTCCGATCTTGCGCTGCGATCTCAACCATTGGTTGATGGATCTACATTTGGTGTTGGGCCTCATTATTGTGGATTGGGCCAATCCATAACAGTTGCCCCCCAAGTCGGGTCGTCTTGGGGCGAGCTAGACTTGATGCCTTATATGGACTTCGTGAGGGTTTTTGAATTTGAGGTCGGACTTTCGTGGCGACCTTCTTCAAGGCCGGGCTCATAGCTACAAAGGGGTCTGCCCCCAGCCTCGCAGTGCCCGAGATACTGGTCTTGTCAAAGATCTTCGAGGCCGGGCTTATACCGGCGATGGTGTCTGCCCCCAGCCTCGGAGCGCCCGAGATACGGGTCTTGGCAAAGATCTTCGAGGCCGGGCTTATACCGGCGAGGGTGTCTGCCCCCAGCCTCGGAGCGCCCGAGATACGGGTCTTGGCAAAGATCTTCGAGGCCGGGCTTATACCAGCGAGGGTGTCTGCCCCCAGCCTCGGCCATGTTAAAAACGTGACCACCTGAGGGACTCGAGGTGCCAATTTAAAGTCGCCTTCAGGGCAGTTTACCGGGACTCGGCCCAGATCGAACTCGCCCTTCAGGGTAATGGCAACCTCGGCCATTCAAAACGTGACCACCTGAGGGACTCGAGGTGTCAATTTAAAGTCGCCTTCAGGGCAGTTTACCGGGACTCGGCCCAGATCGAACTCGCCCTTCAGGGTAATGGCAACCTCGGCCATTCAAAACGTGACCACCTGAGGGACTCGAGGTGTCAATTTAAAGTCGCTTTCAGGGCAGTTTACCGGGACTCGGCCCAGATCGAACTCGCCCTTCAGGGTAATGGCAACCTCGGCCATTCAAAACGTGACCACCTGAGGGACTCGAGGTGTCAATTTAAAGTCGGAGGATCTCTGTGAGCAAAAGCGCCGACGTTCCTGCCTCGGGAATTTTTCCCAGCTTCTGGAAAGTCGCTTCGAGGAAGAGGAAGCTAGAGACGAGCAGGGCCGAGGGGAACCCTCGGATCCGTAGGAATCATTAGGAGTTCTGATCCTAGGTGGAGTTCCGGTCTTAGCGTGAAACTTTAAGGCGATCGCTCGACCGGTCCCAACTCCTTCCATCCAACCTCGGAACTTACTTTACTTAAGCAATCAGCGTGAGGAAAATCGTAGCCGATCTATATATATTAGATGGTTGAACATTTACAAAGTCGGATTACATCATGCCCGTAGGCTCATTCCGAGACCTAGGTGAAACGTGATCTTCCTGAGTTAATCCATTCTTCATGATCGATATACTTCTGAGATCGCTGGAGGAACTCGGCAAGCGACTCGACTTGGTTGACCCCGACGTCTATCTGAAATAGATTTCCTTCACGAAGGCCAGCCTCCATGAAGTAAAGACGGAAGGAGTCGTCGAGGTTCCGGACTTGAGCAGCTTCTCTATTGAATCTTTCTATGTAGTCCCGGAGGGACTCATTTTCCCCTTGTCGAATTGCCTGCAATACCTTCCGAGATTTAGGCTTCATCTTCGAGTGGGCGAAGTGTGCAGAAAAGAGCTTGGCCAACTGATCCCAAGAGGAGATTGTATTTGGCTTAAGAGCCCTGAACCAGTCTAGAGCCGCCTTCTCTAGAGTGAGGGGAAAGGTTCGGCACTTTTTCTCCTCTGGAACATTACGGTATTGCATAACCGTGTCAAAGTAATCGAGATGGCGATCCGGATCGCCAGTCCCGTCGTGCATTTTCAGACCTTCAGGGGGCTTCTCGAGGTGCTTTGGCACCGGGAAGTAGTCGACTTTCGCTGTGAAAGGTCCTTTACGCTTTGCCGACCTCTCAAGAGGTGGAGGCCGTCGGTAGCCATACTTACCGGGGGATCCCCGCGAGCTAGGGCGCTGACGTTGCGGCCTCGGAGACCTTTCCCGACTTCTGGTACGCCGCCTCGGAGACGAGGAAAACAGAAACGAGCTAGGCCGAGGGGAACCCTCAGGACCATAGGAATCATCAGGGGTCCGACTTGGGGGAGTCTCCGGTCTTCGCCCTCCTCTACAACGAGGTGGAGTGCGATGATGGTATCTCCTCCAAGCCGGAGATCAGTGGCGCCCGCGGCCATGAGTCGTTCCACTTGAAGAGTGGCGCGGAGGGGAACTCCGATCCGGGATGTTACGAGCCCGGATCTCAGCAATCTGAGCTTCTAACCGGGTGTAGCGTTGGCTTTCCTGCCGGTCGGCCTCGGCTTGCCGAGTTAGGAACAGGACGAGCTGTTGAACAGCGTCGACCGGTACCTGGACGGTCGGAGGGGGAGGTGGAAGTCGGTTCCGGGCTGAGCTCCCAGGAACCATAGCCGTAGCCGAGCTTCGAGCATGCACCGGGCTAAGGGGTAAGGTGACCGCCACTCCTTCCGGAGTCACCTGTTGCAGGACCGGTCCTTCAGCGGCATTCAGGATAGTCCTATGACGTAAGGTCGGAGCCATCGTCAATCAAGGGGATGGGAGAGGAACTAGAGTACAGATCCTCCCACTGTGGTCGCCAATGTTCGGTACCGTATCTCCTGCTACGTATCCGACCTGGGATAGGTAGACCGGTCCGAGATAGTTGGTACGTGTATCCTTGGTTGTCCGAGTTGGTGCTCCGGTCCGAGGTGGGGTGGTACCTGCAATGACACTCCGGCGCTCAAGTCAGCCAGAGAGCTAATTAGAGGTGAAGAGTAGGAAAGAGTGTGTACCTTTAATGAAGCATTCAATGCTTATTTATAGAGTTTGGTGGTGATAGACCTGATGAATCAGGACCGTCCGATCTTGCGCTGCGATCTCAACCATTGGTTGATGGATCTACATTTGGTGTTGGGCCTCATTATTGTGGATTGGGCCAATCCATAACACCTTTGAAGAAAAAATATAAGAGCAATTGATTTTTTTTTCATGAATATTTTGATTATAATAATCTTATCAATCGTTAAATTTCATTTTTCTAAATATTTATTATTGCTTGATATTTGATCATTCAGAACTAATTTATTAAAGTGATTCTAAATATTACATATGTTTATTATTATTCATCTGAGAAACGTTTGTAGTATCCTGCACAATGCAAACTCGTATGGAGGCACATCTCCATATATTAATGCAATATCGCCTTTTTGCATTTGAGCGGCAAATCCCCCCCCCCCCCCCCCCCACACCCCCCACCCCCTACCCCCCTCTTCTTATTTTTTTTATTTTTTTTAAATACATAAAATTTTAGAAAAAAATTTTTACTATAAATATATTAGATTTGTTGCTCGATAATTGAATAGGTGGAAAATGAAAATAAATTTTGTGATAAATTATGCAAAGTTTGTTTCTCAGTAACCTGTTTGGTGAAACGAAATCAGTAAAGTACAATCCTAACCCTATATATTAATACACTATCTACTTACACAATTTGAGCGCCAAAAACACCCCCTTACCCCCCACTATCTACTTTACACCATTTGAGCGCCAAAAACACCCCTCCTCCCCCCTTACCCCCCCTACCCCCTCTTTTTTTTTTCATTTTTTTTAATACATCAAAATTTAGGAAAATATTTGATCTATAAATATAGGCTAAATAACACTTTTGGTCTTTTATCTTTACTCCAGATTTCACTTTGGTTCTTTATCTTTTTTTTTGATTCGTTTTGGTCCTTTATCTTTCATTTTCGTTTCACTTTGGTCCTTTATCTTTTTTTTGGTCCGTTTTCGTCTTTTATGTTTCATTTTCGTTATAAATATATTAGGTTTATTCCTCGATAATTGAATAGGTGGAAAATGAAAATAAATTTCGTGATAAATTATGCAAAGTTTGTTCCTCAGTAACCTGTTTGTTGAAACAAAATCATAATGAAATCAGTAAAGTACAATCCTAACCTTATATATTAATACACTATCTACTTTACACCATTTGAGCGCCAAAAACACCCCCCTTACCCCCCACTATCTACTTTACACCATTTGAGCGCCAAAAATACCCCTCCTCCCCCCTTACCCCCCTACCCCCTCTTTTTTTTCATTTTTTTTAATACATACAAATTTAAGAAAATATTTGATCTATAAATATAGGCTAAATAACACTTTTGGTCCTTTAACTTAGCCGCGTCATTGTTACCACCCCGTGCATAGCACGGGTGTACGGCCCTAGTGTATTTTAACGTACTTATAGTAAAAAAATTTAATAGAAATTAAAGTAAAAAATTGCTACTTACGAAAATGTGTTTTAACTTAATTTTAAAGTTTAAATTTTAATTGATTTTCAATAAAATTAATTTTTAATTGGTTTTCTATAAAAAAGAATTAAAATAAGGCTTAAATATGTTTTTAGCTAACCCAGGAGATGTGGTTGAGCGGTTGGGGCTCATCCTCTTTTAACCAAGTGTGGAGGATTCGATCCTTGCCTTGGGTACGGAGCAGCTTTAAATCCCCGGGCTTCCAATCCAGCGAGGGGATTAGTCATTGCGTTCGGCGGTGGATACCATGGTTTATACCAAAAAAATATGTTTTTAGGCTCTGCAAATAGGGAGTCATTTGGTTTTAGTCCCTCCAATTTTTTTTTTTAAAAAACCCCTTGCAAAATTCTGTTCTAGTTTTTTTTAATGCTGACTCGTCTGACATGTCATTATTTGTTATTCTAATTAATTTAAATGATTGACCAAGTCATTAAATTAGAAAACCCTAATTCCCCCTTTTTCTTCCCCATTTACAGATTCATTTTCTCTTCCTCTTCACCTCCTTATCCAGAAAATCCTTCTATTCTTTTTATCTTCGCCATAATCCATCTCTTCTTCATCTTCACCAAACACAAAGCCACAAACACTGAAGAGAGAGAAACCCATCTTCAACCTCCTCGGTCTTGTTGGGGATAAACACGTGAAAGAGAGAAGAAAAGGAAGTGGCGGCGCTAGAGGGACAAGAGGAATAAGTAGGGCAATATAAAATTAGGTAAAAGCTGCACTGAATTTCATAAAAGTAGGGTACAGAATTACATGCTACTGACGTCTATATTTATATACAATGAAACAGGCCCAGGCCCATAATTTCGACTAGCCCATTCGACTGGCCCATTTCGACTAGGTTTCTAACTACACCTACTATAATTACAAGCAATAGAATTACAAGGCATATCTCAATATTCCCTCCTAATTCACATTGCTGAGCGACATCATCCCAAGCATTGTTCTCAGTTCTTCGAATCTTCCCTTTTGCAATGGCTTGGTCATTGCATCAGCTATCTGAAGCTCCGAACAGCAATATTCCAGATTCAGCTTCTCATTGTTGACTTGATCACGCATGAAGTGATATCTGGTTTCTATGTGCTTCGACCTACCATGTGCAACAGGATTCTTGGCGAGATCTATCGCAGACTTGTTGTCGATCAACAACTTCATTCCTTCGACCCTGTGCACTCCAATTTCGACCAGTAGCATGCTCAGCCATGATGCTTGACATGCTGCAAAGGAAGCAGCTACATACTCTGCTTCACAGGAGGACAACGCCACAATACTTTGCTTCTTCGAGCACCAAGAGATGGGTGTCGGACCATACATAAAGACATACCCACTTGTGCTTTTTCGATCACTCCTGTCTCCACTCCAGTCGGAGTCAGTGTAGCCAAACACTTCATTACCATTCTTCGACACATTCTTGCTAGGGAATAGAATACCATAACTTTGTGTTCCCTTTACATACCTTAGTACCCTTTTTGCAGCTACCATATGAGAGCTTTTCGGCTTCTCCATGAATCTGCTGATCATTCCGACACTAAACATAATGTCAGGTCGAGTGTTGCACAAGTACCTTAGGGAGCCCACGATCTGTTTGAACAAGGTGGCATCTACTTCAATCCCTTCGTCGTCTTTCGACAGCTTGCTGCTAGTGTCTGATGGTGTCGAAACTTCCTTGCAGTTGCTCATGTCGAATCTTTTCAGGATATCAGCTGCATACTTCGACTGGTGCAGGAGTATACCCTTACTTGTCTTGGTAAACTCAATCCCCAAGAAATATGATAGATGTCCCAGATCACTCATTTCAAATTCTGACATCATCACTTTCTTGAAGTCTTCGACTTCGACTTCATTGCTGCCAGTTACAAGTAGATCATCTACGTACAGGCACAACAACAACTGAGTCGAAGTTCCATTCTTCTTCACATATACTCCATGTTCATTAGTGCATCTAGTGAACTTCTGAGCCAAGAGAAATCCATCAATTCTCTTGTTCCACGCTCTTGGAGCTTGCTTGAGCCCATATAGGGCCTTCTCCAGCTTATAAACGTTGTCTTCTTTACCCTTCGACTCAAAACCAGGTGGTTGACAAACATATACTTCCTCCTCCAGAGGTCCATTCAGAAATGCTGACTTTACATCTAGTTGATGTAGGGGCCAGCCTTTATGACTTGCCAATGCTACTACCAATCTTATGGTTTCGATCCTGGCTACTGGGGCAAAGACCTCATTGAAATCGAAACCAGGTTTCTGCAGGAACCCTTTGGCTACTAGCCTGGCCTTGTACTTGGCCACTTCTCCATTTGGCTTGACCTTGGTCTTGAAGACCCACTTCACCCCTATGGCTTTCTTTTCTTTTGGAAGTTCGACTAGCTTCCAAGTATCATTCTTCTCGATTGACTTCAACTCGTCAATCATTGCTTCCTTCCACTGCTTGTGACTAAGGGCTTGCTCCAGGCTCACTGGTTCTGCTTCTGCCATTAGTGCAAAGTGTGTCAGGTCTCCCTCTGCTGTAATAGCAGAATCTGGGTAAGTGTCGAATCCTTCTAGTCTTACTGATCTCTGCTTTTCCCTTTGCGACCTTCTTAAAGGTTCGACAGCAATGGGTTCTTCTGGCTCTTCAGTTTCGACCTCTTCATTCTGATTATCTCGATCAGAGACTTCGTCGAAGTCCATCATTGTAGGTTTCTCACAGCCTTCTTCCCAGTTCCAATGTTTCGACTCATCTACTACGACATCTCTGCTTTTCACTATTTTCTTCTGCATAGGATCATACAGTTTGTATGCTCCCGTCGAATGATAGCCAACAAGGATCATCTGTTGTGCTCTATCATCCAGCTTGCTTCTTAGTTGCTCAGGGACATGTCTATAGCATACTGAGCCAATTATTCTGAGATGTTTGACACTTGGCTTTCTTCCTAGCCAAGCTTCTTCAGGTGTCTTCCCAGTCAATCTCTTTGTGGGGCATTTGTTCAGAATATACACTGCTGTGGCTACAAGTTCTCCCCATAAACTATGAGGTAGCTTCTTCTCCTTCAACATACTTCTTACCATGTTGAGGATGGTCCTATTTTTCCTCTCAGCAGTACCATTATGCTGAGGCGTGGAAGATGCAGTGACTTCATGCACAATTCCTTCTTTCTCACAGAACTCGACAAATCCATGAGAATTGTACTCACCACCTCCATCGCTTCTAAGGGTTTTGATTTCACATTCACTCTGCTTTTCAATCATTACCTTAAACTTCTTGAATATTTCTAGTACTTCACTCTTCCTTTTGATCAAATACACCCAGGACATTCTAGTGTATTCGTCAATGAAGGTGACAAAGTACTTATTCCCTCCTAAGGAACATACTTCGAAAGGACCACAGACATCAGAAAATATCACCTCTAGCTTCTTGATCTCTGCTCTGCTAGGTACTTCTGATTTAAACGAGTTTCTTGGTTGCTTCGACTTGCAACAACTCTCGCAAACTTCGACAGGTACTTTTACTGCAGGCAACCCATGAACCATCTTCTTTTCATGTAGTTGACTCAAGCTCTTGAAGTTGAGGTGGCCAAATCTTCTGTGCCACTTCCAGTGCTCCTCTTCGACAGTGGTCTGGAGACAATGTTCTTCGACTACTTGCAATTTGATCTTGAAGGTTCTGTTACTCTGCATTAACACCTTCAGGATCAACTTCTTGGTCGAATCAAACAGGCTGAGACTGTTATCACCCATTTCGACGGTGAATTTCTTCTCGATCATCTGCCCAATACTTAGCAGATTGCTCTTCATAGCTGGTACATAAAATACCCCTTGGATGTAGCACCACTTACCATCTTTCGACGGGAACTTTATGGTACCTACTCCTTCAGCAGTAACTCTACTGTTATCTGCAAACCTTATCTTTTTGCTTATCTGCTCCAGTTCGACAAACCACTCCTTGTGACAACACATGTGATTTGAGCATCCTGTGTCGAGATACCATTCGACAGACTTCTCTTCAGTAGAATTTGTATCAACCTTCAACAACAGTAATTCTGGGTCAGTAGCTGTCATGAATGATAATTCTTCATTATCATTGCTGGCAATGTTGGAGGCATTACCAGTGTTTCCACTGCCCTGCCACACACACATCGCACAAGTATTTTGAGCATCACAAGTGAATCCACTTATACAAGTGTTCCCACTATTTTGCTCGCTACTTTCAGCAATTCCTTCATCGAGTCGAATCTCATCTTCGACAGCCATCAGCATTAACTCCTCTGAGTCAGAGTCTGAGTCATTATCATTAGCAAACTTGGCTTCTGCATCTTTATCCCTAGGAACTTTCTTGTTTTTACACTTGTTCCTATAATGCCCAAATTGCTGACAGTTATAACACTGAACTTTCGACAGGTCTCCCTTCTTCTTGTCGAAAGATCCTTGTTCTTTCTTCTTACTGCTTGATCCCTTTTCTCTACCCTTCTCCTTGTTGCCTGCCTTCCAATTTCTCTTAGAGGAGTATGAAAGCAAGGCTTGTTCAGTTTCTTTCTCTGAACTTCTCTGCCTTATTCTCAATTCATGAGCCTCTAAGGAACCCTGAAGTTCATCTAACTTCAATGTATCTAGGTCCTTGGATTCTTCGATAGCAGTAACAACGTAGTCGAATTCCAGGGTTAAGGATCTGAGCACCTTTTCGACTTTCTTTACTTCAGTCACAGTTTCACCATTACCTTTCATTTGATTAGTTAATGCTACTAACCTCGTAATGAAATCTCCGATCGATTCTCCATCTGTCATCTTCAAGCCCTCGTACTGCTTCCTGAGCGACTGTAGACGTATCTTCTTCAGCCTATCTGTGTTACCAAGTGGCTTCAGTCTCAAGAGGGGGGGTGAATTGAGATTTAAAACTTTTCAGATCTTTCGAAAATGTTTTTCCCCTTTTCAATGACTTAGATCAATTTTCGCGCAGGTTAAGTGGAAGCGAAGGAATTAGAATATAAAGCAGTAAAGCGGTATAACAGTAAAGCAGGAAAGCGGTAAAGCACGCAGAGATTTATCCTGGTTCGGTCACCTCCTAGTGACCTACGTCCAGTCCTCACACTTTTGTGAGATTTTCCACTAACCAAAACAACAAGGCTTACAGGTGCCTTGGAAAACCTTTACAGACTCAGGCACTCTCCTCCTAGGATACCCCACCTATAGAGAGCCCTCAAATCTAATATAACAATAACAAGAGATACCCCACCCCTGTTACAATCAGCTGCCCCAGAAAGATACCCCACTTCCTAGTACAAACAGCTACCCTAGAGAGATACCCCACTCCCTAGTACAAATCACAAACAATTAAATAATAACAAATGTAAATACAGAAATACCTCTTAACGTAGGCAGATTATACAATTTGAAGAACGCAACCCCAACTAACTCTTAGCAAAAGATCAGCTCTTGACGGACCGGCGGTGCGAGAAGAACACAAATAAAATATAAGAGTTTTTCAGAAAGAATAGATTGTGAGAATGGGTTGGTTGAGAAATGGAGGCTATGAGGCCTCTATTTATAGGCTTTGGAAAAATCAAGTTTACGTTGAAAATAATGTAGGAATCGATTCTTTGTTGAAAACATTGGATCTAGGAATCGATTCTTCTTTTAATTAAAAATCGATTTTGACTTGCTTTGAAAAAGGTGGCAATCGATTCTTGAGATCCAGGAGGGCTAGGAATCGATTCTTATACTCAGTGTAATTTGTATGAATCGATTCTTGGCTTTCCTGAGACATGTAGGAATCGATTCTTTTGCTAAGTGAAAAATAGTGTGAATCGATTCTTTCCTTTTTGAAAAATACCTTAGGAATCGATTTGCATACTTTGTGAAACTAGTATGAATCGATTCTTTATCTTTTGTATTGACCTGAAAATCGATTTTTATATATAGAATAAAATAGAGAAAATCGATTTTATGCTTTTCAAAAATGCTTCTTGTGTTTACGTGTGCATGCATGCATTTTGAAAACTTGGGACTTTGAGAGATGAGCTGACCTTCGTAAGAGCTTACACTTTTTCCTAAGACACACCCAAACCCTAAGGACTACCCTTATTTATAAGGACTACCCTTATATCTTGAAACTTCAATTCTTGAGTTTGATTGTCTTGGATTGTGACTTTTGAATATATGATACTTTTTATCAGCTTTGCTTTGACACTCTCATTCCTTTGGCCATCAACTTGGCTTTGTCTTTTTCATCATCAAAACTAATCCTGCAATATTAGATAACCTGCAACACAGGTATCCACATTCTCCCCCTTTTTGATGATGACAAAACATTAACTCATCTCAAGGTGGGAGGTTAGTTCAAACAGATAATATATATATATATATATATATATATATATATGATGCTCCCCCTATCATGATGCTCCCCCTGACTTATTGACTAGATGCATAATATGCAAGTTCTATATGCTCATATTCAACCCTATATTTCTCTCCCCCTTTTTGTCATGATCAAAAGGGTCAACGTAAGATAGAGTTTGCGAACCGAATGTCACGGCTATTTGACAAGGTAAAAGAACCATTGCATTTTTATAAGGGATCATCAAAACCAACAGAAAAACATATTTGAAACCATGAAGAGAGTATTTCATCAAAACTGGTAAAAGATAATCATGAGTCTCAAAAATCTGTGAAACAGTTGTTTAAGGCTTTATGTATTTCATGCTGCTTAGTTTGAAAGTTGGTGATGGCGGCCAGAATATGGGAGAAAAATTATTTTAGTTAAACAACGATTGTGAGTATGTATTCTGAATTTTAATGCCAGAGCCAGCAATTGATTGTGACAGGAGAAAATGGATTTCGGGAAAAGGTAGCATTACAGCTGCTTTATAAAACGCTTTTTGAGCACGCAGAAATTCATAAGTCACAAATTCTCTTAAATTTATATTTTATAAAATCACTTGAAAAACATTTTATTGAAAAATTCATTTGAGTAAATGAAGAACCAGGTTTTCTTTTGCAATGGATTTGTGAAAATATCAACTAGCTGATTTTGACGATTCAACTAACTCAGTCACACTATCGCCTTTCTAACCATAACCTCTAAGAAGGTGATGTATAATTTCTATATGATCAGTCCTAGAGGGTTGACCAGAATACTTTTGTTGATTCCTGTTATTCTAATCATGCCTTATAGATGTTGTTCTTAATGATGCATGAAATTAGTCTCTGTTTCACTAGTCACATATTTGACTTAATAAACTATTCTTAAGCTCATTTTCAAAATAGAGGTGAATAAAAATTTTAACCAATCTGACCTTTACCGGTGATTCTTCCTCTATTTATCACAAGTCACATGACGGCTTTTTCCGGGGGTGAGTGTTAAGAACTTTATTGCGTCTCCGGTCATGCGCTTCGAGTCTTTGCTGTCAAGGTATCAATCGGCCCCCATACCTTGAAGCATACCTGCAAAGATCTAAAACAAGGTTCTCGGTACCCAAATCTCTTTGGGTCCTTGTGGGTTAGTGTTTGGTATGGTTCCTTTGGGAATCCATACCTTTCTCATAGTTTGATTACCTCTTGCTCTGCAAACGGAAGCAGTATGTCCAGGTTTACCACAGTAATAACATGTAATATAAGGTCTAGTGGAAAATTTTGGTTTATAATGAACATGCCTTTCTATGGGTTTGTTTCTAGGGAATCTATGATGCACATTTTGTAAACTAGACAATTTCCCAACAGTCCATTCCAGTTCATGAATTTTCTTTTCAGATTCAACACATTTATCACAAGTATAATTTTCTTTAAAGCATGCAAGGCTATCATTTTCTTTTCTAAGCTCTAACTTTTCTTTAGTTAAAACAGTAACAGCATTTTCAAGATGAGTGATAACTTTCTTAGATTTATCTAATGCTTTAGCTAGTTTTAAGGATTTATCAAGCAATTCAGTAAATGCTTCATATAATTCATCATAGGCATCTTGTAAAGATTCAGAGTTAGAATATACCTCAGTTTCACTTTCGCTGTCGTGGTCGGCCATGAGAGCAACTTGACCTTTTTCGCTTTGAGTTATCTGTTGAGTTCATGTCATTGTCTTCCCAAGCTATGTAGGCTTTTCTACCATTGTTTCCTTTGGACTCCTTTTTCTTGAACTTTGACAATTTTCTTTCTAAGTTCGGGCACTTCATCGTCAGGTGTCCGGATTTACCACATTCGTAGCAAGTTGGAGGACTTGAGAAGTTTTCTTTGCTTGAGCCTCTTTTGGTTGGAGAATTCTTTTTGAGAGATCTTTCCCTTCTCATGAACTTTTTGAATTTACTAACCATTAGTTCCATTTTCTCCTCGTCTTCATCTTCATCTTCCGAATCATCACTATCGTCGGATGAGCTTGAACTGGAAGCTTTGAGAGCTAAGTTTTTGTTCTTCTTGTCTTTTCCTTCATGCTCTGCTAGGCGAGTGAGCTCTAACTCGTGCTCTAGTAGTTTCCCAAACAGGGTGGCGAGAGTCATGGTAGTCAAGTTTCTTGACTCAGTTATTGCAGTCACCTTTGGTTGCCATTCTCTGTTTAGGCATCTTAGCACTTTGTTGATCAAGTCTTCGGGAGGAAATAATTTTCCTAATGAACCCAATTTGTTCACTATGTGAGTGAACCTTTTCTGCATCTCTGATATTGTTTCACCTGTATTCATTCTAAACAATTCGTACTCTCTGGTAAGAGTATTCATTCTTGACTGTAGCGACCGAAGAATCCGGAGGAGGGATCCTTCGTTGCTTTTGAACAATGGAGCCGCCATCAATATTTATTTTTAGGAAAACATTGAAAAAACCTTTGTTTTTGGGTTCGGGGGTCGATTAAGTGCGGGGAAGGTACAAGCACCCCGCAACATCCTAAAAAAAGGTTACCTTTTAATTTAATGTGTAGAAAAATTAGTTTAAAATGAAAATACCTTATTTACCCATTTTGATTGTTTTGCGAAAAAGAAAAAAAAAGAGAAAGGAAGACTTAATAAAAATTTTAGTTTTTTTGCGCTTGACAGGAGTGGGCCCCCGCTCCTACGTATCTCCGGGTGCGATGGAGAAATCAAAGCTACGTAGTTCTTGGGTAGAAAATATTTGTATGTTGGTATTTTTTATTTTTTTTGAAAAGTTTGCGAAAACTAGAGACCGCTCATGGTGACCAAACAGATAAATCCAGAGTGGTCGTCATTAATGGCTTTATTCGGAAAAGAAGGTATTTACAGCGTTCAAACGAGCGAGGCCCAGAGTGACCGCTATAAACAACCGGTTTGTGATTGAGCGTTTGTACGTTTGAAAACGTGCTTACCGGGAAGCGTAATAAAAAGGAGCCGAAATTATGTTTATACTTTATTAACTAAAAAAAGAAGTTTAGGCGGATGTTTGCGATGATCAAACGAGTAACCTCAGAGTGATCACCGCTACTAATCCGCTGTGAAAAAAGGAAGGTTAGTCCTAACGGTCAAACAAGCAAGGCTTAGAGTGACCACTAGTAAGAACCTATATTTTTTTTACGCGAATTCGATTTTTCGAAAGAAAGAAAAAAAAGAACGGTTCGGAAGCATCACGTTGTGAATAAAAGCGGAATAGGTGATAAAAGGGGGGGTGCAAATAATAAAGGAGTTGCATTAAAAATGGAGGTGTGAATAGCGTTTTGACGCTAGAAACAGCCGTTGAAGGTGCGAGTAGCGTTTTGACGCTAAAAAACGGTTGATTGATTTCTTCTTTTTTTATATTCTACTCTATAACACGTGATTCTTGAAGCGCTTTTTTTTCTTAAAAACAGAACCTAGACTAAACAAGCCTGGTGTTTTGAAAAACGGATTATGGAGAAAAATTCTTTTGTTTTTTTTTTGTTGTCATAGTTATTATTTAATAAAAGGGGCCTTTTTACTTTTTTTTTTGAAAAAAAGATTTTTGTTATTATATATTTTTTTTAGAAAAGGGTAGTGACATTAGTAACCATTTCTTTTAAGAAAATATTTTTTTTTTTAAAAAAGGTTTATTTTTAATCCGAAAATAAAAAAGGGAATACATTTTTTACTTTTTTTTTGTTTTAGGTTTATTTTAATCCAAAAATTAGTAATTATTTATTAAAAAAAAACAACATTTTTTTTACCTTTTTTACTCCGAAAATTAGTAATTATTTATTAAAAAAAACAACATTTTTTTTACACCTTTTTTACTCCGAAAATTAGTAATTATTTATTAAAAAAACAACATTTTTTTTACACCTTTTTTACTCCGAAAATGGCAACATCAAAAACATCAATAATAACAACATATATATATCTATAAAAACAGCAACTAAACTAAAAAAAACAGCAATAATATGTTCAAGGAAAAAAAGAAGCAACCAATATTTATAAAAACAGCAACTAATATTTATAAAAAAAAGTCAATAACTAATATTTATAAAAAAAAAACAGCAACTAATATAAAACGTGACAACAACAAAAATAAAAACAGTAACTAATATTTTTTTTTTAAAAAACGTGAACAACAATAATTAAAATAAAATGGCAATGATAATATGAACAAAATTACAATAACTAAAAAAATTACAAAAAAGCAACAATACTACGAATTATTACATTTTTGTACCTTGAACAAATCCAGAAATGTTGAAGAAATTTCCTTCTTCGAATTTCTTCAATACAAGTGAACTTTTTAAACTAATAAAAAAAAGTCTAGGAAGGAGGAAGAGAAGAGAAGCCCTAGTTTTTTTTCAGAAGATTTTTTTTACTTTCTTTTCTAAGAGTCCCCTCTTTCTCCTAAGGTGTGACCCCTATTTATACAAAAATGTTGCCTTCGTTTTCCTTCTTCATCAACTTGCACAGTAATTTTCTGACATGATATGGGGGTTTGGGGAGAGTTGTTGAAGGGGAAAATAAAAAAAGAAAACATGAGAGATGAGGGGAGAGGTGATGGTCGAAGGTATGGGCATGGAGAAGGTGAGAGGAAGGAAGGGAGTGCCATGTGTGAAGTGTGTGATAGGGAGAGGAATGGATGAGTGTGTGAAGAGAAAAGAAAATGAGTGTGTGAGAGGAGGGGAGAGGAGAGAGCCGTGGGGTGAGGGAGAGAAAGAGAGGATGAAGTGAAGGTTGAGTGAGTGGAAAGGAAGAGAGAAAGGATGGTTGAGTGTGAGTGGGAGAAAGAGAAATGTGTGGGATAGGAGAGTGAGAGAGAGCCGTTGGAAATGAGAGGGAGAGAGGAGTAGGCGTAGGAATGGAGAGAGAGAGAGAGGTTGAGTGTATTGGGAAGGGAAAAATGGGGAAGTGGGAAGTGTGTGGAAGTGGAATTGAGAGAAAAGAGGAGAAGTGGAGTGTGGAAGGGAGAAAGGTGGGGGTTTGACCATGGGATAATAGGGGGAGTGGCCGAATTTTTGAGGGTTTTGGGGGAGTGAATGTGGATGATTTTTAGGGAAAGGGGGGGATTGAATGTGGATGGTTTTTAGGGTAAAGGGGGGGTGGTCGAATTAGGGTTTTATGGAGGGGAAATGGGTATGGGTTGGATAGTATTTAGGGTTAGGAGGAGTTGGGTTATGGGTTGGATAGGAATTGGATTGGGTTATGGGTTGGATAGGAATTGGATTGGGCTAGGCGAATTGGGCTAGCTATTTTGCTGGGTTGGGCTTCCATGACAGCACCTTATTATTTTTAATAGACCCCCACTTCCCCTTTGCTTATTTTTGCCTCTTCACTTCTAATAAAAATATTTTCTTGTGTTAAAAAACTTGTGACAAATAATGACTAAAATAAAATAATTATTTTTATCAAAAGTAAATAAAAATTTCTCATTTTGGTTAGGACAAAATTAGGGTATTACATTGACCTTTTCACTTCACTTGTACCCTCATGAGTAACTTGAAGATTATCCCACATTTCTTGGGCAGTTTTACAGTTTGAAACTCGAAAAAATTCATCAGCACTCAAAGCAGAAGTAATAATATTTTTAGCACGAAAATTAAGTTGCACTTTTCTTTTCTCATCATCAGACCATTCATTTCTACTTTTTATTGTAAGAATACCTTCTACTATGTGTGTGGGGACGAAAGGTCCTTTTTCCACAGCATCCCAAACATCTAAGTCTACCCCTTCAATAAAAATTCTCATTCTTTCTTTCCAATATGCATAGTCTTCTCCGTTGAATCCCGAAGGACGGAAAAGAGATGCACCCTCTTGCGTAGACCAACCTGAAGCCATTTCTCTTGAAGCTGCTAGGCCCTTTATACAAAAGTCTAGCTCTGATACCACTTGTTACCAAGTGGCTTCAGTCTCAAGAGGGGGGGTGAATTGAGATTTAAAACTTTTCAGATCTTTCGAAAATGTTTTTCCCCTTTTCAATGACTTAGATCAATTTTCGCGTAGGTTAAGTGGAAGCGAAGGAATTAGAATATAAAGCAGTAAAGCGGTATAATAGTAAAGCAGGAAAGCAGTAAAGCACGCAGAGATTTATCCTGGTTCGGTCACCTCCTAGTGACCTACGTCCAGTCCTCACACCCTTGTGAGATTTTCCACTAACCAAAACAACAAGGCTTACAGGTGCCTTGGAAAACCTTTACAGACTCAGGCACTCTCCTCCTAGGATACCCCACCTATAGAGAGCCCTCAAATCTAATATAACAATAACAAGAGATACCCCACCCCTGTTACAATCAGCTGCCCCAGAAAGATACCCCACTTCCTAGTACAAACAGCTACCCTAGAGAGATACCCCACTCCCTAGTACAAATCACAAACAATTAAATAATAACAAATGTAAATACAGAAATACCTCTTAACGTAGGCAGATTATACAATTTGAAGAACGCAACCCCAACTAATTCTTAGCAAAAGATCAGCTCTTGACGGACCGGCGGTGCGAGAAGAACACAAATAAAATATAAGAGTTTTTCAGAAAGAATAGATTGTGAGAATGGGTTGGTTGAGAAATGGAGGCTATGAGGCCTCTATTTATAGGCTTTGGAAAAATCAAGTTTACGTTGAAAATAATGTAGGAATCGATTCTTTGTTGAAAACATTGGATCTAGGAATCGATTCTTCTTTTAATTAAAAATCGATTTTGACTTGCTTTGAAAAAGGTGGCAATCGATTCTTGAGATCCAGGAGGGCTAGGAATCGATTCTTATACTCAGTGTAATTTGTATGAATCGATTCTTGCATTTCCTGAGACATGTAGGAATCGATTCTTTTGCTAAGTGAAAAATAGTGTGAATCGATTCTTTCCTTTTTGAAAAATACCTTAGGAATCGATTTGCATACTTTGTGAAACTAGTATGAATCGATTCTTTATCTTTTGTATTGACCTGAAAATCGATTTTTATATATAGAATAAAATAGAGAAAATCGATTTTATGCTTTTCAAAAATGCTTCTTGTGTTTACGTGTGCATGCATGCATTTTGAAAACTTGGGACTTTGAGAGATGAGCTGACCTTCGTAAGAGCTTACACTTTTTCCTAAGACACACCCAAACCCTAAGGACTACCCTTATTTATAAGGACTACCCTTATATCTTGAAACTTCAATTCTTGAGTTTGATTGTCTTGGATTGTGACTTTTGAATATATGATACTTTTTATCAGCTTTGCTTTGACACTCTCATTCCTTTGGCCATCAACTTGGCTTTGTCTTTTTCATAAAAGTAGGGTACAGAATTACATGCTACTGAATTAGGTAAAAGCTGCACTGAATTTCATAAAAGTAGGGTACAGAATTACATGCTACTGACGTCTATATTTATATACAATGAAACAGGCCCAGGCCCATAATTTCGACTAGCCCATTCGACTGGCCCATTTCGACTAGGTTTCTAATTACAAGCAATAGAATTACAAGGCATATCTCAATAGGTCTCACACTCTCTTCTCACCGCAAACCACCCTCGACGCAATCTCTCAACACCACCATGAATCAACAACCTCCACACTGAAAACACAACAACAACCTCCACACCGAAAACGAAACACTTTAAGAGTGAAAATCGATTGGGACTTCACACCACCGCCGCAACACCACCATGTGACTTCGCACCACAAAACTACCATGTGACTTCGCACCACCTCCCTCTCTGTTTTCAGATATGGTTTTTGGGGAATGGGAAGTTTCTAGGAGGAAAGATGATTGACGGGTAACATTGTAAAACAAATGCAAATGGCTCTGTATCAGGTACAGTACAACAAATGGAAAACCAGAGTCACTCCTCTTAACGTTGAAAATGGTTGTTACCGTATCTGTAACAATAAGCTTAGTGTTGAAGATGAGAAAAAACAAGGATGAGGAAAATGGTTTCATATATCTGTACTGAGATGTTTTTCATTTTAGCGTGAATTAGTTTTTGTGTTTAATAATTTAGCGTGATCTGGATTTCTGGATTAATAAATGGGTTTCTGGATTTTAGAGGAAAATGACTTGGTGTTGGGATTTTAACAGATCTATTTTGAAGGTAACAGATCTGTGGCAAGATAGTTGTGTTGATGGGTTGATGAGGATGGAAAGGAAAGAATGTTTCTGAAAAATAAAAGAAATGGGTTGATGAGTTATTGTTGAAATGCACAAGATATGGGAATGGAGAAGAGGAAGAGAATGAAAAATAAAAGAAAATGAGTTTTTTTTTTATAATTTAACACATGGCCTGCCAACTCAACATAAAAAAAATTAAAAAAAAAAACAAATCAGACATCTGTTAGCCACATAGACATTAGTAACATCCGTACATAAGGACTAAAATCAAAAAAGTATCTTTTGGAAGGAGTTTTTTTTAAAAAAACAAGAGTAAATGCCCAAATTCGTCCCTGACAATTTTTTCGAGGGACGAATTCGTCCCTGACAATTTTTTCGAGACACATTGGTCCCTGACAATTCCAAAACGAGACACGTTAGTCCCTCCATCCATTTAACCGTTAACAGCACAGTAAACGTCTCCTACATGGCACGTTAAGTGCCACGTGTCACGTTAGATTTAAAAAAGGGACGAATTAGTCCTTGACAAATCAGTCCTCTGTTACTATTCATCGTCTTCTACCTCATGATAATCCCCAAATCCCTAATCCTCAATTACCTCACGCCATTTTAGATGCGATCCAGAAACAGAACCCAAAAGCAAACCAAAATCGAAATTGGAACGAAAACCCATAAACCCATAATATTTACTTAAACTATTGGTGGTTCAATTAAGACTCTTGAAGCTACAAAGAAAGAACAAAAGGAATTAAAAAAAATGAATTATGATGCCATGTTTCATTCTCTCGTAGATGAACTTGAAGGCAAGGCACATTCAGTGGATGCTAATTCAAATTCAATATTTTTTAATTAGAAAAAGAAAGATTCGTGTATGGTAAGTCCCAAATTTTCTGCAATCATTAATCATTCGTTTAGATCTGAAACTATGAGGAATTAAGGGAATTCAAGATTAAGGGTCAAGGGAATTGGGGATTAGGGATTATCATGAGGTAGAAAACAATGAATAGTAACAGATGACTGATTTGTCCCTTTTTTAAATTATCAAGGACTGATTCGTCCCTTTTTTTCAAATCTAACGTGACACGTGGCACTTAACGTGCCACATACGAGACGTTTACTGTGCTCCTAACGGTTAAATGGATGGAGGGACTAACGTGTCTCGTTTTGGAATTGTCAGGAGCCAATGTGTCTCGAAAAAAATTGTCACGAATTCGTCCCGCGAAAAAATTGTCGGGACGAATTTTGGCCTTTATTCAAAAAAAAATTTATCACTCGCGCCGCAGATAAACTCAATCGTTATCAGTTCTTCATCCCACTTCTCCAAATCTAGGGTTTCTTGTCTTCAGATCTTTGCGTGCGGTTTCCCCATTTTTTTCTGATTGTGAAATATGGCGACTCAAATGAGCAAGAAGAGAAAAGTAAGTGCCATGGTTCACATTTGATGCCGTCACTGTCATCTTTCCTTTACTTTTATTTGAAGTTGTTAAGATTTCTGAGGTGTATTTGTGTTGCAGTTCGTAGCCGACGGAGTTTTCTTTGCTGAATTGAACGAAGTTCTTACCCGAGAGCTCGCTGAGGATGGTTATTCTGGCGTTGAGGTTAGGGTTACTCCAATGAGAACTGAGATCATCATCAGAGCCACTCGTACACAGGCCGTTCTTGGTATGTGATTGCGTTAATCCATTAATTTTTAATTGCTTTGATGAAATCTGATATGATAATTATATGATTGTTGATTTATTTTGGTTTTTTGTTGTTGTGATGAATAGGTGAGAAGGGAAGGAGGATTAGAGAGTTAACCTCAGTGGTACAGAAGAGGTTCAAGTTTCCTGAGAACAGTGTTGAACTTTATGCTGAGAAGGTCAACAACAGAGGTCTTTGTGCTATTGCCCAGGCTGAATCTCTTCGCTACAAACTCCTTGGTGGACTTGCTGTTCGCAGGTATACATATTTGCGGCTTTATGTTACTCATTTGTTTGTGTAAAATGAATCTTACAGCGACAATGTGAGTTTTGTTTATTGCCCCTGTATACTTACATTGATAATATGATTAACGTGTATATTATTACCGGTAAGATGCTGAAAAGAATTTTTATTACAAAATATGTATGTCCATGAATGAATTTTTATTGAATTTGATACTCAATTTTTAATCTGAAAGATCGAATTTTGCTTACTAGTTGTTTACACTGTATCAGTCTACTCTTTATCTTTACCTATTTGTTGCTGACTCATTTTTGAAGAAACATTTGGCACTGATTATTCATTTAGTTTTTATAATTTGTACCAATTTTGTTTATGTTTTGCCATTGATTTGAAAGCCAAAAAGGTTGTTGATTTCGTTTAATTTGATATTTGATCTAAAGTGGACTAGCCTTAGTTACCGTGTGGAGTCTTGATTCCGGTCCTTAGTTGCTGTGGAGTCTTGATTCTGGTCAGCATTAAGTAACTTGTGTTACTACTTGATCCCTGGATTGAATGCCAGCCAGGGCATTTTGCCCATGCTTTAGCCTATATATACTCTCACTAGCATTGTAGACCATCTTGTTCTTCTATAAATTGAAAACGTTCTGTGTAGCCATCACATAGTACGGTGGTTCCTTGCTCCATAACCTTTATTTTATGTTTACTTCATGCTTAAGGCCTGAAACCGTATATCTCTGTT
The DNA here is from genome assembly GCA_039519185.1 of Astragalus membranaceus. NCBI lineage: Eukaryota > Viridiplantae > Streptophyta > Magnoliopsida > Fabales > Fabaceae > Astragalus > Astragalus membranaceus. The sequence continues at coordinate 153,963,313 of CM076847.1, forward strand.
TTTTCCCATATTATTTAATTTTTGTAATATTCCCCGGATATCTTAGTCAAGTATACAAATTTAAGATGCGATAATTTATTTATCTGCTTCCATTGATTAATACTGGTCTAGCCTTAAGGTGATATATGTGCAGGTTTCCCAGCATAGACTTGTCTTTCTGCATCTACATATTTCCATATTTTGAAAACTTCAATTTTGTTTTTTGAATGCTGCTAATTTTCTTAAACTTTTCTATTTTATTTTTTTCCCAGCATACACAGCATAACTCTTGTCTCAAACTATTTGTTGCAGGGCCTGCTATGGTGTTTTGAGATTTGTTATGGAAAGTGGTGCCAAGGGATGCGAGGTTTGTTCTGCCCAAAGAACTTGGAATTTCTGTTTATTACTATTTTGTTTTCTATAATGATTTGGTGGTAATTGCATTTTGATTTTGGTAGGTCATTGTCAGTGGAAAATTGAGAGCCCAGAGAGCCAAATCCATGAAATTCAAGGATGGATACATGATTTCTTCTGGGCAACCAGTCAAGGATTACATTGACTCTGCAGTGAGACATGTGCTCCTCAGACAGGTTTGCTATGCTGTTGATAGATACTTGATAGAATTTCATTGGTCTCATGCATTCTCAAGTTAATTTATTTTGTTTGTAATTGATGGATATGGGTATTAACATTTCCCCCCTCGTCTCTTGCAGGGTGTTCTTGGAATCAAGGTGAAGATCATGCTTGATTGGGATCCTAAAGGGAAGCAGGGCCCTAAAACTCCCCTTCCCGATATTGTCACCATCCACACTCCAAAGGAGGAAGACGAATACATCCGGCCTGCTGCTGTTTTGGCAAATGATATTGAGGTTCCGGTTGCTTAAAGCTATTTTCATTTTTCTGGAGTATTTCATAGCAGCTGACCTTTTATGCAATGTTTGTTGTCAAGCGCTCCTTCAAAATTTTGTAGTATCTTGACTATTTTCAAAAAATTGCCATACTCAGTTACAAGTATTTAAGCATTGATTATGTCTTTTTTAGTAGTACTTCTCTCATTAGAAGTAGAATTGTGTTTGGTGCCATCAATTTTGGGTTTATGATTTTCCTTGTTCTGACATTATGTTAAACAATATTTTTAAGTGCATGTCAATTTCAAATTAGTATTGGTTTAGATGTTGAGAAAAAAATAAGATTGTTTGTTTTGTTCACCAAAACTCTTTTCCCACGTTCTTTTGATTGCTCTTTATGATTCTCATCTTAAAACCCTTAAGGCTCTAATGAATGCAAAGAATCTAAGGCATTGGTTTTAGGCGCCAAAACCATCTTCTCTCTTTGTGAATTAAAAAAAATTAAAATGTACAAGTGGATTAAAATGGTTGGAATGTGATTGTTTTTTTCCCCTTATTTTTATTTGGTTTGTTGAGTGAGTATTTGAGTAATGATAAAGCATGCAAGGTAGCTTGCTCATATTGTAAAAAAGAATCTGACAATTGTATGCTATGATAATACCAAAGTACATATTATTGGTGGATGGAGGTTCGAAATCATTGCCTAAGAATCTAAGATAGAATCTACATTTAAAAGGTTTTCTTAAACAATTCAGTTGGCCCACTTAATGTGATGTGGTGGTACTGGTAGATATGTTGATGCAAAACCCAGGTTACTTGTGTGATCTACGAAAGATATCGCTTTTACCATTTTTTTAATGTATTGATGCATAGATAAGTACAGTTGCTGGAAAGCATATGATGAGCCTATAGTCTATTAAAAAGTCTACTTTCATCGTACTCGTAATCGACGTGCACTGCCAACTGGACGTGCGACACCAGATTTCTCAATCTTTGAAGAAAACCAAGAGCCCGTGCTTCACTGCCGCTCCATCTCCTTCACACCAACATATCAACATTATGAGGCGGTCAACCAGTCAGTAGAATACACGCCAGTCCAAGATCATCATCATCGATATTCTATGGCTTCGTCCGACCAGGATCTATTCAGTAATTTGTTTGGCCCGAATTATGGTACGCCAGATTCATATAGATATTATCAATCCATTTTGGAATCTGGCCAACCATGGAACTCCAACCAGGCAGGAGCTAGTTCATCAACGTGGCACCAAGATGAACAACCAACTGCCCCTGCCCCTACCCCTACCCCCACTGAAGAACAAATACCAGCACAGCGTCCACGTCGTCATCGTCGACCACGACCATGTGAGATTGGGCACCATCTAGGATAATAAAACTTTTTCTTTCAGATTGATCGTACAACTCTTGTAATAATTTGTATTATATAATTTAATATAATATTTTTTAAATGCTTTATAATTAATATTTTTTCACCACACATTTTATAAATAATTTAGAATTAGGATTATTAATTTTCAAAATTAATTAAATTAATTAGTATAATTTTATTAAATTACTATAAAGAAAATAAAAAAATAAAAAAACACATAAAAAAAGTATATAAGTTTATAAGTGTCGGCAAGATCCTGACCGTTTATAAGTGTCGGCAAGATCCTAGCCATTTAAAAAATTGACCACGTGTATTAAAAAAAGATACACCATGTGTCTAAAAAATGATTTTTATACCATTTAGGGGACAATTTTTATCATATTTAATTTAATTTTTTGACCGAAAAAATATATGGCATTGTAGTGTCGGTGCAATCTTGGCCATTTAAAGTGTCGGTGCAATCTGGACCATTTAAAGTGTCGGTGCAATCTGGACCATTTAAAGTGTCGGTGCAATCTGGGCCATTTAAAGTGTCGGTGCAATCTGGGCCATTTAAAAAAGTAAGTATTTAACGGCCTAGATTTTGCCGACACTCTTTAGGGTTTCATATTTTCCTTATAAATAGACTCATTACATTTCACTTCTTTCACACAGAACAAAAGAAAATGACCACTTCCTGTACACTTTACTGTCAGGGCCACCTCATTTACAATGAACAAGGTGTCTATTTTGATAGTCCAAACACCATTTTTTCCACGCTTGAAAACAACATCACCTTCGCCGCTCTCAAAGAAAAACTAACGGAAAAGTTACAGCTGGAGGGTGAGGAGCAAGAAGTCACTCGTATTGTTTATCGCTACCCAACACTGTCGGCAAATAGACATGTTCGATGGATCATAATGGATGTCATGAAAGAGGAAGACGTTCGACGCATGATGGACAGATATCAGATATTTCAACCTCGGAGTGCAATTGAGTTATGCGTCCAAATCCGTATAACCACTGAATCCTTAATTCGTCTTGTTTTCTCTAATGGGCACTAATAAGGTGCAGCTGGAGGGTGAGAAGCAAGAAATCACTCAATTCGTCGTGTTTTCAGACCATCTAAGTAGTTTGTATTATGTTTTCGTCTCGTTTATTTTTGTATTTTCTAATGGTGTATTTCTGGAAACTGTGTTGTTTATTTAAGTATTTCTTCTATAGCCGATAATTTTTTTTCACAATAATATTTATAATTAATTTAGAATTAACAATATTAATTTCCTAAATTAATTAAATTAATTAAATTAAATTTATTTAAATTAATATAGAAGAAAAAGAAAAATAAAAAAACACAGTTCAGAAGTCACCATTGGGGAGGCGACTTCTGAACTGAAAAAGCAAAAAAAGTTGCAAAATCCAGTTCAGAAGTCGTTTCCTGTGGGGGCGACTTCTGGCCTGAATTTTGGATGTATGCTAGTTTGGTAAATAATCTAAAAATGGTGCTATTTTGGTAAATAATTTTTTTTGTGCTACAGTGGTTTTTTGCCACTATCCACTGGCACTGCAACAAGACTGCCAAAAGGTTGCTTTTATCTGATTTTTTCTCTCTCCCAAGTTACTTTTCAAGAACTCTTGGTTACCACACAATCTATTTATTTTAAACACCAAGCTTTTCAACTACTTTTTTTGACTTTATTTTCTCTCTCTCCAACTCTACATCTACTAATATTTTTATATAACAATATTTAATAATATTTCTCTTTCTTCGACCTCTAGAAAAACCTTGGAAAAAACACCTCCATGAAAATTTCTGAAACTCTCTTCCTCTCTTTCTATTAACCCGTCACAAACCACCCGATTAAACCACGAAATCGTCAAACCGAATCCGCACAAGCCGAAAGAACTAATGGTCGAAACTGGACTTGTGTATCCCAATCGCGGGTTGCGCCGAATCGGTGCTTTTGGGCCCGAATCCGCCCAAGCCCAACCGGTGTCCACCCATTTTTAGTATCAAAAAAATCTAGAATTGTTAAATGTTTTGCAGTGTTATTATTGGGATTTTGTGTTGTGCTTTACTAACTCTATTCATGTTTTAAAATAAATAGATGAACACAAACCGTGTAGCCACCCCGCTTGGTGGCAGTTTTGATGCACTTCATAGATTTGAAGTTTACCATATTGAGTTTGTCCATGGAGAGGTTGTTGTTTCATTTTTAATGCATGTTTGTTAAACACTTGCTATACCAATTAAGTCTGATTTATTTCTTTAGTATATAATGTATTGCAAAGCTACCAAGACTTTTTCTCTAAACGCTTTTATAATGAAGTGCCCGATATTGTGGTGTTGTCTGACGCAGCTGTAAATCATCTAGAGAGACATGATGAGAAAACATATTTGGGTTTCAATTCAAAGGTAAATCAAGAAGGTATGACTAGGGCTGGACAAACGGTCGGGTCCGTTGGATTCGGTTTCAATAGGGCCAATCCAGCTGAAACCATAGTCATATTAACAAGGCCCAAATTCGACCATATAGGGCATGGGTATAGACGGATCGGTTTATTCGGGTGACGGGTGGATCGGTATGGTTTAAGACGGTTTTAGGCCATGTTGGGCCAATAAAGTTTACTAAAAAATTGGATCAGTATAGTTTTAGCACCTGTCAATTAATTAAATTGCAATAACAATTATGGATCAGTATACTACTGTTTTGCACCTAACAATTATAATTAAACTGCTATAACTCAGATACAACTGTTTTGCACCTGCCAATTAATTTAAACATTCACTGCATATCTAAATTAACAACATTCTGCAACAGCAACAACAACTAAATTAAGTATAGTTTTGCCTAAGCTAAATAACATTCAGCAACAGCAACTAAATTAACATAAGAAGTAACTAGCTACACAGTTTTAATAACTACAACAGAGTTTTACTTCAACATTACTACCAAGTTTTAATCAAAGGCAGCCAAGCCAAGCATGCATCAGCTCCCTACACCAAATCTACTTAATAATTAACTAATTATGTTCCAATTTGATTGGTTACAGTGCAAATGCACATACACCCATGTAAGGGGATCAACTTTCTGAAGAAGCTTAAGAACTCAGCTTCATATCCATATGAATCTGCATAAAAAATTGAAGCTAATAATGAGTAATGAGTAATGAGTAATCAAGCTTCAAAAAATTGAACTCAGCTTTAAAAACAACAAAATAGACTAATGAGTAATCAAGCACCAACCTTGTAAGATTGAAGCTAAAAGCCTATTGCACAACACTCTACTTGACATTCCATCTAATCTTTATATTCTTGTATCAAGGGATATAATTATGCAAAATCTGAAACATATTTCAAATTATCAATCCACAATCCATTACTGAATGACATTTGGGGTTTGATCAGGCTGGTCCATTACTGAATAATGAATCAAGCTTATTTATCTATCAAGTATTTAATAAATCATGTAGATGCATAAAGTAAACTAGTAAACAAAAAAAATAAGGAATCAAGCTTGGAGCAAACTCAAGCAAACACAATAGGACATCATTTTAATATTAGTAAAACTAAATCAGCAAACACAACAAAAAAGTGAGTAATCAAGAACAAAGTAATTAAGAACAAACCTTGGTAAGATTCAATCTAAGAGCATATTGCACCACATATTACTTGACATTCCAACAAAGTTTCCATTCTTGTTTAAAGCATGTTTCCATTCTTGCACAAAGTTTCCAACAAAAGTGGCAAAAAACTGAAAAAGAAAGAGTACAAGAGTCATCTAAACAAAGAGCAAAAGAAATAGAATCCAATATCAGATATAACTTGATACAAGAGTAATGAAACACTTACTTTCATTTGAATTCATAATAGCATTCCCCTCACATGAAATTGGATCACATTATGAGTCATTAATGACTCCAAAAAGATAGTGTTTAGATACTGATGCTAGGTGGCATGCCTTACAACAAAAGAGGTAGTCATGTCATGTGACTCCAAAAAAGCAAAATGTTCAAAACTGTCAACATATATAAAGTGTGTTAATACCATAAATAAAAGGAAGACAGATTTGAAAAAGTCAGTAAATTTGATACTTACAACTTCTGTAATCAGTCACAGCCAATATCCATTGGCGCTGATTGGGATGATGGTCCACAACCAGCAGATTCGGATCCTGACGCTCCTCTAGTTTCAGCAGGTGTAGCTGTTTGGGCCCCAACAGTTGAGAGTTTTTGAAACTCTATTTAAAATACAAAAATAAAGTGTTAAAGAGACTAAGTGATAGGAAACAATAAACTGAATAATATCTAAAACTTAAAATACAAGAATAAAACCTGTGATGACATATTCAGATATCTCGAACTCTTCATTGTGGTCATTGAACTGCACAATAGAGGGCCTAAGCCAGTTTTGAGCACAGATTAATGCTTCAGCCATTTGAGGGTTAAGAGAACATCGGAAGGCATCTAAGACCCTCCCCCCGGTGCTGAATACACTCTCAGAAGCAACTGAGGAAACTGGTGAGGCAAGGATTTCTCTAACCATACCTGAAACTATGGGGTAGCGAGAGGCATTTTGTTTCCACCAAAGAAGAATCTCAAAGTTGTCACCCTCATCAATGCAAGGTTCACTTAGGTATCTCTCTAGCTCATTTTTCTTATCAATGGAGTCTTTCTCTCTCAAATGTTGTTTAAAGACATCTGATCTTGCCAATGTGGAAGGAATCTCAACATTTATAGAGTTTTCAGCTTGGGTAGCACCCTCTACAGGACCCTTAGAGGACTGCCCGACTCCATTAAGACTCTCATATTTTGATTTGTACCAGTTATACACTTCAAACAGATTTTTTTTCAAGCTATCAGACAATTGTTTTGCTAAATCAGCTTCATTACTATACATATCCACAAAAGACCACTCTAGAAACCTCAACTTGTATCGGGGATCAAATATTACACCAAAATAAAGAAGATGGTTTATGTTAGTAACTTTACCCCAATACTTGTCGTACTTCATTTTCATCTCATACCCCATAGTGGCTAAAATGGTATTTAGATTCATGGATGATTGTTTCAGCTCACAATAAATGTGGGCTAGTTGATGGAATGCAGTATGCAAAGAGACTTGTTGTGAAGATGAAAAAACTTTGGTTGCATCATAGAAAATTTTAAGAAACTTCACAAAACAACGCACATTTTCCCAATCAATGGTACTAGGGGGACCATCATCCCCAAAGTACTCAACATAGCTTAAATCTTCCCCTTCAAGCTTGTCAAATGCTGCTTGAAACTTTTCAGCAGTATCTAACATGATGTACGTTGAGTTCCACCTTGTCTTAACATCTAAACACACAGACTTTTTAGATGTAAGCCCAGAAAACTCAATACATTCTTTAAACTTGGAAGACCTTTGAAAAGAACTCCTAACAAATCTAACAGCATTCCTTACCCTAGAAATAGAAGGTTGAAAGTCAAGCAAACCATCTTTTACAACCAAATTAAGGATATGGGCAGCACACCTCATATGAAAGAAACGCCCATCAAACAACAACCCATTCATATTTTGAACCCTCTTTTTCAAATAAGCTACTCCAACATCATTACTGGATGCATTATCAACAGTAATGGTGGACACATTTCGGATTCCCCACTCCCTTAAAATTTCTTCAATTTTCCTACCTATAGTGTCCCCTTTGCTGTTAGGAACAACTGAAAAGGACAATATTCTCTTCTGATACTTCCAATCACTATCTATGAAATGAGCTGTTAAAGTCATATAATGAAGATTTTGAATTGAAGTCCAGCAGTCAGAAGTTAGGGCCACCCTAGAGCAATCAGATTTTAAAAGAGCTTTCAACCTTTCCTTAAGATCAAGATACATTTGGAAACAATGTCTGGCTACTGTACGCCTAGAAGGGGGTGTAAACTGGGGCTGCAACTGTTTAAGTAGGTACTTAAATCCCTCACCTTCTACAACTCTAAAGGGTTGTTCGTCTATTATAACAAAAGCTGCTAAAGCTTTTTTACAAGCTTCAAAATTAAATCTGGTGCTTGTAGGGACTAAGCTACCACCCTCCCCACTCTTAAAGGTAAGTGTTGGCTGACTTGGGTCCCTATTTATATTATCTGGGTTGTTAGGGCAGACATTTTTATGAGCATTGAGGTTAGTGGTGCCATGTTGTTTCGAGTCAGATCTGTATTTCTTGTTGCAATAGTTGCAAACAGCTATTGGTTCATTATCCTCATTTACAGTTCGAGTGAAATGTTGCCATGCAAAAGATGTGCGACGCTTACCATTAGCATTTGCTTTCCTTTTCTTAGTAAGAGGAGGTTTGTCGGCAATTGCTGCAGCAGCAGCTTCCCCTACTGCTGGGACTGCATTGGCGGCGTTTTCAGTCCCTTGAATGATAGTCGGTGTTTGACTAGGCTGCTCCATTACTGAAGAATGAAGAAACTAAAGTAAAATAACTATATAAAAGCGAAATAAATAACTATAAAAGCAAGTAACTAATAAATCATGTTACCACACAAAGTAAACTAGGAAACAAAAAATTAAGGAATGAAGTTTCAAGCAAACACAAAAATACCATACACAACTGTGTTGACACATAACTTAACAAAAGCAAAACAGATAACTAAACAAGCAAGTAACTAAGAAATCATGTTGACAAATATAGTAAACTAGTAGACAGAACATTAAAGAAGGAAGTTTGAAGCAAACGCAAAACACAACGATTAGCAAAATAAATAACCAACAAGCAGGTACCGAAAATGGACAGCAGCGGTGATTATCAAAACCATTAAGATTCATTTTATAAAACACTAAACCAGAAAACTGATTAGAACCAGAAATAGGGTTTCATTTTATAAAACAACAACTCCATTAATTTCAGAAAATAAGTCAAATACATTTTAAACTTTAAATAAACAGTAAACCCTAAAATATAATTACCAAATAGTGGATGCTTCAATCCGAAATCCTCAGCTGATTCTTGGATAATCCTTGTTCACAAATAGTTAGACCCAAACCTAAAGTCAACCAACGATAAAAGAAAATAATGTTAGTAACAAACACTAAACCAACAAAATAATGATGAGAAACAGAACAATAGTTTCATTTTATACAACAAAAATAGTAAAAAAACGAAAAACCTTGAAACAGAGATGAACAAGATCAGGAAATAAGAAAAAACCTTGAAACAAAACGGAAATAACCTTGAAACAGAGATGAACAAGATCAGGAAATCAGAAAAAAAACCTTGAAACAAAACGAAAATAACCTTGAAACAGAGATGAAGAAGATGAAAAAACCTACTGTATGCGATTCTGCGAACAAAGGTGATTCTGCGATACTGCGATTCATTGAAACAGAGGCGAAGAAGATCAGGAAACATTGAACCAAGGCAAATAACGAAAAAACATTGAAACAGAGATGAAGAAGATCAGGAAACATTACCTACTGTACTGCGATTCTGCGAACAAAGGCGATGGAGGAGAAACGAACAGCGATGAATCACAAACAGCAATGGAGGAGAGAAGAGGCGAAGAGCAACGAATCACGAACAAAGGCGATGGAGGAGAAACGTTTCACGGTGGATCTCTCATCTCTCTCAGTCTCACTCTCAGATGCGCTTGATCGCTTCCTCTGTTAGGGTTTGTAATATGGATGGTTGCGGCTGAATGAAATGGAAATGAAATAGGTTTTCACGATAGTTTTAAACAATTGTATTTATACTCACTAACTAATAAGTATCTATTAATAGGATTCGGTCGGTTTCGGTTCTACGTGGGTTGGGGTTTTCCCACCCAGGCCCAACCATTACAAACCACTGTGACCCATATTTGAAACCCGTGAACCCGTTAAACCATTTAAACCCGAAAATCGGTTTCAACAAGTTTGGGTGGGTCGGGTCCGCGGTCGGTTTCGACATTTTGTCCAGCCCTAGGTATGACGCATCATAATTTGTCTAGACATGTAATGATTATCACACGTTTTTTTTTCAAATAAAACATGGCATCACACCTATAGACTAGGAGTAGTAGCTAGAATTTACATAGATTAAAACTATTTTTAAACAAAAGAATAGTGGTATCAATCAAGCTATAGTGTTGTTGCATAAGTAGGTATTTTAAATATTGCTATCAAGAGTATATTTTCGTTCGCCAAAAGTTATTTAGCCAAAATATTTCAGCTAAAAATAGTAAAAAATCAATTTATAATACCAATTAATTAAGTTTTATAAGTTATTAACCAACTTATTTTTTACAGTTTTTTAGGCTATTGATTAAAAACAGTGAAAAAATAGGTTGGTTAATTGGTGTTGTAACTTGATTTTTGACTATTTTTTCTTAGAACATTTTGGCCAAATAAGGTTACTCTATTTTTTGTGGAAGATTCTAATACTCGAATCATGTGGAATGTGGATGCTGACGGAAATGAACTCGATTTTTTGGTCTGAAGAAACTGACGAGGAATATTGTGAATTTCTTGAACAGCACCATCAACCTCGTGGAATCGACTGTGAAAATTCAAGTATTGCTTTCATAGATGATGATTAATCAAACTCAACAGCAATAAATAATTGTTCACGGAACTTCTTTTGTTTACGCCAATCTGAATAAATTAAATATATCGGCATTCAACTCTAAAATTTAAACTTATTCTCTCCTATATATATAAATAGAAACTATGTGATGTTTTCTCTTTAAATCTATTTATTGAATGAATATGTTTAACTTAATTTTTAGTTTGAATGAAACACTATTCAAATCCAGTTGTATGCCCGTGCAGCGCACGAGCATGGGTCTAGTTTATAGGTGAAGTCTATCAATGGAATTTGTATTTAGTAAATGGCAGTTTTTGTTGTAAAACACCCCGATGGACGAAAATATCTTTTAAATTTCAAAAAATTTCGGAAATACCTCAAATCAAAATAAATCTGGAAGTATAATTTTTTTGATTTTTCAGAAATATCTCATTTTATGGTATTTCCGAAACACATTTTACATTCCGGAAATACCGTAAAATGAGATATTTTCGGAAATCCCTAAAATTTGCCTTCCGAATTTATGTAAATTTGAGATATTTCTGGAAATAAAAAAAATTGTCTTCCGAATTTATCTAAATTTGAGGTATTTCCGGAAATACCTCAAATTTGCCTTCCGAATTTATCATATAATATAGTGTTTCCAGAGTGCAAAAATAAAAACTCAAACATTCATTTGATTAATTAAAAACGTCTTCTACATTGATTTAAAATAACAGATTGTAACAACAAACAAAACGAAGACATAATAGAAACTAACAGATTGCAACAACAAACAAAACGAAAACATAATAGAAACTACTGAGATGATGGTGGAGTCAAACGACGAAGGATCTCAGCGACGGTCATTCTGGTTTCGACGTATAAATGCAGATAACCCCCCTTCCATCTAAACATAACACGAATGGCCATCATGGCTTGGACGTCATCGTCGTTGTTGACATCCATTGCAGACCAGTGCACATGTCCATTAACCCAAGCTGGTTTCCGATAAATTATACTAATTATTTCATGCTCGTCGCCCTCCGGTTGCAACTTACGCTGTAGTCTCTCTTTCAGGGCAGCGAATGTTATGTTGTGTTTTAACCTACACTGGAACGTGTCTCGCCCCTCGAAACAGACATCATCATGTTCGTTGATGATGATGCCCTGATGATCAGGGAAGCCCTGATTAGTAAAAATGATAGTGAGAGAAGAGTCTTCCTTGGCCATAGCCATCATCATTTTGTATGAAAGAAGTGATGAAAGAAGTGTTGTGTGTATGAAAGAAGTGATGTGTGTATGAAAGAAGTGAAACCCAATGGGTCTATTTATAGGGAAAATCTGAAACCCTAAAGTGAATTTTCATCGTTGGATGAAAATTGGTCGCAAAATCTAGACCGTTTAAAGTGTCGACAAAATCTAGACCGTTTAAAGTGTCGGCAAAATCTAAACCGTTAAATAAAAAATTCGTGGAATAAAATTTAATATAATATAAATTTGTGGAATAAAATTCAATATAATATAATATAATACAATCATATAATGAAAATATAATCAACAGCTGGGAGGGTCGGTGCAACATGATCTGGGACAAACGAACACCATAACTGTACACGTACAAGGTATGGATATAACCACGATCTAGCTTCATCTGAAGCATATGCACCCCAAGTAGGATGAATAGGAGGTACTGGACTAGTAGCGTTCAACATAATCCGAACCTAATGATTCCCATGGACAAACCCAACACAGAACAAGCAGCTTTGACTAGGAACATAGGCTCCTCTCAAAGGGAAGAATGTCCATGACCCACCATCATGAAGTGACAACATAACAAGGGCTATCTGATACCTAGTCGCTATAACATGTCCCATGTCAGGCATCGACATCTACTTCTCAGGAGGTTGAAAGTCTTGTGGGTGAGCAACTAATTAAATTTAAAACACATAAGCAAAATATTAACGTACCTATTAGTCGTGGTGTTTCCATAGTGTTTCAATTTATCCGTCCAAGGTCCACAAAATCTTTCCCTGTGAGGATACAGCCAATACTTGTTCACATATTTGATAAGCTGGGGTATATCAGCACATGATTGTTCAAAATCATGCAAATTCTCATAAAATTCATCATCAAATACAGAGTCAACTATTGCATGCCAGAGACTCATCACTGACTTCACCCTATCTCCCTTGACATCTTTCTTAATTTTAGCATTCACATTGTTGTTAATGTGATACCGACAAAGCAAATTAACCGCTTCGGGAAATACAACATTGATAGCATTCATCAATCCCTCCTCACAGTCAGTGAGGATAACCTGAGGAAGTGGGATATCTAATACCATCAAATCTCTTAGGCTCTACAAAACCCATGTGTAGTCATCATATCTCTCGTGAGAAAAGTAAGCAAATGCAACAGAAAATGTCAACTCAGTAGAAGTGACACCAACAATCTCAAGTAGAGGCAATGCATATTTGTTGGTCTTGAAGGTGCAGTCCATAATCAAGACAGTAGGAAACATCCTCAATAACTTGATACTATCAGGGTGTGACCACATGATCTCTTCAACAATATCGGTTCCTTCAAGCCGTCTGGTCCAACAAATATAATGATGAGACTGAATCAGTGTCAGAAGCTCTTGCATCTCAGTCCTACTTCCTCTCCTTCCCTTCCGGAGACTATTGCGGGTTCTATACAACTGTGAAATGTTACTCAAATTGTTGGTAAATCTCCTCTTTATTGACTCTAGACTTTTTGCCGCTTTCACTCCCAACCACATATGCTCCTCAACTGCTAACCGCTCCTCCTTGTTGAACCTACCAAATATTGCTACTCCAAGGACAGTCTTAAGAGGCTCATGGTTGTGAATTCCACACATAACTTTGACCTTCCAATCAAGACTAGGAGGATCGGGTGGTTTAGCTTTCAATCTAAATGGACAACCACACCTTTTTGAGGTCTTGTGTCTACTAGAACACCCAACATCTACTCCACTATATCTCCCATGCCTATCACAACCAAAAACAATCTTATTTTTCTTCCCTTTACCATTCTCACTCGACTCGGATCGAATAACAATGACAATTACTCCGTTGACTTTCCCGATATCTCTAGCCCAACGAGTAACAATATCCCGAGTAGGAAAAACCTGTGATGTGGTAAACGCATCCGATAAATCCATAAAGGGGCATCTGCCATCTGTCGTAGCCATATTGGTAAAAAGGATAAAAATTCGTATTTCCGGAAATACGTTAAACAACGGTATTTCCGGAAGTTTAAAAATTTAAACTTTCCGGAAATACGTCAAAAAAGGTAATTCCAGAAGTTTAAAAATTTAAACTTTCCGGATATACGTCAAAAACGGTATTTCCGGAAGTTTAAAAATTTGAATTTCCGGAAATACCCAAACAGTGGGTATTTTCGGAAGCAAAAATTGTATATTTTAATTCCAGTTCATTACCGAGCAAAGAATATTATTAAGGGTATTTCCGGAAATTTGAACTGATAAAAGTTAAAACTTTAACTTTTGTGGGGTCTGATCAATTTTTAGTGAAAATGAAAGGGAAAAATGAAAGGGGTATTTTTGGGTTAAAAGCAAATATGGGGGTATGGGGTATTGGGGGGGGGGGGGGGTGGGGTGTAAAAAAAACTTAGTAAATCATAGATTATAGATGTCCTAGATATTGGTCAAAAAAAATATGTCCTAGATAAGGGTTTTTTTTGTACCCCCATCAACTCTCATCTACCCCCATCATCTCTTTGAAAATACCAAAATACCCTTAAAATTTTGATAAAATTACAAAACATTTACCATTTCTCACTTGCATCCGTTTGACCAGAAATTTTCTAGAGATTACCATTTCTCACTTGCATCCGTCGGACTTACGCATCGGATCTACGTACTTCTGATCCCCAAGCGACAGCGCAAACAGTAAGTCGGATTTAGCTAAATCCGATTCTCCCATCGTATTTACCTATATCCGATTTCCCATCGGATATAGGTAGATCCGCTTTGATTTTTATTTTTTTAAAAATTTGTTTTTTCAGTGTCAAACAGGTATCGAGGGGAGTCCTCGTCTCGGGCATCGCCAGGTGCTCCGAGTACACGCACCCGCCACAGGATTGCGGGACATGCGTCTGCCCGCCATAGGCGACAGCAGCAGTATCAACAGGTGGAGGAGGCCCCGGACTATCAGTATGAGGAGGGCCAGCAGGGGCATCCTCTTGATGAGGATTCTATGTCTGAGGGCCATTCTATGGCTGAGCAGGAGTATTATCAGCACCAGTATCAGCAGCAGCAGTACCAGGAGGAGCCCTACCATCAGCCTCAGCAGCATGAGGAGCAGCATGAGCTATTCACTGGGCTAGGATCTCATGTATGTTCTATTATATTGAGAGACCCGGTAAGTTTCATTTCTTTCTTAGTTTGATTGATTTACATAGCCTTATTTTTTTAATTTTTTTTTTATAATGCAGACATATGAGCGTAAATTGAAGGTTACCAACCATGGTAACAAGCTGGCTCAGAGATTGCTTGGGTTTTCCCAAAACCACCAGTTATGGGCCTTTATCACAGGTTCCGGATTAGCCCCCCTCGTCTCGACCGGGCACACAAAGGTGGACCATGAGCTGATGTCTGCTTTTGTTGAGAGGTGGCACTCAGAGACATCGTCATTTCACCTACCATTTGGTGAAATGACGATTACTTTGGATGATGTCTCCTGTTTGCTGCATCTACCCATTACGGGGAACTACTTCAGAGCCCCACCTACCTCGGTCACCACTGATCAGGCCATCCACCTAGCACATGTTTATCTAGGTGTGACTATAGAGGAGGCGGGGATGGAGTGTCGAGCTTCATCTGGCCCGTATTACCGTTTTGAGTGGCTGCAGGAAATTGTTACTAGAGGGTCCATAGAGGATGACATGCGTCCTGCTGTCAGGGCCTTTATCCTTTTGATCCTGAGCTGGTCCATCTTCACGGTCAAGACCGGCGACAGGGCTGAGGCTAAGTGGCTGCTGCTACTTGAGGATGTCAGTGAAGCTGGAATGGGATCTTATGCATGGGGGGCAGCAGGGCTTGCTTTCATGTATGGCCAGCTGAACTACTCCTGCTTGGACCAGGCGCATCATTTAGGAGGGTATGCGACCCTCTTACAGGTAATAATTTTAAGTTATCTTTTTTCGAGTTTGGTTAAATTTCTGTTAAACAGTTTTTAAGTTATCTTCTTCTTTTTTTCAGAGCTGGATTTTATGGTATTTCCCTTAGCTGGTGGAGAGGAGGAGTGGATTGCGGACTGGAGCACTGTGTGGGCGTTGGAGAAAGAAGAAGACAGATGGAGTGAAGCTGGGGGTATATAGGCAGAGGATTGATGCATTTACCTCGAATGATGTCTGTTGGCGACCGTTTGAGGAGCACCGGGAGGAGGGATAGAGACTTTGAGCAGGTCTCATTATACAGGGGCCACATCAGCTGGGGAGACATTACTGTTCCCTACATGCCCGATAGGTGCCTCAGACAGTTTGGGTACGTGCAGGTCATCCCACGTCACCCTCTTACCGGTCATCCGAGCCATGCAGACTGCATTTTTCGGATTGCACATTATATGCCTGTGGTGCAGGACGTTTTGCGTGCTACTCATGCTGCTGAGGAGTTGGGTCAGGTTGCTCCGGACTACATACATTGGTATGTGAGAGCATCTATTCCTAGACTCTTACCGGTTTCATCACCACCACCACCACCAGTACAGCCAGCTGCACCACCAGTACAACACGATTTGCTACAGATTGTGGGGGACGAGATTCGGAGGGGGCTTCTGAGCGGAGACATTAGAATGGGTAGTCATACATACGCTCGCCTCCACCGATTACTGGATAGGCTACCACCGGAGCGTGACTACGGGTTTTGTGTATTTTTTGTTTATGCTTGAACTATTTTCACATTGCTTGATTAGTATTTCTTGTTTATTATATTTATGGATAAAACAAATAATTTCGATTTCATGCGATAAAAGATAAAACATAACCAACTACAATAACCAACTAAAATAACAATAAAATATAAAAGATACATTTTCCTGAAATAAATGAGTGATAGTGAAAACGATAAAATGAGAGAAACTACTGAGCTGGTGGAGTGAAACGACGAAGGATCTCAGCGACGGTCCGTGTCGTTTCGAAGTGCAAATGCAGATAACCGTGCCACTTAAACATAACATGAATGAACATCATTGCTTGGACGTCACCGTCGTTCTTGATATCCATTGTAGAGCAGCGCACACGTCCATCAGACCAATCCTTTCGCATTGGATTTACTCCTCAGAGGGTAAATCCGCTTCGTAATTTAGCAAATCGGATGTATCTACAACACAGGTAGATCCGCTTTGTCAAAGAGACAAAGCAGATCTACCTGTTGTGGGGGTACATTGTTCGCGCTCGTGTGTTCTAGTCGCAATATCAGTGCAAGTATACACGTCGTACAAGTAATAAAGTGGATAAAAGTAAGAGATCGTTCCCACGAGGATTGATTAACTTTCAGAGTTCAAGTCTTTAAAACACAAGTGAAACAAGTAGCAAATCGACACTAAAAGTTGATATTAAGACTAAGAACATAAATAAAGCAAGTAAATGAGAAGTGGGTGTGAATATGGAAGAGTATGAGTTGGATTGCTGCATGCAAGTAAATCTCCTCTAGTCAGACGTTATAACGTTTACACGCTAACACGTACAAATGCTATGTTGTATAGACGTTATAACGTTTGAACGCTGTTGCAAAAGAGCTGTGCTTTTCAGTCACAAAACGTCAGAGCTTCAAGTACTAGAATTCCTATGTCTAGGTTCTAAGTAGGCCTACTCCTGTATTTTAAGTACCCACAGCAATGTCCTATGAACTATTATCTGTTCTATGTCTAGACTTAGATAAAAATGCCTAAATGTCTTTAGTGCACCTTTTCATTCACATAAATCTTTGAGTTCTTTTCATAGACCATGTCTGTACCTATGAATCTACTTATTTTAAGTGATCAGTTCAAAACAAGTTTGGAAATATTAACATGCAAAGATTTAAAACACATAAACATCAATACTTCATAGCATTAGACTAAAGGTTTACATGCAAAACAACAACCCAACTACAAATGTTTAGCTCATGCTGAGCATCCTTACAGAAATAAGAGGAGTTAAAATCCAAATACCGTACATAGAGAAAAGGAGACTAAACGCAAAAGATACGCCTAAGTGGCCTTCCTTCATGCACGCTGTAAAGACGTTACAACGTCTGAGCTTTCCAGTAATGGCTGCGAATGGATATGGAAATTGGGGCCTTGAGAGAATTAAAAATGAAGAAGTCTGTGTCCAGAACTTCTCTCAGAAAAACTATCTCTGAAAAATGGGGGAAGGTGGATGATGAATGGAGTCGTGTCTGTTCCGCATGGTGCACCCTTGCCTTTTTATAGAGAGAGAATAGCCATGGTCAAAAGAGGTCACATGCTGCTGATGTCATTCCCCCACCTTCCAAGCTTGCTTGCGAGTTGACTCTGCCCTGAAGTGACACCGCACTGCTACAGTGCGTCAGCCGCGTCAGTGCTGAAGAAAGAGAAGATCTTCTTCATTTCCAGATCTCTGGTCATCATTACATGCGCGCTAAAATGATATATATTATTTTCTTGCTCTGCTGTCCTTCTTCAGACGTGATGAGAGACGCTGCCACGTTCAGATTACTGCACAAACACAAGAAGCATCAAAACGCTCACAAAGGCGCCAATTGGCACCAAAATGCCTAGAACTTGTAATTTAGCCCCTTTCTAACTAAAAGCAATAAACTAACAGAAACTTTACTAGAAACAACCTGCTATTGCCAGAGAACTTGCATGATTTAACTTTGAATACGTATAAATAACTCATATAAATATGAGTTATCATACATCCGCTTTGATAAATTACGAAGCGGATTTACCTCCTGCCAGGGTAAATCCGACTTGTAAAAAAAGTTAAAACATTTAATATTTTTATTTGGTATATATGGATAGATAGTTACACAAATGTGGGTATAATGATAAATACAACAAATGTCAATGTAAATCGTCGGAATCATGGGTTAAGTCTACAATAGTGGGAGGGAGACGGGGCATCTTCAAAGCGATAGACTGCCAAAGGGCAAAACGACCGGTATAAGGATCCAGCCATGAAGTAGATTCATCTGATCGATTATGAGACCACATCAAAGCAACTGGAGGCAACAGACAGACAAGGGAGATCGAAATATGCATCCAATGGATATCCCTGACGTTAAGAATACATATGATTTTATACTTGGAAGACGAATAACTACCTCTCAAAGGAAGATAAGTAAAATTCATATCCAAAGACAATTGAACTAGGGCCACATTATACTTAGTAGCTATAAAGTACCCCATCTCAGGCAAACTCAACCACTTATCCTCCTTCTGGAAACCGGGGTATTCAATGGATAACGCTTTTCTAAGCACAACAAGTCTGTCCTTTCCAAACATGTAAGTATATAGTTGCTCCCCCTCCTTTGTTTCTTTGATTAAATCTTGCCTAATTATAGGCCAACTATCCTCACCAAGATCGAGACCAACCGCTACTGCTCGGAACCCACAATTACCATCCCGTTCAACATCAATAATTTTTTCCACATACGGTTGCACGTGATGAGGAACCGACGGTAAATTGAATTTTGTGTCACCCTGATGTGTTAATTTCTTAGAAACACTCTGAGATAGGATTGAACACCGTTGTGATGATTTTATACAAGAAGACCGCTGTGATGAATTTTTGGAAGAAGTTCCAGATTCTTGAGTCAGTTTCATCTTCTCATCCACATGCTCCCACCCAGAAGGATCACGCTTGACATCATATAATTTCTGCTTCTTCATCTTTGGTGCACCTTTTGTTTTTACTTTAAATGGTGGTGCAACCATTGAAGAAGTGGTAGGGAATGCAAGCTCATTAAGTTGTTTCTTGAAGACAAATCTCTCCTCAGGAGTCATACGATTATATCTCGCCCAAATCATCTCCATTTGGTAAGAAATATCACAGTCAGCCGATTTTTCCTGCGAGAATTTATCATCCATAGAATCCAAACTCAATTTTTTCCAATGGTCGTCCAACGGAATAGGAGTACCGGAGACATGGTACACACCTAGCTCACAAGCACAAGGAAGAAGATGTGTCTTTCTAATAATGCACCCACAGCGGGCTTTGTCATATCCAACCCCAGATGTCGATTTTGAAAACTCTTTAACAATATGATCCAAAGCATTTAAAGAGACAAGACCGCGAAGCTTTTTAAGCAAAGGAGTATTGGAAGCCACTTCAATACGGTTGATGCTTCTTTGAAAAGACATGATGACTTTATCAAATTGAAGAGTAAGCATCTCATGCATAGATGTAAAAGACTTAGACAAGTCACCTCCAGAAGTCCTCAACTGTCTCTTCAAAGTCCAATGAGCTGACTCGACTCTTAAATAATAACAATAAACACGTGTCAAAAAAATTTAAACTACGATAAAAATACTAAACACGTGTCAAAAAAATTTAAACTACGATAAAAGTACTAAACACGTGTCAAAAAATTTAAACTACGATAAAAATACTAAACACGTGTCAAAAAAATTTAAACTACGATAAAAATACTAAACACGTGTCAAAAAAATTTAAACTACGATAAAAATACTAAACACGTGTCAAAAAAATTTAAACTACGATAAAAATACTAAACACGTGTCAAAAAATTTAAACTACGATAAAAATACTAAACACATGTCAAAAAAATTTAAACTACGATAAAAATACTAAACACGTGTCAAAAAAATTTAAACTACGATAAAGATACTAAACACGTGTCAAAAAAATTTAAGCTACGATAAAAATACTAAACACGTGTCAAAAAAATTTAAACTACGATAAAAATACTAAACACGTGTCAAAAAAATTTAAACTACGATAAAAATACTAAACACGTGTCAAAAAAAATTTAAACTACGATAAAAATACTAAACACGTGTCAAAAAAATTTAAACTACGATAAAGATACTAAACACGTGTCAAAAAAATTTAAGCTACGATAAAAATACTAAACACGTGTCAAAAAAAATTTAAACTACGATAAAAATACTAAACACGTGTCAAAAAAATTTAAACTACGATAAAGATACTAAACACGTGTCAAAAAAATTTAAGCTACGATAAAAATACTAAACACGTGTCAAAAAAATTTAAACTACGATAAAAATACTAAACACGTGTCAAAAAAATTTAAACTACGAGAAAAATACTAAACACGTGTCAAAAAAATTTAAACAACAATAAAGATACTAAACACGTGTCAAAAAAATTTAAACTACGATAAAAATACCTATTGGTGGTCTGATTCCCGAAGTGTGGGATCTGGTTTGTCCATGCCAAGATAAATCTTTCCTTATGCTTTGTCAATCACGTGTCATGCACATACTTAATAAGAGCGGGCAAATCAACGCAGGAGTCCTCAAAAATCTTCAAGTGAGCTGAGTACTCTGATTCGTCAAGTGAATCAATAATGTTATGCCAAAGACAGATGACGTCCTTTTGCCTATCCACGTGCACCAACTCTTTAATCTTCGCTTTCACATTTTTAGTCACGTGCCAAGAACATAACAAATTTGTAGCGAAAGGAAAGACATCAACAATACCGGACATAAAACCAAGATCTCTATCAGTCAACAACACCTGAGGCTGAAGCCCGTGCAAGTCAAATAATTCTTTTAGTTGCTGCAATGCCCAAGTAAAATGAATTCCAAGCTCGTGTGAAATATAGGCAAAAGCAACCGAGAAAGTTAACTCCGTTGAAGTGACACCTACAATCTCCAATAGAGGTAGATTGTATTTGTTGGTCTTGTAGGTGGTGTCAAGAATAAGAACCTTTGGAAACAACCGGAATAACTTAATAGAAGTGGGATGCGCCCACATGATGTCACTGACCACATCGGAACCCTCAACTTTTCTGCTCCAACATAAATAATTTTGCGTGTCAATCAATCTCAAAAGCTCTTGAATGTCCGTTCTAGGACCCCTCTTAGAAGACCTATAGGCGTAACGCTGCCTATATATTTGAGGAAGAGAAGTGACGTTGTCCGGATAATGGTTCTTCAAAGCAGTAAGACAATCTTTCGGGGCAACATTCAGATCAGTGTGCTCATTAACAATAGCTTTCTGCGGCTTAGTTAAACGACCAAAAGCTGTCGACCCAACCGGGGTAGTAAGCAACTGATGTGTGTGAAGACCACACCTAACATTAACACGCCAACCCCCATGACGTATTGTACAAGTAGCTCTCAATGTAAACAGACAGTTTCTTCTCTTAGACCCAAAAACTCTAGAATCATTAGACCACTTCCCTTGCTTCTCGCAACCAAATATAATCTTATCTCTAGAACCCCTTTTACCTCCAGCTTTGTCAGATCTTACGATGATAACCACAACTCCAATACGCCTCCCAACCGCGTTAGTCCACTCTTCAACATCCTGGCGTGTAGAAAAAATCTACAAAATAGAAAAAATAGATAAATGTTGCGTACTTAATTAATTAAATATCTACCAAACTTTAATCAAGAAAATTGGTTTCAAAAATATACCCTCTCCGTCCAGAACGCCTCTGTAGTGTCTACCACGAAAGGAACGACCTGCGACTCTGTATGCACAATACCTGTTTCAAAATAGAACAACAGTTATAAAGTAAATAATTAAAAAAAAAAACAAAGCGGATTTACGTGCCTTCAAACGTAAATCCGCTTTCTATTTTTTACAAATCGGATATACCCTCATCCAGGTATATCCGATTTGTTAAACGATAAAGGCGGATTTAGGTAAATTCGATTGCGCATCAGATTTAGCTAAATCCGATTTATTAATATTTCGCCTTCTGTTCTGAATTAAATTGTCAAATCGGATTTATCTGTCAGTTTGATAGATCCGATTTGACTTATGCGTGGAATTTTAAGTATTTAAAGCTAATCGGATTTACCTTCCATTTAGGTAAATCCGATTTCCAGATTAAGTGGTCCCCCACCAGAGAATCTTCCAAAAGTCAATTTTTGTAATTTATGTCACAAGTATTTTTGGGATTACGATTTTGTGTGGGGGTACATGGAAGCTGATGGGGGTATAAAAAAAAACCCTAGATAATGAGGCATGACACAACAAAATCATGCGACCCACTTTGGCCAAAAATCACTAGAGAGGCGTGTCTGTCTAGCGGCACTCTGGTCATCAATGCTCTAATTATGAGCATATATCACCTTTGCTTAAATTCGATATATAAGTATTTAAGGGCCCAATTATGAGCATATATCACTTTTGGTTATTTATTTTCTCTAATTATGCTCTAATTATGACCAAAATTTGATATATGCTCTAATTATGAGCATATATCACTTTTGGTTATTTATTTGATATAAGTATTTAAGGGCTCAATTTTTAAAATTCGAATAGGGCTTCCAAATTGTTTGGAACGACCCTGGGAATGATTTAATGAATGCGTACCTGGCGTAGGGGGTTCAGTGACTGTTGTTTATAGGCTCTAGGCGCATGGTAGGTTTCACCAGCTTGTGAACTTGGCTCATCGTGACCGTCAAATCTGGTTAAGCGCCCACCGTTGATAATCGCAGCGCCCAGATCGCTAGTAGTCAGGGGCGGAACACGTACCGCGCCTTCAAGGGAGACTTGCGCGTGTTAGGTCGTTGCATGCGTTGGGCTGTTGCACACGTTGGGCCTGATCTTGGCCCAGAATCGAATTGGACATCTGGCCTAGTCCGGAACATATTCAAATTTATTTTTTTATTTGAAAGACTTCAGATTCAAATTTACTATATGAGAATATGATATTTGCCATATATATATATATATATATATATATATATATATATATATATATATGTTTTCTTGGGTTTAGACCCTCTAAACATAAAAAGTTCAATTACCTTCTTTCAAATTAAACCATGTTGTTTAGACATGACAATGAAATACGACTCCATAGGTACCTACCCGATCTCAACTCGAGTTTGACGAGAAAACCCGCCTTGACTGGAGGCAGGGGCGTCAAAGTGGGATCAGGGAGTTGAGATATTTAAGCTCCGGATCCTGAACCAAGACAATAGAGTTGTCTCCCTCGGCATGAGGCTCCTGATGGCCAACACCCAAGTCAAGCAAAGGGTTCGGCTGAGCCTGATCCATCCCCTGATGCAACTGCTCCTCTTCGGTCGGTGCATTCACCAGCTGATTGTCCACAACAATTTTATCCAGATCCATTCCCGAGAGATGAATGCTAGGATGCAACACTTGGATTTGAGCCACAACAATATTGAAGCCATTATCAAAATTAGTGACACACTCCAGCTTCCACTCCTCCAAACCCGCCCACAAGGTTCAGATCCTCTCAGGCTCCGACACAATGGCAGCTTCAGCCTTCTTCAAATCTTCCTGGGCTTCTTTTAACTTGCTCTGAGCCGCCTCTAGGTCATTCTCCAAAGCCCTAATCCTTTCATGGGAAGCCTTTAACTTGTTTTGAGCCTCCTTAAAATCTCTGGACAACCGACCGCACTTGTTGCGCCCGAAAAAGTCCCCGAGGGAGAACCTTCCTCGTTCACAACTTTTCTTAAGACAATGAAGCCGCCACCAATATTTATTAAGGAAAATATTAGGAAAACCTTTTATGGAAAGCGATTGGTCTTGCGAAACTAGAAATTAGGGTTCGGGGGTCGGTTACGCGCAGGGAAGGTGTTAGCGCCCCACGCGTCCTCTCTACTGAGAGGGAACCTTTAATTAAATGCGGTTTTAGTGTGCTGACTTGAAAATACTTAATTTTGCCTCTTTTATTCTTTATTGAAAAATGCATTGAAAAAGACTTAATGAAAATCTTATTTATTAAAAAAAGAATTTTTTATAAAAAAGGTGCTTGACGGGACATGGCCCGCTCCTACGTATCTCCTGGTGCGATGGAGAACTCAAAGCTACGTAGTTCTTCTTTGTCTTTCTGAAAAGTTTTTGTTTTTTTTATCTTTTAGTGAATTTTCGAAATAGGGCGAGCATTTAGTGAGTGATTAAACTAACCAAGGTTATGGGTAATCACCGCCAAGTACTCTTGAAAATGGGAGTCACTACCGCCAGTCAGACGAACAAAGGTTCTGATTGACTATTAGTAGCGACTCATTTTTATTTGTTCTTTTGAAAGTGGTTTTCGAAAGAAATTGATTCGGCACGAATGATCAAACTAACAAAGGTTATGAGCGATCATCGCTTGTTGTTCTTTGGAGGAAAAAGGCATCGCCACCAGTGGCTAGACGAACAAAGGTTCTGATTAACCACTAGCGGCGATGGGTTGAAAATGGTTTTAGAGAGGAAAAGGTTTTTATTCTTTATCTCGTTGAACTGTGAAAGTTGAGCTTTCATGATGATCAATGGGGCAAGGGCTCCAAGTGACCACCATTAGCACTCCATTGCTAACAGTCATAGAAGCAAAGGCTTCGCAGAACTACTAACAAAGTTTGATTTTGAAGAGTTTTCGCAATTAGCTTGATTCTTGTTTAGGGAAAGGAAAATCGGTTATTTGGAAGAGAAGGTTTGTGAAGAGAAAAAAATGAATAAATAAATTTACTTAAGGGAAAGGAACAAAATTTAAGAAAAAAAGGAAACGAGGAGGTGCAATGGTAAAATGGGGTGCAGGTTACAAGGGGGTGTATTATTGAAGATGGGGTGTAAACAGTGAGGAGGGTTGCATTTTAAAATAGGGGGTGCAGAAATCAGGAAATAATCCCAATGGGCTGCGTAAATGCTGGGCTCTCTCAAAGGGGTTAAGTTATCAAAATGAGGGGTGTGAGAAAAAGGGAAGCCCAGTTCGCATGGGAGGGCCCAGTTAGCGAAACTGAGCTTAAGTGAGAAAAGGGGCTTATGCCTGAATCTGGGGGGTGTAAATAGCAGTCTGAAAATTTAAAAGAAACAGAGGTGGTGTCATTAGAAACACAGGGGTGCAAATAGCGGTTTACTTGTTTTATCAAAAAAAAATGTCTTATCTGCCACTTTTTTTTACTAAGGAAATGTTTTTCTGTTTTTTTTTTCTTTGGGATTCTTTTGTCATCACTTTTGGTTGAGATAATTTTTGGTAAAAAAAAAATAAATAAATAAAAGAAAAAACATATAAAAAAAGGTTTACTTAATAATGGCAAAAGAAATGTCTTGACTACCCCTCTTTTATTAATTACTAGGAAATGTTTTTTGAGTTTTTTTTGAAAAATGATTTTATGTGAAGTGTTTTTTTGTTGGCGTTTGGAGTACAATCGTAAGATTAAACGAGCCAAATTTGAGTAGTCACCATAATATGAGAAGATTTATTAACTATTAAGGAAATATTTTGTTTTTTTTTGAATTAATTTGCTACTAACTCTTGGTTGAGAAATTCGTTTTTTAGCAACCGAAATGTTTTAGCAACCGAAATGTTTCAGCAACCGAAATATCTTGAGTAGTCACCATTAATTCATTTGTATATGACGAAGCAAATTATAAACAGCAAACTAAAATGAAGAGGAAAACGTTAACAACAACAATCATAAACCCTAAACATTCTACCTACATGGAGATAATAAAAAATTCATGGACAGTAAATTAAATTTGTACAGAATACGAAATGAAGAGTTCAACCAACAAGATCGTAAGAAAACGAACAGAAAATTACCACAGCTTTTGAAGAAGGACGTGTTTGTTCTCAGATCCCACAAAAAGGAAAAAATAAATAAATAAAGCTTTGTGAACAATTTAGTAAAAGGGAAAAACAATGAAGAACTCTCTCTAAGAACTGCTCTCTTCGCTTCTCTGAACCTCTTGCATGCAAAACTCCTCTTTTCCACCTCTCTTCCTCTCCAGCAAAACCGAATGCCTCCCTTCAAGATCTCAACTCGTATTTATACTAACAAAACCGAACTCGTAGTGGTGTGCTTTGTCTTTCGGTTTTTTCACCAAACCTTGTGTATAGATCCGTTTGCGTGTTGGCCTTAGAAAGAAACGAGATGGAAAACATGTTTCCTTGGATGAACCTTTGAGTTTTTGAGAGACCAACGGCCCCTTGTGTGGTGACGCCAAAAATGGCGATTTCGTGTGAGAGGAGATGAAAAGAGGGTACCGAAAATGGAGGTTTCGTGAGAGGAGGTGAAAGGAAGAAACGTGTGAAGATGGAGAAGAGAAAGAAACGTTGTGGAAGGAAGAGAAGAGAGAGTGGACGAAAGAGAAGAGAGGAGGATGATGGGAGTGACGTTTTGGGAGGAGGCGTGGGAGAGAGGAGATGAAAGGAGGCATGGAAAGAAGAGAAAGGAGGCGTGGAAGAGGGGAGATGAAAGGACTGTACGGCTAGGGTTTGATGATGGGAGTGATGTGTTGAAAGAAGAGAGGAAGGGGAGCGTATGAGAGAGAGGGAGAGTTGGGCGGCCGCTTGCTTAGAGAAATTAGGGTTTGAGGTGGAGGCATTAGGTTTAGTGAGATGGGTCGAACCGGGTCAGGCTGGCAGCGAATGGGCTTCTGGCAGAACCAGCCCAAATTCGCTGAAACATAGAGAAAAGCAACCTACACCCCCCTTTTTTACTAAATCGCTCCCTCTCTTTTTTTTGTCCTTTTTTTTGCTTTCTCTTTTTTTTTATACCATTAAATATATCTACTAACTAAATAGGAGGTAAAATATAACTTGAAAATGAATTTGTATTTTTCGACGAATAAGAAAATCATTATTATTTTTGGACGGACAAAATTGGGGTATGACAGCTGCCCCTCTTTATTTGGATTTTGACAAGGAATATGAATTGGCCGAAACATATTCCGAGGCAAAATCGAAATAAAGAATTTAGAAATCATACCAATTTTGTCTACTTAGGGAAACCCGAGTTTTCCTTCTCTTTTCTTCTTTTTGAATCAACACTTGGAGTGTCGATGAGGAAACAATAAACGAAGTGGTTAACAACATGCACGCTAACTGCGAAAGGCAAGGAAAGCGCTAAATGAAGAAAGCGATAAAGAAAACGGTAAAATGCCCAGGCTGCCTAGAACCTGTAACCCTTAAACGAACTTCTTGACGAATCCGAGTTTGCGCGTGGCTTTGAGGAGCACGTTCTTCCTGTTGGCCTTTTCGAGCGACCGGGGGGATCGTTATCAGCTCCGGAACTGATATACAGATCAATGCACGGCGTCCACTGTATCTTAGGCTGATACAACTATTCCGTTGAACCTCACATGGGGCTGCGGTCCATCGCGTTGCTCGTACACGATGTGAGACCTGGGCAGAAGGGAGCGATGATCTCTCTGGGCTCCAATCCGCAATGCGCGCCTGAGCGTTCTCTTTTCTTTTCTTTCTTTCTTTCTTTTTTGTTTCTCTCTTTTCTTTTTTTTTCTTTCTGAACTCCCAACTGGGGCAGCACTTTCTGGAATTTGAAGGCGAGGGCTAACACCGAAGTACTCATCCCCTCTTTGTACCTGCTGCTGAAAATGAACAAATGCATGCAATGCAAATGCCATGATTACTGTTTTCTTTTCTTATGATGAATGTAATGTAAATGCCTGAATTTCTCTTTTCTTTACTTTATTTTTATTATTTTCTATGTCTGATGAGTGCATGATTTTATGCTTGGTGAATGTAATGCATGACTTTATTTGTTTATTGCTCTTTTGCTTTTTCAACCTTTTCCTTTATATATTTTCTTTTTGTGCTCTTTTGCTCTTTTGGCTTTTCCTTTGCTGGCCCGATCCACTCGCAGGACTTGCGTCATGAGACACCATGATTATTTATGATAATTATTCGGGAGCCGAGCTTTGTCCTCTTGTTTTAATGCAATCAGCACTTCTTATTTGATTTTCGTGAGCTTACTTGTCTGGAAGATCGTCTCTTTTTGTTGTCGTTTTCAAAAATTTCGCAATGACCTTTAATGCCATGACTTATGCACATTTCCATGATTTATTTATCATCTACCATAAAACGTAGTTTAAAATCAGAAATGAAAAGAAAGCAATGATAAGATAGCAAACTGATAGAGTGAAAAATTTGGACTTTTATTCATACGGGAGTTAGACGCGCAGAATGTCACGCTGACTGAAAAGGGTACATCGGAAATTTTCCTGAAACTAAGAAAAAGACAAAGGAGAATGGACGCAGCAGATCTTATGAATATTCTTTGTCTCTGGAGCGTTCGATGCCAACCGCTCATACTTATAGCCTTAATCACCCTTTTATCCAAGCTTTTGGAAGCACTGCTTCCCCCTTTCCTTTTTATGTCCAACTTTCTTGACCCTAATTTTTGCCTGGATCGCCCTTTTGGGTTTTCAATCCACCGGGTCACTCAATTTTGCCTAGGCCGCCCTTTCGGGTTTTCGACCTAGCGAGCTAATTCTTGCTTGGCTCATCTTTCTCTTTTTCTTTTGTTTTTCTCAGGCGTAATATTTCTTGACTGAATCTGAATTGACTGGGTTCTTGAGTTCTTCACCATCCATGCTGGTGAGTATTAACACTCCTCCGGAGAATGCCTTCTTCACCACATAAGGTCCTTCGTACTTGGGAGCCCACTTGCCCCTGGGATCTGTCTGGATCGGCAAGATCTGCTTGAGTACGAGGTCTCCTTCTTGGAATTCTCTGGGCCGAACCTTCTTGTCGAAAGCTGTCTTCATCCTTTGTTGATACAATTGGCCATGACACAGGGCAGCAATTCTTTTCTCCTCAATGAGATTCAACTGATCCAGACAGGCTTGGACCCATTCTGCTTCTTCCAACTTGGTTTCCATCAATACCCGCAACGAGGGTATTTCCACTTCAATGGGGAGTACAGCTTCTGTCCCATAAACCAGTGAGTAGGGGGTTGCCCCTGTAGATGTACGCACTGAGGTCCTGTACCCATGCAAGGCGAAGGGGAGCATCTCATGCCAGTCCTTGTAAGTCACTACCATCTTCTGCACTATTCTCTTAATGTTTTTGTTAGCTGCTTCAACTTCCCCATTCATCTTTGGGCGGTAGGGAGAAGAGTGGTGATGCTGGATCTTGAAGTCCTTACATAAGTCCTTACATAAGTCCTTCATCATTCTGCTGTTCAAATTACTGCCGTTGTCTGTAACTATCTTGTTTGGCAGACCATAACGACAGATTAGATCTTTCCTGATGAATTTTGCAATCACTGAACTCGTCACATTGGGATATGAAGCAGCCTCTACCCACTTAGTGAAGTAGTCGATAGCAACAAGGATGAAACGGTGACCGTTTGAAGCTTTGGGTTCATTGGGACCAATGATGTCCATGCCCCACATTGAAAATGGCCAGGGTGCAGTCATGACATTTAATGAAGCCGGTGGCACATGCATGTGATCGGCATAAATCTGGCATTTGTGGCACTTTCTTACAAAACTGTAGCAGTCTGCCTCCATCTGAGCCAGTAGTAGCCAGCCCTTAATATCTTCCTTGCCATAGTATGCCCGTTGGAATGGGTTCCGAACGAGCCCTCATGCACCTCTCTCATGATCCTTTCTGCTTCCTCCTTTGCCACACACCTAAGGAGTACTTTATCATGATTCCTCTTGTAAAGCACCTCGCCGCTCAGGAAGAAGTTCATTGACAGTCTTCTAAGCGTTCTTTTATCATTTTCCGATGCCCCTGGAGGATACTCTCTGTTCAGGATATACTGCTTGATATCGTGATACCAAGGTTTATCATCTCCGCTGTCTTCAATTGCTGCGCAGGAGTGGGAGTGCGCCGGCAAACCTCGATGCTGGATTCTGATCTGAGTCAGGTTCTTATCACAATTGACATTAAACATCGAAGCTAAAGTGGCCAGTGCATCAGCCAACCGATTCTCTCTGCGAGGAAGATGCTGAAACGTGATTTCTTCGAAGGACTCAACCAATTCTCGGATGTAGTCTCTGTACAGTATCAACTCAGGATCTCTGGCTTCCCAATCTCCGTTCACTTGATGGATAACTAGGGCCGAGTCTCCATACACATCTAATCTTTTAACTTTCCAGTCTAGAGCTGCCTGAATACCCAGAATACATGCCTCGTACTCCGCAATATTATTTGTGACATAGAAGCTCAATCTAGTAGTGAATGGTATGAAGCGATTGTCGGGGGACACCAGCACTGCCCCAGCCCCGTGCCCATAGCTGTTGGAAGCACCGTTGAACACTACTCTCCACCTTTCATTCTCTGGGGACTTTCCTTCTTCAAATAAGGCCAGAATGTCCTCATCTGGGAAATCACACTGCATCGACTGGTAATCTTCAATAGGCTGATGTGCCAGGTACTCAGCTAGCGCACTACCTTTGATGGCCTTTTGAGTGACATAAAGAAGATCATATTCTGACAACTGCATCTGCCACCTCGCAATTCTTCCCGTAAGCGCAGGCTTCTCGAAGATATACTTGATGGGATCCATCTTTGACACCAACCAGGTGGTGTGACTTAACATGTATTGCCTCAAGCGGTGAGCAGCCCAAGCCAAGGCGCAACAAGTCTTTTCTAGTAACGAATACCTTGTCTCACAGTCGGTGAACTTCTTGCTCAAATAGTAAATTGCATGCTCTTTCTTGCCAGTTTCGTCATGTTGTCCTAACACACAACCCATGATTAAAGATTAAATACATGATTAAAGGTCTGCCATGCACCGGAGGCATCAAAACAGGTGGATCTTGCAGGTATTTTTTAATCTTCTCGAAAGCTTCTTGGCAATCATCATTCCACCTAGTCTCTCGATTCTTGCACAGCAATTTGAAAATCGGCTCACATGTGGCAGTTAACTGGAAGATAAACCTGGAAATGTAGTTCAGTCTTCCGAGAAAACCCCGAATTTCTTTTTCGGTCTTAGGAGTAGGCATCTCGAGAATTGCACGCACTTTATCTGGGTCAACCTCTATCCCCTTTTGACTGACAATGAACCCCAGTAGTTTTCCTGATCTCACCCCAAAGGTGCATTTAGCCGGATTTAACCTGAGCTTGAACTTTCTCAACCGTTCAAAGAGCTTCCGCAAATTAACAACGTGCTCTTCATCTGTCCTGGACTTTGCGATCATGTCGTCCACGTACACCTTAATCTCTTTGTGCATCATATCGTGGAATAACGTGACCATAGCTCTTTGGTAAGTAGCGCCGGCATTCTTCAACCCAAATGGCATAACCTGATAGCAGAACGTTCCCCAGAGAGTTGTGAAAGTAGTCTTCTCCATATCCTCAGGAGCCATTTTAATCTGATTATACCCTGAATACCCGTCCATGAAGGAGAAAAGGGAGTGCTGTGCTGTGATGTCTACTAGGACATCAATATGAGGCAAGGGAAAATCGTCTTTGGGACTGGCACGATTCAGATCTCTGTAATCAACACACATTCTAACTTTTCCATCCTTTTTGGGTACCGGCGCGATGTTAGCAACCCACTGTGGATACTTGGCTACGGCTAGGAAACCAGCGTCAAACTGTTTCTTCACTTCGTCTCTGATCTTTAAAGACATCTCGGGCTTCATCCTCCTTAACTTCTGTTTAACCGGAGGGCACTCAGGTTTGACTGGCAGCTTGTGCACCACTATATCAGTATCTAACCCGGGCATATCTTCATACGACCATGCAAAGACATCAATGTAGTCGCGCAGGAGTTGAACCAACTTCTCATGCTCACTCTTTTCCATTGAAGTGCCAACCTTGACTTCTTTCTTTTCGTCCTCTGTGCCTAAGTTGATGATCTCGATAGTTTCCGCATGCGGCTGAATAACCTTTTCTTCTTGCTCAACCATTCTCATCAATTCTGGAGGAGCTTCCCAGTCATCCTCAGCATCCTCCTCAGCTTGATTAACGGGGTAATCAAAGTTAACATGAGCCGCTGGCATCATTATTTTCAGAGGTATTCATTTTAGATCTGCATTTTCGGGAATAGAAAAGCAATGAACAAGCAAAAATAGAGACACAAAATGGAGACGCAAAAAGCTATTTTTATTCATTTGAGAATTCAAAACTACATTTCATTGATAGATGATAAAAAACATGCGTGCCCTTATGAAAAGGTCCTAAGGCCTTGGGCAGAGCCAAAGGACTTGCATTACAAGGATCATTACTTTGAAATGAAAACAACAGGGAAATCAACGATCTTCCAGTTGCCAATTTCTTCTCCTGCAACACTGCGACGAACCAGGCCTCGATCCACGCCTTCTTCAGCTAACTCCTCCTCGATGACAGCTATCTGATCAGGGTTCAGCATGCCAGCACTCCTGAAATTCCGCTTGAGGTCATTTATGCGGACCATCATCAATCGGGGTTCTCTCCCCTGAAGCCTAGCCAATCTCTTCTCACGCTTTTCCTCAGCCATTCTTCTCTTATCAGCTGGAGTGGGCCAGTAACCTAACCCACATCTGTCCTTGTATTCTCGCAGATGCACAGGCGACAGAATTCCTTGCTCAGATCTTCCTAGCTCCTTCCCAATCTGATAGCCACTCTTCAGCATAACTTTCGCTACCATAATATCAGCATTGGACCACTTGGGTACCGGTACTGGGGACTCTTCACTTACGAACATAGCGTTCGCATTTTCTAGGGATTGAAAGGCGGATTCGAGGGATTCCTCTACAGCTTCAATATAATAAGAGGGGACAGGTTTGCTGATTGTGAACTCTTCCTCCCCACAGACAACTACAAGCTTATCGTCGACTATAAACTTGAGTTTTTGGTGAAGTGTTGAAGGGACAGCGCCTGCTGCATGGATCCAAGGTCTCCCCAAGAGACAGCTGTACGAGGACTCAATATCCATAATTTGAAAAGTCACGCAGAACACCTCAGGCCCTATTTGCATTGGGAACTCCATTTCCCCTATGACTTCCTTCTTAGACCCATCAAAGGCTCTGACTAGGGTTGAGCTGGGTTTCATATAGGAACAATCTACCTCTAACTTGTTCATCGTTGACCTGGACATACCATTCAATGAGGATCCATTGTCAATGAGAACCCTGGAGAGCGTGTATTCACCGCACTTCACTGAGATATGCAACGCCTTATTGTGCCCCTTCCCCTCTGGGGTGAGTTCATCATCAGTGAAAGTAATGTAATTGGATGCAACGATGTTCCCCACTATACCATCCAACTGATTAACAGTAATATCTTGGGCGACATGAGCCTTATTTAGTACTTTAACCAAGGCGTCACAGTGGGCTTCGGAGTTTAGTAATACGGACATGATGGAAATTTTGGCTGGGGTGTGGTGTAGCTGATCCACCACTTTGTAGTCACTCTGTCGCATTATCTTCAAAAATTCAGCAACCTCTGGGTCTGACACCTTCCTATTTATCACAGGCTCCAGCTCTACATTCTTTCCTTTTCGGATTCTTTCTTCTGTTGCCTTAGAAGGATCCTCTTCCTGAGCTTGGGGAATATACACACGCCCACTTCTAGTTACCCCACTACTTCCTGCAATATTGGTGATGTCAAGAGCAGCTTGAGATCTCGGAGCTGGAATTGGCACACCGTAGCTCCTTGGGACATCAGTGTTCTTCTGGCTAGGAGCTGGAACTGGGATCACAATAGTCTTTGGTCTTGCCGCAGCCGAATTCCGACTGTATGGCACCTCGATAGGTCTCTGCGCATCTCTGCCTCCTTCTGATTGGAGGGTCAGAACATGCTCCTCTCTCCCCTGTATACCCACCTGGATGACGTGGCGGTTCATCAGATCCTGTAACACCATCTTGAATGCTTCGCATGCTCCTACACAGCTGACATTAGCACAAACTCCTTTCAGAACACAACCCATCCTAATAATCCCGCATTTGCACAATTCTGCATGAATGATTTCTAGGGGAGTCTGAATATCTTCTACTGATCTGATTAGGGACTGCTCTTTCATATCCATGATTGCATTAGTGGCATGCTTCCCGTGACCAGGTAGTGGATTAGTTGTGATATTTGGGTCCTCCTGCTTGAAAGTTATGTCTTTTTTGTCTATCAAGTCCTGCACCACTATCTTAAAGGTTTTGCAATCTTCCACAACGTGCCCAACTGCCCCTTCATGGAAAGCACAGGTACTATTGGAGTTGTATCCTCTGAAATAAGGTGGTTGAACAGGTTTCATGGGTCTTGTATTGATGAGCTTATTGGTGATGAGGTAGTTGAATAGGTCTGTGTATGACATGGGAATTGGGTCAAAGGTTGTTCTGTTTTGATAGGTTCTTTGGTGGTTGCTTTGGTTGTTGCTTTGGAATGGATGGGCTGTTTGTGTGGGAGTTGGGACTGGGATGTTGGGTGGCTGGTATGGTGGGCTGATAGTGATGGCATTGGTTTCCCCCTCTTTCTTTTTGGGAAAGCCGGAGAATGGCTTCTTTTGGAAATTGGCATTACTTGTGGACCCCTGTGCAATCTTTCCACTTCTCAATCCGTTCTCCAATCTCTCTCCCACAATCACCACATCTGAAAAATTGGATGATGCACTGCTGATCAGTCGATCATAATATAGCGGTGGTAAGGTTTCCATGAACATAGAAACCAATTCTTTGTCTAAAAGAGGAGGTGTGACTTGTGCGGCCAAAGCCCTCCATCGCTGGGCGTACTCCTTGAATGATTCATTTTCCTTCTTGCTCATATTCTGCAGCTGTGTTCGGTCCGACGCCATGTTCGTATTATATTGATACTGCTTGAGGAATGCATCTGCTAAATCCTTCCAGCAGTGGACTTGGGATGGCTCTAACTTCATATACCAATTAAGGGATGCCCCGGCAAGGCTATCTTGGAAGCAATGGATTAGCAATTTGTCATCACGGGAGTAGGTGGACATCTTCCTACAATACATTGTCAAGTGACTCTTTGGGCAGGTCGCACCTCTATACTTGTCAAAATCGGGGACCTTGAATTTTGGTGGCAACACCACATCAGGAATAAGGCATAGGTCTCTGGCCTCCCTAGCCCTGGAGCCAAAACCTTCAATCATTCTTAGTCTTTCTTCTAACATCTGGAACTGCTCTTTGGTCTGTTGGTGCTCATTGGAATAGACTTGAGGGGAATGAATTACACCATAAGGAGGTGGAGGCATTGAGTGCTGAGCCTGAGGGTAAACGGAGTTTCCGGATACGAAACCTTGAGTCTGTGGAAAGGCGGCTGGCTGTGGAGTGAGGTTCTGAGGAGTAGGCTGAGGTATAACGATTGAATGCGGGATCTGAACCTGGGGTTCACCAGTCATTTCTTCTGATCCGACAGGCGTTGGCTGTACATTCTCAGCTATCGCCCCGGGACTAGCTCCTGGGCTAGCCCCTTGATTCGGAGGACTATAACCCAAAGGAAGGCCATAGGGAGGCCACTGAGCAGCTTGGAAGTCATTTCCATTCTTCAAGGATAATAGGAGTCTCATCATCTCGCTCATCTGAGCCTTCATGGCATTCATTTCATTTCTCAATTCAGGATCCCCTTGACTGGAGCTACCAGGAGCTGAATGGTTCTGATTCTGTACCTCGGGGCCTTGGCCTGTTCCATTTTCATTCTCTAAGCCTGAAACTGGAGGATTTTGATTCCCTGGTTGAGGTTGATCGGGGTCACTCAAAATTGCCATTCCTCTGGCCTTTGAACGTGTCCAATACGGATGTGGTCGCACCGGCTTGCCTTATCTTCTGTTTGAGTTGAAAACATTTTCATAAGCAAAGGAGCAAATTAATGAATGCAATGCACATGATTTTTTTTTTTTTTATATTTTTTTTATGTTATTTGTTGTTTATTGTCGGGAATCACAGTGCAACTTGCTCTTGTCGTAGGTGTATGTTCGAATATTTTCAAGGACATAACGCGGCTGGGATCAACAAGTGAGATAAACGTACTTCATTCAAGCATCATTCCAAGAACAAGATACAGTATCCTTAAATGTGCAATACAACGCTTTGAAAAGAAAAACACAACGTCTCTTAAGAAAAGAAAAATTACAATCTCCTAGTGAACATTCTAAAAAGGAGAATTAAAATCTAAAAACCTATTGCCTTCATCTTCTCTCGATTCTTCTCCTTTTTGCTAGCTGCAGCAGCTTCTCTTGCCTTTTCCATGAGTTCCTCGGTCAGAGATCTTCAATACTCCACGAATTCATATACTCGCACCGGAGTGTTGTAAGGCAGCATCTCAGCTTCTGCCTTTCTCAACCTCTTGGGAACATCCCTCACCGCCTGGTTAGCCAACCATGCCAATTTGGAGAACTTGTTCTTCCACTGCTGAATTTCTGCCTTCATCTCAACTATGACCTCTTGATTTTCAATCTTGCCCATTAGCTCGAGAAGACGGTATTCCCAGTACTGACTCTCCTCTCTTACCTGTCGGTAAGCATCACTGATGTGACTCAGATTCCTCCTTAGCTCATCTGAATTCTCTTGCTCCACCCTTAAAGCCTGCTGATACTCTCTAAGGATGTTCACAATTGCATCTCTATCTTGTCTGATGCACTCTATTTGACTTTCAAGCTCACGCGTCACAGACTGAGACTTTCTCTTGAATTCCTCTAGTGATTCCTTTGTAGCTCTCTCACTTTGCGCAGACTTCTTGAACGACTTCCTCCATTCGTTTGCTCTAACCATGGCCTCACCCACTTTGGCATTCAGTCTTTTCAACTCATCTTTGGCATCTTTCAGATATTCCTTCATTTTTTGACTACTTTCCTCTTCTTTCTTAAGCTTCTTGCTGCTTTCTTTAAGGGCCTCGGCCTTGCGTTCATTCTCGTTCTTTAACTTTCTCTTCTCAGAAATTACTTCCCCCAATTCATCTTGTAAGGCTTTCTTTTCTTCTTCTACCTTGGACAAAGCAGATTTGACCTCACTTAGTTCTTTGAGACTTGGAACATGAAGCTCTGTGACTTCTTTCTCAACTGACGATGAATTCTGACGAGGCGGGTTAACATTTTGAATTCTTTGGTGAAGCCATTGGTAGAAGGTAACATCACCCGTTTTCTTTATGATCTCCGCTTTATCCTTGTAAACTACACCTTCCCAAGCCTTTGAAATTTTCTGGAGCAAGCCTTGGTTCTTTGGGTCTTCTTTATCGAGAAAGATCGGGGCTAACATGTCTTCAGTGGGTGCGTTCTTCATAGGATACCCAAGCTGTCTGATGATGAGAGAAGGATTGTAATTGATGCAGCCTTGGGTTCCCATTAAGGGTACATTTTGGAAATTGCCGCACCGGAACAGTATTGAAGGCCTATCCTTCCAACACGGATGATTGAACCAACAGACTTTGAGAGCACTGAGATTCTCTAAAGTGTGCACCCATTCTTGTGCACTTTTGGCTTCTACGTCACAACACAAGGCATATCCTACTAAGTCCGCGGCTTTCGTCCTATGAGTGACAACATGGTTAAGGAACCAGGTGTAGAGAACGTGGAAAGAGCAGGCAACCTTCTTCTTTCCTAACACACGGTGATGAGTGAAGGAATAATAGGTATCTGCAAGGATTGCTGGCACAGGGTTAATCGGATTTTCCTTACTTATGAGTGCGGTCTCATCAATGAACTTCTCGACCTGAGGGAAGAGGACGATCCCAAAAATAGTTAGGGCTAACAGCTGCTTGAAAGGACCCCACTTCTTATTCTGGGCATAAAACTTCAATAAACCTTCGAAATAACATAGCGGGAAACCCCTGATACGGTTCTTCTTTTCCTTATGAAGCTCTAATTCTTTCACACTGACTTGCAACAACAAAGAGAGTCTCTGGTCTGAATACTGATGTTTCTGACATTGGTAAGGCGCTAACTCTGACTTTGAGAACCCCAGAATCTGCTCATACTCCTCGAGAGTTGGTGATAACTGAAAGTCTTTGAAGAGAAAGCATCGAATGTCCGGATCGTAGAATCGACTCAGGGCCATTATAGCACCCTCTTGGACATCTAGTTGCAACAATCTGAGGAGGTTACCATAAGCCTTCTGGAATAGGTCCCTCTCTTCTGACTCCATCAAGGAAACAAACTCTTTCAAACCCTCTACATCTATTTTCTTGACAACCGGGAACCTTGAATTAAGTACAATCTCGCTTCTTGATCCCATGTTGCTTTATCTTTCCCACCTAAGACAAGATTCCAAGCTACTTTACAATCCCGGCAAACAACTCAAATGTCAGATGAATGACTTTTCAAAGTTGGGTTTTATTTAATGCAAATGATGCAATGGTGCATTGATGCCATGATGCTTCTTTTTTTTTGTGTTTTTGCAGAAGGAGGATATTTACAGGTGGTGATTTGAAAATTTTCACACTATATGCCATCTCATATAGGCATTTATTGAAAAGGAAAAGTGTATCTTTTTTGATTTTCGAAAATTCTGAAGGAAAAATTGATTTGAACTGAATGCAACGATGCAGCACACAATTTGGAAAGCCCTTGTGACCTAAAAGGGGGTAGGACCTATGATCTAAGGCACTTTAGGGATAATCTTCTCATGTAGCTCTATTCACACCCTCACAAAGGTCATCAGAGCCACAGTCTCTTTCACGAAATTCCTTGTAAATGTAGCAAACTGCAAGGTACAAGGTATCACGAAAGAGCACAACTCTGATTGAAACTTTCGCGAGTAGCCAAACGGACAAAGGTCCTGATGGGCTCCCACTACTCGAATCCACTCATCCTATGGTATCCTAACAGACCTGGGTTATGGTCTCTTTCTCTAATCATATAATCTCAAGGTACAAGTGTGTGTGTGCGAAGGGCATTTCCTTAAACCTACTCCACCTGCAAATGAAAAATCCAGAACAGTCCAGACAATAGCATGTTGTCTACTCTAGGGTTCAATATCATGAGGGAATTAAGCATATAAGCAAAGAATCAACCATCTATTACTTTAAACAAAAGCGAATATAAAGAGCGGAAGAAGAATGCACAGGAATGCAACATGAACGTATAAAAAGAAGAAAACATAAAGGCAAAACAAGATATTCAAATCACTCACACAAATCACACACTTAATTAATTAGGCTTGACCCACTTTTGAAAAATGTTTTCTGGTCCCCAGTGAAGTCGCCAGCTGTTGCGCCCGAAAAAGTCCCCGAGGGAGAACCTTCCTCGTTCACAACTTTTCTTAAGACAATGAAGCCGCCACCAATATTTATTAAGGAAAATATTAGGAAAACCTTTTTTGGAAAGCGATTGGTCTTGCGAAACTAGAGATTAGGGTTCGGGGGTCGGTTACGCGCAGGGAAGGTGTTAGCGCCCCACGCGTCCTCTCTACTGAGAGGGAACCTTTAATTAAATGCGGTTTTAGTGTGTTGACTTGAAAATACTTAATTTTGCCTCTTTTATTCTTTATTGAAAAATGCATTGAAAAAGACTTAATGAAAATCTTATTTATTAAAAAAAGAATTTTTTATAAAAAAGGTGCTTGACGGGACATGGCCCGCTCCTACGTATCTCCTGGTGCGATGGAGAACTCAAAGCTACGTAGTTCTTCTTTGTCTTTCTGAAAAGTTTTTGTTTTTTTTATCTTTTAGTGAATTTTCGAAATAGGGCGAGCATTTAGTGAGTGATTAAACTAACCAAGGTTATGGGTAATCACCGCCAAGTACTCTTGAAAATGGGAGTCACTACCGCCAGTCAGACGAACAAAGGTTCTGATTGACTATTAGTAGCGACTCATTTTTATTTGTTCTTTTGAAAGTGGTTTTCGAAAGAAATTGATTCGGCACGAATGATCAAACTAACAAAGGTTATGAGCGATCATCGCTTGTTGTTCTTTGGAGGAAAAAGGCATCGCCACCAGTGGCTAGACGAACAAAGGTTCTGATTAACCACTAGCGGCGATGGGTTGAAAATGGTTTTAGAGAGGAAAAGGTTTTTATTCTTTATCTCGTTGAACTGTGAAAGTTGAGCTTTCATGATGATCAATGGGGCAAGGGCTCCAAGTGACCACCATTAGCACTCCATTGCTAACAGTCATAGAAGCAAAGGCTTCGCAGAACTACTAACAAAGTTTGATTTTGAAGAGTTTTCGCAATTAGCTTGATTCTTGTTTAGGGAAAGGAAAATCGGTTATTTGGAAGAGAAGGTTTGTGAAGAGAAAAAAATGAATAAATAAATTTACTTACGGGAAAGGAACAAAATTTAAGAAAAAAAGGAAACGAGGAGGTGCAATGGTAAAATGGGGTGCAGGTTACAAGGGGGTGTATTATTGAAGATGGGGTGTAAACAGTGAGGAGGGTTGCATTTTAAAATAGGGGGTGCAGAAATCAGGAAATAATCCCAATGGGCTGCGTAAATGCTGGGCTCTCTCAAAGGGGTTAAGTTATCAAAATGAGGGGTGTGAGAAAAAGGGAAGCCCAGTTCGCATGGGAGGGCCCAGTTAGCGAAACTGAGCTTAAGTGAGAAAAGGGGCTTATGCCTGAATCTGGGGGGTGTAAATAGCAGTCTGAAAATTTAAAAGAAACAGAGGTGGTGTCATTAGAAACACAGGGGTGCAAATAGCGGTTTACTTGTTTTATAAAAAAAATGTCTTATCTCCCACTTTTTTTTACTAAGGAAATGTTTTTCTGTTTTTTTTTCTTTGGGATTCTTTTGTCATCACTTTTGGTTGAGATAATTTTTGGTAAAAAAAAAAAATAAAAGAAAAAACATATAAAAAAAGGTTTGCTTAATAATGGCAAAAGAAATGTCTTGACTACCCCTCTTTTATTAATTACTAGGAAATGTTTTTTGAGTTTTTTTTGAAAAATGATTTTATGTGAAGTGTTTTTTTGTTGGTGTTTGGAGTACAATCGTAAGATTAAACGAGCCAAATTTGAGTAGTCACCATAATATGAGAAGATTTATTAACTATTAAGGAAATATTTTGTT
The DNA here is from genome assembly GCA_039519185.1 of Astragalus membranaceus. Lineage (NCBI taxonomy): Eukaryota > Viridiplantae > Streptophyta > Magnoliopsida > Fabales > Fabaceae > Astragalus > Astragalus membranaceus. The sequence goes on from CM076847.1 coordinate 154,004,843, forward strand.
TTTTTTTGAATTAATTTGCTACTAACTCTTGGTTGAGAAATTCGTTTTTTAGCAACCGAAAGGTTTTAGCAACCGAAATGTTTCAGCAACCGAAATATCTTGAGTAGTCACCATTAATTCATTTGTATATGACGAAGCAAATTATAAACAGCAAACTAAAATGAAGAGGAAAACGTTAACAAGAACAATCATAAACCCTAAACATTCTACCTACATGGAGATAATAAAAAATTCATGGACAGTAAATTAAATTTGTACAGAATACGAAATGAAGAGTGCAACCAACAAGATCGTAAGAAAACGAACAGAAAATTACCACAGCTTTTGAAGAAGGATGTGTTTGTTCTCAGATCCCACAAAAAGGAAAAAAAAATAAATAAAGCTTTGTGAACAATTTAGTAAAAGGGAAAAACAATGAAGAACTCTCTCTAAGAACTGCTCTCTTCGCTTCTCTGAACCTCTTGCATGCAAAACTCCTCTTTTCCACCTCTCTTCCTCTCCAGCAAAACCGAATACCTCCCTTCAAGATCTCAACTCGTATTTATACTAACAAAACCGAACTCGTAGTGGTGTGCTTTGTCTTTCGGTTTTTTCACCAAACCTTGTGTATAGATCCGTTTGCGTGTTGGCCTTAGAAAGAAACGAGATGGAAAACATGTTTCCTTGGATGAACCTTTGAGTTTTTGAGAGACCAACGGCCCCTTGTGTGGTGACGCCAAAAATGGCGATTTCGTGTGAGAGGAGATGAAAAGAGGGTACCGAAAATGGAGGTTTCGTGAGAGGAGGTGAAAGGAAGAAACGTGTGAAGATGGAGAAGAGAAAGAAACGTTGTGGAAGGAAGAGAAGAGAGAGTGGATGAAAGAGAAGAGAGGAGGATGTTGGGAGTGACGTTTTGGGAGGAGGCGTGGGAGAGAGGAGATGAAAGGAGGCATGGAAAGAAGAGAAAGGAGGCGTGGAAGAGGGGAGATGAAAGGACTGTACGGCTAGGGTTTGATGATGGGAGTGATGTGTTGAAAGAAGAGAGGAAGGGGAGCGTATGAGAGAGAGGGAGAGTTGGGCGGCCGCTTGCTTAGGGAAATTAGGGTTTGAGGTGGAGGCATTAGGTTTAGTGAGATGGGTCGAACCGGGTCAGGCTGGCAGCGAATGGGCTTCTGGCAGAACTAGCCCAAATTCGCTGAAACATAGAGAAAAGCAACCTACACCCCCCTTTTTTACTAAATCGCTCCCTCTCTTTTTTTTGTCCTTTTTTTTTGCTTTCTCTTTTTTTTTATACCATTAAATATATCTACTAACTAAATAGGAGGTAAAATATAACTTGAAAATGAATTTGTATTTTTCGACGAATAAGAAAATCATTATTATTTTTGGACGGACAAAATTGGGGTATGACAGCTGCCCCTCTTTATTTGGATTTTGACAAGGAATATGAATTGGCCGAAACATATTCCGAGGAAAAATCGAAATAAAGAATTTAGAAATCATACCAATTTTGTCTACTTAGGGAAACCCGAGTTTTCCTTCTCTTTTCTTCTTTTTGAATCAACACTTGGAGTGTCGATGAGGAAACAATAAACGAAGTGGTTAACAACATGCACGCTAACTGCGAAAGGCAAGGAAAGCGCTAAATGAAGAAAGCGATAAAGAAAACGGTAAAATGCCCAGGCTGCCTAGAACCTGTAACCCTTAAACGAACTTCTTGATAGGCCATGAAGGAACTCCAGATACCGCATGTCTTGAAGGAACTCCAGATACCGCATGTCTTGATAGCCGCCATCACAAGACCAAAACCACGCTCTATGTCCGCTCGAACAGAGGCAGAAAGGTCCCGCTCATCTATCAGTCTCCCCTTTCGAGGTTTACGAGTCCAATACAAGGGGAACCGTTCCCTACCATGCTCGTCTACAAACAATGTGGAGAACGACGGTCCTGCCTCCAGCTTGAAGAAACTCTCCTTAAAGTGCTTGTAGCTACTTTTGAAAACAGACATAAAAGGGTTGCGGTGAATGTTGTATAGAGAAACTCACGTTTGTGGCCTCGACGACTTCACCCTAAAGAAACTCAAAAATTTCTCAGCCGTAGGCTCTATGCTCAGGCACTCACACAAAATTTCAAACGCCCGCATAGAGGCCCAACCGTTCGAATGAAGCTGGGAGGGAGCCGCATTCAAGGTCTGAAGCACAAGGCGTCATAGGAAGAGAAGGGAACCCGAATCCCCAGGTCCTTGAACAAGGTTTTGTACATGTAAGTAAAACGGGGAAGATCCTCGACCAAGGGGTGGTAAAAAACGCGCTCATCGGCGCCAACCAGCCACAAGGTGACACAAAAGCTCTTGAACTTCTGTGACCTCCTCCTCAGTGGTAATGTCCGAGGAAGCCTCCCCCACTTCAGCTTTCACCCAACCGAAAGGAACCGTCGGATCCAAAATCTCTTCTTGATCTGAGCCTGAATCGTTAGACATCCCTGAGGAGGCAGACGAAGACCCACTATCAGTATCTATCATTTGCCTAAGTTCAGATAACAAAAGTTCCCCTCTACCCACCAAGCAATCAAAACACTTCCCAGAACAATTATCAATCCTATAGTATCTAGTTGCAGAGGTAACCTCTATGTCACTATCACTGCTTATCGATATCACTGACATTGTTTACAGGAACCAACTTCGGAGAACTAAGGCAACGAAGAGAAAAGAAAGCGAGAAGCATGCAAAATCAAAAAGCAGTAAAGAGACAAGGAAGACCCAAATCAAGAACATACCTTGATTCGATCAAACGAAAGACGAGGAAGAAGCGGTCCTGTAAACCGGCTCCCCAAAGCCTCAGAGACACCAACTAAACGCACGAGCAACGTTCCCACAGGAGAGGTCTTGAGGAAAACCAGGAAGGCGAAGTGTGGAAGACGAAAAGTGGTAACTGGCACACACATGCACACATATATGTTTTTGGAAAGCTCAAATGAACGGAACAGATCCATCGGTTGTACCCCATCCAACGGTGGAGGGGGAATGCGAAACAAGTGGCAGAGATCATCGCACCTTTTTGCATCCCACCATTAGATGGAGACACGTGTCAGGCTAGGAGAGGGGCAGTTATGACATGACCCCCCTTGGGAATAGGCGTGATGATTACAAATCAAAATTCGCGCCACATCAGTCAAATCAAGGACCTTGAACAACCAAGCGGTGCTCAAACGCTAAACCATCCAGACCGAACGACAAAACTAAAAGGGAAGGTATAAATTTATTCAGAACGCGGTTCCATTCATATATAAATTAAGCAGGGTTTAGATCACGCGTACATAAAAAGTAAAATACAATTGCATGGATACATATAAATGTGCTTCTAATCCCAAGGCCGGCCGATCACCCACTGCGCCGTCACTGAGGCTTCCTTCTTCCTCTGTTTTAGGAAGACTCTCCCAAGTCAAGTGTCCGAAGAATGCGACCTTCGGCGACTACCCCTCGGAGAAACCTGTGTAATTCCATCCCCGCTCGCCATAAACACCTTCGGAGCACCCAAAACTGAGGAACTGGGGAACACCCCCACTGCCCAGGCTGCAGCAGAAAGCTCCTCCTCTAGAATCTCCGCTAGAAGAAAACAGTGGACCGGGGATGGACGGCAAGGTGCTCTGCCCAAATGGAGCCAATCACATCAAGTTCTTTGAACACTTCTGTAGGAAAACAAAGAAAGCACCCAATAAAGACCCGCAATTCCCGCAGATCAAAGACTATCACTTCGAGCTCTCTGGCACTCTCATTGCACACCAAAGCACTCGCGGGAGTGCTCAAAGAACTCGAGGAGAGAGATTCGATTTCAACACAAAAACGATGAGGCATCGAAGTCACAGGAAGAAGCAAGAAAAGAGGAAAGTCTGCAGTGCCAACTTAAGAAGCCCCACCCCCCTTTTTGTAGCACAAGTACGGAGTCAGCTACAGGACTCAACATTCATGAGGCACAAAAAAAGACAGTCAAACTAAGGTAACCGATGCGGTAAGAGTCAGAGTCAAAGGTCAAACGGTCAAAGCTATCAAATCAATCACATGTCCCATCAACAAATCAGCTACAGTAAGCACCAAGGAACACCGTCCATGGGTCGAGGGATTAAGTGTCCGGAGGCCCCACACTCGAAGACCGAAAGGGCTAAGCGACTGGAAGCTCTCAACACGAATCAAAGGACTAAGCGTCCAAAGATTCTGGCTCAGCAGCTGAAGGACTGAGAATCAGCCGACCTCCTCTTATTTTGAACGACTTTGCGCCCTGCGCTTGCCGCTTGATGGACTATGTTTCCATCCGGACCGGCCGGTATATACATACACTCGGCCACAGAAGAGCTTCTCTGCATGACCAACCGATCAGCCCCAAATATCTCGCCTTCACCTTGCCCAATATGGAATGAAGCATGATCAGAGGGAAATATCTCTGATTTTCCTCCTTCCGGTATGTAACAGTCAACTTGACCATTAAGTGTAATCATGAGCATTTGTTGTACCTGGTATTATAAATACACGCCCCTGAGGCTAATGAAAGGATCTCGAGTCCATGATTCACTATTCTATACTGTTTTATAAAGATTGTTGTATTGTTCCACCTATCTCGTGTTTGGTCTTTTTCCTCCCAGGAAAACCGATAGTAACATAGTCAACTAATATAGAAGTTATTATTAACTAATGTTTCATTCATCTTTGTATCGACAAGAATACATATATAGTTTTTGTTCTGTACCGTACTTCCGATGTTGGTGAATAATCCGAAGTAGTTGGTAGATGTCGTCATTGATCAGTATTGTTCGATCTTGAGGGGGCGATGTCGCACCTGCAAGAATACTCCGGCGCAAGTCAGTGTTTGAGTGAGTCAATGTTTAGTTTTAGAAATTGCTTACACTTATGAGCATTGAATGTGGTATTTATAGAGTTTGAGTGATGTTTGTTTTGACGATCCTGAGTCGTTAGATCTTGCAAAGGTATCCGAACCGTTGATTGATTGGGCCAGATTTTCTGGATACGGGCTGATTGGTTATTGGGCCTTGCAGGGGGTGTAAATATCATTAAGACCTTTTGCTTATTACCATAATAGTGGCCCCCCAAGTTTGGTCGCCTGAGGGGCGATATTGGCTTGATAAGCTGATGTCACCTTACGTTGTCGATCATAGGATGTACCGAGCTTTCTTTTTGAGGGACTCAAAAAAGGGTTGGCTTAAGTTGGTCATGGGTTTTGCCGAGCTCGATCCATTTAATCGATCTCGAGATGCACCGAGCTTTCTTTTGAGCAGATCGATCTCGAAATGCACCGAGCTTTCTTTTGAGCAGGGGGACCAGCGCTTTGGATTTAGTGTCAGGCATTAAATGTTTCTGACACGGCGCGCATTACGATGGCGGCGCGCATTAAATGTTTCTGCTTTATTTCGAGGTTAGTCTTTAATTTATTTTCTTTTGCGTCTTGGACCCCTCCTAGCTTTTATTTATTCGCTTAGAGTGGGGGTCGTCAGGTCGGGTTCCGACTTGTTCGCGAACCCATTTGCGATATTTTATCCTGACATTTCATCTCCCATTTCTGCAGTTTTAGATCTGGCGAGGACCAAACAAACCCGTAGGGATATAACCGAATATCGAAACGAGTTTGTAAAGATCATGGCCTCCGGTGGCGACGTTCCTGAAAATTGAGAGAATCAGACAATGGTCGGTACTCCAGATGAGCAAGATCATCCGCCCTCCGCTCCTACCAGCGAGCAAGCGGAGGAAAATGTTGATGTTGAAAGTTTTTCTCCGGTTGATGATGTTAATAAGCCCGGTCCAGATGTTGTGGAAGCTGTGGAAGAAGACAGTAGGATCGATGTGGTGACTCTCTCTTTGGAGTCTGAGGAGGAGGTTCAATCGGGGGAAAGACATGGGAGCTCGAATACTATTGAATCGGAGAGCTCTGATTCTGACTTTGGGGCGAGCTCAGTGCTCGAAGATGATTCTGATCAGGATGATGCTGATGGCATGGACCAGCCAAGTACGAGCCGAGCTTCTGATGCTTCAGTTGATGGTTATTCCAGTACTGGTCCTGGAGCTCATGATGTACTGGTGCGGGAGGTTCGCCCTTAAGATTGGGTTTCCGCCAATTTTTTGGAGATCGAATCGTTGTACCGTTCAGGCCATAACCTAGAGTCAACAGGTCAAAAAAATCTCTAGGTGCTCTGAGAGAAATATTTGGAGGGTCGAAGGCATGAAGGATGGAGAGCATGTGGCTTCCTGGGCAGGAGATCTTAAATTTACTATGTACCACGTGACGATCAATGATATGAACATCCGGCCTCCCTTTACTTCTCTTGAACAAACCGTTCTGGCAGAGTTGGACGTAGCACCCTCCCAGCTACATCCAAATGCGTGGGCTTTCCTCCGAGCCTTCGAGTTGATGTGTATGCATCTGGAGAGGCCGGTGTCTCCCCAACTTTTCTTCCATTTATTCGAGCTTAATTGGAATAGTGGGGAGGATAAGTCCAGCCGCGAGCATGTCAGTTTTCGCTCGAGGCGGGGCGCGAAGATCTTCAGAGCTTATGCAGACTCACTGAGGGGAAGTTGGAAGCAGCTCTTCTATTGGGTCGAACCAGTTAATGATAAGGCCATCGACTGTGTAGGGAAGTTCGGAGCTGACGGTCGGACTTTGGTGTCCACCAAGTTCCCTATTGGTTGGAGTCATGGTCATTTTAACCGATCTACACATTCCTATGCCGTTGGGGAGGATCGTTTGAGTGCTGAAGATCGTCTTACGAAAGCGATTTTGATTTTCATTTCCCAAAGGGTCCCATATTCAAAGCATAAATACCGGGGTATCCCTACGGATCGTTTAGTCCAGGCCGGGAAGCGGGTGCGGGTGCAAAGGGTTTTAGGTAGATCGTCTTTCTGCAGTGGATTTTTGTGTATTTGAATTTTCTGCAAGTTGCATAACTCGTATTTTTCCTTGTTTTTCCAGACACGATGGCACCAAAGAAGCTCGCGTTTTTGAAAAAGTTGGCGATGCAATCGGCCGATGTTGAGCAGGAAGGGGTACCGCTCCAAACATCTTCTCAACCTAAACCCGTTCCCGAGGTTGCCATCGTTGCCGAACCGATTACCACTGTTACTCTGAAAGGGGGAAAAAGGATCGAGGTTTTGGTTGATTCACCAATTCCGGTCGTAAAACGGGGAAAAGCTGACGCCGATGATGAGTCGGGATCGGTCAAGAAAGCAAAGACTACGAAGAGATCCAAGCATAAATATAAGGCTGCCCCTATGGACGAGAAGTTTTTAGAACAAATATTTCGAACAGTGGCGGGAGGATCCCATCGCAGCATCGGCCCAGATCTTCCTGAATCTTGCCGAGGTTCACAAGATCGAAAAAACGAAGTACGAGAAGCGAGTCGAAGGTGGGTTCTTTGTTAATTTCGCCGATTTTGTTGATTTGTTTATGATTTTCCTTTTTGTTTTGATATCTTTTTTGACATGTCTGTAGGGTCGCTGGACGCCGAGAAGTCAAAACGTTTTAAACTTTTGGAGGAATTGTCTACGAGGACCAAAGAGCTGGGTCGAGTTAAGTTCGAGCTTCGGACTTTGAAGGAGAACGAAAAGACTCTTACGGCGTTGAAGGAAACTGCTCTGAGTCGTGCCGAGGCTGCCGAAGCTCGCGTGAAGCAGCTTGAAGATCAGCTCAAAGTTCTAGAGGAGTCTGAAGCTGAGGCAAAGAGGAAAGTGAGGATCTCGGAAGAACGAATTGCCGAGCTGGAGGATAGCTTGAAGAAAGCCTTGGAAGCGAGGGCGGAAACTAGCACCGACCCCGAAGCCCGTATTGCCGATCTTCAAGCTTCCCTTCAACAAAGCAAGAAGGATGCAAAGGAGGCTGCTGAGGCGGCGCTTGAGATGTATAAAGAAGGTTTTCAAGGTGCCCTTCTGCAGGTTCTTTTACTCCATCCTTCCCTTCCACTAGACCCGATGATCATCGATGCCGATCACGAGGTCGATGGGAGGCGCATTGTCAAGGTTGACCCAGTGACGGAGGAGAAGACCGTCGTCTTTCCAACCTCAGATGTTTAATGATTTCCAGCATCTTTATTTTTGCAGAAGTTCTGGGTGTATGCTTATCCAATCAAGTTTTGGATAGACTTAGAACTTCGTTATGTAAATTGGAATTTTGAGGGCTCGGCCATATCCGAGATGCTTGTAATCGAAAACATTTTAATCGATCTTGATTTTATCTCATTACGAGCTTTATGAATGCTTTTTTAATTCTACAAGTCATATACGTCGTTTTTTAGAGATTGTTTCGCACCTGAGAGACTCGAGGTGTTTTTTAGAGATTGTTTCGCACCTGAGGGACTCGAGGTGGTCATAAACGTTGGCCTATAGAGCAGTTTACCAGGACTCAGCCCAGACTTAACTCGCCCTATAGGGGTATTGGCAGTTGTGGCCAATGGTCGTTCTGAGGATATTTCGACCCTAGAAGACCCGGTCCCTTTGAAACAGTTTACCAAGACTCGGCTCGGATTTACTGGTAACAAAGGGTTGCGACCATGGTTGGTCACTTGGGGAGATCCCAAGATCAAACTTGAGGGGCTCGAGGTTCGAGTCTCTTCCGAAGTTGTAAATTTGATTCGTACATTACTGTTTGATGAAATCAAGAATGTGTGGAATGTCGGAAATTTTACTGATTTATCATTTAAATGAGGAACTCGATTTACAATGATAGGAGCAGCCCTATTTGGTGTCATTTTTGGAGAGATTGATACAGTTTCCGCCTTTAAATGTAATAACTCTTCAGTTTCGTTGCATTCCAAGTCCTTTGAATCTTTTTTCCTTGGAGGGTCTCCAATTCGAAAGCACCCTTACCGGTCTTAGATATAACACAGTAAGGTCCTTCCCAATTTGGTGCGAGCTTTCCTTGGGAAGCATTTTTAAGACCAACATCAGCCCTTCGAAGAACCAGATCGCCTAGCTCGAAATCTCTAGGAACGACTTTAGCATTGTACCTGGTCGTTACTCTTTGTTTGACGATTGCTTCTCGGAGTGAGGCTCGACCCCGAATTTCATCGATGATATCGAGCTCCTTTCTTAAGGCTTGGCTATTTTTGTTTTGAGTTTTGGGGTTTGCCGTTCTCCAGCTGAGTTCGCCAATCTCGACGGGAATGACCGCCTCACTGCCGTAAGAGAGCCGGAACGGCGTCTCTCCTGTGGAGCTTTGTTGGCGGTCCTATATCCCCAGAGGACATAAGGTAGCTCTTCTACCCAGTTTCCTTTTGCGTCGTCTAGACGTCGCCTTAGGCCGTTTAGTATTATTTTGTTCGCCGCTTCTACTTGTCCGTTGGTTTGAGGGTGTTCAACTGATGTGAAGCGGTGCTTGATTTTTAGGTCGGACATCAGCTTTCTGAAACCCTTGTCAGTAAATTGAGTCCCATTGTCCGTTATTACTACCTCGGGGATCACGAACCTGCTCATGATGTTTTTCCTAAAAAAATTGATGCAGTTTCTTGCAGTGATGGTAGCCAGGGGTTCTGCTTCTACCCATTTACTGAAGTAATCGACTGCGATGATTAAGTATTTGATCTGGCCTGGAGCTGTCAAGAATGGCCCCAGGAGGTCTATCCCCCACCATGTAAATGGACATGTGGAGGACAGACTTGTTAGATCGGTTGGAGGAGCAATGTGGATGTTGGCGTGAATTTGACAGTTTTTGCATTTTTTTTACATAAGCACTAGCATCAACCGCCATGGTCGGCCAGTAATATCCAGCGCGGAGAGCCTTTCGAGCTAAAGAACGAGCTCCGAGGTGTTGACCGCAGATTCCCTCATGAATTTCTGCTAGGACATAAGCTGCTTCTTCTCCCTCGATGCATTTCAACAACGGGGAGGAGATACTTCTTTTGTACAATGCTCCATCAATGACTGAATAGGCAGAAGCCTTCCTCCTGACGAGTTTAACGTTGTTTGCGTCTGGGGGTTCCACTCCTTCAATGATGTATTCTAAGATCGGGACGATCCAACTGTGAGCTTCTTCAATTATGCAAATGGTCGAGGCAGGTTCAAGATCGAGGGATACACTGGATTTGTGGAGGATTTCCTGGATAAACATTTTGTGATTTCCAGGAGCTTTCGTGCTTGCGATCTTGGCGAGGATATCAGCTCTTTGGTACTTCTGATGTTTCATCTTGAGCTAATAATGCCCGTACTCGAAGCAGGTATTTCTGTAAGATCGGCTCTTTGGTCTCGTATTGGTTGCCGATTTGGGAGACTACCAACAGAGAATAGGTGTACAGTTTTACCTGAGGGACTCGGAGGTCGACCGCCAAGCGTAGACCAACGATGCAAGCCTCGTATTCTGCTTGGTTGTTCGAGGTCGAAAAACTGAAAGTTAAAGAAACTTCGATGATGATGCCGTTCGGGCTTTCTAACATGATACCAGTGCCACTGTTGTGCGAAAAGTTGATGTGCAAGTATACACAATCGCAACAAGTAATATAATGATAAATAAAGTTCGTTCCCACAGGGATTGGAATTAATCTAAGAAGTTTAAGTGAATAGAAGCTTAGTGAAAAGAATTAAGTAACAAGTAAAGGTGAAGAGTTGTAAACATCATAAGCTGTGATAAAACAGTATTAAGTTTGAAGTTTTTAAAGGTGAGTTGGATAGCTCAATAGTATGTAAGTTCCCAAGAGTAATGCTCATATAATATTAGACGCTGTAGCGTTAAGCGCTGTAGCGCTTAAGAATCCGTAGACGCTGTAGCGCCTTGGTGGCGTGCCTTTCAGTCACTTTCGTCAGGGCTATGTTACAAGACTCCTATGTCTAGGCTCTAAATAAGTTTTACCCCTGTATATTAAGCTCTTACAACATTTGCCTTATGAACTATTACTCCCCTATGTCTAGAGTTAAGTAGTGCTTCCTTTAAATGTCTTTAAAGGGTTTTCATTCATATCATTCCTTGAGTTCTCTTTGTGAACCATGTCTGTACCCCCAAAGTTACCTTGTTTTAATTGATCATTCCCAAACCAAGATTGAAAGTATTATGACACAAGGAATAAAACACAAACATCATAATATTATGCAAAAGTTACTCACGGTTCATTACATACCAAGAACAATCCAACTATACCAAAGTTAGCTCATCACAAGTTCCATCAACATAATACAACTAGAGAGTATGTATTACCGTATGAAGGCAAGAGAAGAGTGGTTGCAAAAGATGCACTCCAATGATCCCAAGTAGCATACAAAAGATGAAGTTGAGGCGTGAGCAAAACCTTGAATGAAGACTAGAAAAACTATATTAAAAATAAAAGCTTAAGAGTGGAATAACAATGGAGAATAGCTACTATGTATTATGTGTAGTTCTTCTTCCAAAACTACTACGCTTGTCTACGTAAGTTACCTCCTCTAGAAGTAATCTTAATTTAATCTAATCTATATCTAAGTCTTAATTGAATAATAATATTACATGATGATTATTAGACATAGATATTATCCTTAAAGTACTTTACAAAAAGTGCTAATGATGGAATACAACAACTATCACATGGGTTCCATTTAGGAGGCGCCAAGTGTAATTTAGTATCCACTTGAAAGTCAACAAATCCAGCTGAGAGGAAGAGATAAGGGTGGTGACTCATCATGTCCTCAAGTGGCCACACAAATATCTCAATGGTCAGCCGTCATATAACGCTGTAGCGTCTCGTAGATAGCAAACCGCTGCAGCGCTAAAGCAAAACATCAAACATATTCACAAAGGCACTGACTATGCCCAAGGTTTAAGGAATTAACTTATAACCTATATTTATTCTAATATTCATATATTCACATATTTAAGCACTAAAATTACTTGAGAAAAGAGCTTTGACTTAAGTATTAGGAGCATAAATAACCTATATAAAATAAAGTTATCAGCCACTTCCCTTCGGGTTGGAGGATCCATCGACACGTAGGATCCAAGTATCGTTTTCGATGTTCGCTGGTGTCATTTCGGCCACGAAGTCCGCCAGAACTTGTGCTTTCATAGCCGTTCGAGCTTCATTCTTGATTCCGAACTCTGATAGTTCTACCGCCCACTTGATCATTCTACCCGCGAGATCGGGCCTGTGAAGGATTTGCCTGATGGGGTAATTAGTCTGTACGACCACCTGGTGAGAGACGAAGTAAGGTCGAAAACGTCGAGCTGTGATGATGAGATCCAAAGCAATCTTTTCGACCTTCTGATAGCGACTCTCCGGTCCGTGTAGAGCTTTGCTTGCAAAGTAAACTGGGCTCTGTCCGATTTTTAACTCCCGCACAAGAACGGCCCCTAAGGCTTCCTCCGAGATAGCTAGATATAAGTATAAAGTTTCACCTTTGCTTGGTCTAGTCAAGATCGGAGGTTCGGAGAGGACCTTTTTGAGCTGGTTTACGGCCTCATCTTGCTCGGTGGTCCAGTTGAAACCCTCTTCCTCTTTTTTAAGCAGCTTGAACAAGGGAAGGGATTTGAACGCCGCATTTGATATGAAACGAGATAAGGCGGCGATCATGCCGTTAAGTTTCTGGACTTCCTTTTTGGTTGTTGGAGTTCGCATTTCTGTTACGGGTCGACATTTGTCGGGATTTCCTTCGACTCCCCTTTCTGTTAAGTAGAAACCTAAAAATTTCCCAGTTCGAACTCCCAAAGTGCATTTCTCTGGATTTAATCTCATATTATTTTCCTGGACTTCGTAGAAGATCAGTCTAAGGTCGTTGACATGCTTGTCATCGTCTTCACTCTTGGCGATCATGTCGTCGAGGTAGACTTCAACACTCTTGCCGATTTGTTTTTGGAAGACTTTGTTCATCATCCTTTGGTACGTAGCTCCGGCGTTTTTCAAACCAAAAGGCATGACACGGTAGGCGAAGTTACCTTGGTCGGTCATGAAAGTAGTTTTTTTTGTCAGGGGGGAACATGGCAATTTGGTTATACCCGGAATATTCATCCATGAATGATAACAATCGAAAGCCTGAAGCGTTGTCTACGAGTCGGTCTATGCTGGGGAAAGGGAAAACATCTTTTGGGCAGGCTTTATTAAGATCGGTGTAGTCTACGCACATGCGCCATTTTTTGTTGTTCTTCTTAACCAGCACCAGATTTGATAACCAGGTTGTGTATTTGATTTCAGAAATGAAGTTTGCTTTTAAGAGATCGTCTACGGCTTTTGCAGCTGCTATAGCTTTCTCGCTACTCTGAGCCCGTTTTCTTTGCGCGACCCACTTGGCTCCTGGGTTAACTGCGAGCTGGTGGCAAGCGACTTCAGAAGGAATCCCGGGCATGTCCTCTGCCGAACAGGCGAAGATGTCTGCATGGTCATTGAGACATTGGGTTAAATCAATTTTAACCTCTTCTGATAGATCGGCTCCGATCTTGATGGTTCTGGAGGGATCTTTGCCGAGCTGTACCTCGATGAACTCCCCATTAGGTTGGGGCCTTTTCATTTTTCGCTTGAGCTCTTTTTCCAGCCCGTCATCATCTTCATCATCCGTACTCTCAAGATCGTACCTTGCATCTATGTCCGTTGCGTTTACCTCGGTAGGTCGAGCTTTACTTCTTTTGGGAGTAGTTTTTTCGGGAGGGGGAACCCCTTCCTGATCCAAAGCTATTTGTTCGGTCTTGGTCCATAAGAAGAAGCATCTGGAAGCAGATTCCAGGTCGGAGTTTAAAGTGATAACTTTATTGCAGAGAGAGTGGAATTTCATTTTTAAGTGTGTGGTGGACGTCACCGCTCCGAGCCTACCTAAAGCCGGTCTTCCAATGATAACGCTGTAGATGGATTCGTAAGGTAGGATAAGGAACGTGGTTTTGATGGTCCTCATCATTGGCTCAGCTCCGTAGGAAACCATCAATTCCAAATGGCCTAGTGGGTTTGTCCGGGATCCGATAAATCCAGAAGGGCCGTTCCTCTGTATGGAGTGAGCTCCTCTCTGTCGATCCCCATTCTGTCAAGGAGATCGACAAAGATGATGTCAGATGAGCTCCCTTGGTCCACCAAGATTCTTCTCACTTCTTTGTTGGCAATGACTGCCGAGATTATGAGGGGTACGTGCTTGTTGGGTTTCCCATCCATAAGATCTTCATCACCAAAAGATAGTGGGGGTCGGTTTGTCGTGGTTGGTGTAGCTGAGGTTAAGGCCACACTTAACAATTCTTTCCACTTTTGCTTCATTGTTTTCCCGGACTCCTCATGCTCGAAACCTCCAACGATCATCATCATCACCGAGTGACCTTTCGATGTTCTAGTATCATGATCTTCATCGTCGGAATCGACCTTTACCTTACCCCTTCTTCTTGGCTCTTCGTTTCTCTCGTCTTTAACCTCGCCGGTATTTGCTCCTGGCTTTTTCCCATAACCGGACAATTTTCCCCGTTTGATCAAGTCTTCAATGTCGTCTTTCAAAGCATTGCAGTGGTTCGTGTCATGACCATTACTTCTATGATACCTGCAGTACTTGCTGGATCGTTGTCCAGATCGGGGAGGTAGAGGTTTGGGGGTTTTAACATCTCTGAACTCGACATTCCAACATTCCCCATGCGTTGGAGACGTGGAGTTCAGTATATACTTGGTGACGATTCCGAGGTCGGGGATCCTTGTTACCTCGGTTATCGTTTCCTTGGTTATCTCTTCCGTTGCGGGGTTTTGATGGTCCGACCTGTGGTGACGGATTTCCGATCTTGGTGCTTTCCTCCTCGTTGATGAAACATTGGGATAGTTGGAGGAAATCTTGCAAGGTATTAGGTTCCCAAGTGTTGACATGTTTTTTGAAAGGGCTTCCGGGGAGTAGCCCCTGCGCCATGAAGAAAATGCGGAAAGCGTCGTCTAGTTCTCGAACTTGAAAAACTTCGTTGTTGAACCTCTCTATGTATTCTCTGAGAGGCTCGTCCTCCTTTTGGACAACGGACATCAATACCACTTTGTTCTTGGGTTTACTTTTGGAATGGGCAAAGTGAACTGAAAAGAGTTTTTCCAATTGGTCCCAAGAGGATATGGTGTTCGCCCTTAAAGCCCGAAACCATTCCGATGCTACTTTGTCTAGAGTTAATGGGAAGATTCGACATTTCATCTCCATGGGTACGTTCCGGTATTGCATAGTTGTGTCGAAATGATCGAGGTGCCTATCTGGATCGCCCATTCCATCATACGTTTTCAGAGCTCCGGGCGGTTTTTTGAGGTACCTCGAAACTCGGTAGCTATCGATTGTTGCAGTGAACGGGCCCTTTCGCTCGGTTAGCAGCGCCTGAGGTCATGACTGACACTGGTGATGGGGATCGGGATAAACGTAGTGTCGTCTTGGTGATGAAGAGGCTAAAAATGAGCGAGGTCGGGGGAGTTATCCAATTCATCAAGATCGTCATATTGTCGAGCCGGAGGAGAACGTGAACCATTTCCTCGTTGTCGGTGAAGAGGAGAACGATAATAGTGGGAATTATCCAATTCATCAAGATCATCATATTGTCGAGCCGGAGGAGAACGCGAACCATTCCCTCGTTATCGGCAAGGAGGAGAACGATGATAGTGCCTTCTCCTGGGTGGAGATCGATGTCTCCTTCGAATCGGGGTTTTCTTTTCAGGGGAGCCCAGTCTGGGTGATTCCTGGTCCGGAACGTCCCGCGACCGGAGATTTGCTACCTCGGCCTCAAGGTCAGTGAAGCGGCAGCTTCTTTCTTGGTTTACGACCTCTTGTCGAGCCAGCAGCTGGACGAGCTGTTGAACAGCATCGGTTAGGACTGGAAGTAATGGAGGGGGAGGTGGTAAACTATTCCTGTATGAGCTTGTAGGGATCGGGCGAGGTTCAGATTGGGGAATTGTGCCCGAGCTTGGGTGGAATTTGTAAGGTCTTGAACATGGCCCTCGGGGGTTTGTTGAGGTTCGAGCTCGGGTATAACCAGACCTACCCCAGGCCCGACTACAAGACTGACCGGTCTTGAACGGAGTTTGGGCGCCATTTGTGGATCAAGGTAATGGGAGAGGAAATTGAGTACAGATCCTCCCACTGTGGTTGCCAATGTTCTGTACCGTATTTTCGATCTTGGTGAATAATCTGAAGTAATTGGTAGATGTCGTCCTTGATCAGTATTGTTTGATCTTGAGGGGGCGATGTCGTACCTACAAGAATACTCCGACGCTCAAGTCAGTGTTTGAGTGAGTCAATGTTTAGTTTTAGAAATTCCTTACACTTATGAGCATTGAATGTAGTATTTATAGAGTTTGAGTGATGTTTGTTTTGACGATCCTGAGTCGTTAGATCTTGCAGAGGTATCCGAACCGTTGATTGATTGGGCCAGATTTTCTGGATACGGGCTGGTTGGTTATTGGGCCTTGCAGGGGTGTAAATATCATTAAGACCTTTTACTTATTACCATAACAGTTTTGGACCCTTAAACAATGATAGTTGAATACATAATTTGGAGTTTACTAGGCATGGCAACATAACCCGAACTCGCGGGTACCCACCCGACCCCGCCCCGAGTTTGACGGGGAAAACCCGCTTTGACTGGGGACGGGGTTGGGTTCGGGGATGTCGATACCCACCCCGTCCCCGCCCCGAACCCGCTCGACAAAACATAAATTAATTATTTTATTTTATTATATGCATATTTACTCATTCATTTTATTTCATAAATTTTGTTTATTTTTAATTTTGATCTATTTCCTATAGAAAAATTTATTTTAATACTTTTAACTTTATTTTATCATTGTATAATTATTATTATTTTATTTTATTAATTATTATAAATATATTTTTTGTATTTTTCCTATAAATTGTGGCGGAAACGAGTTCCCACGGGGAACCCGTCCCCGTTTGGGACAAGGTTGGGGGATGCAAAACCCGACCCCAATAGAAATAGGGCCGGAGACGGGGAATGTCAAACCCGCCCCGACCCGCCCCGTTGCCATGTCTAGAGTTTACATATATAAATAGTGGGATTCTATTATAATTTGGTTCATTTCTCTAAATTGTCTATTCTCTCTTA
Source organism: Astragalus membranaceus (assembly GCA_039519185.1). Classification (NCBI taxonomy): domain Eukaryota; kingdom Viridiplantae; phylum Streptophyta; class Magnoliopsida; order Fabales; family Fabaceae; genus Astragalus; species Astragalus membranaceus. Next base: position 154,021,810 of record CM076847.1, read on the forward strand.
ACAATGGAATAAAATTATGTTGTGAAATGAAAAACAAAAAACAGCATAAAGGATAGCGATGCTCAATTTGTGTTCATATTATAGGCATACCTTTGACTCTTTCATTAGTAGATCTGGTGGGAGGTGCTATATTTACTATGTCTTATCTGCATCCATCTAGATGCCTCCGTGGAATTCTTGCTTTTGTTATGGCTGACTTATCCATGCATAACTTGGACTGGGAACTGGCAGAGTCGGTCCACCCCTGTTTAATTGATTCCCCTTTTCAAATATCAGTTGCTTAAGGTTTTCGCATACCTCTTAGAGAAAAATAATTGATGGTCTAAATCAGAGAATACTACTACGGGAATCAACATACATGATACTTAATCAGAGAATATTAACACACAAAATTTCTATATATAGGGCCCGCATAGTTTTTAAACTCTTGGTACAACTTTCTTTTAGTACTTTCAAGTGCAATGCACTTCAAATAAAATTAACATAACCATAATGAATCCATAATCAGTTTACTTAGGTCCTAAACCTTGATTCGATAATCAAGGCATCAAAAGGAGTACAACATAAAGATACACTAAAAACTCGATTGCATCCCTGGAAGAACTTTATAAGAATCAACTGCTATCACTTAGGCTCGGTACCTGTAAAACACACAACATAAAGAGTGAGATTACAAATCTCAATGAGTCCCTCCGAGCCCCCTTACCGTTCCTCTAATTCGTTTTCTTTTATTATCTAAAATTTCTTAAGCACAACCCGGGGATCCAAATCACTCAATCCCACCGGAGAACCCCAATTCGACTGTGCCGGCCGAATAATGCAGGGGCCTTAGCTTCGGGATCATGACCCCCCCTCCACTAAGTATGCTCATAAATCCTTGAGATCGTCGTCCCCTTCTTATTCTTTAACAAATTGTTTAACACATCAAACGATGACGAAAAATGACAAACGACGACGAAAAATGACAAACGACCACTCATTGGAAAGCTTAGAATGTCTAGTTTCTGACTATAGTTTTTGTTTTTCAAAATAATGGGCTAATTACTATAGTTTCAACAAACAAGCAATAGGGTCCAAAAAACAGGAAAACCGCCATGACCTAACTTATGACATCTCTAAAATGATCAAAACTCAATCAAATGACATGGGATTTGAGCCAAAACCGAAGCAAATTGAATCTAGGTTTTAATGAAAGAAAAACCATTCAAAAATGAGTTCAAATGAAAACGTTATACACGAAATGCTGAACCTATACACAGAATCGTTCCAGAATTTTGACCTAACTTGTAACATCAATTTCTCCAACTATACTCACCCAAATACATCCAAACCAGTGCAAAAATGAAGAGCATCAAGTCTAGTTTCTAAAAAGATAAACCACACCAATTTTGGATCACCATAGCATTCAATATTTTAATAAAACTGAATCTATATCCAGAATTTCCCAAACAACATTCTTAACACCATAAATTGCACCAATTATCACAAAATTCCAGCAACAACACACATTAACATTATATTCAGTTCCAAACACAAATTTAAATGGAACCACAAGAATAAATTTGAAGAACTCTCCCGGTTGGAGAACAACGAATAGTTCCTAGCAACTCGACCGAAACACCCAAAAAAAATGAAATTCCCAAGTTCAAAAGCTCCTCTACTCGAACCAAGCACCCAACTAACACTCAAACTTTGTTCTAACTCTGGCCAGCATCTAACCCACGAAAATTTGGTCAATCGAGAGCCCCAAAATCACTCCAAACTTCAGTTTAACAAGAAATACCCAAAATCTGATCAAAGCTTCCAGTTCTCTCTATGGTTCACGAATGGAGGGAGAGTTTGGTGGGTAAAATTGGTGATCTTTAGGGTGAATTTCAGAAAACTAAAAACACACTTGGAAAGAGGGAAATGATATGATTCAAATGGCACAAAAACCTCACACATGCATCAAGCTTTCCGCTTGTTTCCTCTTCTTCTCTCTCTCTCGCGATACTCTCTCTCTCTCTCTCAAGCTTCCATGGTCTTTTTTTGTCCTTTTCAGCTGAAACAAAGTGATGTGTGTGTTGTGTTTTTGGCCTGATATGCCCTTTTTATATGGTGATGGTAGAAATGTCTAAGATGCCCACACTTATTATCTTAAAGTTACTTAAATACCCTCCTATTATCATCACACAACTACATTCCTAGTTAATTAAAATCAAACAAATGTCTAATAATTAGCACACATTTCAATTAAAATAAAACAAACACTTGGCATGGAGATCATTTAGAGTTCATGAAAATTAACACTAACTTGGGGTGTTACAACAACGAAATCCGACTCCGCAAGTACCAACCCAATCTCGACATGAATTTGACAGGAAAACCCGTTTTGAGTGGGGGCGGGACGGGTTTGGGGATGTTGATACTTGCTCCGCCCCCGCCCCAAACCCGCTCACTAAAAAATAATGCTTGATTTTTATTTTACTTTATGCATATATGTTCATTCATTTTGTTTCATATATTTTGTTTATTTTTAGTTTTGATATCTTTTCAATAGAAAAATATATTTTAATGCTTTAGACTTTATTATCATAAATATTTTTAATTTTTTCTATAAATAGTGGCGAAATTGAGAACCGGTTGGGAAACTCGATCCCGTTTGGGACGAGGATGGGAAGGAAAAAATCCAACGTCACTAGAGATAGGGCTGGGGATGGGGGAGGAAAAACCCGCCTCTTTGGCCATCCAGTTGCCATGCCTACTTCTATTTTGGTTCCTACTGTTAACCCTTTGCTAAAAACAAATGATATGCTAAACAAACACAACTAGAAAAACGAAAATTAGAGAGGGCAATAATCCGTCGCTAATCATTTTAGCGACGGAATTTGTGACGAACCAAAATTCGTAATGAAATTTGGCGTCACTAAATATTTAGCGAGAGATTCTGAAAATCCGTCGCTAATAGAGAGGGAATTTTTATGTCGCTAATAGAGAGGGATACATTCCGTCGCTAATAGAGAGAGATACCTTCCGTCGCTATAAATAGTGGGATTCTATTATAATTTGGATTTTTGACATTGATGATACTCTGCTTTCAACAGTTCCTTATTACAAGAATAATCTATTTGGGGGAAAGAAATTGAATGCGACATCCCTAGAGGAATGGATGAGCAAGGGTAAAGCAACTGCTCTTGAACACTCATTGAAACTCTTCAATGAACTTAAGTCTAGAGGAGTTCAAATCATTTAGGTTACAGCAAGGAGGGAGCATCTCAGATCAGCCACAATTGATAACCTTGTCAAGGTTGACTTTTATGGGTGGACTAAAATTATCTTTAGGGATGTTGCTAATGAATTTGTATCAGTGAAAAAGTACAAGTCTGATGTGAGAAAACAATTAATCAATGATGGTTATCGTATTTGGGGCATTGTTGGGGATCAATACAGTAGCATTGAGGGGCTTCCAAGTCCTAGAAGGGCATTTAAACTCCCAAACCCAATGTACTATGTTGCTTAACTAGCGGTATACCCGTGCATACGCACGGATACTGTCATGTTCTTTCAATGAATGGACTCAGACAGAATTTAATTAGTCCAAACATTAACTCATGAAAATCAAGACAAATTTAAAGTAGACGAATTTAATTAGTTTGAACTTCACCCCGTAAACATTACTGACGAATTTAATTAGTCTGAATCATAGATCTTGTTGGTTCATAAAGCACTATAATAAGTTATATAAGCATACAATCAAGCCTAACAATCAAGTGACCTACAGCCTATTGATTCTTCACTAAACATTGATATTGATGACAATAAGACACGTGAACCAAAAGACACATGTCTACATGCTGAAAAGATTCAATTGATTTGCTAAATTTCTACATTCTTATTAAACAAACCATCTTATGAACCAAATACATATCTAGGTAGATAAAAAATTGAAACCAAATGGCCCTCCTATGCTTGGAAAAAACATTGGCATAGGGAAGTAGGGGTCATCTGAAAAATTGAAACCAAACTTAGAAAAATAAAAACATATATTATTCATATATTTTTTAATTATGAATGGATAATAGTTGTAAAGTAATAGACTATCCATAGTTTACAAAAAGAATGAAGAGGAGAAGAGAACCTGCAGCAACTGCATCTCGCGTGTTAGCCTTTCATATAAACCACCTTCTCTTTATATTAGTATAAGCTTCTAACAAAATATCAAAGCTTCCAGTAATATTTTTGGTAAAGTGAGATTTTCTCCCCATTTCTTGAATCAACAAAAAGAGTATTGTTTCTCTGGCATACAAATGAGAAGTTATCAATAAACAAAAATTAACAGAATAATGATAGCAAAGCAAACATTTCTTGAAACTGGAAGTGATATATAGAAACATCAATAGGTTTCGAACCAAAAGATAGGAGAACATTTGCCTTCTTTCTCTACCCTTTTCCAATATTTTAGCGTCTCCTTATTGATTAGAGGCATATCCATTTTGCTAACAGCACATGCAATTATCTCGTTGATAATTTACTAATCAAATTAAAAGTACGTGTATCCATACAGGCCATTTTCTTGAATGATCTCTGTCATTATTCAACAAAGGGGGGCTGAAGAGAATATGATTGCTTGGGAAAAGATATATAAAGAGCAAAATAAAGAATTCTAGAGGTGTAGGAAGTTTGGCTTTGGTCTAATGCACTTTGCATCAGAGAAAAGTAAGATAGTGCAAGCAAATATAAAACCCCAAAAATTATATGCACACATCTTTCTCATTTTAAATCTCATACATCTACCAATCTGCAAATAGAAAAAAAATGAAAAGAAAACATTGTAGAAATTAAATAACAAACTCAATATGTAAACATTATGGCTATCAAAATGATACTCCATACAGAATTAGGAACGCAAAGAATAGCAGTTAAAACTAAAATCATTTATGACATGATTTCCTTGTAAAAGAATATGAGAGGGAAAAAATACATTACATGATATTATTGCCCAAAGATGACCAAGCTCTCCACCTCAACACTTTGTCTACTTCACTAATCTTCCTCTTGGTACTTTTGTTGGCTTCACTTCTACCTGTTCCTGTTGTGATAAAAATCAATTCAAGTTAAAACCCTAAAACACATTAAATTAGTGTCCAAAGCCACAAAGCAACAAAGCAATTATACAAAACGAAGATGAATGCAAAGCAGCACAATAAAAGAGGAAAAATTCAAATATAATATTGGAATAAAAGAGACCAGTAAGAGAGGACATTGGGTAAGCATCAAAACCCATCTTATTTATCACAACAGTAGGCAATGGATATAAGAAAAATGGGTAAGCATCACAAAAACCCAAACTCGGGGAACAATGGGTTAAAATAAAATTAAAACAAAAGCAAATGAGGAAGGGTGTGAAAGAAAAAGGGTCATAGAGAGATTAAGTGAAACACCTTCTCAACGTTTTTAATTTTTGCAAATTTATGTTGAAGTTCTCTTGGTTCTCTAGGGATTCTTCATGAAAATGGAGATGGGAGAAGAAACAATATGTAGGGGGAAAATGAGAGAGGAGGAAAGAAAATGGAGATTTAGTGTGTTTCAGAAGATGAAAAAGAGATAGATGAGGAAGAGGATATAGGGAGAAGAAAGAGAAAAGCAATGAGAAAGGGAAAAATCGTAGAGGAGAAATGTGGTGTTAGTAAAGTTGAATTTTGAAAAGCATATTTTGGCGCTAACATTTCAATTTCAAATTTAGGACACATAAGGCTAAATTTTTGGTGAGTTGAAGAAAAGTTATTGGAGGGCAGGTCGGTCATTTTGTAAGAGGGTTATTGGCATCTATTTATTTATTATAGTAGATAGATGTATCATGTATCTCCCATTACAATTGTATTCTTTTACACTATTTTAAACCTATACTATGATGATGGCTGATAAAAAAAACCTATACTATGATGAGCTTTGTGTGACGAATAAATGCTTCATTAAATAAAAGCAAGCTACAAGGAACATGAACCAAATCAGGCAGAAGTAGGGGATCAGGAGCAAATTCGGACCAAGTAGAGGCCACCGCATTACAATTTATTGTTGGAAAAATGATATTCAAGTGTGTGGAAGTTACAAAATATGTTTTATTAATAATAAAAGGTTTTGATATTTTAGTTTCAGTTTTATAAAGTTAATAACTTTTTATCATATGAATTTATATGCTTTTCAATGCATAATCAGTTTCTCTAATAACTTAATACTATTTCATAACGTTATAGACGTTTGGTTTAATTTGATATTATGAGAAAAGTTATTGCTATTAATATTATATTATATGATTAATAACAAGCTGGCCAAAGGATATATTTGTATGTGTATATATACAAAACGTGGGTTCACACTTTAGAGAGGAAGAAAGAAAATGTTTTTCTTCTACTTTGTTTTTCAATATTATTTGGGGCATTGTTTGCGAGGCTCCAACGTGATTCTGGGCTCGAGTGCACGGGTCCATACACGATGCTGTGAAAATCTTGGGGAGCAAACCGAATAATGGGTTGCACTGGAGGTCCACCGAAATTTACTTTCAAGGCAGTGGCTTTTGCCACGTCACAGCTTCTTCTTCTACCTTATATTTCTAACTATATTTATTTCCCTTCAATATTTCCAACAATTGAAAGCAAATTTGATTAAATTTTCTATTTATATATTATGATTGGAAATATTGATTTTTGTTTGTGATTTTTCTCCACCGGAGTAGCTTGGAGAATCTACAAAGGATCATTCATCGGATCCTTCATGAAAGGAATTGTCAAGCGGCTATCAGAGGATAGTGCAAATGAGACTTATTTGAGTTGCCATCAAGAGATGAGCTTGGAGTCCAGGTAAGTGTCATGAACCCGAAATCTACACGTATAGATTTTAAAGTGATGTGATCGTGTGTTTTTTGATTGCATACAATTATATGAAATTTTCTTACTAGTGAAAAATTAGAAAAAGTATTCCTATGACTATCATGAAGAGATGATAAAGTGGTAGTAAAATTTTCAGAATTTATTGTAAAGATTAGATATGCTAAGAGTGGTTCCAAAATGAGAGGTTAAATTGGAAACTACACAGTGTTGTGATTTTATTTGAAAATTGTAGAACAACTTAAAAGGGGATTACATGAAAAGTATATATGCACGACTTTGGTCTTTCATGTGTTTTAGTAATATTTTGTTGACATTTGAAAATAGTTTATGAACAATTTCATGTTTATACACACTAGGCCAAAAGCTAAAAAAAAGAGCGCACCCTTTAGTAGCGGTTCTAAAAAAATGCTACTTATATAGCAACATCAGTAGCGCTTTTCTGAAAAGCACTCCTTATTCTTGATCACGCTAAAACATCAGTAGTGCTTTCCAAAAAAAGCGCTCCTAATTGAAAAATCTCGCATACCCATCAGTAGCGCTTTCCAAAAAAGCGCTCCTAATTGAAAAATCTCGCATACCCATCAGGAGCGCTTTTCCTACTGAGCGCTACTTATTTTAAATCTCGCATACCCCATCAGGAGCGCTTTCTAAAAAGCGCTCCCTAATCTCAATTTTCTAAAATAATATTTCCTCGCGCGTTGTACCTAGCTCCTTCCCGTTGCAGAAACCCAAAAACCCTTCACGCACAGACGCTCCTTCCCTTCTGTAGAAACGCAAAAACGTTCCAAAATTCTCCCCTCCACCCTCGCCTCCTCCACCCTGCGCCACTGCCTTAGAGCTTCATACGCTCTCCGCTCATCATAAAAGCATAATTATTCTCACACATAACAATTACCAAACACATGATTTAATCAATACAACCATGAATTCATCATCCATCGGATCAAAGTTTTTATAAAAACCAGAAACCCTAAAATATCCATTAATCACAACATCAGAGAAAGAGGAAAAGTGTTACCCTGGCTATGAAAAATGGAAAAATGTGACGGTTCAGACTGCAAGGAATAAACCGAAATAGTCATGGACTCATTCTAAGAGCTCCAATGGTAGAATGGTGCTCAAAGAAGATGAATCTAAGATAAATCTAGGATAGATATTATCATTGAAATGAGAGAATGTAAGATAGAAGATTTAATTGTGTAATGATTGATTGATTTCTTTCATTAATGATTGGGTGGTTATATAGCCACATGAGAATACAATCATTAAGGGAATATTCCCTTGCTAGTACAACTAGTACAACTTCTAGAAAGTGTACTACACACTAGTGCTGAAATGAGAAATGCAACAAGTACTAAACACAAGTACTCTTTTAGGAAAACAGTAAATAGTAAATTCCTACATTTACCCTGTCACAATACTCCCCCCTTTCAAACATCCTTGTCCTCAAGGATGAAAATTTCCAAGTGCCATGTCTTCCATTTGATCATCGCTTTAGTAGCTCGAACATTTCCCCTGTGAATCATTTTCCTATGTAAAACAACCACCATTTTAACAAGTTGAAAGAGTGGGAAGGATCTTGTTGGTAGTGGATGGGCAATAGCAAAAATAAGACCGACGCCCAGTGTAAACTTGATGCCATAGAAAACTTGTGAAATCACCAACTTAGGAGGGATTGCAATTGAACCAACAGTTAAAACATCAACAAAGCCTTTGCCCCCTTCACTGTAATCAAAATGGTAATGAACATTTCCCAAAACAAAATTATAGGGATCATGAGAAGAATCATTCAAGTAGGTCCCAATGCGAACATGAGGGTGTTTAGGTGCCAAATCTTGGACATGCTTGAATTCATTCAAAGAATCGAAATTGTGATCCATTTTATCTGTCTCAGCTTGCTTCAGGAAACCACCTTGTACCCACCAATTTGAGCACAAGAATACCGCAACAATCAATATTGATACGAACAAATGCCCAAATGGTGTTGGAACATTTCCCCTATGAATCATCTTCCGATGCAAAATAGTCACCAACTTGACAAGTTGGAAGAGTGGAGGAGATTTTTAAGTACTTGGCGAGCTTTAGCCGAATAGGTTCCTGTGAATAGCTTCCACTGAAGCACATAGAATACTTGGGGACCCTCTAAGTTTGAAGTATGTGTACTTGGCGTGGTCATTATGGCCTCTTTGGTTTGATATAAACTACTTCCCTCTAGAGGTGTTGATAAGATCTGCTCAACACCAAAACCATAGATTCCTCTCAAAAGATTTTCTTGTGATTCCCATGCATCAAAAGTACCATAGACAACAATAAGAGAAGCACATGACTTGGTAACCAGAAGATAGCTTGTAATTGACACACCATAAGACAAAGAAGTAAACATGAGAGTTTCCAAGGGATTGCATCCCTTCCAACAGGTGCACTAATTATTCTCAAAACTCCATGATAGAATCCACAACTGGGGTACACCATCACTAAGGCATTTTGCAAAGGGAATTTTGTATCTGGCCCATGTTGCAGCATGTAACCAAGTACCTGTCAAGCACACCATGAAATAAACCAATTTTTAAAGGTACATATCCAACAATCATTTGTCAATCAGGGGCCTAAACCATGAAATTGGCTATGCTCAAGAGTCGACCAAATCCAAGACATAAATTCCAAATTTTTAGAGACCCAATCAACTAGCAAATATAAGGTAGAGAGTTTAAACCATGAAGGGTTATGAACGATTACCTCAGAGGTTGCCCAATCATTGTACGACAAATGACTTTGCACTGCCGCAACATCTTGTACCTCCAATTGAGTTGTTGTTCTGCCCATAGATAGACAGTTGCTGAACATGCTTTTAACAAGCATGTGGTTGTTGCCAGATAGAGTTGTGACCCCCGAATACATATTGGAATTGGATGTTCCATAAAAATCAATATCCTCAAGAAGAGAAGAGACAACATCACCAACACTTGAAGTGAGAAACACAAGGTCAACAGTTTTACTACCACCTTTGGAATTGGTGGAAAACGCACAATTGATGAGAGGAGTTGGCAACTTGTCAAACACCTGGTGTGCATAAATGGGGTAGCCACATTTTAAACAAAAATTGATTAGAGAATGTGATAGAGATAGGTTGAGAGGTGGTAAGGTGAATGGTCCAGGATCATAAGGTCTGGTGTTGTTGAGTGGCACACTTGTGAATGAAGAAGTGTCCGCACGGAACGTGTACGAGTGAAAATCGACCATAGAGTTCCATGGGGAAAATTGACTGGAGCTTGGGGCTGAAGGTTTCTGGGCACAAACCCTCGTTATTTCCTCTACGTCCAACGCATCCAGGTGATCGTTAATAATACCACGAGCTGATTCGGCCACAAATTCGCCATTGAGAGGTTGATGGTGATTGAAGAGACTGATGTCACGAAGGTTTTGAGAAATAGATTTAGGTTTTTGTTGTTGTTTACCCAGATCAAATGGTTGGTTGTGTTTTACCTCTGCCGTGTTGATTTTTGAAACTGGATCTATGACCACGGAGCTTGTTGCCGGCTTCAATGGTGTTGTGGATCTGTGAATCAGAGTCGGAGTCGGAGTTCGTTGAGCACCCTTGGGAGATCGTTGGATGTCCGCCTCCACTAACTGAGCTTCATCGTTTTTCTCTGAATGATAGAGTGGATTTTCTAGAGCATCGTTAACGAGTGGAGTTTGGGTTGGAACGGTTGTTGTGGTTGCAGAAAGGCTGAGAGGGAGTGCTTCTTCCTTATTTTCGATCTCCTCTGCCTCCCACTGCAGCACGTAGTTATGTTTGTGATCCGGCGTAGATGCTTCGTCACAAACTAAACATAACCCCTTTCTCAGCTTCTCATCCACTTCTTCAAAACTCATAATTCTCAATATTCTTTTCGGAGCCATGGGAAGGCAAGCACCAGGTCGATGCTTTGATACCAATTGTGACGGTTCCGACTGCAAGGGATAAACCGGAACAGTCATGGACTCATTCTAGGAGATCCAATGGTGGAATGGTGCTCGAAGAAGATGAATCTAAGATAAATCTAGGATAGATATTATCATTGAAATGAGAGAATGTAAGATAGAAGATTTAATTGTGTAATGATTGATTGATTTCTTTCATTAATGATTGGGTGGTTATATAGCCACGTGAGAATACAATCATTCAGGGAATATTCCCTTGCTAGTACAACTAGTACAACTTCTAGAAAGTGTACTGCACACTAGTACTAAAATGAGAAATGCAACAAGTACTAAACACTAGTACTCTTTTGGGCAAACAGTAAATAGTAAATTCCTACATTTACCCTGTCACAAAAAACAATATATCTTCCTTTCACAATCACTCCTCACCCGTAAAATCTTCTTCTGAATCCTGATTGAAAGAAGAGAAAAAAGAAGAAGAGGACAAAACAAATTAAAAATTACAAACTAACAGAGAGAGGGAAAATGGAGAGATGGGCAAAAGGGAAAGAGGGCGAAAAACTAACAGAAAGTGAGAGAGAGTGTAACACCCCAGCATCTCTAACACCGAGAAACACTGAGATACACAGCATGACATACATCAGAGTTGACTTTCTGTCTGGAATATTGAACACAACTAAAAATGTTTCCTGAATAAACATCCAAGCAGGCACTTCAATTCCATTAACTTAACATAAAGTACTTAAGTCTCATGACTTATAAACTTTTACAACCTGGTGTTCAATATCCCAAAACATAAGTAGCGGAAACAATTTACAAGTGTTAGCGAGTAATAGTTATACAATCGAAAATACAAAGACAACAAAGGGAAAATGACATAATCATAAAACTGAATCTTCAATAACTCCATAAGGCACACCGTCTAGCCGTGCTTCTTCGCCTTTGCCTTCCCTGTTTCTCTGTAAAAACCACAACATTAAAGGGTGAGATAAACATTATCTCAGTGAGTCCTATCGAGACCCCTTACTAACACTAGTGGTTCATTATGCTTTATTCTTTCGTAGCCCAATTCTTGATAGCTACGGGTTTTATCTTTTACTTAGCATACAATTATGCTCCTATTGTCCGTAGCCCAATTCTGGATGACTACGTACATTTCTTTTTCTTTAACTTAGCACAACACCGCGAGCCACCTTTATTTCTTTTTCTATGGCTCTTGGTGAACCCACTCCACTAACCACTAATTAGCGGGCAAACCTCATGGGGCCTAGGTTTTGTGGCTCATGACTTCCCCTCCCCTAGTATGTTAATCCTTAGGGTCGTCACCCTTGATATACATATATAATTATACATATACCATCTTTCTTTTCCTTAAGAAAATAACTTGACTTTCTTGAACATAAAGTTCTACTTCATTAACTTGTAACATCAAACATTAATCTTAAACTTAACTTCGATGAACTTATAATCCATCCATTTATCATATTATGACATTTCCTCACTCGTTATTACTAACGGTACATTGTAATTCGCTTAACTTAAGGACTTCATAAATTACAGCTCAAACATAAGGGTTTATGATGAATTACGGTTCTTTTAACATTGCATAAGGTTGGGGAAAATATTAGAATGGACTTGGAAACAATTGGAATGACTTAAAACATAGTTAAAAAAACAGAAGTGGATGCACGGTCCGTGCTCTAAGGCGCACGGTCCGTGCTCTGAGGCGCACGACTCGTGCGCATTTTTAAAGAAAATGGCGCACCAGTTACCGAACATGGCGCACGGTCCGTGCCTAGTGGCGCACGACCCGTGCGTCTATATCAGTTTCCAGAAAATCATGTTTTCGTGACATTTTTCTATTCCGTTCGATTCCAACGTCCGTTCCGACCGATAACTAAACTTAACCCTGCATTATTCTAGTCCAGAACAACAATCATAACAATCACATAATTGTCAAAAAATCACTCATTCAAACACTTCAAACATCAAAAATTCATCATTCAATAATTCGTTTCGAGACACATAAACGCATCGTTTTTCAAAAATACGGTTTTTAGTGAAACGAAAACACATTATCAGTCACATGCGATCTTGACACGAAATAAATCCCTAAGCGAGTATAGAACTCACCATTCGTGATGAAAATCACGTACAACCAAGAATCCACGAAATGCAATTAACTACGTAACCACACGAACGATCCCCCATTCGACCCCGACGTTCCCACGAACTCGAAATCACTCCCAAAACTAACTCCAGTGCCACAAGCTACTGAACCTTATCCAAATGCACCTCAATCCTCAATGCAAGTTCAGTTCTATCCCGATCTAACCCCGACTCTTAGCAATGCGGCAACTAACTCCAAAATTGGTTTGGCAGCATCTGTAAGCTGTTTTGCATCAGGCATAACTAATTCAATTCTTAACCAAAACCATTCAAACCAGTGCCTAATGTATTACTGTGACAAAATCGAAACTTGTACTTAAATTTTCTCCCTCAATACTCAGTCAAATCAACTGGTTCTTGTGCCTAACTTGAAGGAATTTGTGTCAAGTTTCTAAATCGACCAAAATGAACTTTAAAGGAGGTGTGTACAGTGAGTTACGAAAGAAATACCAGAGGGTGTCAAAACTGTTTTCTGGAGAACAAGCCCCAAAAATGAACTTCTTGCTGTGAGTTGATTTCTTCAACTCCACCACCAAGGATCATGAATACAAGCCCCAAAAATGTTCCAATCACGAACCCAGCTCCTAAACTTTCACTCCAAGGTTCTGAAACTACAATGTGGCTTCCCTTAACTGACATGCAAGCTACTAGTAACCTCTAAGCTCCATTTTTCTCACATGCAACTCATATCCAAACTCCAAAATACTCCATTTTTAGTGACTTTGAGCTAGATGGTTTATAAATGGTGGAGTGCAGAGGAGGGTGGTGTAACTGATGAAATGGGTATCACTGAATAGAGGAAGGAAAGCTGATGACTACGGTGGAAAGAGATGAGACATGCATTGGGTGATGATCTCTCCTTCTTCTCTTCTCTCTCACGCATTCTTTATCTCTCTAGTGCTTCTCTCAATTTCAGTTTTCAGATTCTGGTCCTTTTCTCAATTTCAGTCAACATAAATGTGTGAGGGTTATGTTTATGGTGATGGGTCAGCTGAGGGAAAGATGGGAAGGAAAAGACCAATTTACCCTTTCTCTCATTCTCATTTAAAACTTCAACTTAAACAAACAATCAATCACTAATGCACATACTCATATTAGAAGTAATTATATTAGTCATCACACACATTTATGGATATTATAATACTTAGGTTAACTAATTAATTTAGTTAAAATCACTCGCTAGGCAAAATGACTGTTTTGCCCTTTACACTATAATTCCTACTAAAATCCCAAATTCAAACAAAATCAATTTATTAACTCAATCACGCATCCAATCCTCATACTTAGGCAATTTAATTATTGCTTTCATGATGCTCACATGTCTATGACTCGTCTTAGTACTTAATTGAATAAACAATCGTTTGTTAATTTCGTCATTCGAAATTAACCGAAACTGGGGATGTTATAGAGAGAGACAGAGAGAGAGACAGAGAGAGAGAGAGACCTTCTCCCTTGCTTGAATGTTGCGCAGAAGAGGAGAAGACCAGGAGGAGGAAATCGAAACTACAAATGTGGTGATTCTTAGGGTTCTGGTGTATGGTGATGGTTGGGGTTTTGGTGTGGTGATTCTTAGGGTTTTGGTGAATGGTGAGTGGTGGAGCTGAGGGTTGTGGTGAGTGGCGAGAGCGCTGGTTTTGATGTTTGTTTTGACGAGAGTTGTGTGATTTTTTGGTGACTGTGTGATTTTTTTTGGTGAGGAAATATAAACAAAAATAAAAAGTTTTTTTCAATATTATTATTAGTGAGTTAATAATAGGGAAGGGAATTGAAAAGAGCGCTGATGGGAGGGAAGCGAATTGGAGCGCGCACTGAGTAAGTTTTTGGGTCAGCGACGGATTAGTCATTCCTCGCTATTATAGTGAGGGATGCTTTTCCATCTCCAAATCCATCTCTAAACTCCTTTTTGATATTTTGTGACGAATTTAGAGAGGGATATTTTTCGTCTCTACATTCGTCACAAAAGTAGATTAGCGATGACTACATATTTCCGTAGCTAAATCCCTCACTAATAGTAAGGAATACTTATCCATTTCAAAAATTCCTCTCTAAAATCAACTTTTCTAGTAGTGAGAGATGACATCAACAGCTCGTGTCAACATCTTATTATGGTGCCATGTGGTACTTACATACCACATTAGCATTCACACGCCAACACTGACATGCCATGGCAGCAGCCAATGAATGGCCGGTAATTGGTAGGGACGAAAAACAAAATAAAAAATATTTGCAGACACGAAAATAAAAAATAAATATTTATGGACCAAATTAAAAAGCATAAATTTATTTTTAATTTCCAACTTCAACCATTATATTACCAAATCTATCATAATTCGTAGATGCGTCTCTCATAATTCAAAAATCATATAAGTTTTAAAGACTAAATATATATTTAAGCCATGATATTTCCGTTACGTCTTTAATTGAAGCAAAATATAAATTTATAATTTATAGGAAGTTATACTATTTTCCACTATAGAATAAATAGTAAAAGTTATACTATTTGCACATAAAAATTATCTCTATTTCTCAAAAGAAAAGGAGAACTCGGTCTATTACTATACTTTTATGTGCATAAATAGACAAATTTTCTAAAATTAAAAGAAAATATATATCAGGTATTATAAATTTTGTGCGTCTAAACTATAGCAATGAAATTCTCCATTTCATTTGAGAAATAGAGACGATCTCAACTCGGAGTACATATGTCAATTCATATAAGAGAATAGCTTCAATAATGACTTCGCTTGTTTTTTTTTTCATCTTACGTAATTGATGCTAGTTAGTTTTAAAATTGTGATAAAATTGATTTTGAAAAGAATATTGAATTCAAAAAACTTGATTTTAGATAAATTGAGTTAAAAAAATGATTGGTATTTGATAATGATATTTTAAAAGAAGGTTCAACAAATTGATTTTGTTTAGATGATAAAAGTAGAGTCACTTTTAATGTGTAAATATAAAGAATTTTATGGATCTCATCATGTTCACTTGATTTTATTCTCTGCAAAAGCCGCGAATTTTTTCTACTTTCATAAAAATCACCTCACCTCACCTTAAAGCTATTTTTCTTTTCTTTTTAATTGTTCAAATTAATTAGAGCATGAAAATATAGGTTTACTTAGTTTCTAATGGGGTTTGATTTATGTCCTCCTATGTTTATATGTCTATTTTTTTCTCCTTTTTTAATAATATTTCAGGTGTAGTTACAAATGATTGTTGACTTCTTTGCATACAAGTTTTGCAAAAACAAAAACAAAAAATTAGAGAATAAAATTGCATAAAAAAGTTGTCAAAAAAAAATTGCATAAAAAAGGCACGCCACTTTGAATGTGTGACAAAACAAGGAAATTGAAAAGTATACATACATCACGGTACAGAAAATGCACCACGTAATGTTACATTTATATGGTATAATATGCCCAATTACATTATTAATTTCTTCTTTGCACTAATTAAACTGTGATATATCTCTTAATAAATCATCCTTATCAACTTGTCCTAATTCTAAGCTGTCACCATGTGCTGACCAACTTTGGCATCTTTCTCTGTCCTATCCCCATTCTTCTCTACCCCAACCATTTCGGCTTCCGCCACGACGGTCACCGCCGCCGCCTCCTCCGACCGGTACCTCTTGTATATGTCCCCTTTGTAAAACTTTCTTGTCCTAGCCACCAAAATGAGTGAAACAATGGCACCAAACAAAGTTGCAGCTGTGATAATAATGAAGGACAACTTGAAGCATTCCACCCCAACACAATCCAACTCTTTCCCTTTTATTCTTTGTTTCCCCAATGCTAGCAATTGTTTCGTGGCTTCTTTGTCATACAAATGTCCAGTGATTTTCACATTAAGTACATATAACCCAAGTGGACTTGCTACACTTCCAAAGTTGTACAAAGTAGCATAGTATTTAAGTCCAAAAAGCTCTGATATAATGGCAAAAAGTAAAGGCCATTGAGCGCCAAAAGAAAATCCAATAATTACTGAAGCTATATACAGACCATCAGGGACATCAAACGCTATTAGAAGGTGTCCCACACATGATAAGAACAAAGTCAAAGTAAGCATAAGGGGACGTGGGAATTTGTACTCTCTTAGAAAATATTCAGAAGCAAATCCAGAGAAAACACGTCCCAAATAATTCCAAATGCTTACTAGTGACACAAAAGTGCTTATGCTTTTCTTTGGGTATCTAAGTGAGGTTCCTATCTGACCAAGATTATCTATTGCTGTCAAAGTTCCTCCAACACCACAAATGCAAGCCACAAACAATATCAACATGTCAATACTAAATAGAGCTTGAAGTATGGTATAATCGTCACCTCTTGGAGGTGGATTAAACACATTTTCCCACCATTTGGTGTCTTGAACTATTTCATTGTTTTCAACTACTGCAGCTTCCTTAACTTGTTTACTTCTTTCACCCCCCTCAGTTACTATTTTCACTGGCGAAGGGTCAACCAATGCAAGTTTTTTAAGCTGCCAAGATTTGTGCTCTTCAATGAAAACTATAACAAGTGGAAGGAAGAGCATGAAAATGACCACAGCACTACTAACACCATATTCACCTTGTGTAAAGTTGACCTTCTTCTCTACCACAATGATAACAAGCAAGAACCCAGCAAGACCAAGAGAAATATACAAGAAATTGTAGAAAACCTTGAGTTCATTAGGTTGTCTAATAGGCTTCATATAACGGACAGTTCTTAGAAAAGCAAAGGAAATAGCTGCGGGAAGCCAACCTATGAACAAAATCAAACCTTTTGTGTCATCATAATAAACAGCTTTATAAAGTTGTGTAATGATTGCACCACTAAGACCAACATAGCCTTTTAGAATACCTAAAACAACACCACGACTTTCTGGAAAGTTCTTAACACAAGTGACAAGGGAACCAGTGTTAGCGAAAGATTGAGAGTTAGCACCTATGGCGATATAGAGACACATTTGCCAGACTTGTGGTCTAGCTATTTTTTTAGTTACTGATAGCCATATCATAAAGTAACCAAAGAAGTTGAGTACTGCACCGATTGTTAAGACAACCCAAGGTGGAGAGAGCTCGTTGATGAGGCCTGAGAGGACACCAACGTTGCTACCAAAGTCTTTGAAGAAACTAAGGAGATTGAGTGTGCTTTGATCGTAGCCGAGAGTGGTTTTGATGTCGCCGGAGTAGAGGCCGAACATGTAGGTGGCTCCCGCCGCCGCCATGATGAGAAATGAGGCGAAGATAATGAACCACCGTCCGGTGATGAATTGGGTGGTGAGACTCTTGATGTCTCTCCAACCATGCACACCTGCAGCTCCCCCATTGACAGCCATTTTTTTGTGAAATGCAAATTTGCAATAACTTGTTAGCACTTATTAGCAGTAGGGTGCTGTGTACACAGATATATATATATATATATATTATATTATATGATGATTGGGAGGCTGTATCAAGTTCAAGTGAATTTCTTTAATTTATAGTGAGAGAGAAACAAAGTCATAATCACATGCACCATTAATTAATCGTGTTCTTTTTTCGATAATTTCGTGTCCAAATATAACGAGAAATAAGGTGGTGGCTTGGCTTCCTTATTTTTTATGCTATTGTTGACTTGTTGTATCTGAGGAAGAAGGATCCAGCCAACCTTTCACACTCAATTATATAATTTTCAAATGTTCGTTGCGTTTATAAATTGAACTGGATATATACTACTAATATACTAATATATTTAAAGGAAAACGATGGATAATTAATTTCATTTGTAGAATCTGGATGTCGATTGCGTTGTCATTTGTCAACGAATCAAAATAACGGATCCTTCATTTTTTTTAGGACGAAAATGATGTTTTCCTTTATTTAATTAGCTTTGTTTGTATATCAATATCAATAGTTGGATCTGATTATCGTTCTGGACTAGGATATCATGGGTCAACCGTCAACGGCAACATTTCCCCGGCATCGATATCGGACTTAAAAATATTGGAAAACAAAGAAAAAAAAGTAATAAGTGCAAGTGAGAATATATAATATTCAAAACTGTTGACAAATCATAGGAAAATGGGACCACTGCAGTGCATATATTATATATAACTTCCTGAGGTCAAATTTCCAGTGCCACATATATACTGCATACGCACGTAGTCACATTCATGCTGTTTGCATTCACATGGAGTGGCCGGCCAGGATCTCTATCTCTACTTTTAAAAATCAAATTTGATCATCAAAGTTGAAAATTGATGCTAATTAAGATTTTTTTTTTGACGGGAAATAAAATTTCAATTAACTAGCTCTCAAATCTGAGGCAATAGCATCAACGGTATATAAAGGAATTTCTTCAATTCATATAGAGTCAATATTAATCAAAGCAAATTTTGTTAAACTTTAAAACGGTGGAACCGTGAAGCAAAAAAGTTGCAATCATTCACAGTCATGCCAAAATGACTGGGTATTGTTAAAGAGGAGAGCATTGTTTGCACAACATTTAGGGAGTCAGATTCAGCAATCAATGAATAAAAACCAAGATCAATAGCAAAATTAAGGGCAATTTTCATCCCCAAAGCCTCCACTAAATCAACATCATTGAGAGCATTTATGCGCCAAGTTGCAGCAGCCATAACCTCCCCATTTTCATCTCTAATAACCATACCAATACCCCAAACTCCATTGGAAAAACCAGCAACATCCATATTTACTTTATACCAAAATGTTGGTGGCTTACACCATTTATCCAAAGCGTGATCAACATTCTGAACATTTGGACTTAAGACAGGTGTAGAGTGCAAAGAATTGATACTTTTAGAATATTCAAAGACAATCTGCCATGCCTTGTTAGCTGACGCTAAAGGATCAATTGGTGTTCCCTCAAAGCAATGCTTATTACGAGTTTTCCAATAGGAAAAATTAGTACAATATTTAAATCTATTGTTAAATACTTAAATATAAAAAAATGAGATGTCATTGAATAATTTGACCTGGGTATAAAACACAACAAAATTCAATGTGTATATGAATATTTACCTTAGAAAAAAATGATTAGATGTTGAGTATTGTATTTAAATAGTTACTCTAGGTACCGAATTGTTCACCTTCTTATATAATATAATATGATGATACGTCACTTGTGTGATCGATGACATAGAATTAGTTACGGGTAATTAGTAATATATATATATATATATATATATATATATATATATATATATATATATATATATAAATATAATCATATGATCCTGAAGTCATATCGCTATTCTTGGGATGTCTAAGATACTGCAAGGAATTTGACATATAGCGACAATAAAAATCCGTAGGTAAAGGGCTAAAAATCGTAGGTATATCCCATAAAACACTTCTAGACACTATAATAAAAAAGTTTGAGCTAGATGCATGGCCTAGTTACTCAATCATGTTATACGGCAGAATACATCACAAGCCTATATAGCCAAGTTGGTGGGTAAAATAAAAGTCAAAACGCAGAGAACAGATCTTTCACTAACTAATTTAGTGAAATCAGGCTCTATTTTTGCTTGAACTTATAGTGTTCACAATTTCTTTCTGACTCATGTATAGTTGTAGACATGGTTCTATGAGATTTTGCACCTGTAATTTGGTAAGTAATCCAAAACAAAAAGGTTATGGTTAGCAATCTGCTGTAGAAGATTGGTTTTTGTAAGAAAGGAAATGGAAAGAGCACTTATTAAACAACAGCAGGGATGAAATGTAAAAAAAATCATGGTTTAAATATGTTTTTCGTCACCGTAAATATGGTGTTTTTTAAATAAGTCCCTGCAAAATATTTTTTTTAAATAAGTCTCTGCAAATTAATATTTTTTTAAATATGCCATTCTAGTTACAAAAATGTTGATGTGTCTAACAGAATGAGCGAGAGATTAGTCACTCATATCCGTGCGGTGGATACCCAGGTTTACCCAAAAAAACTCAGCCCTAATCCCTAATCTTCTTCTTCCTCTTCCTCTTCCTCTCCGACCCACTATCACCAACTCTTCCGAATGCTGTTTGTGGTGCTTAATTCCTAATCCAATTCCACTTATCGTGGAATTTGAGGCATTGGAGCATATTTAAATTTCCTCGGTTTACTTACGTGTTTTACATTGATCTGTTATGGTTTAAGACTTAAAGTGCATGGGAATAAAGGAGATTCCTTTCAAAATTTACATCAAATCCGAAGGACACACAATGAGCGGACTTTATTAGGTTTTTTATTTATAAGCAATGTTAGTGGGGTGAGAGAAATGTTAGTTTCTCGGGTTTGAACCCGGGACCTCCTTCTTGCACTTATTTGGTGCACTCTTTCGGTATCCCTTAACTCGCCAACTGAGTTACCTTCTTGAGATAAAAGACTTTATTAGGTGTTTGGTGATTGTATTTTGGGATGGAATTATTGTGGACCTTGGGGAATAAAATGTCCTTGCCTTGGGCATTGAAATTGAAGTTAGAGTACCATATGATTGGAATGTCTTCTTACAGTCTGATTATTTCAATGGTTGTTGTTCAGTCTTTGGGGTGAAGTTTATTCCTTTTACATCTGCTCCATTCTTCATTTCCTGTGGGTTTTCATCCTCAAATCTAGGTTCCATTCTTCATTCCCTTTTTGATTTTGACTTTATTTGTTTAAATCTGAAGGCTAGGTTACGAACATTAATTCTTGGAAAAGCATTTAATTTGTGAAAGAAATCTCATCATAAACTGGAATGGACATTGCATATATACTACCTGGAATTTCCTAGTACCGGAAGGGAGGGTTAGTGATTGTGGGTGGCACAGGAGTGGGAGAGGAAGAGGAATAAGAAGATTAGGGATTAGGGTTGAGTTTTAATACACATAGGTTTCAATAAAATAAATAAAAAATGAAAATCCGATGTGTAAAAGCCAACATGGCATTCTGTTAGACACATCAATGTTTTTGTAACAGAGGGTTAACAGAATGGCATATTTAAAAAAAATATTAATTTGGAGGGACTTATTTAAAAAAACGCTATATTTGCAGGAACAAAAAACATATTTAAACCAAAAATCCTTTGCCCAGCATTTCCTATACTGCTGGCTATCTCCAAAGTCAACTAGCTAACAATAAACTCCAACAAAGCTTACCTGTGCAAAATGGACTCATACACTTTGAGGCTGGATTGAACATAGAAGAAGGTTTAGCACTCTCAAATTTGAATTCTAGCTCAAGAAATCAACTAGTCAAAATGCAACTTCAACAAGTAGAGATGCCAAGGAAATCATTGCAAGTATTAATTTGGCTCTCCAATTAATATTAGATAACATGAGCAGTTCCTTGAGCTTTGATAAACGTCTGGGGTGTTAAAATATAGATAGTAAACCCATTAGCTAGTAGTAAGACCCATTAGTTGGTTAGTATATAAAGTAGATAATAGACTCATTTATGATCTAACCCTTGTCATTTGTAATATTTCACCACTTTTGATATAATGGACTTTTAAAGCTTTTTCTATTATTTTATTAGTTTTGCTTTTTTCAAATTTTTTTCTCTATTTTTTTGTGTTTGCTTTGAGAAATTCCTTTTGGTATTTTGCATCAGTTCTATTGTCACTTTTATATCTTCAGATCCGATTTGCTTTACTTCAGATTCATCCTTTTATTTTCTGATGATGCTCAAGATCAATTACCTTTGATGATTTTCGATTTTATTTTTGTCGTTCGTTTTCTCATTTGCTGCGTTTTCACTTATTTCGTGTTCTCCGTTGATGATTCGATTCCGCTTCATCATCGTTTTTTGTTTCTCGATCTGTTCATCTTTGATTTTTAAATCTGATTTCTTGTGTTCATCCTATCTTGTGAATCAATTTCGGTTTTGTTCAATTCGTTTTGCGTATCGTCGTTCCGCCATCGCTGAGATCTTCTTTATGCGATTCAGTTTCGCAATTTGCTTCGTGAATCAGTTCCTTTGATTTGATGCTCGTGATTTTGGAATATTTATGACACAGCTCCATCGCAATGTTCAGTTCACAGATAGTGTCACATTTGAAGTTCTGAACCTATGTGATTTCGATGCTAAATGCTTTGGAGTTAATCAAGCATACCATTTATTTGATGAAATTATTTACAGGGATGTTGTATCATGGGCTACGGTTCTGTCTGCTCCTACCAGAAATAAGCATGAATAGCCCTCGCACTTTTGTCACAATGATTTGTGCATCGACTGGATTGGGTTCTATTGAGGTTGGAAAACAAATTCATACATGTGTTTTGGAAACGGCAGTGAGTGGAAATGCTTTTGTAGCTTGTGCATTGATTGACATGTACAGCAAATCTGGTAGCATTGAAGATGCTCAATGTGTTTTTGATCAAATGCCAGAGAAGACGACTGTAACTTGGAATTCCATTATTACCGGCTATGCACTTTTTGGTTATAGTGAGGAAGCTCTTGGTTTACACTGTAAGATGGTTGATAATGGTGCTAAAATAGACCATTTCACTATTTCAGTAGTGATAAGAATTTGTGGAAGATTAGCATCATTAGATCACGTGAAACAAGCTCATGCTGCATTATTTCTTCATGGTTTTGGCACATATGTGATCGTGAACGCATCACTTGTTGCCTTCTATAGCAAATGGGGTAGAATGGAAGATGCTCAGTGTGTTTTTGACAGGATGCACCACAAGAATATCATATCTTGGACTACTTTGATTGGTGGGCTTGAACTTGCTGCAGTGATGGCTAGCTCCTATGTTTGTTTGTTAGTATATGCAGGTGCTCTATTTAGGGGTATGTAGAGTTGTTGCTGCCACCTATGCTTTAATGTTCTCTTTCTGATTAAAGTGGTGGCTCTTGGTGTTAGTTTTGATTGAGGAGTACTGTAGGATCTGTGTTTTGTGGGCGTGGCTTTTGGCTTGTTGTAGCAGATGGTTTCTAGTGGTCTTTATGGAGAAATTGGTTTGTGGAAGGTGTGGCTCGTTAGTGTAAGTTGAGGGTTCTGATACTCAATGCAAGTGTACTGAAAACGTTGCAAGTAATAAATTTACGGTAAGTACCGGTCGATTCCACAGGGATTGCGTGTTGTAACAATAGCAAATGTTATTAATTCTAGATTGTGAAAATTGGTTTGAATTGTAATTGAGTAACGCGAAAGTAAAAACTGTTGTTGAAATAACGAGAGAAAGCGATTAGGGGTCGAATGCTCTCCCTTCACCTATGTTATGAACCTTCAGCTAATTACAGATTACTTGTTTGAACTACCAGATTCAATTCACTATAGTAGGTTAAGGACAATTCCTTACCTCAGAACCCTTTTTACCTAATTGAGTTACCCTAATTCCTTAGGTGAATCATGCCAACCGGTAAAGCAATAAACTTAAGAAATAGAGAATTCATGCATCCAACCCCATATTCCTATGGTGATCACAAGTACATGATCTAATACCTCATATCCAGCATGCAACCCATATCCCTATGCGATCACATAACCTAGATCATTATAATTATCATATGTAACTATAAAGCATTACAATCAGAGGCATAGACTTATGATAATTCAAACAACTAGTTGTATTAACCATAACAAAGCATTCATAACCTAGGTTCAGAGAGAATCATCTCTCCCTAATCTTAGAAAATTAGTTACACATGGTGAATAGAGACATAACTAGATAAAAGAAGCAATACAAGTAAAGATAGACATAGAAACCTTCAACCCTCGTTCCCAAGTGGTGAAAAGCTCTCAAAATCTCACTTTCCTCAGCTCCAAGACGTCTGGCTGCGGTCCAATGACCAAGCTCCCTTGAAAAAACGCAAAACTGAATTAAAAACCCTAACTTCAGCAAGTCATCGCGACGCGACACGAGCCCGTCGCGACGCGAAATTGAACAGAATCCAATTTTCTCCTGCTTCATGCTTCCTTCGCGACACGAACCCTCCTGGTCGCGACGCGAAATTGGACAGAACTGAAATCTTCCCAATTGTGCTGCATCTCTGGGCAAGTGTCTGGTTCGCCGAATGATAACACACAGATTGGAGGTCTTCAAGTACAAAATAACTCCAAAAATGCAGGAATGGCTTACAAAAGGATTTCCTACTACAAATTTCTAATACTAAGCTAAATCCCCAGATAACGACTACGATACAATCAAAAACCCGCACAATTGGTCCTAAAATTGGGCAACTTACATCATATGACAGAGAGTCAACAGAGTACTGTAGGATCTGTGTTTTGTGGGCGTGGCTTTTGGCTTGTTGTAGCAGATGGTTTCTAGTGGTCTTGATGGAGAAATTGGTTTGTGGAAGGTGTGGCTCGTTAGTGTAAGTTGAGGGTTCTGAAGTAATGCGCTGAATGTGAATATGGCTCTGGTGGTAATTTGATTTTGAAGCCTGTGATAGCATTTGGTTCGGTTTTATGTCCAGGGGATATTTTGGTTTGTTTTTGAAGCATAATAGTTTGTTGCTGTTGGGTTGCTTCGATGATTTTTTTTGCCTTAATTGGCTTGTTTTTAACTTCTGTTTATGGTGATTAAGCATGATGCTTCCGCCATAATAAATGGTTAACCATTAGATTGTTGTGCTTCTACCAAGTGGTTAAACTTTGAGGTATACACTACAAGAAAAACGCGCAATACCGACGGATTTTTTCCGGCGGAATTTTTCTACCGGTACGGTTCCGGCGGAAATTTGGTATTTCTGGCGGATTTTTTCCGCCGAAAATTTACTGGCGGAAAAAATAGGTTTTCCGGCAGATTTTTAAATAAAAAATAATAAATTTTTTTTAAAAAAAAAATCTGCCGGTAATGCGCATTACCGGCGGATTTTTAAAATTATTTTTATTTTTTAAAAAAAAAATCCGTCGGAAATGTGCATTACCGGCGGATTTTTCCGTCGGTAATTTCCGACGGAAAAATCAGCCGGTAATGCACATTTCCGGCGGATTTTTCGAAAAATTATTATTTTTTTTTACACTCTTATCATTTCCTATAAATAAAATTTTCTCCTACACTCTTCTCATTCTCTCATTTCCCTCTTTATTTCCTTCTCATACTCTCCAATCTCCATAAATTTCTCTACATATCTCTCTTCTATATTTCCTCTTTCTTCTTCCTTCTCATTCAATGTCTTCTCAAATCTTCTCACATACATACACTTCATTTTTCTCAATCTCTTCTCAAAATCTTCACACATTCATACACTTCATTTTTCTCAAATCTCTTCTCTTCTCTTCTCACATTTCTGTTTTCTCTAATCTCTTCTCTTCTCAAATATTCGGTCTACAAATTTAAATAATTAAATAATTAAAATAATATTAACTTTTTAAATAAACGAATTTTAAAAAAAGAAATAAATTAAATAAGAAATAAATTAAAATAAACGAATTTAAAAAAAGGAATAAATTAAAAAAATTAAATAATATTTTTAAAATAAATTACCGGTGGATTTAGTTTCCGTTTAAACCTTGAGTGGTAGAGCGTTGAGTTGTGGTTAAGCGTTGGATTGTTGCTTCTTCCGAGTGTTTAAACCTTGAGTTGTAGTTTCTGCTCGATGGTTAAGCATTTGTTGACTTCTTTGGCACTTGGATGGTTATGTCCAAGAGTGGAGTTTGTTGATTCTTTTGGAGTGAAGTTGTGGAGATGCCGGAAGAAGCTTGAAGGGGGCCATTAGTTGGTCGAAGACTCTATGAGTTATGCACCTCAAATGCCAGATTGTTCTTTATTTTCCTTATTGTTATAGTATCTTTGTATTGCTTATCCCAAGCTGGAAGTGTTGTGAACACCGTCCAACTTGCGGGAGGCTGTTAAAATATAGGTAGTAAGCCCATTAACTAGTAGTAAGACTCATTAGTTGGTTAGTATATAAGGTAGATGATAGACTCATTTATGACCTAACCCTTGTCATTTGTAATATTTCACGACTTTTGATATAATAGACTTTTAAAGCTTTTTCTCTCTAATTTTCATGGATGACATGTTTTTCAACAGGGGTGTCCTCTTGGAATGCTACTCCTAAAATGGAAGAAGTTGAGCTCTCTCAAAATTCTGTTGGAAACTATGATGATGCTGAGAGTGATCGATGCAAATTCAGACTTATTTGAGATTTAACAATATGCTTCAACAAACTCCCTATTGCATTCAATAGTAAATAGTTCAATATGCTTAAACTAAAAAAACTAATCATACAACCTAAAACTATCAAAAAATTGAAGAATTATACATTCACCCACAAAATTAATGTTATGGAGATTGCATAGATGGCTTCAAGTGCACCTACTAAATGAACAATGAACGAAATACAAACACAGACAAATTGAGAGCAGTGAGCAGCACTCACTGCAAGCTAGGAAGATCAAAACCATGTGGCGTGGTAATTGTACTCACTATAGGTAATTGTTTTCTCCATGCATTAAATCAAGAAGACAAAAAAAATTGTACTGACTATAGGTAGTTTTTTTCTCCATTAGAACTTAAAAGTAAAACGATTGTTTATCAAAAATTAAAGACATTTATAAAGAAAAAAAATATAAAAAATTATTATACCGGTAATTTGTGATATTATTCATAAGAGCACTTAGAAACAATAAAATTATATTCACAACACATAATGTTTTCTCCTGAGGTCTCAAATTAAATATTCATTTATAACAAATAAAAATATTGTAAAGATAAAATATATAAAATAATTATTTTGACACGATGTAATGTTTCATTGTTAGAACTCAAAAGCAAAATATATATGTACAATAAATCAATAATAAAATATTAAAATAATTTTTTTGACAATAGATCTACTCCCTCAAATGGGCTTAATCCAAAATGATAATATCGTATCAGAGCCCATTAAAAAAAACTACGAACAAAAGAATTTGCCGCCTCTGACAAAAAATTCCATAAGCCCAAACAAAACAAAAAACAAGTACCAGCTCAAAATAGAAAAATATACAAATTAAACAAGTTTACATTAGTTTAGATTATGCGCTTTAATAGTTAGGTTAGTAGAATCTAGATTGTTTCAGGGCTACTCATATGCTTAATATAATATTTTTGAGTCTCGGCATGCGTAACTTAGCTTGTCTAGTAGAGAACTTGTGGTGCTTCATTTATAAGCTTGTGTCTTACATTATGTGTAATGTTTCCGTGGCTTTGCCTGTTATCAATGAAATATTGCATTTTTACCACACTTAATATACAAATCAATCCACTCCTTCAAGTAGGCCCAACTCAAAATAATAGTACACGCAAACACACGTAAAAATTAGGCAAAATTATAGTAAAGGTCTTTTAAGTTATTTTTTTTGTAAAATGTTGGTTTTTTATGTTTTTCGTACAAACTAAGTCATTTATATTAAGTTAACATGTACATCGTTACTCCTTTTTAATATTTTCATTACAAAAATGGTGATATGGTAGTAACAGAGGTGATGTGGCGGTAACAGAGTCCTAGTGGCAAAACAAGTCATTATTTTTATTATTTATTTAAATCATCTTTTATTAATTTTATTAAATTGAAAATTGATGTTCATCATCTTCATCCTCCTTCAAACAATTTTCCAGATTCTTAACATCACATTCAGATGTCTCTCTATCCCTCTCTCTCTCTCTCAACAAACCGAAAGCAGCGCTCAACGAATGAAACTTACTGAATATTCATTCTTCTTTTATCTAGTGTGTAATGAATAAACTTTATGCAATGGAAATTCGTTGCAACCAAGCATAGATCTGAAAATTTGTTAATGCGCATGAATTCACTGTGAAAAGAACAATTCCTATTCATATTTAGGGCCAATTTCAAGTATAGGCGATGTAATAAGTTTCGTGAACAGCTCCTCACAAGTTCCATTGTGAAGACTTTGTGCAGGTTATTTGAATTTGGAACTTTGGAATGAAACATAAGCGGTAGCAGCAAGAAGTTCGGAATGAAAGAAGGAAGGGGTAGCGAGAAAGAAGAGAAACACACGAAATAATTCATGACACTAAACAGTTTTTATTAAACGAAACAGTTTTAGATATGGACAATATTAACGGGTGAATTTTTGGGGAATTCTTTCACTTTATGTTACAGATCTATCTTATCGAATATAATTGTAATTTTCATTTGCTTTTGAATGGCCAATGCCTATGTGGCTGATTATGTGGCACACAGTAAGACTAACTAGATGCCACTTGCACATATATTCTATTTTGTTAATTGATACACTGTAATACACTTTTTACAAAATTCATTCATTTTTTAGGGTTTTACAGTTTTTCCTTCTGTTTCTCTTTTCTCTCTGCAACTTGCTTTCTTTCTGTTACTGTTCATCTCCTCCATCAAGATCCCAACAAATTGGTATAACAGAGCTATAAATATCCTTAAAGACTCTTCCAATGGCGACGCGAGACAACGGTGGCAGTGGAATTTCGGTGAACCTCCCTGTCTTCAATGGAAAGGACTATGAACGGTGGTGTGCGCAGATGAATGTCCTGTTTCGCTTTCAAGATGTACTTGAAATCGTGGATGAGGGTGTTCCACCACTGGCAGCAAACACAACTGAAGCGCAGAGGAACAACCACCATGCATTACGGAAGAGAGATGGAAAATGGCTGTTCTTGATTCACCAAAGCGTTGATTCAAACATTCTGAATTTGATCATTGACTGTGATTCCGCGAAGAACGCATGGGACATCCTCAAGAATGCTTATGGAGGAGCAGATAGATTGAAGAAGATTCGTCTGCAGTCACTCCGAAAGCAATATGAAGCACTGAGGATGAAAGATGGAGAATCAATTGGTGAATTCATTACAAGGTTAGTAGCTTTAACCAATCAAATGAAAAGCAATGGTAAAATTGTATCTGAAACAAGTAAAGTAGAGAAAATCCTTAGATCTTTAACCCTAGAATTTGACTATGTTGTTACTGCAATTGAGGAATCCAAAAACCTAGATGAAATGAAGTTAGATGAGCTTCAAGGTTCACTAGAGGCACACGAAGTGGGGATTAGACAAAGAAGTTCAGAAAAGGAATCTGAACAAGCTTTGTTAGCTCAATCCACCAAGAAGATTTGGAAGCCAGGTAATAAGAAAGAAAAGGGAAAATGGAAGGGTAAAGAAAAGGAATCTGGCAGCAAGAAAAATGAACAAGGAAACTCTGATAAGAAGAAATATGATCTGAGCAAAGTGCAGTGCTATAACTGTCAGCAATTTGGGCATTATAGGAACAAATGTAAGAACAAGAAGGTTCCTAGGAATAAAGATGCTGAAGCCAAATTTGCAAATGATGAAGATACAAATTCTGACTCTGACTCAGAAGGTCTAATGTTGATGGCAGTAATAGATGATGAGGATGAGAAGGATATCTGTTATGATAAAACTGTTGCTGAAAGTAGTGAGCAAGGCAGTGGGAACACTTGTGATGAAAGTGGAAACACTTGTAATGCTCAAAATACTGATCAATGTGTGTGGGGCAGGGCAATGGTGACACTGGTGATGCCTCCAACATTGCCAGCAACAATGATGAAGAATTATCCCTCATGACAGCTACTGAAACAGAATTGCGGTTGTTGAAGGCAGATACAAATGAGACTGAGGAAAAATCAGATGAATGGTATCTTGACACAGGATGCTCAAACCACATGTGCTTCCATAGGGAGTGGTTTATAGAACTGAAATTAATAAGTAAAAGAATCAGATTTGCAGATAACAGTAGAGTCACTGCAGAAGGAATTGGCACTATAAGGATTCTGTCAAAGGATGGAAAATGGTGTTACATTCAGGAAGTGTTCTATGTGCCAAAGATGAGGAGCAATCTGTTAAGTCTTGGGCAGATGATTGAGAAGAAATTCTCTGTTGAAATGTATGATAATAGTCTCAGTTTGTTTTGATTTAAACAAGAGGCTGGTCCTGAAGGTGTCAATGCAAAGCAACAGAACCTTCAAGATCAAATTGCAAGTAATTGAAGAGCAATGCCTCACAACCACTGTTGATGATGAGAATTGGAAGTGGCACAGAAGATTTGGTCACCTAAATTTTAAGAGCTTAAGTCAACTACATGAGAAGAAGATGGTTCATGGACTGCCAGCAGTGAAGATGCCTGGTGAAGTATGTGATAGCTGCTGCAAATCAAAGCAACCCAGAAACTCCTTCAAAACAGAGGTGCCAGGCAGAGCAGAGAATAAATTAGAGGTAATATTTTCTGATGTGTGTGGTCCCTTTGAGGTCAGCTCATTAGGAGGGAACAATTACTTTGTCACCTTCATTGATGAGTACACTAGAATGACATGGGTGTACTTGATCAATAAGAAGAGTGAAGTACTTGGAACATTCAAGAAGTTTAAGGTGATGATTGAGAAGCAAAGTGAATGTGCAATTAAGATTCTTAGAACAGGTGGAGGTGGTGAGTACAACTCACATGAATTTGTAAAACTTTGTCAAAGAGAAGGCATAGTACATGAAGTCACTTCACCTTACACACCTCAGCATAATGGAATTGCTAAGAGAAAAAATAGAACCATCCTCAACATGGTGAGAAGCATGATGAAGGAAAAGCAGCTACCTCATCATTTATGGGGAGAATTGGTAGCCACGGCAGTGTATATTCTGAACAAATTCCCAACAAAAAGGCTGGTTGGCAAAACACCTGAAGAAGTTTGGTTAGGGAGAAAGCCAAGTGTCAAGCATCTTAGAATAATTGGCTCACTATGCTATAAGAATGTCCCTGAACAACTAAAGAAGAAGCTGGATGATAGAGCACAGGAAATGATCCTTGTTGGATATCATTCAACAGGAGCATACAAACTGTATGATCCTGTACAGAAGAAAGTAGTGAAGAGCAGAGATGTCATAGTGGATGAGTCCAAAATTTGGAACTGAGATGCTCAGAATAAAGATGGCTGTGAAAGAACTGCAATACTGGACTTTGATGAGATTCAGGAACCAGATGATCAGAATGAAATACTGAAATTGCAGAGACTGAGGTGCCTGTTGCAGAAGAGACTATTAGAAGGTCACAGAGGGAAAGACAGAGATCAGTAAGGTTAGAAGGATTTGATACGTTCCCAGATTCTGCTATTACAGCAGAAGGAGACCTGACTCACTTTGCACTAATGGCTGAGGCAGAACCAATGAGTCTAGAACAGACACTTAATCACAAACAGTGGAAAGAGGCTATGCTTGATGAGCTGAAGTCAATAGAGAAAAATGGCACTTGAAAGTTAGTTGAACTTCCAAAGCAAAAGAAGGCAATAGGTGTGAAGTGGGTCTACAAGACCAAAATCAAACCCAATGGAGAAGTGGCCAAGTATAAGGCCAGATTAGTAGATAAAGGCTTCCTACAGAAACCTGGGAATGAAGCCTTTACCCCTGTAGCCAGGATTGAAACCATAAGACTAGTAGTGGCCTTGGCAAGCCATAGAGGTTGGCCCCTACATCAACTTGATGTAAAGTCAGCCTTTCTCAATGGACTTTTGGAGGAGGAAGTCTATGTTTTCCAACCACCTGGATTTGAATTGAAGGGCCAAGAAGACAAGGTATTCAAGCTTAAGAAGGCACTGTATGGACTTAAGCAAGCCCCAAGAGCATGGAACAAGAGAATTGGTGGATTCCTCTTGGCCCAGAAATTTACTAAATGCACCAATGAACATGGTGTATATGTAAAAAAATCTGGAACTAAAACTCAGTTGCTACTGTGTTTGTATGTAGATGATCTACTTGTAACTGGCAGCAATGAGACTGAAGTAGACACGTTCAATAGGGTGATGATGTCAGAATTTGAAATGAGTGATTTGGGACACCTATCGTACTTCTTAGGAATGGAATTTGTGAATACAAGCAAAAGAACATTTATGCATCAGAAGAAATATGCAGCAGACATCCTGGACAGATTCAGGATGACTGATTGCAAACCAGTTTCTACACCAATTGATGTAAGCAACAAGCTGGAGAAAGTTGGAGAAGAGAGTGAAGTAGATGGCACTCTTTATAAACAGATTGTTGGGTCCTTAGATACCTCTGCAACACACGACCTGACATCATGTTTGGTGTTGGACTGATCAGCAGATTCATGGAGAAGCCAAGAATCTCTCATCTAATGGCTGCAAAAAGAGTGCTCAGGTACATAAAGGGAACACAAGACTATGGTATTCTATTCCCCAGCAAGACTGAATCCACTGCTACTGCTGAAGTGTTTGGCTACACAGATTCGGATTGGAGTGGAGATAAAAGTGATAAAAAGAGTACAGGTGGCTATGTCTTTATGTATGGAACAGCACCCATCTCATGGTGCTCCAAGAAGCAAAGCATAGTAGCTCTGTCCTCCTGTGAGGCAGAGTATGTTGCTGCTTCCTTTGCAGCCTGCCAAGCATCATGGCTAAGCATGTTACTCACTGAAACTGGGCTGTACAGAGACACAACAATGAAGCTACGTATTGATAGACAACAAATCTGCAATAGATTTGGCAAGAAATCATGTTGCTCATGGAAGGTCAAAACACATAGAAACAAGGTATTACTTCTTGCGTGATCAAGTCAACAATAAGAAGCTGAACTTGGAGTACTGCAGTTCAGAATTTCAAGTAGCAGATGCAATGACTAAGTCATTGCAGAAAGGAAGATTTGAAGAATTAAGAACAATGCTTGGAATGAAAGTTTTGAGCAATTTCAATTAGGAGGGTGTATTGAATATAATTGTAATTTTCATTTGCTTTTGAATGGTCAATGCCTATGTGGCTGATTATGTGGCACACGCTAAGACTAACTAGTTGCCACTTGCACATATATTCCATTTTGTTAATTGATAAACTGTAATACACTTTTTACAAAATTCATTCATTTTTTAGGGTTTTACAGTTTTTCCTTCTGTTTCTCTTTTCTCTCTGCAACTTGCTTTCTTTCTGTTACTGTTCATCTCCTCCATCAAGATCCCAACATATCTTTCTCTTTCATTTTACGTTTCTGTTTTTTTTTTCATTAACGATTCTTGCAATAATGAGTTAGAAAGAACAAATTCTGGTTTGCATAGTTTTGTTCTTGAAAATTGTGAAAAGGATGAGATTGTGAAGAAGATGAAGTGCATGTTTGGTTTGGCGGTGGGAGGGTCTAGAATCGCTTTTGAGCTTAACTTTCGTGATTTTGCTCTTGTTTAGGGTGTTTGGTAACCGACTAGAAAATCGATTTTGGCAATTAAAATCGTTTCTAGCAGAAGCATCTCCAAGTAGCTTTTTGCGTCCATTGAAATTGATTTTACACAGAATATTCCACAAAGTTTTCCAACTTTGGCCCTGTCACTGTTTCGATTTCCAACTGATTTCTAGCCCGATCTAAAATTTTCTTCATTATTTTTCATTGTTCCCATCTAGATCTCACCATGTAAAGAGGAAAATTGTGAAGCAAGGATTAAGATAAAAAGAAATGAGAGAAAGAAGACACTTAGCAGAGAACAAAATGAAAAAATATGAAAAAGTGAGAAGGAAGAAGAATGAATGTTGCCTGCACTTTTAATTGTTTTTTTGACCGAGGCTTGCCGTTTAAATTGACAATATAATCTCTGCAGAATTTTCTTTTGAGGAAACAATTTGAGCATAATTAGTTGTTTAATATTAATAATTTACATCAACATATTTTTATGAACGTGATATTTATATTTAATTTGTTCATATTTATTACTAACATTTATACATCAACATAACTTGTACATAGTTATGAACGTCATAATTATATTTAAAAATAAAAATAATAAACAACTAAAATAAACAATTATGAGCTAAAAAATATATTTTTATGTTGCGGCTCATTTTAGTCATTTTATACTCCAAATCAATTTTGATCAAATCTATCCAAACAACAAAAATATGTAAAAATCACTTTTTCCGTTAAGTATACAACAAAAATTACGTTACGTTCAACTCACTTTTAACGAAAATCAATTTTGTCAGAATCAATTCTCGTCACCACAGAACCAAACACACACGAAGATGATAAGTTTTTGGAAGGGTTTTCAATTTTTTTTATTTTAATACAAGTTTATTAAAAATAATGATTCATCAAGTCTATTCTGCCACCTTAGGACTCTGCATGTTATATGGTCTTGTGACATCGTTTATAGATTAATGAAATAACTCAGGCTTGTTTTTGTAAATAACTAGAAATATACCCGTGCATACGCACGGGTAACATCATGTTCTTTGTTTAAATAGATTTAGACAGAATTCAATTACAATAAATCTTTCAAGTAGTTAAGAAATGAAGTTTCATAATTTTAGAATATTTTCTTCATTTGACATTTTTGATCGTTACGAAATACATTTTATCAGTAAAAAATTATTACAGTAACATGTAATTTTTCCATTGTATCTCAAATGCATAATATAAAATAATCATTCTGACAGTGTGTAACGTTCCACCATAAAAAATTAATAGTA
Organism: Astragalus membranaceus; assembly: GCA_039519185.1. Classification (NCBI taxonomy): domain Eukaryota; kingdom Viridiplantae; phylum Streptophyta; class Magnoliopsida; order Fabales; family Fabaceae; genus Astragalus; species Astragalus membranaceus. Next base: position 154,057,107 of record CM076847.1, read on the forward strand.
ATGAAATCATAGCAACAACATGTAATGTTTACTCTTTGAAAGTAAAAAATAAAATATGAAAACTTTTTTTTATAATATCTAATATTTTCTTTTCGCAGCTGAAAAGAAAAGTGTTCATTTTTAAGAAATAAAGACATTCATGAAAACAACTAGAAAAAATGATTATATCTACAATGTGTTACGTTTACCCGTAAGAAATTAAAAATAACGAAATTGTATCAACATATAATGTTTACCCGTCAAAACTCAAAAGAAAGATAAAAAAATATTTATAAAAAAATAAAATATCCATTTATAATGGTAAAAATATTTTCCCATCCAATATTTTAAAAATGGGTAGTTTGATATTTTTGCTAGTGATTGAGTTGATTAAATAGATAATTAATAGTTGATAAATAGATAGTTGAAGATAATTTTTTTTTGACAAAGATAGTTGTTAATTGGTTTTGATTAAATAGATAGTAGATAGATTATGTAACCAACAAAATATAGTAGATAGATTAAAAAATGAAATGTGGAGAGAGAGAGAGAGAGAGAGAGAGAGAGAGAGAGGGGGGGTAAAAAATATTGAGTTTATAATCAAAACCTACTTTAATTTAAATATATATAGCCGTTGGCTATTTAAATAAGAAGCTGTTTGGCTGCCTTGTTAACTAACATAACAGAATATGCAAATTGGTTATAACTAACCTAAAAGTCTATTCAAGTTTGTTATGTAACAAACCTTGGTTGTTAAACTAGTAACAACCAACCTCTAACAGCTATATCTTTTCCAGAGAATGCTATATAAAGCATACATATGTACATACAACATACAAATGAATGAAAAAGAAATTTTACAGTTTAAATTTTCCTGTGCTCTAGTCTATCAATCATATACTTCTCCTTCCGTATGCATCTATCTTTTTCTACCACAAATTCTGAGTTCTTTGTGTACATTCAGTGAGTGTTTGTACCTAGCAAGATTAAACAGAAACAGTGTTAGAAATTAGGGTTTATGTGACTTAAACCAAGAAAGATAAGGAGCAAAAGGTCAGAAGAGGTTCTGTAGTTACCTGAAGGAAGAGATCTTGAAGGTGCAAGTGATAGAAGGATTCTTGACTGAGTTTCAAGGGTGAAACTCATCAGTTCATGCAAAGAAGAACAACAGTAATCAGGGTTTCAGTTTCTGACCAGTCAAAGAAAAATCAAAAGGCACAGTGGTGTGAGATTTACCTTGCGTATACTCTGAAAGCCTCAGTTTGAGTTCTTCACCTGCAAAGCAAAGTGCAGAAATTAGGGTTTCTGCAAATAGTGACAAATCAACAAAGAAAATAAGAGAATCTGTAAAAGAAGAAGTGGTTATACCTTAGCGAAGGTGAATCACAAGCTTGATCAAAGAAATCAAGCAGATCTGGGCAAACTAGGGTTTGCTGTTCATCGCGAAGTGAGAAGAGGAGATTGTGGTCTCAGCGTTTTGATTCAGAGCAAAACCAAAGAGGGTTTTGTTTCATCATCACCAGAGATCATCATCGACCAGAAATCAAGCTGAACCGCAGCTTCAATCACCGGTGGTGAGAGCTACGGCGCAGCAAAGCTTCGTGTGAGAGAAGAGAGAAGAAGAGAACGGAGAAACAAGAAAGAGAGTTAGGGTTCTTGAAATTCTGAACAGAGAAGTAAAAAATTCAGTTTAAATACTCCGGGTCAGTGTCAAGATCCGCGTGTTCCATTTCGCAAACGGGTTCGGGTGCGCAGGCAGCAACAAAAGAATTGTTTGCCCTGCACTGCATCATTGGGTTGGGCTGTTTGTAAAGCTGGGCTTTACAAGTGGCACCTCCCTCAGTTTTTGTTATACATCCCCCTGCAAATACAACACAAGAGTGAGCAAAAATTCAACAAAAAAAGTGGGTTTAAAATGTGAGATAAAAAAATTTAGGAAATAATGAGAGAAAATGGGTCTCACAAAAATAAAAAGTAAGATAAAATAATTATAAATTTATAAATTTACCCTAAAAAGCAAAAATCTAAGTGAACAATTTGATAATTTGACCCGCTTTTATTTTCTTAAAATGATAGTTGAAAAAAAGACTAAATACTTGTATAAGATATGAATTTTTTTTACCACATTATTATATCCCAGGTTCCTCTTTTTGTTGATATACCTTCCTACCCCCCTCCCCCCCCGACCTACAAGATATTTGTGTCAAACCATCAAGTACCGTGTCGGTGAAAAAAAAATAGATGCTGACAGTTGGACACAAAAAAAAATAGACAAACATGATTGAGCAGATCAAAAAAATTGTGTGTGCAGCAGTTGTTTCGTAGGAATCTATATCACTAATCTATTATATGATCTGTTATTTCCAGCTTCATCGAACAGACAAATTATGTAAGCGGTGGTTTCATACCAAACTAAATAAAATATTACCCCATTAGTTACTTAATTCCTTAACGTTATTTTTGATAAGAATTTATAATCTCCGTAGTTATGTCACACTTATTCAAAGATTAATAAAGAATCTACCAAAATGGTACGGCACAAGTGGTAGACAATGGCGGATGTACCTTCTATCTAGGGGTTTAGTTGGACCCGTTGAAAAAAAAATATTAGTACTAGTATCTCTATATAAAATTATTCTAAACCCTTGAAATTTTAAATTTGTACTAATATCTTCAAATTTGCACCCAATTTGCACTCATTTTTTAATAAATATGTATTATTAACCTCCATAAGAGTGTACTTATCAAACTTTAGGAAGTAATTTTAATTTTATCGACATCACATATTTTTACGGACTACTTCTTATTTTCCTATAGTTTAGGACTTAAATAGGTAATGGTGGGTAAATTTAGAGACTAATTTGGCGATTTACTCCTAAAGAAAATTGGAGTAAGATAACTTGATTACTTAATTTTAGTAAATTAAGTGAAGATATTTGAAAAAAAATTAATCAATTCAATGAACCAACATTTTTTATAATGAATTTTTTTTGCACCCCCGACCTAGGGTTTTGGGTCTGCCACTGGCGGTAGATACTTGAGCTCCTTAACTATTTGATCAAAGGTTCGATCATTGGTCGGTGTGTATGGAAAAATACCTGGTGGGAGAGATCAACCCCTTAAATGGATCTCAATACCTCGGGAGATTAGTATTTGCAGTTGCGCTCGAATGGGATACTTTAGTTTACCAAAAAAAATTATTAAAGAATCTTTTGAATTAAATACAAATTTGAGAATCATTACTCCCTTTCTATAATTTATATAATTAATATGGATAACTCATGTTCCATTACCGAAGTTATATTGACCAAAACAAAATTACTTTCTTGGTCCAAAAAAATAACAAAATTGACTACTAAAAACATTTGTCCTAAATAGATTGTAGCAAAGATATCCTTGATACGTGTTCTATCGAAAATTTCAGCAATATTAAAGCCGACTTCCAAGTTTAAACCTAGATGTCATCATGTGGTAGTGTGTGGTGTTTATTTGCAATTTCGTCAAACCTAAAAAAAGATTCCATCAAAGATTTATCTTCCTCCAGCAAAGTGTGGTCCAACAATTGTGACTTATGAGTACAAACGTCCAAAAAATTGGTCCCGCAGAGACAATTCAACAAAAGAGTCTCGTTTGTATATGGCCATGGAGTTCCCATCACTCAGGGTTTACTATGGTTGTGTTTAAGTCAACACTGCATCCGTCGGAATTGAAACTAAAACTCATAAGCTTGAATCGAACCAGTTCCGTAATTAATTTCATACGTTGTCTACTTCCAGAAGTGATGTTGAAACTTTGGTTAGCCGACTTTTGCAAAGGGAATAATTCTCTTTTTAAACTTTTTATATACCAACAATACTTCTTCCCATATATTTGGATCATTTGTATTAAAATCATCCTGTATCTATTATAAATATTAAAAAAATTAATAGAATCTTTTCTAGTTAACGGTGAGTTAATAATCAGTTTGGTCCCTTAAATTTAAAAAAAAAAATCAGTTTAGCCTCTGATATTAACAATATTACTAACCAGTCTTTCACATTTTCAAACATTATTCACTTTAGTCCCTCAAATTTTTTATGTCTGTTTTGTCTTGACTTTTACGATTTAATATCAATTTGGTTCATGATTTTTTCAAATATAAGAGACTAAGTAAAATTTTTCTAAAATTAGAGCTACCGACTGTTAACTCATTTATTGGTTTTGTTGAATTTCTGACACATTAATGATTAAAATGCATACATGGTTGTGGACCACGACAGAACACATTTTTTTTGTCCTAGCACATGGGTTTATATATATATATATATATATATATATATATATATATATATATATATATATATATATATATATATATATATATATATGTTGATTGGCAAGGCAGAATGGGAGTATCGTATCCCACATCTTCAAAGTGTGCTAGTGATCATCATATAAAATAAACATGGCGGATGAAGGTGGAGGCTCCCTCATAACCCAAGTGATTAAAGGTCGATGGTTCGTAGTCTTCGCCTCCTTCCTAATCATGTCAGTCTCAGGAGCCACTTACATGTTTGGTCTTTACTCCGGCGACATAAAAAAATCTCTAGCCTACGACCAAACCACTCTCAACCTCCTTAGTTTCTTCAAAGACTTAAGTGGCAACCTTGGTGTTCTCTCTGGTCTAATCAACGAAGTTACCCCACCTTGGGTTGTCCTCGCCATGGGTTCCATTCTCAACTTTTTTGGTTACTTCATGATATGGCTAGCTGTTACTAAAAAGATACCAAAACCACACGTGTGGCATATGTGTGTTTACATTGCCATAGGTGCTAACTCTCAGTCATTCGCCAATACTGGTTCACTTGTCACTTGTGTTAAGAACTTCCCCGAAACCCGCGGTGTTGTTTTGGGAATTCTTAAAGGCTACGTGGGATTAAGTGGGGCCATCATCACACAACTTTATAAAGCTGTTTATTATGATGACACAAAGGCTTTGATTTTGCTCATTGCTTGGCTTCCTGCTGCTATTTCCTTTGCTTTTCTAAGAACCATTCGTTATATGAAGCCAGTTAAACAACCTAATGAGCTAAGCGTTTTCTATAGGTTTCTCTACACCTCGCTTTCTCTTGCTGGGTTTCTATTGGTTATGATCATATTACAAATGAGGGTGTCTTTTAAACAAAGTGAGTATATCGGAAGTGCTTCTATTGTGCTTATCCTGCTATTTCTCCCTCTTGCCGTTGTTTTTGTTGAACAACACAAGATTAGACAGAAAAATCTTTCATTTATTGACCCCTTTTCGGTGAAAGTAGTAAATGAAGGGGTGAAAATAGTAACTGAAGGTGAGAAGAATGCAAAAGAAGTAAAAGAAATTAGATGGTGGCAAAATGTTTTTAGTCCACCTGAAAGAGGTGAAGACTATACAATACTTCAAGCATTTTTCAGCATAGATATGATATTATTATTCTTTGCTGGAACTTGTGGTGTTGGAGGGACTTTAACAGCAATTGATAATTTAGGTCAAATTGGAACTTCCCTTGGATACCCAAAAACAAGTATAAGCACATTTGTGTCACTGGTTAGTATTTGGAATTACCTAGGAAGAGTGTTCTCTGGGTTTGTTTCAGAACATTTTCTAACCAAATACAAATTTCCACGAACCCTAATGTTCACTATGACACTGTTCATATCCTGTGTCGGTCATCTTCTAATAGCCTTTGATGTTCCTAATGGTCTGTATGCAGCTTCAGTAATAATTGGTTTTAGTTTTGGTGCACAGTGGCCATTAGTTTTTGCCATAATTTCGGAGTTATTTGGACTGAAATATTATTCAACTTTGTACAACTTTGGTGGGGTAGCTAGTCCAATTGGGTTATATGTGCTTAATGTGAGAGTAACTGGCCATTTGTATGACAAAGAAGCTAAGAAACAATTATTGGCAGCAACCGGGATTCCAATAAATGGTCAGGAGGAATTGAATTGTGTAGGGGCCAGTTGTTTTAAGTTGTCTTTCTTTATTATCACTGCAGCAACTGTATTCGGTGGTATTATTTCGCTTATTTTGGTTGCTAGAACAATTAAGTTTTATAAAGGTGATATTTACAAGAGGTACAAAGAGCAAGATGAAGGAGAAGGAGCTACTACGACTGAGATGGCGGTGGTCCAAAACGGCGCAAGAGAGGACAAGAAACCACCAAAGTTGGGATGGAATTGATGTCTTAAGCTTGGTGTTGATTGATAACCAATAACCAATAGGCCAAGAGCTTGATGAAGGCATAAAATCTAGTGAATGATTATTTTTCTTTGATTAGTTGGGACTTGGGACGTCCATTTATCATTATTGTTTTTTTAAAAAATATGTACTTCTAAAATTTTAGCATAATATTTTTCATACAGAAGAACACAGTTAAATTATTATATTACGACTTATTTTATTTATTACTTTTGTAAAAAAAATTATTTAGATTTTGTATTTTGAAAACACATAGTACTGGTTGCTGGGTGGTCGCTGCACTGAGGCGACTTGCTATGCTTTCTCATGTTGGAACGACGTGTTCCCTCTTTTGGTGGTGTGGCAGTCAAGCTCTGACTGATGTGACATTTCGTCTTTCGATGCGACAGATAAGACGTTTCGAGCTTTTCAATGGGGGCGTGTAATGATGCTGGTCCAATTTCCAAGGAATGCATTTAATGCTGAAAACAAAGGGTCATGTCGCTTCACCCTAGGAATGTCAACGGGGCGGGGCGGGTACGGGTATCTCACTACCCGGACCCGCTCCGTTTATTATAAATAGGCCACGGACCCGTCCCGGACCCGCGCAGGTACCCGTTTAACGGGTTTTAAACGGATATTTTTTTAAAAGGGTACCCGCGGGTATTTGTAAATTAATAAATAAAAAACTTTTAAAAACAAAATTTGAAATACCATAGAAAATTAGTTTTTTTAACACTATTTTTTTGATTCATTTATATAAAAAAATTACGCATTTTGATATGCATTTATCTTATCAACTATTTATTAATATATAATTGTTATTGAATTCAGATAAAAAAACTAAAATTATGATAATAGAAACTTGAAAAATAACAACTAAACATTATCCAAAATATTAGGATAAAATATACAACAAAATGTGAATAAACATCCACTTAAACAACAACAACAATAGATGATAAAAAAAAAGGAAGAAACAACAGAATTTTCAACGGGTACGGGTACCCGCGGGTCCGGGTACCCCGCTACCCAGACCCGCCCCGTTTATTGACGGGTAGCCAAAATACCCGTTTATTTGGCCCGCGGGTCCCCGTTTAACTACCCGCCCCGGACCCGTGACGGGTTTTACCCGCGGGTCCGGGTTTTTTTGACACCCCTACTTCACCCCTTGGCCTGCTCTCCCTATATATAGGGTCCTCATTCCTTCATTTTGTACTCTACCTTCGCACTGATTGCTCCGAGGACGACTTGCATTTTCCGGCGAGCGACCAAGTTTCCGGTGAGATTCTGGCGAGGTGTTCTCCGGTGAGCGACCTTTCACTCCGACGGGATTCTACTCCAGACCGTCTTGTCCTTGTGATCGCTGGAACCAGCCTATCTCCTACACCAGGTATTTATCTCATCACTCTTCTTTAGTTTGATTTTTATTTTTACTTTGGCGAGGAGGGGGTGTCAGGCCCGGGGTTGACCTTGTCACCCCCTTCTGTGAACCATCTTCCTGAGCGGTCCTGACTTTCTTGCCCCCTCCTTGCAGGGTAGCTTTTACTCTGGCGCGAACGAAGCAAACCGCTCGGATTTCTGGTGAACCTCCCATTCATTTGGGCGAGCATTGTGCTCGCCCGACTACGTGTGAAGTCATGAGTGAATCTCTATCTGAAGATTGCCCGTATACCTCTTCTACTGATCTGTCGATCTCGAGTACCTCCTATGTGGGTACTCCTTTCACAAACACACCTATTCGCCCTTCTTCGCCGAGGGATTCTTATCCCGCCCCCTCCGTTGAACAGTCGCTCTCTCATCTGTTGCCCTGTCAAGGAAGGGAAACGACATTGAGCCTTCTGGTGATGAAGCCATTCCCGATCAGCTCACTAATGAAGTCACCCATTTTGAGCGGGGAGAAAACCAGGTTGATGTAGATGAGGAATCAGATTGGGGAGGCGTCATTGGTGAATATCGCTCTTGGGTTTCGTTGGGTGCCTTAATAAGGTACCTTCGATAATCCGTCCTGGGGACGAGTTGCTCCAGTATTATGCAAAGATGGTTGGTGATCCGGGCCAGCAGTGGAAAGTTGAGGGTCCCTCTGCAGACGAGCATGTGGCTGTTGTTCCATCGACTCTTAAATTCATCATGTATTCGAACGTTCTTCGAGACATGAAGGTTCGCCCGCCGTTCACTCCTTTTCAACGTTCCATTTTACGCTACCTGGGGGTCGCCCCGTCCCAGTTGCACCCTAACACTTGGGCATTCATTAAGGTGTTTGAGCAACTGATGAGAGTGATGGGGCGCAATTGTTCTCGCTCTCTTTTCTTTAAAATCTTTGAAATGAGCAGGTGCCCCGAACCCCACAGCAACAGGAATCGGTGGGAGCATTTGAGCATCAAAGGTCAGCAAGACTTCAAGATCTTCAAGCCCTACTCTGATTCGTTAAAGCCTTGGAAGCATTCCTTCATGTGTGTCGTTCCTGTTTGTGAAGAAGCCTGCAAAGTGGTCGGGTCTTTAGACACTCAAGGAAGAGTGAGCAGTCTCAAGTTCCCCATTGTGTGGACGTACTCACATTACCGTCGTACTCCAATCACCTATAGGACTAGCTGTCGCCTTGGAGAGGGCGATCTGGAATCTCTTAGATTGCTTGAGAACCTGGCCTTTTGGATGGATGAGGAGTTGATCAAATGCTACCAGTTGGCGCGGGTTCAGAACGATGATGAATTTAAAGTCGCTCTTGGTGCGATCGGTTCTCGTTCTTTCCCCTTTTCTTTCTTTTGCTTAGCTTGCTAAGTGTTTCTAACCGTTCTTCGGTCTTTTTGCAGGTGAAATGACCAGCATGGGATATGAAGATATTTTGAGGAAGGCCAAGAAAGGAAGAAAGCCTCAACCCGCTCCCTCTCCAACAGTCGGCGTTCCTTCTTCGGGCGATGGGGGAACGGACACGTGTTGATAAGGGGAACGACGTGCCTTTGGTCGTTCCTAGATCCGGAAAGAAAAAGGATCGCTCTCACCATGTTGCTGGATCCAGTGGGAAAAATGCTGAGGTCGACCCCTCACACAAGAAGACCAAGGCGGTGAAGGAAAAGGATGCTCAGAGGAGGTCGTCCTCTAACATCGATTTGGATGAGCTCTCTGAGGCGGATTTCGACCGCTTTCGCCACGATCCCCTCCTCTTCATGGCTGAGGTTGCCAATGCGGGTTCTCGTCTGATCGCCAAACTTAAAGTGGGAGGCGGAGTGGACAGCAGGTAAGCGTCTTCTTGCTCAAAATTTGTGGTTGGAGAGTGATAACTTAGATAAAACCGATAAGCTAAATCGCGCTTATGAATATATCTCAGAATTGCGGGAGGAGCTGGAGTCCGTCAAGAAGAAACTCCAAGAGTCTGAGGCCGCTCTTAAGCCCACTGCTGACGCCCTTGACGAGACCAAGAAGTCTCTCTCCTCTGCGACCAAAGAGCGGGATGATGCTCTGGCCGCCAAAGTTAACGGGTTGTCGGACAAGGTCAACGAGCTGGAGGAGGAGGTCGTCGGTCTGAAGAAGAACATTGGGGTTTTAGAGAGAGAGCGGGACGAGGCTTTGGAGGATTATGACCGGGTGATCGAGTCTACGCTGACCATATGCAAAGAGCGGTTTAATGAAGCTTTGGCTCAGGTGCAATATGTCTATCCCAACCTTGAGATCAACCGCAACGTAATCAACCACGCCCCCTCCCTCAGAGACGGCTGTATAGACCACCCTGTGGAGAAGGACGAGCAGGGGAAGATCATAAGGGAGGAGTCTGTTGTTTATGAGCGTCCACTGTAAATTTGTAATCTTTGTTTACTGGTTCTGTATTTGGGCGGCCTCGTAGTCGCCCCTTTTATTGTAAAACACTATAATGAGGCCTGGCCTTTCCGGGTAACTTAAATCATTGCTTGCTTTATCTCGGGCTTACTTTATTCTGTATGAGCAAGTTAATATCTCGTTGTTTATTCTTGATTTGTGATCGTTTTATTCGCAAGTACGTGCGATCACCCTTGGGTAGTTTACTGGATTTTTATCCAGATTGAACTCGCCCTTGGAGGTGCGACCATCTTTGACGCCGCTTCTTTTGTTGCTTAAATCGATTAAGTACGTTTATACCTACTAGTAATTTACCAAACTCAGTTTGATTTTAACTCGCCTTGTAGGTTGTATGTTGTGGACGGGAATATAAAACTGAACACAAGGTCATGAAAAATGCCTCGCCTTTATTGACGGACGGGCGGGCCTCGATAAAAAACCCAGTGGGAAAAAGAGTGTCCCGCCTGTTTCTTAAAATTCGTTGTGTTACATGATATTCTTTCGATGTTTACAATCAAATATTCTTAAATGAAATATCTCTTGAGGTTCATCGAATTCCAAGTCCTAGGGATCACTCCACCGCTCATAGTCTGGAGTCGGTAAGCGCCATTTCCCGTCTACGAGACGACTCGATAAGGCCCTTCCCAATTTGGGGCGAGCTTGCCTTGGGATGCATTCTTATGTCCTATGTCTGCCCTTTTGAGTACGAGTTGTCCAATGGAGAAATCCCTGGGAACGAGTTTGGCGTTGTGCTTGATCGCCATTCCTTGCTTGATGAGCGCCTCCCTTAGTGCGGCCTTGGTGCAAAGTTCATCAATCAGGTCCAGCTCTTCTTTGATCGCTCGATCATTTTCTTGGGGTGGCTTTGGGTTAGCCGTTCTCCAGCTTAGCTCCCCGATATCGACCGGGATTAGGGCGCCTGTTCCATAAACCATTTTGAATGGAGCCTCCCTAGTAGTTGAATGAGGAATCGTTCTATATGCCCATAATACGTATGGGAGCTCTTCTGCCCATGTGCCCTTGGCGTCATCTAATCTCCTCTTCAACCCGTGCAAGATAACTATGTTGGTGGCCTCTGCTTGACTGTTGGTCTGCGGATGCTCGACTGAGGTGAAAGCGCTGCTTCACCCCTAACTCAGTCATGAACTCTTGAAAATTTTTATCTGTGAACTGAGTACCGTTGTCTGAGACTAACACTTCAAGAATCCCAAATCGGACCAGGTTGTTCTTCTTGAAAAATTTCAAACAGTTCCTAGATGTGATGGTCGCCAGAGGTTCGACTTCAACCCACTGCAACGATCAAGTATTTCAATTGCCCAGGGGCGACCGCAAACAGACCCAAGAGGTCGATCCCCCACCAGGAAAACGGCCATGGCGCAATCATGCTGTTCAATTCGACTAGCGGGCGACATGGATGTCGGCATGCCTCTGGCACTTGTCACATTTTTTCGCTAACTTGCTTGCATCCCTCCATTGTGGGCTAGTAGTATCCCGCTCTCAATGTCTTTTTTGCTAAAGCTCACCCTCCAAGGTGGTTTCCACATATCCCTTCATGTATCTCTCTTAAGACATAATTGGCTTCCTCTGGTGAGAGACACTTCAATAATGGCGTGGAAAATCCTCTTCGAAAGAGTTTCCCCTCAATGATCGAGTAAGATGATGCTCGTCTTCGTACCAGGGCCGCTCTTTTGGGATCGTCCGGCTCTTCACCGTCTCCAATCTACTTAAGGATGGGATCGATCCAACTCTCTTCTAGATCGACCAAGCAAACATCAGAATCCAGAGCGAGCTCAAGTCGGACACTGGGCTGAGGTAGGATTTTCTGAATCATACTTCTATGATTTTCAGGATTTTTCGTGCTGGCTAGTTTTGACAATATGTCTGCCCTGGTGTTCTCTGATCTGGGAACATGTTTCACTTCTGCAAACTCAAACAGCCCGAGTAACTCTCTCACCCTTGCCAGATATCTTTGCAAAATTACATCATTGGTACTTATACCTCTACACATAACCATCCAAGCACCGTTCCCTTTCCACTACAAGTACAAATTCAACTCAACAACCAAAAGAATTCACTGAAGATTCCAACAAGGAAGAAGATCAAGAACATATAGAAGAAGAAATGAATAATAAGAGCACTGAAGCCAGTAATGAAGGTAAAAATGATGAAAATTTTCATTACATGCAATCTTCAATATGCTGTTCTGAGTCTAAGGACATAATTATAGACCAAGAAGATCCTTTCAAACTAAACACAGAAATAAGCCATGACAGAGACAGAATAATGAATCTTCATGTTTATTTGTACTTTTTGATTGAAAAATGCTTTCCAAAAGCAATCATTTCTCTTCACTGAAACTAAACTTAACAATTTAATTGTGAAAGAATAAATTGCATCTCTTTAGAAGCAAATGGCAGAAACAAATCAGAGGTTATTTGGTCATTAGTAGATAAGGCTTGCCAATTCAAAGATAGTTTGGTTTAAACACTACAACAAATGGTAGTACCTTACCAAATAACATGCATGACCAATCCCCATTGTTAGTATCTCTACCAAAAATCTAACCATCTCCCTCCAATGAAACAACTCAAAAAATTAAATAAAGGCACCAATTTCATAAAAGAAAGGATATGACTGGAACGTATTTCCTACTTCACTTTGCTTCTGGTAAACATAAGTATGTACCACAAATTACAATATTTCTAAGCAAGTCAAAGATCAAAGATAAACATATAGCCCACTAAAAATGTATTTGAAGTCGACAAACATGGCAAAGATAACTGAAATAAGCATCCTCATTAACATGTCAAAAATAACTCAAATTAGTATTTGAAATCCATAAAATAGTAGGCCCAAATTAAGTCCTGCATCAAGCCACACAAACACCCTAACATCATCGAATCAACCGAAAATCAGGTCCAAAAAGAAAACTAAATAACAAAATCCATGAAATTGGCCTTGTTAATTAATAAAATCAAAACTAACTTCAAATCAACCAAAAATCAGGTCCTAAAAGAAAACCATAACACCAATCTAATGTAAGACTAATATTAATTTAACAGCAGCCATATGACACAAACCAATTGCTTAATTATGCAATGCAAATGAAGTTTTATTCTATGAAGATACAATGAAATCAATATATGTTGATAAGTGGCAAGAAGCATGATCTTTCTTAATTAAATCTCAGGATGAATTAGGATTTAGTAGTCCCTAATTTAAATTAATATTTGCCTCATTTTCTGTTATCAAACTAAGCATACAGACAAAACATTCCCCACTCCCTAATTTAAATGAATATTTGCACCCCCTGACATATTTATTAATAAGCCAAATAATTCATGATACCTTTGTTACCATGGAGCTGAAAAAACACATAAAACAACAATGATACCTTTATTAAAGGAATTTCCCATCAATAACACCCTACTACAGCAGAAAAATTGAAAAACAAAACAGAAACACAAAATAGAAATTCCTTACCTGGATGGTAGGATTCACGGATTCTATTTCGTTCCCTGCCATTAGAAGAAGAAGAAGAAGAAGAAGAAGAAGAAGAAGAAGAAGAAGAAGAAGAAGAAGAAGAAGAAGAAGAAGAAGAAGAAGATTATGAAGAATGGATAATCCCAAAGAAGTAGACAAACAAAATAAGAAAGAAACCCACAGTAGAGAGAAAAATTCTTAAAAAAAAGAAACGAAGAGAGACGAAATTGGGGAACCGATTCACAAAGGAAGGGAACAAGAAGAGACCAAAGTGAATAGAACAAAATCCCTAAAAACAGAAAAGAAAGAAACAAACCTGAGAAGGAAGGGACAGCAGCGGCAGCGGAGTGAGTGAGATAGGCGTGGTAGCGGCAGAGGAATTGTACTACGGCTATACTCCTCGCGTTACGTGATACGCTTACCTCAAATAGAAACGTTAATTTGAAATCTTATTAATCTAAAATCAATTGTAAAATATACAGCATGACTTGCATACGGACAGGTGCAGTCGTGTTCTTTTTATGAATGAATTTAGACAGTATTTAAATAATCTAAACATTATCCCGTTAAAATAAAGAAAAATTTAAAGTAAATAAAAAAGGAGTTTCAAATAAAAAATTGATAAATATTAAAACTAAAAATGTAAAAGTATCATTTAAAAACAATATGTGCATTTATCCTGTGTGTTTTTATATATCAGTGCAGTGTTTTTTTATATATCAGTGTTCTAATCGCATGTTTTTTTATATATCAATGCAACTATCCCTGTATTTTTTTTATATATCAGTGCAGTTGTCCAGTGTTTTTTATGTATCATTGCAGTTATCTCATAGTTTCAATTAATTATTTGAGTTGATTAGTAGATTATTGTAGATAGTAAAAGATAGATAGTAGATTATCAATAACAAATATTTATCCCGTGTTTTTTTATATGTGAGTAACAATTATTTGTCCATTTTTAGGTATTAGTGACAAATATTTGTCGCGTGTGTTTTAAATATTAATCGGTTTAAATAGTCATTAAGCCTTCTTGTTTTTTTAGACAGTAATTTTCAAAAATTATAATTATCTATGGCAAATATTAATCCCAAGTTTTTTTATATATCACCGCAGTTATCTCCGTGTTTTTTATATATCAGTGCAGTTATCTAGTAGTTTTAATTGATTATTTTAGTTGATAGTAGATTATAGTAGATAGTAAATTTGTTAGATAGTAGATTATCAATAAAAAATAATTATTTTAAATATTAATTAGTAATTTAAATAGTCATTAAGTCTGCTTATTTTTTAGATAGTAGGTTTGTAGTAGTAGGCTTCAAAAATTCTAATTATCAATGACAAATATAAATCTCGTGTTTTTTCTATATATCAGTGCAGTTATCTCGTAGTTTCAATTGATTATTTTAGTTGATTAGTAGATTATAGTAGATAGTAAAAGAGAGATAGTAGATTATCAATAAGAAATATTTATATTAAATATTAATCAGTAGTTTAAATAATCATTAAATATTATTATTTTTTAGATAGTAGGTTTATAGTAGTCTTCAAAAAATTTAATTATCAATGACAAATATTAATCCTGTGTTTTTTTTATATATTGGTGTAGTTATTCCGTGTGTTTTTGTATATCATTGCAGTTATCTCATAGTTTCAATTAAGTATTTGAGTTGATTAGTAGATTATTGCAGTTATCCCGTGTTTTTATATTAGCTTATTTGAGTTGATTTGTAGATTATAGTAGATTATTGCAGTTATCCAGTGTTTTTTTAGATAGTAGGTTTATAGTAGTTTTCCAAAATTATAATTATCAATGGTAAATATTAATTATAAATTGTCAAAAAAAAATTATAAATATCAATGGTAAATATTAATCCCGTGTTTTTTTATATATCACTGCAGTTATCCCGTGTTTTTTTATTTATCAGTGCAGTTATCTCGTAGTTTCAATTGATTATTTTAGATGATTAGTAGATTATAGTAGATAATAAAAGTTAGATATTAGATTATCAACAAGAAATATTTGTTTTAAATATTAATTACTAATTTAAATAGTCTTCTTGTTTTTTAGATAGTAGATTTATAGTAGTAGTCTTCAAAAATTTTAATTAAAGTAGTGTTTGTATAAATTTAGAAATTTAGTTAACAAAATTAAAGTGAAGTGATAAGAGAAATAGAATAATTATTTATGGGAAAAGTAAAGTAAAAAGAAGAAAAGGAAGAAAAAAAATGTAAAAGAAAAGTGAAAAGGAGGAAAGAGAGTGTAAAAAGAAAGAGAAAAAAGGAAGAAAGAGAGTGTAAGAGAAAAGTGAAAAGTAAGAAAGAGAGTGTAAGAATAAAGAGAAAAAAAAAAGAAATAGAGTGTAATGACATTTTTACCCTAAAAAATTTGAGGTGTCTTTTAGATAGAATGGGGGTATTGGTAAAATCATATGTGGCTTAGTTGTAGATAAAAATAATCGGTTTAAATAGTCATTAAGTCTTCTTGTTTTTTTAGATAGTAGTTTTCAAAAATTATAATTATCTATGCCAAATATTAATCCCAAGTTTTTTATATATCACTGCAGTTATCCCCGTGTTTTTTATATATCAGTGCAGTTATCTGGTAGTTTCAATTGATTATTTTAGTTGATAGTAGATTATAATAGATAGTAAATTTGTTAGATAGTAGATTATCAATAAAAATATTGTTTTAAATATTAATTAGTAATTTAAATAGTCATTAAGTCAGCTTATTTTTTAGATAGTAGGTTTGTAGTAGCAGGCTTCAAAAATTTTAATTATCAATGACAAATATTAATCTGGTGTTTTTTTTATATATCAGTGCAGTTATCTCGTAGTTTCAATTGATTATTTTAGTTGATTAGTAGATAGTAAAAGAGAGATAGTAGATTATCAATAAGAAATATTTATATTAAATATTAATCAGTAGTTTAAATAATCATTAAATATTATTGTTTTTTAGATAGTAGGTTTATAGTAGTCTTCAAAAAGTTTAATTATCCATGACAAATATTAATCCTGTGTTTTTTATATATTGGTGTAGTTATTCCGTGTGTTTTTATATATCATTGCAGTTATCTCATAGTTTCAATTAATTATTTGAGTTGATTAGTAGATTATTGCAGTTATCTCGTGTTTTTATATTAGATTATTTGAGTTGATTAGTAGATTATTGCAATTATCCCGTGTTTTTTTAGATAGTAGGTTTATAGTAGTTTTCCAAAATTATAATTATCAATGGTAAATATTAATTATAAATATCAATGGTAAATATTAATCCTGTGTTTTTTTTATATATCACTGCAGTTATCCCGTGTTTTTTTATTTATCAGTGCAGTTATCTCGTAGTTTCAATTGATTATTTTAGTTGATTAGTAGATTATAGTAGATAATAAAAGCTAGATATTAGATTATCAATAAAAAATATTTGTTTTAAATATTAATTACTAATTTAAATAGTCTTCTTGTTTTTTAGATAGTAGGTTTATAGTAGTAGTCTTCAAATTTTTTAATTAAAGTAGTGTTTGTATAAATGTAGAAATTTAGTTAACAGAATTAATGTGAAGTGATAAGAGAAAGAGAATAATTATTTATGGGAAAAGTAAAGTAAAAAGAAGAAAAGGAAAAAAAAGAGTGTAAAAGAAAACTGAAAAGGAGGAAAGAGAGTGTAAAAAGAAAGAAAAAAAAAGGAAGAAAAAGAGTGTAAGAGAAAAGTGAAAAGTAAGAAAGAGTGTGTAAGAATAAAGAGAAAAAAAAAAGAAATAGAGTGTAATGACATTTTTACCCTCAAAAATTTGAGGTGTCTTTTAGATAGAATGGGGGTATTGGTAAAATCATATGTGGTTTAGTTGTAGATAAAAATTTTTAGTAGTAGTCTTCAAAAATTTTAATTAAAGTAGTGTTTGTATAAATTTAGAAATTTAGTTAACAGAATTAAAGTGAAGTGATAAGAGAGAGAATAATTATTTATGGGAAAAGTAAAGTAAAAAGAAGAAAAGGAAGAAAAAGAGTGTAAAAGAAAAGTGAAAGGGAGGAAATAGAGTGTAAAAAGAAAGAGAGAAAAGGAAGAAATGGAGTGTAAGAGAAAAGTGAAAAGTAAGAAAGAAGGTGTAAGAATAAAGAGAAAAAAAAAAGAAATAGAGTGTAATGACATTTTTACCCTCAAAATTTTGAGGTGTCTTTTAGATAGAATGGGGGTATTGAAAAAATCATATGTGGTTTAGCTGTAGATAAAAAAAAGAGGAATTGTTTTGAGAGTGTTTTTTTTTTGATAAATTCCTGAGGGAGAAATGGGAGGGAACAAAATGGTGGAAAAAAATAAAAAAATATGCTGGAAAAAACTTGTAGGCAATAACCGCTGCAGGTCAGCCCAAAACCACTGCCGCTTGATGTCAAAACTAATAACCGCCGCAGAATTCCCAACAACCGCTGCAGAATGCTTGCTAATAGAGATGGTGGTGGCTTGCACCCCCTTATAAACCGCTGCTAAATATTAAGTGGCAGCGGTTAAACAAAAACCGCTGCAGAATAACCGTTGTTGGTTGCCTTTTTTGTTGTAGTGTATCAGCCGCGCTCCAGGCAAACAAGCCAGCATGCTCCTTAAGACATTGGATGATTTGATCACGTACCTCTTCTGGGAGATCGTTCCCGATTATGATTGTTCTCTCAGGATTGTCCCCTGGCTAGACTTGAACGAACTCTTCATCAGGCTCTGGCCTTTTAATTCTTTTCTCCAGCTCTCGAGTTAGGAGGTCGCCTCCTTCCTCTTCTTTGCTGTCAGGGTCATAGCGGCCATCCAAGTCGTCCATGTTGACTTGGTTTTCAACTTTGTTCAAGGCCCCTGCCTTTTTTGTTTCGAATTCTCCCTGCTCCTTAAGGCTCATGAAGTGACATCTTCTTGCGGAGTCTAGGGCGACTAGTAACGCGACCACTTCATCTGTGTCGGAATAAAACTTTATTTTTAAATCGGCGGTTGAGGTGACTGCCCCAAGTCTTCCAAGCGTTGGTCGACCTATGATACATTGATACACTGATTTGCATGGTAGCACTAGGAAATCTGTCTTTACAGTACTGCACATGGGTGTCGTGGACGAGCCGTTGAAGCTAGTCAAATCTGACCCTCGATAGGCTCTGAGATCGTCCTTGGATATTTTTACACATCAAGTAGGTCTTCGAAGATGATGTCCGCTGAACTTCCCTGGTCGACCAGGATTCTTCTTACCTCCACGTTCGCCATCACGGCGGTGACCAAGAGCGGATGTACTTATTCGGCTTACCATTAAGCAAGTCGTCATCTCCGAATGCCAAGGGAGGCCTGTTAGAGTAGGTTCTAAGAGTGGATGTTGAAGCTACGCTCATGATTTCTTTCCACCTTCTCTTCATGGACTTGTTGGTCTCTCGTCCTTCGATCGGGCACCCTCCCGTGATTACCAAGGCCACTGGTCGTCCCTTGGACTTTCTATTATCTTCCCCGTCGTCGTCGTCCTCCCTATTACCTCTGCCTTATGATCTTCCCCTGCTCGTCCTTCTCCGCAGGGTAGACTATACGGCCGCCTCTCACCACAAGAAAAACACGTTTTTCCGGGCGAAAAAATCCGCCGGAAATGCACCAAATCCGCCAGAAAAGTGACGTTTTCGGCGGAGTTTTTCCGCTGGTAAAACGCTCGTAGGTAATGTTTTCCAGCAGAATTTCCGCCGGTAATTTCCGGCGGAATTTTTTTAAATAAAAAATAATTTTTTATGAAAAATCCACCGGAAACGCGCATCACCGGCAAATTTTTCCGCCAGTAATTTCCGGCAAATTTTTTTCGCCGGTAATGGGCGTTTCCGCCGGATTTTTTAAAAAAATAAAAAAATTAATTTTTTCTAAAAAATTCGCCGGAAATACACATTACCGGCGGATTTTTTATTTTTTTTTTTAAAAAAATTTAATTTTTTAAATTTTTTTTTGAATTTTAAATTTTAGTATGTAATTTAATAAGAAGTAAGAAAAATGAAAATGAAGTAGAATATGAGATAAATGATATAGAACAGAATGAGAAGGAATAAAGGAATGAGAATGAAGAAGTAATAATGAATAAGAAGGAAAAAGAGTATGAGAAGAAATGATATTTGAGAGAATAAAAATGAACCGGTAAGAAGGAGTAAGAATGAATGAGAGTATGAGAAGTACTAATATAGAAGAGAATAAGAATGGAGAAATAAGAAGGAATAAGAATGGAGGAGTGAGAATGAATGAGAAGGAAGAAGAAAGAGGAAATATAGAAGAGAGATATGTAGAGAAATTTATGGTGATGGGAAAGTATGAGAAAGAAGAAGAAAGATAAGATATGGAAAGTGTAGAAAAGAATGAGAAGGAAATAAAGAGTGAAATGAGAGAATGAGAAGAGTGTAGGAAAAAGTTTTATTTATAGGCATTTTCGAACGGTTTCGGCGGATTTACCGGCGGTTTTTTCCGTCGGAAATGTGCATTACCGGCGGATTTTTCCATCGGAAATTTCATGCAAAAAAATCCACCAGTAATGTACATTTCCGACGGATTTTTTAAAAAATAAATAATTTTTTGAAAAGTCTGCCGGTAATGTACATTTCCGGCAGATTTTTAAAAATAACTAAATAAATAATTTTTTGAAAAATCTGCCGGAAATGGGCGTTATCGGCGGATTTTTCCGTCGGAAATTTCCGGCGCGGTAATGTACATTACATTACCGATGGATTTTTAAAAATAAATAAATAAATGAATTTTGAAAAATCCGCCGGAAATGTGCATTACCGGCGGTTTTTTTCCGTCGGAAATTTCTGGCAGAAAAATCCGCCGGTAATGCACATTTTTGGCGGACTTTTTTAAAAATATATAAAAATAATTTTAAAAATCCGCTAGAAATGCGCATTATCGACGGATTTTTTCGCCTGTAATTTCCGGCGGATTTTTTCCACCGGTAATGCACTTTTCCGGCGGATTTTTTTAAAAAAAAAATTAAATATATTTTTTTTAAAAAAATCTGCCGGAAAGTCTAATTTTTCCGCCGAAAATGCTAAATTTCCACCGGAACCGTATCGACGGAAAAAAATTGTCGGAAAAACGTGTTTTTCTTGTAGTGTCTAAGGGAGTGGACGTGGTTGATTACGTCATTCTGGTGAACGTTTCTTATAATGAGGACGGGCATACTGATCAAATGATCTGCTTCTTGACCGGGCGGGCGACCTAGGCGAGTCGTGTGAGGATTCTTCGTAAGAGGACTCTTCTGGCCAATAAGAGGGATCGGTCGTGGAGGGCGGCGTCGTTGGAGGCATTTTTCCGCCGGAAATTTACTGGAGGAAAAAATATGTCGGAAATGCCAAATTTCCACCGAAACCGTACCGGCGGAAAAAATTCGTCGGAAAAACGTGTTTTTCTTGTAGTGTCTAAGGGAGTGGACGTGGCTGATTACGTCATTCTGGTGAACGCTTCTTATAATGAGGACGGGAATATTGATCAAATGATCTGCTTCTTGACCGGGTGGGCGACCTAGACGAGTCGTATGAGGATTCTTGGTAAGAGGATTCTTCAGGCCAATAAGAGGGATCGGTCGTGGAGGGCGGCGTCGTTGGAGGCGTTTGAGCTCCTCCTCGGCCCTTTCGTCGAGGCGGGGATCGGTGGACGAGGCGCTTTCTAGGAGGTGAAGTGGCATGAGAGATGAAGTGGGATAGCGTGTGGGCTCCCACTGTGGTCGCCAATGAACTATACCTCAAGGTCGGCCAGGGTTGCCTGATGAGGTGTATAGTCGTTATGTTGAGTTGCTGGCAGCGTGCAGAGCTTCGACCTATGTACCTCAAGGTCGGGCAGGGTTGCCTTATGAGGTGTATAGTCGTTCTGTTGAGTTGCTGGCCGCGTGCAGAGCTCCGCCCGGGTTGTAACTGTAACGACACTCCGACGCTCAAGTCAGTGGGGTAGAATGTGAGCACATTAACAAAATGCATGGCTCAATAATGGTACCTGTTAGTTGAGGTAAGACCCATATATATATATATATATATATATATATATATATATATATATATATATATATATAGTGCCAGGGATTTCTCGGGCAATCGTCGGATCCCGCATACTTGATCTGAGCCGTTGATCTAGTGGATTTAGGTCATCCCCTTCTGTCTCGTTTATGGGCCAGTCTCGGTCGGTCTTCAACCAGATTGGGCCATCGGCCCAGTCCAGAACAGGTTTTATTGAGCTATAGAGCATGTAACATCCTTGCATTCTTGGAGTGGGATTTGAAGCATCATTAATAGTCTCTACGTGATATGTTTTTCTCTTCCTTTTGGATCTGTTGTCCCTTTATCGTGTTGTAATTCTATCCCTTTTATGGAGCTTGCTTTTGGTGTTCTTCATCTTAGTTTCCTACCTTGGGCTAGTGCCATTTATGTTGATGGGTAGTTGATTTTTGGGGTGTCTTCTTATTAATCACCGAGGTATTTTTTTTGTGCTACTGCAAGGTGTGGTTCTAATGGCTTTTATTTATTTTCCTTTGGGTTTAAGAATTTTAGTGTTCATGATTTGGTTGGCTCTTTGTTGCGATGCTGTTTCTGGAGATCGATGGGTACACTACAAGAAAAACAGGATTTTCCGGCGGGCAAAATCCGCCGGAAAAGCCATAATTCCGCCGCAAAATTGGACTTTGCGGCGGATTTTTGCCGCCGGTAGCCAGCTCGCAGCAAACGCTTTCCGGCGGAAAATCCGCCGGAAAAGCATTTTGCGGCGGATTTTTAAAAAAAAAAATTTTTGGGAATTTTCCGGCGGATTTTAAAGGCATTTGCGGTGGATTTTAAAAAAAAAAAATTTCGAATTTTTTTTTTTTAAAAAAATCCGCCGCAAAAGCCAAAAAAAATTTTAAAAAACCGCCGGAAATGCCTAAAATCCGCCGCAAAATCCAAAAAAAAAAATTAAAAAATTTGAATTTTTGAATTTTTTTTTCAATTTTTTCTAATTTTAATGTTTAATTTGTATTTTAATAAAAAGTAAGAAAAAATGAAAATGAAGTAGAATATGAGAAAAAATGATATAGGAAAGAATGAAAATAAATAAATGAATGAGAATGTAGAAGTAGGAAGGAATAAGAATGAAAGAGAATATTAGAAGAGAATGATATAGGAGAGAATGTGAATAAAGAAGTAAGAAGAAATAAGAATTAAGGAGTGAATGAAAAAGAATGAAGAAGGAAGGAGAAATATAGAAGAGAGATATGTAGAGAAATTTATGGAGATGAGAGTATATGAAATATAGAAGAGAGATATGTAGAGAAATATAGAAGAGAATGAGAATGAAATAAAGAGTGAAATGAGAGAATGAGAGGAGTGTAGGAGAAATTTTTATTTATAGGCGAATTTTTCCCCTCCGAATTATCCGGCGGATTTTTTGAAATTTTTTTTGGCTTTTGCGGCGGATTTTTTGGCATTTGCGGCGGATTTTTTTAACAAATTTTTTTTTTTTGGCTTTTGCGGCGGATTTTTAAAAAAATTTTTTTTAAAAAAAAAAGTTTTTTTAAATTTTTTAATTTTTTTAAAAAATCCGCCGCAAATGCCAAAAAATCCGCCGAAAATACCCCAAAATCCGCCGAAAAAGTTTGCGGCGAATAAAATCCGCCGGAAAGTCCTAAAATCCGCCGGAATCTTTTCCGATGGATAAAATCCGCCGGAAATTCCTAAAATCCGCCGGAATCTTTCTGGCGGATTAAATCCGCCGGAAAATCCTCCGCCAGAAAATCCCATTATTCTTGTAGTGGTCGTTGTGTATCTTTTAGCTCTTCTCTTCTTTCAACAAGTGGTGCTTATGTATTGAAGATACATGTGTAGTTTTTTGTTGGACACAGGGTTGTAGTGTGCTTCTAGGTGTCAAGGTTTGTGGTGGTGTTTTGGTGCATGCTGGCTTCATAGGTGTGGTTGTAACATCTGAGGCAAGGAGTGTCTTAAGAGTTTAGAGTTGTCGTGTGAGGACGGCTCTTCGAATCTTGCTGAGGGTGTACAACTTACCAGGCTTTCAAAGGAGTAATTCTTGCTCATTGATGTTGTGTCATAGAGGGAGGAGCATTGCTGCATACTGATCAGTTGAATCTGATTTGAGTCTTGGAAAGCGCTATGGCGTAGGGTGTGTTCCTCGTAGATCTGAGCCCGGGCTCTTGGGACGTTTCTTGGTGTGTCTTCTAGGAGTGTTCTTTTTATTGTTCTCTGGTGTTTGAATTTTGGTTAACCATGGTGCTTGAAGTGGTTATCTTTATTCGGTGTTTGAGTTTTTATGTCTGAAATTGATTTTTGAAATTTTCTTAAATGAATCTGATTTTGGTTTTTGAAATTTTAAAACTCAAAACATAAACTGGTTTTGATTTTCGAAATTTTTACTACCCACTAGCTTATTCGCTCTCTACTATGTTTTACAAAAGTGAGCCATAATCTATTAATGACAAATAAGTACTATGAGCTTATTCATTTTAAACTAATAGGATGATCTTGCGGAAAAAACCTTATTAGCTTTTTCTTAGCACAATAACCATGCTAGCTTAAAAAGTATTAAAATTTTGATTTCCTCGTTTAAACTTTTTCCTCCACACTGGTCAAAACTAAAAAAACGTTAGCCTTTTTATGTTTGACGTCGTTCCAATTTTGGATACATGATAATTAAGTTGCTTACTTGGATTTTTGCCTGTCTTGACATAGTTCCTTAAGTTTGTTACGCGTTTCAATTTAGTCATTTATGTTTTTTGTGTCATAAATTTTATTGATTTTTTATTTGTGTAGGCTGCTGACATCGATTATGGCTGCAAGTTTTTTATTTGTTACTATGATTATGTCCTTAAACCATATTGTTTAGAATGTCGCGAAATTGTTCTGATTATTATATTAGAAAAATATAAAGATTTAATGATCGAAATCATGAGATTTAATTATTAGTCACGTTTTTATTGTAGTGCACAACTGTAGAGACTAATCCCTCAAACCGGGTAGGACCACAATGGCCGACAAAACTCTCCCTCAAGAGATTTAACACTGTTGCATGCCCAAGGCTGGATTCGAACCCAAGACTTAATATAACTTACTACTAAACGGATAACAATAGAAAAATTTAAAGGCTCTTCATTAAGGATTTGGAGATAGTAAATTGTCAAAATTAGACATATTAGTAATTTGCCCTTTGTCCAAATATTGGGGTATTTTTGTCAATTCACCGTAAAATGACAAAAAAAATCCGTTTTTTTTTTCACTTTTACCGAAAAAATCAGCTTTTTTCTAAAAAAAAACGTGTCAGAAAGAATAGAAGTGCTGACGCAAAAGAAAAATAACGGACAGAGACAGAAGCGTTGATGCGCGGTGCCTGCAAAAAGAGACACAAAAGCTGTCGCGCACCCGCAATAAGAGAGAGACAAAAGCTGACAAAAATGAGAGAGAGAGACCGCGCCTAATGCAAAGCTGACACGCGCGTCAATGATGTCTCAAAAAAATAACTAGACCTTGCGCCCGTGCTATGCACGAGCTTTGTACTATAAATTATAGAATTTGTCAATTAGATAGGATTAAACGTGATAAGTATAGTAAAATAGTAAATATTCATAGTTGATTTTTTAGCGAAAGATGGTGCTGCTGGCAGCAATCCTTGGACTGTTTTTGAAGCTCCCCCAACCGGCTTGTCTTTGCACCTGCTTGAGGATGCAGCTGGTGTTGAGTTCGTTCGTCTTTAATTTGTAGTTTTCTTTTGCTTTTTTGGTTTCCTTTTTCTATCTATATAAAAAAATCTTTTATCTTAAATGTACTAAATTAGGCAATTATAATGTCAACCAGTAAGTGTTGGATTACAAAAAGAAATCTAAGCATTACAATATTCTTAGTGATATTGGTATGTTCCTCATCATCGTTAGCGATTAAAACTTTAAGACCACTCTTTGATGTAATTCGAGAAAAAGCAACATATATTTGTCTATGAGCAAATGCTGGGCTTGGAAGGTATACATCAACCGATTGCAAAGATTGTCATTGATTTTTTTTGACAATATCGTTGATTTTTGTTAATTGTCATTGCAAATGAGATGTTTATTGGAAGTCGTCTTCTTCAAAATTTTAAAGGAATCCTAACATCCGACGGTGATAATGACAGACGAGCAATGTATACTTTGTCTCCAATGTTGTAAACAGAAATCACTTTCCCTTCAAGGACATACTTTCCAAGCATGGGCAAAATCAATCTTGTGCCATTACACAGTGTCTATTGATTTTGTTAGTGACTAATCTACATTGAGGAAACAGATTGGCCACATGCACCCCGCCTTTGTTGGTTTCTGTGGTTCTACCCTCCTAATAGAGTTTTTACCACACCCAAAATTCGAACTTGAAATCCTAAAGTGGAATCTAAACTCAGCTATTGTTTAAACCAATCTTGTTTTTTTTTATAGGCATTATTAAACTAACCCTTGTTGGTTATTTTAAATAAAACCAAATTTCATTTTTTATTTTTTGATGTTACTCCATCCGTTCCTAATCTTTGGTAGTTTTGGCTTGTTACACACATATTAAGATACCATTAATTTGCCTTGGCTAAATACTAAAATACCCCATTTATAGTTGTCCTGGGATAATTGAAATCAAAATAAAAGAGTCTTGAGATAATTAATTCATACTTAAGAACTCTAAAAAACTCAATAAATATAAATGGTATATTTAAAAAAATTGGGTGAATTGCACATTAGATTTTTAAAAGTACTATTGTTTTAAAACAAAAATGAAACACCAAAAGTACCGAAGAACGGAACGGAGGGAGTACAAATTAATGTAAATCAGCGTTTTTGATAGCTCTTGATTTTATGCCTTTTCATGTCTTAGTGAGGGTTTTTTCACCAACATTATCTCAATTGCCAAAAAAATCAACATTATCTTAATGATATTTTATCTTCCAACGACACATTTCACCACATCTAGACTCTTCTAATCTTCTTCACCTTCCAGTCAAATAAAACAAACTTTTCATCACCCATTAATTTCCCATTTCACAATTCCAAAGCCTTCGTTTGTTGTCTCTTTCCAATGTCATGCTCATGCATCTTCTTATTCTACTACTTGCGCCCATATCTCCATTTCCTCTGCAATCTCACCGCGCCTTCCTCCTCTATCTCATCTTCCTCTTGGTTTCATCGCTTTCACCATGCTTCTTCCCACTCGTCGGCAATCCCGCTCGCTCGTCCGTGATGTCCCTCTCCCTTAACGTCTTTAATCTCATTTCTGCCTGAAAGTTGCAGATCTGGTACCCTCAGCAATAAATCTGCCCATGCATGTCATCCACAACCCCTCACTTTTTCTCTTCTCCCTCACCAGATTTCACCACCTCCTCTGCCTGAAGTTGTGACCTTCCACCATTGCTTTTGTTCCGGTTTCTTCTGTTTTGGCCATTTTTTACTTTTATTTTCGCAGTTTAATCAGTGATTTTTTGCTCTACATCTCTTGTTGTGGTTCTGTTTTTGGTAGCTTAATCCTAACACGGCTTCTTTAATGATGAGTTTCTATCTCAATATCAGTTTTTGTTTCCTCCCTAAGCACTAATCAGATGTGCATAGAGAATACCAACGATGGAGGAGCAATAATAGAGGAGGAAGAGGGAGAGAGAAGAGATACTGAGATAGCTTGAGCGGAGGACCGAGGATTGTAATTGCTTAGCAATTGCATTTATAGTTTGCTGTAATCACAATTTTGCCGTTGGAAACATTCCCGCCTCTCATACTGAAAAGGCGATATTGTATTAATAAAGGGCGATAATAAACAATGTCAAAAAATTACTAAAACCCTAATATTATTCCTTTGCTACAACCTATCTATTAAAATTACAAAAACCAATCAATTACTATGAAAATTATTAAAATAATATAAAATGAAAATTACTAAATTAATTTTAAATTATCTAAATTTACTATTTACTATAATTTATCTATTAAAACTAGTAAAATAAATCAATCTAACCACTAATAATTGTCAAATACAAAATTTAACCACTATCCAAAATTCTAAAATAGTTTTCTTTTTCATAATTTAATTAAAATGAATAAATTATTAAATGATCTAAAAGTTAGTATTTACTATAATCTCTCTATTAAAACTACTAATATCAATCAATTTTTTTGATAAAAAATAAAATCAAACAATTTAACCATTAACAATTGTAACAAAAATTTAACCACTATCAAAAATTATAAAATATATCTTTTTTTTAATTTAATAATTTATTAATATAATAAATATGATTAAATTAATATTAAATTATCTAGAATAAGATGAGTAAACAAGTGACAACGAGAGCCGCAACGAGAGACTGACAATGAGATCGACAACGGGAGCGACAACGAGAGCGGCAATGGGAGCGACAACAAAAGCGGCAACGGGAGCGACAACGGGGCACATATCTTATATTAAATCTCATTTTCTTTTTTCCTGATTTTTACTCAATTATTAATAGGCTAAATTATAGTTTTGGTCCCCCTATTTTCAAAAATTCAGACATTTGGTCCCCCTATTTTAAAACCCAGACATTTGGTCCCCCTATTTTAAAAAATCAAAGACATTTAGTCTCAAGAGGAATTTTCAGTTTTTTATGGCTAATAATCAAAGACATTTGGTCCCTCAATTTTAAAAAATCAAAGACATTTGGTCCCCCAATTTTAAAAAATCAAAGACATTTGGTCCCTCTTCGGACTAAATGTATTTGACTTTTTAAAATTGGGGGACCAAATGTCTGAGTTTTAAAATAGGGGGACCAAATGTCTGAATTTTTGAAAATAGGGAGACCAAAACTATATTTTTGCCTTATTAATATTATAAGAAGACACCGACTTATTGTCAAAAAAAGAAGATACTGACTTTTTTTTTAACTTTTTGCGACACAAGTATTTTAATAAATATTAAATATAGTCTTTTATCGAATTTTTCCTTTTTCTTTTATTACATTTTGTTACTTTCAACGTATTTATAATTTCATAGCACCCAAGATCACTTGGATGAGATGATAGGGGTCTCTTCCAGCTTAACCAAGGTCATGGGTTCGAATCCAGTCTTGGGCATGCAGCAGTGTTAAATTTCTTGAGGGAAAGTTTTGCCACCCATTGTGGTCCTATCCGACTCGAGGGATTAATTTCTGCAGTTGCGCGCAAAACATACTCGATTCATACCAAAAAAATTATAATTTCATAGCAAATATAACAAATATAGTGTCACCCGTGCGAATGCACGAGTAAAATACTAGTTGAGTACTAAATCTGGCTCATGGAGATACCAAATAAAAATCTCGCAGCCACAATCACGGCTAGCAACCCACACAAACAAAAAGTCAAGAAAAATTTAAGATAAAAAACAAAGACTAAATTGAAACACATAACAAACTTAAGTGACCACGCTAAATGTCACATATGCAAAATAGGAACGATGTTAAACAGAAAACATAAAAAGGCTGATGTTGTTTTAATTTTGAGTAAGTGCCCAAATTGGTGTTGACAAAAAAATTGGAGACCAATTTGGTTCTAAGAAATAAAAAATTTAGTCTCTAAAAAATGAAAATATGGATCAAATTAGTCTTTAGTAGAAATTATAATGTCTCTAAAATATTATCAAAAATACTAACCTAATCCATATTTAATATTGTTGAAGGACAAATTGATATTTTTTTTTCATAGAACATATTGATTTCCATATTTTTTGTTAGAGACTATTTAGGTATTCACTCTTAAAATTTTGATCAGTAGGTATTCACTCAGTAATTTAAAAAGTCAAATGAGGTTTGTGGAGAAAAAAATGAAATCGAAATTAAATTAAGTGACGGGTTGGGGAGCAATTTCGCCTAAGCTACATGCTATATATAGGGTTGGTTCGGATAAACAGCTTAATTAAGTGTTTATGGCATGAGTGTTTATCATATAAGTGCTTATACATAAGCTGTTTATTTAATAAAATGTTAAAATTAATATTAAACTATTTTTCAATAAGTCATAAGCTATCTTGAGAAGCTTATAGAAATTAGCTTCTTATAAATATGTCATAAACTATTTTTACTTTTTATAATAAGCTCTTCCGAACGGTCTGAGAAGTACTTATGCCAATAGATAAACCCAAATAATTTATCGGATCCAAAGTGCCTATAAAGGGATAACAGTAGTTTAAAAGGTAAATTGAGGGTTTACTTTAATTCCTATTCCTATTTTGTAAGAATTACATTTCTTGATCCCGGTCTTCGCACTTTACACTCACTCGCTCACTCCCTCTCGCTCGCTCTTTCTCTGCATGCAATTTCCGTTGCTCTCACTCCACATTTTCGCCGGAAAAGACGATGAAGGGCAAGGGAAAAGGTAAACAGATCGCCGGAAAAGCTCCCGTCGACAAGAACAAGCGCGGCTTTGACGACGACAAGACAGGCGGTGGCCGAAAGAGGAAGAACCCCGGAGTTATACAGTTCTTCGAAGACGAAGCCGATGATTTTGACGATAGTGACGACAGCGAGGACAGTGATTTCAGCGATGGTACCGATTCAGAATTCCTTCTCGTTTTTTTCTCTTTCTCTTTCTTTTTTTCCCCATTTGTTGTTCTTACGAGAAATGTTAGGGTTTCAGCCACATTTTAGCGTTTCTTTCAATTTCTGTGTCATTTCTTGATCGACATGTTTTTAGTCCGTTTGGTGGCCACATATTTTAGAAACCCTTAGGTTTCTTTCGATTTTATGGCTTTCATTGTTCATTTTTTTTATAGCTTTAGTTTCCAGTAGTATCATGCACAACCTTAGCTTTTCTGAAACGTTGGTGGACAGATTCTTTTGAAGATGAGTTTGAAACGTTGTCAACAACGAGGAACGAATCCTCAAAGGGCCAGAGCAGCCTTCCATTTATGCCCAAAGTGGAACTGGTGGATGAAGAAGAATATGATAGAATGATGGAGGAACGCTTTAAGGATGGTTCTAGGTTTTTCCCCTTTACTGGAGATGACTTTGATGACAAACCAATGGAGCCAAATTCTTTCCATCCTGCTGCTAGGGAACCAACCCCAACAATCTGGAAAGTCAAATGCACTGTAAGCAACCTGAAACATGGCTTTAGTTATCTTTAGGTGCTTCTTTGTTTCATCCTTTGCTAAGCTTTGTTTCATGCAGGTTGGGCGTGAGAGGCTTTCGGCTTTCTGTCTGATGCAGAAGTTTGTTCACCTGAAATCACTGGGAACTAACTTGCAGATAATATCTGCATTTGCTGTGGATCATATGAAAGGTTTTGTATACATCGAAGCTGAAAAACAGTGTGAGATAAACGAGGTAGCTTTAGTACTGGGGTTTTTGATTGGTTTATTGAGATAGAGTACTGGTGAAATGTTTCTAGAACAGCTAGATCTATTTTCATTCGCTACCAATGTTTAATTTCAGGCATGTCAAGGGATCTCTGGTATCTATGTTACCCGGGTGCAACCTGTTCCAAAAAGTGAGGTTTTTCATCTGTTCTCTTTTAGAAGTAGAAACCCTGAAATTTCTGTGGGCATGTGGGCACGCATAAAAAGTGGTAATTACAAGGGGGACTTAGGACAGGTACTGCATGAGTAACGATGTTGAGTTTTCATTTGCTATTCAACTCAGCGAAATACTTATTTCTTTTATTTATTGTATCTTCCAGGTCATGGCTGTGAATGATACACGTACAAAAGTTACAGTGAAGCTTATTCCAAGAATTGATCTACAAGCTCTGGCTGCCAAATTTGTAATCTACATTCACCTGAGTTTTTCTGCCTTTTCCTTTTTATGATACCTGGTTTCCTGTAATTGCTCTCTTATATCCATGTGTTGTGATAAAGGCATAGTGCTTTGGATTTTGGGCAACTGGATACCACAGAACTAAAGAGGATCCACTTTTTATTCTCCAATCATGGAAAACCGACAGTCGACTAGTTCAATATAGTAAAACCCGAGAAAGAATGTGAATTAATGTAATCCTAACCGAGGCACCATAAAATTAAAATGGACTTGTATTATTTGTTGTGTTTTAGATTGAAGCGTGTAATTGTACTTCTCTTAGAGTGAGCTAACTCCTTATTCACCTGTCCCGGCTGCTATCTGACTTCATCATTCTTACCCTATGGCTGTGTACGTACAGACAAAACAGTCATTGATATATTTTTTCACTTATTGTTGCAGGGTGGAGGATATAGTCGCCAAAAAATTGCTGTATCAGCACCAAGATTAATCAGCTCAAGTGAACTTGAGTAATGTTGCATATTCTCATATGCCCTTCTTATTTGCTGGATAGTTGTCTGATGCAATTGTTTTTCAATGATTCTGCAGGGAGTTCAGACCTCTGATCCAAATCAAACGCGATCGGGATACTGGCAAGGTTTTTGAGGTTCTAGATGGCATGATGCTCAAGGATGGATATGTATACAAGAAAGTATCTCCAGATTCATTAAGTTTATGGGGTGTTGTGCCAACTGAAGAAGAGCAATTGAAGTTTGGGCATTCTGAAAACAATGAATCAAATGATTTGGAGTGGCTTTCTCAGATTTATGGTGACAAGAAGAAAAAACGGGTCATAAGAGCTGAAAAGGGTGATGGAAAAGGAGAGAGCTCATCGGGCTCTGGTGTGGTAAATGGTTTTGAATTATATGATCTTGTGTGTTTTCGGTAAGTTTCTGTTACACGTAGCATTCATGATAGTATGATACTGCACAACCTCTCTCTCTCTCTCTATATATATATATATATGTATATGTATAAAATACGCACAGACGAGCTTGTGGGTTGCATAGATGTTTTCCCTTTTGACAGATCTTTACCATTGCAGCCAAAAGGAATTTGGTGTGATTATAGGCATGGATAAAGATGACACTTACAAGGTACAGTATTCAGCTTATGCAATGTCACCAGTTACAAGCCTTTGATTTTTGAGCATCTGTTTTTTTTGTATAGTGATAATCTAAATTTTCTGTCTGTTATTTTTTAGATTCTAAAAGAGAGTTCAGAAGGACCTGTTGCTGTAACTGTTGAAAAACGCCAAATAAAGAGTGCTTTATTGGATCTAAAACTCAGTGCCCGAGACCACCATGGCAAGACTGTATTGGTCGAGGACCATGTCAGGATTGTAAAGGGTCCATCTGAGGTCTGATGCTTGTTTCTGGAAAGGAAGTTTTGTGGTTGTGGTATTCTTGAATCTTGGTGACATTATTTTAAAACTATTGTGTCAATTTACAGGGCAAACAAGGCATTGTTAGGCATATCTATCGAGGGATTGTCTTTCTATATGATGGAAGTGAGGAAGAAAATGGTGGTTATTTCACAGCCAAAGCCAATATGTGTGAGAAAATCAAGCTTGCTATTGGTGGTGGAAAGGTCTAAAATCTTTTCTGTATACTACTTGGTTACAATGCCTGAGGACTTAAATTGAGTTTTGACGTTTTTCACATTGATATATTCTCAGGATAGTGAACCGGGTCCTTTAGTCTTTGATGACCAACCATCATCACCAAGGTCCCCTCTTTCACCAGAAAAGCCTTGGCAAGCTAGAGAAAATAATCGTGAATGTATGTAAAGATGCATGGCTCCTTGACATGTGATGTCTTTTAGGTGTGTAGATTTATTATTTTCCTAAATGCAATATCTGTGTATGCAGTTAACAATGGGGACAAAGATGGCTTGTTTACTATTGGTCAGACCTTGAGAATTAGGATAGGTCCATTGAAGGGGTACCTCTGCCGTGTCACTGGCATACGTCGCTCTGATGTTACTGTGAAACTAGATTCTCAGCAAAAGTTTCTTACAGGTATGTTTATGGTGGTATACTTCTGATTCTTAAAATTTCATATCATTCATGACAATTTCCATGAACTTGTTTTCATTCAGTTAAATGTGAGCACCTTTCTGAGGTTCAAGGGAAGAGTACAGCCATGCCAACAAGGTATTTCTGAGATTGACTAACTGTGTATGCAACAACTACTTCTTACTGCTTGCTTTAACTGTGTCTGAATAGTTGTGAGTTTTGTGTTTTTCATATATTAGCGGTGATCCTGATTCAAGTTTATCGAAGCCATTTGATTTTCTGGGCACCGAAGGCAGTTCTGGAGGTGGGAATTCTATATTATCTGATTTTCTTATCCTCTATCACGATTTTTTTTAAGAAAATGGACTGCAGTGTTGATTAACATGCATGTTAGTTGCCTTTCCTGTACTCTGTTTGCCATTGTTTTACTGAGACATATATCTTTTCCTTTGGAAAGGTTGGATGGATGTTGCGGGTACCTCCACTGGGGGCGGTGGATGGAATGTTGGGGGTGGTGGTCCATCCACTGGGGGTGCTGGATGGAATGTTGGAGGAACGGCAGCTGAAGCTACTGAGGGTGGTGGATGGAATGCCGGTGGTGGTGGTGGTGGCACGACCACTGAGGGTGGTGGATGGAATGGTGCCGCCGCCGGTGGGGGTGGCACGTCCACTGGGGGTCGGGAATGGAATGCTGGGGGTGGTGGTTCATCCACTGGGGATGGTGCATGGAATGCTGGAGGAACGTCAACGGAAACTGCTGGGGGTGGTGGATGGAAGACTGGAGGAACATCAGCTGAAACCACTGAGGGTGGTGGATGGAACGCTGGGGGTGGTGGTAAGTCCACTGGGGATAATGGATGGAATGTTGGAGGAAAGACAACTGAAACCACTGAAGCTGGTGGATGGAATGTTGGAGGTGGCGGTACTTCCACTGGGGGTGGTGGATGGAAGACTGGAGGAACGTCAGCTGAAACCACTGAGAGTGGTGGATGGACCGCTGGGGGTGGTGGCAAGTCCACTGGGGGTAATGGATGGAATGTTGGAGGGAAGTCAACTGAAACCACTGAGAGTGGTGGATGGAATGTTGGAGGTAGCGGTACGTCCACTGGGGGTGGTGGATGGAAGACTGGAGGAACGTCAGCTGAAACCACTGAGGGTGGTGGATGGAATGCTGGAGGGATGCCAGCTGAAAGGTATGTAGTTCATAGTGATATTAGTTAATCCACATGATTTTATGTGCTCTATATTCAATCATATATTCTGGCTAATTATTCTTGACGGATTTTAGTCATCATAAGAAAGGTTCTCATAATATCCAGACATTGTTCAGTTATCTGGAAAATCATTTAGAAAATTGGGAAGGATTAACTAATGGGCTGTGAAGCATAGAGGCAGACAAGGAACAAATGCCACAGCATGACATAAATGGCAACACCGCAAAGACAAAAGTGTGCACACTCACACACACATGAATGTATCACGACATATACAAATACTGTAATTAAATATTAAAACTGTAAGAGATATAATCACTCCTGGCAATTATAATTTGCCAAGACCCTGTCTTTTTGTTTCTTATTCATTTTTATTTATTAATCGTGAAGTTCACTGCCCTGTTTTTTTCTTTTTTGACTCATGAAAATGTTTTTGCAGGGGTGCGCGGTCTAACCATTCTGCTCCAAGTTGCTTGGTATGGCTTGTACTGTAGCACCAAAAATTGTGTGCCATGCTTTTGATCTTCCTTTCCCCTCTCTCATATCTCCATCTCGTAGGCCTGTGGTCAGATAAACCTCATTGTGATACATGCTTATAATCCCATTTACATCCAGTGGTGTTTTATTTGTCATCTTGCTGCATTTTAATGTAATTTTAGTGTAATAATATGTAA
Source organism: Astragalus membranaceus (assembly GCA_039519185.1). Lineage (NCBI taxonomy): Eukaryota > Viridiplantae > Streptophyta > Magnoliopsida > Fabales > Fabaceae > Astragalus > Astragalus membranaceus. The sequence continues at coordinate 154,092,238 of CM076847.1, forward strand.
ATACATTTTTGTTGCAGATGCCAGAGTCCACCTCAAATCCCTTCAGTTCCAAGGGTAATGATCCTGTTAGTTGCCCCACTGTTACAGGTACAGAAGATACTGCCTGGGATACTAAAAATACGTCAACGCAGAAGTCCTCTTGGGGTGCTGCAGTGGAGAACAATGTGATCACATCTGATCCAGATCAATCTGGTGGCTGGGGATCAATTACTGGTTTGAAAAGTGGATCGAGTGAGGGAGCCAAAGAAGATTCTAATTGGGGTAAGATGAAATCTGGTTCAATTACCATGCCAGAAATCCAGGATTCTGAAGGGGAGAAAGGTGGTAACTGGAACTCTCTATCTGACAATGCTGGTGTCAATCAAGGTGATGGTTGGGCTAAGAAGAGCAATTGGAAGTCTGGATCTACAAATGACTCTATTGCAAAGAAATCCGATTCACTGAGTTGGGGTGAAGGCACTCTGAAGAATGAGAACCAGAATTCCGACTGGAGTTCTGTAGGTCCTTCTGTGGCAACTCCAGATACTGACTGGGGCAAGAAAACTGAATGGAACTCTGGAAATGGTGGAAGCCAGGCCTCTGAAGTAAACAAGAGTAACTGGAATTCTGGTTCGGGTGATTCTAATCAAACATCTAGCTGGGGAAAGAATAGTAACTGGAACTCAAACAATTCCTCTGGGAGTGCGTGGAATGAAAACAAGAATTCCAACTGGAGCTCTGGCAACCCTGATCCCCAAACTCAAGACTCAGCTTGGGGCAAGAAAAGCAATTGGAATTCCGGATCTGGTGGTGCAAATGCAAGCACCAATTGGAAAAGCAATGGCAATTGGAGCACTGGAAGTGGTGATAGTTTGGGTGGTGTCAATGATGGTTTAAATGAGACTTCTGAAGATGGTGGTGGGGGCCGGAGGGGTGGTTACCGTGGTAGAGGGGGCACTGACAGAGGTGGCTTTAGAGGTAGAGGTTTTCGGGGTGGAGGCTTTGGTGGCCGAGGGGAACGTGGGGGAGGCTTTGGTGGCCGAGGGGAACGTGGTGGCTTTGGTGGCCGAGGTAGATCAGATAGGGAGGGTTTTGATGGTAAATGGGGATCAAACGGAGGATTTGGAGGCCGTGGCAGCGGAAGGGTTGACCAATCTGGTGAGGATGGGTCCTTTGACGGGAAGAAGGGTGGGTGGAACAAGGGAGCTAGTTCAAATACTACTTCTTGGGGTCAATCAAATGCTGCAGATAAAGGCCAATCATCTAGCTGGAATGATTCAGCAGATGGTAAGGAAGAATTGATGATCTAGATACAAGTCCACTACTCCACTTAGTTATCTTTCCTTTTTAATTTTTATATTATTTTATCTTAAAAAATCCACGCTAATGATTCTAATTATCTTCTATGAATCAATTTAAAGTAAAAGTTATTATGGGGATCACAACAAGTATCAAATATTTTATTATAATCAATTTACTCTAATTCTTAAACCTGTGATGCGGCTGACTTGTGTCTGTTGCTGCAGGATCATGGGGCAAGAAAAATGATGCAAGTGACAAAGGTGGGTGGTAATTATTTTCTATGTAGTGCTCAATGTCCCAAAGAAGGAAATAGAGCTATGGAATGGCAAACGTCTTTGTATATATCTTCTCAAATCTGTCCGCTGGAACTTGTGGTTTATTATTTATGTTGAACTTTAATGTATTAGAAACAGATCTGACGAATGACTAATCCTTTCTGCTACTAACATTATGCAATGAATGTTGAGAAATATGCTTCTATGAATTTGGGTGCCAAGTAGTATGCTACTGTGTTATTTTTTGATTGCGTGTCTTGCATTGTTTTTTCCTGGTAGATTGTGTGTTGAGGTATAAGGGGGTACGGGCACACAAAAAAAAAGGTATACGGGGTACGGACTATGCCACGTTGAGAGTAGCTTTGTTAAGTGTAGGATCAAATAAACAAGTTTAGTTTTTTTTGAAGTGGCGCATAAAAAATGTCAAATGCCATATCAAACTTCCAAACATGTTCAGACATTTTTTAATGAATTTCAAGTTGTTCATAGGTACTTTGAATTTGAACATTTTTTTTATTTCGTTGTATCAAAATATCAAAATTATTATTATATATATATATTACTCGTACCATTGAAATTTTCTTAATATCCCTCCTATGCTAAATATATGCAATTTCAATAGAATTTTATCTTAGTAATTATTTACGAAGAAATACACAACACTGAAATATGATAAGGTCGTATAAAATTTTCACTCTTTAAGTAATGTAAACATTAACAATATATGACTTTTGATATTCAAAATTATATAGAACAACCTTTAGAAAAAATTTATAGGGTTTAAATATAGGAAGCGATGGGGGCCTATGGTGTTTAAATATAGGGAGGACGAAAGCCCTTCCAGTTCCACACAAAAACTTAGCCTCGTCGCTATCCAAGAAGCTAGAGGAAGATATGGGATGGTGTTTAAATAGTTTTTTTTTACTAAACGTAACTAATTCATTTCGATGGTAATAGTTGCCTAAGAGCATCTCCAAGAGAATGTCTCTTATTTAATTCATTTTGAGTCCCTTAAGTGGGTATGTAAACTTATTTTGCTCCATTGTTAGTCCCTTAAATTGAGTTTTTTAAGTGGCTCCCAAGTTATAAATTAGTACTTAGCTAACACAAATTAATTGTACATTAATTTATATGTGACAAGCCAAAAGTACCAAAGATTAAAAATAGAGGCGGTACACTTTTTTAAAAAAACTATTCTACTCCTTTTTTCAGTAAAAGAGATGTGGGTCAACTGACATGAACACGTAATGTCCTCGACCAACGTTCCTCTTTAAAATTTGAATCAAATCTCTCAAGCTTTTGTATGACAATCGTTTTTCATTCAAGTGACTTAGCTTCTCGATGTGAGACTACTATTAAAACCACAAAAAAAATTATATTCAACGCTTTACCTTCATTTTACCACTCCACAAGAACAAAGTTGATATTGTTAATTAAATAATTAACCAAAGAGACAAATTATTAATAAATTTTTTATGTGAATTTTAATTTATCTTAGAAACCAGAATAACCTATAAGGCCCAATTTAATAAAATAGGGGCATGAACCCAATATTTAAGATTTGAATAGCACCTCTAAATTGTTTATAACAACCCTGCTACTTATAGCCGATGCTATGGGGGATAAAAGACTTTAGTTCATTCTGATTTGTGTTTCTTTTTTATTGTTTTCGTTTTGATAAAAAAATATTGTACCAAAAAAAGATTCCACTATTTTTCATCTGTCTTCGGATTTTCTAGCGTCCCAAACGGCTAAAAATCCATTTTTCCCCTTTCTATTATCCACTTTTTGTCCATGTGATGTCAGTGACGAAACGCCTTGGATTCTCGTCATCTTCCGCTTCGTCGTCATCTACGTGCTAAATACATGATTCTTCCCGAATCCAACTCAGAAGCCTCACGATTATGGCTTTCGTTATTTGAAATTCAAGACTTCGCTTCCATTATCATTCCAATACAAATATTCTCCCAATTTCTAGGGTTCTTTTTTTATTCTTTCATTAACGAAAGATTTATTCCAAGAATTGCTTGAAATTTCTCCTAAAATGTTCCACAAGATCATAAAGCGTGCTCACAAGAAAATAGGGAAAGTAGCATTCCCTGAAGATTCAACAAACGGACATCAATTTTATGAAGTAGTGGTGAAACACGCATCTCGTACCGCCACCGCAAATTCAGAGCCACAAAACCTACCTCCGACGCCGTCGCATCCTAATCCCACCGTAATCGAATCACTTCCGCCACTTAAAGAAGTCGCCGTTTCAGAACGCTCCGCACTCTTGCTTCGAAAAATTCAACTCTGTTGTTCTCTCTGCGATTTCTCAGACACTCTCAAGTTCATTTACGAAAAGGAAATAAAGCGTCAAACACTTTACGAGCTAGTCGATATCATTCAATCAGGTTCATTCACATTCACCGAAAGCCAAGAAGACCTAATCGCAATGGTTTCCGTTAACATCTTCCGTTGTTTGCCTCCTGCATCGCACGAAAACACCGGTAACGAAACCGTAGATCCCGAAGATGACGATACATATTCAGATCCATCGTGGCCTCATTTACAGCTCGCGTATGAAATTCTATTGCGCTATATCGTTTCACCGGAAACCGATATAAAGACTTCAAAGCGTTACGTTGATCATGTGTTCGTTTTGAAACTTTTGGACCTGTTTGATTCGGAGGACCAGCGTGAGCGTGAGTATTTGAAAACTATTCTTCATCGTATTTATGGGAAGTTCATGGTGCATAGGCCATTCATAAGGAAAGCTATCAATAACATATTCTATCGTTTTATATTTGAAACGCAGAGACATAATGGTATAGGTGAGTTGTTGGAGATTATGGCTAGTATTATAAATGGTTTTGCTTTGCCTATGAAAGAGGAGCATAAATTGTTTTTGATTCGGGCTCTTATACCACTCCATAAGCCTAAATCAATTTCATCATATCACCAACATTTGACTTATTGCGTTGTTCAGTTTGTTGAGAAAGATAGTAGGTTGGCTGATCCTGTGATTAAGGGGATGTTGAAGTATTGGCCTGTTACGAATTGCCATAAGGAAGTTCTTTTTCTTGGAGAACTTGAAGAGGTTCTTGAGCTTACTCAACCTCCTGAGTTTGTGCGGTGCATGGCTTCTCTTTTTAGGCAGATTGGTCGCTGTCTTAATAGCCCTCACTTTCAGGTCTGTTCTCAACACATACAATACAACTTGTTTTAATTACCTCTGTATCTTTGATCCATGTGTACCTTCAACTTCAAGTATGCGTTTCTATGTCCTATTTTACATTCACACGGATGTGATATTCTTAGCTTTAGGGGATTGTTTGCTTTAGCTCAGATTACTTGTAACCTTGGACTATAGAATCATCATGTACTGTGCCCTTGTTTGCCACTTTTGTTGGACAACATACTTGCTTGAGTGGGCGCTTTTGTATGCTTGCTTTGATGTTGGAATGATTATAACTTTTTTCTTACGGAACTTTGATGGGGAAACTTAACATGCATTTTGTCTGCTTACCTTAGCAATCCTAGCAAAGGAAAAATAAACGTGCAATAGATAGAGAAATAATCAAATTTGGGATTGTTCTTTTTTTGTTTTAGAACCTGTTTGTTTAGGGTTAGTTTTTGAACAAAAATACCAATATTTAGTATTTCCTATTTGGTTGTTTCAGCTTTTGGAATCAATCTGACAGGGAAAGAATCTGAAATTGGATTATAACCAAAAGTTATTTTTAGTCATTTTTGAGGAATAATCTAATTTTATTAAGTGAGGTTAGAAAAAAATGTTATGAGAATGATTTTTGTCATGGTAAACAAAGACAAATTAGCTTATGCTTTGCATTAAAAATTGTAAAAATTAAATGTGCAACAAGATCATAAAAATTAATCACGAGATTATCAAAAATTGCTTTTTTTTTTCTATCTTAAATGAAAGGGCTCTTAATGAGTTAATGTCTGCTGCCGATTTTGTTGAGTTAGAAAAGTAGAATTTCATTTAATTTAGTTTAGAAAAGATGACATTTCTGACCAAATATGTCTGATGGTGGTTGCTGCTGTTTCAATTTACATTTAATGTTGAGGAAACTTGTAAAAAAAGAGGTGGAAATAGTCACACATTTGTGGCATGAATTGAATAGCAGTGGAGGGGGAAGAGGGAAGGGGAGGGACATTAGTGTGGGGGGAGAAGATCACCCCGAACATACTCAGTTGAGTTCGACCCATGTTACATCTCTATATTTCAGAGTTATATGTTACATCTCTATATTTCAGTGTTGTTATATGTCACACCTGAACAAGCACAAAATAACAATAGCCTATTATTATTATGTTAGCATTTGTTAATGGGCTAGTTGGGGGAGAAGTGAGATAGGTAAGCCGTAAGCCCAATAAGGCATTTGCCTATAAGTAGAGGAGAGTGAGTAGTGAGTGGATTATCGCATCATTTGGGAAATAGTTGGGAGGGTGGCAAAGCCTTGAATATCTGCTATCATTCTGTAATCAAAGGGGGTTTCCTCTATTTTCTAGAATACCAGTTGGTTTCTATCAACTGGTATCAGAGCAGTTATTATCCAGTGAAATCTAAGGGTTGGTCAACATTCAACATGGAATGGCGTCAAATTCGATCCTGAGATTTAATGGAACATAAGCATATTGGTTGCTGAAGGAGAATCAAGCACTAGGGGCAAGGATGAAGAGGTGAGAAGCCTGAAGGAAAACCCATAATCTTTATCTTTAGAGAATGGAAGTAACAACATACAAGAACTAAAAAAAGTCCATAGAGCAAGGAGAGGGTCAGCAAAGAACGGGCCAACAAGGAAGAGAAGGAAACACGAGAGATAGAGGGAGGGGTGAAAGGGGTTGTTGGGGGCCACATGCAGATTTTGCAAAAACGTGTTTCTACGAACCTGCATGCGATTTTGATCACCTTGGGTGGGAGAACAAACTCCAAAAGGGTCCTTTTCATGGGATCACTAGAAGAGTTGATGGGCGTTGTGTAAGGGGTGGTATCGATGTAAGGGTGAACCAAGCAGTCTCGGGCAGGTTGGATGACCCACCACTGTAGGATTCAGGTTTGCCTAATAAAACAGATAGGAAGCCGGTGACGACGGAGACAAATTTCAGCTTCTATAGCCGGTGACAACCGAGGCCAAAGCAGCTTTGGTTTTACAAGATTGAGAAGGAAACATAATTGACAAGTGGAAAAAGATTATGGCAGTGGTGATGGTATCGTTGACGACACTTCAAAAAACGAGTTTCAAAGCAGAGGTGATAATGCTTGGTTTGATGATGGGACGGACCTTTGTGTCGCATACATGTGAAGAAAGGATGGGTAAACCAAATGGGGGATGAACTAGAGTGGAAGCACCACATTTAGGTCATGTTACTATCTCAAGAGGCCTAGCCCAATTTAATGAAGAATATAAGTGGGCCTAATGGAAAAGGTATGTACATAATTACCGGGCTAATAATAAATCCCGCTCAGCAAGACAACATTGCAGATGGTGATTTACTATCTCTGCAGGACAGTGAAAGCAAACATTCCCTTTGGGCCTTTCTCAGCATTCGTACTTGGTGGGGCCAGAGAGCTGAAGGGAGGCCATTAAGCCAAATCTTCACCAGAATCTTCAGAGTTTCCTATGTTCAACTATGCAAAGGAGGTTGAGTGGGTTAGAACCATACGATTAAGTTTCATGATGTGGGATCTTGGTGGGATTGTTTGGGATCTTTAGGAGTGAAGTATTGATAGGTATATTCTAGTAGCGTTTGTTAATGGGTTAGTTAGGGGAGTGGTGAGATAATTAGACCCAATAAAGTGTTTGCTTATAAGTAGAGGAGAGTGATTAGTGAGGGGATTATCAGATCATTTGGGAAATAGTTGGATGGCATTCGTAATCAAAGGGGGTTTCCTCTATTTTATCTTAGAACACCAGGTTGGTATCTATCATATTATTTTATTATTATTAATTCATGAGGGTGATTATGAAAAACTATAGTCGTTGTATTTATTTGTTCTTGTTTTTTTGTTCCAATGGTTCCTGGTATAGGCTGAACATTTTTTTAACAAATATGTGACATTGGCAGCAATATTGATGAACTTGTTTTTGTTTATCTGTGGGGAAATATTAAGCTAGAAAGTGGCTTAGTTTGGCTTTAGCTGGCTTCTACTTCTTGGTCCAATTTTTCTGAGATTTGTTGTATGTATGCTTTTTGTTTGCAAAATGATTGGATGCCTAGTTGTGACTGGCTTCTATATATCTCTTCAATATTGATGAACCTGCTTTTATATCCGTGGGGAAATACTAAGCTATAAAATGGCTTAGTTGGGTGTTTGTTGGCTTCAATTTCCTGCTTCAATTTTGCCGAGAGTTGTTGTATACATACATTTTGTATATAAACTATAAAGTGATTGGGTTTGGGTGCCTGGAGTGATTGGCAGGGCCTAAGGAAAACTGTATCGAGTTCAGGGACTTTTGAATTAGCGTATTGGTTATGCATAATGCTTATCCGATTTTGTTATATATACCAGGTTGCTGAACGAGCACTTTACTTGTGGAACAATGAGCACATTATCAGTTTAGTAGCTCAGAATCGAAATGTGGTATTGCCATTAATCTTTGAAGCTTTGGAAAATAACATGAAAAGCCATTGGAACCGAGCAGTGCATGGGCTAACAAGCAATGTTAGGAAGATGTTTCAGGAGATGGATGCCGAACTTTTTGAAGAGTGTCAAAAACAGTACCTAGAGAAGGAAGCCAGAGCTAGAGAATCGGATGAGAAGCGAGAGTTAACATGGAAGAAATTGGAAGCAGTGGCTGCACAAGCTGTGCGCGATGAAATGGTTTTAGTTAACTAATGTTTTGGGCTGCAACCTTCTTTTCACATCCGTGATTGTGCATAAATTTGTTCCCATATTACGCCACAGCTGCTTTACTGCAAGGCATATTGGAAAGGAAGAATTATTATTTTATTTTAATCATTACAGGCGTGATGAACATAAAGTGCAAATTAACAAGCTCGCCAGTCATGTTTCTTGTAGAGCGAGGGATATAGAGGTAGCATTTGGCACACAGAAAAAATAGAAAGGAACAACTTGTTCCATTCTATTAATTTTTGTATCCACTGTTTTTTGTGGTACCAAAACATACTACACATGTTATATTTTTGTTATAGGCTTTTAGTTTCTCTTTTGATCTATCCCTCCTTGTTTTTTTGTTTCATTCTTTATATCCAATATCTTTTGTTAATTAATTGTAAATGTAACCTTCTATTTTCCTTCAATTGAGATGTCATTTAACGTTCCAAATTTGTTCAATGGTTTTATTTTGGTTGGTACTTTGTTCAATGTCCCAACCAAGGTTTGAAAAAACGGGACGAGACAGCAAAAACGGACGAGACAAAACGGTCTCGGTTGCTGTCGTTTCTGTTACGGGCCGCGACAACGGTGTGATTCAGAATCACAGGGAAAAACGATACAACGCCGTTACGACCGCGAGGAAACGCCGTTACGGCCGCAACAGCCGCGATAAACTTCGTTCAACAGCAAAAGTAGAAAATGATTCGTTTTTTCTGCTAAAACCAAAGGGAAGAGACGTTTTACTTTACCTTTTCAGTTTCAGAATCTCAAATAAGATTTTTGAGATGCAAAAGCAAAACATTTCAACCCTATCCCCTCCCCTCCCTCTCATAATACTCTCTGACTCTGTCCCCTTCTTCATCTCCTTGCTTCAAAGTTCAAATCAGCAGCAAAGCAAAGCCCCACAGTTGATCTCCACCACCAATCGATCTCCACTCTCCTCTAGCAACCACGTCACAACAACATCAACAAGTCAACAACAGGTATTGAATTTGAATCCCAGCTTCTTGTTTTTTGTGTAGTGTGAGACTGAGAGAGTGTGAGGAATTGAAAGCATGACTTCTTTTGTATTTGTGTTGTTGTTGTTGACCGTCGTGTGGCTGGGAAGGAAGAGATTTGAGAGAGAGATGAAATTGAAATCATATGATGCTTTGAGAAGAGAGAAAAAAAAGCTCAATCGGTGACTTCTTTATTTGATATAATAATATTTGTTTTTTTTTTTGTTTAATTTGTTAAAGGCGGTGTTGATTAAATGGGTCAATTTTTATTTGGGTTGAAAAAAAGGAAAGGTGGATTTTTCCATTTGGGCCAACAAAAGTGAGAGGTGGATTTTTTCATTTGTCCTTTTTTAAACTTAGTTTTTAGCGACTATTAATTAGTTTAGTTTTATGACTTTTGTCCTTTTTATAATTACATTTTTTATTTCCAATTTAGTTAAACAATGGATCCACCAGAAGAATTTCCAATTGGTAGAGCAGATGGTGCTCCAAGTGATGATATTGGTTGGCACTTTGGAACGGTTGTGCAAGGTAGAAGAAGAAATAGTATACAATGTAAATGTTGTGAAAGAATAATAACCGGTGGAATAACTCGATTGAAGGAACATCTTGCACACATGCCTGGAGAAGTCAAAGGTTGTGCTAGAGTCAACACTTTGGTTAGAGAAGGTATGATGAATCTTTTATTAGATAGTAAAGCAAAGAAAAATGATCAACGAAAAAGAAAGGAAGAATTTGTCTCGCGTTTAAGAGGGGATGACAGTGATGAAGATGAAGGTTTTATTGATGAAGATGCAGCTATGAGACATGCTACACAAGAAAGCATGATGTCATATAGACAGTGGGAAGATAATCAAAGATTCCGTACAAGTGGCATTGGCAGTAGTAGTGGAGCTTCATCTGGATATCAATAGAGAAATATGCAACAAAGAATGAGGCAAGTAGATGTTGATCTACAGAGAAGTGAGAGTATGAAGCAAACAAAACTTGGTGCAGGATTTTTGAAAACTGCGAGAAAGAAGTTGGGAAAAGCATTATCCAAATTGATAATACACGAGCGTCTACCTATGAACTTGAGCACTTCTCCTTGGCTACACAGCTTGTTAGCTGAAGCTGTAAAGTTGGGGTCGGGTGTCAAATTGCCTTCTCCTTATGAGATTTCAGAGAAATACTTGAATGAAGAATGTCAGGAAATGCAAACATATATAGATGAACTAAAACCAGTCTGGAAAGAAAAAGGGGTCACTATAATGTGTGATGGTTGGACAAATGGTATAAATCATATGCATATCATGAACTTTTTAGTATATTCTAGCCAGGGAACAGTGTTTTTAAAGTCTATTGATGCCTCTCATGTTGCAAGTAGAAACACTGATTATTACTTTAAGTTGCTTGACAACATGGTGGAAGAGGTGGGGGAAGAGAATGTTGTCCAAATAGTCATAGATAATGGGGCAGCATTGAAAGCAGCTGGTCTGAAATTGATGGAAAAAAGAACTCGCCTTTATTGGTCTCCATGTGCGGCTCACTGTTTGGATTTGTGTTTGGAAGATATTGGAAAAAAGTCAAATGTCAAGAAATTGCTTGAGGATGCAAAAACGATAACTTTATTTATATACAATCATATTTGGACTGTGAATTTGATGAAGAAATATACTCGTTTTGCTACACAATTTCTACAGCTTGAATCTATTGTGAAACAGAGAGAAGCTTTAAACAATATGTTTAATTCCGATGAATACAAGAATTCCAAATTTGGAAAAGACAAACCAGGAGGACCTGCATATGAAGCCAAAAAGATTGTAATGACCAAACAATTCTGGACTAAGGCAAGTGATATAATAAAGGTATTCGAACCAATTGTCAAGGTTTTGAAGTTGGTAGATGGTGATGATAAACCTACCATGGGATTTCTCTATGAAGCAATTGATAGAGCTAAGCAAGCTATTCAGGAAAACTAGCGTTACCATGGCTATTATAATTCAATTATTGGCAAAAGGTGGATCTACATGCATATTGATTTGCATTCAGCAGGTTTGTGTCTAAATATTCAATTATTTTACATGCTTGTGTTTGGTTTTGAAGTAAATATACTAATTATTCATTTATTTTTTAGGTTATTTTCTCAATCCACAATTCCAATTTGGAGTTCTCCATGGAAGTCATGTAGCTAAGGAAACCATGGAAGGTACCACAAAAGTAATAACCAAATTAGAACTAGATATTGATAAGCAAATAAGAGCTACCAATCAGGTGAGAAATTTGTTAATGTTATATATGTTTAATATATAATATTATTGTAAATTTTAAAATAAAGTCTTATATGGTATGTTGGTCTTCGTAGTTGTTACTTTTCAAGGATAAACAAGAAACATTTGGAACTAAACTAGCTCAAAGAGCATGGTCTCAAATGAAACCTGGTATGATTTATAATTTTTGCTTGTTGATTTTCTAGTATGAAAATATTGCAATTTTTAATTTTTGTTACACTGATATACATAAACATTTATTCAGCTGAATGGTGGATAATACATGGAACTTGTGCACCTGAACTTCAAAATATAGCTGTGAAAGTTCTTAGCCAAACAACTTCAGCTTCAAATTGTGAGCGAAATTGGAGTACTTTTAGCTACATACATACAAAGACGAGAAATAGGCTGAAGTATCAAAAGGTACAAAAGCTTGTCTTTGCATTTTACAACATGAAGCTAAAAATGAGGACCACCATGAGAAAAAGTCAGGAAGACATTGAAAGAGGCTTCAATCCTATCAACCTTGACCATATATTTCAGGAAGATTATTTATCTCCATGGATTGAGGAGAGAGAGATGCCATTATTGGATGGAACCCAAAATGCAGAATGGCTACCTATTGATTCTGATGAAGAGATTGAAGAACCAGCTGGCGGAGATGCCTCAAATTCAGGTCAAGTACCTAGTCAAGGAAGTGATGGTGGTTTAAGTCCACCCAGTGAGGGAAATAGTGGCAATAGTGGTGGTAATGGTGGCAATAGTGGTGGTAATGGTGGTTATGGTAATCTAGATCAAAGTCATGGAATAGGTGAAGGGCCTTATTTTTCTTATAATGAAGAATCATATGTTAGGCGTGATGAAAATCTGTTGCCTTCTAGAATGGAAGAAGACTCAAGTGAGGATGTGACTGGTGATGCTAGCAGAGGTCGAGGTAGACGGGGTAAAAGCAGAAGACATGGAGCAACTCCAATGGATGATTCTTCTTCGTCTAACGTTTCACAATCATATGGTGATTTTGGTATTGCTGCACAATCTGATGGTAGCCAAGGTAATTATCCATCATATTACCAACATCCTTCTTACATGCTGTCATACCCCAATTTTGTCCGGCTTAGGTCAAAACCCAAATTTTCCACAAAAATAAAGTGTCAGAGGTGTGGCATTATTTTGAAAGGTGAGAAGTGCTATGGGCATACATTTTTGAGTCTTGAAAGGCATTCCAAAGTTTTTAAAATCATTTTTAGGGTTGGGATGCACTTCGGGGCAGAATTAGGGCTTTTTGGGCAAAAAGGGTATTTTGGTCATTTTACCCAAAAAGATAATTTCTCAGTAAAAATCACTGTGTAACTTTGGAGGAATTTATTTGGATCAAAATGAGTTGGGTCATATTTTTTATGCGCATGCATTAATGAATTTTTGCATAAAAAACCAGATTTCAAAGAAAAGGGCAAAATGAGAATTTCCTTCAAGGTGAGGTATCAAATCAATTTTGGGAATGGTGATATCATGGAATTTTGGGCCCAATGATTGATTCCTAGGACATGGCCCAAAATGGGTGGAATTTATGGAATTATCATGAAAAGAAAAATCAAAAATGGTAAAATAAGGAAGTGTCCTCATATAAGACAAAATGTACTATCTTTTGGCAAGCTTGCAAAAACTTGGGCACCAAGGCCTCACTTGCTCCGAATTTTCCAGCTGTTTTTCACCTCATTTTGTGTTTCTTCATGCCCTTGATCCATGTGAGTTGTATTCCTAGCCATTGATTAAAATTCTAGATCAAATCCTAGGCTACAACTTTGTGTACAAAACCCTAATTGCCCTTAACAATTTTTGTGCAACAAAAACTCCTAATTTTCGTGTATGACCAGCCATTCCTCACTCATTTGTGTTTTCTCCTTGTCCCTAATCCATGTGCATTGCAATCTTGGCCTTTGATTCAAATTCTATCTCAAATCTCAATGGTTTGCAAAAGCACAATGTCCTATATACCCTTAATTTTGCACCTCATATAAAACCAAAAATAAGAGACCATAGAGAGGAGGACACTCTCATTTTACCCTAGCACACAATCAGATCACAATTCCTCTCCTCCTCCCCTCTCAAACCCAAGACCACCTCCCACCATTTCCACCACCAATTCTTCAATTTTCAACCATCCAAACTTCATTATTCTTGATTCCTACACTAGATCCACTTCTAATCTTGCATTATCTTCAAAGTTCATCATCAAATCCTTCAAGATCAAGTGATTTTCGTGGGATTCAAGAGGAGGTTCAAGTGTTCTTGGTTTCTATTTTGATCTTCTTCTTCATTTCAAGCAAGATCTAGAGGTAAGCTCACAAACCCTTGCATTTTCTTTAATTTTCATTATGTAATCTCTCTTCTACTCCTCTTTCCTTCTTGAAAGAAGCTTTGAGGACTCATTTCAAACATTATTGGACAAGGACATTGGGAGCCTTGGGTGTTTGAGATGGGTCCTTGGCCTTGAAGGGAAGATTCTTGTGTTTGAATAATTTTCCTTGCATTTCTACACATTTTTCACTAAAGTTCATGAAATAAAACCTTGCTTTCCTCTTCTTTTAGCTTCGGCCATGTAGTGTTTTTTTCTTGTTCATGCATTTCTTTGTTCATATCTTGTGTTGAGGTTGAATTTTTGGTGGGTTTATGCCTTACATAGCCTTGGGTTTGAGGATTAGAGACCTAGGGATTCTTGTTGCTTTTGTTTCTTTGATTTTGTGTTGAAATAAATGATGAAATAACAATTGTTTGAGCATGAAATGTATGCATAGGTCCTAGGGTTTATACTTATGAGCTCATTGATGTGATTTGGTTGCAAGAAATTGATGAAATTGTGCTTGATTTTGCCCATGATTGCATTCGGCCATAGGCCATGTCTTTTGGCCAAATTTTGCTCAAAACTTTGTTATTTTGATCTTGCATTTGTGTGTGCATTTGATTCAATTGTGTTTGTTCACTTTTTACCATTTTGGTCTTTACCACTTCATTAACTTTTTACCAAAAAACCTAAAAAGATTTTACCACTTTGGTTTTTACCTATTCATTAACTATTCACCTAAAACATAAAACGATTTTACCACTTCCCATTTACCTCATGCATTTTTACTTTACCATCTCATTAAATACTTCCCATTTACCTCATGCATTTTTACTTTACCATCTCATTAAATAATTACCATTTACCTCATGCATTTTTACTTTACCATCTCATTAAATAACTACCATTTACTTCATGCCTTTTTACTTTACTTTTCACTAACTTTTTACTTAAAGTTTTACAACTTATCAACTTGCAAAAATACCCAAAACATTTTCACATTCATGCATCTTCATTCATACTTAGTTTATGTGACACTCTCATGCATCCTCATATGCTTATATCTCTTGCATCCTCTTATGCATCCTTGTATGCCATCCATTCATAAATAAAGTTCTATGCATCCATTCCTTGTACATTCATGCACTTACATGCTTACCTAATCATGCATCCTTGCTTACATATTCAATCATTTAACTTAGAATACTCTATGTTTACAATCAATTGTATTCACTTGTTCTTGATGCCGTGTAAATGTCTTGACTTGATTGTGTGCCCTCCTCTCCACTTGTATGACCTCCTAATGGAGACGTAAGTCTACATGCATGTTGTAGCATAGAGCCATTAGGGTAAATACAATCCTTCTCACACACACACAATTACTTTGAGAACTTTGTTTTGCATCTTTAATAATTGAATCCTTTGATTGTATGGGCATGTTTAATCTTGGTTAAGGAATGATATGTTCATGTTTGCTTGAGTATTATTCATTCATTTGCATTTGGTTATGGATTTAGAATTGACTTGAAATGTTCTACTCCTTTTCTAAAACCCATTTCCTAAAATCATTTCAAAACAAAAAGAAACTTTTACTTTCAAAACAAAAATAAATCAATCGTCATTAAACACCAATCGCGTCGTTGCCGATTAGGTCATTAATGATGATTTCATTTTCGAAAGAGTTAGTAGCGAGACCATTCTAACCGTTGTTGTTCGTGTGGATACCTTGTGTTGCAGGTAACCTGATATTGCAGGATATGTTTTGATGATGAAAAAGACAAAGGTAAGATTGACGGTCAAAGTCAACTAAACGTCAAAGTCAATCCAAGACAAGCAAACCAAGAACTGAAGATTCAAGTTTAAGGGTAGTCCTTAAATATAAGGGTAGTCCTTAGGGTTTGGGTGTGTCTTAGGAAAAAGTGTAAGCTCTTTCAAAAGGTCAGCTCGTATCTCAAAGTCTCACACACTCACAAAGTTTTTTTTAAGGTGCATGCATATTTACGTAAACATTCTTATCACCTTTTTAAATAACAAAATCGATTTTCCTCATGCATAAACAAATAGCAAAATCGATTTTCAGGCAAATTAGAAAAGATAGAAATCGATTGTCAGGCCATGTTTTATAATACACAAATCGATTTCTGAGCCAAATATTTTTAAGGGAAGAATCGATTCCCAACCTTTTGCACATAACTGAGAATCGATTCCCACTTGTCTCAGGCAAGCTGAAAATCGATTCCTACATATTTACACTAAGTATAGAATCGATTCCTAGCTTTCCATGGCACTCAAGAATCGATTTCCCATATTTTACAAACAAAGATAAAATCGATTTCTTACCTAAATAAATCGATTCCTAGATCAAATACTTTTTAACAAAGAATCGATTCCTTCACTATTTTTCAACGTAAAAATGAATTTCTCATAGCCTATAAATAGGCAGTGCTTCACGATTCATTTTACACACAACACACATCAACCCATTTGTACGAATCAGAAAAACTCTTGAGAAAACTCTTCACGCTTATATTTTTGCTCGTCACACACCGTTGGTCTGTCTGAGCTGATCTGTTGCTAAGAGTTAGTTGGGGTTGTATTCTTCAAGTTGTAATATCTGCCTACACTAGAGGTATTTCTGCATTTACAATTGTTTATTATTTAATTGTTGTGTTTTGTTCTAGGGAGTGGGGTATCTCTCTAGGGTAGCTGCATGTACTAGGAAGTGGGGTATCTTTCTAGGGCAGTTGATTGTAACAGGGGTGGGGTATCTCTTGTTATTGTTATAATAGATCTGAGGGCTCTCTATAGGTGGGGTATCCTAGGAGGAGAGTGCCTAAGTCTGTAAAGGTTTTCCAAGGCACCTGTAAGCCTTGTTGTTGTTTTAGTGGAAAATCTCACAAGGGTGTGAGGACTGGACGTAGGTCACTAGGAGGTGACCGAACCAGGATAAATCTCTGCGTGCTTTACTGCTTTCTTGCTTTACTGTTTTACCGCTTTACTGCTGTATACTCTAATTCCTTCGCTTCCACTTAACCTGCGCGAAAATTGATCTAAGTCATTGAAAAGGGGAAAAACATTTTCAAAAAGATCTGAAAAGTTTTTTAAATCTCAATTCACCCCCCCTCTTGAGACTGAAGCCACTTGGTAACAAGTGGTATCAGAGCTAGACTCTTGTATAAAGGGCCTAGCAGCTTCAAGAGAAATGGCTTCAGGTTGGTCTACGCAAGAGGGTGCTTCTCTTACCCGTCCTCCGGGATTCAACGGGAAAGATTACGCATATTGGAAAGAAAGAATGAGAATCTTTATTGAAGGGGTAGACTTAGATGTTTGGGATGCTGTGGAAAAAGGACCCTATGTCCCCACACACTTAGTAGATGGTATTCTTACTATTAAGAGTAGAAATGAATGGTCTGATGATGAGAAAAGAAAAGTGCAACATAATTTACGTGCCAAAAATATTATTACTTCTGCTTTAAGTCCTGATGAATTTTTTCGAGTTTCAAACTGTAAATCTGCCCAAGAAATGTGGGATAATCTCCAAGTTACTCATGAGGGTACAAATGAAGTGAAAAGGGCAAGAACAAATACTCTTATCAGAGAGTACGAATTATTTAGAATGAATACAGGTGAAACAATACCAGAAATGCAGAAAAGGTTCACTCACATTGTGAATCAGTTAAGCTTGTTGGGTAAGTCATTTCCTGCAGAGGATCTAATCAACAAAGTTCTGAGATGTCTGAATAGAGAATGGCAGCCCAAGGTTACTGCTATAGCTGAATCAAGAAATTTAGCTACTATGACTCTGGCTACTCTGTTCGGTAAACTTCAAGAGCACGAACTAGAACTCACTCGCCTAGCTGAGTATGAAAATACAGATAAGAAAAAGAAAAGCTTGGCTCTAAAAGCATCTTGTTCTAGTCAATGTGATGATAGTGACAACTCAGATGATGAAATTGATGAAAATGAAGAGAATATGGCTCTTATGGTTCGGAAGTTCAAAAGGTTCATGAAAAGCAACAACTATCCAAAGAAGAACTTCAAATCAAAAAGGTTCTCTAGCAAAGAAAGTACATCCGGTCCTCCTACTTGTTATGAATGCGGGAAACCCGGGCACATGAAAATGGAGTGTCCTAATCTACAGAAAAAGGACTCCAAATCTGAAAAGAAGGCATTCAAAAATAACAAAGGAAGAAAAGCCTACATCGCATGGGAAGACAACTGCATGGACTCATCAGATGAATCAGAAGATGAAGAAGCTCAAGTTGCATTAATGGCTGATCATGAAAGCGAGAATGAAAACGAGGTAATTTCTAACCCTGACTCTTTACAAAATGCATATGATGATTTATATGAAGCTTTCACTGAGTTGCATGATGATTCTATGAAATTAGCTAAGGCATTAGATAAATCAAGGAAAACCATTGCTAATCTTCAAAATGAAATTAATGTTTTAACTAAAGAAAAATTAGAACTTAGGAAAGAAAATGATAAACTTGTGTGTGTTAAAGAAAATTATGCATGTGACAAATGTATAGAACATGAAAAGAAGATCAATGAACTTGAATGTACAATAGACAAAATGCCTAAATTGCATCTTAGGATTCAGAGAAATAATGTTGTGAAAAGCGATATGCATCATAGACCTAAGTTTTCCACTAAACCTCATATTAGATGTTACTATTGTGATAAACCTGGACATACAGCTTCTGTTTGCAGGGCAAGAGGTAAGCAAACTATGAAAAAAGTATGGGTTCCCAAAAGGACCATACCAAACACTAACCCACAAGGACCCAAAGAGATTTGGGTACCTAAAACCTTGTTTTGAACCAATGCAGGTATGCTTCAAGGTACGGGGGTCAGATTGGTACCTTGACAGCGGATGCTCAAAGCACATGACTGGAGATATTACAAAGTTCCTAACTCTTACCCCCAGATCAAGCGGTCATGTGACTTATGGTGACAATAACAGAGGAAGAATCCTTGGTGAAGGTAAAGTTGGTAAAGACTTATCTACTGCTATTGATAATGTGCTCTATGTTGAAGGTCTTAAACATAATCTTTTAAGCATTAGCCAACTTTGTGATAAAGGTAATAGAGTAATATTTGACTCAGGTTCATGCATCATTGAGGATAAACAAAGTAAACAAGTTAGAATGATAGGAAACAGAGTAGAAAACATATACATGATGAGTTTAGATAGTGTTTCATCACATAATGCATGTTGCCTCATTAGTAAGGAAGAAAACTCTTGGTTATGGCATCGTAGGACAGCTCATATTCATATGGATCATCTTAACAAGCTAGTGTCTAAAGATCTAGTTAGTGGTTTGCCTAATATCAAGTTTGAAAAAGATAAATTGTGTGATGCTTGCCAAAAGGGTAAACAGGTAAAAGTGTCATTTAAATCAAAGAATATTGTGTCTACTAACAAACCTTTGCAGCTGTTACACATGGATCTATTTGGTCCCTCAAGGACAAAAAGTTATGGTGGAAATTACTATGCTCTAGTTATAGTAGATGACTATTCAAGGTATACCTGGACTCTCTTTCTGGCAAACAAAAGCGAAGCTTTTGGAGCATTCAAAAAGCTTGCTCGTAGCATTCAAAATGAGAAAGAACTGAAGATTGTCTCAATTCGATCTGATCACGGTGGAGAATTTGAAAATGAAAAATTCGAAATCCTATGTGAAGAACTTGGTATAAATCACAACTTCTCAGCACCTAGAACTCCTCAACAAAATGGAGTTGTTGAAAGGAAAAATCGATCATTGGAGGAACTTGCCAGAACAATGTTAAATGATCATGACATCCCAAAATATTTTTGGGCGGATGCTGTAAGTACTGCTTGTTATGTTATGAATAGAGTTCTAATTAGGCCTATTTTAAAGAAAACCCCCTATGAACTTTACAAGGGGAGAAAACCAAATATTTCACACCTTCACACCTTTGGTTGCAAATGCTTTGTATTGAATAATGGAAAAGACAACCTAGGTAAATTCGATGCTAAAGCTGATGAAGGAATTTTTCTTGGTTACTCTTTATCTAGCAAGGCCTTTAGAATTTTTAATAAAAGAAATAAGGTAATTGAGGAATCTGTACATGTTACATTTGATGAAACTAACCCCAAAAGGCTGGGAAAGGTTATTGATATTGCAGATGAACCTGAAGAGTTAGAGATAGGTGAGAAGAAGAAAGAAGAAGAAACAAAAATCACCCCTCAAGAGAAGTCAGAAGAAGGATCAAGCAGTGAACTTCCCAAGGAATGGAGAATCCCAAGGGATCACTCGCTTGAAAATGTCATAGGTGATGTAACAAAAGGGGTAACTACTCGCAACTCTCTTCGAAATGCATGTAATCATATGGCTTTCGTATCTCAAATTGAACCTAGAAATATAGATGAAGCCGTAGTTGATGAACATTGGACTATTGCTATGCAAGAAGAGTTAAATCAGTTTGAAAGAAACGAAGTGTGGGATCTAGTTCCTAGACCTGATAAACACCAGATAATAGGCACAAAATGGGTGTTTAAAAACAAGCTAGACGAATCAGGTATAATAATTAGAAACAAAGCTAGACTAGTTGCTAAAGGTTATAATCAAGAAGAAGGAATAGACTATGATGAAACGTATGCTCCTGTAGCTAGATTAGAAGCTATTCGCATGTTACTTGCCTTTGCATCAATCATGGATTTTAAATTATATCAAATGGATGTTAAGAGCGCTTTCTTAAATGGTTTTATCCAAGAAGAAGTGTATGTTGAACAACCTCCTGGTTTTGAAAATTTCGAAAAACCAGACCATGTTTTTAAACTCAAAAAGGCTCTATATGGTCTAAAGCAAGCCCCCAGAGCTTGGTACGAAAGATTGAGCAAATTCCTACTCAATCATGATTTTCAAAGAGGAAAAGTTGACACTACACTTTTTATAAAAAGGTCAAAAGATGACATCTTACTCGTGCAAATTTATGTGGATGATATTATTTTCGGTGCTACTAATGAATTGCTTTGCAAAGAATTTTCGAGTATCATGCAGAATGAATTTGAAATGTCAATGATGGGAGAACTCAACTTCTTCCTTGGGCTTCAAATAAAACAAACAAACAACGGCATTTTCATATCTCAATCAAAGTACTGCAAAGAACTACTCAAAAGGTTCGAAATGGACAAAGCAAAAGAAATGTCCACACCAATGAGCACCTCATGCTACTTAGACAAAGATGAAGAAGGTAAACCGGTAGAACTAAGCAAATACCGAGGTATGATTGGCTCTCTTCTCTACTTAACTGCTAGTAGACCGGACATCATGTTTAGTGTCTGCATGTGTGCTAGGTATCAAGCAAATCCAAAAGAATCACATTTAGTAGCTGTCAAAAGAATAATGAGATATCTGGTAGGCACTCAAAATGTTGGTCTATGGTACCCAAAAGGTGCCACATGTAGTCTTATTGGTTATTCAGATTCTGACTTTGCAGGATGTAAGTTGGATAGAAAAAGCACTAGTGGAACATGTCACATACTAGGTAGTGCATTAGTATCATGGCACAGTAAGAAACAAGTCAGCGTCGCACTGTCAACTGCTGAAGCAGAATATGTTGCAGCAGGGAGCTGTTGCGCACAAATCCTCTGGATGAAGCAACAACTTCTTGACTATGGTATAGATCTAGATCATATTCCTATAAAATGCGACAATACCAGCGCTATCAACCTTACAAAGAACCCCGTCCAACACTCTAGGACCAAGCATATAGAGATAAGACATCATTTTATTAGAGATCATGTCCAAAAAGGGGATTGTGTAATCGAATTTGTGGAATCGGCAAAACAGCTAGCTGATATTTTTACAAAACCTTTACAAAAAGAAAACTTTTTCTTCATACGAAGAGAACTTGGAATCATTGATTCCTCTTCATGCTGTTAGATTCGCATCTTTTATTACATGTTGCCCTCTTTGATCATGACAAAAAGGGGGAGAAGAATAGAGTTCTTAATATTTAGAATAAATGTTTTAATATTCAGCATGCATTTGCATTTACTTGCATATAGTCAATAAAACAGGGGGAGCATCATGATAGGGGGAGTATCATATACATTATCTGTTTAAACTAACCTCCCACCTTGAGATGAGTTAATGTTTTGTCATCATCAAAAAGGGGGAGAATGTGGATACCTTGTGTTGCAGGTAACCTGATATTGCAGGATATGTTTTGATGATGAAAAAGACAAAGGTAAGATTGACGGTCAAAGTCAACTAAACGTCAAAGTCAATCCAAGACAAGCAAACCAAGAACTGAAGATTCAAGTTTAAGGGTAGTCCTTAAATATAAGGGTAGTCCTTAGGGTTTGGGTGTGTCTTAGGAAAAAGTGTAAGCTCTTTCAAAAGGTCAGCTCGTATCTCAAAGTCTCACACACTCACAAAGTTTTTTTTAAGGTGCATGCATATTTACGTAAACATTCTTATCACCTTTTTAAATAACAAAATCGATTTTCCTCATGCATAAACAAATAGCAAAATCGATTTTCAGGCAAATTAGAAAAGATAGAAATCGATTGTCAGGCCATGTTTTATAATACACAAATCGATTTCTGAGCCAAATATTTTTAAGGGAAGAATCGATTCCCAACCTTTTGCACATAACTGAGAATCGATTCCCACTTGTCTCAGGCAAGCTGAAAATCGATTCCTACATATTTACACTAAGTATAGAATCGATTCCTAGCTTTCCATGGCACTCAAGAATCGATTTCCCATATTTTACAAACAAAGATAAAATCGATTTCTTACCTAAATAAATCGATTCCTAGATCAAATACTTTTTAACAAAGAATCGATTCCTTCACTATTTTTCAACGTAAAAATGAATTTCTCATAGCCTATAAATAGGCAGTGCTTCACGATTCATTTTACACACAACACACATCAACCCATTTGTACGAATCAGAAAAACTCTTGAGAAAACTCTTCACGCTTATATTTTTGCTCGTCACACACCGTTGGTCTGTCTGAGCTGATCTGTTGCTAAGAGTTAGTTGGGGTTGTATTCTTCAAGTTGTAATATCTGCCTACACTAGAGGTATTTCTGCATTTACAATTGTTTATTATTTAATTGTTGTGTTTTGTTCTAGGGAGTGGGGTATCTCTCTAGGGTAGCTGCATGTACTAGGAAGTGGGGTATCTTTCTAGGGCAGTTGATTGTAACAGGGGTGGGGTATCTCTTGTTATTGTTATAATAGATCTGAGGGCTCTCTATAGGTGGGGTATCCTAGGAGGAGAGTGCCTAAGTCTGTAAAGGTTTTCCAAGGCACCTGTAAGCCTTGTTGTTGTTTTAGTGGAAAATCTCACAAGGGTGTGAGGACTGGACGTAGGTCACTAGGAGGTGACCGAACCAGGATAAATCTCTGCGTGCTTTACTGCTTTCTTGCTTTACTGTTTTACCGCTTTACTGCTGTATACTCTAATTCCTTCGCTTCCACTTAACCTGCGCGAAAATTGATCTAAGTCATTGAAAAGGGGAAAAACATTTTCAAAAAGATCTGAAAAGTTTTTTAAATCTCAATTCACCCCCCCTCTTGAGACTGAAGCCACTTGGTAACAGTTCGGTCTTCCCAAAAGCTCTATCCCATTTTCGAAAACTTTTTCATTTCTCAAAAATAAACCGATTGTCATTAAACACCAATCGCGCCGTTGCCGATTAGGTCATTAATGATGATTTCATTTTCAAAAGAGTTAGTAGTGAGGCCATTCTAACCGCTGTTGTTCGGTCTTCACAAACGCTCACCCAATTGCGAAAAACCTCTTTTGCCGTTTTCAAAAGATAACCCGAGAACTACGTAGCTTTGATCCCTCTTCCGGTGAGGGTACGTAGGAGCGGGGTCCTGTCCCGTCAAGCACCCTTTTAAAAAATCTTTGTTTTGTTCCCCTTTTCAAAGATACCAAAAATATTCTTCTTCCCCCCGTTTTCAATAAAACAATTTCTCAAATGAAATAAAAAGAAAAGGAAAGAAAAGAAAAGAAGTAGAACAAACCGCTTTCAAACTCAAACTTTTGTCCAAACCACACATCAAGTTAATGGTTCCCTTTCGGTAGAAAGGAGGTGCAGGGTGCTAATCCCTTCCCCGTACCTAACCGACCCCCGAACCTACATCTCTAGTTTTCAAAAGACCATCCGCCTTGTTTAAAAGACCTTTTTTCAATGTTTTGGTCTTAAAATTAAAATATTGGTGGCGGCTCCAAACTTTTTCCACGTTGTCAAACGAAAAGTCCCAAACCGGATTTTTCGGGCGCAACACATGCCACATGAGTATTATCCATATATGCCAAATCCCAACCTACCACAGTACCAACCTCCTATCAATTATGGTGATTCATCAGCAACTTCTTCATATGATTACCAACAAATTGAACCACCAAGAAGCTCTGGATTCTTTGATTATGTTTTTGGAGGAAGTGGATATAACAATGATGAAGATGATAGTGGAAGTTATGATCGTGCACGTCGTTCTACCATGTGGTGACTAGGGATTCAATTAACAACATTTTAGTAATTTTTTTTCTAATGTATTAGTAGTTCCTTATGATGTAGTGTGAACTTGAGGTATCTATTTTATCATGAACTTTGTTTGAAGATCTAATTTATCATGAACTTTGTTTTAAGATTTAAGATGAACTGTTATTAGATAACTTATCATAAACTGTTATTAGATACTACATTATTCATATTTTTATTTTTTATTTTACTTTAGAGTTCTTATAATGATGAAAAAAACATTAATTTTAGTTATTATATATTATATGATAGTACAAATTATTTTAATTAATTTTTTGCATCATTGTGATTAATTCACACCGCGACGGCGACAACAGCTATCGCAACAGCCGAAACAGCCGAAACCGCGAAAGCCTTAACGCGACCGCGACCGCTATTTAAAACCTTGGTCCCAACGTCTTCAACGAAAGACTAATCTCCGCCCGTGCTTAGGATCAAATTTTGCACTGGCCAACACCGAGTTTGTCCACTGCGGGAATCGAACCCGGAAGCACCGGGTCGACCCTCCGTGTACCCTATGTAAATAAAAATGAGTTGTGTTTCATCGGAAAATAATTCTTTGAATGACAAAATATCATGCACTCCAACTTCTAGCCACAACTTAATTTGAGACCATTGCTTTCCATTTTTCTTGTGGATTCACCATCCATTTTAGAATGAAAACACTCCCTAAAAATGCGTTTTGCCCCACCTATACAAGGGGCGTCCCTTAATCATTAAAATAACAAAATATTTGCATAACTGGGAGTGGGGAAGAGGGATATCTGTTGTTGTCGGTGTTTGCATCTGAGGGGTTAAGAGACACTGTATTGGAGCATAAAGTGTGAATGTCTCTTAACAGTGATTTTACATGGATCCCACTTAAGAGACGCTAAAGATATTAGTTAAGAGACCATGCATTGGAGTTGCTCGTAGAATCACCATCAAAACATCTTACAGGTTAGTTGACGACCGTTGGAAATGCTCTAACCTCCTTAAACAAACAATTTTCTAAGAATTATCGTGCAAAACAACTGAAGATTGCGACAATTTAGTTGCACAAAATGATCTGACAAATAATTAATTAAAGACAGTGAGTTAGCCATTGTTCTGGACTGGGCCGAAAGCCCACTCTGGCTTAGACTGGCCGAAGCCGACCCATAAACAAGATCAGTGGCCAACCTTTGCAAAATCAACGGTTCAGATCGATCCTCGCAGAGACTTGCATGATCAATGGTCGAGATCGACCACACTGATCCAAGGGCCAGCGCTGCCCCTCTGACGCTATATAAAGGAGTACTGTTCACAGTGACAGGTACACTTTTTACCCATATCGTTACTCTGTTCACACTCTTACTCTACTGACTTGGGCGTCAGAGTGTCGTTGCAGGTACAACCCGGGTAGAGCTCTGAATACGACCAGACATCAAATATCAACTCAATTCATACATTCAGGCTGAAGACTCACTCACAGCCGTTCTCTTGGGCGAGCACTTCAGTTCCACCATCACCCCCGTTAGTTGCCCTAACGATCAGAGTTCAAACTTGTTGAAACATCATATCCTTCCGAGCAGCTAATGGTAGAAACAAGCGCTACAAAATTTTCAAATAACCACAATTCATTGATGTGATCCTCAAGATGCCAACTCAGTGGTAAGAGTTTAGCAATGTATCCTCAAGGTGTTGAGTTCAAATCCCCTCGGGGACAGTTGTAAAATAGTCATTAGTGCCACTTTGATTAATGAAATTTCCCCTTTCCCTATTTTTTTAAAAAATTGATGTGATCAATAATCTATTCACTTCATAACCTAAGTAAGTCGATAACTAATCAAAGACTTTTAATACGAGTGCCTATTTTTTAGGCAAAATATCTCCCGAGGTCCCTTAACTTATTTTCAGGTAACGAATAGGTCCCTTAACTATTTTTTGTAACGATTAAGTCCCTTAAGTTTTAAAAATGCTGCATTGTTACCCTTTTTTGATATTTTCCGTTGAATTCTGTTACAAAAATGGTTACATGGCTGTTAAATGCATAAGTGTCAGCTTTTTATACTTATGTGGCATTTTTATTTGCTGATTCATTATTTTTTAATTAATTTTAATTAAAAATAAAAAATTGTAACAGGTCATCACCTTCTACTTTCACTCCCTCCCTCCGCGATTCCAATTCCATGGCCCTCCCTCCGCGACAGTCTCACTCTTCTCTCGGTGATAATCAACCTTATTCAATACCCAGATCTTCATGAAAACAGATCTGAAACGAATTTGAAACAGATTTGGAAAGAAATCTGAGAAAACAAAAATGATGAAATGAAAACGAAAACGAATTTGATCTGAAACAGATTTGGAAAGAACAACAGATCGTTATTGATTTCATTTTTAATCGATCTGAAACGAAATCAAACGAATTTAAAAAGAATTTGAAACGAATTTGAAGGTTTGAATTTCATGACGAAATCGAAGGTTTTAATTGTTGTATGAGTGATACAATTCATAATTAGCTATTTGAGTTACTTATTGTTAGAGCTGTTGTTAGTGAATAAGTCAATTAGTTGGCAATTAGTAGTCTGTTAATGACAGTTAGTGTAGCTTAATACTTCATTTGTATTTGCTGATGTGTCAGCTGAATAAGCAGCAGTATATATAGCTGCTGATGTACTTAACTCAGATTGAATAATATTTTTCATTCTCACCAAAACTCTCTCTTCTACTCTAAACTCTCTCTGTGAATGCTTATAACTATTTTTTCAACAATTCTGTTAGTGATGGTGATGAACATTTCATCAAGCTCAATAAATTGCTCCAACATAATTGGTATCTAGAGCTTTGTTCTTGAGAGATCCGGGAAACACGAGTGATTGTGAGGTGTGTGTGTATGATTTCGATTTGCAATTCGCATAGAATTGAACTTCGAAATCGAAAGGAATCACGCATTATGATTCCCAGGGCTGGGGAAAACACGAGTGACAGTGAGATTGAGCGATTGGAACACAAACAGTGATGATGAACGGTAATGGAGGATTCAACACACACTTGCCGGTGTTCGATGGCAAGAACTGGAATCGTTGGTCAATCCAAATGCGAGTACTGTTTGGCGCTCAAGATGTGCTTGAGATCGTCAATGGAGGTTACGACGCGCTAGCAGAGAACGAAACTGAGGCGCAACGAAACTCGCATCGTGAGGTGAAGAAGAAAGGTCAGAAGGCTCTCTTCTACATTCACCAGTGCGTCGATGCAAAAGTGTTTGAGAAAATTGCAGAATCGACGGCGTCCAAGACAGTGTGGGATACTCTGGTTCGATGCTATGGCGGTGACGCGACGGTGAAGAAAGTGAAGCTTCAATCGTTGCGAAAACAGTACGAAAACCTTCAGATGAAGAGCAATGAGAAAGTTGCTGACTACTTCTCAAGAGTAATTGGTGTTACGAACCAGATGAAGACCTGTGGAGATACGATTACAGAACAAGTGATTGTTGAAAAGGTACTCTGTTCCTTAACTGCTCAGTTCGACTTCATTGTAGTAGCTATTGAACAATCTAAGGATACTAGTACAATGAAAATAGAGGAACTACAAGGAAACGTAGAGGCACATGAATTGCGTGTAGTTGAGAGAGAATCAGAGAAAGAAAATGAACAAGCACTTCAGGCTCATACCTCCAAGAAAACAGAGTCAAATAAGAAAGGTTGGAATAAGAGTAAAGGAAATTTTCAATTCCAAAAGAAACAGTGGCTTGATAAGAAAAATAAGAAAGAAAATGATCACGTTGAATCTTCAAAGAAGAGTGCTGGAGAATTCAGTAAAAACAATAAGAAGAAAGGTACTTTTGATAAGAGAAAGATCCAATGTTACAATTGTGAGAAGTTCGGCCACTTTGCTGATGAATGTTGGTCTGATGACAAAGGGAAACAGCCTTAGAAAAGTGATGAAGAGGCTAAGTTAGCTCATGGAGATTCAGGAGATGATGCAGTACTGTTAATGGTGACTACAACTGATGATACAGTGACATCAGATCTGTGGTACATGGACACAGGCTGTTCCAATCATATGACTGGTAACAGGCAGTGGCTAGTGAATTTTGATAGCAGTAAAAGGACCAGAATTAGGCTTGCTGATGATAGATACTTGCAGGCAGAGGGAATGGGAAACATTCTGGTTGAAAGAAAAGATGGTAAGAATGTATTAATTGAAGATGTATGGTGTGTGTCTGGTATGAAGAGCAACCTGATTCTGAAATCTTCCTTGGAGAAGAACAGAACATTTAAAGTGAGCATCAAGGCAACTGAGACGCACTGCTTGAGTGCCACTGATGGAGATAGAGACAGTGCCTTATGGCACAGGAGGTATGGTCACTTAAACTATAGAAGTTTAGGTCATCTAAACTCTAAGAATATTGTGGTAGGAATTCCTGCAGTAGCTGCCATTGATAAGTCTTGTGATGTATTCATGAGAAGCAAACAAGCTAGGTTGCCATTTGCATCAGAATTACCACCAAGAGCAACACATGCTTTAGGTGTAGTACATTCTGATGTATGTGGTCCTTTGGAAGTTCCTTCCTTAGGAGGCAACAAGTATTTTGTGTCATTTGTGGATGAATACACTAGGATGCTGTGGATATACTTGATCAAGGCTAAGAGTGATGTGCTTGATCAATTTAAGAAGTTCAAGAATTATGCTGAGAAGCAAAGTGGTTGCAAGCTGAAAATTCTTAGAATTGATGGTGGTGGAGAGTATAATTCTGCTGAATTTAAGAAATTCTCTGAAGATCAAGATATTGATCATGAAGTAACTGCTCCATATACTCCTCAGCATAATGGAGTTGCTGAGAGAAGAAATAGAAAGATAATGGATATGGCAAGGTGCATGCTGAAACAGATGAACTTGCCAAACAATCTTTGGGGAGAAGCCGTCTCAACAGCAGCCTATATCCTCAATAGATGTCCAACCAAAAGACTCAAGGAAGTAGTTCCACTTGAAGTGTGGTCTGGCAGAAAGCCCAGTGTAGGGCATTTGAGGGTCTTTGGTGCACTTTGTTACAAGCACATCCCTGATGCTAGGAGAAGAAAATTGGATGACAAGAGTTGTCCAATGATCCTTGTAGGATACCATTCTACAGGTACTATAAACTGTACTGTCTAGTGACTAACAAGATTGAATTTAGTAGAGATGTAATTGTAAAGGAGTCAGAAATATGGGATTGGGATACTGGCAGAGCAAAAGCTGCCAGAGTAGAATCTGTTCTGGTTGAAGAGACTGATGAAGATGCACCAGATCAAGAAAATGTGCCTGTCCCAACCGATAATGATGAGCAAGATCCACAACAGCAAACAAATAATACTGATTCTGATTCTGATGATGAACCTGAAGTACAAAACAGACCACAGATACAACGAGTGCCTCTAAACAGATTAGCTGACTATGACTTGATTGTTGATAATCAAGTTGACAGTGATGGAGAATTGATACAGTTTGCTCTACTGGCTGATGTTGAGCCATTCAGTCATATAGAATCCTTGAAGGAGAAAGTGTGGGTGACTGCCATGAAAGAAGAACCCAGTGCAATTGAAAAGAACAAGAGCTGGGTATTGAGTGTGTTGCCTAAGAGTAAGAGAGCAATAAGTGTGAAATGGGTCTTCAAAGTGAAGTTGAAGCCTGATGGGTCAATTGCCAAGCATAAGGCAAGATTAGTAGCAAGGGGTTTTCTCCAAAAACCTGGCCTTGACTACTTTGAAGTCTATGCACAAGTTGCTAGACATGAGACAATCCAAATGGTAATTGCTCTAGCTTGTAACAAGGGCTGGACATTGTATCATTTAGATGTCAAATCAGCATTTTTGAATGGACCATTAGAGGAGGAAGTATATGTGTTACAGCCACCTGGTTTTGAAGTAAAAGGAAAGGAACAAATGGTGTACAAGTTGCATAAAGCCTTGTATGGGCTTAAGCAAGCTCCAAGAGCTTGGAACAAGAAGATAGATGCCTACTTTGTGGAGCTTGGCTTTAAGAAATGTACTGCGGAATATGGAGTCTATGTATATGACTCAAAACAAGGTTAGAAAATACTAGTATGTCTCTATGCTGATGACATGCTGATAACTGGCAGCAGTGTCATTGAAATTCAGAAATTCAAGAAGAAATTGATGACTGAGTTCGAGATGACAGGCCTGGGAAAAGTGACCTATTTCTTAGGAATGGAGTTCCATTATACAGCAAAGGGAATCATACTTCATCAAAGGAAGTATGCAATTGAAATCTTGAAGAGATTTCAAATGGAGGACAGCAACTCTGCTGTTACACCAGCAGAACCAAGTGTGAAGTTGGAAGCTGATGTACAGGGTAAGGATGTTGATCCTACCTTGTTTAAATAATTGGTAGGCTCCTTGAGATACTTGTGCAACACAAGACCAGATATTAGCTACTCAGTTGGTGTAGTGAGTAGATTTATGAGCAAGCCAAAACTGTCTCACTTTCATGCTGCAAACAGAATACTCAGATATGTGAAAGCCACTCTGAGATATGGTGTGCTGTTCCCATCAGTTACTAAACAGAACAGGGAATGTTTGGAGGGATATTCTGATGTTGATTGGTGTGGAGACAAAGTGGATAGAAGGAGCACTACTGGATATGTATTTCTATGGAATGGTGCCCCTATATCACGGTGTTCAAGAAAGCAACCAGTGGTTGCCTTATCATCCTGCGAAGCAGAGTATATAGCAGGAGCTGTTACTATGTGTCAAACAATCTGGCTTGGGGCATTGATGGATGAACTGAAGCTTGAAGTGAAGAAGCCACTGAAATTGTTGGTTGACAATAAATCAGCAATTAGTCTTGCTAAGAATCCTGTGTTACACGGTCGTTGTAAGCATATTGAGACCAAGTATCATTTCCTGAGGGATCAAGTGCAGAAGGGAATCATTGAGGTCTGTCACTGCTCTTCACAGCAGCAGCTAGCACACATTCTGACTAAGAGTTTGAAGACAGATCAATTCATCAAGCTCAGAACTGAGATAGGTGTTACTTTATTTGAAATTATGAATTGAGGGAGGGTGTTGTAAGTATCAGTGATACAATTCATAATTAGCTATTTGAGTTACTAATTGTTAGAGCTGTTGTTGGTGAATATGTCAGTTAGTTGGCAATTAGTAGTCTGTTAATGACGGTTAGTGTAGCTTAATACTTCATTTGTATTTGCTGATGTGTCAGCTGAATAAGCAGCAATATATATAGCTACTGATGTACTTAACTCAGAGATTGAATAATATTTTTCATTCTCACTAAAACTCTCTCTTCTACTCTAAACCCTCTCCGTGAATGCTTGTAATTGTTTTTGCAACAATTTTGTTAGTGATGGTGATGAACATTTCATCAAGCTCAATCAATTGCTCCAACATTAATCTGGAAAACGAAATCGAACATGACGAAATTGAAGGTTTTAATTTCATGACGAAAACGAAATCGAACATGACGAAAGAACAACAAATCGTTTCTGATTTCATTTTTAATTTTATGGTCGTTTTAGGTTTTCACGAAATCGAAGGTTTTACCCAGATCTTCTTCAATGTTCTTCGATTTATTGAAGAGTTTTTTTTTGTTTGAGAACAACACTGGGTTTTATGGAAATATTAAAACAGATGCAATTGATGGAGAGACACGAAGGAAAAGAACCCAAAAGAATTCATTCTTCTTCTTTTTTGTTCATCAGAATTTGGTAAAGCAATTCTCCCTCTTTTATAAAATTAAAAATGAAATCATTCCCACTCTCTTCTTCTTCAAAACACCACACACAGAGAGCTTGAAAACAGAAACTGGTTGCCGGTGGTTGTTGGGGGAAGGAAGAACAGAATGGGACAAGACTTGAATATGATGAACATTCAGATTCTTTTATTTTTTAAAAGAATATAAAAATAATAATTTAATCCACGTGTCATGTCAACTCAGCAGTCAAACAGTCAACAAAGAGATTGTTTAACGGTGTTAGTAACAAAACGTTAAAAAGGATAACGGTGCAACGTTTTTAAAAGTTAAGGGACCTAATCGTTAAAAAAAGTTAAGAGACCTATTCGTTATCTGAAAATCAGTTAAGGACCTCCAAAGATATTTTACCTATATTTTATGAGAGATTTCAATCATATAACAACAAACAACTTTAGAGTTATTTAACATAGCTCTATTATCCAAGTGGAAGTGGAGGGTCTTGGTGGACACTAATGCTAGTTGGAGGGGTCTGTTATTATATAGATATGGGGACTTCGCGTTAGCCTTTATCAACGGTTCTTTGGAGGGCCTTAATCGCAGTTCGACGGGTTCAATTTGGTGGCGTGATTTGATCAATTTGGACACTGCTGTCGTTAATGCTGGACAATTTGCATCTACTATGAGAAGTGGCTTGGGTGATGGCTCTTTAATAAACTTTTGGAAGGATATTTGATTAGGAATTGAACCTTTTTATAAGGTATTTCCTTCCTTATTCGCTGGCTGTAATCATCAGTATGTTTCTGTTGCGGAGATTGGCGACTGGATTGGCGGGAAATGGTATTGGAAGGAGCCATGGATGTTACTGGATGATATGGAATGCGCTGCTGAAGCCAATAATCTGCATGATATTCTTCTAGCTGTAGAACCAGATCGATCTAAGACTGATGTGTGGATTTGGCCGTTGGATTCAACTAAACATTTTTTTCGTAAAAACGATGTATCAGCTGGTGGGGGTGGGTGGTGGGTGGTGTTGCTGGATCTGATTCCAGTCATGAACTGAACAATTTGACAGCAGATTTATGGGACACAATCACTCCATCAAAAGTCACAATTTTTGGTTAGCGTTTGCTATTCGATTTGTTGCCCACGCGCGCTCAATTATTCCGTAGATAGGTTATTTTTGTAACCAAGCATCCGAAGATGTTTCCCATTTGTTTATGAGCTGTACCTTCGCCAAGGCTGTCTGGATCTTGTGTGCTCTTGGTTGGGAGAGGTGTTCGATGATTCTTTGAGCTTGGAGGAGCACTTTCGATGGTGTGGTCAGGTTTGCAAGGGGAGGAAACAAAATAAAACACAATATTTGTTTTGGTTGACAGCTTGTTGGAGTATTTGGTTATCCCAAAACGGCGTTGTTTTCAAGAACGAGGAGGCGAACGTCGACTCCGTGATTATTCGCATCAAAAGTTTAACGTGGAGCTAGTTTGTTTATAGATTGAGTTGTAGTTCTAATTTGTCAATTACATCTTGGGGGTCTAACCCACTCCAGTGCCTAAACAATATGTAATCAGCTGTTGTTGTTTGGGTTCGAGCACTCCTAGTGCTCCATTAATGAATTTTTACTTATCTAAAAAAAACAACAAACGACTTTGTATCTAATTTTTTAACATTGAAACTTCTAAATGTTTACATGTTTTTTTTATAACAAATCAAATAATACTTTCAATTTTTGGGTTGGTAGAGGCATCAAATTGTATCTTTCTTTTTTCCGGTAGGTTGTATTATTTGATGAGATGAATATTTTCAATTTTAAAGAACTATACAAAAACTTTTTTATTTTTGGTTTATTTACTCGATAGATATATAGATAATATATATATATATATATATATATATATATATATATATCTATATATATATGTAAAGGAGACCCCAATGGAGCCTCCACAATGAATCTCAAGTTTTTTATTTCAATTTAAAAAATTAATTTCAGTTTAATTTTTTTTTCTTCTCTTATTTATTACTCTTAATTCATTAGTTGATGTCTTGATTTAGTTGCCTTTTGATCTCCTAAATACAAGTTAATTTAATAAATGATTTAAAACTTTTTATTTACCCTTACAAATTATTAATTTTATCATTAAAATAAATAATATTTTATATAGTAAAACAATTTATATTAGTTTTTTTAAATTTTAAAAATCAACCATCTTGAATATTCTATCAAAAATTAAATTGCTTGGTGATATTGGATTATTTTCATTTCTTTTTTTTGAAACAAATACTTAAAATATGACTAAATCTACATCAATATAAAAGTTTTGTTATTTCAAGTATCAAAATACTAAAAATATGACTATCATTATTTATAATTTCCACCAAAGGATCAACTTTAGTTTTAATGCTTCTCATTATCTTTATTTATATCAAATTATAATTTTTATATAAACGAGACTTCCATTTTATTCTTTAATGTACAATTAAATAATAAATTCAACTTTTTGTTTTTAATATTAATTTTTATTCATTCTAAATTCATCACACTTATGAAATGAAACTTTTATTTTTTGTTTTATTTTCATTGTTAAAACCGTCTGTGTCTATATAGATATAGATGGATGGATAGATAGATAGATAGATAGATAGATAGATAGATAGATAGATAGATAGATAGAAATCTCAATGTATTTTTTGAAATAATTTTTTATTTTCAAAAAATTTATATTATTATTTGAATTTGTAAAAACCTAACTTAGTTGAATAAATATATTTACCAATTATAATAGTGTAGATGAATTAAAAATATTACAATGCATATGTATTTCCCTTTTTAGTCAAAATTAATATAAGTTGTTATTTAAATAAAAAATAATTATTTGACCATTCAAATTCTTTTTTATGTTACAATTATGCATTGAAATGGAGGGGTTTCACATTCATATGAATTACTTCATTAATTGACAATAAACTCATGAGTTAGTAGAATATGAGTGAATTACTTCATTTATTCATTTGTAGGAAAAAATAACTATTTAAAGGAGATAATTTTGGATTGTGAGTGGAGAGGCTTTGACAAAAAAATTCATGATGAAAAACAAGGAGTAGAAGAAAGGAGTTAGTTTGGCAAGAAGAGGTAGAATGCTTCATGTTCTTGGCAAATTTGAAGTTAACAAAGAGGCAAATAGAAAATTTTGGATCAGTTATTGAATCACGCAATGGAAACAACTATCCTTTGTAAAGTTATAGGCATTGAGAAATCATATATATAGTTTTTAATATTGTTCTTAGAAATGCGTTTAATTTTAATAGTTTTGGTGGAATTGTACGATGTGCTAGGTCTAAATGATTTGCTTATGTTTCTTGAATGTTCATCAATTTCAGTTCAAGACTAAAAGAAGACCTTTTTATAGATAGTGCTTTTGTTTATCTTTACACCAAATACACAAATCAAACACGATGTATATAACTTTTGGTGTCTTTTTTATGAAGGAGGCTGCCTTACGTAGCACTTCTAATAAGCTACCCCTCTATATCACAAAAGGAAAAAACCAAGAAAAATATCATTTTCTTCGACTACTATATATCATAATACTTTTTAATTTTTTGATTTTACATTTCTGTTAAATATCTACTTTCTTCTTCTATTAATTAGATTAATAAGAATTTAATAACCAATATACATATATATAGATAAATACATTTCTGTTAAATACATATGGATTTGTTTATGATAGAAGAAGTATTATGATATATAGTAGTCGAAGAAAATGTAATAGGATTTGTATTATGATATATAGTATTATGATATGTAGTCGTCGAAGAAAAGTATTATCAATAGAAGAAGAAATGTAAAATCCAAAAATTAAAAATTAAGAAAATTAATAGGATTTGTTTTTGATAACATTTAATGAAAACGTATCTATATGTATATTGGTTATTAAATTCTTATTAATCTAAGTACCATTAAGCTTCTTGATTATTTAGAATATTTTTGGAAAAACTACATACATGCTACTATCACAAGGTATATTACAAATAGATACATGCTACTATAACAAGAAGGAAGATATATGTCATTAGGAAGTTTGGTGCGTAAAAGATAGAGAAACATATATTAGAATTCTTTATTTAAAATAGTGAAAGACGAAGAATATTAAATTATTTTATCAAACTTTTAAACCTCCTCTTAGAGTTTTTGTACTTCAAAATTTATAAAGATATTTTATTATTAACATTTTATGTATTTAAATTAAAATAACATTATACATATATGTTTTCTAATTTATTGTATAAATATTTTGTAAAATAAATCTCTAATGGAGCCTCTAGGATGCTCCTTAATTTTATAATTTATGTTTCTTTTAAAGTATTTAACAAACTTTGTAAAATTAATTTCACTTTTGTAATATATTTCAAAACAATTAAATTGATAAAAAATATTAACAATTATTAATATTTAAAAATACATGCATACCCTATATAATAATATTTCCTAAAATAGATAATTTTGAAACAAAAAATTAAAATCATATTTATATCATAATATATTCTATATTAACATGATTGATATTAATAATTTGTATATGTTGTGAATAAATTCAATAAAACTAAATAAAAAATATTCTGTAAATTTAAATTGCAAACGGTTGTCTATTATAGTGTAGCAACAATAATTGACATTTTGATCAAAAATATTTTACTTCTTATTATTAAGTATAATGAAAAGTATACTGTAATTACTCTAAAAAATAACATGAAAATAAATTTACAAATTTTCAACAATAAAATATTCAACGAACTTTTTAAATTCGTGTCCCTTATTAGAATTATATTTTCAACAATTAACCTTATAAATTTACATTCCATTATTTATATTAAAATACGCATCTAGCCATATATATAAGACAGTTGCATAAAATAAATAATTTTGTAAACTAAAAATATTAACAACTTACACATTTTTACATTCAATTTTTTAATATACATAATTATATTAACAACTTACACATTTTTACATATAAACTGTGGAAAAAAAAATTATAACAAACCGTGCAACGCACGGTATTCTATCTATATATCTATATATATATATATATATATATATATATATATATATATATATATATATATATATATATATATATATGTGTGTGTAAAGGAGACCCCAATGGAGCCTCCACATTGCTTCTCACAATTTTTATATATTTATATTAATATATATTTATAATTTAAATAGGTGACTTTAATTTTAGCTTTTAATTAGATATAGTGAAAACACATAATTACACACTATAACTTATTGAATGATGCTTTAGTGGAATATTATTATTGGATGGAAGCTCACAATACTTCTCATTATTTCTATTTGTATTAATATATATTTATTAATAATTTATATATGTATTTTTTAAATATATATTAATAAGGGAAACTATGATGGAGTATAATTACAAAAATTGATGTATATAAGTTGAAATCAAACTTTATTGAAATCTTAAAGTTTAAGTTCGAACATATATTTTTTAAATTTAGTTATTAAAAAATTAACCTAAAATAACTTAAATTGTATATATAGATTATTTCTTATATAATTAGGTCATAAAACACAAAAAATAATCTGTATATATTTATTAAAATTGATAAGTTGAAAGGAAAGTTTATTATAATTATACTATTTAACTTCAAATATATATATATATATATATATATATATATATATATAATTTTTAAATTTTGTTATTATATTCCCATCAAAACAAATTAGTTACTGTGAAAGAACCCTAAAAAAATCAATGCTTTTGGCATTCACGGTAACCCAAAGACATATATATAAAAACAAGGACCTTATGAGCATTGATAATAAAACAGTTTTATAATTTATTTGGTCATTTTCTTTACAAGGTTATGGCCATGAAATGAATAGTCACCTAACAAAAAAAAAATTTCTCCCATCCTACGTATTATTAATTTTTTTATTTGATATAATTTATCTTTAATTCATACAACCGTTATAGAATTCAGCCACTAAATAGCCACACCATCTATCTATATATTCTATATCTAAAGGAAACCCCAAAGGAAGCTCCACAATTTATCTCAAGATTTTTATATATTAAAATATGTATATATAATTTAGACATAAAGAAGAG
Source organism: Astragalus membranaceus (assembly GCA_039519185.1). NCBI lineage: Eukaryota > Viridiplantae > Streptophyta > Magnoliopsida > Fabales > Fabaceae > Astragalus > Astragalus membranaceus. Next base: position 154,130,591 of record CM076847.1, read on the forward strand.
TTTAATTTTAATGAAAACAATTGCTAACTATTCAACTTCCATCTATTATTAATTAATTTTTCATTTTTGTGTCAATACACTAATAACTATTAAACTATTAATTTATTATTCTGATTTTATTAAAATTCTTTTTTTGTGTAATTTAAGACCACAAAATTCTACAAATTTATCTATATATATGTGTAAAGGAAACTCAATGGAGCCTCCACAATGATTCTCATGAATTTATTTATTAAAATATTTATTTAAAATTTGCTCATAAAGAAGACATTAATTTTAATGAAAGCACATAATTGGCACTACTTTAATGATGATTTTCGTGGAATATTATTTAATTATTTTTATATTAATATAAAAATGATATTTTTCTTATTGGAATATAGAAATTGATAAAACCAATTAGCAAAATATAATATTATTTAACAGATTATAATATAATATAATATATAATAGTTTCATAAAACCTCCTAATGTTCTCATATATATATATATATATATATATATATATATATATATATATATATATTAATTCAATTTGTTATTATTTGTATAAAATTACATGCACCTGACCCTTGAACTCTTAATACATATACATGATGCTTGAGTTTGAAAACATTCTTGATAAAATTTTTAGATGAAAGAAACTATTGACATGCCTTTTAGATATCAAAAGGTTTAGAACAATTAATGCTTGGTTAATTTTTTTAACTCCTTTTAATTTATTTATCCAGTTGGATAGTTGGCTAGGTAATTACGTTTTAATTATCATGTTAATGGGTTTTTAAACTTTTAACTATTTTTGGTCAAAAAAAACTTTTAACTATTCAAATTCATTTTATCTACAACTATTTATATGCTATAAAGAGTGCTTCAAGAGACATTGTACCATATCTACCTTTGTTTGACATTTTCACGAGTAGTTGTTTGCTTTGGTGCAGGTCTATCAACTTTCTACCTTAGTTCAAAATAACATAGGAAGAGATTGCTAATTAAACCCCCTTGGTTTCAATTTAAGCTTTTTTTTGTCAACTTTTTGTTCTCATACTTTTCTGAATTATTAGAAATTAATTTGGGTCCTTTGGTTTTCCAAATTATCGTGCTTACTTTTTATTGTCAACTTTTAGGTCTCATTCTTTGTTGCTATCTATTCCTTCTTTCGATTGTTAGATAGGGAATCCCCCATCCAAGACTTCAACAAGAGTGTAGGAGTTGTTTTAGCCTTTCAAGTGAGTACTTTAGAGGTTTGCTATTTTCTCATTTCCTATTTTAATTATGTGCGTTTTTTATATCTCATTTCCCATTTCTCCAATCAAGGTACCAACTTCATTTTTCTACCTCTTCTTTTAATTTTTTCAAGTTGCAGGCTGATGAAGAATCAAGTAATGTGCAAGAAAAAGAAGAAAATGAAGTAATAAAAAAAAGGAAGAAAAGGAAATTCTAAAAGATCTATATGAGTGAAAAAATAGTTTCTATTTCAAGAAATTTACTGTATTTCTTCATTAAATTGATAGCACCGGACATTTTTATTTTTGTGTTGGAAGATCTATATTTGATTCTTCATTATTTAAGCTTTATTCTTTTTGAAGAATAATATATCTTAATTTTTTATTCGGATAAAATTACCGTTATATTTGATGACTTTGACATCACCATGTGAATTTTGGTGTCAAAAACTTTATACGTTAAATTATTATCCACCCAATTTTGATTACTAACTAAGTGAATATCTTATCAAATCAATGGATAGTCCGCTAAAATAGATTGTGGATAATATATATATACATTTCTCTTAACACGTGGATATTTTACTCTTCCATTTTTGATGACATGAGAGTCTTTTAGGGCATACTCTATGGTAAGAATTGTCCTATATATTTTTGAATTCATTCTTCAATTAATATTCACACTCCAAAGTAATGATTTTTTTAAACATTCTTTGGCGCTTTTGATTTTAGGATTGAGTTCTTTGTATGACGATTAAGTAAGTTTTCTTCATCTTTCATGTCTATTACAATGTATATAAGGTATGGATTAATATTGCTTTGGGTTCCATTTTGTATTTAAATTTTATTCTCTTTCCGATTATAATGTAATGTTTTCTTATTGTATCCAAATGAGATTCCACAATGCTTCTCAAGGTTTTTAAGTATTAAAACATTTACTTATAATTTAAACATAAAGAAGGTTTTAGTTTTAATGGAGACACATAACTGCCACTAACGTATTGACATAAAGAAGGTTTTAATTTTAATGGAGACACATAATTGAGTGAAAATATAGAGGTTGATAATAAAAACTAACAATATAGTTACGTATAATATAATATCATCTGTAAACAAGTTTCTATATTTTGATAAATTATGTCTACTTATTGAAAGATTACAGTTTCAAATTAGTATAAATTATTTCATTAATTATCAATAAACGAATGAGTTAGTATAATATGAGTGAAAGAGGTAGAGATTTAATTAATTCATCATATATTTAAATAATTTTTTATTAACTATTGTATTTTATTTTTATATTTAAGTTATGTATTTTGTTTCTTTTTTAATAAATTATTCATACGTTTCTTTAACTTATATTTCATAAGTTTATATATGCTTTTATATTTATTGTAATTATATAAAATAACTTCAACATATTATATTGACATATAATTTAATCAAATTTTATTGAACTAAGAAATAATGAGTGGGCCTTTGAATTTTTTTTTGGAGTAAGTGTTATGCAATGAGAGTGGAGAGTTTCACATTAATGTGGTTCATTTCTTAGTTTCCATAAATTCTTGAGTTAGTAAAATATAAGTTGAAAATGTATAGTTTTAATCGGTTATAATATATAAGACACAACTATTTATAAAAGAAAATTTTAGATGGTGTGGGGAGAGATTTTGGTGGAAAGTTTAGAACAAAAAATGGGATGTGCAAGTGAGCATTAGAAAAGAGTGGTCACTCGAGAAGATGTAGAGTGCGCAGAGAGAAATGTTAGAGTGTGCAGTCAAGGGAGTGAAAGTCACGTTACATGCATAGGAAGATAAAAAAGGAATCTCTAGCATATTGGACCTAAGTTTCAACTTTTGATAGGTTATTTTCAATTGTAATTGTCATTGTTCTTCTACAAGCATTTGTGTCTCTCTTAGTTTCAATCGAAGCATTTTTCTAATTTTCAACTTCTAGGTACCTTTATTCTCTGGAGTATTAAAAATAATTTTGGCCTCATGGATATATTCCTCAAATTATTGTGCTGAATTTTTTGTGGTACCTGTTTTATGTTGCCTACCATCAATACCCTCTATACCTCAAAGGTGGAACATTTCTTAAACCTTCTCTCTAAATCTGGGTTGTAATGAATCTTATGGAATTATGTGCTAATTTCTCAATTCATTTTAAGAGTTCATTTCCTTACTTAAATTTTTTATAAGATTTTTTTATTTGAGAATTCACAATGAGTGTAAGTTGTCTCTTTATTGCGGAAATGAGTAATATATTCAAATAAAATATTGAAGTTGTTATATAAAAACATTACATACTAATTATAATTTTCCCTCAAAAATACTAATTATCATTTAAGAAAAATGCTTCAAATATATTTAAAATGAACTATACATAATAAATATTCCAATTGAATATAAAACGTTGTGATATTTATTAAATTTTTACTGATTTTTTATTTTATGTTTTGAACAAATTTTGTTATCAAGTCTTTGTTTATCTTCTCTTCCACTTTGACTTAAATTTATTATTAATTCAATATTTAAGTAATATTTAACTAATTTATATAATTATTTAACAATAAAAGTGACTAAAACTATAATTTTCTTGAGAATCGCTACAACGAAGTTATGTCTGAACTTTTATGCATGTATTTAAATTATATCACATTTACATATTTTTAGAAAATTTATATAAAATATAAATAACATGAAAATATAATGAAAAATATAGTACCACTATAATAAAACTTATAAATATATAGATATATATATCGATAAAGTTATATAAGAGATATTATAATTTATGTATTTTTATATGTTTAAACTTCATAAAATTTAAGAAAAAAATATTTTAATAACCCGTGCAACGCACGGGCATTCCGCTAGTATATATGTAAAGGAGACCCCAATGGAGCCTCCACATTGCTTCTCACAATTTTTATTTATATTAATATATATTTAAATAGGTGACTTTAATTTTAGCTTTTAATTAGATATAGTGAAAACACATAATTACACACCATAACTTATTGAATGATGATGGAAGCTCACAATACTTCTCCTTATTTCTATTTGTATTAATATTTATTAATAATTTATATATGTATTTTTTAAATATATATTAATGAGGGAAACTATGATGGAGTACAATTACAAAAATTGATGTATATAAGTTGAAATCAAACTTTATTGAAATCTTAAAGTTTAAGTTCGAACATATATTTTTTAAATTTAGTTATTAAAAAATTAACCTAAAATAACTTAAATTGTATATATAGATTATTTCTTATATAATTAGGTCATAAAACACAAAAAATAATCTGTATATATTTATTAAAATTTATAAGTTGAAAGGAAAGTTTATTATAATTATACTATTTAACTTCAAATATATATATAATTATATATATATATATATATATATAATTTTTAAATTTAGTTATTATAATCCCATCAAAACAAAATAGTTATTGTGAAAGAACCCTAAAAAAATCAATGCTTTGGGCATTCACGGTAACCCAAAGACATATATATAAAAACAAGGACCTTATGAGCATTGATAATAAAACAGTTTTATAATTTATTTGGTCATTTTCTTTACAAGGTTATGGCCATGAAATGAATAGTCATCTAACCAAAAAAAAAATTCTCCCATCCTACGTATTATTAATTTTTTTATTTGATATAATTTATCTTTAATTCATACAACCGTTATAGAATTCAGCCACTAAATAGCCACACCATCTATCTATATATCTATATATAAAGGAAACCCCAAAAGAAGCTCCACAATTTATCTCAAGATTTTTATATATTAAAATATGTATATATAATTTAGACATAAAGAAGAGTTTAATTTTAATGAAAACAATCAATTGCTAACTATTCAACTTCCATCTATTATTAATTAATTTTTCATTTTTGTGTCAATACACTAATAACTATTAAACTATTAATTTATTATTCTGATTTTATTAAAATTCGTGTTTTTTTGTAATTTAAGACCACAAAATTCTACAAATTTATCTATATCTATATATATATATATATATATATATATATATATATATATATGTAAAGGAGACCCCAATGGAGCCTCCACAATGAATCTCAAGCTTTTTGTGTATCACAATATTTATTTAAAATTTAGAAATGAAGAGAAATTTAATTTTAATGAAATCTAATAACTGCCACTACTTATTAAATGATTCTCTTAGTGGAATATTAAAAAACTGTTTTATATTTACATTAGAATGATATTTTCTAATTAAAATATTTCTATATTGATATTAAAATAAAATTTTCTTTTGGAAATATAGAAATTGATAATAACAACTTACAATATAATATAATATAATATAATATAATATAATATACTATAATATTTCTATATTTATATTTTTATATATTTGTCTATCTATATTCTATATTCTATGTATATCTATATATCAATATATCAAAGAATCTTGACTCATGAATTGTTAGTTTTTTTCCCTTTTTTATTATTATTTTAAAAAAATTTCTGACTTATTGGTTACTCTTTATTCAGAAATTGATGTTTTGATTTTTGTTGCCTTTTGGTGTCTCTAAATTATTATTTTGATTAGTACTAATTATTATAGGTTTTTAATAGAGATATGTTACAATCTTTTCATTTTCCTCCACTTTAACTCTTCTTTAAGAAATACTATAAATACTATAGAAGAGTAGTCACCACTTATCATTTTATTTTTTACATCACTTTTATTTGGTTGTCATGTCACTTATGTTACTTTTTTTTACATCACTATTATTCAGGCTTGGAGAAAGCCATTGTAGTAGTTGTAGTTCCAAAAAATATTTGTGTAAATTTGTCTTTTATTCATAATATTTTATTGATTGTTGATTAAGTATTGAGTTTGTTATATGTTTCAAATTGCAGTCAAGGGAAGGAAAATGGAGCTTACATGGATATAGAATAAATTGAAAAGGAAAAGGAAAGGATTTCAATTTCATGTTCTAGACAATTCTAATGTAGTCAAAAAGACAAAAAAAAGTTGGATTACTTAGTGAGTCATGCAATTGAGGAACAATTTTTTTGCCAAGCTATAGACATGTATGGATTATGTTTAGTTTTAATACTATTCTTTAAAAAATTGTTTAATTTTAATAGCTTCCATGAAATTGACCGATGTGTTATATCTAAAATTTCTTTTAATATCTTCCTTTGAAATTATTTTTGGTGTCATAGTTAAGTATTGAAATATTAGAGTTTCAAAATAATATAAAGAATTATTTTAGTTGTCAATAAACTCATGTTTTAATATAATATGAGTGTAAGAGGCAAAGTTTTTAAGTTCATCATTTATTTATATAATTTCTTATAAATTGTTTCATTTTATTTTGATATTGGGGTTATCCATTCGTTTCCATTTTTGATAAATTATTTACTTATTTATTTCAATTATATATCATAAGTTTAAATGTACATTTTGTTTTTCTATCAATTATATAAAATAAAATTGATCACTCTTGATTCAAATTGATCACTCTTAAATCAAATTTAATCAGAAATGTTTTTGAGCTAAGAAATAATGTGAGCCTTTGATATTCTTTTTGGTGTAACTATTATGCATTGAAGGGGGAGAGTTTCATATTAATATGAATCATTCCTTTTGTTGCCAATAAATTCACGGGTTAGTAATATATATATAGGCTAAAGTGCTCCCGGGGTCCCTTATCTTTATTTAAAGTAACGAATTAGTCATTTATGTTTTTTTTGTCCCAAATAAGTCCTTTATCTTTCAAGTTTTTGACACATAAATCCATTTCCGTTAACAGTGCTGATTTATGTGTCAAAAAAAAGGATTTATATGTTAAAAATTTGAAACATAAAGGACTGATTTGGGACAGAAAAGGATTTATCTGTCAAAAATTTAAAACATAAAGACTGATTTGGGACAAAAAAAAGATAAAGGACCAAATCGTTACTTTAAATAAAGATAAGGGACCCCGGGAGCACTTTAGCCTATATATATATATATATATATATATATATATATATATATATATATATATATATATATATATATATATATATATATATATATATATATATATATATATATAGAAGAGCTATAATTTTAATCAATTATAATAACATACAACTATTTATAGGAGACAATTTTAGATGGAGTGGGGTAGGATTTTGGCAAACAAAAAATAGATTGTGCATGCTAGCATTAGAAATGAGTGGTCACACGAGAAGAGGCAGAGTGCGCAGTCAATGGAGGCAAAATGATTCGAGCTTCGTGTTCTACACAATTCTATTATAGTCATAAGGGAAAAAGGAAAATTTTGGATCAGTTATTGAATCATGCAATTGGGCAAAAGAAAACAGTGAAATAAGAAGTATTCTCAACGATGTCTTTAGTGAAATTGAATAGTTTGTTGTAATGAAAAGTTACATTGCTCTTATTTTTGCTGTCAAAAAAAATGATTCAATTCAATATGAGAATGAAAATAAATAGTTTGACCCTATGATTAACTAATATATATATATATATATATATATATATATATATATATATATATATATATATATATTGTCTTTCTCCCCCAATTGTAATGTCCGTAATACCGTCAGTTTTATAATCCCTTTAATGCTTTACAGAAAACTAACTATATTCCATATAGCCAACAACTTATGTTTTAACCTTAAAACCATCTAATGACTATAGAATAACACGAGTTTCTAAATATACGCTATCACTAATTATATCTACATATTTTTTGTGAAGATAAATATATCTACATATAGCTAGAAACCAATAGATAATAAAAATATTAACTCTTTTTTTGACAAAAAATATTAACTCATTTTATTCCCTCACTTAGTTCATATGCTTTATATACATTACTATTCACATCATGTAACATCCCTAAATTTTTAAAGATTCGATTTATGGAAAATAAGAACGATTAAATTTTTAAAGTGAAATAATTAGTCGCAACTCGAAAGAGGGGTAGTCGAGAAATTTATGTCGAATGAATAACCGTAGAATCATTGGGGTCTTAGCCTCAAAACCTTGGATTAATGGGTCAAGGGCAGTTTGGTCATTTCACCATCACTTAACCCTCAGCCCAACTCCACCTCAGCTGAACCCAACTCATTTTCATCACTTACCACTTTCAGCAACTGAAAACAGAAAACTCAAAGGAAAGAAGAGAGAGTGAGGGGCGATAGAAGGAAGGAGAAGAGGTGGAGAGAAATTCTGAAATTCTGGATGCATGTAAGTTCTTTTCTTCCCATTCCCTTTTATTTTTCGAGCTCTTCCCAATGAGCATAGTTTCAGCTCCGCATTCCTCTCCTAACTCAACTTACCATTTTTGACACTTGAAGCTCCAAAGTGAAACAATGGAGTTTTGAGCTCTAGACTGCCTTGCATGTTCAGTAGGAGCTAAGGAGAGGGGGATTCAGGACCTGCATTGTGGATTGGAAGCTGTTTTGAGGTGGAACTGTTGTTGGTTTGAGTTAGGCCGAGTTTGGATTTCGTTGGAAGCGGTTTGGACGTTCACGGGGATTGTTCGAGCGGTTTTCGGTTTGGTCGTTTCGTGCTCCGTCGGGACTTCTCGGGGAATCGTCAACAATTTTGAAGTAGGCAAAGAGGCAATAAGATAAATTTGGATCAATTAGTGAATGAGGCAATGGAGTTTTGAGCTCTAGACTGCCTTGCATGTTCAGTAGGAGCTAAGGAGAGGGGGATTCAGGACCTGCATTGTGGATTGGAAGCTGTTTTGAGGTGGAACTGTTGTTGGTTTGAGTTAGGCCGAGTTTGGATTTCGTTGGAAGCGGTTTGGACGTTCACGGGGATTGTTCGAGCGGTTTTCGGTTTGGTCGTTTCGTGCTCCGTCGGGACTTCTCGGGGAATTGTCAACAATTTTGAAGTAGGCAAAGAGGCAAGAAGATAAATTTGGATCAATTAGTGAATGAGGCAATGGAGACAACATTTATTTGTAAAGTTATAGGCATTGAGAAATCATGTATATTTTAATATTATTATTGAGAAAAATGTTTAATTTTATTTTCTTCGTTTCTACTATATAGATCAGGTTTATTTCTTCCTACCCTTTTATGTAGCGTAATGACTTTGTTACTTTATAAGTTTGTTTCAGTTGGTTTTTAAATTTTCTTGCATGAGGATTACTCTTCAATATGTGATTGTTGGATCATGTTGTGTGCCTCATGCTTCATGGAGACTTAATGTAAGTGATCAAATTACTTGGAGGATTATTCTTCTATTTGTGATTTTTGTCTATTTTTCTTTAAAAACATCTCTCTCTCTCTCTCTCTCTCTCTCTCTCTCTCTCTCTCTCTCTCTCTCTCTCTCTCTCTCTCTCTCTCTCTCTATATATATATATATATATATATATATATAAATATATATCGTAGTTTTTGGAATTATATACTTTGTTACTAATAAATTATATTATTGGAATTTGTAAAAATTTAAATAAGTTGGATAAATATATTTACTAATTATAATAGTTTATTATATGAATTAAAAATATTACAATACAATATAAGTTTTTTTTTGAGATAAAAAATAATAATTAGTTGACCTTTAAAATTCTTTTTTATGTAACATTTTTGCATTGAAGGGGAGGGGTTTCACATTCACAAAAAAGATAAAGGGCTGCACAATTTTGGATCAGTAGTGAATAATGCAACAGAGCCACAATTTTTTGTAAAGTTGTAGGTATTGAGAAATTTTGTATATTTTAATATTATTCTTTCAAGTTATAAGCATTGAAAAATCATGAATTGGAATTTTCATTTCATTAGAAAAAATAAAAATAAAGATTTTTTTTATTTTCCTATTATAACTTTGAATTAAATAAATTTATTTCGATAAATAATTAAATAATATTTTTTTAATTAAAATTTTATTTTAAATTTAATTTATAGTTTTACTTTGAATTTATGATTTATATTAGGTGATAAAGATCAAAGAAAGAAATAATAAAGATGATTATATTTTTGTTTTCTATGATATATTTTTGCCATACTCATCTGCATATATTTTTAAAATTTATGCCCATCAGTTAAACATATTAAAAAGAGAATACACTATATAATATTTTTTGCTTAAAATAAATAACTTTTGAATATTAAAAAAATTAAACAATATATTTATGTTATACTATATTTTTAGAATACATAATGTATTTTGTGAAAAAAAACAATAGATAATGTATATCACTAAAATTATATATCTTTATATAAAAATTTCATAAAATTTTAAAACGATATTATACAACAACCCGTGCACGCACGGGCATTCCACTAGTGTATTGTGTAAAATGATACCACAAGATGAGACAAAAAGACCGTCTCATTAAGTTTATTATTATATTATTTCCAAAGATATGCACATGGGGATAGGATTATCGTTTAGAACTGGACGGTTTGACAAATTATTTCTGAATTGGAGACAAGCCATGTTAAGCACTTCACTATTACTTAGAAAAAGAAAAAGAAGACTAAAACTAAATAATGGGATAAGAAGTTGACATGGCATCACAACTGCCACTTCATCCACTCATATCTTATCTTCATGTTTTTCTCTTCCATTGTTTTCACAGAGCAAATTTGGGAAATTAAGCGTCAGCTAATAATTTTCCCCTTGATAGTGGAACCTCCAAACATTTTTTTTTTGAAAAAAAAGCACAATAGGGATGTTGTCACACCAATTTCATAATTGACAATAGTCAATAATGTTGTCACTTGATTATTAGGATGATAGTCTATGAAGCCCGGATACCGGATACGATACGGGATACGACACGATACGGATACGGGGATACGGGAAAATTTTGAAAATCAAGATACGACACGGCTGGGATACTTTAATAAAAAATTAAATTAAAATTTAAATATAAAGAAACATAACAGAAAAAATAAAATATAATAGAAACACAAATAGAAAAAAACAAAGATGAAAAAATGAAATATTGCATTTTATGGATATGAAAAAAAAAACAGGCCAAATAGATAAAATAATCACACAGAAAAATATATGGATGAAAGGAAGAGGACAACCGACACACCTATGTATGAGTGACTAGTTATAAAAAGTAAGGGTGGACAAGTAACTGAGACAACCCGAAATCGTATAATACGAATAGTCAGTGGCAGAAATAGATGACTTTTCATAGACTAAGATATTCATATTAGTACGTAGTTGCTCAATAAAACATAAGCATATCATTAGTCAATATATATTCATCACATTGTAGAAATAAATACTTGTGATCTTATCAAGTAGAGATAATTACGTATATTTATCTCACTCATATCACAATGTATTATTTCTTCTATTATTGTATTACGAAAAAACATATAATTTTGTCTTTTAGTTATTGAGGTATTAAAGTGTATCATATATGTGTGACAATCATGTGCTTAGTCGGTAAGAGGTATCGAAAAGTATCTGAGAAGTATCCTTAGTTGGTAAGAAGTATCAAAGATGTATCTGAAAAGTATCGAGTCAAATATTTTTTAAAAAGAATTAAAAAATTATTGGATACTCTTTGGGTACGTATCGGGAAGTATCGGGTGCGTGTCGGTATCGGATACATATCCGACACGGGTACGTCTCCATTTTTGAAGTATCGGGGCTTCATAGATGATAGTTCTATCTAAATTACGCACAATAGCTACATCTTTATCGGCCAAAATAGGTTTAAATTTGAAAACTCCATCTAGTGATTTTTATCTAACGTCCATATTTCACACAAAATATACCCAAAAATACCAAGCTATGGGGAAAAAGTAAGATAAAAAATGCAATTTTTTGTTTAATGTTTGTTAATTGTGTTAATGTACGATGTCATTTGAGGCCCATGAGAAAGACTGCTAGGGTGTTCAAAACCGAGCCAAATCAATAGAAAACCGCAAATCGAACCAAACCAAACCGAAAACCGCAAAAAATCGCTTTCTATTGGTTTAGTTCATTTTTTTTTTCTTCTGCTGAACCGCGCGGTTCGGTTCGGTTCGCGGTTTTGATTTCAGTAACGAACCGAACCGAACCAAACCGGAAAATTGTATAAGTAACACAATTTTTTTATTGTTCAGCCAAGTTATGCCTTATTATGGGTTGGCAGCAGCAGCACAAAAGTTACAGCCCATCCTCAAACTTCCACAGTCCACACCACTTCACTTCACTTAGGTTTGAGGATGGGCCGTGGAAGTTTGAGGATGGGCCGTTCAGTCTTCTCTGTTGCGAACACTGTGAACACTGAACGGCTGTTGCAAAACTGGACTACGAAGTGCGATTTCACTCTCATCTCACAGGTTCGTTGGCTTTAGATTTTTTGTTTTCGTTCCTTTGTGAAAGTGAAACAGAAGGTGAAAGTGAAATAGAGAGAAGAGAAGGTTCCAACCATTACAAGAAAAGGAGTACATGCTGTTGTGTCGTATATGGTCTCTTCTAGTTAGTTTTTACTTCCTTAACAATTAACATTTCATTTCATTTTCTTGGTTTGGTTTTTACAATCTACTTTGTTATTATGTTATATTATTGGTTTAGAGAATCAAAAGTGATAAAAATCATCTATATACATGTTTTGTTTAGAGTTTAAGAAAAAACGTGAATTAAACCTTCAAAAATAATTCAAATTCAGAATATATATGAGTTAACATACTATTCAATGATTCCAGTTTATTATTATTATTAATACAGTAACACATGTAGCTCCCTGGGAGTCAGACATTTGTTTGAAGTTGAGCCAGAGAATATGTCACATTATTTTTTAGTGCATGAGTCTGAATTGCAAAGATCAGTGTTTATAGGGGCCATTTGATGTGAAATATTTAGGATTAAGCAATCCTCTTGTCACCCATTGTTACAATATATATATATATATATATATATAAAGTATAAACAGTACAAAATTTGTATGCTTCTAAGATTTGATCCTATATAAACTGTTACTACATGAATTGAAGTCAGTGTCATGAAAACCGGCGCTCCATCCATTACAATTTTGAAGTGTCAATTGTTTAAACTTTAATTGTTGAATAGTGCAGAATTTATGTTTAAGCTTTATGTTAATTGTTTAAGCTTCGGCAGACTTTATGTTAATTGTTGGCAGACTTTGGCTCGTCGGTTTGGATTGGTTCGGTTTGGTTTTTTTTTTAAGCCAACCGAACCAAACCAAACCGCACCTATTTTCACATTGCGGTTCGGTGCACTTTTTTGCTCAAAATCGAACCAAACCGCAACGCGGACACCCCTAACTGCTTTTACACATGCATAAAAAAAATCATTTGTGTAAAATTGATCTATCTTGTTTATATATAATTATTCAGACAATCGATATATATATATATGGGACAACATTAAATACTAGTCGTTAGATTAAAATGAATAGTTCAGATTACGTCATTAATTACAATATCTTTCGTCATCTTTAATTAAAAAGGAAACAATCATGCAACATCTTGTAATTAATGATATCGTTCATTTTAATCTAACGGTTATTATTTAATGTTCTCACAATAACCAAGTGTTCTCACCTCTCTCTCTCTCTCTCTCTCTCTCTCTCTCTCTCTCTCTCTCTCTCTCTCTCTCTCTCTCTCTCTCTCTCTCTCTCTCTCTCTCTCTCTCTCTCTCTCTCTCTCTCTCTCTCTCTCTCTCTCTCTCTCTCTCTCTCTCTCTCTCTCTCTCTCTCTCTCTCTCTCTCTCTCTCTCTCTCTCTCTCTCTCTCTCTCTCTCTCTCTCTCTCTCTCTCTCTCTCTCTCTCTCTCTCTCTCATATAGTTACTTCAGAAGTAACTCAACCGTGGAATTAAAAGTTCTTTTTGAGTATATCAACTCCATAAAATTTTAAAAATGTTTGATATTTATCATATAACTTTAATTCAATTAATGTATAATTTTAAAATACATGTAAAATATATTTAATAAAATTCAATATATAGAATGAGTTGTTAAAAAAGAGTTGCTCTTGAATTGTTTAGTTAAAAAGTTTAAAAGAAAATTTGTTTGTATTCTTTTAGTGAAAGTTCAGCATGTATTATTAGAATCAAGATCTACTCCATTTATTCTCTTCTTTTTTCTTTTATAGTTTTAAAATATTTTAGGTATATAAAATATTTGGACCCACTTAATGTCATATTATTTGTTCTGTACCGTATCTCCGATCTTGTAGGCAATCCGAGATAGTAGGTAGTCGTCGGTCTTGATCAACAAAGTTTCGATCCAGAAGGTGTGATACCTGCAAAGATACTTTGACGCTCAAGTAAGGTAGAGAGACTAGTACAGGTGAGATTATGGTGAGATAGCATACATTTAATGCTTGCATTGAATGCTTATTTATAGAGTCAAAATGGTGTTTGACCTAATTGATCTGGACCGTATGATCTGGCGCTTAGATCTTGGCCATTGGTTAATGGATCTGTTTCTGTTTATGGGCCTCACTATTGTGGATTGGGCCCAATCCGTAACATTATTGAATTTATTTTCTCAAATTTATAGCCATGGGAGAAATGGAGAGAATATTGACTAGTATTATCAATCATTTTAAATTTTTAGAGAATGAGTTTGAGCCAATAATTAAAACAAGCATACATACTAAAAGAGATATGATGATCGTCGACTCTACCAATCCGACGATCCACGAACGGGCACGATTTCCTATAAATACAGGCAAACTTTGCCCTAAAAAAGGTTCAATCTCTAATCCCTAGTACCTTCACTCATATACTTTCTATACTAACTTGAGCGTCAGAGTGGCTTTGCAGGTACCCCCCGGGCGCTCACTGACCTACCGCCAGGACAGCAAGTGACCTACCAACAGCAGCCTACTAAATTACTGCTAGGTACATAACAACAACATTAATTTCTTCTTACATCAGAGCACAACAGATTGGTTCAGGAAAGGAATTGAGTCTGAAAGGTCTCACATGTTCTTGTCTTCGTGTTGGTGGATTTGGAGGGCGAGGAATCAACTTTGCATGGAGAATGACATTGTCTCTATATATAATTTGAAACTCCAGATTTATAATTTTGCTAGTATCCTATCTGATGTCTTCCATCCTCCAGATGCATCGGTCTTGGCAGAAAAATGGATATAATCTTGGTCTGTCTGGGCTTGGGGAGTTTTAAGTTAACCAGATGGTACTAGGATAACTGGTTATGCTGGTAGTGTGGGTGTCTCCACAATCCTCCATGCGGAGCTTCTAGCCATGTATCATGGTTTCAGACTGGCTTGGGATAGACGAATTAGAGATTTGGTCTGTTATTCTGATTCGACTCTTGCTATTCAACTTATGATGAAAGAGTTGAATCCTTGACATCATTATGCATCAATAATTTCTAACATTAAAGAGTTGATGGAAAGGAGCTGGAGCATTCGGCTGCTTCATTCTTTGTGTTAGGCTAATGCTGCAGCTGATTGTTTGGCGAAGATCGGAGCTGACAGTTCGGTTTCTTGGTCTGAATTCGGTGTTCCTCCTGCTAGTTTTTGTTGCTTTATATTTTCTTTTTAGTTTCTATTTTTCCCTTTTGGTTGTTTTCCCTGTATTTACCAAAAAAAATCTCACCGATTAACCACTAAAATTGACCTTAGAAAATAATATAAAATTCCATCAATGGTTAAGATTAAATATTGGTCGATTCAATTTTAACCACTCAAAACATTTTATACTATACCCTATAGTCGGTCTTTTTTTTTATAAGAATCCTAAAGTCAGTCTTAGTAGTTCTTCGATGAGAATTAGTTGATCCCTCACCTTAGAAGCCACCTGTCCCAAAAAATGTTCCTCTTAAAATTTAAACACCATTGTTCTTGCGCAAATGATTATTCGTAACAAAATCAACAAGTAATAAGAAAACCATCTGAATTCAACTCATCCCAAGTAGGTAGCTCAGTTGGCGAGGTGATGACAAATCAAATTGCACCCCGATCTGTTTAGATTTTATAGAGGTTTGAAATGAAACCTGGGTTGCGTTTCTAGGAGTTGTGTACATAAGGAAATGTGATTCTAATCTAATTTCTAAATTTAAAAACATTATAGAAATTTTGATCTTTCTATTCCTTTTGATAATTTTTTTTTTGGTATATAAGGAATTGTTTCACCACCCCAATTGTGGGATCATAATGATGATAATAGAATAACATGGTTGGTGGTAATGTCCAAAATGAAAATAATTAAAAGAGACAAAAAGATTGAAACAAATACAATAGATGAAGAGGGTGATGGCGGTGATGCTTGGTTGCTGGTACTACCTTTGAATATCATCCCCCAGAAGTCCCCATCGTCGTTGCTGGTGCTGGACCCCCCACTGTTGCCCTTATTGGTTGCTCCGGTTACGGTCCCACCACCGTTGAAACCATGAAATAAATCACCATTATCCCTGTTCAATAATTCAGTCATTATTAGCACTCTTAAGAAAAGTATCTTTTTTTGGTTTATTAGGCATGAAAAATGTACTCTAAAAACATCGATAATGATGAATACATTATACATTGAACTAACCAACAGGAAATAAAAGAAAAATTTTGCTTCAAATTGAAGTTAAAACTAACACAAGAGGGGTTGGCCAACTGAAGGATGATAATACTTGTATCCGGCCTAATGAGGTGTATGACGATACTTGTATCCGATAAAAGTCTCCACCAGTCCCCTTAGGATAAGATAAATGTAGTCTTGCCTTCAACTAAGGTGTTACTATTGAGAAAAACTCAAGTTCCACTTAGACAAAAGATAACGTATTAAAAAAGTTTATGACAAAAGAACATTCATCATCTTACAAGTTGATTTTATAAGAATCAACTGTGGACGTGGTCGAGGCTGTGACCGACCCCCTTCCTCTCTTTCTCAACTTTCCCTTTATTAATCCCTTTATTAATCACTATTCATTAGTTTCATTGGAATGATATAAATGTAATTCTCTTCGTAAGTGTTCAAAGAGTCCGAAGGTTTTTTCCCAGCCTTAGACCCCACCCTAAAAAAAAATTATTTCAACAAAATAAAGGAAACACCATCATGAATGCGGCGCAACTTGTTTAGAACCTTAACTATATAAAATCATAATAATTCATAGTGATTTCAACTTGAAGGAAAGCCAATATATTGGGTGATTTGATTAGTATTAATATTAATTTGTTGAAACACACAGTAAGAGAACATATTTCAACAATTTAAATGCTCAATTGTTGCCGCCTTAGTTGATATTTAATTAAAAGTTGTATAGCGACGAGAGAAGGAAAGAATGAGTGGATCTAAGACGTAAGAAAGACAACCTTTTTGCATGTAATCCGTGTATGAGACAAAGTATCTATATGGAAAAGAACAGGAGATAAGATGGTGATGATGCACTTGTGTTAAAGAAACATGCGTGACTAGATTCAATAAATTTAGGCAACGAAGTCATATACCTAATAAATTAATGTAGTTAGTAGTTTGAAATCTTATGAAGGGGAGTCACACTCAAAATAGTAACAAACATTTTCCTAATCTAGGGTGTGCAAGTTGTTAAGAAGTTGATTGCCAGTGTCATTAAGGTAAGAAGTTGATTGCCAGTGTGAATGCGGACCTGGCATGTATCGAGGGGGTTCAGTTGAATTCCCTAGATTTTTTTTTTTTGCACTAAACACCCTATATAAATAGCCTAAATCTCTTGAATTTTTAATTTTGACACCCCTAAAAATTTGAAATTGTACTAGTAGACCAAGTTTTGCACCCATTTGACACCGGCCTTAAAAATTTGACACCCCTGACCCCGGGGTCCTGGGTCCGCCACCGCCAGTGTCATTAAGGTAGACCGGGTAGTTATGCTAAACAAGAGACATAGATTTTTTTAATGCAAATTTGATTTAAGGCTATTATTGTAATCCTCCTGTTTAAAGCTGCAGGAGTTTCCAAATGGTTGCTACTTAGTACACAAACAGATAATCAATCAATGGACTCATGGGTTCCTAATCCTAGACATATCCGACATGTTGTAAAGAATAAGTTTCTACACTCGCATGCAAAAACTGTTATAAGAGGTTCTTATCAGTAATAATGTTTTGGTGTTAAAGTTAGAGATATCAATTTTGGCCCAATCCAATAGGCCGGCGAGATGGATCAATGTTTTAGGTTGGGCTAGACTTGTTAAATAGTGACTCAGAAAAAGTTGGACTGTTTTGGCCTAATACAGTTGGCCCATAGGCCCAAACTGAGCTCATTTTTAGGTTTTTTAGAGCTTGACTGGGCTATAAAAACACGGCCAAATAGATAAATGAATGGGCCCAGCCCGACCCACTTTTGCATTCGGCCCATTGAGCCAGGTCGGGTAATGCCGAGCAGCCCAGTTTAACAACTTTGATTAAAGTTCAGTGTGTATTTAAACTATGAGACTCTCACTTTATGGACTAGTGTTAGACTCTCCTCAGAAACTTAAGTATTATCAAAAACTCAAGTTGGGCTTTATCAATGGGATGAAATGAGAAAGTTAAAAACTCAAATTTTATTAATTTGTAAGGAAAGGATTGACTCATCAAGTGATAAAGAAAGGGTTGGGAGACAATGTGAGAAAGTAATAAAAGGGGGGTGTCCCTTTCCCAATTCTGATCGAATAGCAACTACTTGGTGTATGAGCTGTGACGAATCAGAAATGGGCCCAAAGGGAGCTGAAAACACATTATGTTATGAAAGGTCCCACTCTTACTTGCTGGAAAGCATTTAAAAAGGGAATATAATTTCATGCCATTTTGCCAATAACACCCTTCAAAACATCTGAAAGGAGGGGCAAGTCTCTCTCACTGAGTCACTCTACTCTCCAAACCTAGTCAAACTAAACTCCACCCCTATTCACACACACATGCACCTCTCCTCTAGTCCTCTTGAACTTGCCCGATCCAGATATATCACTCTTTTTCCCAATTTTCTTCTCACTCAATGAAAAGTTTCTAAATTTCACTTCCAAAATACACTAGCAAGTATCACAGTGCCCACCAATATATCCAAAGGGATCTAAACAAAGTTATCTGTTTTCAAAATTCCCCCTTCCCCCTTAAAAACGAAAGAAAGAAAAAAGAAAAGATATACATGGTGAACTTTATTGCAAGAAAAAGACAAATGAACTGTAAATAAGGGAGCTTGTTTGCTGTTGACTGTTGTTGGGCCATGAGTTAGAGATTAGAGATTCCCAATGACCTCACAATCACGTGCATAGGTCTAAAAAGGCCCACTTTTCTCCGATTTACTAAACTATTCAGATTAGTACTAATACAACTATTACTAAAATTAATTAAATCTGATTATCTCGACCTTGTTTTACCCCCATTGCATTTGCAACAATACAGTAACACTAGTACAAAATTACATTGAAAAGCGAGATTTAGCATAAACCCAGACGGTGAAAGGGGAAGCACGATAAAATAACAATATTCCCTACAGCTTTTGGCAGACCAACTTGCAATGTTTGTACTTTTTTTAGTATTGTTGCCTCGTCTTATTGTGCTGTACCGCGTCCACCACCACCACCACCACCACCACCACGCATGTGTATTTGTTTATCAATAAAAAAGTGAAAAGGTGTAGGACCGTCAGAAGCCATAGAGAAGGAGGGAGGGACATTCCCGTAATTTAAATACACCGGAAAGACGTTAATGACCTTTTCCATCATTAGATATTTAACGAATAGACGAGATTAGCCTTTCTAAAGCCAGTTAATAAGACAGGTAATGTCCGTTGTTAGCGCATCGCATGGCATGGCATCCTATTCTTTTTTTTGGATTATTACGGCATCCTATTCTATTCTTCGTTAATATTATTTAATTTTTGAGAATTAAAAAAATGGAAAGGAAATGGGTAAAAGCTGAAAAAAGTACCTGGGATCACCGAAGACACCGGAGTACATGGTAAGCTGGTCAATTTGCCCAGCGGATTTGGCTTGCACACTTGTAGCCTCTGCGTACTGAGCACTGAGCCCTCCCCCTGAAGGCACAAAGAACGCTCCATTTACCATTTCGTCCCCATCCGTCCTCCAATTCCAATCATTCCACTCTCCCTCGTTTGTATCCACGCGCTTCGTCACCTGCCATTCCAACAAACACCCACCGTCAAACAACACGCTAGTAATTGCATCGCCAGCATACAACGCAAATTATGCAATCCAACTCCAGCTCACGCACCACCAACGCGAGTGCAAATTCACCACATTTAAAACAACAGTCAAACACTCAAAAACAATGACATGATATGATATTAATTATGGAATCGATTTACATTTCCCATAAAGTAAAGAGCAAAAAGCAAAAAGCAAAAAGGGTGAAATAGTAAATTTAGTAATATTTAATTTAATAAATAATTAAAGAAAATTACCCACCTCTTTGGCGTTAGGGTCGGAAGGAGCGGTGTAACGGTTACCCTGGCTGTTAATAGTAGGGTTAGCACTACCGCCGATAGCATACATCTCCCACTGGGTGTAATCGTTGTTTACAACATGTATATAACCGTTCCTGCAACGTGGCATTCGTTGAACAAGTCCTTCACCAAAGTGATTAAACGCAATGGTAACCTGCATTCCTCTATCAGGTGTATACTTATCATTGTGACCAAGTAGCATAACTTCATCATGGTGAGCGAAATGGTTGTTAGATATTGTTATACCAGTGGACCCCATAATAGCATCAATCAATCCGTCCGTACAATAAGAAAGTGAACAATGATCGATCCAGATATTACGAGAACCAAATATCGATATCCCATCACCGTCCGATTCGCCTCTCCACCCTACATGCGTTGGACTCGCGCGTATGTTAGTATTCCCTGAAGGTTTACAGTGATGCACATGGATGTTATGAATGATGACGTTGGATACATATTGAAGCGTTATACAACCATGACCGGTGACGTGGACGTTTGCGCCGCGGCCGTCGACGGTTTTGAAACTGTTGAAGATAAGTTCGTGTCTGAGATTTATTGTCATATCGGCGGCGAACACGATCCAAAGTGGTTCATCTTGAATCACGGCGTGACGGAGAGTTCCGGGAACGGGATTCGCCGGGTCTCTGTCGGAGGAATCTGTTACGATGTAGATCTGACCGCCTTTTCCTCCCATCGCGCCGTGTCCGAACCCAATACCGCAGTCCGCTAGCTTCTGACGGTTCGCCGCCCAGTTTGTGTCGCACCGCCAACAATCGTCCACCGGATTCCCCGTCAGACATGAAGCTTGGTCCTTTGAAAGTAGTTCCCTCCTCGTAAGTGACACATTGATTTTCCTGCAAAAATATATTAAACTTTTAAAACTAGCCGTATACCCGTGCATTCATTCATTCGCACTAGCACTACAGACATAATGAATGAAACAATGTAATGTAGGATAGAGTGTTACCGTTGAACTTCATGAACTACAGCTTCAGGGAAAGGGTGTTGGTGAGGTAAGGTGAGATTGGAGATAGATTTAGCTTTGATTTGAGGTGAGAAAGAACTTAAGAGACACAATAAAAGAATGCAGGTAAGGGGAAGCATTTCTTTGAAGGAGGAACAATAATAACTTGGGTGTAAGGGGCCGGCCTAAGAGGGTTTTGTCTGTTTTTTTGTTGCTTCTGTTAAATGTCTTTTTTTTTCTTCTTCCTACTTTGGATATCTTCCTCTTCAATGCACAACAACTTAGGAAGATGGAAATTTGGGGAAATGGGTTGGGTTTTTATAATAATTGGACATTATAATAATAATGGTCGCGGTAATTATTCTTAAATTGAACAAAATTGATTTCCTTTAATGGTGGGGTTTAGTTTAGGGGGATTTATTTGTTTATTTCAATTGAAAAATGAAAAAAGAAATTATTGGAGTGGCTGTGTGTGAATACGATGGATGATGACAAAAAAACAGAAGAGAAGGTGAAAGAGAGAAACTAACTCATTCTCTACCTTCCCTCTCAGTTACTCACATTCCTTGCCTTGCTTGCTTGTTAGTATTTCTTGACATTGCGGCTAAAAAAACAATCTAGTAGGAAAATTATGGAGAAGCTTATCTAAATGGTTTGTAAGTGAAGTCATGTATTTTAATTTCTTTCTTTCGCATTAAAATTAGCTACTTTTTATTTTTCTTATGTGGATTAAGATTCTTTGCGGGAACTTTGTGAGTTTTATTCCCAGTTATCATTCACCTCCACTTTTTCAAAAGTCTTTTTATCTGTTATCATCATCACTTTTATGAATAGGTGGGAAAAAGATTTGGGGTTAGATACTAATGAACAATATTGCATCTTGGAGTGGAAATGCAAGCGCCCTTCCTTGCCAAACATTTCCTTTTCTTGGCTCACCAAGAAAAGTAGCAAAGATACAAAGGGGGTAAACACAAGTAGTATCTTTGGGGATCCTGTGTAATTTGGCGCAAAGCTTTCTTTCCGTAAACAGAGACTAAAACACACGATGCGATATTAGCGAGGTATTTTTCTTGAAAGGGATATTAGCGAGATATTTAAATATAAATTAGCGTCTTCAACTTTATTGGTTTTTTTTATAAACATTCAATTTTATTAGTTAATTAATAGCAAAATATTATCCTAAAAAAAATAGCACAATATTCTTTAGGCCAAATTACATTTTTTTGTCCTTTATCTTTACCTAAATTTTAGTTTGGTCATTTTTTTTCCACTTTAGTCATTTATCTTTTAAATTTGTATCAAAGTCGGCATTTTTTTAAGATTTTAGTGCAATGGGTTGACGTGCCGTCTTTAATTGAACATCTGGCTGGGATTTCATTAAATTATGTGGCATTTCAATTTTTTAGAACAAAAACATAGAAAAATGAAAAACATTGTGAATGCCTTCAAAAACATTAAGAACATTTCATTTTCTTGTTTCTTGAATAACTCATGCAATACATGACTATTGAATACATTGTAATTTTTATTGCCTTGACTAAATGCCTATGTGGCACACGTAGTTAGTTAGTTAGTTAGCTATTCGACTGTATATATATACCTCACCCCTAGGGATGTCAAAACGGGCGTCCCGGCCCGTTACGCGTTATGCCCGCGAAAAATCGGACGGTCCGACCCGTTAAGCGTTATGCCCGCGAAAAATCGGGCGGCCCGACCTGGCTCATTAACAGAACGCAGGCGCAAAATTCATGCCCTGCCTGCGAAGTGGCGGGCTGGCCCGTCAATTTACACTGAATTTAAAAAAAAAGCGCTAACGGGCGGTTTGACCCACCACAGTGTTTAGCCCGCGGGCTGGGGGGCGAAGCGGGCCGGGCAACGCGGGCTGGCGGGCATCAATACCTTAGCCCAGCCCGCCTTTTTTTGGTGGGCCAATGGGCCGGCCCGGCGGGCCAATTCCATTTTGACATCCCTACTCACCCCTCAATGTAAAACGCAATTCACTTTCTTGTAGAATTCTCTCTATTTCGATAAGTCTCTTTTCTCTCTTCGACAAGTCCCTCTCCCTTTCGACAAGTTTCATTTCTCTTCGACAACCTTCGTTTTCCTTCTCTGCAACTCATATTTCTTATCAAAATTCAACAAATTGGTATAACAGAGCGATAACGATCCTTAAAAGATCCTTCCAATGGCAACGCGAGACAGTGGTGGCGGTGGGATTCCGTCGAACCTCCCTATCTTCAATGGAAAGGACTACGAATAGTGGTGTGCGCAGATGAGGGTCCTGTTTCGTTTTCAAGATGTACTTGAAATCGTTGATGAGGGTGTTCCACCACTGGCAGCAAACGCCACTGAAGCGCAGAGGAACAACCACCATGCATTACGGAAGAGAGATGGAAAAGGGTTGTTCTTGATTTATCAAAGCGTTGATTCAAACATTCTGAATTTGATCATTGACTGTGACTCCGTGAAGAATGGGTGGGACATCCTCAAGAATGCTTATGGATGAGCAGATAGATTGAAGAAGATTCGCCTGCAGTCACTCCGAAAGCAATATGAAGCACTGAGGATGAAAGATGGAGAATAAATTGGTGAATTCATTACAAGGTTAGTAGCTTTAACCAATCAGATGAAAAGCAATGGTAAGACTGTATCTGAAACAAGTAAAGTAGAGAAAATCCTTAGATCCTTGACCCTAGAATTCGACTATGTTGTTACTGCAATTGAGGAATCCAAAAACCTAGATGAAATGAAGTTAGATGAGCTTCAAGGTTCTTTGGAGGCACACGAATTGAGAATTAGACAAAGAAGTTCAGAAAAGGATTCTGAACAAGCTTTGTTATCTCAATCCTCCAAAAAGAATTGGAAGGCAGGCAACAAGAAAGAAAAGGGAAAATGGAAGAGTAAAGATAAGGATTCTGGTAACAAGAAAGATGAACATAAGAACTCTGACAGTAAAAAATTTGATCTGAGTAAGATCCAATGCTACAATTGTCATCAATTTGGGCACTATAGGAACAAATGCAAGAACAAGAAATTTCCTAGGGATAGAGATGCAGAAGCCAAATTTGTAGATGATGATAACTCTGACTCTGATTCAAATGGATTGGTACTAATGGCAGTCATAGATGATGAGATTGAAGAAGACATTCATCTCAATGAAGTTATTGCTGAGAGTAGTGAGCAAGACAGTGGGAACACTTGTGACAGTGGAAACACTTGTAATGCTCAAAATACTTGTGCAATAGTTGTGGGGCAGGGCAGTCGAAACATTGGTGATGCCTCCAACATTGCCAGCAATGATGATGAATGCTTATCTCTCATGACAGCCACTGACACTGAATTGCTACTGCTGAAAGCAGATACAAATGAGGAAGATGAGAAATCTGATGAATGGTATTTGGATACAGGCTGCTCAAATCATATGTGTTGCCACAAGAAATGGTTCATTGAAATGAAGCAAATAAGCAAGAGAATCAGGTTTGCAGATAACAGCAAAGTCATGGTAGAAGGCATAGGCACAGTAAAGATCTTAACAAAGGATGGAAAATGGTCCTATATCCAAGAAGTGTTCTATGTGCCAAATATGAGAAGCAACCTGCTTAGTCTTGGTCAGTTGATAGAAAAGAAGTATTCTGTTGCAATGGAAGATGATCATCTCAGATTGTTTGATCCAAACAAGAGACTGATTCTGAAGGTTCCAATGTTGAGAAACAAAACATTCAAGGTCGAGTTGCAAGTAGTCGAAGAGCAATGCCTCACAACCACTGTCGATGATGAGCATGGAAGTGGCACAGAAGATTTGGTCACCTAAATTTCAAGAGCTTGAGTACCTTACATGATAAAGGGATGGTATATGGCCTGCCAGCAGTGAAGATACCCGGTGAGATATGTGAAAAGTGTTGTGAGTCGAAGCAACCTAGGAATGCTTTCAAGACACAAACACCAGGGAGAGCAGAAAAGAAACTAGAAGCGATATTCTCTGATGTGTGTGGTCTATTTGATGTCAGGTCATTGGGTGGAAACAGTTACTTCGTGACATTTATTGATGAATACACTAGAATGACATGGGTGTATCCAATCAAGAAGAAGAGTGAAGTGCTTGGAATTTTTAAGAATTTCAAGACAATGATTGAAAAACAAAGTGAATGTTCAATCAAGACTCTAAGAACAGATGGACGAGGTGAATATAACTCACATGAATTTGCAAAATTTTGTGAGAATGAAGGCATCATTCATGAAGTAACTGCACCACACACACCTCAGCATAATGGCATTACTGAAAGGAGAAATAGGACCATCCTAAACATGGTAAGAAGCATGATGAAGGAAAGGGAATTACCTCGTTGTCTATGGGGAGAATTAGTAGACACAGCAGTGTACATTTTGAATAAATGTCCAACTAAGAAGCTAATTGGGAAGACACCTGAGGAAGCTTGGCTAGGAAGAAAGCCAAGTGTCAAGCATCTCAGAATAATTGGCTCACTATGTTACAAACATGTGCCTGAGCAACTTAGAAAGAAGCTGGATGATAGAGCACAACAAATGGTTCTTGTTGGATATCATCCAACAAGAGCATACAAATTGTAGGATCCTATACAAAAGAAAGTTGTGAAGAGTAGAGATGTTATAATAGATGAATACAAGAGTTGGGACTGGAATCAGCACAATGCAGAAAGTAGTAAAAGGACTACTGTGATAGACTTTGATGAAATACAGGAACATGTTAATGAAGTTCCTGTAGTTGCAGAAGCTATCATGCAAAATGAAGAAGTGCCAGTGAGGAGGTCATTGAGAAATAGGCAAGTGCCTGCAAGACTGAATGATTTTGAGTTGATATCAGATTCAGCCATCTCTGCAGAAGGCAAATTTGTACACTTTGCACTGTTTGCAGAAGGTGAACCAGTGAGTTTGGAGCTGGCTTTGAAGCATGAACAGTGGAAAGAAGCTATGTTAGATGAGCTAAGGTCAATTGAAAAAAATAAAACATGGGAAATTGCTGATTTGCCAGAGCAAAAGAAAGTAATTGACTTGAAATGGGTTTACAAAACCAAGGTCAAACCAAATGGTGAAGTGGCAAGATACAAAGCCAGATTAGTGGCAAGAGGTTTCTTACAAAAACCAGGACTAGACTTCAATGAAGTATTTGCTCCTGTAGCTAGGGATTGAGACTATAATAAGGCTAGTAGTTGCCTTGGCAAGTCATAAAGGGTGGTTAATGCATCAACTGGATGTAAAGTCAGCCTTTCTAAATGAGCCACTTGAAGAGGAAGTATATGTTAGCCAACCACCTGGGTTTGAATTGAAAGGTCAAGAAGATAAAGTGTTTAAGCTTAAGAAGGCCTTGTATGGGCTTAAGCAAGCACCAAGGGCATGGAACAAGAGAATTGACACATTTCTCTTGGCCCAGAAATTCTTGAAATGCACCAATGAACATGGATTATATGTGAAGAAAACTGCTACTGACAAACACTTGCTACTGTGTCTGTATGTTGATGACTTGTTAATAACAGGAAACAACAAGTCTGAAATAGATGAGTTCAAGAAGACCATGGCAGCAGAGTTTGAAATGACAGATTTGGGTCCTCTTTCATACTTTCTTGGCATGGAATTTGTGCACACTGACAGAAGCATCTTTCTGCATCAGAAGAAATATGCAGCAGACATTTTTGCAATATTTGATATGGCTGATTGCAAACCAGTTACTACACCAATAGATGTAGGAACCAAGCTTGAGAAGAATGACAGTGAGAATGAAATTGACAGAACCCTCTACAAACAGATGGTTGGATCATTAAGGTATATGTGTAATACCCGGCCAGACATCATGTATGCAGTAGGATTAATCAGTAGATGCATGGAAAGTCCAAGAACCTCTCATCTAGTTGCTGTGAAGAGGATACTTAGATACATAAAGGGAACACAAAACTGTGGCATCCTGCTTCCCAGTTCTGCAGAAAACACTGAACCAGAAGTGTTTGCATACACTGACTCCGACTGGAGTGGTGACAAAACTGAGAGGAAAAGTACTGGTGGCTATGTGTTTATGTGTGGAAAGGCACCAATCTCATGGTGCTCAGAGAAGCAAAATGTGGTTGCTCTATCCTCATGTGAGGCAGAGTACATTGCTGCCTCATTTGCAGCTTGTCAAGCTTCATGGTTGAGCATGCTGCTTGATGAAATTCGACAGCATAAATCAGAAGAAATGAAGTTGTTCATAGACAATAGATCTGCTATTGATCTAGCCAAGAATCTAGTAGCACACGGAAGATCCAAGCATATAGAAACCAAGTATCACTTTCTTCGTGATCAAGTGAATAAAGGGAAGTTGAAACTGATCCACTGCAAGACAGATTTGTAAATTGCAGATGTTCTAACCAAGTCATTGAGCAGAGGCAGATTTGAAGAATTAAGAACAATGCTTGGAATGAAGTTTTTAAGCAATTTCAATTAGGTGGGTGTATTGAATACATTGTAATTTTCATTGCCTTGAATAAATGCCTATGTGGCACACGCTAGTTAGTTAGTTAGTTAGTTAGTTAGCTATTTGACTGTATATATATATACCTCACCCCTCAATGTAAAACGCAACTCACTTTCTTGTAGAATTCTCTCTATTTCGACAAATCTCTTTTCTCTCTTCGACAAGTCCCTCTCCCTTTCGACAAGTTTCATTTCTCTTCGACAACCTTCGTTTTCCTTCTCTGCAACTCATCTTTCTTATCAAGATTCAACAATGACCACTTTGACACAAATTTGAAAAATAAAGAACCAAAATGAGAAAAAAATATATAAAAAATCAAACTGAAACTTTAGTCAAAATATGAGAAGAAGAAAGAAAGTGCAGCTACTTATCATATCAAATAAAACTACAGCTACTTAGCTAAGCGCAGTAGATGAACTTCTCTAACATCACCATCTAATATTAAAGACAAAAGGAAGGACTCGGATTCTCTCCTTCCACTCTCCCTACATCTCCCTCCTTCTTCTCTATCTCTCTCTCTCTCTCTCTCTCTCATCATTTATTTATAATCTTTTAATGATGAGAGAGAGTGAAAGTAAGAGAGAGATAGAGAGGAAGAATGGAGATTTAGGGAGAGTGTAAGAAGAGGATCTAAAGTGCAAAAGGGAGGAGGAGCCAAATTAGACAAGCTTCGGCAACCTTATAAGTTTCCAAAATTTTCAAAGCATCATCCAGTAAAGGCTTCAACAAAAGGTTTTGGGAGTGTGAGAGTGTCTCATATTAATCATGTTGATAATAGCAGAAGAGTCTAATTCAATGATGAGGGGGAAAATAAGAATACCAGAAGCAATTCTTAGTCCCCAAACTAGCCTCCATGGCTCCCAAGCATCTTGCCAAAATCTAAGATTTTGATAGTTTCTCGCGACCAAAGGTATTGTTACCCAAATTTATTCATACTATATATACCTAACCAAATGAGAAGTTTTGGAGTTAAAATTATATTTGATTCTAACCAACACTGTTGGTCCAGTGGCTTAATCTACCCTAGGGCACGGGAGGTCGACCCGGTGCTCCCGGGTTCGATTCCCACAGAGGACAAACTCGGTGTTGGTCAGTGCAAAATTTGATCCTAAACACGAGCAAAGATTAGTCTTTCGTTGAAAGCGTTGGGACACTCCGTGAGTAGCTAACGATTGTCCTAAGAAAAAAAATTATATTTGACCCTCGTAATCCTAACCCACAATATATATTAGTTATGAGTTCTCGTCCCAATTTCATCATATAACAATGGTAACCATTCTATGGGACCCGAAACCAAGGTCACCCTCATCTTTAGGCCTACGGGTATTAGACCAAGATATAAGGTGGCAATTAATTTGTAGCTTGGGAAGTGATTCCCCAAACGAAAATTCTGCATGATCTCTCCACCTCATCACAAATAGATATAGGGATACTAGTGGTCTCCATGGCATATTTAGGAAAATCGATAGCAATTGCTAACATCTTCAAGTCTGAATCCTCGACAGCAGGCTCTTCTAAGGCAATTTCTGCAGCAAACATAACAACCGTTGTATTAATTGAATGGTTGAGATGTTAGATCAAAATAATAAAAAAAAATCTAAGTTTAAGTATTGTATTTATTTCTACATTTAACTTATATATACACACAAGTTTTTTTTTTGATAGCTTATATATACACACAAGTTAACTGTGAGAGACTAAAAATCAAAGAAAATAAAACATTTTAAATTAACCCTAAAGAAATTCCAAACATGGAAAAAGTAAAAGTTTGCATGCGTGTGGTGTGTATTCAAGATCTGGATTCGATTCATATGTCTCTTTTTATATATGTTGGAAGTTTTGAGTCACTGCACTAACTGAATTCTGTTAAGAATGAAAACTGAAATCCAGTATCTTGTTATTGCATCACAGAATGTTGCTTATATACTCAGTCCATGTCATCATGCTGAGTCAGCAACTAATAGAAAACATACAAGCAAATCAAAGTGAAATTTCGACACAAACAACCTGTCTTTCGACAGCTCAGTTCTGAAAGTCGAACTGGTTCACTTGTCGAATCTAGCTTAGTCGAACTAGCCTAATTTAACATAGTCGAACTAGGCAGTCGAACTAGCTTACTTATTTAACACACCCCCTTAAGCTAGTTTCTATCACAAACAAACAACAAAATACAGCAAAATCTATCTAAGTAAACTTATTACAATCAACCACATTCAGCATGCTCCTTAGCCTTTCTCAATTTCAAGACTTTGTTCTCACTTCCTTGTTTCACAAAACCTGCTGATTGTTCGACACAAACCTCCTCTTCCAATTCTCCATTTAAGAAGGCAGATTTTACATCAAGTTGATGTATCTTCCACCCTTGCATACTTGCATGAGCTACCACAACTCTCACAGTTTCGAGTCTTGCAACGGGTGCAAAGACCTATTCATAGTCGACACCATAACTTTGTAGGAAACTCTAGCCACCAATCTTGCTTTGTGCTTCACTACTTCACCTTTAGGATTTACTTTCACTTTGTATATCCATTTCACACCTATTGCTTTCTTTCCTTTGGGCAATTCGACCAATTCCCAAGTCATGTTCTTCTCTATAGATCTGATCTCCTCTTGCATAGCTTCCAGCCACTTAGAATTTTTCATTGCTTCCTGCCAAGTTACTGGTTCTGTCTCAGCAATAAGTGCAAAGTGCACTATATCACCTTCATCATTGACTGCACTATCAGTCATCACCTCACAGTCACTTAGCCTTGCAGGAACCTGTCTTTGTCTCAGTGATCTTCTTAGTATCTCTGGACTACCTTCTTCACCATCATTCTCTTCGACAGGCTCAGTTTCACCTTCCAGTTCTAACTCTGTTTCACCAGCAAGCACCTCAAACAGATTCTGTTCGACAGCAGTGTAATCACTTTCGACAGTAGTGGAATCACTCCACTTCCATGTCTTCCCCTCATCAAACACCACATCTCTACTTATCACAATTTTATTATTCACAGGATTCACTAACTTGTAACCTCCAGTCGAATGATAGCCTATCATAACCATCACTTCTCCTTTATCATCTAACTTTGTTCTCTGCTGGTCAGGCACGTGTCTGTAGCAAACAGACCCAAATATTCTGAAGTGTGATACATTTGGCTTGACACCTGTCCAAGCCTCCTCAGGGGTGATGTCTTCCAATCTCTTTGTTGGACTTCTATTAATGATATATGCCGCAGTATTAACTGCCTCTCCCACCATCTCTTAGGCATATTCTTACTCTTTAACATGCTTCTCACCATATTAAGCAATGTCCTATTTTTCCTCTCAGCCACTCCATTATGCTGAGGAGTGTATGGAGGTGTGATCTCATGTGTTATTCCTTCAGCTTCACAGAACTCATCAAACTCAGTATTTACATACTCTCCACCACCATCAGTTCTTAGCACTTCAATGTTCCGTCCACATTGTTTTTCGACTAGGACTTTGAATTTTTTGAATACTCCCAACACATCACTCTTCCTCCTAATCAAATAAATCCAAAGCTTCCTAGTGAATTCATCAATAAATGTAACTAGATACTTGTTACTTGTAGAAGTTTCATGCACTATGGGGCCACACACATCTAAGAAAATCACCTGCAGCTTCCTCTTTGCTCTACTGGGCACACTTGGATTGAAATAACCCCTAGGCATCTTGCTCTCCACACACTCTGCACATACATCCTTTGGAACATGGATATGAGGCAGACCTTTCACTACTGTCTTGCTCTGCATCCTGTTCAAATCACCAAAATTCAAGTGTCCATATCTGAAATGCCATAGCCACTCTTCCATGTCGACTGCTGTGGCTAAGCACTGCTGCATCAGCACACCCAATTCGACCTTTATCAACGACCTATCTTCAGTGTCATACACCTTCATAGCATTGTCTTCTAACACCATCCTATATCCCTACTCCAATAGCTGTCCAATACTCAGCAAATTGCTCTTCATCCCTGGCACATACAGTACACATGAAATGAAGCACAGTGAACCATCCTTCTTTCTTATCATCACTTTCCCCACACCTCCCACCTTCATGGTTCTATCATCAGCAAACCTTACTCTACTCTTGATTGAGAAATCAATTTCGACAAACCAGTCTCTCCTCCATGTCATGTGTGTCGAACAGCCTGTGTCGAGGAACCAATGCTCACCACTCTCACCTTCCTCCTTAGTTTTCACCATTTGCACTATCTCATCACTGCTCTCTGTCTCCTCAATCACTTCATCACTGCTCTCGGTTTCCTCAATCACCATCAACACAGATTCCTCCTTCTCTTCTTCTTCTTCGGCCATTTTATCATCATTGCCATCAACATTGCGGTAGCACTCATCAGCAAAATGTCCATATTTCTCACGGTTATAACACTGTATATGGCTCTTGTCGAATCTTCTCCATCTTCCTTTAAATCCTCTGCCACCTCTACTCCCTTTACCTCTGTAATTATCACCACTACTACTTCCCTGCTCCTTACTGTTACTATTATCACTAGTGTTTGATTTTGCAGAGTTTGAGTTATAAGAATTACCTCTTCCTCTTCCTCCTCTAATTGTTTCTGCCTCTACCACGTCTTCTTTGATTTCCCCCTGTTGTGTTGCCTGTTTGCACTGCTAAAGCTTGCTCAGTGCCAGGCTTCACCACTTTCTTCTCATTCATCCCCTGCTCATGCGCTTCAAGTGATCCTTGAAGTTCTTCTATCGTCATTGTTGATATATCGTTCGCCTGTTCGATCGCCACAGTGATGTGATCGAAACCCGAAGACATAGATCGAAAAATCTTCTCCACTACTGATTCATTAGACATCGTTTCACCGCAATACGTCATCTGATTCGTCATCGTTTGCACTCTCGTGAAATACGCAGCAATCGATTCACTCTCCTCCATTCCTAGTAGTTCATACTGTCTTCTCAGATTTTGAAGTCGCACCTTCTTCAATTTCTGATCTCTGGCGTAGGAGCTCGCAAGAATGTCCCACGCTGCTTTGCTTGTCTCCTGTAACATCTCCAATTTAGCTAATTTAATTTATTTAAATTAGCCAGAGACCAAGTTAATTAATTAGCATAATTGAAAATGATTAGCACAAATTATTTTGATTATGAGATGATGCCATGGATCAAATAGGTAAATGATTTATTGTTGTGCATAATTGACATATTATGCTAAGTGAGTGAGTTATGGAAAAATTGTGGTGTTTGGAGTAGTTTAAGTGAGTATTAGTAAGGGAGGGTAATTTGGTCTTTTATCTACTTAAGTGAGTTACCTTCAGCTGACCCAAACACAACACCAAACAAAAAAAAAGACACAACTCAGTTTCAGTAAAACAAGAAAAGAAAAGAGAAGAAAATAGAGAAAAGGGGGGGGGGGGGGACTGAGAAACTTGAGTGCATGTGAGCACTTCTTACACCATCAAACACCATTTTTCATCCTCTTCTTGTGGGTGCAAGTTTCAGAACCAGCAACCCATCCAAGCTAAAATTCTTCATTTTCGTTTTGTTCATGATACCAAACTTGAAGGCTTTGCATGTCTAGCTTAGGAGTGGATTCAAGGTTTGAGAACTTGTATGATGTTAGAAGAGATGGAATGCTGAAGATTGAAGCTGGAAGTTGGTTATTAGAGGTTGAATTCATGGAGCATTGAAGACTAGCAAGAAGGATGACCAAAGCTGTCCAGAGAACAGTTTTGACACCCTTTGGTGTTTCCTTCGTGATTTACGGTACAGACCTCCGTTTAAGATTATTTTTGTTTCTTTGGAAACTAGACAAGAAGATCTTCATTTTCAGCACAAGAATGACCTGATTTGGTTAAGTTTTGAGGGAGATATCAACCCAACAAGTCAGTGTTGCGAATCAGTGAGAAATCTTACTTAGCCCCATTGTTCTGACCATAGCTCACTAAATACCCATTATCTCAGCTCAAAACCAAAACCCACCAAAACTAGACAAGATTTCCTTCATAATAGACGTTTGAATCGGTGAATTTGGTGAAGTTTTGAGTCAGTTATGCATGATGCAAAACTGCTCACTGATGCTGTGAAAACAGAATCGGAGCTAGAACGTCGGTTTGTCGAATTTCGTCCGAGTCGTCAAAGTTTCGAGAGATATCGATTCCGTAGATAGGAGGGTGTTTCAGTAGCAAGGAAAAGTGATTGAGTTGCTGAGATTTGAATTTGTTTGCTGTTCCGAAGTCAGAATTGAGTCCTAGACGAGTTCGTTAAAGGAGCGGTTCAGAAGAGTTCGTGGTTTTTTGGAGCGGTTGAGTTCTCGGAGTCTCGGCGTCTTGCGATTTTCATCGCAATTGGTGAGTTCTATAACTCGCTTAGGGATTGTTTTGAAAACTGAGTCATGATATTTTCTGAACTGATAGTTACTGAAATTCGTTTCGCGAAATCGTCGCAAAAACCGTTTTTATCGAGAAACCGTTATTTTTATAAACGACTGAATTGATTGAATTGTGTGGATTGATTGATTGTTTAATCGCTTTCTCTGGACTGGAATTATTGTTTGGAACGTCTGTTTTTAAGTCTCGAAGATTCTAAGAAGTCTCGGTATCGGATTAAAAGCGGAACAGAACAAAATCGCATTTTCGAAAATCTTTTTCTGAACTATCAGGTAGCCATCGCGTCGCGACCCGTGCCCCATCGCGTCGCGACCCTCTGTAAAATTTCAACAAAAATGTTTTTGTAACTTTTCGCGTCGCGACGGAACCTGTTCGCGTCGCGACGCAGTGTGAATTTCAGCAAAACTTGTCGATTTTGTTTTCGCGATAACTTTTGATCCGGTAATCCGATTGAAGTGTTTTCAGTTGCGTTTTGAAGCTTATGGCAATAAACATCATAAAAAATGTTAGTTTATTCCATACTTTTTTTGGGTAAACCCGGGTATCCACTACACGGACAACAGTGACTAATCCCTCACTCATTGTAGGTGCCTCGTGGGACAGGACAGCTGGCCCAGAGTTTTAACGCCGCTCCGTACCCAAGGCGGGGATCGAACCCCCGGCTATTGCCATCCAAAGATCAGCCTAAAAAAAAGTATAAGGATGTTATCAAAACAGAAATGTGTTATCAAAAGGTGTTAATAGTAGCGCGCCAAATTATTAAGTACTTGAGTTTTTTTGTATCCAAGTAGTTTCCATAATAAAATCCATAACTTCTATACACAAAATCCGTGTCTCAGCCAACACATTTACCTAGGCCCAATTGACAAGCAACCCAATGATATCGCATCTTTTCAAGGCTAAAACAATTGGGCCTGTTTTGTTTTGGTCTGTTAGTGTGTATTTTTGTGATGAATAATTCACCTCCCAACCCATTTCATTTGCCCCACCCACACCCCTAATTCTCATTAATTCATATTAAATACCCAAAAAATTCCTTAACTCATTCTCTAACCGACATACCTCTCCTAAACACACTCAAACAACTCACCCCAAAAGTGAACCATCAACACACCCTTCACAGACTCTCTGCTGAGTAGGTGCCACCGTGAGACTGCCGCACCACGAAGATACCACGCCACTCTCTCTCCACTTCACAACCACAATGAGTCCACCACAGGGCCATCAGAGTTGCAACACTTTTCAGAAACTTAGTTTCCGAGACACCTGTCTGTGAAACTAAGTGTAGTATTGAGTTTTGATTCACTTCTAATGTACACATCTAGAATTTAAGTTTCTAGAAGCGTAGTTCAGTTGCACATCCGGAAACTCAATTAAAATAAATTAGGTATCTGGAAACTAACTTTTCGGATGTGTAATTGAATTACACTTCCAAAACCTTAATTTTCGGACGTTGAAACTGAGGGGAAAAAACAAGACCAAGGTATTTAGGAAGGTGTTTAAACTTGTAGTGTTGAAGAAGGTATTGTCATCTTGAGCATGGACCGGTTGGTTCCACGACCGAAGGTTTGGTGTTGCGGTGGAGGTGGTGCAGTGGTTGTGGGGGTTAGTAACGAGATTTGGGGTGAGTGGTGGATGGTGAAGTGTGGTGTGTGGGTTAGTGAAGGAAAGGGGAGACATAGGGGTAGTTTTGGTATTTTAAATGAATTAGTGAGTTTGAGGGGGTGTGGGAGTAATGAAGTGGGGTGGGGGGTAAATTACCTTTTTGTTTTTAAATAATAGGTCAATTACCCTCGTGTGATCAACAAATAGCTAAAACACTCGGCCATCACTTTTCCCACATTCCCTCCTATTCACCACACACCCCATAACTCTAGATATTCTAAAAATACCCTTAAGTAGATGACGTGTTTACGTGTGATTCGATTGAGGCCAACTGAATATATTCGGCTAAGGCCAGCCGAACGTTATAAAAAATAACAAGGGTGTGTTGGGGATCCGAAACTGTTCGGTTGACATCAACCGAACACACTTGATACTGTTCAGTTGACATCAACCGAACACACCTGAATCTCAAAATGAATGTATTTAACCAATCTTCTAACTGATTGACTATCAATAATGAATGTCTTTAACCAATCTTCTAACTGATTGACTATCCATGAGACAATCTTGTTCAAATATTCCCTCTTCTGATGAACTTTAATCCCACCTCCATAGCTTATATATCACATTCACTCTCTTCGCTTTAAGAATCGCTTGTACAAGTGTCTCTCCATTGACCACTCTTCTCATGGAAGCAATTCCATAGATCACTTAAACTGAAATATTCAACTTCTTCTCTTTCCTACGGATGCTACAAACGGTTAAGGTTTCTAATCTCTTTCTATTAAGGGGTGTTCGGTGGGGGTGCACCAAACCCTCTAAAAATTGAATAAATGGATGTGTGCCAAAAAATACACATTCGATTGCCCATAACCGAATTATTTCGGTTGCCCGTAACCGAATCGACAAAAAATACGTATTTCATTAATGGACTTTTGGTCATTTCACAAGATTAAGGGTGTGGGGTGAGTAGGAAGGGACGTGAGAAAAGCATCGGCCAAACACTCAAGCTCTCTTCTACCGGCTTCCATGTAGTGTATTTGATTTGATATGGGCTGTTATTATCCCAACATTGACACCAATTATCCGCATCCCACATTTTAATCTTTAACAATTACCTCTCTCGAGGGTCGGTCGTGATACTTTTTATATTCTGAGCTAACGAAGATAATGGAGCCCTCATAATTATTGTAATTGTTTACCAGCATTTTTGTTGGAAAATCGTAAATATATTAATAATCTGTTCACAATCAAAGGATTCTTAAAAAATCATTTTATAGTACACGAGCAGAGTACTATAGTGTCCGTCCCCGTACTCTCTGGGCACCAGGTGCCCATGGGCATTAGGAGTATTCAAAACCGAACCGAACCAAACAAATAAAAAACAGCAAACCGAACCAAACCAAACCGAAAACCGCAAAAAAGCGCTTCTTATTGGTTTAGTTCGGTTCTTTTTTTCAATGCACCGCGCAGTTTGGTTCGGTTCGCAGTTTTGATTACAGAAACCGAACCAAACCAAACCAAACCGCAAGTAACGCTAATTAAGACTTATTGACTTACAACTTTCCTTACTAACTTACTAGCCCAAATGCAACTAAAACCCAACTCTCACACACTTACTAGCCCAAGTACAATTAATTCTTTGACTCACTTAAAAAGTACAATTAAAGATTTAATTCAAATTCTTTTAAACATTGTCTTAGCTATCTTAAAAGAATTAATAGAGCGTAATTTATATACTATATATATTCGAGTAGATTTCTTCTTAAAGATTTATGTTAGCCATTTTTTATGTTAGTTAATTTTAACTTCGTTTTAAATTATGTTTTGTCTTGGAAAAAACCGAACCAAACGAATCGATCCAAACCGCATTAGTTTGGTTTGGTTTGGTGCGGTTTTATCTTAAGAAGCCAACCGAACCAAACCAAACCGCATGTAGTTTTACCTTGCGGTTCGGTTTATTTTTTATCTCAAAATCGAACCAAACCGCACCGCGAACACCCCTAATGGGCATGCCCATTACCTGCACTTTAACAACAATAAATAATAAATAACATACATAATATTATAATTCAAGTTAAAATGCCATTATTTTTTTGTATCTCCTAATTAAAATATGTAATATAAATTTATACCAATTCACCACATATGATTTTACCAATTTAGACATTTGGGAAAGTGACACCTATACTAATTAAGGATAAAAATATAATTGACTCACTAAAAAACAAAAACAACTTTTCACTCTCTCCAACATTTTCACTTTATCTTTCTTATCTTTTAACACTTTTTTCTTCTTACACTTTCTTTCTTCTTTTTTTTCCTCTTTTTTCCTACACTCTTTACTCTTATTATTGATAATCTACTATCACCTTTTATTGATAATTTACTATCTTTTTTTTACTATCTACTATAATCTACTACTAAACTAAAATAGTCAATTGAAACTACGAGATAGCTGCAATGATATATAAAAAAACACAGGATTAATATTTGTCATTGATAATTAAAAATTTTGAACACTATTATAAACCTACTATCTAAAAAACAATAAGAATTAATGACTATTAAAACTATTGATTAATATTTAAAACAAATATTTCTTATTGATTATTTACTATCTCTCTTTTACTATCTACTATAATCTACTAATCAACTAAAATAATCAATTGAAATTATGAGATAATTGCACTGATATATAAAAAACACAAGATTTATATCTACTATAAATTTATACCAATTAATATTTAAAACAAATATTTCTTATTGATAATCTACTATCTAACTTTTACAATCTACCATAATCTACTAATCAACTAAAAAAATCAATTGAAACTACGAGATAACTGTATTGATATATAAAAAAACACGGGATAACTGCAGTGATATATAAAAAAACACGGGATTAATATGTGCCATTGATAATTATAGTTTTTGAAGACTATTATAAACCTACTATCTAAAAAAACAAGAAGAGTTAATGACTATTTAAACTGATTAATATTTAAAACACACGTGACAAATATTTGTCAATAATACCTAAAAAGGACAAATAATTGTCACTGATATATAAAAAAACACAGGATATTATTTGTTATTGATAATCTACTATCTATCTTTTACTATCTACAATAATCTACTAATCAACTCAAATAATCAATTGAAACTATGAGATAACTGCACTGATACATAAAAAAACACTGGACAACTGCACTGATATATAAAAAAGTACGGGGATAACTGCAATGATATATATAAAAACACGGGATAGTTGCACTGATATATAAAAAAAACATGGGATAACAACACTGATATATAAATAAACACTGCACTGATATGTAAAAACACACGGGATAAATGCACATATTGTTTTTAAATGATACTTTTACATTTTTAGTTTTAATACTTATCAATTTTTTATTTGAAACTCCTTTTTTATCTACTTTAAATTTTTCTTTATTTTCACGGGGTAATGTTCAGACTATTCACATACTGTCTAAATTCATTCATAAAATTAACACGACAGCACGTGTGCGTATGCAAGTCATCCTCTATATTTTACAATTGATTTTAGATTAATGAGATTTCAAATTAGCGTTTCTATTTTAGGTAATCACGTCACGTAACGCGATCGGCACGTGCGGATGCACGGGTATAGTACTAGTTTTACATAGTATTTAGTGAATTAAAAACATCCAAAACATTAGTAGTTTGGATTTATTTTTTTAAAGTTGGATATACTCAAACACTACAAAAAACAGTGTAGATTGCGGCGGTTTTTTTGTTGATTAGCGGGGGTTTTTAACCCCCGCAACGTAGTCAGCGGGGGTTTTAAAAAACGCCGGAGTTTTAAGTGCCGCAATCAAACTGCGGGGGTTTTTTGAAAACGCTGGTATTAGGAATGTCAACGGGGCGGGGCGGGCACGGGTCTCTCACTACCCGGACCCGCCCCGTTTATTATAAATAGGCCCCGGACCCGTGACGGGTACCCGTTTAACGGGTTTTAAACGGATACTTTTTTAAACGGGTACCCGCGGGTACCCGCGGGTATTTTTAAATTAGTAAATAAAAAACTTTTAAAAATAAAATCTGAAATACCATAGAAAACTATAGATGATATAAATGAAAACTGCAGAAATGAAAACTATATGAACAGATTGTACTTAGAATTGAACAGACCATGCATAAGGAATTAGAATTAGAACAGACCATGCATAAGGTATTAGTAGAGTGAAACTTACCACTATATCTTTTGCTTTATCGTTAACAACTGATCCGTCCTTCTTTTTATGGGTTTCAATATACACTTTTCCTCGACTCGGTAGTTGTCCAGTTTCCAAAAACTAAAATCGATAAAAAAAATGTCACAATAGATATAATTAAATATACTAGATCATAAACTCTATTAGGTTAATTAATATAACTACCATCTCATGTCTTTTTCTAGAGAGAGGTTTAGAACCGCCAGTATGAGGAATATCTTGTAGGCCCCGTATTTCTTTATTTCTTTGACAAACCGCCTACGAACAAACAAATATAATTATGTATTAGTTAAATAACTTGCTTCACCAAAAATAAATAGATCAAAGTAACACAAATCCTACCTGTGTTTTTGGTGTTAGACGATAGGTAACAAAATAAGCCCATTGAGTTTCATCTATGCCGGTTGGCACGTTACTTATGATTTCATCTCTAGTTTTGGTAGGATTAGAGAAATGGTTCCATAAGGTTTGCCTATTTGCAGCCCACTTCTTTCCAAGGCTAAGTTTGCAATATCTTTCTGCAACAGCTTCCGTAGTTCTAAAACAAAAACGAGGCTGCCAGTAAAAAGGGAAGCAGATTCAGTTTCAGACTTCAGTATTATTCTGTCTATCTTAAAAGTTTCAGATTCAGTTTCAAACAAAAACGAGGCTGCAACAGCTTATTATATATATACATAAAAAGTCTCTATATTCAGTTTCAGATTCAGTTTCAAACAAAAACGAGATTCAGTTTCATATTCAGTTTCAAACTAAAACGAGACTTCAGTATTAAATTCAGTTTCAGTATATAGAGACATATTATGTAGAGACATATTCTGTGTATCTTAACATATTCAGTATATAGAGACATATTCAGTAATTACATATTCAGTAATTACATATTCAACGTATTAACACATGTCAGAATATATATATACACATATTCAGTATACACATATTCAGTATACATATTCAGTATATATATATATATATATATATACATGTCAGATTCAGATTCAGATAGAAATATTAACGTATTAACAGATTCAGATTCAGTTTCAGACTTCAGTATTAACGTATTAACAGCAGATTCATCATCAGCAGATTCGGTAATTCAGCAGATTCATCATCAGCAGATTCAGTAAATAAGTAAAGCATTAACAGATTTGCAACCAAGGGAGAATTGAAGGCACACACATACCATATGAAACCAGTAAAATAGCAAGTTAATTAGCGTAGAGAGTGAATACCAATGAAACCAGTAAAGCATTAACAAATGTCAACTCATCAGTAAATCAGTAAAGCATTAACAAATTATTCAAGTGAGGTGAAATTTAAAAGATAAATACAAGTTATGAGAGGAAGCAGAATTATTACCAAAATGCTATCTTTAAAGCAATCATTAAAATACTTAATCGGAACACCTCGTGGCCCATTCCACCGGTCAAAGTTGATTGGAAATATCTTGCAATCAATTGCTAGTATACCCAAATATCCTGCAAGCAAGCCTTGTGCCTCACCAATTGCAGCACCTTGATCATCAAAGAGCACAATTATGCGCTTCCCTCTAGGTAAGAATTCAACTTGCTTAACCTTGAGTCTAATCTTCTTAATAACACCTTCGGGGTCTTAAACAACAAAAGAATTCATTTAATCAAAAAGATAAAATGTATAAGAACTTCGAAAAATGAAATAAAGTATAACGCATATACCTATTTGTTCAACAGACCAACTACTTGCACACTCGCGTCCAATACATGGCCCACAGGTTTGAGATGGTTGTGGTGAACTGTGACCTGTATTTCTGACTGAGGCAAATGGCCCACATGATCTTCATTTCTAGTAGATTGCGGTACTTGTTTCTCACCATGACAAGTCCATACGATATAGTTTTTAGGGAATGGTTTCGATTCTAAGTGTGATTGGACTATATCTCTGGTTTGCCAATCAACAATCCCACAATCAGGACATGGACATTGTATTGTATCTCTAATAGCGCCATGCTTAAAAGCAAAATCCAAGAACTGACTTATTCCATTTAAGTACTCACTTGTATTTCTTGGCTTTGCAATCCAAGATTTGTCCATATTTAACTGCCGTCTAAATAATGATAAGAAGGTATAAAAGAAATTCAGCAGTAATTCAGTTTCAGTATAAAAGAAATTCAGCAGTATAAAAGAAATTCAGTATAAAAGAAATTCAGCTTCAGTATAAAAGAAATTCAGCAGTATAAAAGAAATTCAGTATAAAAGAAATTCAGCTTCAGTATAAAAGAAATTCAGTTTCAGTATAAAAGAAATTCAGTTTTAGTATAAAAGAAATTCAGCAGTAATTCAGTTTCAGTATTAACGTATTATGTAATTCAGCTGATTCAGTTTCAGTAATTCAGTAAGGAGATTCAGATTCAGTTTATGTAATTCTGCTTATTTCAGTATAAAATATACAGATGACCAAAACTACATAAATAAAGTAAGGAGATTTAAGATTTAGAGTTCTCTTATCCACCTTTATCAAATCAAAGCTGGGTGACACGAAGCTCTGGCGAAATTAACCTCAAGTTACTATACCAAAAAAGCAGAAAAATGTATAAATAAACTTATCAAAACATTAACAACTTTCTAAAAGTAGTGTGTCAATATCAAAACATTAGTGATTGGCACGATTCACATATCAAAAAAGTTGGTTGCACAATACACTTGGTGTACATCAAACTTTCAAGTGACAAAGACATTGATTCAGCAAATCATTTCATGCAAATAACAATGACTCACTTTAACTTTTCACTGGTCAGTTTAACACAGTATTATTATCATTATTATTTACAATCAACTTGTATTTGGGCAACCATTTACAATTACCTGTCCCCGACCAACATCAATATAAAAAGCGTCCGGCGATGA
This sequence comes from Astragalus membranaceus, assembly GCA_039519185.1. NCBI lineage: Eukaryota > Viridiplantae > Streptophyta > Magnoliopsida > Fabales > Fabaceae > Astragalus > Astragalus membranaceus. Next base: position 154,173,760 of record CM076847.1, read on the forward strand.
GTTGGTTCTATTTGGTCATCAGAACGACCTTATCTGTATATTAGGCGGCTGAAATCACCGCTGTTCCGGTTCCTCACTGCAGCATAACACCTCTGTTATGGCTGCTTCCTCTTCCTCCCTTATCTCCTTAACCACATCAGCTTCCTCACCTTCAAATCTGTCATACATCTCATGCTCCAGTTGTTGCCACAACTCTACTTCACTCATCTGATCCTCATATCTCTCGTGGTCCATTGTGTTATCACTGTGGCTCAGAACCTTCTACATTGTCAGAGGCTGGAGATCTAGGGGAACTTGTACCAACTGGATTGGTGATGACAATTTCATACTCCTCACCAACCTTAAGTTAAGTTAGGCCAACTGGATATATTTATTACCTTCAACTTTTCGGTTTAAAAGACGACGACAACAATAAGCAACGACAACAGCAATAAGAGACACGACAATAAGCTACGACACCGAAACGAGACAGATTTATATCACAAAATCACAAATTTATACCACTAATTATATCACAAAATCACAGAATCACTTATTTATACCACTATTTATCTCACAAAATTACAGAATCACTGATTTACACAATTTACACAATTATGAATCAATATTTACACTGATTTACACAATTTATGAATCAATCTTTACACATAATCACTGATTTACACTAATTTACACAACTTATATCACACCATCAAAACAAATAAGAAATCGAATACCTTTACCTCAGAATAGAAGAAGCTGCACGCCAAAGGAACACCAAAGGAGTAACAGAATAGAAGAAGCTCCACGCGAATGCCAAAGGAGTAGCAGAATAGAAGAAGCTCCACGCGAATGCCAAAGGAGTAGCAGAATACCTTTACTGATTTACACTGGTAAGGGGGTTTGTGACTGAGGGAGTGGCGAGGGAAGGTTTGTGACTGAGGTTTCGCGAGAGGGAGAATCTGGGTTTCGCGAGGGAGGGTTTGTGACCGGGGGAGGGTTTTTCTGAAATTGGGTGTCGCGAGAGGGAGAGAGAGAAATTAGGTTTACGCGAGGGAGAGGGAGTAGGAGGAGTAGTGAAACAGATGAGAGGGAGGGTTTGTCTGAAGAGGGTGTACGCAAGGGAGGTTTACGCGAGGTAGATGAGAGGGAACTGAAACACAGACGCGAGGGAATAGTGAAAAATAGTGAAACAGACGCGAGGGAATAGTGAAACAGATGAGAGGGAAGGTTTTTTTTTTGTTTTTTTAGTTTACATGTAGCGGGGGTCTTTTGTGACATATAGCGGGGGTTTTTTAAACCTCCGTAAAATAAAACAATATTTTCAACTTCCTGACCGCGTGGTTCCTTTTTAATGTTAAACTGAGGGGGTTTCTAAAACCTCCGCAATAAAACCCCCGCTATTTGATCCGTTTTTTGTAGTGAAAATTGAAATAATAGTATCTATATAAATATGTATAATATAATATAATATAATATTCTTGTCAAAAAATATATATAATATAATATTAGACGCCACTTCATTAAATAAATGACACGTCAGATTGGATAATTAAGATGCCATGTCAGCAGTTAGCTGCCAGCGTAGCGTCTGTTAAGTCAATGGACGGAAAACACCAAAAAATGACCAAAATGACACACACAAAAAAGATGAGGGACTAAAACGGAAAAAAAAGAAGATAAAACACCAAAATGAAACAAAAGCCAAAGATAAATGACCAAAAGTGCAATTTAGCCTTAGATTTATTGTTTTATGAAAAAAACCGTTTCATTTTTTAAAAGTATATATAGGTAAAGTTGTAATATTAGTAATATATATATATATATATATATATATATATATAGGTGCGGGCCCGGAGCGGGCTGAGCACCGTCGTGGCCATACCCGTATCCGTGCCCATGTGTACGGGTAATAACTTGCCCGTTTGCTAGTAATTTTTGCGGATACCCTATGGGCATGAGTTCAATTGTCATCCCTAATTGTGACATAACAGATCGCAAATAAAATTTTAACAATTTAAATTTATAAAGCTTCTCTCAACAGAGTAAGACAAATTATGGAACAATAAAACTTAATCGATTGGGAGAGTCATAGTGAGACTTTTTGGATTTGTGATCCAATACAGTGAGCACAAAGATAATAGAGAGAAATAAAAAGATTAAGAGATATCAAAGAGCCAAATAGACCACGTGAGTGAAATAATGAAAGGTAACAAATCTGTTAAGGTTTTTGTTACAAAAGAGGTGGAAATGTCACTTATTAATTGAAACAATTTATTTAATTACATGTGTTTATTTAATTTTATTAATATAATATTTATACATAACACTTAAAAAAATAGTACTTTTCTATATATTTATGCATACTATTTAGAAAAAAGCTAAATAGCACTTTTGGTCTTTTATCTTTGCTCCAGATTTCACTTTGGTCCTTTATCTTTTTTTGGTCTGTTTTGGTCCCTCATGTTTCATTTTCGTTTCATTTTGGTCCCTGACGTTAGTTTTTGTTAACGGATGCCACGTTGGCAGTTAACTGCTGACGTGGCGTCCATTTTCATTAAATGAGGTGGCAAAAAATATATTATTTAATTAAATTAACAAATTAACAAAAATTAAATTAACAAATTAACAAAATCATCAAAGGTTCAATGAATAGGAACATGGTCTCCAACCTCAGAATCTCCATTTCCTTCTTGCCATTTCCTTCTTCCCATTTTTTAATGTTTCTCTTCTCAGAACAAAAATCAACAAATTAACAAAATCATCAAAATCAACATTTCCTTCTTCCCATTTTTTTAATGTTTCTCTTCTTCCCATTTTTTAATCCCATTTCCTTCTTCCCATTTTTGAATGTTTCTCTTCTCAGAACAAAAATCAACAAATTAACAAAATCATCAAAATCAACATTTCCTTCTTCCCATTTTTTCCCCTTTCTCTTCTTCTTTACCGTCTCCAACTACGATTGGTTTTTTGACAACCCAAGAAGAACGATGGGTTTTGAACTCAGATTCGTTTTGAAGAACGATGAGATTTTTGAATCTCAGATTCGTTTTGAAGAAAAAGATTCAGATCTTAAAACTTTAAACGATTCAGATCTGAAGTTTAAAACTTAAAACGAATATAATACAAAACGATTCAAAACGAAAACGAAAACCCAGATTTGCTAAGTTTCGTTTTGCTGAAAAACGAAATCTGAAGAAGAGGAACGAAGAGGCAGAGAAATGAAGAAGAGGAACGAAGAGGAAAAGAAAGGCAGCGAAGAATGAGAAGAGAGAAAACGAAGAGAAAAAGAAAGGCAACGAAGAGTGAGAAGAGAGAAATCTGTTCATGTTGATGAAGATGAAGAGGAACAAGTTCAATGAATAGGAACACGGTGATGAAGAGGAACAGGTTCAATGAATAGAAATCTGGGTTTAAATATTTTAATTGTTTTAATGTTTTTAAGTAATTAATGTTTTAATGTTTTTAAGTAATTAAAAAATGAATTTGCTGATGTGGAAATGACTGTCACCTATACTTGCCACGTCATTTAATGGATTGAGGACGTCACGTCAGCAGTTAACTGTCAGCGTGGCGTCCGTTAGTCAAAACTGACGTGAGGGACCAAAATGAAACAAAAACGAAACATGAGGGACCAAAACGGACCAAAAAAAAGATAAAGGACCAAAGTGAAATCTGGAGCAAAGATAAAGGACCAAAAGTGCTATTTAGCCTTAGAAAAAATTGTGCCCTCTAAATATTTTTACATAGTATTAAATAAAACAAAATTTTCAGTGTCCTCTTAGGTATGGAGCCTGAGTGATCGCCTCTTCCGCCCATACTCAGAGCTACACTACCCCTACCCCAAAATACCTCTCTCTCTCTCTCCCTCTCTCTATGTCTCTCTCTCCCAACTCTCCTCCTTCCTCAAACTTCTCCCATCCCCTTCATCTTTCATTTCTCTTCATCTCATTTTTCCTCTTAAGGTGGTTAGCCCCCCTTTCCTACTCCATTCTTCTTCCTCTCCTTCCCATTAACTCAATGTTATTGTTTCTAGTAAATAGGCAATTTTTCAAATTTTAACTGACTCGTTCACCGTAAACTGCCTATTTACAAGAGCCTCAAATGCGAATTCATCTCTATAAAGTAGACATTTACGGAGAACAACTCAACTGAAGTTTGTTCATCGTAAATTACTAGTTTACTGATAAATGGTGAACAAACTTTATTGCTCCCGTAAACTAGTAATAATACATGGTGAAGAAGTTTTAATTTTTCTCACCCTAAATTAATAATTTATGGATTCCAAATATCTGCTTTTTATCCTTCATAAATTGCTAATTTGCGGAAGAACATTTTAAAGTTTTGTGTACTTCCGTAATTTACTATTTTTCGAGAACAACAAATACTTAAATCTCGGTCGTAAATAGCTTATTTATGGAAGGACAAAAAAAATGACTTAATTACATTTTTGGTCCATTTACTGTCACTAGTCCGTGATTTTAGTCTCCCATTCTTCCTCCCAATTTTGCCAAAAATGTTGACCAATATTAAAATTGGCCTATTCAAAATCTGTCGTGTTAATTTTTTTATGATGTTACAGTGCACAATTTTATTAGTTTGCACATCATTTTGCTGGACGTTAAACCAGACAGATTTAAGAAGGATTCGTTGGTGTGGCTACATGAAAATACATCTTGCTATAATTTTTTGGTGAATATGTGTGAAAATTCTTGTCTGATTGGTGAATTAAATAAGTTGTTGCAAAAGTTGTGGTTAACAGCAATTCCATCCAAAGTTGTTATCTTCGGTTGGCGATTGTTTCTTAATTCTATTCCCACGCAGGGTCTTCTAGTTCATAGACAGGTTCTTGCAAACATCTCTGATGCAGGCTGCCTGTTTTGTCAGTTGCACATTGAAGAGGTAAACCACCTTCTTCTCTCTTGTAGCTTTGCCTCTGATGTTTGGAATTTGATCTACAGTTGGTTGAATGTTCACTATGATGGTTCTCCATATTTACATGAGCATTTTCAATGGTTTGGTAAGATTTGCAAAGAGAGGAAGGCGAAGAAAATTAAATACTTGAGCACTAGCACTCCAAGTCAAGTTTCTGTAATTAGAAAATCATTTCTTATATTTTAACCATTATTTATAACTAAAATTAAAACAAACGCACAAACAAAAATGTTGTTTTTGAAAATTTGGATGGAAAACACAATTGGAATTGAAACCCACCAACCCTCACTCTTTATTCCCTTTTCCTCACCTTCAATTGAAAGAGAAACCTAGAAACCCAAAATAAATAAGTTATCTTAATTTCATTTTTTGTCTCCCTATTATCATCCAACTGCATTTTTTGTCTCCTTGTTTTTTTTCGAAAGTATATATAATTTAAAAATGTCATAAATAAAAGTTCTGCTAATAAGAGTTATGCAATATTTTTGGAATCATAGTGTGCGTTCTTTATTTCTTTCTTTGTCGTGTGCGTTCCCATCTAAAACAATAGTTGTGTGCAGTGTTCCCCCCAGAACCCGATACAGGTCAAACACTCTAGTTTTGTACTAACTAAAAAAATGTAATTGTCAAAAGAAAAAATGTTTAACATTTTTTTTAGTTTAGCACAGTGTAGTTTAGTCGGGCAATGTTGCTATTGTTGTTTAACTTTTTATTAGAATAACAGTAATCATGATTTTGTTTTTCTTTTACAAATTACTGTCATTTTTAATTAGTGTTGTGTGCAACGCAAATCAGCCCAAAAAACCCATTGTTTGTATAGGGACAGTTTTGGGCCATAAAATTCGAGCCCAAATTTTAATTAGTAAGAGTTTTTTTATGGGTTTTTTTTGTACCCACATCATATACTATATACCCTCCCACAGACCCTACGAAAAGACGAAAATACCCTTAAAATTTTTACAAATTTACAAAACATTTACCATTTTTCACTTGCATCCGTTTGACCAGAAAGTTTCCTGAGAGAATCGGATTTACCATTCAGAGAGCTATTTCCGATTTGCCATCGGATTTACCATCGGATCTACATACATCCGATCTTCCTCAGAGTCAGCAAAAATAGTAAGTCGGATCTAGCTATATCTGATTTTCCCATCGTATCTACCTATATCCGATTTCGCATCGGATATAGCTAGATCCGATTTGTGTTTTATTTTTGTTTAAAAATTTGTTTTTTTTCAGTGTCCAATAGGTATCGAGGGGAGTTCTCGGCTCAGGCCTCGCCATCTGCTCCCAGTACATGCACCCGCCACAGGATTGCGGGACATGCGTCTACCCGGCGTAGCCGACAACAGCAGTATCAGCAGCTGGAGGAGGCTCCAGACTATCACTATGAGGAGGGCCAGTAGGGGCACCCTTTTGATGAGCATTCTATGTCTGAGGACCATTCTATGCCTGAAGACTACCAGCAGTAGTATTATCAGCAGCAGCAGTACCAGGAGGATCAGCCTCAACAGGGGCATCAGGAACAGTATGAGGAGCAGCCTCCTCTATTCACTAGGCTAGCATATCATGTTTGTATCGTTATACTAAGAGACCCGATAAGTTTAATTTATTTACGTAGCATTCTTAGTTTAATTTATTTACGTAGCCTTCTTAGTTTAATTTTTTTATAATACAGACATATGAGCGTATATTGAAGGTTACCAACCATGGTAACGAGCTGGCTCAGAGACTGCTTGGGTTTTCCCAAAACCACCGGTTGTGGGCCTTTATCACAGGTTCCGGATTAGCCCCCCTCATCTCGACCGGACATACAAAGGTGGACTATGAGCTGATGTCTGCTTTTCTTGAGAGGTGGCACTCAGAGACATCGTCATTTCACTTACCATTTGGTGAAATGACGATTACTTTGGATGATGTCTCCTGTTTGCTGCATCTATCCATTACGGGGAACTACTACCGAGCTTCACCTACTTCTGTCACCACTGATCAGGCCATCCACCTAGCACATGTTTATCTAGGTGTGACTATGGAGGAGGCGGGGCTGAAGTGTCGAGCTTCATCTGACCCATATTACCGTTTTGAGTGGCTGCAGGAGATTGTTAGTAGAGGGCCCATAGAGAATGACATGCGTCCTGCTGTCAGGGCCTTTATCCTTCTGATCCTGAGCTGGTCCATCTTCACAGTCAAGACCGACGACAGGGCTAAGGCTAAGTGGTTGCTGCTACTTGCGGATGTCAGTGCAGCTGGTGTGGGATCATATGCATGGGGGGCAGCAGCACTTGCTTTCATGTATGACCAGCTGAACTACTGCTGCTTTGGACCAGGCGCATCAGTTAAGAGGGTATGCGACCCTCTTACAGGTAATAATTTTAAATTAATTTTTTTCCGAGTTTGGTTAAATTTCTGTTAAACAGTTTTTAATTCACCATGTTGTTTATCTTCTTTTTTTCAGAGCTAGATTTTATGGTATTTTCCTCAACTAGTGGAGAGGAGGAGTGGATTGCGGCCTAGAGCACTGTGTGGGCGTTGGAGGAAGAAGAAGACAGATGGAGTGAAGCTGGGGGTATACAGGCAGAGGATTGATGCGGTGACCTCGGATGATGTCTGTTGGCGACCGTTTGAGGAGCACCGAGAGGATAGAGACTTTGAGCAGGTGTCATTATACAGGGGACACATCAGCTGGGGAGACATCACTGTTCCCTACATGCCAGATAGGTGCCTCAGACAGTTTGGGTACGTGCAGGTCATCCCACGTCACCCTCTTACTGGTCGTCCGTGCCATGCAGACTGCATTTTTCGTATTGTACATTATATGCCTGTGGTGGAGAAGGTTTTGCGTACTACTTATCTTACTGAGGAGTTGGGTCAGGTTGCTCTGGACTACTTACATTGGTATGTGAGAGCATCTATTCCTAGACTCTTACGGGTTGCATCACCGCCACCACCACCACCACCAGTACAGCCAGATTTGCTCGAGATTGTGGAGGAGGAGATTCGGAGGGGGCTTCAGAGCGGATACATTAGGATGGGTAGTCAGACATACGCTCGCCTCACGCGGTTACTGAATATGCTACCGAGGCGTGACTAGGGGGTTTTGTGGGATTGTATGTTTGAACTATTTTTTTTATGACTTGATTCTTATTATTCCTTGTTTATTATATTTGTGGAGTTTCATTAAAATTTCGATTTCATTCATGCGATAAAAGATAAAACATAACCAACTGCATTAACAATAGGCAGATACATTTTCCTAGAATTCTGGTCCTCGAACACGACGTAAAATCTCATTCACACTCTGTTGAGTTTTCACGTACAGCTCCAACGGCTTATACCCCTGAAGCGTGTCATGGATGTTTAACATGTTCGCCACGTCTTCGTCAGTCTTGATAGTCATGGATGAGAAGGAAACGCGGCCATCGTCTCCAAGATAGGGTTTGCGATAAGTGATACTAGTGACGTCACGGTCGTCACCAGTCACTTGAACTTTGGACCACACTTTATCCTTCAAGCCTTCAAACCCCATGCCGCGGTGGATTCTGCATAACACCAACTGAGGACTCCAGAAGTGGACACCATCTTCTCTCGTCGTGATTTGGCCCCGATGATGTATACCGCAAAGCCTATTGTCATCTGAGTGTTGAGTGAGGCATATCTCCATTTTGGATGAGTGAAACACTACAAAAAACTCGGCGATTAGCCACGGTCAAAACCGTGGCAAACAGCCCTCCAGACCGTGGCAAACGTTATTAGCCACGGTTACCGTAACAGTGGGAACCAAGGGCGTCGCCAAATTTTAGCCACGGTCAAAAGTAGCTTTACCCACGCCTAAATATACCGTGGTAACATCCACTTAGCTACGGTTTTGGTTTGTTTTACCACGGCCAGACCGTGGCTAAATCCTCATTCCAAGCTTTTAATATGCACATATTAGCCACGGTTCCAACGGTGGCTAGATTGGAGGGAAACGCGCGGAAATTTAGTCACTATTTACCCACGGTTTAACCGTGGCTAACTCAATTTTTTTTTTTTTATAAATTTATTCTTCCTACTAAACCGATAATTATTCTTCCTGCTAAAACAAAGCTTATTTGTTAATGGCAACTTACTCTTCCATTGACCATATGTAATAAGTAAATAAAAAAGCAAAATTAATAAAGATGTGGTGGAATAAACTTTTGCATATATAGCTAATTAATTACTTAAGATGAAATTCTAACATCCATTAAAAAGTAATATTCAACATATAGTTACCAAAAAACCACAACTACAAAAATACCCAATCAACAAGTAATTAGAGATTCTAAATATCTAGACTAAGATGAGGATGAACCTAGGTTGAACATCGATAATTCATCTCCAAATTTATGTTGCAAGAAGTTGTGAAGACCTTCCAATTTATTTGTTGCTTGTGTAAGCTTCTCTTTGGTTTGTGTGTGCTCCTCCTTGGTTTTAGCAAGTTCTTCTTTGGTTTTAGCAAGTTCTTCTTCGACATTCGCTTGGTCAGAGTTACCAACTTGGATAAAATCAGGGAAATGCCTGCGATTTCCAAAAACAACAGTTGGACAAACACCCGGACCTAAAACACGAACTCGGCCTGAGTGTTCAGCTCCACATGCTTTTCCAATGGCATCATTAGAATAAGCATTAATCTTTGACGGAACACCTATAGTAGCCGCACGTTCTTGATCTTCAGATAAGCTCTCTGAAATCTTCTCCTATTGGGAAAAATAATCATTAATATTTAGCGAAATCTCCCACATAAAAACTAAGATTCATCATAAACTAAAATATTATATCATCACACTACATTTTAGTATAAAGCACCCTGTATAAAGCACCAAATCAAACAAATCAGCCCACCAAGGTACTCATATCAATTACTGCACAAACACCATGCAGATTCAAGATTCAAGACTATCAATATAATCCAGACACAGAGATCTACATATTTACAGAGATACAAACATATCTACTTCATATATGCCAACAATGATTATGTATTCTCATAAAGGAAGGAAGAAAGTCATAATGCTAACAAAACCTAAAAACTAAAAACAATCTGACATGAGAATGTTTTTGAAGAGAATTTAAAATGCTGCCAGCAAACAATAACAAACAATAACAGACACAAACTTTCTTATGAGAGTTTCAGTTTCTAGCTGAAGACAACTTTCCATTAGCCAAACAAACAAGACTACAAGATAAACACCTAAAAGATAAGTTACAAAATGCATCTGCAAGTTCAAATCAATAACAGGCACAAACTTTCTTATGAGAGTTTCCGTTTCTAGCTGAAGCAACTTTCCATTAGCCAAACAAACAGAACTACAATATAAACACCTAAAAGATCAGTTACAAAATGCACTTGCAAGTTCATATAGCAATCAGCTGAAACAAGATAACCTGCAAGAAGAAGAAAAACATAATATTCAACTAAATACATGCTCTAAATACACTAAAAATAGTTGCAGTCAACTATTAGCAACATGCTCTACATACATTAAAAATAGCAGAAAAATGTTAAATGATTAATAAAAATCATATTAGCAACATGCTCTTCTAGTCTTTTCTTTCATTCGCAATTTATTATACGACTACATACAACAAATAGGAACAATACATAATTACTTCGGGAGAAAAAACACCATATATAGTTAATTAAACAGATGCATTAGAATGTATCAAGGACCTCAAAGAAGTGAAGGAAATTGGAACTTGAAGAGCCAAACCTCAAAGACGATGCTCGTAATTGGAGAAATCGATGAAACCGCCACTGCATTTGAAATAGACCTTGACGAGAACCACACTTTCGTCCTCGCGGCAACTGAGATCAACGAAACCGCCACTAGCCAACAAGATGACGCAACTGTGAATGCAACAATCAAGACAACAACAAGAAAGAATGAAAAAAATAAAGAAAACATAATCAAGAAAGAAGGAAAAGACACAACTAAAGAAAAATAAAGAAATTGATGTTTCACCTTGAGAGAGGAACTGATGAAGCAGCTTGCACCTAGAGGGGAACGAAGGGACCAAACAGTGAGGAGCAGATTGAAATCTATTGAGCCAAGAAGTGAAATTCAGCCAGAAATATCAGATTATCAGATATAACAAATTCAGCAAGAAATATTCAGCGAGAAATCGATTGAAACTCAGTGAACACAAATGGGAACTGACCGATGATGTATCAAGCATATAAATCTAATTGAATGCAGCAAAAATCAAAATGAAAGCAGCAAAAATCAAATTGAAAGTGTTGTAACTTTATGTACCTGAAACAATAATAATGCAACAAACCCAGCCAGCCAAACAGAAAATAATTGCAACCCAAAATGCAAACAGCGGAATGTCAACTTCCTTATTCACACACACATTAACGAATTAGAGACAGAACCATATGAACAGAAAGTGAGAATGCGAAATATCAGAGAACTCAGAAATTACTCAAACCGAATTGCAAGAAAATAAACCCACAAACATTCAAACCGAAACAGTAAATGCAAGAAAGCATTAAAATCAAGAAAGAAGAAAGAAGAAAACATAAAGAAAGAAAGAAACTAATTGGTACCTACGATGAGAAGAAAGTTGCGAGAGAGAGCTTTTACCTTCTGGTTTCCCTTCTGGTTTCACCGAGAGAGAGCTTTCACGGTTTCCCTTCTGGTTCACTTCTTCACGGTTTCCCTTCTGGTTCACATTTAATAAAACGCTGCCGGCAAATCCATAACAGACACAAACTTTCTTATGAGAGTTTCAGTTTCTAGCTTATGACAACTTTCCACTAGCCAAACAAACAAAACTACAAGATAAACATTTAAAAGATAAGTTACAAAATGCACCTGCAAGTTCATATAGGAATCAGCTGAAACAAGATAACCTGAAAGAAGAAGAAAAACATAATATTCAACATCAAACGATAAATGATGACCAAATGAATAATCATTGAAAAGACAATGAATGTCTCAGTACATCTAATAGTTATATATATATATATATATATATATATATATATATATATATATATATATATAGACACACATATAGACATACTTCACTTGTAGTAAATGGGCCTTTGTAAAAGGATGACTAGCAGTAAAGTGGAGCCTGTCAGTTCATATCATAGATGTATTCTAAACACACAGAATCTAGATATCTACTCATTTAGCACGCCACATGTGAGATTAACAGATGTTAAAACTAAATATACCAGACAATATGAACCTTCCAAACCTAACCAATCATGCGAATGAAGCAGTATATTGGAGGCTTAAATTCCTTGGACAAATTTAAGAGATGCAGAAATCTGGAAAAAGGGTTTCAAGTTACCATCTAATTCATTCAGTGTAAGTACTAAAAATTACAATCCCAAAGAAATTATATGTGCGCCTAATTTGTTTGCCATAATCCTTAAATTCATATTTTAAGCAAAATCCTTACCCAACACATCCTCTCTATTTTAACATTTGTGCGCCTAATTTGGATCCTTAAACATTAATTTGTTATATCAAGTTTCCTTTACAAATAATTTTCGTTTGATTAGGATTTCAAAAAGAAACGCAAGAAAACATCACAAAAGGAAAAGGTAGATTGGGGATTTCAAAGAGTAAATTTGTGAGTTTCTATGAGAATGAGATGTGCTAACCTATTTGCAGAATAGTGAAAGAAAGGAAGAGAGAAGTGGAGCTGCGATGACGGTGGAAACGCCAATGGACACAAATGCAGTAACAGCGGAAGAGAGACGCTGGCTTGTTGCGATCAGAACCAGAGATACGAGCAGCGCAAAGGAAAGAAGGAAACGATGGCAGAGATATGAGTAGAGATAAATAAAAGGGAGATAGACACTGGCTGGTGGCGTTGCTAGGTTTACTAGCGGTTTTCGCCTTTTCGTTGTTTTGCCACTGGAAAGGAGGGAACGAATAAAAAAGTGGAGGGATAAAGGAAAAAAGTTTGGGAATTCCCGGGTAGTTTTGCCACGTTTGAGGCGTGGCCCATATATGTCTTAGCCATGTATATAATAACCGTGGATACTCAAATGTGGCAAACAGCCGCGTTTTTGGTAGTGAAATAAGCAAGTGAGAGTGAAATTTTTGAGTGAAAAGAAAGAGGTTGGCAATGGGTATTTATAGAATTCGTCAATGATTATCAACCGTTGATATTGTCGGTGCAATCTACACCGTTGATCAACATTGGCAGTCAAATCCTACTCGTCGAATTTAGTACAAATCGGATTTACCTATCAGGGAGGTACATCCGATTTGCATTTTAACAAAGCGGACATACCCCCACTGATAGGTATATCCGATTTTATATTTTAACAAATCGGATCTACCTCACTAAAGGTAGATCCGATTTCCCCCCACCAATTCTAATCGGATATACGTAAATCTGCCTTTTAGTTTTGTGAATCGAATCTACCTACCTTATATGTAGATCCGATTTAAGTCAATTTAACCAGGAGTATTTTCGTCTTAAAATTTCTTGTGGGGGTATATAGTGATATGATGGGGGTACAAAAAAAATCCCTTTTTTGATTTGGCTAAAAAACCTGAGTTCGATGCAAGTTGGATAGCCCATTTTGCAAGCTTGGTCCGATGGGACTCACTGCAAGATTGTTGGGGTCAAGGTTCCTTGCGGAAAAAAAAAACGGACCTAGGACAACAAAAAAAACCTAAATTACACTTATTTTAGATTATTTACCAAACTAGCACACTTTTCATTTGCAGTTGAGAAGTCGCCTCCCCAGAAAACGACTTCTCAACTAAGTTTTTTTTTTTTTTGCTTTTTCTGTTGAGAAGTCGCCTCTGTTGCGTTAAAAACACACTTAGAGCAAGTGTACTCTACCGCAGAAGTAGTATAAAAGATTATCGTGTCCACAGGGATTAATTAGCAAGTACCAAATTAATCGAGATTATTTATTATTTAGACGAACGAATATTTGAATTGTAATTGAACAAATAAAAAAAGAAATAAATAACAATAATTGAAATACTAGATTTAATAAATGGGGAGAGGTCTAGGATCACGGTTTCACTTGCAATCTTCGATTCCTCCTATGTCTAATCCTACCTGAATTCCCTTATTTTACTTAATTACCAATCCCTTTACTAAAACTATTAATCCGTTTGGTCATTCGCGATTAATATTCTTTTTCCTAAATTAACCCTCGTTTGGTCATGCAAGAATTTAAATTCAGGAAAAGCATAAAGAGCAAAAAGGTTGAATGATTGGAAGACTAAATTATGGTTTGGTCATGCCCTAATTATAGCCCCAATTATCCTATAGGTCCACCAACTAATTGCAGTACGGTCGCTGATCAACTAATTGATTATAAACATGCAAAGGGTAGCTAATCCTAATCATGTGATAAAAACAATAGGACAATATTAATTAAAATAAAAATAGGAATTCAAACTAGAAATTAGAACATAAAAAGGTCTCTAAACATGCAAGATCCACCTAAGACCCTAGAAGAGGATTTAGCTATTCATAGTGTTCGAGAACGATAAAATAAAATTAGGAGTCATAAATTACAGAGATAAAAATAACCCGGAATAGAGAAATTTCTGATCCTGAAATTTTAGTCTCCTTTTTCTGCTTCAGAGCTCTCTCACGATGTCAAAAACGGGTACCAAATCTTCCTCCTCTCCTTGCCGTGTGTACTGTTGCTTGTGTTGTTTGTGTTTGTGTGCGGCACTCTTCCTCGTGTCTCCGTCACTGTACGTGTTCCTCTCCTCGTACGCGTCGGCCTGTGTTACTTTCAAGTTTGAAGTGCCGCCTCCCTTTTTATATTCTTAGCCTAGGTTTTAATAATTGAATTCTTTTTCTCAATCACGTGTGCTGGCCTTCCTTTTTTTTCACCAACACATCCTTTCTTTCTTCAATTAAAGAGTGGGCCTTTAATTTGCTCCACTAGGCCATGTGGCCTTTTCTTCAATTAATCAGGTTGTGGGCTGCTGATAGTTTTATGAAACTACAATTCCATGCTCTTTTAAAATTCAAGCCCACATATATATATATATATATATAATTTTGGCTTTTCAGTAGCTTTAAAGTAAACCTTAACTCTTTTATCTTATTTTCTTCTTTCTGCAAAATAAAGAGAAAATTAAATCAATGAATTGTATAACTAGTAATAGTTGCTCTAAAAGTGACCCAATAATGTCTCTAAAAATACACTAAATTAAAGTTTATCAACTCCCCCACACTTAACCTTTGCTTGTCCTCAAGCAAATTTTTTGGCTCAATAAAATTTTCAAATAAGTAATAGAGACAGCCAAATACGAGACCCAAAAATTAGAAGTTCAATGACAGACAATAGACAATATAGCGCATATGAGGTGTCAAAAGGTTGCCCAATTAGTGGCTCAAGTCCCTGAAAAATACATTTCTGTGAACAAAGGCACTCGCTCACAATCTCTCTAATTGTTTAGGGACTAGGGGAATATACACTCAAGTTTCCACAAAATGCACATTACCATAAGCTTGTAATTTGACCAAATCTCCACTAAATAGTTCACATGCATGCAAAAGATGGGGTGTTATGGGTTGTAATGGGGCCAGGGTGAATTCATGCAGGGTAGGAAATAAGAAGGAAGGGATAATCAAAGGATTAAAAACAACAAGCACATAGTAACATTTGAAATCAAATATGGAGCTCCTATTTATTTTACAATTTTGTCCAAATTCCAAATTAAATTCACTTCCATTCTTCATTCTTCTTTTTCTCTTGAGTCGACTTTTTTTTTTACTTTTTGCTCTTGAGTAGACTCTTTTTTTTTGGATTTGCCCTTTGGCTCTTTCATTCTTTTGATGTGCCTTTTCCTCCTTGTTGCTTTCCTTTTTTTTTCAAATTTTCTTCCTATTTTTTTTTCATTTTTTTTGGAGGAAAGAGTAAGTACATGATTCACTCTTTTTTTTTTTGACAAGATAGACAACTAGAGTATAGGACAAAGTTTCAGTCCTAACAATATAGACAACTAAAAATATAGGACGAAATTGTAATTTTCAATAGTTGCTCCACATTTAATTCCAAATGTTTACCACAAACAAAAAAAAGAAAAATTATATCTGGGTACCAAAGAAAAAAAAATATAACAATTAAGCTCAAAGGGGGCAACTAAGGGGTAAATTCAACAAACAACTCTGAGGCCAGAAAAATACCTACATTCCCCATATCTTTTTACATGATGCAAATCAATTTTCGCTTTGAAATGGTCAAAAGACAAATTCTAGAATGTATCAAATTGAGAAACACACTCATAGAAAGAAAAGGGGTAAAAATTTATGATTTAGTATCAATCCCCTTATGAAGGCTCGGATCTCACATTTTGAAGCTAGTTCACAAAAAGTACTCAACAGGGACAATTGCTAATTATCAGCTTCCTAAGGACAACCCCACGGTTACAATTAAGCACAAGTCTGTCAAGTAAATTAATTATAGGATCCCCTAAAGGCAAAATCTCTATTTTTTTCTCAACTTGAAGCATAAGTCGCTAAAATAAGCCAGAAAAAATGCTATCAACATATACGGTGGTATGTGCATTAATAAAGATCAAGTGACAAAATAACTTTCCTCCCCCACACTAGTATGAAGCATGGTCCTCAATGCGAAATGATCAAATAGAAACAAAAGGAAATAAATGAGAGAGTAAGAGTGACTTCCCTGAGAGAGCTTGTAGTCCGAGCTTATTCCTAAAAACAAAACAAAACAAAAAGAAAATGAAAATAACTGAAAATAAAATAACTGAAAATAAAATAACTGAAAATAAAACACAGGTTGCCTTCTGCGAAGCGCTTGTTTAACGTCATGAGCCTGACGATAGTTGGTGCTCAATCAGGTGGCTCTCCAAGAGCAAATTTAACATCTAACGCAGTACACCTTCTTAGCTTTCTAACAATGTAGTTCACATTATTCTTTCTTTTTCCACGTGGTGGATGAACTTCAAAGGATGGTGAAATTTTTATTTTATCTCCATCCACCATTATGCTAGGATCCTGCAAAATAAGACTTTTTTCCAAAAGGTCCTGCATCTTTAATTCACTAAAAATGTTAGTTTCAACCACATCATCAAAATAAGGAGAAGTTAAAGAAGAGAAATTTTCATTGGAATTTAAAGCTTTAATAACATCATCTTCTTTACCAATCCTTAAAGTTACCTTTCCCCGATGAACCTCAATCACAGCATCACCAATGGTTAAAACAATTTGCCCAAAAATGGGCGCTTTCTCCTCTTTCTCCAAATCCAGAACCATGGGATCTTTCTCACTGTCCTCACAAATGCTCCCTTTAGCAGGATTTTTTGTTTCTATATTGCTCCCTTCAGTAGGAGCTACTATTTTGATTTGACTCCCTTCAGTAGGAGTCTCCTCATCTTTCTTGAGAGCTTCTTCCTCCAGATTATATTCCATGGAGACAACTTCATCTCTCGTAGGAATACTTTTTTTGTATTGCTCAGCTTCTTTATTTTGGGTCGACTTAGTTTGTGAAGGAGTTTCTTGGGCCTCTTGAGATAACAAAGCAATGAGATTTGAGATTTGACCATTCAGGCTTTTAAAATTTTCATGTGTCTGCTGCATAAATTTGGCCAAGACCTCATTGACATCCGACTTTTCCTCCTCTTGCCTTTGCACTTGTAGTGACTCATAATTATCCCAGTGGGAGGAATAAGGAGGTGGCTCACAGTCATCCCAATAGTCTGAATAAGGTTCATAAGGAGGAGGAGAAATTTGCATCTGACATTGAGACATATACCAATATGACTTCTCTAAATTCCTTTGTGCCTTTGCATCTCTAATATAATCTCCAATTGTCTTAACCATGATTTAAACTTTTATCTGCAAAAAAGGTGAACTGCAGCGGTCTCTTGGGAAAGTATTAGCAGCTTTTTTTTTGTATTTTTTTTAGTAGGATAAAAAAAACAAAATTAAAACTAAAACATAAAATAAAGTCTAAAGCAACAAAAATCTTTTTCGTTTAATATTGCTAAATTAATCCCCGGCAACGGCGCCAAAAACTTGTTGCGTTAAAAACACACTTAGAGCAAGTGTACTCTACCGCAGAAGTAGTATAAAAGATTATCGTGTCCACAGGGATTAATTAGCAAGTACCAAACTAATCGAGATTATTTATTATTTAGACGAACGAAAATTTGAATTGTAATTGAACAAATAAAAAAAGAAATAAATAACAATAATTGAAATACTAGATTTAATAAATGGGGAGAGGTCTAGGATCACGGTTTCACTTGCAAGCTTCGATTCCCCCTATGTCTAATCCTACCTGAATTCCCTTATTTTACTTAATTACCAATCCCTTTACTAAAACTATTAATCCGTTTGGTCATTCGCGATTAATATTCTTTTTCCTAAATTAACCCTCGTTTGGTCATGCAAGAATTTAAATTCAGGAAAAGCATAAAGAGCAAAAAGGTTGAATGATTGGAAGACTAAATTATGGTTTGGTCATGCCCTAATTATAGCCCCAATTATCCTATAGGTCCACCAACTAATTGCAGTACGGTCGCTGATCAACTAATTGATTATAAACATGCAAAGGGTAGCTAATCCTAATCATGTGATAAAAACAATAGGACAATATTAATTAAAATAAAAATAGGAATTCAAACCAGAAATTAGAACATAAAAAGGTCTCTAAACATGCAAGATCCACCTAAGACCCTAGAAGAGGATTTAGCTATCCATAGTGTTCGAGAAAGATAAAATAAAATTAGGAGTCATAAATTACAGAGATAAAAATAACCCGGAATAGAGAAATTTCTGATCCTGAAATTTTAGTCTCCTTTTTTTGCTTCAGAGCTCTCTCACGATGTCAAAAACGGGTACCAAATCTTCCTCCTCTCCTTGCCGTGTGTACTGTTGCTTGCGTTGTTTGTGTTTGTGTGCGGCACTCTTCCTCGTGTCTCCGTCACTGTACGTGTTCCTCTCCTCGTACGCGTCGGCCTGTGTTACTTTCAAGTTTGAAGTGCCGCCTCCCTTTTTATATTCTTAGCCTAGGTTTTAATAATTGAATTCTTTTTCTCAATCACGTGTGTTGGCCTTCCATTTTTTTCACCAACACATCCTTTCTTTCTTCAATTAAAGAGTGGGCCTTTAATTTGCTCCACTAGGCCATGTGGCCTTTTCTTCAATTAATCAGGTTGTGGGCTGCTGATAGTTTTATGAAACTACAATTCCATGCTCTTTTAAAATTCAAGCCCACACACACACACACACACACATATATATATATATATATATATATATATATATATATATATATATATATATATATATATATATAATTTTGGCTTTTCAGTGGCTTTAAAGTAAACCTTAACTCTTTTATCTTATTTTCTTCTTTCTGCAAAATAAAGAGAAAATTAAATCAATGAATTGTATAACTAGTAATAGTTGCTCTAAAAGTGACCCAATAATGTCTCTAAAAATACACTAAATTAAAGTTTATCAGCCTCCCCCAAGGGGACTTCTCAAATGGGTTTTTTTAATTTTATTTTTAAATATGAATTTAAATGATATAAAATGAAAAAGTAAATTAAAATATGTAATATATTTATTTGTGAAAAAAATAATAAACACATTTATTAATTTATAAGTAATATAGATGATTACAATAGTTGTACAATTAAATTGAAAAGCAAAATTTTATTGTCCTAGATGGTTCCTAGTCCCACATGGTGGGGGTTGGCGAATACAACGTGGACGCTGTGGTGTTGGGTTTTGTTCTTCCGTCGGGGCAGGTGGTTGTTCGTCTTGGTGCCATGTTGATGAACTTGCACCAGCCTGGTTGTAGTTTGACAGTTGACCATATTCTTGTAACGATCTCAAATACAATATGATTGTGGCGTACCAAGTTGGACATCAAACAAATTACTAATAAAATCTGGGTTTTCTCCAGTCGTGGATGTTCGCCAATGATATTCTTGGGTTGGCGTAAAATCTACTGACTGGTTGAGCGCCTGAAAATCATGATGGGTTGGCGTGAAGGAAATGGAGTGGCGGCGGGGCACATGCTCCCCGCTTTCCTCAAAATTTGGGCGAGGCAGTGGAGCATGGCGATTACGCCTCCGGCGCTCGGGTTGAGTTGTTGGCATAGTCGGTGCTTCTTCTCGATGGCCCACAGCATCACCCTGTGGGTCCCTTAGTTGTTGCTGGACATATATATATTCCACCAAGTTCTTGGGTCTTCCATGTAACGGCTGGCCGCTAACAAATTTACCATGTCTTCCTTTCCAGTACTGAATCCACTCATCGTGTCTTTCTAGCCAGTCTTCGTTCGAATTTCCTCGCATGTCGAGTTCGTGCAAGGCGTCCATATTGACAGGATGATCCAGTATGTCTTGTAGAAGGCCAAACTGTAGTTTGACTCTATCTGCATGGTGCCATTCTACATTTTGGAAACAGACCAACACTGTGTTTGCACTCCATATTCGACTCTCCTGGAATACGTGTGGTGGCAACTTGTATTCAAGTCCCTGATACGGCAACCACACAAACTGAAAAAAGTAGTGTTAGTAAGGAGCCAAAGGATCAGACTTTAGGAATTAGGATTTGCTGAGTAATAGTTATACGTACCTCGTCTTGCTTCATGTGGTCGATCCTTCATCTATATCCAACATGGTCACTGTTGTGGATAAAAGGTGTGCAAGTGTACACAGTCTTTAACAAGTAATATAATAGAAAATAGAGATCGTACCCACATGGATTTGATTAATTTTTGAGAGTTTAAAATGGTAGCAATACTAGTGAGAAACATAAATCAAAAATAAAATAAAAGATGAGTAGTGTGTGTGAAAACAGAATTTAAGATAAGAAAAATAAAGATGGGTTGTAAATCAATTGGGAGAGGTAGTTGAAATGCTCTTTCCTAAGTAACTTACTTTGATAGCATTATGCAATACATGATGCTCCTGCAATGGATGCGTGCCTTTCAGCAACTTAAGTCAGGGTTTCATTACAAGTCTTATGTCTAAGCTCTAAATAAATTCACCCTTGTATATTAAGCTCCCACATTATCACCCTATGGACTATGCTATCTTATGTCTAGGTTTTAGCATGGAATTAACAAAGTTTCCTTTTATTAAAACACTTATCCATATTAGTTCTTGAGTTCAAATCATAAACCATGTCTGTATTTATGACCCTACTTATTCTAAGTGATCAACCTCAAAATAAGTGTGAAAGAATTATAGCACAAGAAATAATTGCAAGCATCAATATAACATAATAACTATTCAAAGGTTCATTACAAAGTTAAGGCATCCCAACTAAAGATGTTTAGCTCATGCTTGACATAACTAAGCGCATATAAACAGAAAGATTCATATTCATATGATTGAAAATACAAAGGAAAGGAAATAAGATAGAAATTACACAAGTGAAGTTCCTCTGCATATTCTGCCTAGCAATGCTGGAGCAATCACCTCACAGCAATAAAATAGCAATAAGAAATGGTGTAAAAGTAGAGAGAGAAGTTGTCAATTTCTTCCTCTCCTTCGAACCAAAGTAGTATATCTAAGACTAATTCCTAAATTTGAGATGATTTCAAATGATGAGGAGGAGATATTTATAGGCCTCTTGAAGTAGAGTTGTCTCGGGCAACAAGGTTACTTAAGGATGAAGTTAGGGTTTCCTTTTCTTAACTCATCTCAAAAGCTTTGATGTGATCACCCATCATGTTAAAAGAAGAGGTCCATTGATGAGAGGACAGGTGTCTCTTAGAAGAGCGACTCTTGTGGGCTATGGAGTCTATGGTAGGCGCCGCAATCTCCCACTTGGTCACATGCCTTACTTTTGACGCATCATCACGTCATCACCAGGATGCTGGGGCATTCTGTGTTGTGAATATTGCTGGGGCAATTGATGCTGGGGCAATGCCTCTGCTACTATTGATGGTGCATCTATTGCTGGGGCAATGATTGCTGTAGCAATTGAACAAACACATAAAATACCACAAATTATATAAAATAGTCATGAAGTGTGCCTAAACATTTCTTAACTATAAAAGTTGTATTTCTTTTGTATTTCTTTATTTAACAAAACATTATTACTGAGATTCTCACAATTATTTAGATTTGAAAGCGTAAATAACTCTATATAATAGAGTTATCAGTCACCATATGGGGTACCAATGTGGTTTAGTCCCCTTCCAACCCCTCTATTAAAATAATAAAATATTGTTACTATTCAAGAGTAAAATAGTTAGTGTTAATACGGTGTGTAAATTTTGTTTACCTCTTTGCTAGTGGCCACTCGGGATCACAATGAACAGCTGGGGCAAGGAACGGCATGCGGTACCAAATGCAAGATTGTAGAAGCAAATTACATCCACCCATGGAAGCTGCGCCTGGTTTAGTTGCTCTACACAATTCTCTATACAAGTTTGCCAGACATGTTGAACCCCAACTGTATTGTGAAATATCATGAATATTTTTGAAAAGGGGTAGTACTTCAAGTGAACTCTATTTGTTGATTTGCTTGGGAGTATATACCACCCGATCAACCGCAATAGGTAGGCCATACAATGTTGTCTCAAAACCTTGTTGGGAGCGCCTTCTGGAATATGGGCAAATGCTTCTTTGAGCCACTTCATATTGACTTGGTTCTCTTTCTTTTGATCTTTCGGACGCTCTTTTCCCAAGAGTTTCTCGCATAGTGCTTCCTAAAAATAACCACCACTACCTGTCACAACCTCTCCGTCCACGGGGTAGCCCCAGTTGTAATACTACATCTTGGAGAGTTATTGTGCACTCTCCTACTAGAAGATGAAACGTGTGTGTTTCTGGTCTCCAACGCTCGACCATTGCCGTCACCAAACTTGGATCTACTTTGAACTTTCCAATACTTGCAACAGTAGAAAACCCAGATTGAATTACGTAGAGAACTATCAACGGATGTGGTTCTTCAATGTTAAACTGGAGGCGACAGTCAATTGCATCATTAGTGGAATGCAAAGACCTGTGAGTATTCTATTTCGCAACAAAGCCATTGATTATGATTTAGCATGAAGAAAGGTGTGGTGTTTAGTGTTGAGTTCAGAATGATGGAGTGTTGTTGTGACAATCAAATGTGAATTGATTGCCTATTTATAGGAAATGTGGATGGCCCAGATTGCATCGACACTTTTCATCAATAGTTGGAAAGTTGGACGGCTCAGATGTTGTCGACACTTCTTAACAGCCACGATCTTGGTACTATTCAAGTCACTATTCTTGCCACTATTGTCGACAAGAATCTTATCATGATATTGCATTATCACATCTTCATCATTTTTTTTGAATCTTATCACATCTTTTCCACGGTCACAATTTTTGTCGACAAAATCTTATCAGACTTAAATCTTATCATGATATTAAAAATTGTTTTTATACCATGTTTTGGACAATTTTTATCAAATATTTATTAATTATTTGGGCGAAAAAAAAAGTATAACCTTCTAGAATAGGTATAAATCTACTGTGTTGAGTTTCGAATTAGGACTTACATACTTAAATTATACGTGTATTAAATTCCACAAATACACTAAAAAACAGTTTTTTGTGTCAAAAATGGGTTTTGTTACCATGTTTTGGACACTTTTTATCATATATTTATTAGTTATTTAGACGAAAAAAATATCACCTTCTAGAAGAGGTATAAATCTACCGTGTCGAGTTTCGAATTAGGAATTACGGACTTAAACTATACGTCTATTAAATTCCACAAATACACTAAAAAACAGTTTTGTATTTAGTTAAAAAAGGTTTTGTAAATATATGGTGAAAAACCTGGCAACCGTACGAAAAATGACAGAAGGCACCCTCACCACAAGATAAGTGTTTTATTAAATGAAAAAGATGAGAATCATGCTTCCATTTGATCTGCATTTCTTCTCTAGTATTACATTACATGTCCAAACAATTAAAACAAAGGCAGCAAAAAATATAAATATAAGCAGTCATTAATTTATCTTTTAATCTACAAACTGTACACATAAAAAAAAGTAGAAATCAGTAACTGCTAAATGCTAATGCTAACATTTTGTTACAGCAACATGAGTAGTATCTTCATGCTCAGTAATCTCATTTTGGCCCTCAACTAGATACAAATTAGGTGAAGAAGCAAAAGAAGAAACAGCAGAAGAATAAGAAGTAGAATCAGAACAAGTGTTAGAAGAATTATTAGTAACTGCTAAACTAATCAACAAATCAACAAAAGCACCAACAATAAACCCATGATTATTTCTACCATTAACCCTTAAATACCAACCCAAAAGTTCTTCCAAACCTTCCCAATCTTTAACACCATGAGACTCAACCATTTCTTCCATTGATCTCTTAAAATCCTCATAAGGATCTTCTGATTCCATAGCCAAAACAACACTTTCTTTAAATAAAAAACCATTAGCCTTAGCTTCTTCTAAAATAGAACTTGTATCACCTGGTTCAAAAAACAACCTCTCTGATCTCACACCTCGTACCAATGTCTCTAAAGATTCACCATCATTAATATTGTAACAATAATAATCTTCTGATTCTGTTGAGAAACTTGCAGATTCTGATGATGTTGTGAACATTGACTTTGGTGTTTCAACAACACTTTCTGATGAAGGGTCAAAAAATACAGAATTAACCGTCTTGAATATATCATCACTAGTAGTACCATTTCTGAATGAGAGTGTTTTTGGATGGCCACAAGAGGGTAAAAAAGTCCATGGTTGTTTTTCTTTGGTTTTGAATAGAGAAGGTAGCTTCAAAGTTTTCTTCTTTCCCATTGGATCTCAGAAATGATGAAGAGGGTTTGTTTGAGACTTTTGGTTTGGTGTTTGTAATAAATTTGATGAGTATTTAAAGAAGAAGCAAAAGAATGTGAGGGTCTGGTAGGTGCTTTCATGTGTGAATTAAATTTGTAGGTTTGTAAAATTCAATGTAATTTAATGCATCCATCAACAACTGAATGTAACAGCAATCTTTTCACCAGTGTCAGCTTCATATATCTTCTTTAAAATCAATTAAATCATAGAAGTAGATTTTTTTTCCCTCAAAAAACATAACAGTTAACCAACATGACACGGCACAAGTGATAGATAATTGAGTTCCTTAATTGTTTGGTCCTAGGTTCGATTTCTAACCGGTGGGTATAGGAAAAAAAATTGAGAGAGATCAACTCTTTAAATTGATCTTTGATACTTCAAATGATTAGTTTCCACGGCTCCGTAACATAACGGGTAATGTAACATTTAATATTGTCATATGTCTTTGACCTCGTGAGGGAACATTTTTTTTTTTAAAGAACACGGGATAAGAAATCACCAATATATGACCAAGAAACAAATGTGTACTTCATTAGCATTTAGAATTAAAACATTATACGTTTATAGTAAAGGAAGGCAAATTTCCATTAATCTTATGTGGTGCAAGTGGGGTTGAGAGGGGGAAATTTAGAAATGAAAGGAAGTTAGGAACCTTTTTTACGTTATAAAATAGTGAAATAATGGTTGAAAAAGACGTTATTATTTATAAGTGAAAAAACTCTGTGGTTGGAATAGAGAGGCTAGCTAGTATAGCTACATCAGAATAGAGGGTGTGAGTGAGTGAAAATTCTTGTGAAGTTCTTAAAGAGGGAAGGAACGGTTGTATCACGTTCACTCATACTTGCCCTTTGGCAAAATATTTATTAAAAAAGGAAGGTTGAGATCTAAAACTAGGCTCTGTATGTATTGGGAATTTTTGTTGTTGTTTTTACCTTATATATATATACTCTATCTCCTCATCTAATATAATAAAGGCTTAAATATGTTTTATGCCCCTGTAAATATAGGGTGTTTTGGTTTAAGCCCCTGCAAAAAAAAAAATTGTTAAAAGCCCTTGCAAAATGAAATATTTTGTTATAAGCCCTTTTCAACATATCCAGCAATCATAGCATTCCATGTATAGGCTAACATTTTAGTCATAGAATGGCTTATAACAAAATATGTCATTTTGCAAGGGCTTTTAACAAAAAAAAATTTGCAAAGGCTTAAACCAAAACACCCTATATTTGCAGGGGCCTAAAACATATTTAAGCCTATAATAAATAACCCCTTACATAACATTTTTTGGGTTGCTGTCAAAAAAAAATAACATTTTTTGGGAGCCGGATTCCTTGTAGTTGCGGGATCATGCAATTGCACGCAATAAGCTATCTAAGTCGTTAGATTGTGATCGGGCAGCTCACGTTTAAATAACTTTACGATAAATCACAAAACATGATTGCCTAATCATAATCGGATGGTTAAGATTAAAATTGTGTCATACAGTTAAAATATGGAATCTATTACCATCTTTTCTGATGGTCCCAAGAATGTAGCTTAGTTGGCGAGCAAATGGACATGAAGGAGTTGCAAGAAGGAGGTTCAGGGTTCAAACCCCGGAAACTAACATTTGCTTATAAAAAAACCATATTTTCTCATGTCCTTTGTATCATGAAGTTACATTAAACCCTAACTAATCTAAGTCGAGTCAAATGCACATGCATAAACCAGAAAAACTCACAACACTTAAAAATTAACTTTTGATTATTTAAGAGAAATTAAACTTCTCGTCACTTGGACCAATGAAAATAGTAACGTACTTTACGATCAAGATAAAATTAGCTATTTCATGTGAAAAAAGAATCAAACATCGGAATCTTAGCCTTTTTGAAAGCTTATACCCCAAAAGTAAGCTTATGGAATGAGAGCCACCCCCACCCCCCACACACACTCACTTAATTATCTAATGCGGGATTTTCAACACTCCCCTTCACTCCTAAAATAAGACATCTGGAGCGTGACCCAAGTGATCGGATAACAGTCTGACATTGGGCGGTCCAAGAGATCTCGGATAGGCTCTAAGATCATCCTGCAAGCATAAACATGAATCATTTACA
Organism: Astragalus membranaceus; assembly: GCA_039519185.1. Lineage (NCBI taxonomy): Eukaryota > Viridiplantae > Streptophyta > Magnoliopsida > Fabales > Fabaceae > Astragalus > Astragalus membranaceus. The sequence continues at coordinate 154,200,577 of CM076847.1, forward strand.
TCAAACTAGAACATTGTTTAGAAGACTTGCTTGTTGTAGACTTGATCGAAAGTTATCAGAAATCACCTTTGTTTGATCCGCTCCTAAATTCAAAAAGTCAAGTCTTCCTTTGTCTTATCGCCCTTCGAAATATCATTTCTCAATGGACAAATAGTAGATAGATCAATTTGATTATGTGATACCAAAGAGTACCTTACCATATTATTTATTCATTCTAGCTAGGCCTAACCAATTGAGCCAATTGATCACAATTTCAGTGGGTCTAAGCATCATCAAATATAGATTGCATTAAATATGAAGAGAGAAGAAAAAATATATGCAATTTGGAAGATAGAATGTGAATGTATAGTGTGAGAAAATCAATCCATATTACGACTGAAAATACTGTAAAGCTAGTGGTGCTAGTTGACCATATAAAGAATGGCTAGAAAGAATTCGAACTAAGGTAATGCAATTTTTTTATACACATTCTGAGGTGTACATGAATGTTTGTTGGCCACTAATAAAATAGAAATTCCACCCCCTTTGTTGTAGCATAGTGCTTCATAAATTAATATTAATTCTACGTACAATGTTTTTCAATATCTGAGGATGCATACATTTCCCAAAGTTGACCCCCCAAAAAAAACGTTAGTGCTGACTTTCGTTCGAATAGAGTTGACTAAAAATTAAGATGAGGAATTTCACTTTCATGAGTTGCTTGAGGTATACTTTGGAAGATTTGCTACCATCTCAAAATAAAGACAAATATAAAAGGTTTAAGTTCCATTTACTTACCGATAAATTTGTGGTTTATTGAGAGTCTTACATCAGATGTGATATGACTTGAAAAAGAATTTATAAAGAGGAAACTCCCTCAAGTTGAAATAAGTACCGATGAAATTTAAAGTCTTTATTTTTTTTACAAAAGGGTGGAATTTTACTTTATGAAGTCTAAACAAATTATTTTACTTTCTTGCCGTGGCGGACCTGCCTTATAGTGAGGGGGTTCAGTTGAACCCCCTGAAAAAAAAATTGTACTTACCACCTTATATAAATAGCTTAAATCTCCTGAAATTTTAATTTTGAACCCCCTGAAAATTGTAAATTGCACTAGTAGACCAAGTTTTGCACCCATTTGACATTGGCCTTAAAAAATTTGACACCTCGGGGTCCTGGGTACGCCACTGCTTTCTTGTGTAAAATAATTTTATATCCTTTGACATGTGAAGATTATTTTTTTGGTTTTATTTGAAGATCACCTTTTTTTTTTTTGAAGATCAACTTTAACTAGAACAAACTTGAAGACAAATTGTTTGCTGTCAATACTTCAACCACCGTTTGATCCAACGGTCATCATACAACCAATCAAGTTGACTCCATCAAGCTTAGTGTGGGGATTGGGACCTCTTATCCAAACCCTCACCCTAATCATACATAGAAAAAATCAAAGAAAATAATGCACCTGTTTTTTCTGTGTACTACAAAAAACTTGTACATTTGTCCATGTGATAATGGGTCCTAAAATAATAATAATAGCTTATTTGTACAGGAAAATAACAGTTAGCAAACTTGAGAATGAGGTTTATTAGAGGTCCCCACAACATTTTGTTATCAAATTAAGTCATGAAGGTTTTATATAGAGAAACATGACAGAGAATAATTGTAGCACCTTGGTATATAAAAGAGGAATGATAACTATATTACACTAATGTTGGTGAATCAATAAGTACTTTGGTAGTGATTACACACAATGGATGTTTTCTACTTGAGGAGAAAACTCCACGTGAACTGTATTTAATAACTGTGTTATTTAACCCCCTGTTTTTACAGACTGTCTCAATGAATCTACATTGAAAAATTTCCCAGATTCACTGTTTATTTGTCCTATTCATAATATGGTTCTTAACCATAATTTTGATAAAGAATATGCCTCATGGTGGTGGAGGGAAGAAAAATGTAGTAATGTTGAAGCTCTATTAATAGGCGTTCGTAATCGTCACCTGCAAAATACTTTACGCTCAAGTTAATTAGTAGCTAACGAAGATGAGTGTATACGGTAAAGTGAATGAAACGTACCTTATTTTTGAGACTTTGATCCGTTTTAATAGTTGTAAGGTGAAAGCTTGTAAATTTGAATCTGCATTTGATTGCAGTCCATTAATCCATTAGTTTCGCCTAGATCTAGTTCTCCAAAACATGTGATGATTTTTTGCCTACTAGAAAAATATGAAAATATGATAGAGTTAAATATGTTTTAGTTCCTATAAAATTTCACAATTTAAATTTTACTAGCTATAAAACATGAAGTGTACTGCAAAGTTTGGTACCATTTTAATATTACCTCTATTTTAAGTGACTTGAACATTTCAAAAACTTGAGATTTTCTGCTAATAGGGAAGGTCCACAAGAAATTTGTAAAATCATCTAAGAAGAGAACATAATATTTATGACCAGCAGAACTTAATATTGGAGATGTCCACAAATCACTATGTAAAATATCAAAAGGCATCAAAGTTGTAGTTTGAGAGTTAAAAAATGGCAATTTAACCTATTTGCCTAAAACACAAGAGTCACAAATAGCAGAAGAATTAAAATGTTCACAACATATGAACTTATTATTGCGAAGGGAATTTAAAACAGGCGCGCCAGGATGACCAAGACGACCATACCAGAGACTAGACGCAAGACCGGCAAAATTGGGGGAAGTGGTGACTGGATATAGATCGCCATGACTGTCACATCTCATGAGAGGGATCCTCGTCTGAAAATCAGATACAGTAAAACCAAAAGGGTCAAAGGAAACAGAGACATTGTTGTCAGTGGTGAGTCGCCTTACAGAAATTAAATTTTTAATAATGTTCGGGGCATGCAGGACATGGTTTAAGTGGAGAGGTTTGTAAGAGGTGGCTATTTGTGTGTGTCTGGTGCCCTGAATTGGAACACCATGGCCATTGCCAACAATAATTTTCTGATTTGAATTACTTAAAGGAAAATAAGACGAGAGATTACCTTGTGATGCTGCTGTGTGAGATGTTGCGCCAGTATCCATGTGCCACTGATTGTCAGGAGTGTGGAGAGACATGGTGTGCATAGCTGCCTCGATGTCTGTCGGTGTCTGAGATGATGTAGTAGCTGCATATGCCTGAGGACGTTGTCCTAGGATGCCTGGCTGCTTCGGAGGACCGGTAGGGCGTGTCCACTGAGACGTGGGATACGGGCACGGAGGCATGCCCCAAGGTGGTGGAGACCAACCCCAGGGTTGCCAGGCTGGGTACTGTTGTTGTTGTTGCTGCCAAGGAGGAGAGGACCGTGATGGAGGAGTGTTGGGAGCTCCAGACTGAGGTCCACTGCGGTTACCACGTCCCCCTCCGCGGCCTTGGCTGCCACGAGAGCGAGAGCGGTTGCCGGGGCGGCGGTTGCCCTGCTGAGAGGTGTCTGTAGAGGGTCGCTGCTGAGTGGTGTGCAAGGCAGCATGAGAGCCTGTGCTTGCCATTTTAGCCATACCGGCCTCTTCCAAAGTGAGCATAGAGCGAGCCCGATAGAATGCAGGAAGAGGATTACTCTGACGAATCAAGGTAGCAACGCTGTGGTAAGCTTCTGGAAGACCAGATATCAGTTGAAGAACCAGACGGTGATTGTTGACAGGAGAGCCGACATTCCTCAACTGGTCCGAGAGCATCTTGAGATGCTGACAGTAAGCAGAGACATTGGGAAAATCCTCCATACGAGTGTTGGAGAACTCTTGCTCAAGAGTGACAGCACGAGCGTTTTGATTGTCCTGAAAAATATCTGCCAAACGTTTCCATGCTGCCGTTGCAGTGGAGTCAGGTTCCAGAATTGTCGTCAGCAAATCAGTAGAAATGGTGGAATAAATCCACTGAAGAACGGTGGCATCAAGAGTGGTCCATTGTTCATACTCGGCGTCGGTAGGGGCTGGCGGTGGTTTTGCCGTAGATGGAACAATGTGATGCAAGACTCGATGTGACCGAGCATGAATGCGGAAAAGCTCGACCCAGGTTCCATACTGATCTTTTTCCATCTCAAGAATAATAGGAATGTTGTTCCTAATATTTGAGACAGCAAGAGCGGGATGAAAGTCAGATTTTTTTGAAGTTGCAGTGCCGTCGGAAGTGTGTTCGGAATTAGACATGGCGTGAGGCGGTGCGGATAGATCACGATAGGAGAGGAAGATGAGCAGATGAATCACCGGAACAGGTTCAGACGATCGGGACGGAAGAGACGATCGGAACAGACGTGCTGTGAGCGGAGACGGCGCAGGAAAAAAAAGGGAGGTGCTGCGACGACGCTGGCTCGTTTGCCTCAAGGAAGAAGATGGCCTTCACGCACGTGTTTCGGTGTTTGTTAGAGAGAGGGATCGATTAGGGTTGATACCATGTAAGATAATGGAATGCTTGCCTTTCTCATTCATGTGAATAGAATATATACAGCTACAAACGTTTTGGTCAACTATCTAATTAAGATACAGCCTAATTACAGGAAACTAATTATAGCCAATAATGACAAACGTTACAAACGTTTTGGTCAAAATATTCTATTCTATCATGGTGGTCTTGTTGATCTTGACGCGGCAGTGTTGTACCTGCAATAACACTCCGAAGTTCAAGTCAGTGTTTGAGTAAATATGTGGTGGTTGGAAAAAATTACTTACCATTAATGAGCATTGAGTGGGGTATTTATAGAGTTTGAATGTGTTTGTGTTGATGATTCTAAGCTAACTGATCTTGAGGAGGTATCTGAGCCGTTGATTTGGTTGGGCTGTTAATGGGCCCTAAAAATTACTTACCATTAATGAGAATTGAGTGGGGTATTTATAGAGTTTGAATGTGTTTGTGTTGATGATTCTAAGCTAACCGATCTTGAGGAGGTATCTGAGCCGTTGATTTGGTTGGGCTGTTAATGGGCCCTAAATGGGGGTGCAAATATCAGTAAGACTTATTACCATAACAGTTTTATTGTTACTGTATTACTAGTTTTTTACCCGTGCATACGCACGGGTGATACTGTACGGTCGGTGTATTGCCATGAAGTCATAATAGTAATTTGGACATTGAGTCGAATAAATTAAAGGAGATCGACAATCAGAATTACATTGATGCATAATAATGTATTTGGACATTAGAGGTAAATTATGCATCCCCGTTGACCCTTCTGATTGCATCCTCGTTGGCCCTCATGTTGGCACTCCCGTTGGCGCTCTCGCTACCTATATCGTTGCCACTCATGTTGCCTCTCCCGTTCTCGTTGCCACTCTCGTTGCCTCTTCCGTTGGCACTCTCGTTGTCACTCCCATTGACACTCTCGTTGACATTTTACTCCATTTTAGTAATTATAAAATAGTTATTTGGTAATTTTTTGTAGTGGTTAAATTGATTGATTTTAACAAAAGTAGTTAAATTGATTAGTTTTAGTAGTTATTTTGTAATTTATGGTAGGGGTTAAAGTTTTTTTACAATTTAGGGGTTAAATTGATTAGTTATTTTGTAAAAGAAAATTAGTTTTTTTAAAAAAAGAATGAATTTTTAAAAAAAAATAGTTTTTAAAATATTAATTAAATTTATTTTTTAAAATGATGGAAAGAAGACTTTTATAAGAAAAACAGTTTTTATAAAACAATTATAAAATCATTGTATAAAAAAAATTAAAAAAAATTGAAATTTTAAAAATAAAAAGCGATTGCGGTAATGTAGGGGTACTATAGCAGTACTGTAGCGCTACTGTAGCGCATCAGGTTTTTGCAAGAATTTTTTTTTTAAAAGGTGATGTCTTACTGTAGCGAGTCAGTTTTTGGTACTATAGCGCGTCAGTGTTTTTTTGCAGAAAAGTCTTTTTTTTAAAAAAGCTGCTAGTTGTTTTTTTTTGTTGTTGCTTTTACCATTTTGTCCTTAATTTTGGACACGTGTCAAATTCGTAAAGTGTCTAAAAAGGACATTTTGCTGGTAGTATGTTTTATTAGATTGTATAGATATAGATTTATGGTAGGGGTTAAAGTTTTTTTACAATTTAGGGGTTAAATTGATTAGTTATTTTGTAAAAGAAAATCAGTTTTTTAAAAAAAGAATGAATTTTAAAAAAAAGCAGTTTTTAAAATATTAATTAAATTTATTGTTTTAAATGATGGAAAGAAGACTTTTATAAGAAAAACAGTTTTTATAAAACAATTTTAAAAACATTGTATAAATAAAAAATAAAAAAAAAATTGAAATTTTAAAAATAAAAAACGGTTGCGGTAATGTAGGGGTACTATAGCAGTACTATAGCGCTACTGTAGCGCGTCAGGTTTTTGCAAGAATTTTTTTTTAAAGTTGATGTCTTTCTGTAGCGAGTCAGTTTTTGGTACTGTAGCGCGTCAGTTTTTTTTGCAGAAAAGTCTTATTTTTAAAAAAGCTGCTAGTTGTTTTTTTTTTGTGTTGCTTTTACCATTTTGTCCTTAATTTTGGACACATGTCAAATTCGTAAAGTGTCTAAAAAGGACATTTTGCTGGTAGTGTGTTTTATTAGATTGTATAGATAGATTAGATTGTATAGATAGATAGATAGATTTTTTGATGGTGTTGCTTTTACCATTTTGTCCTTAAATTTGGACACGTGTCAAATTCGTAAGGTGTCTAAAAGGGACATTTTGCTGGCAGTGTGTTTTATTAGATTGTATAGATTAGTGCAAAGTATCGGTTTTCTTAATGACTAATTTACGTCGGAAAATTTGACTTTGCCGATGTGAATAGTTGATAAAATGTGACTATCATTAATTTAATTTCTCTAATTAATGTCTTAAAATCTCTCATTTGGTGGTACAACTTTAGAAGTGATCCTTGTGCTGGAATTTTTGATATACTTTGTCCTTTGAATCCTGGGCATCTCAAGAGAGAAATAGTTGGAAGTGAACTGTTATGTCTCCCAACAACATTTATCAGCCAAGACCATTCTCCATGGATCCACATGCTTACTTTCAACTCTATGATTGTTCCCCAATCTTTGTTTCCAGAATAATTTTTTACTTCAGAATGTGCGTAAGTTTCGATTAATATTATTTTTTATTTTTTAATAAAATAAAAACACATTGAAATCGCGCCAGGTAGGGGTCGAACCTACGACTTTCTGCTTAGGAAACAGACGCTCTATCCACTGAGCTACAGGCGCTGGGATGATGAATAAGCTTCGATTATTATAAACATTTTGTGGCAAGTAACCAGTAATCACAAATGTTTTCCGCACCGTTAGAGTCGGATCACTTTAGAAAACTTGAAAATCAGCATCCTAGACATTGCATGCTCTTCTTCCTACCAAAATATTGCTGACAATTCCAATGTGCTAATTAACGCAACTCGTCAACTCAGGTTCTCAAGTAAGTAGCTCAGTTGGGGAGCTAAGGAATATCGAATGAGTGCACCAAAAAGAGTATAAGAATGAGGTCTCAGGTTCAAACCCTGGAAACTAACATTCCCCCACCCCATTAATATTGCTTATCAAAGAAAAAAAACTCGGATTGGATCTAGCTAATTGAGTTATTCTCTTGTAGCGTGATGAATTACTTTTCCAAATTTCTCTTATAGAGAGTTATTAGGCTCACCTTTTTTTTCTCGATAAGCAATGATTCATTGAAAAGAGTATTAGGTATACTCAAAATCACAAAAACACCAAAGTATCAGAAATTTTTTAGGCAAATAAAAACATTGTTCCACTACAATGGCGGTAACAAACTAGAGTCTCTACCCACCCCACAAATAAACCAACACCAAAATAAAAATTTAATACGAGCCAATATAGATTCAATCTTCGCCTCCTCTCCTTTGAAACAAACTCGATTCCGGCCTAACCAAATACACCAACACGTTGTCAGCCATAACAAGTATCTAACCTTCTTAGCTTTCTTCCCTGAAAATAACTCATCAAAGTGCGAAAAATGTTGATGTAGAGTAATAGAGTTAGGTAATTGAATATCTAGTCATCGCTTCATTTCCCGCCACACCTGCCTAGCAAAATCACAATCAAGAAACAAACATTGAAGGTCCTCTCTATGATCGTTAAATAACGCACACACAGCCCCGTCTTCCAAGTGAATGATATGACGTCTCCACAACAACTACCGAAAGAGCATTAGTAATGAATCTCCAACCGAAAACCAAAACCTTAGACGGAATTGAGGTATGCCAAAGAGCCTTACAGGATGAATGAACAAGGTCGTTGTCGTCGCGATGGACTGAACCGTAGGTGAGCAAATAATGATAACAATATGTCACGACCCAAATTGGACCATGACCGGCGCGCAGTCCATCGCCTAAGTCTGACAAGTCTTTCCTAAACTCAATGTTACTTCAAAAATCAAGCATATATTATTTACTTAATTTACTTATAATTCAAATATATGTCTAGCAAAATTTCGGCAGAACCTCCTCTAAAATATGGACATCCCAAAATATCATATACACCTGTATAGCCAAAATACAAAAGACCAACCAAAATAGGTCGTCACAGAGGTCAACAAAGTTACATCTAACAACTAATAGACAACCCAATAATGTAGCAGAGCCACTACAGACTTTTGCAGGTTCAATACACAGGGACACAAGTGTGAATCGAGAATAAATCGATGAATCGGGAATTAAATCAGGAATAAATATGTGTCTGCAATTATATTTATTAGCTTTCCTATTTTAGGCTACACAAATTAGGAGTTGATTTGATCTCCATTAATTGTATTTATGTATTATTTGTTTCTTGATATACTTATTTAGGGTTGAGTTTTTGTATTCCCTATAAATAGGGATTAGCGTTTAGTCTTTGATAAGGAAGACACTATCAACCCAATTTTCCTGACATGGTATCAGAGCCACTTCTCATATTCTGACCTCGTTTTCGTGCTTCACCACCGCTGCCTGTAACGCCCCGAATATTTAATTAATTATTTAATTGATTTATTTAATGATTAAGTGTGTGAATTGTTGAAGTTGAGAATTATTAGTATAGTTGCTACGTTGATTTGTATCTAATTAATTGGTTGATTAAGCCTAGAAAATAATATTAGAGTAATAATATTACTTATTATTGTATGGGCCGATTTTTATGTAGAAATAGTAATATAAGGGGGTGTGAAGAGTGGCCCATAAGGCTAATTAGAAAAAAAACAAAAAGAAGTATAAAAGGATTAGAATTAGGTTAAGTTGTCATAAGCTGAAAAAAAAAAGGATTAGAGAAAACCCAGAAGCAAAGAGAGAAAGGAGCGGCGCAATTTGAGAGAGAGGCAAGGAAGGGGGCGGCGAACTCATACAACCTAGGAGGTGACTGCGAAATCTTCAAAACTCAGGTAAGGGTGGGGTTCTAACTCTATAATAGGGTACATGAAGGGCTTTATGTAGGAAAATAAGGGATCCTATGTGTTTGTTTAATCCTTGAAATCTATTGTTGTTGTTTGAAAACTATTTGTTGATGTTTGAATATATCTGTTGATGATTGAAATCAGTTTAGGGGTTTTTGAACACAATGATGCACAAAATCTGGTCCTGGGTGCATAGGGCGCCGTTTGCTGATGTTCTGGGCGCACTGGGCGCCATGGGCGCCATGTTTGGCTGCCCTGTTGTTGTTGCTGGCGCACTGGGCGCCATATGTGGCTGCCCTATTGTTGTTGTTGGCGCACTGGGCGCCGTATGTGGCTGCCCTGTTGTTGTTGCTGGCGCACTGGGCGCCATGGGCGCCGTATGTGGCTGCCCTGTTGTTGTTGCTGGCGCACTGGGCGCCATGGGCGCCATGTGTGACTGCCCAGTTTGTTTGCTGGGCGCACTGGGTGCCATGTGTGGCTGCCTCATTCGGTTGCTGGGCGCATTTGGGCGCCGTCTTGTAGATTATTGGGCGTTTTAGGCGCATTAGGCCCACGGTTGGCTAATTATTGGTTAAGTCGTTAATTTGTTAATCGTTAATTTGTGGAGTTGTTAACCGTTGGTTGAGTTGTTACACTGTTAACTTGTTAAGTTGCTAAATTGTTGGCTCAGTTGTTGAATTGTTGATGATGTTGCACCTAGTTGGATTGCCTCTATTTATTGGCAAGATGTTATGTCGTAGGCCTATGGCCATCGTTGAGACCCTGTTGTTGTTGTGCTGCTATGTAACCATTGTTATTGACTGCCTGAGCATTCATCACTGCGTCGCATGCATAGCATCCCACGTTGGCCTGGACTGGCAAATTATGTTGAAAGCTTATGCCTTGTTGATGCCTCTATTTATTGGCAGATTTTTTACGTTGGGAGTTCTGCTCTGATGGTACCACATGCATATGCATAGTATCGAGTCGCATTCATATTGCACCCTTAAGTGACTATGTTGATGACTTGTGATTGATCGAAGTTGATTGTTGGCTGTGAAGTGGTGAATTCATATCCTCTGATTCTAATATACTGTTTTTCATATGTCCTATTATATGGTTTGATATCTCACCCCTTCTGTTTGAATGTTACCCTCCCGTTGGTAACGTGCAGGTAATCACGAATGAAGGCTGCTTACCTTCGTTTGATCGAGTCGGTGTCGTCGCTCTGATACGTAACACTCGGGGGGGATGAACACGTGTTTTCCTTATTATTTTGTTATGATTATTTTATTGTTGAAACTTAAAGTCGTTATTATCAAGGATTTTGCTGTTTTTGAGCTGTCTTAAGTTGGCTAGAGACGCCACGATTATTTTGAATTGACTTTTGTTGTGAATCCATTGCGTAGTAATGAAGGTGACTTATTTTTAAAGACTAAAAGGTTATTTATTGGTTCATCCAAAAGTAAAGTGTTATGTATCTGTTTTCACAGGCGAATTAATCATGTTTGTTGTTTTTAAGAAGAAAGTGTGGCACTCCATTCATTTGTTGGAAATTTTTATAAACTCTGATTTTTCGTATTATTTTACCGGGTAGAAATGGGGTGTTACACTGCCGGTGGCGACATCGACCGCCGGCATCACCACTTTTTTCAGTTCTCAATTTATACCTGTTTCTGCCGTCATGTTCCTCTTTTTGACCGTGTTGTGTGTTCAGCGACATCTCCCTTGGTCGCTCTTGTCCTAGTACCGTTTGCTGCAACGAAGAGATAAAGCAGCCTATGGGCTATATGCTCATAGTCGTGTTTGTCATTTGCTGCAACGAAGAGATAATGCAGTCTATGAGCTATAAAAAAACTCATAGTCTTGGTCCGTTTGCTACAACGAAGAGAGAATGTAGCTTATAGTGAAATGCTCATAGTCTTCGTGTTTACCATTTGTGGTATTCTTAGTGTTCTTGATGTTCGTGATTCTTGGTGTTTTTGGTTCTCACTGGTTCTTGGTGTGTGTGCTTCTTGGTGTTCGTGATTTTTAATGTTCTTGGTTCTTGCGGGTTCTTTATGCTTAAATTACTTCTTGGATTCTGAGTGGCGCTGTTTCTCAACTGTTTTGAGCTGCAAATATTTTGACAAAAGTTGTTCCCCAATGTTAGCAAATTGATGCTCCTTGAAGAGCCGCATCAATTTGAGGGGGGTGTGAATCTGGAATAAATCGATGAATCAAGAATTAAATCAGGAATAAATCTGTGTCTGCAATTATATTTATTAGCTTTCCTATTTTAGGCTAGACAAATTAGGAGTTGATTTGATCTCCATTAATTGTATTTATGAGTATTATTTGTTTCTTGATATACTTATTTAGGGTTGAGTCTTTGTATTCCCTATAAATAGGGATTAGCGTTTAGTCTTTGATAATGAAGACACTATCAAGCCAATTTTTCTGACAACAAGACAATATACCTAGCATCAATATGGACTCTTCGAACTCAAAAGGAGCATCACCTAGAAGTGAGGGACTACACACTAACATAGGTTCTTGGTTCGGCACAAGTTTGGAAATCTGTAACATATAAGAGAGAGATGTGAGTCACCACTCAGTGAGTAAATAATGAAGAACATAACAAGCAAAGGAAAATAGAGATAGTTCGTAGTTGAGGATTATACAAAACTAAGATAGGCTAATCAAGTAATCGAGTAAGTCGTATAAAATCATATAATAATAATAACAATAATGGGTAATACTTATACAAAATTAAGATAGGCTCCCCGCCGATATATATAAATAATAGGCTCCCCGTCTTGAAATATCAATAATAGGCTCCCCGCCTCGAAATATCAATAATAGGCTCTCCGCCTAAAAGTAAATCATGGTGCACCAAGGCTAACACCTACTGCTGTTAGCATGCAGTGTTCTGACAAAGTTTTACCCCAAAGCTTTTTGAAATCCCAATATAATAAACTCATAGTAATAAAAAAAATTTGATCGAGAAATATCATAGTATATTGGTAGTCTCAAGGTATCACTCCGAAAAATCAAACCAAATATTCATCGATTCTTGAAACCATGAATTCATAACAATATTATACTTCAAGTGCTCAAAACATTCCAACGGAATCCATCAAGTTATCAAGCCATAAAATCATATTACCATGTCCCAAAAACTGTGTTTCAAATAAAGAGTAATGAAGTCTTTAAATTACTAAAAACATAAGATAAAGAATCAGTCAAATAAGTATAAAATAAGTTAAAGAATTAAGTAGGACTTGTTACAGTCCCCATTATTTACTCACCGACTTCCTAAGCCATGGATAGAGGAGTCGACCATCGATACTGTTAGGATGGAAACTCTGAATCTAGATTAGGATAAAATTAAATTAGCATTTTAGGTATTATGTATAAACCTTAATCAATTACTAACCCTCATTTATATTATATATATAATAACACGTCTAGTTTACAGTTTCCTTATACCTTTCAATACTTTAAATTCGTTCTAAGTTTTGTTAATGACAATCCATATCTAAAACGCAACTTAAAGATATCAATCCTCAACTACGAACTATCTCTATTTTCCTTTGGTCCTAATAAATTACATTTATAGACTTTAAAGTTCCTTACTATTTTACTTAACTAACTCTAATATTTCTAACTCACTAACAATTTACCGTCAACCTTCCAACTTAAATGTCAATAAAATAGATAAACTCTTGACCTAAATCCTATGCCTACAAGATATTAAGTAGTCCAATTTCCTACTTTCATACATAAAAATTATCTAAAATTCTAGTTTTCCTAAAATCAAACCTTAACATAAAAATTTCCCCAACCACATATATGAGACTTCTCTTACCTCAAATAGAGTGAACTAGTGTTTGGTGACCTACTTTCAAGCTTTTATCTCCTTTCACTCGTTGACCTTTCTCTCCTTTGATACTTGGATTGCTTACTCTCCTCCTTTAAATTACACTAACTCCAAAAGTTTCCTCTTCTATTTCTCACTCAATACAACCACATCTTAGCTCCATGGAACCATTAAATGTACTGTGCCTGAAATCCTCTTCTTCTATTTCTCTTACGCTTAGGTGCCCTGTTTTTTTCTTCTTCCTTCAATTCCACGTTCCAACTTCAGTTTCATTCCTGAATTCATCCACCATCGGTTTGTATCCCCTTTTCTATTCCAATACAAGCTTATGTTGTGTAAAATCTTGGAAGGATTCTAGTGGGTTTCCCATGCTCACTCTCTCTATGCTTCTTCTCATTGTTTTTCTTAGTTTTCTTTTGTCCTCATCTTATAATAATGTTTTGCTAGATTAAATGAGAAGCTTCTCGATGCTTAGTCTATTAACTACTTTAATGTTTTTTTATTTATATGTTGAATTACTGTACAAACCTAACAAATATTATTATATAGGTTAAATATCAGTTTTGGTCATTTATCTTTGCTGTTGGTTTCACTTTGGTCTTTTATCTTTTTTTGGTCCGTTTTAGTTCTTTATCTTTCATTTTCGTTTCATTTTGGTCCCTATTGTTAGTTTTTTCTAACAGACGCCGCGCTGGCAGTTAACTGCTGACGTGGCGTCTTAAGTGTCATGTATGACGTGGCAATTCATTAAATGATGTGGCTTTTAAAATTAAAACAAAACAAAAAACCAAATTAAATTAAAACAGAAAAACACTAAATTGAAGATCTTCAACAATTTCGTTCCAGATAAATAAACAAATAATTCTTCAACAACAACAAATAACAAAAACAAATAACAACAACAATTCTTCAACAATTTCCAGAACATCTCTTCTTCGTCTTCAACAACAACAATATTTCTTCAACAACAACAACAACAATATCTCTTCTTACCCTCTACTTCATCTTCTTCAATAAACACAGATCTGACTCTCCGTTTTACCCCCCTAAACCCAGAACCAGATTCGTTTTTGCTTCTAACTTTGTTTCGAAAACCCAAAAAACGAAAGATGAAAACGAAAGAAAAACGAATTGAAGAAATGAAGGAAAAAACCCAGAAAATGAATTGAAGAAACGAAACCAGAAAAACGAAACCCTCAATCATCATTCTTCTTCTCTCCTGGGTTTCGTTTCTCTTCTTCTCTACTGGGTTTCGAGTCTGAAAAACGAATCCAGGATTGAACGAAGATTGAAGATTTCGAATTTGTGCCAAAATGAATGAAATCTCAAACATTTTGAGGGATTTGGGATTTTTTTGATTTCAGTTGGGAATAGGGATTTGGGATATTAGGGATTTGGGACTTTTTGAATTTGAAGATTGAAGAAGATATGAGTTTTTAATTATTGAACGAATTCAAGATTTTTGTTTTTCAAATTGAACGAATTCAAGATTTTTGTTTTTCAGTTTTTGTTTTTCATTTTACTGTTTTTAGTTTTAATTAGAATTTGGTTTTTTTGTTTTGTTTTAATTTTAAAAGCCACATCATTTAATGAATTGCCACGTCATACATGACATTTAAGACGCCACGTCAGCAGTTAATTGCCAGCGTGGCGTCCGTTAATAAAAACTTACGGCAGGGACCAAAATGAAACGAAAATGAAAGATAAAGGACCAAAACGGGCAAAAAAAAAGATAAAAGACCAAAGTGAAACCAATAGCAAAGATAAAGGGCCAAAACTGATATTTAGCCTATTATATATGTTAACGCACTCAACTTCCCAACCTTCTCATTTCATGTTTTTATTTACACAACATCAATATACAAATATATATATATATATATATATATATATATATATATATATATATATATATATATATATATAAACTATCTATAAATAAATTGTTTCAAAAGTTTTAAAATCATCCTTCTACTCTATATAACTTAGATAATGTAATTGCTTGAGTCTAAGTTTATTCTCAAAAATCGAGAGCGTTACACAATACCTCACGGTGAAACGATGATGATGCTCCAATAACCATCTCAACAATCAGATTTATCTCTACTAGGACTCACCTCCCTGAGAATATCCAGGAACACCGATCCGTCTTCGCTGGCGAGTTTCAAACCAAGGGCCAAAGCTGACAGATTCCAACGCCAAGAGTTTTGAATCCACACGCCCAAATCAGCAAGGAGCGCATCCTTGTTACTACAACCTGCAAAAATATTAGCAAATTCCAGTTTCAAAGGGCGCTGCCCGATCCAATGATGATGCCAAAACTTTACACCACTTCCATCTCCCAACCCCCTTCTAAGGTTCGCTGCAAACCAACCATCCAAAATCCTCACATCACCTGCGCCCCAAAGATCACGCCACCACAGGGAGGAATTCGACCAACTACTCAAAGGTCTACTACCATCAAAGAATATAGAACCCAAATTGCCATAACAATGGGAAAGAATCTCCCTCCAAGGGGTATCTTCATCCGCTAAAATACGCCACTTCCACTTGGCCAAAAGAGCAGTGTTAAATAATTCAATATCTTTAATACCAAGACCACCATCCTCCTTAGGCTTACAAACCTTGTTCCACGCCACCCAATACACACCTCTAACGTCTTCTTTAAAGCCCCACAAAAAATCTCTTTGAATTTGGATCAATTGTTTTATCACTACCTTGGGCGCCTTATAAAAGGAGAGATAATAAAGGGCAATGCTATTAATAACAGAGTTTATGAGAGTTACCCTACCCCCCATGGAGTGATGACGTCCTTGCCACAATGATAGTCTTTTGCGAAGCTTAGCAATCACCGGCATCCAAGTTGAACTCCTTCTTGGATTTTCCCCCACGGGAATGCCCAAGAATTTGAAAGGAATGGTCTCCGAACGGCAATGAAGAAAGATAGAGGCTGAGTTCAAGAAATCCTCCGAAATAATCTTACTCCTGTGGAAATTTACTTTCAACCCCGACACTAACTCAAAGCTTCTAAGGACGGTTTTAATGCACCAAATGTTCCCCCACGTAGCTTTCCCCATCAGAATAGTGCCGTCAGCAAATTGTAGAATGGAAAAATGAAGAGAGTCATGCACTTTATATTCTAAAAACGAACATCTCTCCACCGTCGTAGCCATCATAGCCGACAAACCCTCCGCAATAATCAAGAATAAGAAGGGTGAAAGAGGATCACCTTGTCGAAGAATTCGGCCAACTTTGAAATCATGTGTGGGACTACCGTTAACCAACACCGACATCGAACTTGAGGAAACACAAGCCATAACCAAACGAGAGCACTCTGGGCTGAAACCCAATCTATCCATCATATACCTCAAGAAACTCCAAGATATAGAGTCGTACGACTTCTCGAAATCAACTTTAAACATCAAGCAATCATCCTTCCTTCTCTTCGTCAAATCTACTATTTCATTCACAACCAACACCCCATCAAGAATATTACGACCGCACAAGAAGGCTGATTGACACTTGGATATCACCTTAGGAAGGACACGCTTCAACCTGCTAGCTAAAACTTTGGCAATATTTTATAAATGCATCCAATCAAACAAATTGGCCGAAACTCACCCAAACTCTGGGGGTGGTCAACCTTTGGAATAAGAGCGATAAAAGAAGCAGAGAAAGCTTTTGGGAGGGTAGCTTTTGCATAAAACTCATTGAAGACAGCCACAATCTCAACTTTCAGAATATCCCAAAACTCCTTAATGAAACTCATGTTGAAGCCGTCCGGCCCCGGACACTTATTCCCATCACAACTCTAAATCTCCCTTTTTATCTCCTCTTCCGTAAAAGGCATCAACAAAAGAGCATTATCATCATTTGAAATTTGCTTGAAATTAACCCCCCAAGAGTTGGGCGGTTTTGAGAGGGCTCCTCAAAGCATTTTTCGAAATGATTACTGACTCTAAGCTTAACCGCCTCCACATCCTCGATTAGATCTCCATTATCATCCAACAAAATGCACAACTTAGCATACATCAGAGATAACTTCCTGTCCCAGATATTGAATACAACTAAAAACTTCGATGAAATATTCATCGAACGGTCACCTCAAGTTCATAACTTAACATAAATTACTTAAATACATAGTTACGTGCCTTACAACTTCTCATGTCCTAGTGTTCAATATCCAAAACCAAAAGTAGCGGAAACGATTTACAACTTTATACAATTACAAGTCATACCATCGATAATATAAAGATAACATGGAAGAAACAATATTCAAGATAGAGAGCTAAGTCTTCAATCTTCCCCTCGAGCACATTTTTTTCTGTAACTTTGTAAAAACCACAACATATAAAGGGTGAGATAAACATTATCTAGTGAGTCCTATCGAGACCCCTTACTAACACTCGCGGTTCATTATGCATCTTTTAACTCGTAGCCCTAATAAGCGGCTACGTGAAAACCTCTCTTTACATTGCTAGCATATCACCTTTCATTATTGTATAAAATTTCCGGTGAACCCATTCCACTAACCATTTTCTATCAGCGGATCCCTCATGGGGCCTAGGTTCATAGGGCTCATGATTTCCCCTCCCCTAGTACGCTAACCTCTTTAATAGGATCGTCACCCTAAACCTCAATTATATAATTTATATATATACACCTGCTTTGGGCCGTCTCTTATACTTGACATAAACATAACATAACTTAAACCTCAACCTCAAGGGACATTTAGTCCACTTCAACAATTATCATGACCTCACTCGTGGTTGCTATCATTTATTAACATAACTCAGAACATTTACAATTCAATCCAACCATACATATCTCAATCACAATCAACATAGTCATTTCAATTATAATCAATATCATAGTATTAACCTCAACCTCATGGGACATTTATTCCACTTGTCATGACATAACATTAACATGACTTAGAACATTCGCATAACATCAATCATACCTACGTGTTTTTCCACGAATTACGGTTTATTCTTCGATAAACACATAGGGTTGGGGAAGGGATTAGAATGAACTTGGAACCAATTGGAATAGCCTAGGACGTGTTTTGAAATGGGGTAGCAGAAAGGGACGCACGGTTTGTGCGCAAAGACGCACGACCCATGCGCATTTTTAAAAAGTTTGCGCAGGTAAGAACCACACGCACCACCCGTGCGCAGGGGAGCATGGTCCGTGCGTGACGATCAGTTTTCCAGAAATATGCATCTTCGTGTAACTTTGGCTATTCCGTTCATTCCAACTTTCGTCTCGATCGATTCCCAAACATAACAACATATCATTTCAGCACCAAACAATCATCATAAACATCAAACGATTCATTCACATTCACTCAAACAATCATGCCAAAACGTAATTTTCGCAAAATAACAGATTTCGACGAAATTCAATGAAACGAAGAACCAAAACATATTTTCAGTCACATGCAAGGTTGACACAAATAAAATGAAAACCCTAAGCGAGCATAGAACTCACCGGAATCGATGTCTCTCGAAACTTTGATGACTCGAAACTGAAACTCGACGAACCGACATCCCAAGCTCCCACTTCTGTTTTACAGCTTCAGCAGGTAGATTTGTAACGAGTGTAGCAAGATCAATATTGTGTGAAAACTTAGTGCAAGTATACATTGTCCTAACAAGTAATAAAGAGTAAATGAGATCGTTCCCACGAGGAATTTAGTTAAATACAAGAGTTTAACCTTGCTAACAAATTAGTGAATAAAGTAACTGACACACAAATTTTGGGAAACATAAACAGTAAGAATAAATGGAAATGGTATTTAAGAATCAGTGATGAGAACAAGCTGAGATGCATTCACTTCAGTAACTTCATTAATATGCTATTAAGGGTATATTCAATGCTGCAGCATTAGGTGCTGCAGCAATAAGACGTTATTCTCTCGAATACTTCACACTAGGTTTTCCTTGTAAGAGTTTATCTCTAAACCCTAAAGAAGTACCTCCTAGGCTGCTTGAGCACCGGCAGTGATCACCTTATAGGCTATACCTTCCTATCTCTAGGATTAAGCATGGAACATCAAGATCTCTCATTAATGCCCACTACCCATATTATCTTGTGAGATTAATTTACAAACCATCTCTGAATTTATAAATGCTATTTAGAATAGACGGCCAATCCTACTCTAAAATGGAAATATTATCACGCACAAGGTAAAATGCACAACATTAAATATACTTCATAAATAGCATAACAAAATCTAGTTACTTCAGATCCAGCGTCTCAACTATGAGATATTAGCTCATATTGAGCTTACAAAACATGGAAAACAACTTAAACAAAAGAGTAGAAGTCATATTACAAATTCCAAGGGAAGAAATGATACTATCAAGATGAAACAGTGAAGGAGCTCCAGTAGTAGTAATGGAGATCTGCTCCAGCTCTTCTAGTAAAATCCTCCAAGAGAAATGTAATTCCAAGTAATGCTGTCGCAATGGTCTCAGCAATGAAGCTTGTGGGTAACAATGGTGAGCTAAGCACGCTATGAGGAGCTATCTCTAAACTTCCCCTTGACGGCAGAGCATACATATGAAGAAGGAGAAATGTCCTTATATAGTGTCTCCTTGCACGCAACCCTAGAATGAGGGCTCTTTAAGGAAATGCGTCCTAGGATCGAGGGCAATCATGGGAATTCCTCAATAGGAAATATCTTTCCGTGCCATACAGCTCTGACACCTGTCCTTGCCTTAATTTCCGTGTTTTCCGCACTCCCCTTGAGCTTTCTCTCTCATCTTTCGCAAATCCACTATTGCGCACGCACCTGTTGCTGCAGCACTGACACTAAATACAATTAAATGCACTAAGGGCATCAAAATGCCCAAATTAAACCAAATCATTCCTGCACCATTATTTCTACCCTACACACATAATTACATCCTAATTGACACAACAAGTTTATTAAATTGCTAAAATTAAAGCTAAAAAGGCAAGTAATAACCATCATAAAGGATGGTTATCAATCAATTCTTAACTAAAACCACTCAAACCAGTGTCTATTGTGTAGGGAATTTTGTCTAGTTTTTGAGAGTTAATGTTTCAAACTGATACAACCAGTATTGAGAGAGTTATGACTAAAATAAGGGGACTGGGTCAAAACTGTAACTGATTTAGAAACAAAACTTGTGGACACAATATCTACCTCAATACCTGATGAAATCAGATGATTCTTGTGTCTAAGTTGAAGAATTTTGTGTCTAGTTTCTGAATAATTAAAAATGACATTCAGATGAGTTGTGTACGGAGAGATGTATGGTAAACATCGAAGGTGGTTCAAACGGGTTTCCTACAGGATTTCTGTTGAACTTGTATCTTCAACCCCCAACTTCGAATTCCAGCTCCAACAAGCTCCAAAATGAATTCCAAATACCTCTAGCTACTGTAGTTCCTCTCAATGAGTTTCAATCCACAATACACTTTCAGTTCTACTCTAGTTTGGTTCCACATTGAACATGCAAAGCACCATAAAGCTTAAAACTCCATTATCTTCTACTTTGAGCTTCAAGGTTCTAAAAGGGTGGAATGAGATAGAGAAGGAATTGGTTGATGATCTTAGTGTCAATAGATAGAGGAGCAGAAACTGAGTTGAATGGTGGAAAAATATGCAACATGCATCTAGGGTTGAAGAATGTCTCTTCTCTTCTTCTTCCTCTCTCACTCTTGCGACTCTCTCTCTTCTCACTCATGCTCTATGTGTTCTGATTTTCAGCAACTCAAAGTGTGGATGTTTTGTGTTGTGTTTTTGTGAGGTTTGAACAGCTGGTTGTTTAAGTGAGCCGAGGGATAAAATGGAAATGAAACGACTATTTTACCCTTATTTTCAATTCTCACTTAAAACCAATTTAATTCAACTATTAACCAACACTTTCCATAATTAACATAATTTAGCAAACAAACATATAATCAATCACATAATTCATATAATTTCTAAATCACACAATTAGCAAACAACACTTAGTTATTTTATTCAACCATGACAATCATCTCATAAATACTCAATTATGCTAAAATATTTAACTTAGCTAATCAATTATTTCATGACCTCTTGCTAATTTCAATTTAATGAAATTAGCTAAATTGGGGATGTTACAGCTCCTACTTCTTCTATACTTTAAAACTGAATGAAAATATTTAAAATTTGAATCTCCTTCTCTAATCCATCTAGCTCTAGATTTTTGACATAGAAGACTCTCCTTCAATCGAATATCTATCCAAAATTTTACCGTCACCTCCTTCCATCGCTCCACCGCCTCAACGTCAAAAGCATCAACAAGAGTGTTATCTAACTCATTAAGCTCCTTTACAACGTCATCAATCTTCAAATCAATCACCCCAAACACTTCCTTTTTCCAACTTCTCAAACGAGCCTTCAGCAACTTCAATTTTTCTTTCAACACATACGCCTTATTACCTTGTACTTCAAACTGAGTCCAGCAAGATCTCACAAAGAGCGAAACCCAGCATGCTCAAACCAACTGTTAATAAAGCGAAAGGGTTTTGGACCCCAATCCTTAATAGAATAGAGAAGCCAAATCGGGCAATGATCCGAAATGTCACGATCCCCAATCCATTGCCCCAAAACATTCCACAATGTAATAAGCCCATTCGAAAGAAGGAACCGGTCAAGACGATTCATAGAGACGCCATCCGAGCAAAAAATAAGAGATTTTTTTTTCGGTTATAGTGACATCTATTAGATCCATATCAGCAATAAAGCAACTAAATTCAGCGATTTCATGCACATTACCTCCATCTCCCCTACCTCTTCTCTCTTCAGCGCTAGACACACAGTTGAAGTCGCCAACTACACACCACTCACCCCTATCAAACCTCGACTTCATCCCCTTCATTTCCTCCCACCCAATCCGCTTAGCAACCAATGAACATGGAGCATAAACATTAACCACATAGATAAGAATATTATGGTATTCATCACAAACCACCACAAAGCCGGTACCTTCGAAAGAGAAATTAACAGACCACGAATCTAGCAACCAAGAAGACAGAATACCATCAGACAAACCCCTAGATGGAACCACCGATCACCCAAAAGGTTGATTACCCCATAACAAACCAATTTGTAAACTATCTATCACCTCCCTCTTAGTCTCTTGTAAACAAATAAAATCAAACTTACCTCTTCTAATTAAAGAGGACACTTGGCGAGGTTTGGCGTCGCCCCACCCACGCAAATTCAACGAAAGAATATTCATGGAACACTAGTATTGTTCACCCCACCACCCTTGCGTCTTGGTCACACTTCTCACCATCTGCGATCAAACCTATATATAATGCTCATTTGATTGATTACCCTCCACCCCTAACTTCTTGGCTTCCTCCCGCACCTTCTTTGCCACTGCTTTGTTCTAGACAACCCACATTGTTAACAGCAACAATATCTGTGCTACTAATCGATGTGTCACAAAGGACAGTCCTAGCTGAAAAAAGAGAGGAATTTTTCGCCGGACTTGCTGACTTGCGCCTCCTCCCATCACCAAAAGACTCCCCACAAGATTTGTCAGTAACTTCCGCTAAATCATGCACAACATGAGGAATTTTACCAGACTTAGGAGCTCTTTTACATTAATTTAGTTAAGTTTTTTGTAAGGTTTTATTTGGCAAGACCAATTCACTTGCTTATAGCGGATAAACTCTTTGTAAGTATTTGTATAACTAGTTTATAGTGTTTTTTCACTAGTTTATAGCATTTTTTAAAACGCTACTTGAAGTAGAGTTTGAGCTTATACCTTATAGCGTTTTACTTTTTCCCATTTTTGCCTTTGCTACTTTCATTCACCCCCCCATTAAATAAATACTCTCATTTTTAAGCATTAATTACAAATGTTTTATGTCGTTTTATATTTATAATCTAATTAAACTGCTAATTTTACCAAATCATTTAAATCCAATCTTCCAGCTTATCCGCTATTAGCTTCTCCGCTGTAAGGAAAAAAATCTTTAATGAAAATGACATCATTAGCATCCTTTACGAGATGCTCCAACACTTCATTCGGACAACTATCAAGCTCCACCACCTCCTCAATAGTTAATGATGTGATACAAAATATTGACACACACACACACACGAGGACATGGAATATATTATTTTTCTAAGAACCAATTTTTATATGTTTAAGTTAGTTCAGGGACCTATTTATAGGGATGTCAATAGGTCCGTGAACTAAGTTTTTATGTCCCAGGTGTAATTTTTAAGAAGACTGTCATCTTTTTTTAAAAAAAAAAGATTATCCTTGAAAATTAAATAAAAAAATTAAATTTTTGGATTGGGAACATAAAAACTCATTAATTGAGTATGCAGTAAATATGTAAATAACAAAAATCATATGTAAAAATTGTAAAATAGAATTAGGTACTTAAGATAGTTATTGGAATACACATGGCCAATTCTTATTGAATAGGTAAATTACCCACAAATTATTAAAGGGCAACGTAGGCCTCACCTCAAAAATAATGTATCTTCAAATGGTTTTTTTTCTTCGATAAGCATGTATCTTCAAATGTGACTTTGCCTTCGAACAAATATTTGCTCTATAGACCTGTTTACAAGCAAAAGTATCTTGGGACAGTACATCATCTTAGATAATGAAATGATTTTTGTTAAACAAACAATAGAGGATTAATTAATAAGGACTAGTTTTGTAATAATGATATTTTTTGGCTTAATTATATGTTACCCCCTGCAAATATGCTTATTATCCATTTACCCCTCTACAAAAAAAAACTTTTAAAATAAACATTGCAAATATTAAGTGTTTCTAGTTACCCCCTGCAAATGGCAGACAAGTCAGCATAGACTTAACGCTGTTAGCTAAAACTAACAGTAGGGGTAACTAGAAACACTTAATATTTGCAAGGTTTTAATTTTTTTTTTGCAGGGGTAAATAGATAATGAGCATATTGTAAGGGGTAACATATATTTAAGCCTATTTTTTTTACCAAAACAATGATATTAAATAGAGTTGAATATGAATATTTTGTTATAAAAAATATGAAGACTTTTACTTATATTTAACACTATAAAATTATAACTCTTTTTTTCTTATAAATATCGCCAAATGAAATGAAAAAAAGAAGTCAAAACCAGTGGCGGACCCAGGACCCCGGGGTCAGGGGTGTCAAATTTTTTAAGGCCAGTGTCAAATGGATGCAAAACTTGGTGTACTAGTACAATTTCAAATTTTCAGGGGTGTCAAAATTAAAATTTCAGGAGATTTAGGCTATTTATATAGGGTGTTTAGTACAAAAAAAAAATTCCAGGGGGTTCAACTGAACCCCCTGGTTATAAGCCAGGTCCGCCACTGGTCAAAACACGCAAATTTGTAGGTTTAATTTGTAAAAAATTTGAAAAAAATTATGTGTAATATATTTAATAAGCGTGATTAGTGCTATTTTCCAATTAGACAATAACACATAGAATAATTATTTATCTTTTTTTAGGACAAAATTTATCTTTTTTTTTGACGGAAAAATTTATCTTTTTTATTATCTTTTAGTTAATTTTTAAAATTTATCACCTTATCTATCTTATATAACCACCCCTAAATTTTCTGCTTATTTGACCAAAATCTAAAACAACCAGGAATTTGACCTTTTTTATCCGTTTCTCGGTGATGATGATTTGGCTAACAGTACGATTCATTTTGCAAATGTCCTCATTAGTGTTTTTTTTTTCTTTCTAACAATTATCCAATCAGATTACCACAGCGATCCACAAATTTCCCCAAAATTTGAAATTCCAAACAGCGGCAAACACCATACCTCCTCTCACTTTCTCCCTTTCTCATTTCACCGTCGGGTGCTGGGCATCGATGTGAACAATATCGGCGATGGAGAAGCACGTCGCGCAGATCTTCGATAGGAAGCAACGAATCATCGAACAGGCTCTCCAGGAATGCCATCTCTGGGAGCATCACCTTTTCTCCAAACTCATCCTCAACGGAATTCTCCCTCCTCCATGGCTCTGCAACTCTGCTCTTCACTCCCTTCCCTCAGATCCCAAAGGTAATCTCTCTCTCTCTCTCTCTACATGCACTCGTTAGGGATCACTCGCGAGTCACCGAGTCACAAATATCGTGTTAAAACCACATTTTAGCAGTAAGTAGGGTTTACAGTTAAGTTGTAAGAGATAGAAATCGCGCCTCTCTTTCCCTGTTCCAAAATTATACGGAGGATCAATATTCTGGTTTACGGATCCAAAAGTATAGTTGCCTTGTTAATAGGGTTAACATTTCTCTCTAATTGTCATTAATTTCTGGTAGATCCTTAACGTTTTCATGTGGATCATTTTAGATTTTACTTAATTGCCAATCCAGTGTGTTTAGTTGACACACTCAATTTCCAATGATACTTTCATTTTCAGTTACAAAAAGGAAACACCTCATGTTTTTTTTCTATCTTTTCAAGTTTCAAAATAAGAATCTGTCAAATACTTTAGTGGCCAATGATTTCTCTCTTCCTCCAGCCAGCATTTGTTTGGTAAGATTACCTGCATTTTGTAACATCTCAGCCAATTTTCCTTGGGAAATTTGATCCTGATCTGTTCGCAATCTTTTCCATCTCTGCAGAGTTAAACCAAGATGATAATGTTTCTGGAGTTCAACTATCGCAAACACAATTTGGAGTTCCTTTTCCAGGTCATAATTGCAGTCTATACGGCAATGTGGATGTTGTATCTGGTGATGTTCAGTATCCAATTGGTTTGCGTAATGAAGTCTGTGCTTTTAAGAACGACTGTGTCACAGGAGACAGGCTTTCAAATTTGCCTGATTGCTCTGTCAACAATGCTGAATGTGCTTCAAGTGGTCTTCCAGAATTGGATTGTGGTGCTATTTCACCTCAGAACCAGGTAGAACCAAGAGCCTCAGAGAGTTACCATGATCCAGCAATGTCACTGGCCAAGTTGCAAAGATCAAAGTCGAGGCAGAATGCTCTGGAGCTACGTACTAGTGCAAAAGCATCTAAACGCTTGTCAGGAGATGAAACTAATGCTGGTGGTTGTGCTGCTGCAGGACCTGCATCGTCAACTCTACAGGAACACCATATCAAGGAATTAGGCCTGGACAACGATTTTCATGCAAACATCCAAAGTTGTTCCATGGAAGAAGTGAGACGAGGTGATTCTCTGACTCAAAATGATCAGAAATCTAATAACTCTGTCCGTATAACAAGATCTAAAAGTTTATCCCAAAAATTCAACAATTTGAATGTCAGTAGTTCTTCTGTAGAGAAAGATGGCCCTCCACTTAATGATTCAAATGAGGCATTGGAAATAGTCAACCGACCTTGTTTTATAAATGGGAGTTGTGTGGCTCAGGAAGATAATATAGTAGAGTTTCACGGTAAGGAAACTGGAAGCAGTGTGTCTGATAAGGAGAGATTAACAAAACCTAGAAGTTCTGGTCAGGCAGGACATAGTAGTGAACTGAGGAACCGTGAAAGCACCTCAGGCAAGGACAAAGGAGTTGAAGTATCTGATTTGAAACAACCATGTGCTCATGTTGAGTTAACCAATTTAAGCAGTGCATCTGATTGTAACAGTGGAAGTCGGAGGAATACAGTTAAAGATGGCGACTTCTGCCAAACTGTACAAGAAAGTAACATCCAATGTAGGCCAAGACTACATAGAAGTTCCTGTCCATCACCAGGGGATGTTTTTTTAACAACTGGGGACTCTGTAAAGGCTATTGATAAATCAGTGCAGTTGCCTCAACCTTTAATTTCAAATAATTTGCTGGACTCTGCAGTGCCCCTTGTTGGGTCCTTTGGTAGTGAAAAGGAACCTGACATTTGTTCCGAAAAAACAGAAGAACGTTTAAGTAGAAGTGGTTCTGGAAAGGTATACTTAACCAGAAATTCAATGTTATCAAAGTCTTTGAACTCCAAGTCACCTAAGCAAAGTTCTACCTGCTCTGAATCTGTGGGTAAGAAGTCTCAAACTTTACAGCCTACTGGACTGGATGTTGGAAGGTTATCCTCAAGTCCAAAGGATTCCAAATTAGATAGAGAAGATTTGATAAATTCTGTAGAGAATGGTAACATTGCAGCACTCGCTACTTCTAGAAATTCAGGGGCTGTGACTAGTTGCATAAATGAAGGATCGTTGAGGCCAACAAGCTCTTCCAATCTAAATGGTGGGTCTTTACTTGAAGAATCTTATTATATTAAAGCAGCTGGGGCTGTAAAAGTCTTGGATGTCCAAGAAAACATACGATCTGGCGCCAATCCTATTGATAATGCTGAGCACAGATCTGCTGCAACTGTTGCCCAAGTTCAGGTTGATTTTGATGGAATAATTAAAAAAGACCCTTCTTGTTTGGGGTCAAGACTTACTATCGTTAACCCTAAGGACGGGGAGGATGTTTCAGTCTTAAAGCGGCCCTCTGATTTTATTATGTCTGTGATGCCTAAGCAACTTATTTTTGATGATGTGGAAGATACAAGTATGAATGAAATATCTAGTCCTGATTTGAAAGAGGGACGACAGGGAATGTCACCAGCAAAAGAATCTCTCGATTTGTCGGAACCATTGAAGTTACCCGACGATGAAACACAGGAAGTTCTAGTCAGAGAAGGGGATTCTCAGATGAATAACTGCACAAGTCGCTTCAAGGAGGAAGATACAGCCAGGGTAGTGCTAAACACCATGCCACCAAACATAGAGTTACCTATTGGTCAGAAAGAGTTGTGTATTCTTACTTCTTCATTGATGAATCATTCAAGTCCTTCACAAGTTGGCCCTGAAAATTCATCAAGAAAATTTTCAAAAGAAGACATGTCATCCAGAGTTGCATCACTAAACAGTAAACTGGAAAATGATGAAAGCAGTACTATGTTGACAGATTCTTTTTCTGATGCAGTTACCGAAAATGGTCTGCATAAATACACAGACGAAAATGTTGCAAACTTCATGGTTGGGTTCCCATATGATGCTCCTACTGATGAAGTGAATGTTGATTTGGCACAAAACACCTCAAATACCATTTCCTTGACTCAAAATGGTGACTTGTCGATGCAGGCACTGCTCCGTGACAGAAAAGTTACCAGTTTTTCAACTGATATCCAGAATTTTAAAAGTTCCACAGAGAGTTTCACTTATGATGTGGAGCATTCATGCCCTCAGAATAAGAGAAGAAAAATTGAAATGGAAACAGAGAAGTTCCTTCCTGACTCTACACACTTCTTGGAAAATCAACCTGATTCAATTGACCAAAGGTCTGCAAGTGGAACCTTGGGTATTGAAGAAGACAATCCCGAGGCTGTCCTTGAAGTTCAACATTTGCCATCTGATCAGGAGGATGATATCGGACATGAGCCGACAGATGTGGTGCAAGAAAGCCGAAATATGGGTGAAGAGTCTTTACATGAAGAGATAATAGAAGAGGTGCATAAAATTCTGTTTCACATTCTAAAATTATTTAAATTGATATATCATAATATATATATATATATATATATATTTAGCATTCATGATTTAAATATGTTTTTTCTGTTTGTCTTGCACTAACGGAAATGATGCCAATCAATATTTAATATCGAATTATTTGTTAGGCAGTCTTGATTAACACCTTTGAACTTTACCAATGTAATTATAGTGCGGCGTTGTTTTGGCATAGACATCAAATTTGCTTTATTGGATGATCACAGGCTCCTTTGGAAGTCATTTTAGATAAAAAAATTATGGTAAATGCAAAGCAGAATGGCTTTAACTCTATTTGAAATTCCACGAAGATTTCCGGCAATGTCTATGTGATGTTCCCCAGGAAGAATAGTTCAGAGAAAGCCAAAACTATCTAGAATCACGAGAAATGAAAATGCTAGATTTAGGCTATAATTGAGTCATTTTTGGGCAAAAATATAGCAAAGTTTGTGTGGTCAGTTCAGGAGTGCAGCAAGGATACAGAATAAATAAACAGAAGAGAGTGGAGGGAAGAGAGGTCAGTTACGTGAAAATCCAAGATTAAAACTCAGTGTTTTGTCAATGGCGGATGGCAGTTTATTGGGGGGGGGGGGGGGGGGAGCCAAGAATCTGCCATTTTAAGCCACCATAAAATGGCATCCTTCACAAATTGGCCATGGCGGTTGTCAAAAAATCTGCAATCCGCCATGGCGCCACCACGGCTTATATTTGAGAATACCAGTCACCTACATTGTGGCCTGGCCTTGTTTTCTACAAGTTAAAATGCAGCTGAAAATGTTTTTCATGTAAACCTCCCTTAATCATATATCCTTCATCAAATATGTAAGCAATACCTTTAAAATTTGTGGACTAGAGGACACTGAAAATGAAATAAGTTCCCTGAACTAAGTAAAACCGAATTCACTATAAATGAAAAGAATAAATCCTAAATGATGATAAAATCCTAAACAATAACTCCAGTTAGGACGCCTAGGAGGAAAAGCTTTCTTAGCTGTTGTTGCACAACACTCTGAAAAGAAAATCTATATATTGAATTGAAGATCTTAAATATGTTTTTGCCTTGTTGTCTTCTAATTTTTGGTGTCTTTGTTGGTTGAAAATTAGCTGAGAGTGAATGACACGCATTTCAAGGCAAATAAGCTAGTGGAAAAGGGGAATTTAAGAATTGATTGCCATTTAATAAGGAATGCAATATTTCTATGTAGTTTTTATATAGAAGTCGAAGCAGGAAAAGTGATAAAGGATTATTGGAGAGGATGGCGAGGTAAAAAAGGATACGAGTGATGGCAGGCAGGGAGAATCCTATGTTGGTTGATACAAATGAATGTTGACGATTGTAAAAGTAACCGAGTTAACTTTACATTGATAATCTGGAATTCTTACTTTTA
Organism: Astragalus membranaceus; assembly: GCA_039519185.1. Classification (NCBI taxonomy): domain Eukaryota; kingdom Viridiplantae; phylum Streptophyta; class Magnoliopsida; order Fabales; family Fabaceae; genus Astragalus; species Astragalus membranaceus. The sequence goes on from CM076847.1 coordinate 154,230,594, forward strand.
AACATATATTCTTTATTTTTTTCCTTGTTAGTAACTGTGAGATTTAACAGTCGCACCCTCTTATGACATTTATCACTACTTCCGCTTCTAAGATCAGAAAATTCCATAAGTAGTTTAGCTTGTCAGGTTTTTGTTTGAATAGCTATATTCTGTGTTGGGGATAGTCAGTGAAAGACACAATCTACCATAAGCTGGATTACGAATAAAAAAATGGTTTAGTCACTTTGGAGATCATTGAACTATTTGAAATTTTTTAAGTAGGTCCCTGAATTAAAAGAATTTGTAATTGGGTCCCTAAACTGACATTTAATTTTTAATTGGGTTCTTCCGTTTGTGAGCCATTGATGGGTCTAACATGGAAATTTCTGAACTATTTAGAAATTTTTATATAGGTCTTTGAATTAAATTTTTTGTAGTAATTGGCTAATTTTCTTTGATTTGTTAAAAAGCAAAGTATGCAAAACATATCACTAATATTTATACATCCAGTTAGCAGGATTTGCTGAGGACAAATCGATATTCTTGCAGAGCTGAGGCCTTAAATTCAGGAGTAAATTGGAACCCCACTACTATCTCTCCATTTCTCTCTATTGGCATAATTATACCTCAATTGAGACACTGTAGAGCTAATAATTCTTAGGCGGCACCCTTTGAAATATTGTCCTTTTTATTTGAGAAAGGCATATGCTAAAAAGATGAGTTTTCAAAATCAACAACATAATACAATTTATTTGATGAAGGGTAATGGTTATTATCAGAAACTGTAATCACTACGTTATTTGAATCATGTGCTAACACATATTTTCTCGGTTTTATTGTATATGAATTAAATTATTTGAAACATGTACTAATACATATTTCCTCAGTTTTATTTTATATAAAATAAATAAATCAAATATTTACAACTTATTCTTTGCTCACCCATAGGTACCACTGCAGTGCTAAAATTCATCAACACTAGCTTAGGCCTCTCCCCAAAAGTTCATAAAGATAAGACATTTAACTTCTTGCCTTGTCTTGAATTGAGTTAAATGAATTTGAGAAAGTTCAGGGACATATATATGTTAGAGACCCAATTACAAACATTTTTCGTTTTGAACCTAGTTAAAAAATTCACATTAGTTCATAGAAACCTAACAGAAGGACTCAATTACAAATTAAATTATAGTTTAGGGACCAAGTTACAATTTTTTTAGTTAAAAATTCTCAATTGATTCAAGGTTTCCTAGAGTAATCAAACCTAATAAAATTTCTGGCAGAGTTTTACTATTGATTTAATGATATTTAGACTTCAAGACCTGCAATGTCTTTTTTTGATCTCTTTAGTTGTCATTGGCTTGTTTTAAAATACATTGTATTTAACCAGAACTACAGCTGTGACCAAACCGTTATAGAATTTTGCATGAAAGCGAATATACAGATGTATGTGATAGGACGTGTGGGTCTAATGTCATTTATGACCCAATCATAGAAGCCAATTCTCGGAGGCCTACCATATGGAAGGGTCTACACTAGGAAAAGGAGAGTGGGGTTGGGAGGAGAGAATATTAGTTAGGTAGTGACATGTCCCTAGATTCCATGTGATGTGGTTATAGGAGGGAGAGAGAAGAGAAGGTAGTCATTGATGCAATGGTATTGTATTCAGGTAGGATTCTCTGACTTGGTTTATTTCTGTTTCGGAATTGTAGAGCCCTTGAGCTCATCGTTTTCATTTTCATTGAATAATATACTGTTTCATTCACCTGAAATTTGTGAGTTCTATCACTATGCTTGCAAGTGCGTTGTTGTAAAAGCTGCCTTTTCTTTTTACTAAATTTTCTGAGTAGACTGTGTTTCAATGACTTTCCTGTCAGCAGAAAGTTATCTTGGATGGAAGAGGCGGCAGTTCAGACACTTGTATGTTGGCAGAGGCAAATTCCTTCAGTTTTTGCATTGACTCAACTATGAATTGCATTGTGGATGAGAAGGTGGAGTCATGGCATCTACCGGTTACTTCTGGGATTGATAGTGCAGAGCATACTTATTGCGATAGAAGGACCTCAAGCAGAAAAACATGTCCCGGAGAAAATGCTGAATTATCAGATGGTTTGCCCATTTCTCCAGGGACCCAATACTTGGATTTAATCGGTACAGATGAAGCTTTACCAGAGTTTGAAGGGTTTGTTATGCAAACAGATAATGCACAATCATGCACTACTGGAGACGAAATGGAATTGGAAAATATGAATCTTCCAAGTAACTCGGTAGATTATACATCACTTGGTAAATCTAGATTCATGCGTTCTTCATTCTGCTATTCTTCAACACCATGCAAGTTTGATAGCCCAACAAACCCTAGTCAGTCTTTGCCTAATGGACTGCTGGAGGGCTATGGTCTAAGGACTTCTCTTCCTCTAAACAATGGGAGTCCAAGGGCCTTTTCTGATTGCCTACCAAATTGTAAGGGACAGTATACATCTTCAGTTCAAACTCTTTGGGATAGAATTAATCCAAACTTTGGAAGTTCAGGAAAACGTAAGAGTTTGAAATCAGAGCTTCCTTGCATTAGTGAAGAAAATGAAAATGTTGATGAGGTTCCTGGTACATTCCAAAAAGGCATCGGTTTAGATGAAATGACTGGTTCTATTATACGAGGACCACTAGCTGAGACTATAGATAATGCAAATCCTTCTACGTCAGTTTTACAAGATGATGAAGATTTGGTAGGCACAGAGTCTAGCTTTGGTGGGACTCACAAGAAAGTTAAAAGAAAACTTGACAAGCAAAATGCATATAGGACGGGATTTACAAGCAAGGGGAAGGAGAACCAGAGTATATCTCTTGGAACAAATGGTGCCAAGAGGACCTCCGAATCAGTCCGCAAAAGGTCCAGTAGGCCAAAGTTATCTGGAAAAGATAGTCTGAAACAACGTCCTACTTTTTCCGGAGTGAAGTCTACACGCAAGAATATTGTATCCACTGTTACTTCCTTTATTCCATTAGTGCAGCAAAAACAAGCAGCAGCAGTTTTTACAGGTAAATGGTAGTTATTTTAAAAATAAATGTATTTTTCTATTACAAAGGTTGCCCTTTTTGGATATTACAAATCACCATCTTGACAAAGCAATGATGATTATTCCTTTTTTAACGTTATTTGAATCTCAATGTGTGAACATTTAGGTAAGAGAGATATCAAAGTGAAGGCCTTGGAGGCTGCTGAGGCTGCCAAGCGTATGGCTGAAAAGAAAGAAAATGAGCGCAAGATGAAGAAGGAGGCATTAAAAATTGAGCGGGAGAAAGAAAACCTAAGGCTTCTAGAGCTGCAGAGGAAAAAGAAAGAGGAAGAAAGAAAAAAGGAGGCCGAAATGGCAGCAAAGAAAAGACAAAGGGAAGATGAAGAAAAAAAGGATAAAGAAAGAAAAAGGAAGCGTGTTAATGACGTTAAGCAGCAGCAGCAACAAGAGCATAAGAAGATACATGCTAGAAAAGAAGAGATAGAAGCACAACACCGAGCTACAGTAAGCGGCTCTTCTGCCAATAAATCAATTTTTCTCTTTTGATCATTTGAAAGTGCTAATATATGGTTTTTCTGGTCTAGGGTGAAGAAGTTCATGCAAGCAGAAAATTTATGGATGAAAGAGACAACCATAACAACTTGCAACTGCAAGACGATATAGAAGGCAATGTGGAGAAATTTTTTGAAACCGAACCTTTGACCATCAGGGATCCAGCAAATGATAAAATTAAGAAAAGCTGTCTTGAATATTCAGAATCTGTGTCTAATTGTGCTAATAATGGAAAGGTAAAATGATTTTCTGCAGCTCTCTTCTATGTCATCATTAACAATCTTATTTGGAAGGGTTTCATAGCGGTTTGGTCAAGACTAGGAATAATATTTTCCAGTTCTATAGAAAGAAGTTCCCTTCTAACGATGCATGATACTTGTTTAAGTCACTAAGTCAGTCAAGTAATGCCAATGTATTTTAGTTTTAAATGCTGTTATTACTAATTGTTTAAAGACAACTGATTCTATGTATATGATGCATAAATAATATTTGAAGGGATATACGATTTTCCACTTGATGTTTCACTTATCATGATTCTTTTGTGTTATAAGTTTTGCTTGTACTTGTGCTGAGCAGGAGCTGACTGATAAATAACTAGTCTTTACACTATACAGTGACCTTGAATTTACATTTTTTGTGTTATGAAGTTCCTTTAATAACCAATGTCGGATTTAAATATCTTAATAGGCAACGGTTGATTTGATCAAAGCCATTGAAGATGACGACTTGATCATCAGAAACCCACTTCAAGAGCAATCATATGAGATATCTCCATATAAAGGCTCGGATGATGAAGATGAAGATGAGGATGGCGTACCAAATAATAAATTTATCCCATCATGGGCAAGGTTTGTGACCGTTCAAGTTCTTGCCGCTTACCCTTTACCTAACATTATGGCACCCTAAATGAGATTTCATGGGTTTTAAACCTTCATGGTGCACGTGCCTATGTTGTGGAGCATTTTTTCTTCTAACTGAAATAAAGAAAAGTAACTAAATAAAAGCTTTAAAGACAGACACGATTGGCACTAAGTATATTATTTGCCCAAAAATTTACACCTGTTTGAGTTCTAGAATTACTGCTGCAGCAGATAGATTACTGTTGCTGTTTGTCGGGTGATAACTTACTGCTTGATGATAGAATCTCACTTGAAATTTTGGCTTATTCGTATACCTAAAGACATTGAGTTTGATTGCTTTCTGCAGTAAGCATAGGTTGTCTATGATTGTTTCTTCCCAAAAAATGGATCCAGAAACGATTTTTCCTCGGCAAAGTTTTTGCAACATAGCAGAAGGTAACTTTAGATATTATGAAAAAAAATTCTTTAGATATTATTAAGTTATATATATATATATATCAGTTGTCTATAAACTAAGCAACAATTGTGCTTTTTATAGTTCTCCTGCCTCGGAATCTTCGATTATAGTAAGAAGTCAATGATGATGGACTCCATAACATAGATATTCTCTCATTTCATAGTACGGGATTTTGTGTTGAGGTATGCTTTCTCTTGATATAACATAGTTTATTACCTTGTAATTCTTGGTTAGCATTTGGTGATTCTGAAGGCATTTGTTTTAATATTGTCAGTTTGGAGACTACTCGTAAATATAATTTCCATTGCCATGGCCCATGGCCTTAGAAGAGTAGCATATTATGATGGGTTTACAGATTTGAATTTCCACTCTAGTATTCAATCAATAATGTAAACATTTGAAAACTGACTCTTTTAATTGTCACGGCTCTAATAATAATAATGTCATTCCTTGATTTAATGATAGTATTCTCTTTTCTTGGATGAAAGAGCATATTATACTCTTGTAAGTTGTATCATTGATTCGTTACTATTTTGGAATGGAAAAACATTGAAAAACGGATGCTGGTAGCAACCCCTATTTGTAAACATAGCAGTAGGTCCATGCAATAAATTGGAGGGATCAATTGGGAGGATGAAGGCCAAAGCCCAAACAATCTGTGTTGTAAAGAGCTCTGAGCATTTTGTTGTGTGTAATAGAAGCAATCAAGCAAATGGGTGTCCCCTGTAATTCAAATTTTTAACTGGACTTAAATCTTGGAAACCTTTGGAGTTTATAAATTTTCAATGAAAAGCTTCTAATGATGGCGACGAAACAACTTTATAATGTATATTTATCTTATAGAAGGTTTGTTATATACTGTGGCAGATTTTTGTAGAGCTTCGTTACAAATTAAGGCGCAGCTGCAAGCAGGATTCTTTCCATATCTTTTCCTTAGTTGAGCAAGGAGTCACAATCAATATTCTGATGCATCCTCAAATTTGCCTCTAACAATCCTATTATGTTTAAGACGTGTCTTTTGTACAGTTAAATAATCCGAAAGTAGTCAGTATATCATATATGCAAGAAATTTATTTTAACTTCTCTTGAAGTGAAGCGACCTGCTATCTTTCAAAATGTTGGACGACGGCAACATTTATTTATTTTTGTATCAAAAGGAAATAACACAAAAAAACTAAGGTCCCTAAAACATCAGCAAGCAACAAAGGGCTCAACTCCGTAGAAGGTGAATGCCACAATGCCAAAGAAGATGTATCACAAGCTCCCTTCTTCGCGAACCAATCAGCACAAAAGTTTGCTTTTGATAAGAATGATGAATTTGAATCTCCCACTCTCTTCAAATAATCGCGAACCAAAGCTATCTCATTCCCATGCTTGTGATACGAGATGTTAGTTTCATCAATTAAACGAATAGTTTCTAGAGAGTCGGTAAAGCATTTTACTTTCCGGAAGCCTAAATTCCAACATAAAGAAAGACGATGCAACAAAGCCATAATCTCTGCATGTAGAATAAGTGAAACACACACTGAATCACTAAAACCAAGAAGGAATTTCCCTTCATGACTACGAAGTAATCCACCAGAACCAGTAGGACTGGGATTTGTAATTGCGTTACCGTCCACATTCAACGCTATCCAACCCACAGGAGGCTTCAGCCAAGCAACATGAAGCCCAGAACTTGATCTTCTATGTGGAGTATCCACCTGCATGAAAGCCTTCTCAAAGTCTCGGTACAACGCATGACACTCAGCAACAATCTCAAAAATGGGAGTTCTCACGCCCTCAAAGAGGAATTTGTTACGCCGAGCCCAACACTTCCATAAGACAGCGTGAACAAGCACACCTTGACTCTCCACCTGTTGAAAGATCCAATCGAACAAGTCGCCACCCACAATGGGGAGAAAACTTAGGGACTCAAAGAAAGTCCTCCAAATATCAAGAGAGAAAGGGCACCAAAATAGACAATGAAGCCGCGTTTCTACCTCTCTATTACACTGAGGGCAAATGCTATTGATCGCAATATTTCTTCTATGCAACATATCTCGAGTGGGTAATGAAGCATGGCAAATCTGCCATACAAAGAATTGAATATTGGAAGAGGTCTTAATATTCCAAATCCAAGTCCAATTTCTTTGTTGGCTGAGACATAATATTATCCCTCAATAACATATACTAGGCAGATTTGGTGGTGTACATACAATCAGTTGAGTACTCCCATCGCCAGCTACCCTCCACCATATCAACCAACATAGGTTTCAAACCCAAAATACCACGTTGAATATTAACAGGAAGCTGGGTATACAATCGGCCCATCCTCCAAGTTCCCTCAACAAACACATCTCAAATAGTTAAGTCAAGATCATGAATATCCACATATGGAACTTGAGAACACGATGGAATTTTCGATACCCATTCCTTAAACCAGAAACTAGAATTGCCATTACCACACTTGAACTCAAAACCATCTATAATGAAGGAAAATGCCTTTTGAATCGAGCTCCATTTAATGTTACGTTAAAATGTAATTGATATATTTTATATTTTAGCTGATAACGTACAATCATACTGTTTATGTATTCTATTTTTATTGAACCACGTATATACATAGTAGTTTAAATTTAACATCATCGGTCAGTTCTTCCACGCTGAAAAAGCATTTAATCATCGTTGCCAGTCAAGTTATGTTTTATAGTTTATGGCTTTATGCTGTGATTGAAAAATAAATATAATTGATTACTGATGAATGAGAAGTATGGTGTGACCATGAAATAAAGGTGGGTTGTGACCGATTTTTCATATAAGGGATAACATTAAAATTAAAACTAACTTTTATTAGCTTAATGTGATTTTGCAGTAAAAAAAACAGCTTAAAGTGATTTTCATCACATGACTCAAAGTCTCAAACGCGCAAATTGTACGCATGCTTTACCAATTACAAATTGAAAAAGGAATAAGGATTATATATCGCAAGGAACGCATTTGATGGTGTTCTTTTTTTTTTGATGCCACATTAGATGGCGTTCCTTGATGTGACTCCACTAATTAATTAATCAGTTATTCACGTCTTTATTTTGATAGATTAAGTTGAATTAGAATTAACTCAGTTTTTAAATATTAACTCAACGTTTACATTGAATTGTGCTCAACTCTAAAATTTTAGCCATTTTGAACCCCATCGATGGGCCATATTCCGAGATGTTCTAATCCATATGACTTATATATTGATCTCATAAAAAAGCTAAGAAAGCAAACTTTAGGGCAGAAATCAAGACCTTAATATGTGAAATATTCGTTGTATGACCGAGATGAGGTGTTATTAACAATCTGACCAATGTATATATTTGACGAGATTATCTGGATGTATTGGTGTCAAAATTAGATGATGATTATCCATGGCAAAATATAGCTAATCTCTAAACCTATTTCTTAAAGACATCTTTGCAAAATTCAACCGTCCAGTTAAAATCACCATCAGATAATAAAAGCCTTCCATGAGACAATATAAGAAACTTCCATCAAACAGTAGTAGGAGTCTCTGGTTACACAATAAAACTATTGTTAGACCATAGTTTATAACTAGTTGAGCCTGATTTATATTTGGAACTAAAAAGAAATACAAGAGTCTAAAAAAATGACACACAATTTCTCCACATTCATTTTCACCCTTTCGCGATCATTTGAAAGTGAATTAAGAATCAAATTCTTCGAATGAGTTATTAACCTATGTATCACTTGAACTGTAGAAGATCTGCAACTTTTGCAACATCTTTCGTCAACATGTTTTCACAAGTATTACTTCATAATACTGCTCAACTGCAACTAAGGCATACCTGATATCCATTCCCATACAAAGCAATTCAGGCCCATGATATTTTCAAGAGTACAAGATCATCTGTTTTGGAAGCTTTACAACCATGTACCACTCTATACATGGACATATATATATATATATATATATATATATATATATATATATATATATATATATATATATATATATATATGCATGCCACAAATACCCGCTATCTCTGTCTGTCACCATAAACCGAATTCTGAATTCAGACATTTTCTAAAAAAATTCCATGTCGTATAAAACAGATGCACTGGTGAATAATAATGGCATAATTAATCACCAAGCCTTCCCCTGAAAATCATTTGAACATTGTTTAAGGAGAAGTGAAAATCCTGTTGTTTAGAGTTAATTAAGAGAACTATATATCAGATATCTTTGGTTTACCAAAACCCTCTACAAGAACAGAATCCATCCTTAAAGTGATGAAAACGGTTTGTATCTCGAACAATAATCTCCCGGCTTGTAAACTTAGACACAAGTTTCATAAAATTGTGGCAATCACCGCAAATTCTAAGATTTTTCATAATCCTTATTGGTATATCACTAGGCAAACACATCAACCCAAAAGTTATAGCAAGCTTCTCACTATGATGCCTCAAAAGCATCTCTTTGCTGCTCTCTTCCACATCATGCAAATCATTATTAGTATCAACCTTATAATTAAGTTTCTTCAACTCTTCCACCAAATTATCCAACTTAGCATAAATCTCTTGCATTTTTGGATGATTTCTCTCCCCAACAGTAAATGAATGAATCTTATTCTTAACTTCAATCCAACTAGTACCTCTTTCTTTCCTCAGATCACTCTCTCTAAGAAGCTTTCTTGCTTTTGCAACTTCGTCCCATTTTTCATTTGCCGCATATATGTTTGCTAGCAAGATGTGGTTTCCTGCATTATTAGGTTCCAGTTCAAACAAATGCTTGGCTGCAATTTCAGCCAACTCAATATTTCCATGATTTCTACAAGAAGCTAAAAGTGAACCCCATATAGAACCAGTAGCATTAAATGGCATTTTCTCTATCAAATCATAAGCTTTCTGAACCTGTCCCGCTCGACCAAGAATGTCAACCATACATGAATAGTGAAGAACACTTGGTGAAAGATTATGTTGTCTGACCATAAGGTCAAAATACTTGTGTCCTTCTTCATATAAACCCATATGACTGCATGCATTGAGTACAGATACATATGTTACATCATCAGGAAAAAAGCCTCTTTGCTGCATTTTTTCAAAAAAGATCATAGCCTCTAGTGCACAAGCATGTCTAGCAAACCCAGAAATCATAGTATTCCATAAAACAATGCTTCCCACCTCCTTCACAACTTGGAAGACATGGTAAGCTTCTCTTATACAGCCGCATTTTGCATACATGTCTATAAGGGAGGAAGAAACATATACATTTGAACCAAATCCAGATTTACATGAAATGGCATGCACTTGTTTACCTCCAATCAAACTTGCCAAGCCTGCACAAGCACATATTACAGACGATATCATAAACGCGTCTTGCTCGAAATCCATCAACCGAGAATCACGGAAAAGCAACAACGCCTCCTCATGAAACCCAGTTTGCACATATCCTGCTAGCATTGAACTCCATGTAACAGCATTTGTTTCAGGCATACTCTCAAATATCCTACTCGCATCTTTTATCAAAAAGCACTTAGCATAGACATGTAGTAAAGCAGTTCCAACAAAACAATTTGAATCCACAGAAGCCTTAATAGAAAAAGCATGTAATTGCATGCATTCAAGTATAGCACATTTAAAAGCACACTCACACAGAACACTGGAAATGGTAAACTCATTGAACATTGTTCCCTCTCTTTGCATTTGAATGAAAAGCGCGAGTGCGAGGGTTTCATGATCCTCTTCATTCTTGGTAAGTGCTCCAATCATGGTGTTCCACGAAACTAAGCTTTTCACAGGCATTTCATCGAACACTTTGCGAGCACTGTTAACTAAAGAACATTTAGAGTACATATTAATAAGCATATTGGAAGTTAATACGTCAGTTTCCAAGCCAATACGAATAGTCTGAGCATGACATGCCATTCCACCTCTGGAAGATCTTGTTTTTGCACATAACTGCAAATAATATTGCAAATTTGATACACGGGTTGAATCAGTATACACATCAACAACTTTTTCTACCTTTAAGGGCTCTTGTTTGGCGTGGGAAATAGCTGATAGGTTCCTAAAATGGATGCTGGAAGAACCACAAAGTTTCTCACACCTTCTCAAGGTTCTCATGAGGATCTTAAGCCTCTTTATTTATGGATCAGTATCTTGAGTTGGGTCACCACTACCAGTCATATATAAATTCTAGTCATTATTTATATATATATATATATATATATATATATATATATATATATATATATATATATATATATATATATATCATTTCAATGAGCTGGTTCTGCAAATTATTAACATTAGCTGGTAGACTGTTTCTGGCAGCAAATTTAGAATTGGATCTTCTCTACGATGAACAATATCTAAGTGTTAAGTCCATTAGTAAGTGGCAGTCGATTTGTGATGTTATGCAAGGCTGTCGCCAGAACTGGCTTGCACCAAGGGACATCCGGGCAGGGTCGTCCCAAACAATTTGGAGGTCCCCTTCAAATCTTAAAGTGGGCCCTAATTATACTATTCATAGTAAATAACATGATCCACCAGTGCGGATGCAGGGGTATAATACTAGTATCATTTAAAAAACAAAATCATAGTTCATTTCACGGGAGAATAACTCAAGCATAACATATATGTAAGGCCTAGCTCAACTGGCAAATGACGATATTGTTAGGGGGGATACCATGTCCCGAGATTTAAACCCGAGACCTCACAGTTGTGTGTGTGAGTTTCAAGTGGCATTTGTCACTCTGTTTAGAACAAAAAAAACTCGAGCATAACATGATAGCATCACACAACGAAGGAAAATATCGTCTTTTCTTTATTTGTTTCTGTTTGCATTAGATAGAAATATTATCTATAATAGGATGGGGGTAAAGACCGTGGAAGCTCATGATAAATACCTAGGACTGTCAGTTCCTTTCGGTAGGTCCAAGAAGGTTATTTTCTCCTTTGTGATTGATAGAATTTGGAAGAAGCTCAGGGGGTGGAAGGAAAAGTGTCTCTCTAGAGCAGGCAAGGAAACTTTAATAAAAGCAGTAGCCCAGGAAATCCCAAATTACATTATGGGATGCTACATGTTTTCCTGAGGGTTGCTGTAAGGAAACTGAATCCATGCTAGCAAAGTCTTGGTGGGGATCAGAGGAAGGTGTGAGGAAGATCCATTGGATGTCTTGGTCAAGATTGGCAAAGGCTAAGAAGAAAGGGGGTCTGGGTTTCAGGGAAATTAGTGAGTTCAACAAGGCTCTTCTCGGGAAACAATGTTGGAGACTCATTACTAAGAAGGGTTCTTTGATTGAGAAGGTTTTCAGGAGCAGGTAGTTTACCGTGAATTTTGGTAAACAACCGCCGGTTTAGAATTTGTTACTTGCAAGATCAACCAGTAAATCTTAGGACATTTGTGCTATAGTTTTCCAGAAAAAGTTATGAATGTTCTTGATGTTATTTGTAATAACTGACAATTTTAAAGTTGTTGAAACTGTCGAATTGCCTTACGTATCTTTTGAATTCGATCAAGTGCAGAAAACAAGTAAATTGCAGAAATATTTAAGGAAACATGACTAGATTGCATTGAAATAAAAGAAATTGGTACACAATACCATACATCTGATTTCTGTAACTCATGTTTCTCTGTAACTTGGAATTCTGAGCGTGAGAAATATGTATGAGAGTTTGTGACCCTTTTTTCTCTATGAGAAACTACTATATATACTATGCAGAGATTGTAACTGCCTACAACGGTTATATATAACTCTTTGTTATTTAAAAGAGGATAAACCCCCACATAAGGTAAATCTGCTTTTAAAAATAACAAAATTGGATTTACCCCACACCTAAGGTAAATCCGCTTTGTTATTTTTAAACCCACCTTAAATAAATCCGGTTTTAATTTTTTAAAATTTTCAGTGGAAATCGGATTTACTTCACAGATACATAAATCCGATTTCCAAAAAAAATTGAAATCGAGATATGTTCGGGTTTTTTAAATTTTGTGAAGGGCAATTACGTCTTTTCGCAGGATCCGTGGCAGTATAATTGAATGTGATGGAGTTAAAAAAAAGCCGATGGGGAATCATACCGGACTACAAAAGTTGGGTCTATAATTTAAACCCTAGCAGAGGGAGTCAGTTCGCCCAAATCCCATATCTAGTTTAATTCCTTTAGCCCCAAAATGTTTAATTTGTTTAGAACATCCCCAATCGGTTGCATACTTATTAAATATTTTATTTTAATAGTTACTCTTATTGAGAATACAAGTGTAGTATCGTATAGTGAAAGAGGCTTAGAGAGAGGTACCTCTCTCTCTCCTCGGTAGCGCAGTCGCATACTAAGATTTTTGATGTAAAATTATACACTCATGCTTATTAGTTGTTATTAGTAGGACTCATTTAATAAATAAAAAATTAGAGTATCGGATTGAGAGTTATAGTACTTATTAATGAATGATGTATACCCGTAAAACTCATATGAATACTAAAATAGGAATTACTTTATTGCATGTGCACTTACTCGGGACGTGGATCGTCTGCTGTTGCATCTAGTAGCAAGCAAGAGAGCCATTATCTAAACTCTTTTAACAGCTCTCTTGCTTGCTGCAACGTGCAAGAGTAGTAGGATCCAAACTCTCTTTCTCCTTAATACTCTTCGATCCCTGAGAAGCCAATCACAAAGTTGATCAGCAATAATGCGGCTAAACAGTGTTAAGATGCATGACAATCACATCAGCTTGCTACTTTCATAAACTAAAGCAATCAAACCAAAAGCTATTATAAAGTATGGGTGTACCTAAGAGCACTTTAATATGACCTCATCATTGACATTCTCCATTTGACATAAAAATATATGCAAGGTCTAACCAATAATTCACATTATATTTTATACACTCACTGAGATCCATACCATATACGGTACCATAACTTAATAATTTCACGCCAAAAAATGACAAATATTGTAAACAAGGAAAAGATCAAAAGACATCTTCAATATATACAAAAATAAAAGAAAGTATCTGGCATGTGGACCTCACAAAATGAACCAAACAAACAAAGCAACCCATCTTTGGTTGAATTCTATTTCTATCAGTCATATACGCATGCAACTTGCTGCTTTGAATTCAAATGAGGAAGTCTTTTCATTTTCATATCATCAACCATATCTTAACTAACTAAAAGCTGAAACAAAAGAAACAAAATTAGAGATACCCAACTCATCATTCACCCGTACCAATCTTTCTCTCTCTCAACCTCACTTCCTTTACACATACCTAGTTATCTTTTTGGGATGTACTTTACAGAAATGCAAAAACAAAAACGAGTTGAAGTCAGAAGATTGAAAACTTATGTATTATATATTTTTATAAGGTGACTTTTGTGTTTTGTTTGGTTTCTTGATAAGATCTTTTTCAGTTGGACCTACCTACTACTTGACAACTTTGTATTCACATGTTGCATGTGAGACCATAAAGAAATAAATTATATATATCTTACTCAATTCCTACAATATATTTGAAGTTATTAATTTTGAATCAAATCATTTTTTTAAGTTAGTCAAAATCTCTAGCTTACTTTAGAAAAGCTAATGTAGTGGGGAGATTTTTAATTTCAAATATCATTTTAGATTTTATTAATCAACTTGGTAAGAATAAATTTTTGATACCGATCGATTTCATATGTTTACTAGATAGACTAATTAAATAGACTAGAAAAGGATGAGGGGGACTGACTTTTTGGGCATTGAAATTCTGAATTTGTTCCTTTGACTTAATTTGAACCAGAATCCAAGTAGTGGAGACAACATAGATTGCGATGGGAAGTGGAATTCAAACTGATCCAAATACTAAAATTTTCCAAACCCTTGCTAAGCAATTTGCAAAACAGTAATGGGAACCTCTTATGATCTTATCTCATCCTCGAACCTTACAATATTAGTATTATAGACATTCTTCAACCGACAAACAAATATGAGAAACATTAAATTAAGGATACCTCAGTAGAAAATATTCAAGGTTGTTGTCCCATATATGTAACATTATTAGGTAAAATTTTTCAGGACTTGTTTATAATTAGTTTATGTTATGAGGAAATTTTCATTTCTCATATTTTCGAAATTTGCATTTTTTTAAGTTGTCAACAAGAAAAATGAAATACTTATGCAGTGAATAATTGGGATTGTTAGATAAATACTATCTATCAGGGCCTTCCCAAATAATTTGGAGTCCCTGTTCAAATATTAAAAAATGGGTCCTGTTTGAAATTGAATTAACTCTTAAATTTTTTTCTTTTTCTTAGCTACTTATAGCCAGATTCGTACTTTCCAATCTTAGGAGGTATAGTAGAAAGAAAGAGCTCAATAATTTCATTTTTCGGTAGTGGTAGGAACGAGGATGAGCAAGAAAATTTCACAACCTTCGATCGGTCTGCTACATTAGCCAAATAGACACACAAATCCCCCCTCTCCCTCTATAATACCAAAAGAGAAATCATTTCAATTTAAATTGAAAAAAGTAACGAAGTAACGTGTGAGGAACAATAACAAATACCAAGAAGAATTAAAATGCAAATTGAAATCTGAAAGCTAGCTATAATTATTTTTATACAAATTATCAAACATTTGGTATAAATTAAATATTTAATAATTAAATTATATAAATGTAATTTATTTATGCAACTTACGTATTAATATATATTTATATATTACTGGTAAAATATTATTAATATATAAATGACGCAAACAAACATGGTTAGAAAAGAATAGGCTAAAATATATTGACAAAAAGAATTAAATCACAGTTATTATTATTACAAGCAATAATAATAATAATAATAATAATAATAATAATAATAATAATAATAATAATTATGTGTAAAACAATTGAAGGAGAAAACAAAATGGAGGCCCTATAGATTTAGTGATAACGCAAGTTGCATAGAAGTAACGGAAGTTGAACAGAAGTAACAGATTTAGTGATAACGCGTGGGCCACAATAACATGTAGATTTAGTGATAATGTGATATAGTTGCACGGAAGTAATATATAGGGTCTTTTTTTTATACCCCCACCGCATCACAATAATATACTCTCATCAAATAGTAAAATCTTAAAATACCCCCTATAATTTTGACTCAATCGGATTTACCTTATAAATAGGTAAATCCGCTTTGAGATTAATCAAAGGCGGATTTACCTAGATCTGATTAAATTTTAAAAATCGCATCGGATATACTGATAGAATGGTAAATCCGCTTTTGAATTTAACAAAGCGGATGTACCCCCACAACAGGTAGATCCGCTTTGTCTCTTTATCAAGTTGGATTTACCTGTTGTGGGGGGTACATCCGCTTTGTTAAATTCAAAAGCGGATTTACCCTTTACCAGTGTAAATCGGACTTGTAAAAAAAATTAAAACATTTAATTTTTTTTTTACACATTTAATTTGTTGGATATATATATATATATATATATATATATATATATATATATGGATAAATAATTACAAAAATGTGGGTACAATAATAAATACAAGAAATCTCAATCTAAATCGTCCGAATCATGGGCTAAGTCTACAATGGTGGCCGCATCGGTGGGAGGGAGACAGGGCATCTTCAAAGCGGTAGACTGCCAAAGGGCAAAACGGCCGGTATAAGGATCCAACCATGAAGTAGATTCCTCTGATTGAATATGAGACCACATCAAAGCAGCTGGAGGCAACAGACAGACAGGCGAGATCGAAATATGCATCCAATGGATATCCCCGACGTTCAGAATAGATATGATTTTATACTTAGAAGAAGAATAACCACCTCTCAAAAGAAGATAAGTAAAATTCATATCCAAAGACAATTGAACTAGGACCACATTATACTTAGTAGCTATAAAGTACCCCATCTCAGGCAAACTCAACCACTTATCCTCCTTCTGAAAACATGGGTATTCAATGGATAACGCTTTTCTAAGCACTGCAAGTCTGTCCTTTCCAAACATGTAAGTATATAGTTGCTCATGTGTGTGAAGACCAGACCTAACATTCACACGCCAACCCCCATGACGTATTGTACAAGTAGCTCTCAATGTAAACGGACAACTTCTTCTCTTAGACCCGAAAACTCTAGAATCATTAGACCACTTCCCTTGCTTCTCGCAACAAAAAATAATCTTATCTCTAGAACCCCTTTTAACTCCAGCTTTGTCAGATCTTACAATGATAACCACAACTCCAATACGTCTCCCAACCGTGTTAGCCCACTCTTCTACATCCTCGCATGTAGAAAATATCTACAAAATAGAAAAATGTTACGTACTTAATTAATTAAATATCTACCAAACTATGATTAAAAAAATTAGTATGAAAAATATACCCTCTCCGTCCAGAATGTCTGTGTAGTGTCTACCACGAAAGGAACAACCTGCGACTCTGTATACGGGTCAATATCTGTTTCAAAATAGAACAACAGTTATACAGAAATTAATTTTAAAAATAAAAAAACAAATCGGATTTACGTACCGCAAACGTAAATCCGCTTTGTATTTTTCAAAATCGGATATACCCCCATCCAGGTAAATCCGATTCATTAAAAGATATAAGCGGATTTACGTTTGGGGTACGTAAATCCGATTGCGCATCAGATTTAGCTATATCCGTCAGGACAAAATTTCGCTTTCTATACTGAAATAAATAGTCAAATCGGATTTATTTGTCAGTTTGATACATCCTATTTGACTTATGCATGTGTATTTATTACATATTTAAAGCTAATCGGATTTACCTTGCATTTAGGTAAATCCGATTACCAGATAAAGTGGTCCCCCACCAGAGAATCTTCCAAAAGTCAATTTTTGTTAATTATGTGAGGGGTATTTTCGAGATTACAATAATATGTGGGGTAGAAGAGAGTTGATGGGATATAAAAAAAACCCTTATTTATATATATATATATATATATATAGTATGTATATTTTTTTGGGGCCCTAAAAAATTTAAATTGAGCCGAGGCCCTGTGCGGTAGCACGGGCTACATATCCCAATGGCCGGCACTGCTATCTATCTTCTCTTATGTTTGTTTTTTTTGACGTGGATCTTATGTTTGCTAATTCTAGTGGAAATGGAAAGAAATTAATAAAAAAAATTAAATTAGCGATAGTATCTCGAAGGCAAAATTATAGTTTTTATCTTCTATATAGACATAGTTCTTTCAATTTACCAAGACATTTTTATAGAACACGATGCTACTTGGGTTTTGATTGCTCAGGAGATGAGGAAACGCACGTTGATGGTTGGAGATGAGGAAATTCTTTTTTATTTTAATTTTAGTTCTGGGTTTTTGTTTTTTTTTTTATTTTAATTTTAGTTTTTGTAATATATAATTTTAGTTTTAATATTTTATTAATAAATTTATGATGTGGCATGTACATGTCACCTTTTTCTAGAACATGTCACATTCTTTTTGGCCACGTCAGTTTTTTTTACAAACTTCCAAATCAGCAAAAAAATAATTAAAAAACCCTCTTTGGACTAAATATCTGTTTTTTTTATAACCAATGTTAAAGGGGTGGGGGAATATTAGTTTCCGGGACCTCCTTCTTGCACTCTTTTGGTGCACTCCTTCGATATCCCTTAGCTCGCCAACTGAGCTACCTACTTGAGATCTGAGTTTTAAAATTGTTATGGTAATATGTCTTAATAATAATTGCACCCCTCATTTAGGGCCCATTAACAATTTGGCCCATTAACAGCCCAACCAAATCAACGGCTCAGATGTCCTCTCAAGATCGGTTGGCTCAGAATAAACAACACAAACACATTCAAACTCTATAAATACCCCATTCAATGCTCATTAATGGTAAGCACTTTTTAACCAAACACTTATTCTCTCAAATACTGACTTAAGCGTCGGAGTATCATTGCAGGTACAACCTCGCCCTCCAAGATCGAACATCTCAAGATCGAACACCTCAACATCGCCTCTCAAGGTCGAACTTCTCCAGGTCGAACAAAACCTTCCTCTCAAAGCCCGAAGACAAAGATAGAATCAAGGACGAAATATCTACCAACTGCATAATATCGATCCTCAAGATCGGAAGCACGGTACAGAACATTGGCGACCACAGTGGGAGTTAGACGACGCTTTTCGAATTTTCTTCATGGCCCAAGGTCTGCTCCCTGGAAGCTCGTTCCGAAAGCACATCAACACCTGGGAACCTAACACCCTTCAAGAATTCCTCGAACTATCCCAGTGCTTCATTAACGAAGAAGAAAATTCCAAGATCGACAAAACGTCGTCACAGGCAGAATCGTCGAAACGCCACATCGAGGTCGACCCTCGGAAAAACTCCTGGAACATCGGTAGGAAAAATCGTCACCAGGTATACACCGAACTCAACGTCTCCAACGCCCAGTTACTAGGGGAATGTTGGAACGTCGAATTCAGGGACGTCAAGCCTCCCAGGCCCTTACCTATCCGACCTGGGCAGAAGGCCAACAAATACTGCCGATACCACAGAAGCAATGGCCATGACACAAACCATTGCAACGCCCTAAAGGATGACATAGAAGATTTGATAAAACGGGGAAAACTATCTTCTTACGTCAAAAGGGAGGGAGAACGGTCTGACAACTTCGGAAGAGAAAGAAATGAAAACCTCAGGGCAAAAGGAAAAGAAATGACCGACCCAGACCGCGAAGAGCTGGATAAAAAACGCTCGGTTATCATGATGATAACTGGGGGATTCGATCATGAAGGATCGGGAAAATCCATGAAGAGAAAATGGAAGGAATTGTTGTGCGTGGCTTCAACGTCAACGACCCCGGTCAAGACTAACCGACCTCCATTATCTTTTAGTGACAACGACCTTATTGACGGAAAAGCTAACAAACACGTACCTCTCTTGATATCGGCAATCATAGCCAACAAGGAGGTACGTAGAATCCTGGTCGATCAGGGGAGCTCATCAGACATCATCTTTTTCGATCTTCTGAGCAAAATGGGGATCGATAAAGAGGAACTCACCCCTTATAGAGGGACGGCTTTGTCCGGTTTTAACGGATCTCGAACGAAACCCCTTGGACATCTGGAGCTAATGGTTACCTACGGAACCGAACCAATGGTCCGAACCGTCAGAACCAAATTCCTCGTCTTACCTTGTGAATCCATATACAACGGCATTATAGGAAGACCGACCCTTGGCAGGCTCGGGGCGGTTACATCCACCACTCACTTAAAAATGAAGTTCCACTCTCTTTGCGACAGAGTTATCACTTTAAACTCTGACTTAGAGTCGGCCTCCAGGTGTTTTTTCCTATGGACTAAGAACGAAAGAAAAGCTTCGGAGCATGAAGGGGTTCCCCCTTCGGAAGAACTGGCGACTCCCAAAATGCCAAAAGGAAGATCGACTGAAGTTAACACCGCTACTAACGTAGGAACCAACTGCGGTCCGGAGGTCGAAAAACAGATAGATATCGACGAGCTAACAAAAGAGCTCAAACGCAAAATCAAAAGACCAGAGCCTGATGGAAAGTTCGTCGAAACACAACTCGGTTCAGACCCCTCCCAAAAAATCAAAATAGGGATCGACCTTCCAGAAAAGATCAAGACCGAATTAACCCAATGTCTTAAAGATTTCAAAGACATTTTTGCTTGGTCGGCCGAAGACATGCCTGGGATCCCGCCAGAGATTGCCTGCCATCGGCTCGCAATAAACCCAGAAGCAAAATGGATCGCCCAAAGAAAGCGGGCCCAAAGCAGAGAAAAAGCCATTGCTGCCACCTTAGCAGTAGACGACCTCATCCGAGCCAACTTTATCTCTGAGGTTAAATACACAACTTGGTTATCAAACCCTGTCCTGGTGAAGAAGTCTAACGGAAAATGGCGTATGTGTGTCGACTACACCGATCTTAATAAAGCTTGCCCAAAAGACGCCTTTCCGGTCCCCAGTATCGATCGTTTGGTCGACAGCGCTTCCGGTTTCCAGTTGTTATCTTTCATGGACGCATACTCCGGGTACAACCAAATCGCCATGTTTCCACCAGACCAAGCAAAAACCGCCTTCATCACTGACCGAGGAAACTTCGCGTACCGTGTTATGCCCTTTGGTTTAAAAAACGCTGGAGCAACTTATCAAAGAATGATGAACAAAGTTTTCCAAAACCAGATCGGTAAAAGCGTAGAGGTTTACCTCGACGATATGATCGCCAAAAGCAAAAGTGATGCCGACCATGTGAGCGATCTGAAAGCAATTTTCTCTGAGGTACGAAAAAACAGAATGAGATTAAACCCAGAGAAATGCACTTTCGGAGTTCGAGCTGGGAAATTCTTAGGTTTTTTCTTAACAGAACGAGGTATCGAGGCAAACCCAGACAAATGTCGATCCGTCACAGAAATGCGAACTCCGACGTCCAAAAGAGAAGTACAAAAACTCAATGGAATGATAGCTGCTCTATCTCGCTTCATATCGAATGCAGCATTCAAATCTCTTCCACTTTTCAAAATCCTCAAAAAAGAAGAAAAAGATTTCAAATGGACTCCCGAGCAAGACGAAGCTTTGAAGCAACTTAAAAAATCTCTCTCCGAGCCTCCAATTTTAACTCGCCCAAATGAAGGAGAAACATTATACCTATATCTAGCAGTCTCGGAAGAGGCATTAGCTGCCGTTCTAGTACGCGAACTCGAAACCGGGCAAAGTCCCATCTACTTCGCAAGCAAGGCTCTGCACGGGGCTGAAAGTCGATATCAGAAAATCGAGAAAATCGCCTTGGCCCTCATTATTGCAGCTCGACGTTTTCGAGCTTATTTCGTCGCCCACCAGGTAGTCGTCCGCACTAACTACCCAATCAGACAGATACTCCACAGACCCGATCTAGCTGGAAGGATGATCAAATGGGCCGTAGAACTCTCAGAGTTCGGTATCAAATATGAAGCTCGAACCACACTTAAAGCACAAGTTCTAGTCGACTTCATCGCCGAGATGACACCTGCTAACACCGGCTCTGACATATGGATCCTCTACGTCGACGGTTCCTCAAATCCAAAAGGGAGTGGTGCTGGGATTATGCTAGAAAGCCCGACTGGGGTCATCATCGAAGTTTCCCTTGCATTCGGTTTTCCCACCTCGAACAACCAAGCAGAGTACGAAGCTTGCATTGCCGGACTTCGCCTGGCAATTGACCTCCAAGTCCAAAAAATTAAACTCCATACCGACTCTCTCTTGGTGGTCTCCCAGATCGAAAGCAAATACGAGACCAAAGAACCGATCCTACAAAAATACCTACTTCAGGTACGGTCGCTAATAGCCAAATTTGAAGCAAGCGAGATAATTCATGTCCCAAGAACGGAAAACCAACGAGCTGATATCCTCGCCAAACTCGCAAGCACAAAAACCCCGGGTAACCAAAGGACGACCATCCAAGAAACACTACACAATCCCAGTGTATCTATCGAGCCGCTGTTTAACCCGACCATCTATGTACTTGAAGAGGCAGACAGCTGGATAACCCCAATTCTAGAGTACATCGTCTCAGGAACGGAACCCCCAGACAGAAACGACGCCAAATATATCAGGAGAAGAGCCTCGGCTTTTTCAGCCATCAACGGGACGCTCTATAAACGAAGCCTCTCTTCCCCGTTAATTAAATGCATCGAGGGAGAGGAAGCGGCCTATGTGTTGACAGAAATTCATGAGGGGATCTGCGGCCAGCACATGGGAGCTCGTTCTTTAGCACGAAAAACCCTTCGAGCCGGCTACTACTGGCCGAGCATGATCGGTGATGCTAGTGATCACGTGAAGAAGTGCAAAAAATGTCAAATCCACGCCAATGTGCACATAGCTCCCCCCACAGACCTCACGAGTTTATCCTCCACATGGCCCTTCGCATGGTGGGGAATGGACTTGCTCGGACCTTTCGCAAAAGCACCAGGACAAGTCAAATTCTTGATCGTCGCCGTAGACTACTTCAGTAAATGGATAGAAGCGGAACCCCTGGCAACTATCACTGCAAAAAACTGCATAAAGTTCTTCAAAAAAAGCATTATGAGCAGGTTCGGGATCCCCGAGGTAGTAGTAACAGACAACGGAACGCAATTCACAGACACGGGATTCCGCAAACTAATGTCCGAGCTTAAAATTAAACACCATTTCACTTCAGTAGAGCACCCTCAAACCAACGGTCAAGCAGAGGCTGCAAACAAAGTAATACTAAACGGGCTGAAACGACGTTTGGACGATGCTAAAGGAAATTGGGTAGAAGAATTGCCTTACGTCCTCTGGGGATACCGGACGACCCCCCAAAGCTCCACTGGGGAAACACCTTTTAGGCTATCCTACGGCAGCGAGGCGGTCATCCCCGTCGAAATCGGCGAACTTAGTTGGAGAACGGCAAATCCCAAAACACAAAGCAATAATGATCAAGCCCTAAGAGAAGAACTCGACCTCATCGATGAAATCCGAGGTCGAGCCTCGCTCCGAGAAGCGATCATCAAACAAAAGGTGGCAACCAGATACAACACCAAGGTCGTTCACAGAGATTTCAATCCTGGCGATCTGGTACTCAGAAGGGCTGACGTCGGTCAGAAAAACGCCTCCCAAGGAAAGCTCGCCCCAAACTGGGAAGGCCCCTACCGAATTTTATCTAAAACCGGCACGGGAGCCTTTAAATTGGAGACCCTCCAAGGAAGAAAGGTTGAGAGAACTTGGAACGCAACAAAACTGAAAAGTTATTATCCTTAGAAAGAAGTCACTCATACCGATCTTATGTAAACTCGAAATAAGCTATTAATAAAGAAGCTTGACATTTCTTTCAAACGCTTTCAAAAACTTCTCGAAAGTTTTTTCAAGTCGCCACACGTTCTTGATTTTCATCAAACAGAAATGAAGGGACCTAAACAGGAATCAACTGGGACCGATCTTAAAAGATCTCCCCAAAAGCGACCACCCAAAGGTCAAAAACTCTTTGAGAAAACAGTTAAATCCGAGCCGAGTCTTGGCAAACTATCTCAAAGAGACCGGGTCTTCAAGGATCGAAACGTCCTACGAACGACCATCGGCCACAGCTGCCGATACCCCTATGGGGCGAGTTAAATCTGGGCCGAGTCCTAGTAAACTGTCCTATAGGTTCAAAACCGGTAAACCGAGTTCCTCGATTACCGACGTTTTTACGACACACGCGACGTGCAGAATTTAAAAAGCACTCGTTAAAAACTCGCAAAAACGACATACATGACATGCGAAATTCGAAAAGCATTTATTAAAGCTCGTAAAGGCCTTATAAGCATATTCCAAAAAGAGGTTACAAATATCTCCAGCTAAGACCAAACAGAAGTTCCGGATCTATACAAAAAATGCATAAGTAAAAGCATACACCAGGAACTTCTGCAAAAGAAACGCTATTACAACATCAGGCAGTGGAGGTCGGGAATATCACACTCTTCGTCTGCGTCTGAGCATCGATCTTAAAAATCTGACCCCCTTCTACCTCATGGTCGGCGTCAATAATCGACCGATCCAAAATTATAGAAGGATGGACCAAAGTAATTTGCTCCTGGGCGGACTCAAAACCCTCCTTGTACAGCTCAATTGCAGAATTAGCAGCTTCCCGAGCCTCCCTCCTAGCCTCATTTGCAAGTTTTGTCGCCTCTTTAGCATTTCTTCTGCTTTGCTGAAGGGCTGCCTCAAGCTCTGCAATTCGAGCCTCCGCATCGCCGCTGGTACCGACCCGCGCCTCAGATGCTTTCCTCAAATCCTCTTCCAAACCAGCTACACGAAACTCCAAACCTTTGATCTTCTCGTTGGCCTCGGCAAGTTGCCCCTCCAAAACTTTTTCCCTTTCTTCAAGCTCCTTGACACGATTCTCGGCAAACTCCGCCCGACGTACAACCTCCCCTTGGCTTTCCTTCAGAACCAGAAGTTCTTGCTTTGTTCGAGCAAGCTCTTTCGATTTTAAAGCCACGTCTTCCACGAGCTTCACTATTTTTGACTTCTCAAGCTCCAACGAAGCTGCAAAATCGAAAAATGAGGGAAATCAGCTTATGAAGAAAGAGATGTTTTTATGAAATATAAAAAGCAATGATGTCATTTACCCTTGGCCCGCTGCTCGTATTTTTCTTTCTCGATCCTATGAACATCGGCCAAATTCGCCAACAATTTAACAGACGCCCCGACAGGATCCTCCCGCCATTGGGCGTAATTCTGCTCCAAAAAACCCTCCTCCAAGGGTACGGTCTTACTCTTATGCTTCGGTCTCCTCGAAGTCTTACTCCTTTTTTCTGGCCTCTGCTCGCCACTTGCTTCGGTGCGCACCCTTTTTCCCGAGGTACCCGCACCAACTTCGGGAGCAGTCGGGGGAGGAGAACTGGAAACAAGATCGACCATAGCCTCATAGGCAAGGTCCTCCTGGGTAACGATATTTATCGGAGAAGCAGCAGTGACCGTCCCAACAACAGTCTCGGTCTGGGGAGAAGTCGGAAGCGGAACACCAACCCCCTCAGCATCTCCAGATATCTCGACGCTCCTCATCGCCAGCGCCTTCATTACGGCGAGCTTCTTTGGGGCCATGGTATCTGGAAAAGAAACATAAATCGGTCATACAAACTACGGTCAAAAATATGCAAATATCAATAGCAAGAAAAACAAGGCTACCTAAGACAATTTGCACTCGTCTTCGCTTTCCGGCCTGAACTATCTTAGCCGCAGGGATACCCCGATACTTATGTTTTGAAAACGGAATGTTCTCAGAAATAAACATCAGGATCCTCTTGGTAAGAAGATCGGCAGCGTTCAAACGATTCTGACCAACCGAAAAGGAATTGGTGGATCGTTCAAAATGGGCCTGACTCCAACCAATGGGAAACTTGGTGGACACCAAAGTCCGACCATCCTCTGAAAACTTTCCCACTCTCTCAATCGCTTCGTCGGTCACCGGTTCGACCCAATAAAATAACTCCTTCCAATTCCCCTTCAACGAGTCCGCATAGGCTTTAAAAATCTTAGCACCTCGCCTCGAACGAAGACTGACGTGTTCGCGACCGGACTTATTCTCACTACTATTCCGATTGATCTCAAACAAATGAAAAAAGAGCGACGGCGAGACCGGCCTCTCCAGATGAAGACACATTAGCTCGAAAGCTCGAACAAAAGCCCACGCGTTTGGATGCAACTGAGAAGGCGCAACATCCAAAGTCGCCAAGACCGTCTGCTCAAACCAAGTGAAAGGAGGCCTGATATTCATCTCGTTTATCAGCATATGATACAAAGTAAACTTAAGCTCTCCTGGCCACAAAGCCACATGCTCTCCCTTCTTCATTCCCTCGACTCTCCAAATTCGCTTCGAGCGACCCGAAGCTTTCCTCCCGACCCTCTCCAAATTAAAACCATGCTGGTACAACGATTCGATCTCCAAAATATTTTTGGAAACCCAATCATATTGGGAGACCTCTCGCACCGGTACGTCAAGGTCCCCGCAACCAGTACTAGAGTACTCATCCAGAGAAACGGCAGAAGCTCGGCTGGACTCCGGTTGGCTCTTAGGGCGAGATTCAACTTGTTCTTCAACACCCTCTCTATCGGACTCATCAGCAGAGTCGGAACTCGACCCAAGATCGACCTCGGAACCCTCTGATTCCTCCACTGGAATTTCCTCATCAGACTCGGAAGTAACAGCCATCACATCCACCAAGCAATCCTCCTCCACATCTTCAGGAGTATCGTCATTCGGCTCATTAGCATCGGTCGCAGGAGAAGAACTTTCGCTCTCAAAATTATCTTCCGCCTTATCACTCACAGGGGCGGAAGCAGAGTGCTCTTGCACGTCCGGGGCGGCGACTTCAAGAGGCTCGGCACGGACCTCAGGGATTTCACCACCAGAAGCCATCGCACTCGTAAACTCTTTCCGGTACTGAGTGACGTCTCTCCGAGTTTGTTTTGTCCTCGCCAGAGCGAATCTACAGGAATGGGGGACGAAATGTCAGGGTTAAAGATCGAAAATGGGTTCGCGAGCAAGTCGGAACCCGACCTGACGACCCCCATTCTGAGATCAAAGGGGACTGGGGGAAGTCCAGGCACAAACAAAAAGAAAAGTAAAGAAAAATCAAAAAAAGACTAACCTCGGAACTAAGCCGCAAGTTGATTATATCTGGAGAAATACGGTTGTCAATCCACAGAAACCGACCTTAAAAGTACTTCGAAACTTTTCAAACTCGTTTACTTTAAAGAAACTCGGGAGCTCTCGAAGATCGATAAATCGAAGACAGATAATCAGCAAGCAATAAATGGGAAGGTGAGACCCTTTATTTATAGCAAAGCGGATTTTATGGGCCTGGGCCGGGAAGTCGAAGCGTCACATCCAAACCCTAGCCCATTAAAATTCGCACGATGAAGAATAAACGTCACCATCACGCGCCGCCACCGTGAAATCACGCTTTGTCAGAAACAATAAAGATGGCACTGATTCCAAGATTACGCTGATTCCAAAGCAGCACAGAATTCAAAAAACTATCTACCTCGCTCGGAAGATCGACGACCATTTAACATCGGCCAAAAATCCCAGGCTCGACATAAACTCAAGACTGGAGAAATTTCTACTCAAACAAAGACAAAAATACAAGGCTACGTCGCCCATCAAGTCAAGGTCGCTCCTCAAATCGACCAGACTTGGGGGGCCACTGTTATGGTAATATGTCTTAATAATAATTGCACCCCTCATTTAGGGCCCATTAACAATTTGGCCCATTAACAGCCCAACCAAATCAACGGCTCAGATGTCCTCTCAAGATCGGTTGGCTCAGAATAAACAACACAAACACATTCAAACTCTATAAATACCCCATTCAATGCTCATTAATGGTAAGCACTTTTTAACCAAACACTTATTCTCTCAAATACTGACTTAAGCGTCGGAGTATCATTGCAGGTACAACCTCGCCCTCCAAGATCGAACATCTCAAGATCGAACACCTCAACATCGCCTCTCAAGGTCGAACTTCTCCAGGTCGAACAAAACCTCCCTCTCAAAGCCCGAAGACAAAGATAGAATCAAGGACGAAATATCTACCAACTGCATAATATCGATCCTCAAGATCGGAAGCACGGTACAGAACAAAAATAGATGGACCAAAACTATAATTTATTCTATTTTGAAGTTACAACTTTCTATTAAAAACTCTTACATGCCAATTTTAAAAAGAAATGTCAAATGGACAAGAAAGAAAAAAAACAAAGTCTCGTGATCTCTTCCAATGGCTTGCAACATGAATGGAATATTGATGTGGAATGGATTACTCTTTAGGCTAATAGTTAAATTTGTCCCCCAATTCTTCTTCTACTGCAAAGTTTAATTCATTTATATCCTAGTAGCTAGCTTACTTGGAATCTTCCCATAATCTGTTCATTTTCATTGTTGAAGTTACAGTGTGATGGAATAACAGACATGAATGGGGGATTCAAAATAGTAATATGCCACTAGCCACCATGCACAAATGGGGCCATAGAAAGTGAAATCAAGGATGGGGAAAGAAGAAAGTGATTAGGATTTAGGATCAAAAAGAGAACAAAAGAGACAAGACAACTTAGAACAAAACAAAATGGTGCTGAAGACAAAACAAAGAGGAGTTAGGATAAAAAAAGAAAACATGATGCCAACATATTGGCCCATATTATTTTGTCCATATACCTACTTTGTCAGTTTGAGACTACTATATATCATCTAACTTACCCACTAGTAATTAAAATAAGGCGTGGACTTTATCATTTTCTAGATTACAATTACACTTTTTTTTAAGACTAAATTATAGTTTTGGTCTCCCTATTTTCAAAAATTCAGATATTTGGTCCCCCTATTTTAAAACTCAGACATTTAGTCCCACAATTTTAAAAAATCAAAGACATTTAGTCCCAAGAGGAATTTTCAGTTTTTTATGGCTAATAATCAAAGACATTTGGTCCCTCAATTTTAAAAAATCAAATACATTTGGTCCCCCAATTTTAAAAAATCAAATACATTTGGTCCCTCTTTGGACTAAATGTATTTGATTTTTTAAAATTGGGGGACCAAATGTCTGAGTTTTAAAATAAGGGGACCAAATGTCTGAATTTTTGAAAATAGGGGGACCAAAACTATAATTTAGCCTTTTTTTTATAAACACGGTGTTCTACGTCTTTTTTGCCTGTAACGGCAATTTCAGCAATCTGCGAACGTCAGCTCTCAAATATGACTATGTTTATTTTTTCAATAATTGAAAAAGTTTTATTGATGATACCTAGTACTATGACCATGTGAGAATTTGTGTAATGTTTATTTGTTATTTCATCTCAACTGACAAAAAAAACAATATCTTTACATGCAATTCTTCGAATCGGGTAGGAGCATAGAAAAGATTAAACTCTCCACAACATGAATAAAGCTCCTATTTTTAATTAAACAATCATTATAAGCTCCTATTTTGGATTGGAAAGAAGAAATGATCCATCATTGATGATAAATTTCATAATTATATGGTCGGTGGAATAATTGGACATAGGATTAGGAGTTAGTGGAACATTTGGTGAATGCTTATCTTTGGTTAATAATATGCAACCTTATTTCTTGTTTTTTTTTTCTGATCGTTGTGCAAGATTCTGATTAATAGCACAAACTTATGATTTGATTGAAAAATCTCGACATTGTAATGGAAGGAGTCACATATCATTAATTAGTGTTTGAGAAAGTTCAAATACTATAGTGTGTCCAAAAGCTAAAAGCTAAAAGCACCACCTTGGTTGTTTTAAGTATTTTTGATTAATCTATATACTCTTTTGAGTTTTAAGCACTAGTGCCTGTATCAAGTGGCTTTCCTTATTTTCAGCTAGTAGTAGTGCTTCACGTGATACCTATGTTCCCAATTGATTATATTTTATAACATAATTGAAGTGTATAATATGGTTATTTTCACCAAAAACGTATATGGTTATGCCATTCATCCGAAAACAATAGGGTTATTATTTTAAATGGTAATTATTTGATGGTAAATCTCAAAGTGAGTAAATACCTATTGATAATGGAGTACCAAAAGTTATGTCTAATAAAAAGAATTAGTCCCTAAAGCATTGTTCTAGTCTATTTCGATAAGACCAAACACAAGTGAAGATTATGAGTAAAAAGTAGATAGTCTGAATTGCATTCCTTCTCATTAGTTTTCAGGGTGAATTATATAATACAAGATAGTGGTTAATGACAATTATTTGGGAAAATAGTCGTTGTGGTTGTTACAATGGACAATGAGAGAATCAAGGATCCTATTACAGATAAGAGTTTCGGACGATGCGATATAGTGACTGTAGGAGTGTTGTTGACTAGCCAAAGGGGAAGGTAGGTTAAGTTACTTCTTCCTCTGGCAAGATGATAAGGCCAAGCCTCTTAAGATACCAGTCAGTCCAACTAGGAACAACCATGATGAATTATAATTCGAATTTCAAATCCATGCTTAAAGAGGCGTCCACAATTACTATATGTCTACAATAGTGCAAAATCTAGATGAAAATGTCCCATTTAAATTTGGTTATACAGATAACTGATTCCAAACGTAGACGTGCTGACAATTTTGTAAGTAAGTCCAAATAAAAACTTATGCGCAACATTTTGAATCGTTTATGAGAATAATTGTACCCAAACATTATAAATAACTAGATTGTAAATTCATTATCTTTATAACTGATTCGCAAGAAATTTATAAAAACTTATAACAACCAAAACCCCAACTCTCTCACGTCTCTCTCAGCCTCAGCAAAACCCCAAAACCATCATAACCCCAACTCTTGAGTAATATATAACTGTGATTTTTTGGACTGAATATTTCTCAATTTGATAAAATAACTCTATAAGAAATAGCCTGTGATTCTACATTCCCATGGTTGTCTCTTGAAGATTGTCATTTTTCACGTGTTAGCGCTGTGGCTGAAAAGATGTGACGAACGGTACTTGCAAAAGAACGAAAGTTAAGAAAACAACCGGAGGGGTCTTGACGACGCGCCCTTAAGGATTTATCCGCCTCTACAGCGCAAATCCCCCGAGGGTACAACCGGTCTCGTCTGATTACACAATAGCGAATCAGGAATCCGAACTGGCAAGAAGGAACTGTTTAGTGCTTCAGGAAAGATAACCCAGGAAGGTCAGAGAAGAGCAGCGTATTTTATTTTCAGAGAAGAGCTGATTTCGTTGATGTATCAAGCGCTACTCGACTAGCGTTTATATAGGCTCTACCGATAACTAACTCCAGAGAAAAGAGTGGAAGCGGAGCGCATAACAGGCCTCAGCTTGCGCACAAAGTAAGCAAAGTTAGCTGTAACCGCCTAGCTTGTCCACCAAGCAATGAACCTGGACGATTTTGATAAGATGAACGTGGACAAGTCTTGGCGGCCAAGGAAAGCCGTTTGCGAAAAAACCGAGTAAAAATAGTTTGGTTCAACAGAATAGCGAAAATAGAGGCTTTTCGGATAGGCTCAATAAATCCAAAATATAATAATAACAAAATAATATATCAGTAATTAAAAATAAACGCAAGGCTGGTCGTGCGCCCAGGGGGGAATCGGAAAGTTTACACTGAGCCCCACAGAGATGGTCTCAGCTTGTGCGCGCGAGGAGTCCCACTTACTAGCTTGTTTACAAACCCTCACAAGGTTTTAATATACAAAGGCTTTGGTTTCCACAAAGCCAACCAATGTGGGACTTCCCCACTTTTGTAATATCATATAAAATCAATTAATTTTACAACAATCCCCCACATATTTCAAAAGTTTCGAAAAGAATAAGAAAAGGAAGTTTCCTGGGTTATCATCGTAGATGTAATGCATCGGAGCTGTATAGCAAGCTATGGAACCAGTCCTAGACAGATGAAACATAACATACAGTGAATTGGTTTAGCAAGCTATGGAACCCAAGACTTATGTTATATGTTAGAGGTTTCACCATCACATTACACCCCCACAGTTCTTGCTGTTTCCGCCGTTTTGCGCTACTAGGCCGTGCGCGTGCTCGGTATTCATGAGTGCTCTAGAGATCTCGCCAGGATCTCATGCAAGCGGCCCCACTTGACACTCATATAGGTGATTTCATCAAGTGTATGCTGCAAGTCATACACCACCCATAAGGGCTATGACAATCATTAAAAGCTTTAAGCGTAACCTCTTTAACTCTGCAGTCTAGTACTATCACAATAACATCATAACATCATAGGAAGGGACAAGAATAGAATTAATTACGTGAATTAATTTTTCAGTGCTAGCAATGTCAAGAAGCGACTTGTTTTTACCACATTGAACCTTCTTCATGGGATCTCCAATCACAAAGGTTGGGTTACCATAACTTATTGATTTCAATTGGCTTAAGTCCCATTCCCCTCGATGTTTCAAATATCAGTTTCTTCCCTAGGGGTTTTGTCAGAGGATCGGCGAAATTCACTTCTGACTTCACATAATCGATCGATATTAATCCATATTTTTGCAATTGTTTGACAATGTTGTGTCTCAATTGCACATGTCTAATTTTTCCATTATAGGTCTTATTCTTTGCAACGGCTATTGCCGACTGACTATCACAGTGTATTGACACTGATGGTGTCGGTTTCATTCCCAACGGAATTCCAGCTAAAAGGTTGTTTAACCATTCAGCTTCAGTACCAGCCAACTCCAGAGCTACAAATTCCGACTCCATAGTCGATCTAGCAATAATGGATTATTTGGCTGACCTCCAAGTTACCGCACCACCACCAAGTGTAAAAATGTAACCACTAGTGGATTTGGTCTCATCTGAATCAGATATCCAGTTAGCATCGCAGTATCCTTCTAATACTGCGGGAAATCCACTGTAAGTAATACCATAATTTGTGGTACCTCTCAAATATCGCATAAGGTGAGCAATTGCCTTCCAATGATCCTGACCAGGGTTATGAGTATACCTACTCAGACGACCGACTGCGAATGCAATGTCTGGTCGAGAAAAGTTCATTAAATGCAGTAGGCTCCCAATTATTTGGGCATACTGAGGTTGGTCAACAGGATCACCTCTATTTTTCTTCAAGTGTGAGTTAGCTTCATAAGGAGTACTCAAGGGGGTAGAGTTATAGTGACCAAACTTCCTAAGAAGTTTTTCAACATAATGTTCCTGTGATAGTATAATACTATCACCTTCCCTGATAACTCTAACTCCTAATATTATATTTGCCTCACCCATATCTTTCATATCAAAGGTAGATGAAAGAAAATATTTTGTTTTAACAACAATGTCAAGACAAGTACCAAAAATGAGCATGTCATCTACATACAGGCATATAATCACATGTTCTCCACACACAGTTTTAGTGTAAACACATTTATCAACATCAGTTGTGGAGAAACCATCACTAATCAAAGTTTTGTCAAATTTTTCATGCCATTGTTTTGGTGCTTGTTTTAAACCATACAACGACTTAAGGAGTTTGCATACTTTATTCTCTTGACCAGAAACTATACATCCTTTGGGTTGAGCCATATAAATTTCTTCTTCTAAGTCACCGTTCAAAAAGGCGGTTTTAACATCCATTTGGTGAATAACAAGTTTATGGATAGAAGCTAAAGCCATTAATACTCTAAAAGAAGAAATTCTAGTTACTGGAGCAAAGGTATCAAAATAGTCAATGTTTTGTTTTTGAGAAAATCCTTTTGCTACTAATCTAGCTTTGTATTCATCAATAGACCCATCAGGGTTATATTTTCTTTTAAAAATCCACCTGCATCCTATTGGTTTTGCTCCAGGAGGTAAATCGACTAAAGTCCAAGTTTTCCATTTTGAAATTGAATCTATTTCAGTTTTAATGGCTTCTTTCCAAAATTTTGACTCAGAAGAAGAAATTGCTTCAATAAAGGTTTCAGGATCTTTTTCAACAAGATAAGTGTAAAAATCATTTCCGAAGGATGTTTCTTTTCTTGGTCGTTTACTTCTCCTTAGTTCATCACATGGTTCTTCACGTGTATCGTCACTAGTGGTTGTCTAGTCGTACTATCATGTTTAAGAGGAAACATGTTTTCAAAAAAGTCAGCATTTTTAGTTTCGATGATAGTGTTGTTATCTAGAACATCACTTCTCACAACTAGAAATCTATAAGCAGCGCTATTTTCGGCATACCCTATAAACGCACAATCAGATGTCTTGCAACCAATTTTTCTTTTCTTAGGGTCAGGCAACATAACTTTGGCCAAGCACCCCCACACTTTTAAATATTTCAAGTTAGGTTGATATCCTTTCCATAGTTCATAGGGGGTTTTTCCGGTTTTCTTATGAGGAGTTCTATTTTGTATAAAGCAAGCAGTTAGGATAGCCTCACCCCACAAGTTATTTGGTGCACTAGAACTAACTAACATGGCATTCATCATCTCTTTCAGGGTCCTATTTTTCCTTTCGGCTATGCCGTTAGATTCAGGTGAATAAGGGGGAGTTGTTTCATGTATGATGCCTTTGTTTTCACAAAAATCATTAAACGATATATACTCTCCTCCGCGATCGGATCTAACTCGTTTAATTTTCCTATCTAATTGGTTTTCTACTTCTGCCTTATATGATATGAAAGCTTCAAATGCTTCATACTTTTGTCTTAATAAATATACCTTAGTATATCTCGAAAAATCATCTATAAAAGTCACATAATAATATTTACCACCTCTAGTTGGAGTTTGTTTTAAATCTCCTAAGTCTGTATGAATTAAATTAAGCAACTCAGTTTCACGTTGTACGGGGGGACAGGTTTTCTTAGTTAGCTTGGATTCAACACACACGCCACAGTTGCTATGTTGATTATCGCTAATTGTTAACATACCAAGACGTTGCAATTTAATAACATACCTAACGTTGATATGACCTAATCTAGCATGCCACAGATTACAAGAGTCAATCAAATACGCAGAAGTAGAAGCATTGTTATTCAAATCAGGAATGTTAAGTACAAAAAGTCCATGATCATAATAACTCTTTCCTACAAAGACATTGTTTTTAGTTAAAACAATCTTATTAGATTCAAAGGTCACTTTGATTCCATGCTTCAGCAGTACTCCAACAGAGATCAAGTTTGCCCTTATATTAGGCACATGGAGCACGTTTGTGAGAGCCAATGTCTTTCCCGATGTGAGCTTTAGAAGGACTTTTCCTTTTCCCGAGACAGGGGCAGGATGTGAGTCACCAAGATAGATTTGTTCTTTTCCTTCCCCTACAGGAGTGTAGGAGGTAAAAGCCTCTCTGTTAGCACAGATATGCTTGGTGGCTCCAGAATCTACCACCCACTTGTTCACATCAGTCGCCATATTGACCAGAGAAACGACAGCAGCGATGACATCGTCATCCTCATCATCATCTCCGCCGGCATCAGCCAAGTTGGCGTTTGCCTTAGGAGGAACCTCGTTTCTCACTCTATGCCTGCATTTAGGAGCATAGTGTCCTGGCTTTCCACAAACAAAACATAAACCTCTTTTCTTGAAATCAGAGCTATGAACAGGGTTATGATTATTGTCCTTTTTGTTGGTCTTATGATCAGCAGATTTTTTAGAGTCGTACCTTTTGTTTGAAGACTCAGGTTTGTTTTTGTCATACCTTGAAGATTTATTCACTACCATGTTTGCTCGAGTAGCCACTGATCTAGCCTTTGATTTGTTGCTTTCCTTTCGGTTGGTATCTTCAATGATGACATGGGTCAGCAGCTCGTTCAGCGACAGTTGCTTGTGCTTGTGCTTCAGTTGTTGCTTGTAGTCCTTCCATGATTCAGGCAGCTTCTCAATTAGGATCCCAGCAACGAACTCATCAGGGAGAACAATACCTTCAGCTTTCATTTCCTCCACCAACCTGTAGTACTCATTGATCTGGGCTTTGATTTCGTCATGCCCATTCATCATCTAGCGATAGTAGTTGCTGATTACAAACTTTTGCTTGCTAGCATCTTCAGCAGCGTATTTGAGAATAAGGGATTCCCAAATTTCATTAGCCTCCTTATAGGTGCAGTAGATGTCAAACAGGTCGTTAGAAAGAGTGCTGAGAATTGTGTGACGACACACTTTATTGGCATATGTGTCCACAATTCGACCTGTTTGGGAGTCGCAGATGACTCAGGTTTGGAGTCAGAGAGCGCCGCAGCAACTCCTTGCATGTCCGGGAGAGAGACGGGAACAACGACGCGCCCTTAAGAAACAACCGGAGATGTGACGAAAGTTAAGAAAACAACCGGCGGCCAAGGAAAGCCGTTTGAGAAAAAACCGAGTAAAAATAGTTTGTTTCAGTAGAATAGCGAAAATAGAGGCTTTTCGGATAGGCTCAATAAGTCCAAAATATATTAATATTAAAATAATATATCAGTAATTAAAAATAAACGCAAGGCTGGTCGTGCGCCCAAGGGGGGAAATCGAAATCGAAAGATTTACACTGAGCCCAACAGAGATGGTCTCAACTTGTGCGCGCGAGGAGTCCCACTTACTAGCTTGTTTATAATCCCCTCACAAGGTTTTAATATATAAAGGCTTTGGTTTCCACAAAGCTAACCAATATGAGACTTCCCCACTTTTGTAATATCATATAAAATCAATTAATTTTACAACATCACGTCCCGTCATATTCCTTCCTTGCCAACTGCAAAGGAAGACACAAACCCTAGCTTTAGTTTGTGCGATGCCTACCAATTTTCTTTTTGCTTACTAACATTTCAAATAAGAGTGTACGGGGAAAAACCTTGGTGTATTTTAACAATGGAGATTAAAAATAGAGAAATATACTATGGAGTTTGTGACTTAACTTTTTGTATCTCTAAAAATGAATTCGAGTTCTATTCCTAAAATTTCCAAATTTGGGAGTTTTTCATTGGGGATTTTTTTTGCAAGTTGATCTAAGCTGTGGATATATTCTGAGATTCCCATCGGATCAAAGACTGATTAGGATTGGTTAAAAAAATATGACAAGACAATATAAGATAAAATGGACTTGGAATCCATCTTCATCAAGTTACAGTTTGCCATTTTATAAGAAAAATTACGTACAGCACGCCAACCTTTGGGTCTCTTTTTTCGTTCTTCATGAATATTCGCAATTTATGCTTAATAATGATGATGATTTTTTTGATCAGAAGCTAATGATGATGATTGATTGAATGAACACCAATTATTATACACACGCAGCATTATCATTTCTTTTGGTAAACTCGGGTATCCTCCACGGCAACTGTGGAGACTAATCCCTCGAGGTACTAGAGTTCATTTAAGGGCTGAACTCTCCCAAGCGATGTCTCTCCATACACACCGGCCAGAAATCGAATCCCTGACCAAGCTTAAGGGGCCCAAACAACTTACTACTTGTGCCACACCCGCTTCTTGTTAAGCAGCATTATCATTATATAACCCTTTCATATTTCTTCTTTTTCAAATGACATCAAATCTGCTGTGTCATATTAATTGCTCTTTTTCTCTTAAAATAGACCAATTAGTCTTTTCAAATATAAATTCCAAATGCCATTCTTACTTTTAAGTACCATTCGCACCCTTAATCATGCTCACCAAGATCATACAGAAATCTAGTACCACAATTGGATGTAAGAGAGTTCATAGGACAAACATAGTTGGTGGCTAACATTAGCCATTAGTAATTTATTTACCAAAGGGACCACAACAATTTTTTTGGCATCAAAAAAACCTAAGCCACCCTTTTTTTAACTATACAACAATTTGCCACTTGTACCAAAAATGTTGCAGCCTATTCTAATTTAATTAACATATTTTTATCCACTCCCCATATCCTTCTTCCTCGCTTGTTCTCGGTAAAGGTTGAACCGTTGAAATTCAAAAGCATAAATAAAATAAAATATTATATCTACACTTTGAAACTTTGGTCCTCAGATTCTTTTGATTCCACGTGGACATCACCACCATTTTTTTGACCATCATCTCCTAAATTAGCATCAAAACTAGCATGAAGACTGTAGAAGATATAGAAGAGAACTGCAACAGCTGAAAAGAATCCAAATCGAACATAGGATGGGCCATCAAGTGATCCTAACAAAAACACATTCAAAAAGATTGATAGGGAAGGTATCCATGGCATAAGTGGGACACCCCAAAATTCTGGCTTTCTAGCTTGAGGGACCATACAATGAAAAAGTTGTAATATTGAGAATGCAATAACACCACAAACACATAGCATAGCTGCTTTAGCCATTCCTGTTGGTACGAACTTCCAAATAAGGGTGAACATTACGGCTGCTATTGAAAAAGAACAGAGGAATGACAATGTAGGCCATGGATTTGTTGTCCCTGCAACCACATAACGTCTATAAACCACAGCATTTGCCACCATGTAAAAAACAAAGAGTGTTCCAATGGATACTAGATTGAGAAGGATATTGAGGTCAGTGAAAAGAGCTATTGCTGCTGTGAAGATCCCTGAAAAGAAGATTATATGCTAATCATCAATATCAGTCAAATGATTCTAATAATCTATCAATAGTGGGTGGGTGGGTGGGTTTAGAATAGAATTAGAATCAATAAAAACCATCCAATGCCTTCCCATTTGAAATGATGCTTAGGAATTTATTATTAATTTAGATTGATGGGTGAAGTGAATGATTCATTCACATCTTATTATTATCATCCATTCTAAGCCACACAGACATATTTTAACACGTTTGTCTCTCTGTCCTTCCATTTATGATTTATCTAATCACAAGATACGCAATTGATTTTCAAGCTACTAGTAACATGTGACACCCATTCTAGATAGATAAATACTTTTTCCACCATACACAACAACACAACACTCTTTTGGAGTGCCTTGCCCAGTTTCGCTTTCAAATAAAAACAATGATGCTAACTACCGTTTCTTTCACAATTAATTATCCGAGGTAAAGAGTGGTATGTGTATCCCTATCAACTAAGTCCCTATCAATGCGCCAGGATAACTATCCGGAGAGATGACGACATTAAAATTCTCATTTAATTTAATTAATGAGATAAAAACAACCAACAACAACAACAACCCCATTTTTGAGGTTCATCATGTAGATAAGTTAGAATCTCCTTGATATGATGATATCATATCATCAAGGCGAGAATGTGGAGAAACAACACTGACTGCACCCATCCCATCCACATTAATGAGGGAATGCCAATCTTATCAACAAGTAACTACTCGATCACACCTCACCCAGAGGCCAGAGCCTATATTGTTGAAGTGGGTCCGTTTCTTTCCCTTCTCTTTCTCAACAACAACACTCCCCAAATCACCCACCTCACACGACCCACACACGTTACCAAGACAAAACAACAGATATTATGAAATTAATTGAAGTTAGATATAAAGATTAGATACCAAGAAAAGCGGAGGCGTTGACAGGAGTGGAAGTTCTGGGATGGACCTTAGCAAACCAACTTGGGACCACATTGGACCGTCCGATCACACACATGTATCGAGCTTGTCCCAACATCGCCACCAACAACGACGTCAGTATGCCAAAACTGGCCCCCACTCCTATCACCTTTGACGCCCATCCCCAACCGTCCGATTTAAATGCCGCCGAAAATGGTGCTTCTGGATCAATCTGCATCAACATTAACATCAACATCAACATCCCTTCCCTTCCCTTACCTTACTACTACTACTACTAACTACACCAACAAAAAAAAAAAATCAAATCAAATAAATAATTACCATATCATAAGGCATAAGCATCGACATTGAAGCTGCCATCAGACAATAGAGAATCGTCACAATGATAACCGATCCAGAAACTCCCACTGGTATATCTTTCACCGGATCCTTCACTTCTTCGGCCATCGTCGAAACGGCGTCGTATCCTATATAACTCAAATACACAGCTGCTGCACCGTTAAAAACACCGGCAGCACCGTGAGGAAAAAATCCAGACGGATTTTCCGGATTAGACGGTTCCGTGAAATTCTTCCAGTTTCCTTTATAGAATCCTACCACTATCACAAATGCTATGAACAATATATGCAGCGCCGTCAATATCATATTCACCACTGAACTCTCTCGAGTACTGTAGCAGATTACGAGAGTGATCAGTAAAACGACGGCGACGGCAACCAAGTCAATTTGATTAAATCCTTCCGGAAGAGAAGCTATTGTTAGTCTCCATTTTGCGGAGGAGATTCCGATTGTTGCGCCGAAATACGCCGTGAAACCTCTTGCTACGGCGGCATTGGACATCACGTAGTCCATTATGAGATTCGCGCCGGTTAGAAACGCTGCAAATTCACCGAATGTCACGCGGAGGTAACTGAAGGCGCCGCCGGCCACAGGCATATCGACGGCGAATTCGGTGTAGCAGAAAGCGGAGAGGAGAGCGCAGAGACCGGCAATGGCGTATGAAACGACGATTGAGGGACCGGCGTAGACGCGGCTGGCGTGACCGGTGGTGACGAATACTCCGGCGCCGACCATTCCGCCGATGCCGAAGCCGACGAGGTCGAACCAACGGAGTGTCTTGCGCATGCTGGTGCCGGAACGGGATCGAACACGGCTCATCTCTTCGTAAGAGGTGGAGACGGAAATGGCTCGGCTAGCGAAACGAGAGGGAGTGTGAGCCACGGCTCGCAGGTAGGCGCCGAAACTCGAAAACGATGAGCCGTGGCTTCCCATTGCGTTGCGTAGCGCCGCGCCGTTTAGTTTTGGTTTATTTCTCTGTGTGCGTTGTGAATGGGTTTGGAATGGGTTATGAGCTTTTATAACCTCTCTGCAACTGCAAAAAAGATTTCGCTGAAAGTGAAAATAGTTCAGTTCACTGAACTAGTAAAGTACTAGTATAAGTATTTTTTTTTATCAAAGTACTACTAGTATAAAATCGGATAGGGATTCCCAGCAGTCGGCTCTCTCTATCTCTCTCTTTATCCATTTTTTTTGATTTTTTTAATATAAAATAAATCAACGGCCGAGATTGAGTATGATGGTGATCCAATGGATCACACCGATCCGACTGCCGTGACTGCCGTGAATCACGACTGCCGTGAATCCCGATCCTATAAAATCATGGTGAAGGATAATGTTTGCTTATCGAAAAAAAATGAAGGATAATGCTAGTGCTAAGGTATTAAATATTGTACAATAAAGTACTAATATAATATTCATTTAATTTGAAAATTACATTCATAATAATAAATACAAGTAAATGAGAATTCAATTGTAAACTTTAACTGAAAATTAATTTGATTTGGTCGGTGAGTGATTTGGTCCGCCTATTATGATCAATTCTCGATTTTGGTCCCTGAACTTTTAATTTGACGATTTTGGTCCCCCTATTTTCCCAATTTGTAAAATCAAGGTCCCCCACCTTAATTTTGACTGACTTATCCTACGTG
The DNA here is from genome assembly GCA_039519185.1 of Astragalus membranaceus. NCBI lineage: Eukaryota > Viridiplantae > Streptophyta > Magnoliopsida > Fabales > Fabaceae > Astragalus > Astragalus membranaceus. Next base: position 154,271,771 of record CM076847.1, read on the forward strand.
GCAGCCCACGTGGACTGCCACGTAGGCACACCCCCCACCCCACCCCTCCACTGTTTGTCTTCCCCACCGATCCCCCCCACTGTTCCTCTTCCCTCTTCCCTCTTCCCCTCCTCGCATCTCTCTCCCCTTCGCATCTCCGCTCTCCCACCGTCGCTCTCCCTCCTCGCATCTCACCACTGTCGCTCTCGCTCGTCTCCCCGTTCTCTCACTCTCGCTCTCGCAGATCCTCTCGTCTCCCCGTTCTCTCGCAGATCGCAGATTTGCGATCCTCTCCTCTCCCCGCCGCGTCGCTCTCGGTGGTGGGTTGGGTTGGGGTGGGGTGGGATCGGTGGTGGGTTGGGGTGGGGTGGGTGGGTGGGGTCGGTGGTGGGTTGGGGTGGGGTCGGTGTTGGGGGGGGGGGGGTGGGGTGGGGGTGGGGAAAATAGGGGGACCAAAATCGTCAAATTAAAAGTTCAGGGACCAAAATCGAGAATTGGTCATAATAGGGGGACCAAAACTGTAATTAAGCCTAATAATAAATACAAGTAAATGAGAATTCAATTGTAAACTTTAACTGAAAATTAATTTGATTTGGTCGGTGAGTGATTTTAGTGTAACCAATTTTGTAATTTGAAAAGTTTAATAGAGAAGGGAAAGTGGGATTACGATTAGGGTGGGGGAATATGCCAGGTTGACCGACATATGCCTATGTGGTTAGTTTTTTTTTTTGCCTAGGCGGTTAGATTTTTTTAAATACGTCACACTAAGATTTTTTTTAAAAGCTTATTTATAATACTAACAAAATACTCATGCAAATGCACGGATAGCATCACGCTATTTTTGTAAAGCCGTTTCCAATCGTAATTGTAATATAGTTATCAAATTCCCAATCGTAAATTGTAGATGATATTTGTTAATTAATCATGTATCGCTCAAGTTATAATATTTAAATAAGATAATTATTAGACAACTAGTCAAAAATGTACTTTAATTAAAAAATAAATTACACTGTAACATATATTATAAAAATAAATTTGATTAGTAAAATTAATTTCAGCATTCTTAGTCAATTATCTTTATAGTGATTTTAATAAAATCAAAGATTTAATAACATTTTATTAGTTAAGAAATTATGCCAACAACATGTAATGTTTCCTTTGTAACTCAAAAACAAAATATAAAAAATAATTATTCCCAAAATATTTAATGTTTTCTCATCTTAACTCAAAAAAATATAATCATTTATTTATAAATAGTAAAGACTTTCATAAAGACAAAATATAAAAAATAATTATTTCAACAGCGTGTAACATTCCACCGTAGGGAATCAAAAATAAAAAAATTATATCACAAAATGTAATTTTTACTCGTTGAAAATCTAAAACAAGTATAAGAATTTATTATTTCAACAACATCCGGTCTTTCTCGTTGGGACTCAAAATAGAAAACAAAATATTCAATTATAAAAAAAAATAGACTTATAAACTCACAATACAAAAATAGTTATACTATTAACATGTAATTTTTTCCCATTGAAATGTTTTGTAATTGGAAATCAAAAATAATGAAATTTAACAACAATATCTAACATTTTTTCCGTAGGAACTCAAAAAGCAAAATATAAAAATAATATTATGACAATATCTAATGTTGTCTTGTCCATACTCAAAACCAAAATGTTCATTTGTAAAAAGTAAAAACTATTCATAAAAATAAAATATACAAATTAAGTATAAAGCAACGTGTTACGTTTTTCAGTTGGAAATCAAAAGCAATGAAATTACATTAACAATATGTAATTTTGAAAAGAGTGAATTTGAATTTTGAAAAGAGTGAAGAGAATGAACAAATAATTTGAGAGTTACTAATTTATACTCAAAGTTGATGATGTGTCAAAAATCTAGGTGATAACCTTATTTTATATAGGTTATTTATGCTCCTAATACTTAAGTCAATGCCTTAGCGCTGCACCTTGGGCATAGTCAATGCCTTTGTGAATATGTTTGATGTTTTGCTTTAGCGCTGCAGCGGTATGCTATCTAGGAGACGCTACAGCGTTATATGACGGCTGACCATTGAGATATTTGTATGGCCACTTGAGGACATGATGAGTCACCACCCTGATCTCTTCCTCTCAGCTGGATATTTTGACTTTCAAGTGGATGCTAAATTACACTTGGCGCCTCCTAAATGGAACCCATGTGATAGTTGTTGTATTCCATCATTATCACTTTTTGTAAAGTACTTTAAAGATAATATCTAAGTCTAATAATCATCATGTAATATTATTATTCTATTAAGACTTAGATATTATTTAGATTAATTAGATTGCTTCTCAAAGAGGTAACTTACGTAGACAAGTTGTTGTAACTTAAGAGAAGAACTACACAATATATGTAGTAGCCACTCTCCATTGATACACTACTTTTAAGCTTTTATTTTTAGCATAGTTTTCTAATCTTCATTCAAGGTTTTGCTCACGCCTCAACTTCATCTCTTGTATGCTACTTGGGATCATTGGAGTGCATCTTTTGCAACCACTCTTCTCTTGTCTTCATACGGTAATACATGCTCTCTAGTTGTATTATGTTGATGGAACTTGTGATGAGCTAACTTTGTTGTAGTTGGATTGTTCTTGGTATGTAATGAACCTTGAGTAACTTTTGTATAATATTATGATGTTTGTGTTTTATTCCTTGTGTCATAATACTTTCAATCTTGGTTTGGGAATGATCAACTAAAACAAGGTAACTTTGTGGATACAGACATGGTTCACAAAGAGAACTCAAGGAATGATATGAATGAAAACCCTTTAAAGACATTTAAAGGAAGCACTACTTAACTCTAGACATAGGGGAGTAATAGTTCATAAGGCAAATGTTGTAAGAGCTTAATATACAGGGGTAAAACTTATTTAGAGCCTAGACATAGGAGTCTTGTAACATAGCCCTGACGAAAGTGACTGAAAGGCACGCCACCAAGGCGCTACAGCGTCTACGGATTCTAAAGCGCTACAACGCTTAACGCTACAGCGTCTAATATTATATGAACATTACTCTTGGGAACTTACATACTATTGAGCTATCCAACTCACCGTTAATTACTTCAAACTTAATACTGTTTTATCACAACTTATGATGTTTACAACTCTTTACCTTTACTTGTTACTTAATTCTTTTCATTAAGGTTCTAATCACTTAAACTTCTTAGATTAATTCCAATCCCTGTGGGAACGAACTTTACTTATCAATATATTACTTGTTGCGATTGTGTATACTTGCACATCACCTTTTCGCACAACAAGTTTTTGGCGCCGTTGCCGGGGATTGCATTTAATTTTCATTGTTTAAGTTTTTAGTAAACTTAGTGCCTATTTTATACTGGTGTGTTGTTTCTTGTTGCTGCAGCAGTAAGCGCTACAGCGTATGCCCAGGTCTCAACCACCAGAATTTGAACCATACTCAGAACCAGAGAGAAGGTTCAGGAAACTAAGACTTCTTCACAGGCTCAGACCTACCATGTCAGAACACAGTCATAGGTCCAATTCTGGTAGAGCTAACACTCTACAAGGCAGAACTAGCTCTGGTAGAGGAGGGACTGAACCAGGTGGAAGGGGTAGAGGTAGACATCAGCAGCCACCCACTCCAACCTTACATGACCAAGAGGACTGGTACAGACATCAATTCATAAATGAAGGACCTGCTCAAATGGTAAATGACAGAAATAGACCAATGAAGGACTATGCTGTGTTTGATCTACAAACCATGGAGACAAGCATAGCAAGACCTACTCTCAACACAGCTCAGTTTGAATTCAAACCTATGATGTTCCAAATGTTGCAAACAGTGGGACAGTTTGGTGGTGCTCCTCAAGAGGACCCATATTTACACTTAAAGCAATTTTTGGAAGTCTGCAGTAACTTCATCATTCCAGGGGTAAGTGATGATGCATTCAGATTAAAACTTTTTCCTTATTCCTTGAAGGATAGAGCAAAGGCCTGGTTAACTTCTCTTGAGCCTAACTCTATCCATACTTGGAATGAAATGGCTGAGAAATTCTTAGCAAAATACTTTCCTCCAAGTAAGAATGCAAGAATGAGGAATGAGGTTACTGCATTCAGACAAAGAGATGCTGAAACACTGTTTGAGGCATGGGAGAGATGGAAGGAGCTGTTGAGAAAGTGCCCTCATCATGGTATACCTGTGATTATCCAAATGGAAACCTTCTACAATGGACTAGATCCAACAACCAGACAAATGTTAGATGCTTCTTCAGGGGGTGTGTTGTTGAAAACCTCCTATAATGAGGCATGTGATCTGATTGATGACATTGCCACCAATAGCTATCAATGGCCTACAGAAAGGTTAGCTCAGCAGAAGAAGGTAGCTAGTGTGCATGAAATAAGTGAAGTTTCTGCTTTATCTGCACAGGTTGCCTCTCTTACTAACATGATAAAATCTATGAGCACATCAAACGCTGTAGCGGTTACCGCTGCAGCGGTACATGAACCTACAGTAGCTGTCATTGAGCAAGCCTCTCCAGGGTCAGTAAGCTGTGTATACTGTGGAGGAGAGTATTTATATGAAGAATGTCCTGGTAATCCTGTCTTTGTGAACTTTGTGGGTTTCAATAAAAACAATAATCCCTATTCAAATACATATAATCCTGGTTGGAAGAACCACCCCAATTTCAGATGGGGAGCCAACAATGCAACAGCACCTAATTATAGTGCTCCAGCAAATCCACCAGGATTCCCTGCTCAGAACTACCAAAGACAGAATGCCCCTGTGATAGATAATTCATTAGAAGGATTGATGAAAGGTTTTATGAGTGATTGCAAGACAGCCCTGAAAACTCATGAAGCTTCCATTAAAAATCTAGAAGTACAGATGGGGCAATTGGCTAATGTCCTTTCCCAAAGAATTAGTGGATCATTACCATCCACTACAGAAGCTTCAACTTCAAGTACTACAGGGAAGGAGCATGTAAAAGCTATAACTTTAAGGAGTGGGAGAGATTTGATAGGATCATCAACTGTTTCAGATGATGAAAAAAACAAAAATTCTGAAAAACAAAAAGAACCTACAACAAGCGCTACAGCGCCTGAACCTACCGCTGCAGCGCCTGTTGTTGAAAAAACACCACCACCACCTAAAATTATCCCAACATACCCAGATCCTCCATATCCTCAAAGACTTCGAAAGGCTCATGAAGACAAGCAATTTAACAAATTCCTAGAAGTCCTTAAACAGTTGCACATTAATGTTCCTTTGGTGGAAGCTCTCCAACAAATGCCTAACTATGCAAAGTTTATGAAGGATGTGCTTACTAAGAGGAGGAGACTAGGGGAGTTTGAAACAGTGGCAATGACTGGGGAATGCAGCATGTTGATGCAAAACAAGCTCCCACCCAAATCAAAGGATCCTGGCAGTTTTACTATACCATGCTCAATTGGAAATTTTTACTCTGGCCGTGCTCTATGTGATTTGGGAGCCAGCATAAACCTTATGCCCAAGTCCATATATACACAGCTAGGAGTGGGAACTGCCAGACCTACCTCACTTACACTGCAGCTAGCTGATAGAACTCTTGCCTATCCAGAAGGAATTCTGGAAGATGTTCTAATAAAGGTAGACCAATTTGTATTTTCTGTTGATTTTGTAATCTTGGACTTTGATGCAGATAAAGAAGTACCCATCATATTGGGAAGACCATTCTTGGCCACTGGAAGAACTTTGATAGATGTGCAGAGAGGAGAATTGATCATGAGGGTCAATGACCAAGAAGTCAAGTTCAACATTCTCAATGCTATGAAATTTCCAAGTCCCAATCTTGAAGAGTGCTCCTTTGTGTCTGTTATTGACAGAGTAGTTCAGGATCACTTCCAGAAAAGTACAGATCATCTGAGGCAATTACTGGACAGCAGTGAAGATATAGGGTCTGATGCAGAAGCTGCAGAAGAAGAGGAACTGACAGCCAAAGAAATTTGGGCTAAGAAATATGAATCTTTGGAGCAGGAGAATTCGGACATGAGAAAGGATCTCCCCTCCACTGAACAACCACCAACTCTGGAACTTAAAGAGTTGCCTTCACACCTCAAATATGCTTATCTAGGTAACAATAGTACTTTGCCTGTTATAATTGCTGCTGACCTTTCTGAAAAGCAGGAACAGGATCTGATTCAAACGCTACAGCGGCATAAAAAGGCAATTGGTTGGCAAATGTCAGATATAAAAGGTATTAGCCCAACCATTTGTATGCACAGAATAGTGTTAGAAGAAGACTCCAAAAATTGCATTGAAGGGCAGAGGAGGTTGAATCCAATTATGAAAGAGGTGGTGAAGAAGGAAATCATCAAGTGGTTGGATGCAGGTATTGTATACCCCATTTCTGACAGTGCATGGGTTAGTCCTGTGCAGTGTGTGCCAAAGAAGGGAGGGGTAACAGTAATAACAAATGAGATGAATGAGCTGCTTCCAACCAGAAAAATAACAGGCTGGAGAATATGCATGGATTACAGGAGGTTGAATAAGGCAACAAGAAAGGACCATTTTCCATTGCCTTTCATTGACCAGATGCTGGACAGGCTAGCAGGTAAAGAATTTTATTGCTTTCTTGATGGTTATTCAGGTTATAACCAGATTGCAATATTACCTGAAGATCAGCAGAAGACTACATTCACTTGTCCATATGGCACATTTGCTTTTAGAAGGATGCCATTTGGCCTGTGTAATGCACCTGCCACTTTTCAAAGATGTATGATGGCAATTTTCTCTGATTACATTGAAAGATCCATGGAAGTCTTCATGGATGATTTCTCTGTGTTTGGAGAAACATTCCATCTATGCCTGGCCAATTTGGAAGAAATCTTGATTAGATGTGAAGAAACTAACCTCGTGCTTAACTGGGAGAAATGCCATTTTATGGTGCAAGAAGGTATAGTTTTGGGGCATAAGATATCCAAAAAAGGATTGGAAGTGGACAAGGCTAAAATAGAGGTCATTGAGAAGCTATCTCCACCAACTAACATCAAAGGTATTAGAAGCTTTTTGGGGCATGCTGGATTCTATAGGAGATTCATAAAAGACTTTTCAAAAATCCCCAAACCTTTGTGCCAACTGTTACAGCATGATAACCCCTTTTTATTTGATGAACCATGCATATTAGCCTTTGATAAATTAAAGAAAGCCTTAATAACAGCACCAGTTATTATAGCTCCTGACTGGAGTAAGCCTTTTGAGCTTATGTGTGATGCTAGTGACTTTGCCATTGGAGCTGTTCTTGGGCAAAGGTATGATAAAATTTTTCACTCTATATATTATGCTAGCAAAACACTTGTAGAAGCTCAATTGAATTACACAGTCACTGAAAAAGAACTATTAGCTGTAGTCTTTGCATTTGATAAATTTAGATCATATTTGGTTGGCACCAAGGTAATTGTCTTCACAGACCATTCAGCCATTAAATATTTGATAGCAAAAAAGGATGCAAAGCCTAGGCCAATTAGGTGCATTCTCCTACTCCAAGAATTTGATTTAGAAATAAGAAATAAAAAGGGAGTGGAGAACCAAGTTGCTGATCATCTTTCTAGATTGGAAAGAGACATTGCAGGTACAGCAGGTGGGGAGATCAAGGAATACTTTCCAGATGAGCAGCTGTTGGCAATGACTGATGACTCATCCACCGCTGTAGCGGCCAGTGTAACAACACCTGCCGCTGCAGCGGCTGAACCTACAACACCTTGGTATGCTGACATAGTGAACTTTCTGGTTAGCAAGGTGGTACCTTCTGAGATGACTTATCAGCAAAGGAGAAGGTTCTTCCACACAATGAAACAATATTATTGGGATGAACCTTTTCTATACAAGAAGTGTCAAGACCAGTTAATGAGGAGATGCCTAGTAGAGGAAGAACAAATTCAAGTGCTACAGCACTGCCATTCTGCACCATGTGGTGGGCATTTTGGTGGTGTTAGAACTGCTGCAAAGATATTGCAATCTGGCTACTTTTGGCCTTCCCTCTTCAAAAATGCTCAAGACTTTGTTAAAAAATGTGATAGGTGCCAAAGAGCAGGGAATATTTCAAATAAACATGAAATGCCTTTAACAAACATTCTAGAGGTTGAACTCTTTGATGTTTGGGAAATGGATTTCATGGGACCTTTTCCCCCTTCTCATGGAAACCTATACATTTTAGTAGCTGTAGACTATGTTTCAAAATGGGTAGAAGCTGTTGCTTTACCCAACAATGATACAAGGTCTGTGAGCAAATTTTTATTGAAAAATATTTTCACTCATTTTGGAACTCCTAGAGCCATCATAAGTGATGAGGGATCTCATTTTTGTAATAAATTAATTGAGACCCTATTGGCTAAATATGGAGTCAAACATAAAATAGCAACTGCTTATCATCCACAAACTAGTGGTCAAACTGAATTGTCAAATAGAGAAATAAAAAGAATGTTGGAAAAGATGGTAGGGCCTTCAAGGAAAGAATGGTCAATACATCTAGATGATGTTTTATGGGCCTACAGAACAGCTTATAAAACACCTCTGGGGATGTCTCCCTATAGGTTGGTTTATGGGAAGTCCTGTCACCTACCAATTGAACTTCAACACAAGGCCCATTGGGCTCTAAAAAAACTCAATTTTGACTACAAGAAAGCAGGAGATGCTAGATTGCTGCAACTGAATGAATTGGAAGAACTTAGGCAGTTTGCTTATGAGAATGCAGCAATCTATAAAGAAAAAACCAAAGTTTGGCATGATCAAAAACTGATAAAAAGAGATCTCACTGAAGGAGGACCGGTATTGCTTTACAACTCCAGGGTAAGATTGTTTCCTGGAAAGTTAAAATCTAGGTGGTCAGGCCCTTTTCAATTGATAAAAATATATAGCCATGGGGCTGTGGACCTCTATGATATAACAACCAATACCACCTTCAAAGTGAATGGCCAAAGGGTTAAACAATATTTTGGTGAAAATGTGGTAAGGGACAAAACCACAATTGGGCTTAAAGATCTCTAATTTAAAAGAGAAAGTCTGGCTGCAGACTTTAAAAGCAAGCGCTCTTGGGAGGCACCCCAAGGATTCTAATAAAATTTCTATGTTCATTTTCTATGCAGGAAATAAGGATAAACGCTGTAGCGGTTGCTTATCACAAGAACGCTGCAGCAGTTGTGTTAAAAGCAGGGCTGGGTGTGGTCAAACAAAAAAAATAAAAAGACCTTGCTCAGGGTGAGCTGGCACTGTACCCTCATCCCTATCCTGACCAGCACGTGCACCTACTCCCCTGCAATTGTCAAATCAACAGTTTCTTCTTCTCTCTCCCACTTCACTCACAAAACCGTAACTTTAATATCTACAACTCCCCACGCTATCATTTTCTTTTCTCTTTCTCTTTCCTTGATCTCTGAAACTGCTCGCAACCGTTACACTCACCACTCACAACATCCATTCCTTCTTCTTCCTTCGTCCCAACACACACCAACATTTCCCAAAACACCCAGAAACAAATACGCAAGCTCTTAACCAACCATGACCAAAAAGCAAGCCGCCCTCAAACGATATGGAAAGGGAGCTACTAAGAAACCAGAACCCTCAAATCCTACCAAAAACACCATGGCGAAGGCAACTCAAGATCCTCAGAGGTTTTGGAAGATGGATTTCATAGCTGAAAGAGGATTCAAGACAGAAAGTGCTCCTGATGCGTTTTCAACCGCTGTCACAGCGTTGGGATGGGAGGGCTTCATTAAACATCGAAAGGACTACATGACGTCTTTGGTAAGGGAGTTCTACTCTGGCATTGAAGAACCTAAAGAGGGAAAACCTCAAACCCATTCACTGGTGAGAGGAGAAACTGTAAACTTGAACTCCAGAACAATCAATGATATCTTCCATCTGGGCTATCATGGAAAAGCGCTGGAAACTAAAGTTCTGAACTGGGGAGATGAAGAGATGGAGGCTGTTAGAAGAAGGATTTGTGTGGAAGGAGCAACTTGGGACAAATTTGGAGCTGAATACAAAATTAAAAAAGCCTATCTGTGTGAAGAAGCAAATCTGTGGTGTAGTTTCATCAAACACTCCCTGCTGCCTACATCTCACACAACATTTGTGGAAAAAGAAAGACTCATCGTCATTGATGCTATAATGGCTGGAGAAAAGATAGACGTGGGAAGATTGATATCAAGAGAGATAGAGAAGTGCAGAGTTAAAAAGGGAGGTAATTTATATTTTCCTTGTTTAATTACTGAGTTGTGTTTGGAAGCTGATGTAGAGGTAGAAATAAAAGAAGAAAAAAGATCTCCTCTTGGGGCATTTCCTTGCATTTTCAAAGTTAAGCAGAAACCTGTCGCTGCAGCGTCTTCTGACTCTCAAGCGCTACAGCGCTTAGAGCTGAAGCAGCGGGTCCTCTGCAAATTTGTGAAAGAAAAATTTGACTGGGAAAAAGCAATGTATGCCCAAATATCCAAAGGAAAAACATCAATTCCCCCTCCTCAATTCCCTGATTGGCTACTGGAAGAAGAGCCAATTAAAAAACAAGAGAAAAAGGGAGTTAGGGCAGAAAAGAAAAAGGCTGTGGCTAGCCCAGCAAAGAAAACAAAGCCTAGCCCAGCCAAGAAAGTACAAAAACCTGTAGTAGAGGAGGAAAGTTTGGATTCTGATGACATTGAAAACATAAGCGAAGAAGATGAAGAAGAAACTATTGCAGTTATGAAAGAGATGGAAAAGCAGGATGATGAAGAATCATCAGGAGAGGAGAGTGATACTGAAGAAGAATCTGAGACTGAAGAAGATGAGCAAGAAGAAGAAATACAGTGTGACCCAACCCCAAGCCCAAAGAAACCAAAAACCCCCCTGCAAAAACAGCCAATCCACCATCAACCCCCACCTCCATCCCTGAACCAACAAAATTAACACCCAAGAAAACACCTGCCAAGCAAGTAACACCAAAGAAGCCTGACCCAAAACAACTAGCAACAAAACAAAAACCCACTGAGCAGCTCAAGAAAATTTATCAGTCATACACAAAGCCTAGAAGAAACCCAGGTGTCAAACTGGCTGAGTACCCACAAGAAGGTATTCAGCCAGTAGGTGCTACAACAACTATGTCTGCAGTACCTAGTGGCCCATTGCCTGAGGTAATTCTGACAGAAGAGGAAACTGAAAAGGAGGCTGCTGAGGAGCTAGTGAATATGCAGGATGAAACAGAGCCAGTGCTGGAAGGCCAGGAGCAAGAGCAGGAGCAAGAGCAAACAGAAGAAGAAGTGCAGGAATCAGACGCTGCAGCGGCAGCAGTACAGGAAGCAAGCGCTACAGCGCCACCAACCGCTGTAGCGGCTGAAAAGACTACTCCACCTCAGCCAAAAAAGAAGAAGGCAACAAAAGGAGCCCCAGCACCTTCAAGAGCCAGTAAGAGGCTCAAGAACGCCTAATAAGGCAAGATTTGTTGGCTTCTTATGCCGGTTATGTACTTTGAACTTTATTTTGTTGTTGATTCTAAGGCCTCTCCCTTTCTCGTCAAGCAGGCAGTGAGGACACTGCCAAATTTAATTTCTGGGGGAGGACCTTATGGTTAAAAGTGTTTTAAATTAAGTACAATGATGCTTTTAAATATTTAGTATAATTATGCCATGTTTTGCATGTGTTACATGTTCTTGAATATTTTGTATGCTTGAATGGGAAGTATGATTAGCTGCATGTTTTAAATTTCTTAGTAAGCAAAAACTGATTCATATAGCCAAATATAAATAAAAAATTTTGAGTAAGGCAGCATTGTGTAAACAATGAAATGATGTTATTGCTGCTTTTACACAAAATCCAAGCTTAGTGAAGAACCTAGTTAGCCAGAGTAATCTAAGGATAAGGTTAAGTTTTGGATAACCAAGGGTTAGTCAAGTTTTCATTAAAAATTGAGAGTTGTTTTAAAAAGTTAAGTTTGGGGGTGCATCGGTTATGTTAAGGCTAGGAACAAAAGATGATAAATTGGTCTTTGCAAAATGAAGAATAAAAATGAAGGTGGTCTTGAAAAAAAAGGTGCAAAATATCTTAAATAAATTGCTGAGCTGTTCCAAAAAGCATAAAAAGAAAATGCAAATAAGGAGCTCAGTAATGAAGATAGCATCTAGTTTTAATCATCAAAATCTAGCGCTACAGCGTCTACGGACTTTGAAGCGCTACAGCGTTTGATCACCAGACCAAAAGTTTATGCACTGACCAATAGTCTGAAAAATGCCTAATTAAAGCCCTTTGCTGTGCTTTGAAGCCCCTCAAATCTTGTGTGAAATTGTTATTCCACTCTTCTTTTTGAAAACATTCTTTGCCTAACCCAAAAGAAATCCACTCTTCCCAAACCTTGGAGAAATTCTGAAATTAACTAGGAACTAAGTTAAGCTTTGATATCACACACTCACAACTGAGCAGTAATAATTCTATTTGAATTGTGGACCACTATGGTGTGTGACAATGATAAGAATTAGCTTATGTATAAATCCTGTTTAATTTAAAAGCTGCAGCTAGTTATATGAGCATTTTTGTCTTGTTCAAGTGTCATTACTTGGGGACAAGCAATGGTTTAAGTTTGGGGGTGTGATAACCTTATTTTATATAGGTTATTTATGCTCCTAATACTTAAGTCAAGCTCATTTCTCAAGTAATTCTAGTGCTTAAATATGTGAATATATGAGTATTAGAATAAATATAGGTTATAAGTTAATTCCCTGAACCTTGGGCATAGTCAATGCCTTTGTGAATATGGTTGATGTTTTGCTTTAGCGCTGCAGCGGTATGCTATCTAGGAGACGCTACAGCGTTATATGACGGCTGACCATTGAGATATTTGTATGGCCACTTGAGGACATGATGAGTCACCACCCTTATCTCTTCCTCTCAGCTGGATATTTTGACTTTCAAGTGGATGCTAAATTACACTTGGCGCCTCCTAAATGGAACCCATGTGATAGTTGTTGTATTCCATCATTACCACTTTTTGTAAAGTACTTTAAAGATAATATCTAAGTCTAATAATCATCATGTAATATTATTATTCTATTAGATATTATTTAGATTAATTAGATTGCTTCTCAAAGAGGTAACTTACGTAGACAAGTTGTTGTGACTTAAGAGAAGAACTACACAATATACGTAGTAGCCACTCTCCATTGATACACTACTTTTAAGCTTTTATTTTTAGCATAGTTTTCTAATCTTCATTCAAGGTTTTGCTCACGCCTCAACTTCATCTCTTGTATGCTACTTGGGATCATTGGAGTGCATCTTTTGCAACCACTCTTCTCTTGTCTTCACACGGTAATACATGCTTTCTAGTTGTATTATGTTGATGGAACTTGTGATGAGCTAACTTTGTTGTAGTTGGATTGTTCTTGGTATGTAATGAACCTTGAGTAACTTTTGTATAATATTATGATGTTTGTGTTTTATTCCTTGTGTCATAATACTTTCAATCTTGGTTTGGGAATGATCAACTAAAACAAGGTAACTTTGTGGATACAGACATGGTTCACAAAGAGAACTCAAGAAATGATATGAATGAAAACCCTTTAAAGACATTTAAAGGAAGCACTACTTAACTCTAGACATAGGGGAGTAATAGTTCATAAGGCAAATGTTGTAAAAGCTTAATATACAGGGGTAAAACTTTTTTAGAGCCTAGACATAGGAGTCTTGTAACATAGCCCTGACGAAAGTGACTGAAAGGCACGCCACCAAGGCGCTACAGCGTCTACGGATTCTAAAGCGCTACAACGCTTAACGCTACAACGTCTAATATTATATGAACATTACTCTTGGGAACTTACATACTATTGAGCTATCCAACTCATCGTTAATTACTTCAAACTTAATACTGTTTTATCACAACTTATGATGTTTACAACTCTTTACCTTTACTTGTTACTTAATTCTTTTCACTAAGGTTCTAATCACTTAAACTTCTTAGATTAATTCCAATCCCTGTGGGAACGAACTTTACTTATCAATATATTACTTGTTGCGATTGTGTATACTTGCACATCACATTTTCGCACAACACTAGGAATGAGAAGTTTGGTAAATTTTTTTTGACAATAGTACTTTGGTATTTTTATTAGTTGGTGTTTTGATTAGATAGGTAAATTGAAGATAGAAAATAGAGGTAGAAGGTGAAAAAGTGAGAACAATTTGAAATTTGTTTTTTTGTCTTTTGTAAGTCTTTTACAGTTTTACCCTCATCAATGGTGATGTGGCAAAATTAGAGGAGTGGGTAGATTTAAGTTTTTTCTAGTGGGTTGTTTTTGGGTAAACTCGGGTAACCACCGCACGGACATTAGTGACTAATCTCTCGCTCATTGTAGGTGCCTCGAGGGGCAGGACAGCTGGCCCAAAGTTTTAACACTGCTCCGTACCCAAGGCGGGGATCGAACCCCCGACCCTTTCTAGTGGGTTTTTTGATTATATGTACTGTGGAAATTTATTATTTATTATAGTAGATTATAATAGGTTAGATAGGTAAATAGAAGATAGAAAATAAAGATTTATTAATGATTTGGATCCTCTACCGCCTCTGCACGGTGCAGCAGGCTGCAATGGTTCTACTGCCTGCTGCACGGTGTAGAGGCAGCACAGGATCTGGTGATTTATTAATGGGTGTTTTAACAATAGATTAAAAAAAATTGAAATATGAAAAGAGGGGATAGAGGGAATAAAAATTGAAAGGGGAGGAAAAATGAAGGGGAGAGAGAGAGAGAGAGAGAGAGAGAGAGAGAGAGAGAGAGAGAGAGAGAGAGAGAGAGAGAGAGAGAGAGAGAGAGAGAGAGAGAGAGAGAGAGAGAGAGAGAGAGAGAGAAATATGTGAGAAAAGTTTGAAAATGTCATTTTTTGAAAGTCTTTTACAATTTTGCCCTTATTAATGATGATGTGGCAAAATTAGAGGAATTGGTAGATTTGATATTTTTCTAGTGAGTTTTTTGATTATATGTATGTAGATAAGTAGATTTTTATTACTACTATTATTAATATTGACATAAATCAATTTTTCACATATTTAAAGTTATTATTATAAAATAGAATATAAATTGGATGTCATATAAAATAGAACTTAATCTCATTGAAATATTAGTTTATTAGTCTATTTACAAAACACACTTCACTCAAATATTGAAGGCTTTCATAAAAAAAAATAGTGAAATAGACATTTAATCAGGCTTTCAAGCCTTGCCAGGGTTCCAAAAATGTCAGACTAAGCCTAAAAACTTGGCCTACAACAGGCCACAGACCAGGCTTATAACACTTTCAATGTATATTAGACTCAGGCCCTATAAAGCTAAGATCGGCCCGGCCTATTCCCACCCCTAATTGTGATTTTCTGGGGTTGGTTCAGTTACCAACTGAACTACAGTCCCCGAAGTAAAGCTGGTAAAAAAAATATTTTTATTACTGAAAAGACCAAAAGTATGTTCAAATTTAGTTCTGACAGCGGTAGATATCAAGAAAGTGAAGTATTACAAATTTGAATTTGTGCTCTGAATGTTTATTGTTCTCTCAATAAAGCTTAACTGATTATTCTTAAAAAAAAACTCAAAGACTCTATTCAGTAAAAAGTAGTGGATAGTGGATGAGCGTGTAGCGATTAGCGGATGAATTAACAAATAGTGAATAAGCTAACGGATAGAAAATCATGTGTATGGTAAAATTAGAGGTTAAACTAACTGATAAATATAAAATGACATTAAAAATAATAATTTAAAATTATTTAGTTTAGTTTAAAGAGGATAGAGTAGTAATTTAAGAAAAATAATGAGTGTAAAAATGATAAAAAAGTGAGACACTATATGCTATAAGTAGTGTCTAAAAAAATCTTACTTGAAATAGTGTTTGGAAAAACGTTAAACGCTACCCAAAAAATTCTAGACGCTAGTACTTACTGAACATGTTTATTCATCATCCGCTAGTCAAATACGCTAATCAAATCCGCTATCCACTAGTGAATGAGACTTGTCAAACAGAATTGTTATGGTAATAAGTAAAAGGCCTCAGCAATATTTACACCCCACTGTAAGGCCCAATAACAAACCGGCCCATAGCCAGAAAATCTAGCCCAATCGACTAACGGCTCAGATAACTCGGCGAGATCTGACGGCTCAATATCGTCAGAACATACATCACACAAACTCTACAAATACCACCTTCAATACTCATAAATGTAAGTAATTTTTCTCCATCCACCATATATTTACTCAAATACTGACTTAAGCTTCGGAGTGTTATTGCAGGTACAACACCGCCACGTCAAGATCGAACAAAGACTACCATCTCAAGATCGAACAAAGACCACCATCTCAAGATCGAACAAAGACCACTATCCCAAAATCGAACAAGGCCGTCACTTTAAGATCGCCACATTATCAATGATAAAACACCCACTAACTACTTCGATCTTATCATAAAGCTCGTAAGTACGGTACAAAACAAGAATCTAATTCTCTCAATATTTATTGGGCTCTCAATAAAGCTTAACCGGTTATTCTTAAAAAAAATGCTTAACTCATAAAATACAAGGGGGGGGGGGGGGGGGTTAAGTGATTTTATAATTGGTCACTTTTTGTTATTTTTGATGTATAAGAGTACTTTTTGTTTTTCCGTCAAAAAAAGAGAGTACTTTTTGTTTGTTTTGTATTTAAAGGATTGTTGGTTTATGCACCTCCTCCACTCACTTTATTCTACTCTTTTGTTTCGTTGCCGTATTTTTCAAATAAAAAGTTTAGTTTAGGGGAGACATATTTTATGCAAGACCACTACAAGTGTAGGCTTGGATTTATCGTAGAATTTGCATTTACGAATAGCTTACCAAGTCACAATACGAACCAAAATCGTAGTTATATAGCAGCCCATCTCCAAGCAAAATAGTACTATGACTTAACACAGCCTCACTTGTATTGGTTTGATCAATGTCTCCCTATTATTGTAAATCATGCCTATGTAGACATCTTTTATTGTGTCAATTGTTAAATATGAGGTATTTTTTCAACAAAAAAAAAAGAAAATAGAACATATTGGTTGAATGGAAAATATACTTTTTTTGTCTACTTATATGAAACAATAAATAAATACGCACACACACACTATCGCTCAACACACTCGAATTCGAACCCAGTAGCCGATGTCTCCGTGTCGCTGAAATTGTCATGGCAATCATCAACAAGGGACAAATATACGTTCTTTTGCCTCAACATATCTATCTTTTTTGTTACCATGTTATTGGTGCGTAGTTTCCACCGGTTTTGCCGGTGACTAATCTACGCTAGGGAACCTGGTTGGCCACGAGTTTCCGGCTTTGTCGGCCCATGTGGCTCTCCCCCTCCAACAGAGTTTTTTCCACACTCAAGACTCAAACCCGAGAGACCTTGAGGTGTGAGATCCAAGTCCAGTTACCACTTGAACCAACCCTCGTTGGTTATCTATTAAAATTAAATAGTTAGTAATTTAATTTAATATATTATAAAATTTTAGGTAATAGTTATTGTAAATAAATGTAATGTTTTAATAAAATGTAGTGAATTCATTAAAGTAATAATGATACGCATACTTTTATTAGGCATATGGAATACACACGCTCCCTTTGGATTTTAATCTAAGAAGAAAAAGCAAATATATTTGGTTATATGAATTATAAGTTGTCCTCCACACTCCACAACCAGTTGTATTTGGATCTAGATCCTCTG
This sequence comes from Astragalus membranaceus, assembly GCA_039519185.1. Lineage (NCBI taxonomy): Eukaryota > Viridiplantae > Streptophyta > Magnoliopsida > Fabales > Fabaceae > Astragalus > Astragalus membranaceus. Next base: position 154,289,467 of record CM076847.1, read on the forward strand.
CTGCGGCAGAATGGTCCCCACTGGTGCAGGACCATTCTGCACGCAACAGAGGATCCGTCCTCAGTTGTATTCACAATTTTCGGCAACATGGTAACATATAAAGTTCGAAGCGAATACCTTCAGCTTCTCTCTTTTTTTGGTACAAGCTACTTTAACCTTTAATAGGACTATAAAGTGAGGTTTTGCTTCCACTCAAGTGTGTGTTAAGATTTGGAGTGACAAAAATTGATTTGAAAGAATTGATTTTAGGCTCTGTTGGGTAAAAAGTAGCGGATGAGCGGATAGCGAATGAGCGGATAGCGAATGAGTTAGCGGATAGCGGATAAGCTAGCTGATAGCAAATAATGTGTTTGGTAAAACTAGCGGTTAAAATAGCTAATAAATGTAAAATGACTTAAAATGATATTTAATTAATGATTAAATTATTTAAATGGCACCTCCGCTTCCATGGTAACAAGCTGGGTAACATCTTCTGGATCATGAAAAATGTCTCCCTAATGCATAGTACTAGAGAATCAAATCACGTCGCTGATAGTCTTGCAAAAGAAGGTGGCTCCTTGCATGGTTCATGGATTAAATGGTTTGATCAGGGTGAGGGAACAGTACAAGCCAAAGATCTGCTTACTGTGACTGTTTTGCTTTGCTGCTGTTTTCGTATTGTTTCTGCAGGTGTTTGTTCATCCAATTTCAACAAACAATATCTATTACCGGGCTCAATTGTGCAGGACAGTGATATGCAATAATATGCTGATAAAAGGTGTGATGCAGGAACCATAGTATCTCTTGTGCATTACTCAGTGATCAGAATTGTAAAGGGTGTTTTAAAGCATTTGCTGCTGCTACATTCTTGGGGTGGAACCAATTAAATACTGTGGTGTTGGAGTTTGGTCAATTGTCAAGGAAGCTACATAACTCATAGGCTGCAAGTGTTCTTAAGGAGACTAGCTGGTTGATAATCTTGACAAATGGAATGCATCTAGAGATTGGAGATGCAGCCAAAGTTGATGCAAATTGTCTCACGGTGGTGTGAATGAGTAAGCTAGAGAAGATTTTAAATTCAAGTCGAGTGGAACAGATTCTGGGAGATTTGGATATGCTGAGATAAAGTTGCAGTAAAGGAAAATGGGAGTTTTTAGTGGGATTGAAGGGGTGATTAGAATTGTTTTTGGTATGCTAACTGATGAATGGCTTCACCTTAGGAGAACAGGCAAAGTTTTGGAGCTAATGCTTTTCTAGGAGGTTGCTTATGCTACTTCATCAGTGCGGGTTTTGCTTGTGTTTCCCTCTGTGTTTGTAATCACTTTTAGACGGGCATTCTTAGTTTTTTCCAATATTTAGAATTCTGTTTTGGTGTATCTTTTTCGATTTAGCGTTAGGGCATGATTGGTACCCTCTCGAACCCTTTTTAGAAGGTGGAGGGAGAGTGTATCAATGATGCTCAGCTAAGTTCTTTCCCCATTTGGGTCTTGGTGCATGAACTCACCGTTAGCTTTAGCACATGATTGGACGGACTCTTAAACCGTTAACATTTCAGTGAGGTGAGCGTGTGTCAATGATACTAGGGTAATTTGATTTCAATAATATTACTCCAATTATCGGGGAAAATAATTGTTACTTGCCTTTTGAATCTCAAAAATTAATTGGCTTAAAATTCAAAGTGAAACACCAAAAGTAGATTTCCTACTCAATTTTTGGATCAAAAGCCTCTTTTAGGAATAAGATGATGGTGAATCAATGAATGCTGGGAAATTTCAGCAACACTGATTTTAGGAAAATGCACCAAAAAAATAACTAGAAATTAATACCAAAATATTAAGAAGAAAATGCAAAGGTGGAGATGATTTGAGATGGAAATGAGTGAGGATCACATAATTTCCATGGGAAATTGATAAGATCAATAGAATCGCCACAAATTTGAAAGCATTAATAAAACTCTTGAATATGGTAACCAAAAAAGAGACTCTCCGCCCCCTCCTAGCATTAGAAAAACTTGTTTAGATTTTAGTTGTAATGATTTTCTCAAAATCCGTTTAATTTTAGCTGAGATGCAGTAAGTAATTTTGGAGGTGCAATTAGCAAATTACATCAATTTATTTGTTTGGAAAAATGGGCCTCAACGGGTATTTTCTTTGTCAAGCCCATGGGAGTTTTATTATTGACCAAAAAAAAAAAAGATTAGAATCATGAAGTTTATGGGCTAAAACTCCCATGGGCTTGACAAAGAAAATACCCGTTGAGGCCCATTTTTCCAAACAAATAAATTGATGTAATTTGCTAATTGCACCTCCAAAATTACTTACTGCATCTCGGCTAAAATTAAACGGATTTTGAGAAAATCATTACAACTAAAATCTAAACAAGTTTTTCTAATGCTAGGAGGGGCGGAGAGTCTCTTTTTTGGTTACCATATTCCGCAGTTTCCACCGGCTTTGCTGATGACTACTCTACGCTGGGGAACCTGGCTGACCACGAGTACCCGGCTTTGCAGGCCCGTGTGGTTCTCCCCTCCCAACAGAATTTTTGCTACAAGATTCGAACCCGATACCTTAAGGTGGGATCTAAGTTCAGTTACCAACTAGACCAACCCCTATCGGTTGCTGAGGGTCTCTTTATCATGAAGTATCATTTGCTACCTCATTAAATAATTATTTTCTTAAAAAACATGTATATTTTTGTTTAGCTACCCTGATAATCTATTTTTTAGTTATCTTAAGCAAGTTTATAGTCCCAATGAGATATAAGAAAATAACAAGTCCACTAGTCTATTATTACCTAAATAGATATGACCCATAAACTCATTATTATATTATAATAATAATAATAATAATAATAATAATAATAATAATAATAATAATAATTATAATAATAATAATATGTCCAAATATAACAACACTCTCTACGTCGTGCAAAAAAAAAATAGCAAAAATAGGAAAGCTAAAAATTATCATTTTATTGATAGATAAATTCGTCTCGTTTTTACACTTCCGGTCTCTACAACAAATTATTGTCAAAAAAGTCTCTTCAACAAATACATATATAGAAAGCTTTTACAACTAAAAATTTTCAAGACAATCAATGACAATGCAGCTTAACGAAAGTCCTGGATTCGATGTCTGCCCTTGTTGCGGTGTCCGTTTGGCACTTTGATTCATTGCAAATTCAATCAATGACTAGGACCTCAAAGTAACAGATCCGGATGCATGGTTACTCATGTGAATTTTATTTTGTTACATTGAAGGCATTTTGCCGTTTTATGCTATTAGCTTGGGTGTTGTGTGTTGGTTCGCAGATTCATATTTTGTGTTTTTAAGAATGCTGAATTTGTATTATCATCAAAGTAACCTATCAATTTGAATGAATGATATCCGTTTGTTTAGTAAAAATAAAAAGCCATTTGTTATTCTAACAAGCATGTATACCCATGCATTGCATACACTAGTATTACTATAAAGTGAGGTTTTACTTCCATTTAATCCACTTCAGTTTGGAACTAGTAAAAGAAAAAATGGTTGGTTTTTCCGTGAAAAAAACTGCTAAGGTTTACAGAGATAACAAGCAAAATTATTCTCAATCATTTAGCGTCATTTTAAAATAATCGCAACAATCTCACAAAAAAACTTGAAATAATTGCAAAATTAAAAAGAGCTTCCAATCTACACTCAGAAATAGTGGTGTTCTAACCGAACCAATCTATTAGAAAACCACCGCAAATCGAATCAACCCAAAATGAAAACCGCAAAAATTGATATTTATTGGATCTATTTGTTATTTTTTTCAATCAGCCGTGCAGTTTGGTTCGACTCACAGTTCTTGTTCCACCAATCAAACCAAACCAAACTGAAGCGCGAGTAAATCTATGACTTACATCTCAAAGGCATTAACTACTTTTTCACATTGATTTTTTTTACTGAAATATAAAAAATGCAAAAAAAAACCTTGCAAAAACCAAAACGCCCAACCATCACGGCAACACTATACTTAATATTTTTTAATATAGTTGTGATGGGGCCTGTATTTAATATTTTTTAGGCCTTTTTTCCTTTTTTTTGGGCCTAAAGCCCTAGCTTTGGTGTCTTGATCTTGAGCCGGTCCTGGTCCAACTTCGTTATTTCTTTGACCGCGGCTTACAGTTTTCAAGCTCGTTGCCCACACCTACAATCTCACTCTAGAATTAAAAACCTTTTAATGGGGCACACTTTTTTTGACAATAATGGGGCACAATTAATTGGTTTTAGTTTATCTTTTTGTGTAATGAGTTGTGGTTAGGCTGATTTAATTAGTCCGAACAATAATATAAATGAGATCAGATAGAATTTAATTAATTTGAACATTAACTCGTGAAGATCATGAGAGAGTCAAAAAACTCAAAGTGATAAATGTTTCAAAAAGTGTGTGAGAGAGTGAAAAAAATTTGAAAAGTAAAAAAAAAAGTATCTTCATTTACATTTTAAGACGATGAGACTATCCCGCAACATTTAATTAATATTTCCTATAGAGACTAAAAAATCAAATTGTGTTATTTTTTTAACACCAAAATTATATTAAAATTTCAAATTTTTCAGAAAAGAAAAAAAACTTATTGATAGAGAAATCCGGGTAGTTCTAGGGTGAAAGAGGAAACCAAATATTTCACCGGTGAAACATTAATTTTGACCATTGGATATGATACAAAATTTCATGAAAGGCTGAGATTTTAATAAGCCAACCTGCTATTTCCGGTTACATTAATTTAAATCTCGGTGCGTTTTTTATAATTTTAAAAAGTTATGATATTTAGAAATTGTAATTGAAGTCTTCTCTACGACTAAGTGCAGCGATGGTTGATGCTAGAAGACGACGTGTGCTTGCCTGTTACAGGAATTTGTTCCGATTTGGTGGTAGACACTTAAGAAAAAGGTGAATTAGATGGCGCAATTTCAGGTGGGCTGCGAGGCGTTCATGATATGGGTTGCAGAGGATAGATATAAATAGATCCACCACCGCCGAGAGAAACAGACAGAGACGGTTTCTTCTTCTTCTGTAACTTACTCACAGAGGTAAGTAGTAAATGGGTGCTGAAAGCCTGTTGAAGGATGAGCTTCAGTCGGTGGAAGTGGAAGCTCCATTCATTTTAGGTCTTCAGCCATCGGCGCTCGTCGACAGCGTCGCTCGTGTTGATTGGTCCTTACTCGATCGAATTCCTGGCGAACGCGGTGGCTCCATTCCCGTTGCAATTGAAGAGGTTGAGTATATACTGAAGGAGTTGGAATCTAAATCTGAATCCCTTGTAATTGCTATTGATTCTGATTCTGATTCATCACTGAAGACTATGGCTGGCGGCAGTGTTGCTAATACAATTCGAGGTTTAAGTAGTGGTTTTGGAATTTCCGGTGGAATTATTGGGGCTTGTGGGGATGATGAACAAGGCAAATTATTTGTCGATAACATGTCCTTCAATGGTGTCGACCTCTCCAGACTCCGTAAAAAGAAAGGACACACCGCACAGGTTGGTCCACACTCATTAAAATTATAATTGTAATTGTCATAAATAGCTGCTACAAAGTCACAAACTTTTTTGCTTCTTACCAGTGTGTTTGCTTGGTTGATGCCTTGGGTAACCGTACAATGAGACCCTGTCTCTCAAATGCTGTTAAAGTGCAGGTGCGTGTTTCTATTTTCTTATCTCAAACACCCTTTCTGGTTGTTATCTAATGGTTTAATTTGATTGAGTTATTATGTATACTTTCTTTTCTGTTTTGGTAGGCAGAAGAATTGACAAAGGAGGATTTCAAGGGCTCCAAGGTTCACTTCTTGATCAATTGAAATATTGAGGAAATTTTAGTGTTGTTTATCCTTTCTCATATAGTTCGATGTTTTATTCTTGCTTATTGTATTTCTTCTGATTGTTATTAGAGGGGTTGAATTTAGATTCTAGTTTGTTCCACTATTGGGTACCATATCCTAGGGGTGTTCAGTGGTTCGGGCAAATCCAAACCAACCCACGATCCAATCCAAACCGATATGTTTGGTTCAGATATTTTTCGTGTTCGGGTCAAAATCGAACAAATCCAAACCAACCCGTAGTTGTTTGGATCGGGCAACGGATTTTAAAAATCAAATCCGCGAACCCGAACCAACCCATATTACGTCATAACAATTTTGTAATTTTAGATGCACACGATTTTATTTGCTTAGAATTTTTACCTTAATAATTTATGATTAAGTTGTAAAATTTTAATACTATGAATGAGAAGACTATTAGTGGATTTGAGTTTGATTTCGTGTGATTTTCAATTTTTTTAGCTATTTAAAATGTTGGAATATCATAAAAAAATGTTTTTTTTTATATTTTAGAAAATTAATATTTTAGTGAATGACCCGTGAGCCCAATCCAAACCAACCCGTCCAATATCGGTTCGGTTTGGTTCGGATTTTGGAGGAAAAAATGTAAAACCCGAACCAACCCAAACCGAATAATTATCATTGGTTCGGGCAACAGATTTGATCAAATCCGATCCAAACCGACCCACGAACACCCCTACCATATCCCGTGTCTCTGCTAACATACTAAAAACTTGCTCTTAATATGTCCATCCATCTAGGTCTACCACTGCTAATAATATATCATCTCTAAGGGTTCTCTGGACTTTGTTATTGATATATTTGCATTTCAGTGGTTGGTGTTGAGATATGCGGTACTCAATTTGGAAGTTATTCAAGCAGCCATTGCTTTGGCCAAACAAGAAGGCCTTCTTGTTTCCTTGGATTTAGCCAGTTTTGAGGTATTTTTTGCCGCTAGTCAGAATTTCCTCTCTCCAAAATTTCATTTTGATGAATAGAAATTTCAAACTGCTTATAATTGTCTTTTCTCCCTCTTGAGCTTTGAATTTTGTAACAAGAGTTTTCATTTGTAATATAAGTATTGTGTTTCAAGATGGTCAGGAACTTTAAGTAACCACTTCTGAATTTACTGGAATCCGGAAACATAGACCTCTGCTTTGCCAATGAATAACCTGTTAGGTTTTCGTGATGTTTACTGGAATCCGGAAACATAGACCTCTGAATTTGGAAAAGTATCTAGCTGCTGAGTAACTTGTTAGGTTTTCGTGATGTTTCTTGAACTTCTGTGGAAAGAAGATGGATTTTGACGGATTCTTACTGTTTCCCGTGCGATGTATTTTCATTCATCGTATTTTTAAAGTTTTGTATGGGACCTGACCTGCTACTCACCATTCTATCACTGTTTGGGCACACAAATGCTTTAAACCGTAAAAAAAAAAGCATTTTTGGGATGCATTTACAGTTTTGGATAATGACCTTGCAAAGGTGAACCAAGTTTCCATTTATTTGGATTCATAGTTTGTGTAGCAGCTACAGCTGCAAGAGCACTAAAATCAGTGCTACAAGGGATTTTGCTTTCTTCTGAAGGGTAAGGATTAAGGAACTAATCTGGTTACTTTTTTGTGGTTTTCAAGTTCTATATTTAAATGGGACTTCCATCCTTCTTGTGTATCAGAGAGAAGCTGAATTCAATGAACCTTCTCCTTTACATGGCTCCAATGGCTGTGGTTTTCCTTCTTCCCGCGACACTTATAATGGAAGAAAATGTGGTTGGCATCACATTGGCTCTCGCCAGAGATGATGTCAAGATCATTTGGTATCTGCTATTTAACTCGGCCCTTGCTTATTTTGTCAACCTGACCAATTTTTTGGTCACGAAACATACAAGTGCTCTGACTCTTCAGGTAAGTCCAAAATTTTCAAATTGGCTGTTATCACTCTTTGGCTTTCTAAGTTTGGTTTTTATATGTTGGTAGTTTGGACATCAGATTTTGGAGGTTGTCAAATGTGTATATCCTCACAAGATATGTATTGCAGTATCAGCATGGTTTTGGTCACCTTTATTTTGTTGCAAGTTATTTGTCATGTGCATCAGTACAGTCATTTGCATGTGGTTGTGGAATCTCTTGTTTTCTGGCCAGTCTCTATTTTGAGAGGGAAATTCTTTGAAAACAAATAATGTGATTATCAGAGATTTCACAAGTAGTTCTTGCAATATTAATTAGGGGAATTCCACTAAAATTTCTACTGGATCTCTACGGCTAGAGATGTCAAAAGTTGTTCTTGCAATTTTATGTGATTATCAAACACTGCTATTGATTGTTCACAGAATCACAAGACTCCAAAACTAATGTGTTGCAATTGTTTCGTGAAATTCTGTGTAAGGTTCGAATATTCAAGTTAGTTGCTACCAGTTGATGGCAATTTTTGTGATCAAGATGACTTTTTAACCATGACTGAAATTTGTGTGGTTGAATTATTTCACTCTTGTTAGACTGATTGTTATAACTGAACTGACCTAATCTTATTCAATACCATCAGCTATATTAATCCTTAGCAGGTTTGCAATGAAGTGGTGCATGTGATCTTAGGATGATTAATTAGCGTGTAAATTTGCAAAATATATGCAATTAGTGCTTAGGGTATTACTCGTGGATTTCTAACCAATTTTAGATGGGCTGGTGACTGACTAAATGTGCATTTTTCTTGTAGTCTGATATTTGATCTGCTTTAAGTTCTTTTTCTTTAATTTCTTGTCAAGGGATTTAAATTGATGTTTTAACTAATGCAAGACTTGACTTTTACAGGTTCTAGGAAATGCAAGACTTGACTTTTACAGGTTCAATTTACGTGTTCCTTATTGATGAGTGTTTGTTCTAACTTGCAAGATTTGGAGAAGGGTAAGCAAATTTTTGCATTTTGTTTCAAGATGGGATTTGTTTATAATAGCATTGTAACATGTGCTGCTATTGACTTCTTTTCCAAATGCAACAGATGGGTGGATTCTGTCCAGCTCTTTAAGAAACAAGATCATTGGGATTCAGCTCTATGTAATTCCATGATTTCATGTTATGCTAGACACGATTTAGGGGAAGAGGCTATGCAGCTTTTTGTGCTGACCTTAAGGAAGAATATCAGGCCAACAGAATACACTCTTAGCTGTCTTCTGAGTTCTGTTTCCATTTTCTTACCAGTAGAAGTGGGTAATCAAATCCATGCTTTGGTTCTTAAATTGGGGTTTGAGTCAGATGCAGTTGTTGCAAATTCAGTAGTTGATATGTATGCAAAATTTGGATTTATTGACTATGCCTTGAATATCTTCAATGAAATGAAAGTAAAAGATTTGATATCATGGAATACTATAATGATGGGACTGACTTACAATGGCAGAGTGTCTGTGACCATGTACCTATTTAAGGAATTGATTAGAGAAGGTATGCAACCGGATCGAATAACATTTGCTGCAGTTCTACAAGCATGCAACTATGGGTGTTTGGTTGATGAAGTCTGAAAAGTAGATAATAATACCAAGATTTTTTTACCAAAATATTATCAAAAAAACTTCACCATAAGTACACCAAAATCTAAAATGAAATGAAGAAAATTGCTGCAAATCACTCAGCTTAACCAGCAGACTCAATAAAAAAATATTCATCAATTCTTAACCAAAAACATTAACATCTAATAACAAATTGTGAATAGAAAAAAATAATATCTCGATTGAATCATCTAAAAATTCCATCCTAGAATCAAATGGTCATTCTCTAAGCATTGTGGATAGATTTTCAAGCCTTTTCAGCCTTATCCACGAGGATGTCTTTATGTTCATTGTGGTCACCCAACAATAAATCAATTGCCACCTTAATTCTCACAACATCTTCTTTCATCTATCACAATAAATGGATGTAATCAGTACCCGGGGAAATAAATAATATGAAAAAATAATGTCATGTTAAATTAATATGATACTCACTGTGACATAGATGTTTGGTGTGAAAGAAGAACCCATTGTTAACCATTGTAAGATCCACACCGCAGAATGCTGACTGTTTATTCAAAATGCACAAATATTACGGGTTATTGTTAGGTGTACATATATAGAAGATGAATATACATTGATTAAAATAAATTAATTTTTTTTACCAAAATCCTTCATAAACTTGTCCAATCAGCTCAGCAATATCCCAACGCTCTGCCTGTTGCACTTCATTTGCAAAGTTGTGTGGGAAGTAGTCTGTTTGCATCATTTGTGTGATAACTTGCCACTACAATATTAAAAAGGTAAAATGAATAAGATAACAGATTCAAGAAATGTTAAATACAACTATGACAATTAATTTACCAATCTTTTAATCTTATGTTGTCTTGGGATTATATTTGACTTTTCAAAACCCGGATCCAAATGGTACAAAACTTGGTCTTCAATAGAGGCAACCATCAGATACCAATTGCCAATTAAATCTTCAATCGGCATATAAATCTAACAATATTATAGTAATAAACTAGGTTAGACAAATCAAATTACTTCACAATGTGTTTGTGTAAATTTAACTCATAACGATATAGAAGTCATACGTGCTTTAGGTTCTCAAAATGGGGCATCCAAAATTTTGCATACTTGCTAATGAGATCTTCAATTGTGGCACTGCAATCTAAGTCTTTCTACAAAACATATTAAAAAATTAATATAAAAACTAGTGTGTCTTACCGTGAATTCGCATACAACACTTAAGCTATTATCGTTAACAACTACAATACCGTAAACGAGGGGGGAAGGGACCATATAGTTGGCGATGCAACGCTCTTCTCGGTCAAAGTCATCTTAAGAGACATCATCTGAACTATCTGCAATCATCAATGGTAATTATTACATGACTGCAAATAACTGTTTAAATTACCGGTGACTTAATAAGTAAAATTACCTCAGTGTGAATTATTCTTCCAGGACATAGAGACTGAAAGTCGTCTCGTGAACCTTTGAGGGTTTCAACCTTGAACAATTCCTCACTTAATGCATAAAAACAGTGTTAGAGATACATTAAATATCATTATTTGTCTCCGAGTTTAATTTCAAAAAGGTTATTGCTTCAAATCAATACATGGGATCCTTATCAGCATGAAAAACATAGTGTGAAACATGTTCTTCCACGGGTTGGAGTTCCATTTCTGGCGTGATAGCGAAGTTGGTCTGAACAAATTGTCATTAAGCCATTGATTTCATATGCGGTGTGAAAAAAATAGAATATAGATAAATACAGTTGAGTGGTATATGCTCACGTTAGACATTGTTTTTTGGGAACCTTTGTAAGCGGTGGAACTTGAGCACTCTGTGGATAAATTTAGTGGTTTTCTAGTCACGGTTTCTCGTGATGTACTTATGTCACCACCAATCTCTAGTTTGGGAACCTTTAAATTTCTCCCCGGGGGTAAGGTAGTGAATGACAGTTTCCTCGACATTGCTGGTTTGTTGCTTGTTGGAGAGCACATTTTTTTCTTCATCTATGACAAGTTTAGTAATAGTCACTACAAAAATAATTAATTGAACATAGAATCAATATAAATACTCATTACAAATTTACTTTGTACCTTGCTTGTATTTCCCTTTGAGAAGGTGGGATGAATATCAGACATAGTTGTTGTTGAATGAGATGATTGACCCTTTCATTTTCAAGTTAATGTCATTGGGCATTCCCTCATCTTCTGATGATATGCACAAGATAACGTTGTTGACATCTTTTGATTTAGAGATAGATTTCTTTTCAGAAAGTGGAGTTTGTCTTCTCTTAGCTATTCTCGGGGTTTGAGTAAAGTTGGGGTTGCTGGCTTTGTTACTGGTAAGTTCATAAAACTTAGTCTCTAGTATCACAACTTTGTTCAAAGTGACACTTAGCATCTTGTTTAACTCCACCAATTGAGATGTTTGAGCCTGACATCATTTGTGTCATTAAAAGTTTAAACTATATTGGACCAAGTAGAATGTTAATATTTCTCAACATCTCTCTCTAAATCTCCCCATCTCTTACATTCTTGTTTTTTTCCTATCAACTTACTTTCTATTATTTTTGGTCATGGAAAAAACATAAAGACAGGCACAAAAGTGCCGTCTTTCTACTAGTTTTAATAATGAATACTGCTACCTAGGAGGACATATGTATTTACAAAAGCCAATAACGAACGGATGACAATAACATGTGATGAGTTTTTAGTTTGATAGCAAATAGTCTACAAAATAGAGGGAATCGGGTATACCTCAAGAAGGATCATGACATCATCAATGGTGTAGAAGCTCACCTCATTTGTTGACGAAGACGCTATTTGATTTCCCACACGTGAAGTTTTCTTAGCACCGCCATTAATAGTCATATTTCTGTTTACCACCATGCATATAAGTGAATATAAATAAGAAAAATTAAAAAATATATAATATCATGTACATTCTAGTCAATCTATATGATCAAGATTCTGACGTCTTTATATTTTGAAGGCTTTGAGAGCATTAATGCTAAAAATGCAGCAACAACATGCTATAAGTTATATGTACTGTCACTAAGGTAGAGAGAAATAAAAGAAATTCATGCTCTGTCAGTAAGGTAGAGAGAAAGAAAAGAAACCCCGCTTGTTGTTGTATAACAGAATGATGATGTGCGATAGCTTGCCTTTGGGTAGTGTTCAACGGAAAGTGGCTTGCCTTTGGGTAGTGTTCAACGAAATTGATGCACTCCACTTCCAAAAATTTAACGCTTTGGTAATGAGATGTGGGAAAGTAGTTGAGATTTTTTAGCTTGCCTTTGGGTAGTGGTAACTTCCACTTACCCCACTCTCGACATTTTCCCTTTTTGTAGGATTTGTTTAACAAATCCTTTTAGCATCTTATCAAAAAAAAAAATCCTTTTAGCAAGTTCTGCCGTAATTAGGTCGATCTTAACCGTTGGATCTCGGATTAGTGACGTCGTAAGTCTTCTTCTTAGTAATTACGTCGATCTTAACCGTTGGATCTCGGATTAGTGACGTCGTAAGTCTTCTTCTTAGTAATTAGGTCGATCTTAACCGTTGGATCTCGGATTGGTGACGTCCTAAGTCTTCTTCTTAGTAATTACGTCGATCTTAACCGTTGGATCTCGGATTGGTGACGTCGTAAGTCTTCTTCTTAGTAATTACGTCGATCTTAACCGTTGGATCTCGGATTGGTGACGTCCTAAGTCTTCTTCTTAGTAATTAGGTCGATCTTAACCGTTGGATCTCGGATTAGTGACGTCGTAAGTCTTCTTCTTAGTAATTAGGTCGATCTTAACCGCTGGATCTCGGATTGGTGACGTCCTAAGTCTTCTTCTTAGTAATTAGGTCGATCTTAACCGCTGGATCTCGGATTGGTGACGTCCTAAGTCTTCTTCTTAGTAATTACGTCGATCTTAACCGTTGGATCTCGGATTAGTGACGTCCTAAGTCTCCTTCTTAGTAATTAGGTCGATCTTAACCGTTGGATCTCGGATTAGTGACGTCGTCGATCTTAACCGCTGGATCTCGGATTGGTGACGTCCTAAGTCTTCTTCTTAGTAATTACGTCGATCTTAACCGCAGATTAGTGACGTCCTAAGTCTCCTTCTTAGTAATTAGGTCGATCTTAACCGTTGGATCTCGGATTAGTGACGTCGTAAGTCTCCTTCTTAGTAATTAGGTCGATCTTAACCGTTGGATCTCGGATTAGTGACGTCCTAAGTCTCCTTCTTAGTAATTAGGTCGATCTTAACCGCTGGATCTCGGATTGGTGACGTCCTAAGTCTTCTTCTTAGTAATTAGGTCGATCTTAGCCGTTGGATCTCGGATTAGTGACGTCCTAAGTCTTCTTCTCAGTAATTAGGTCGATCTTAACCGTTGGATCTCGGATTAGTGACGTCCTAAGTCTCCTTCTTAGTAATTAGGTCGATCTTAACCGTTGGATCTCGGATTAGTGACGTCGTCGATCTTAACCGCTGGATCTCGGATTGGTGACGTCCTAAGTCTTCTTCTTAGTAATTACGTCGATCTTAACCGCAGATTAGTGACGTCCTAAGTCTCCTTCTTAGTAATTAGGTCGATCTTAACCGTTGGATCTCAGATTAGTGACGTCGTAAGTCTCCTTCTTAATAATTAGGTCGATCTTAACCGTTGGATCTCGGATTAGTGACGTCCTAAGTCTCCTTCTTAGTAATTGGGTCGATCTTAACCGTTGGATCTCGGATTGGTGACGTCCTAAGTCTTCTTCTTAGTAATTAGGTCGATCTTAGCCGTTGGATCTCGGATTAGTGACGTCCTAAGTCTTCTTCTCAGTAATTAGGTCGATCTTAACTGTTGGATCTCGGATTAGTGACGTCCTAAGTCTTCTTCTGAGTAATTAGGTCGATCTTAACTGTTGGATCTCGGATTAGTGACGTCCTAAGTCTTCTTCTCAGTAATTAGGTCGATCTTAACCGTTGGATCTCGGATTAGTGACGTTTCAAGACCTAATTATAGTAATTAAGTCAATCATGACCGTTGGATCTCGAATTAGTGACGTCCTAAGTCTTCTTCTTAGTAATTAAGTCGATCTTAACCTTTGGATCTCCGATTAGTGACGTCCTAAGTCTTCTTATTAGTAATTAGGTCGATCTTAACCGTTGGATCTCGGATTAGTGACGTCCTAAGTCTTCTTAGTAATTTGGTGTATCAATTTCATTATTCCCTTTTTGCCTTTATTCATTCCTTCTAATTTAAACAGTTAAAACCACGGCTACTCACTTTTGTAACCGCTTACCGCACTCACGTACAAACCAAATGTTGCCTTCTTCACAATCCATTTCCATTTTTTTTAACTGCTTCTTTTCACTCTCAATGCATGAAAGCCGATAGAAAAATGAAAGCGGGGAATTGGGACAGTGGATTAATGGGGATCTTGAAATGGGGAGTAGCCGAGGGAGGATGGGGTGATTATACACTAATCATTCGCTCCATGGTGGTGAACGTTATTCCCTGTGTTGATGACCATCCCAGTGTTGATTCCGTAGGTTATGGTATGTATTTCTTTTATTTTTGTCTTTCTCCCAATTTGCATTCTACATGTTTGCTTTTTTGTTTCTTCTTGGAAGTATCCCAAGTCTCTTCCTTCCTACACCCCTTACGGTCTTCACAACCCAACACAATCTTACAATTGTGGTTACTCATTCTGTTTGTTTGCTTTTTTGTTTATTATTCTTCTATTGTTATTTTTGTTTTCTTCCTCTTTTGTATTACTTATTGGTCATTATTTTTTTCCTTTGATTTTTGTTGGCGGGGAGCGGTGGTGAAGACATACTCTATAGCTACCATGACGATTTTCCTCTTTGGTTGGCTTCAAATCTCCAACATGGTGGAGACACACACTATAGTGACTACCTATAAGGTTTTGAGACGAAGAAGTTGCCTCTAGAGAATGTGGTTTCGAGATGGTGTATCAATGTTTTTCCTCATAATAAATTTTTATGATGAACATAAACTTACAATGTAGGTGGTGAATATTGCTTATTTCTTCCTATTTCTTTATATACTCTTACTTGGCTACCTAATTTGCATTGAGATGTTATATATGTACAGGTGCATTTTCTTGGCTCAAGATATAAATCAAAAATCAATTCTGCCCCATCAAACGTGTTATTGATAATGAGGCTAATGTGAGTTTGGGTGGCCTACTATGAGTTATTTTGGGTGTTATTGATATTTTTGTGGTTTAAAGTGTCATGCAATTAATGCATAAACATCTACATGATGAGCGTGGTATTCAAGTAGCACATAGCAACAAAGGATGGAGCAAACAGCAGGATATGGTGCTGTAGAGAGAGCCTCTATATGTATAAAAATGAGAGACAAGATATGCTGCTGTCATGAAAATTTTGTGTTGTGTTTGGTGTACAAGGTTGTTGCTGTCATGAATCTATTAAAAGTGTTGCTATTTGGTGTACAAGTTTTGTGAAAGCATAAAATCGATTATACACTTGTTTTTTAAAGAGAAAGGAAGCAAGAAATCGATTATGCACTTGTTTTTTAAAAGCATAAAATCAATTAGAGTAATCGATTATGCACTTGCAGCAACATGAAGAATGAATTGTGATTAGGGGTGTTCGCGGTGCGGTTTGGTTCGGTTTTGGGGCAAAATAGGGAACCAAACCGCAAGGTCTAAATAGTTGCGGTTTGGTTTGGTTCGGTTGACTTTAAAAAAAAAAACCAAACCAAACCAAACCAAACCAATGCGGTTTGGATTGGTGCGGTTGGTGCGGTTTTTAGTGAGAAATAAAATCTGTCTCCAACAAATAAAATCTGCCAATTAAACTTAAACTGCCAATATATATTCAATACAATCTGCCAATGAAACAATACATTAAACTTAAACTTGGATTGGTGCGGTTTTTCTATCAATATATATTCAATAAATAGAAACATAAACTGCCAAAGGTGAGAATCTGTCTACTGCCAAAGGGTGAGAAACATAAACTGCCAATATATATTAAAACACTAAACTTAAATCTGCCAAATCAGACAAGTCCAAAAGCAAAGATAAAGAAATAGATGTAACAAAACATTCTCCCATGCAACAAAACATTAAACTTAAAACATAAACTTAAAACAAAGTCCTACAAATAAACTTAAAGCATTCTCCAAAAGCATTCTCCAGCAAGTCTCAACAAGTCCATAAGTCTCAACAAGTCCTACAAATAAAAAATAGACAAATAGATGTACAAAATTAGTAACTATTAAGCAATTCAATAACTAATAGAGTAATAAAATCTAACAAGATTCAATCAAATTAAAGTACATACCATCTAGTCTTCATCAGTTTCAATATCAGAAAGCCCCTCAGTTTCAAAAAGTTAGTCAACACAGTGTAAGCAACCAAAAACAAGAAGCTGAAATGACAGCAGAAAAATTGAAAGTCTTAGAAGCTATTCAATTTCAGGGCCATATGTGAAGATTGGAATCAATTTCTTCCCTAAAATTACATAAATTGAAGAATCAGAGTGAAAAAGAAGTCAGCAAATCAATTATATGTGGTTTGTATGGTGTAGAATTCAGGACCTTGAATCAAATTGTGAAATTGATGTTACTTTGGTTCATGTCTTTGTCCACACACAGACACACCACATTAAAATGTAAAAACAGAATACCACAACCTCGTACATTGATGCAATTTAAGACATTTCTAAAATCCAAAAGCAAAAGTATTTGTCATGCATTATATTTTTGGATTTAGCTAATCAGAAGGCCTAATCACCATTGCACTAATTCAAGGTGACAAACTCATTTCTTCATCAGAATCATCAACAAGGCCAAACCAAACAAACTGAAAAATAGATTATGGATAATAAAAGCATCTGAACAACGATTATTTGACTTTAAAAAACCAGCATAAAGTAGTTAATCAACTAAGGAAAAAGTAACAAATTACAAATTTCAGGAGCAAGTTCCAAATCTTACCAGAAGAAAATTCATGTGGAAGGTTTTTGATAGCACTTAAAAGCTGATTATTTGAGCCCTTCACTTCCTTGCAACCAGGTCTATAGCAAGGAACAAGAACAGCAAAACTACTATCAGACTCATCATCACTCAGAAAATCAGAACCATGAGGCTCTAACCACCCAATAGACCAATCTGAGTAATCAGATTCAGAGCCAGAAAGGCAACCACCACCATCAGATGGCACTAACACAACATCATATTCTCTATCA
Organism: Astragalus membranaceus; assembly: GCA_039519185.1. NCBI lineage: Eukaryota > Viridiplantae > Streptophyta > Magnoliopsida > Fabales > Fabaceae > Astragalus > Astragalus membranaceus. The sequence goes on from CM076847.1 coordinate 154,306,998, forward strand.
ATTCTCCTTTATTCCCTACTCTGCCACCTCCTTTTAACTTTTCTGTTAGATGGAGCTATCTTTGTTCCCTTCACCAAAGGAAACTTCACATTAACAGAAGAACCCCTTTCAGAAGATGGTGAATTTCCATTTGAAATAGGCTTTTCCTCTTTACCACCATGATAAACGTGTCAAGGAGACAGCCATAGTTGATTGCAATTTCCAATAGCAAAAAAGGTTTTAACTTTCTCAGCATACAATCCTTCACCTATAGTAGCACTTGGTTCAGTTTCCTCATCAGTGACAGCTCTTGCAAGGTTATGAAGTTTACCTGTTTTAAGTATAAGAAACTGTTATTATGATTATATCAGAGTAAAAGAACAAGATAAGAACCGCTAACATAAAAAAAAATAAGTAACTAGAATGATTTATGTATGTATCACACTAGTCTATATTATTTTTCCTGTACTTGTACCAGCTCAAAGAGATCATTGCTGTAACTGTTATCAACATTACATTAGAAACCATTAAAGGCAAACAACTAACTAATCTTAGTAAAATTAAGCATTCTGATTTATTCTAAAAGGACGTGGTATCGGAACTAAATTGAAATGAATACTAAAGGCAAGAAACTAAATAATATTACATGTTACTACAAGTTTATGTGAATATGCTCAGATAATATATGAACAATCCAAGCATGAAATTCAAATCTATCTCCAATTAGTAATGGGTCCTTGGATTTAGTAGACGAATCCAACTTGCACTTTTGAGGCTTGGTTAAAAAAGAATTGACACCAACCTCTTAAGTTGTCATAAAATGTTTGATGTTACCAATAAATTCAATTGAGTAAAAGAGTAAAAGATAGGGAGAGTACCAGAGACCTCAACATTGCCCCTGCTCCTTGATGGGTTCTGGTATGAATTGAAAGAACCACATTGTAACCGCTCTTGCAGTCTTTGCTCTGTTTGACTTTTATTAACTGCAAAATCTCAGATTCTATATATGGGATTCTCCCCGTTTTATATTCAGATGTTTAGAAAAAAAAACTCAAAATATGATAAGCTTTGTGGATTGTGGGCATAGGAGATTTTGCATAAGCAAAAGGGGAAAAATGAAATTCAGAAACATATCACAGCCCTCTTCACAGCATTTGTACGTACTATTTACCTTGCCTTTGTCAAGGAGGATGCCTTATCCTTCCCATCCTTGCACCCCTTCTTTTATTTATGAGAAAGTTTCTCCATATATCATAAAAAAGGCAACAGATATGCCAGTTAAAAGTTTACAACTGCTGAAGACACCAAAAGGAAAGAAAAAGACTGCAACAATTGTGCCAGTAAAGCTTTGATAACAATAACATGCCACAATCACACAAAAAATTGTGCCAAAGATGACCACTTTCTGGTGTTAAAAAATTGCAGCAATAAACATCAATAATAAAAACCAGCACCTCATGACAGTAGGTACCTAATGTATAAAGAAAATTGAAGTACCAATACACCAAAATAAATGACCAAATAAAGGACAAATATGATCCATTTGTATTCTTCATCACCTATACTCAGACTCCATGACATAGATTGAATAGCTTCAAGTCCTCTTGCACCGTACAACACTATCTTCCTAAAATAAAAAAGAATCATTGTGATTACAAAAGGGAAACCAGTCTATACATGTTGTATGAACACGGTACATACAAATAGAGAGATAGCAAACAATCAATCAACACTATCTTCATTCAGAGTAACTATAGCCAAGTTCACCCATAACATTTTAAATTGTGTATTATATCTTCGCAGCATCCATTCTGTCTCAGTATAGATAAAGTCACTTAATTGCATGTGTGCATAACATGATTTTCTTTCAGATTCATTATGCGCCTACAAGTACCATGGATAATTATAACAATAGATGATATCTAACTCAATACCATTACATAACAACATTAAAGAACAAGCTTACAGAGTCACTATTGAAATCATTGTTGTGACGAGCTCCATGTGATAAATGTGCCGTGCTAGCATGATGTTGACGCATCGAACAAGTTTGCTTATTATGACCGACTTTACCGCAAGTAGAACACTGAGTCTGCTTCCTTTTCTTATGAGTATGCGAAGAAGATGCACCTGTGCATCCTTTAGTTCTAACTACAGCAGGATCCTTCAGTATCTCGTGGTCGTCTTCTTGACCTGAATTTGTGGGTCCACTAACATGTAAGCCCCTCTTTGTTTCCATCTGACGAATATTAGCAGCTGCTTGCTCCATATGCTCGTTGAAATCATCCCCACTCTCACTTACCAACTTACTCAAACGCATATATCGAAACATAAGAGCACAATATCTCGACGACTTGTCTGTATCCCAATGTTTCGGACAATGTTTGTTTGTGCTACATGTTGCTTCCTTCGCATTCTTTGTCCACCTAGCTGCCACCAAAGTCTCTGGCAATTCTGCAATATCTAACAGAACCAGTAGAGCAACAATATGCTCGCATGGGAGGCCAAATGATTCCATCCTCTTGCAAGAACATTTAAACACATTATCATATGGATAAAATGATACTTTCCACTCTCTCTTAGATGCTTGGTACTTACAAACTGTGTATATGAAATATGTGTAAGTTTGATGGCGTGTTGTCACGACCATATCGGCAGACCTTTCAAGAATATCTCGAAATATAAAAAATATTTCCCTAGTAAATAACTTCCCAGCATGGCGCTCCATGCTTCGACGTCTTGTTTGTAGCACATGATCACCGTAAATAGAAGCAAAGTCAGCCTCAACCTCCTTATAACACATGTAATTAAGGGATCGATGAAAATGCAGTAAAAAATCAACCAAATTATATCGTGAGTTTACAAACCTCCCCAATACTGCATGTAACCCCTCGCATCGAGAGGTAGTTCTGAACCCAGCAAAAAAATTGCCGCGAATATGAGCTGTGGCCCACATCTTTCTCTTTGCATACAGTTCGGTAACCCACTTGTTGTCACCCAACTTGAATGTGTCAAACATTTCATCCCACTTACGACGAAACTCACCTATCTTATAGTCACCCAACATGCATTTCCTAAATCGGCCAACAAATTCAGGAATTCCAACGTTGGACGTTGCATTACGAATTAGATGCCAAGCACACAATCTATGATAAGCATTTGGAAATACTCTTTTTATAGCATTCTTCATTGCAAGAGCACCATCAGTAATGACAGATATAGGTGACTTACCTGATACTGCTTCCAAAAACTGTTCAAGAACCCACACGTAAGTTTCTTCTGTTTCATGTGCAACAATTGTACCCCCAAATATAATACTGTGATTATGATTATTAACTCCAGAAAACCCCACTAAAGGGCAGTGATATTTGTTCTTTTCATATGTTGCATCAAATGCCAACACATCACCATAAACTTTGTAATCCATTTGGCTTATACCATCGCACCAAAACAAGTTTTCAAGCCTACCTTCGTCGTCAATGGTGTGACGATAAAACATCAAAGGGTCATCTGATGCCAGCCCATTAAGATAATGTAAAGCATTTTTACCATCACACCGTTGCAAAAGGCGTTGTTTTCCTATCTGATTATATATATCCTTTTTACGAAACCCTATCTTTTCGTACCCTCCTGACTGGCTTGCAAAACAACCATAGACTTGAGACGGGCCTATACCAACCTTTAACATGTCGTTCACCTGCATTATATCCGACTCTTTCATTCTTCGATGCGCAGCAAGCATTCCAGAGTACTCTTCATGTAAAAGCTCATGATTGTGTCGATCAGTAAAAACAGTTATCCGCCACCGTTGTGACAGCAAATCAATATGCACCCGAAATTTCGCTTCACATCCAGATCGAGTCTCGGGTTTACACTTACGCTTACGGTTTTCTATTGTTAAACCTCTATCCTCCCTAAACCCTTGTCTGTGGCAGACAAACGTTCGCTGCAGTATTTCCTTTTTATTGCTTCGGAGGATATTGCTTTTGCGGACTGCAAACCCATTTAGTCTAGCATATCGGTTATAGAACTCATAAGCGATATCCAAGCTTGCAAACTCAAATTCTCTTGCTTCATGAGGGCTTAACTCCTTCAGGTCCATGCTAAGAATATCCTCCATACTATCAATATTGATAATTCTTTCAGTCCGTTCGTCATCGTCAACACTACCTTCGTCAATATCAACACTACCTTCATCAACATCAACGCTAGTGGAATCATCATCGTCAATGTCAACACTACCTTCTTCAATGTCAACACTAATGGAATCATTGTCCATGATCTCACATGCCGCTTCATCTTCTAACCCAGCTGACGAGTCTTCAAGTCCCTACCACAACAAACAACATAATTCCAACAACAGTACCAATCAAATACTATTAGAATTAAATGCAAGTTTTCCTTCTACCTTCTAAAATGCAATTGACTCATCCATCTGCATGTGTGATTCAACCCCGGAAGATGGAGTATGGATTCCCTGAATTCCTGCCCATATAAACCATTTAAGTAAGAGATAATCAACTATGCACATTCAACAAGCAAAGAGTGGGGTAACACTCCTATATGTTCCAGGCCAGCGAAACTCAAATAAATTAAGTAAATCTTGGAGACCAACAAATATATAAATTAATACCTCAAACAAAAACTCGCTTTGATAAACCGTTAATACATCCTGTAGCATAAACAGACGTTCATAATTCATTGTTTTTAACTTCTGTAACAAAGAGATAAACTTAATATGGTGACCTAACAAGCACATAAATTTAAATTAAAGTTAAGAAGAATAAAAATGAAACCTCTTTTTGGAATCAGTCACACAACTAAGTTAAAGTTAAGAAACTGGGGCAAGTCAGTTGTTCAAAAAATGATTAACAATTTGACGTCTCAGAAGCTTATTTGGAACTATAAGTACATCATTCCCAAGAGTCATGCTAATAGATTACAAAATGATTAAGAATTGCTAAGAGGCAACCTTATAGTCCCTATGAAACATGTCTTGTAAATGATTGCTTGTAGAGTACAGTTGTGAGCAGCTATATTGATTAATTAACCATCCTAACTTTCACTCAACTTTCAATAAAAAGTGTGATAAAAAGTACAGCAGTTATCAAACTGAAATTTTCACTCAGTCACTAACTTTTACTTAATCATAACTTTCACTCTCTCTTAGAATTAGAATTTAAAAGTAAAGTACAGTTTTGAGTAAATGTTCAAATGATATGCACAAATTGCTTATATTAAAAAGATATATGCAGTAGATTCTACGTCTCATTTCAGTAGATGAACTGTTACACTCCAAAATGACTGAATCAATAATCTGGCAAAGCTGGTTCCTAAACAAACTTGTTCAAGTAAAAAATTAAGGGTATTATGTGATTAAAGGCTGTTATTCAGTCAAAATAACTTTCTAATTCTATACTTGACAGATTTTTTATAACAATATTCATAGAAGGAAGCCAGAAACTGTAAACATAATAATCTTGACAAATTTAGCAACATAGAATCTGAGTGAACCAGAATTTAGCAAATTTAGCAACATGAATTAGAACCCAATATCAGAAAATCTACCTATGCTCACAAACGAAAATGAACCCAGATGCTGGTGGGATTCGAAAATGCTCAGAAACGAAAATGAACCAAATGAAAGAAAATGAAAAGGAGAAGATCTGAAAACCTACCTTGAAAACTCGTCGCCGGTGGTGGTGCAGGGAAACTGGTCGCAGTCGCAGTCGCAGATGCTGGTAGGATTCGAAAATACTCAGAAATCAGAAACGAAAACGAACCAAATGAACGAAAATGAAAAGGAGAAGATATGAAAATCTACCTTGAACACTGGTCGCCGGTGCTGGTGCAGGGAGCTTCGCCGGTGCTGAGATCAGAAGGTGTGTGTGCGACGCAGTGGGGGAGGGTGAGGAGTGTGTGTGCGATATGGAAGAGGAACGAGAAACTGAAAGTGTGCGATATGGAAGAGGAACGAGAAACTGAAATGGGATCAGAAGGTGTGTGCGACTGCGAGAGAAGAAACGAGAAGGGTTTTGGGGCCCTAAAATTGTGTATGCAAAAGAGCAATGAAGAGCAGTGAAGGGAAACAATTGGATGGAATGGCGGATGCTACTGCGAGAGAAGAAACGAGAAGGATTTTTTTTTTTTGGAAAAAAAAAGAAAGGATTTCAATTTGCTGGAAGCAGAAAAGTTAAAAAACATTAGACCTAAAAGTTAATTTTTTAGCCTATTTAATTTTTGACAATAACATTTTAAAATTACAAAACCTACCCCATGTTTACTTACAATAGTAGGTCATTTTAATAGTTCACCGGTGAAACATTTGTTTTACTCTTTCACCCTAGAACTACCCGAGAAATCCGAATATTAAAATTTTGTCAAAATTTGAAAACTTTTAAAATAATAAAGAGAAATGAGAGTATTTTTTTTTATAAGCAAATGATTGTATTAATGGGAGCACATGAGGTGCTCCAACCCGTGCAATTACCTTGAGACCTTGAGTAAATGCGGTTTTTTTATAACATTGAGAATAACCACGGTATAGTCCAACGGATAGAATTAATTACCTAGGGTATCAAAAAGCAGGTTTCTGTCACTCTCCTCTAACCGTTAACAACTAACATTGTCTATACAAAAGTAAATTAGATGATAGTACATGGAAATAAAGTTTTTTTTGACAACAATACATGGAAATAAAGTTAATCAGCATTTTTAAGTAATTTGTATCTAGTATAGATGCAATGAATAAGTTCAATAAATAAGCTTAATAACGAGTTGCAAAAAAGTAATGAGATTTCCCAAGTTATTGTAAATGTTTTTGAAGTAGTTCATCAAGAGAATGAACAGTCTCTTACACGGGTTGATGTTATCTCTTCAAGACGTCAATTCTATAAGAAAGGAAAAAGTTATGTTCGAAAAAATTTAAATAATGCAACTTTTTTTAATACAGGGAAATTTGACTTAATGATTTGTAAGATTGAGCAGAAGAATATCCTGGAGAGAAACTGGGGAAGAATGGGAAATATAACCTTAGACATGCTTGATTTCTTTTTTATTGTTATTTTATTTTATTTTATTTTTTCCATGAGTTTTGGTATTTGTCCCTCCATGATTTTGTTTCATGTTTATTTTTTCTTTTTTAATAAGATTTCGGTCACTTTTTGTAGCCTAGTTCAGAAAAAGAAATATTGCCATTTACGGCAACTATAGTTATAAGAAATATTGATTTTTCCAATTTTCCCAAAAAAAATTGACATTTGACATCCTACCAATATAAATCAGATAGTAATATTGTCAATTAATTTAAGCATCAATATTCTAATTCTAATTTCATGAAATTACGTATAACTTTTAAAATTATTCAAAGTCCCTGTAACAATTTTTTGATCAAAAACACTAAAGTATCAGAAATTGTTGAGGCAAATAAAAGCATTGTTCCACCACAATGGCAATAATAAATTAGAGTCACTACCCACTCCACAAATAAACCAACTCCAAGATGAAATTTTAATACGAGCCACTATAGATTCAATTTTCGTCTCCTCTCTTTTGAAACAACCTTCGTTCCGGCCTAACCAAATACAATAACAAATTATGTTGATTTTCATGAGGTTTACGGGTTTCAAAACTATGACGTAATCACAAGCTTTGATTTTGACTTGTGAAAATCTCGTATACTCAATTTTGTGGCATGAATATTGATGAAGTTGTTTATTTTAGAGAATTTTTATATAAAAAAAAAAATTGACAGCAAGAATTTCTATAAATTATTTATTTATAAAATTTAATATATACTAATTTTAAATTGTCATCCAAAAATTATGTTGATGTCAATTAGGTATGTGAGAATCAAATTCCCGGCAATTATATCAGAATCAAAGCAGTGGCGGACCCAGGACCTCGGGGGTTCAAATTTTTTAAACACACATCGCTAAAAATATAATTAAAAACAATGTTAATATATTTAAATAAATAAATTATACCTGATCAAAAAAAATTAAATTATACTTTTTATAGTTGTCCTTTACGTGATTTCATATTCTGAAATCGTTAAATAATAAGCTCAGAGTCAATCGTTAAATACATCACTCTCAATGTATGTTACTAGACAATCGTTCATCCATGTATCCCTCATCTGGTTACGTAACCTATTCTTCACAATACTCGTAGCAGAGAAAGCTCTTTCTACAGTTGATGTTACAGCAGACAAAACCAGTGCCAACTTCAATATACCAAACCAAAACAATTGGGGATTAAACAAAACAATATACCAATCAAATTATCAAACCGTTTCAATCAAACAGTTTAGGGTTTTCAAACAACTGGGGATTAAATTCATTTCAATCAATTTTAATCAAACAATTGGGGATTAAATCTAACAATCAAAATTGGCACTTCGTAGAGGGTTCTCAAACAATTGGGGGATTCAATCAAATTCAGTTTCAATTTCAATTTTAGGGTTCTCAATTTTAGGGTTTTCAATCTATCAATCAGGAAGAGAGAAGAAGAAAGCTCACGTGTGCTTCACTTCAGTTGCAGAGCAGAGGTCCTAGGAAGAGGAGAAGAAGAAAGTTGTGCTTCAGTTGATGGCTTCAATTCGCAGAAGAGAGAAGAGAGAAGGCTTCGCGAGAGAGAGTGAAGGTGAAGAGAGAGAATGGGTTGTCTGTTTCAGCACTCTGTGTGTGCTGCCTTCACCTTCAGTGCTTCACCGTGTAGTCAGTGGCGTTTTCCGTTTTCGCGAGAGAGTGATGGAGCAGGACGGTCGTGCGAGAGGGAGATGGGTAAGTGGAGTTTGGGTTTTTGGTGCCAATGGGTGCAAAATTTAGGCTACTAGTGCAATTTAAAATTTTCAGATGGTACAAAAAAATATTTATATAGGGTGGTAAGCCTACTTTTTTTTCCAGGTGATTCAACTGAACCCCCTGAGTGGGTCCGCCTAATGAATTAAAGCGTATATCATAATTATGGACATATATTATAATATATATTAGGGAACAATTGTAACACCCCTTTTCTAATAACTTTGCTTTTAAAAGAAATCAGAGTCTCTTTTTTTTTTTTTGAAAACAATTCAAGCGAGTGCTACATTTACTCCACAAATATCAAGATACATAACACCGTAAGGAAGGTTCAGTTCGCATCACTAAAACCAATCACCACCAGCAGCGGAATAATAAAGAGTTTCAAAAAAAATTAAAATCAATACATCACCAACAAAGTCTAGCAGTTTTAAGAAAATAAAGCATAAACATAGGACACCCCCCCTGGTGCTACATATCAGAGCGTGACACTTCCTACCAGACGAAGGCATAAAGGAATCCTTCACTCGTTATTACCTGCACGTTGCCGACATAAGAAGCAACATAAAGACAGTAGGGTGAGTCTCTTTTCATAATTAATAACATATGGAAATTAAGCAATGCGTAGGAAAAAAGGAAACCAAGCACACCAACTCACAACAATGGGACAATCACATGAACATTCTATATTCCAAACAGCACTACACAATATATGATTATGCATGTAATGCAACCCAAACTCCACGGGTACATGCATGTCGGATCCGTCACCAAATACAAATAGGCCGTAGCCTCTGCTCACCAAATACAAATTAGGCCGTAGCCTCTGCTCACCAATAATGCACACGCTTCATGCGGTGTTATGGAGAATGCATCACAACACACCACAAATCAGTCAATTTCACATTTTAAATTCTAGTCTCACCATAGTGCATTAATTAACTCACCAAATTAAAATTAGGCCGAAGCCTCTGCTCACCAATCTCACCTCATCATCACTCACCAAGTCAGCTCACCACCCACACCAACACCCATTCAAATAGACCAACTTAGGACATTGACAAGACATAGGGAAAGTGGGTAAAAATAGCCATTTGGACACTTGAACACCATCAGCCAGAAACACCAGTAAAAATAATTTATTTTTGCATAAAATTGAGACTATTGGATAGGCATTGAAATTAGCTTCAAAACGCATTTTGAACCGTTGCATTTGGATAACCGAGTCAAAAGTTACATTAAAAACAATTTAGGAAAAATGTTTAGACATTCTGGAAACTGGCGCATGGGCGCTGGGCGCCCAGGGGCAACACAGCGCTTGGCGCATGGGCGCTTGGCGCCCAGGAACAACACGCGCAACAGCGCACAGGCGCTAGGCGCCCAGGGGAACAACACGCGCAACAGCGCACAGGCGCTAGGCGCCCAGGGGAACAACACGCACAGGCGCTCAGCACAGCAACACGGCGCCCAGGCACTAGGCGCCTAAGGCCAACATGCAACAAAATTTATTTTCCTTCGAAATTGATTTTACACGAGCCAAATGCTCAGAACATGAAAACCAAATTAAAATTTCATCAAAAACAGAACATCATTTTTGGCGCCCATGCACTAGGCACCTAGTGAAAATACGCAACTCAACTCTTTTGTTGCCCAAAATCATTTTTCATGAGCCATTTTACCTGAATATGAAAACCTGAAAACAATTTTTACAAAACTATCACCAAGACATTGGGGCCCTTGGCGCCCATGACTCAAGCAACAAGCGCCAAAACTGTCAGCAAAGTGGCACAGAATGGCAACACAGGCAACAGGCACAGCAACACAGTGACACAGAATGGCAACACAGGCAATAGGCACAGCAACACAGTGACACAGAATGGCAACACAGGCAACAGAATTTTGGAAACTGGCACAGCACACTGCTGGGCACTTGGCGCCCATGACTATGGCGCAAAACAGAAAAATTCAGCAACATGTATATGGCGCCCAAGGCGCCTAGGGGCTTCCAAACAGAATTTTTTTCCACTTTCAATCACCAACTAAAATTACCAAAACACTCCTATATATATATATATATATATATTATTAAAGTGACACCATGATCCCCAATTTCACCAAGCAAGCACCAATGAGACATATGATCAAACATAGGGCATCCAATTCGCAATAGCCACAACTCAAGCATCAATCATACAATTCTCAACATAATAATTCAACAATCACGCATTTCTTCATTATAATTTACTTATCAACATCACAATTCATTCATGGGAATTATTCCTAGAACCCTAACCCTAAGCATCCAATTCGCATATCTATTAAGAACAAAAAGAGGACCCCCTAACCTTATGGAAGTCGAATTGCTAGCCAAGCTCCAAGGGAAGAATGCAAGCCACCAATGAGCCTCCTCCTCTTCTCTATGTGCTTCGCCTTCTCCTCTTCTTCTCTCCTTCTCTTCGCAACTTTTCTCTTCTCACTCTCTCTTACGTTACTTTTTCTTTCTTTTTCCCCACTTGAGTGAATTGCAACTAAACTCCCTAGACCCCAAAGAGTCGACTCCTATGCCAAAGAAATGGGCCACGGGCCTAATTGTGGATCACGGGCCCTTGCTCGCACCACCTAAATAGTGACAACACCTCCTAATAAAATAAAATAAAATAAAATAATTAAATTCGAATTATTTAATTAAATTAAATAAATATTGTAAGCCTTAAATAACTTAATTAAATAAATAATTAAATTATTTTGGGGCGTTACAACTCTCCCCCACTTAGAATATTTCGTCCTCAAAATTACCTGAATCAAACAACTCCGGATATGCTTCCCGCATCTTACTCTCCAGTTCCCAAGTCACACTCTCACCAGCAGCTCCTAACCACACCACCTTCACCAAAGGAATTTCTTTCCCTCTCAGAGTCTTCACTTCTCTATCTTCAATCCGCACAGGCATAGTCTCCACGGTGAGATTATCCCGCACCTCTACTTCATCCATCTGAATCACATGAGACGGGTCCGGAACATACTTTCGAAGTTGTGACACGTGAAACACGTCATACAAGTTCGAAAGATTAGGTGGCAGAGCCACCCTATAGGCAACACTTCCCACCCTCTCCGTAATCTGATACGGACCAATGAAACGGGGAGTTAACTTCTTAGATTTCAAGGCACGCCCAACACCAGTCACTGGAGTGACTCTCAGGAACACATGATCACCGGCCTGAAACTCTAAATCCTTCCTTCTTTTATCATGATAGCTCTTTTGTCGACTCTGCGACGCTTTCATCTTCTCGCGGATTAATTTTACCTTCTCAGTTGTTTCTCGCACAATTTCAGGCCCCAACACTGCACTCTCCCCAGATTCATACCAACACAACGGAGTCCTACATCTCCGACCATACAACGCCTCAAACGGTGCCATACCAATACTAGAGTGAAAACTGTTGTTATAGGTGAACTCTATCAACGAAAGATGAGAATCCCATGAACCTCCCTGCTCAAGAACACATGCTCTCAACAAGTCCTCTAACGACTGAATAGTCCTCTCCGTCTGACCATCTGTCTGCGGATGATAAGCGGAGCTCAACCTCAACTTAGAACCCAAAGCTTCTTGCAAACTTTTCCAAAATTCAGATGTGAATCTCGGATCTCTATCAGATACAATACTAAGCGGAACGCCATGCAACTTCACAATAGTCTTGATGTAGATTTCTGCCAACTTTGGAACTGGATAAGTCATATTAATTGGTAAGAAATGAGCAGACTTAGACAACCTGTCCACAACCACCCATATAGCATCGAACCCTCTCACTGTATTTGGCAAACCAGTTACAAAATCCATGGAAATGCTATCCCATTTCCACTCCGGAATCTCCAATGGTTGCATCAACCCCGCAGGCTTCTGATGCTCAATCTTAGACTTCTGACAAGTCAGACAAGAATACACAAACTGTGCCACATCCTTCTTCATACCAGGCCACCAGAACAGTTTCTTCAAATCTTGGTACATTTTCGTAGCCCCTGGATGAATACTCAACTTGCTCCTATGGCTCTCCTCAAGAATCATTCTCTTCATCTCAGCATCGTCAGGAATGCAGATCCTATCTCTGAATCTCAATACACCTTGGGAATCTAACTTGAAATCTCCATCCACATCTTGATCATTCACAACTAACAGGTCTACCAACTTTACATCTGACTTTTGGGCTTCTCGAACACTAATCAAAAATTCATTGCCGATCTTCAACATCCCCAATCTGACACTCTGCGGTGTCACTTCACAAACCAGACTCATGTCCCGAAACTGCTCAATCAACTCTAACTCTTTCACCATCATAGCCGACATATGCAAACTCTTCCGACTTAAAGCATCAGCCACGACATTAGCTTTGCCGGGGTGATAGTTCAAGCCGAAATCATAATCCTTCAGCAATTCTAGCCAACGTCTCTGCCTCATATTTAGCTCCTTCTGATCAAACAAGTATTTTAGACTCTTATGGTCGCTAAACACTTCAAATCTGGTACCATACAGATAGTGTCTCCAAATTTTCAGCACAAACACAATTGCAGCTAGCTCCAAATCATGAGTAGGGTAGTTCTTCTCATGGGTCCTCAACTGTCTGGACGCATAAGCTACTACCTTACCCTCTTGCATCAATACACCTCCCAAACCCATCTTGGAAGCATCGCAATATACTACAAACGGTTGATCCGGAACAGGCAAGGTCAAAACGGGTGATGTAGTCAACCTCTTTTTCAACTCATTGAAGCTCTCCTCACAGCGAGCATCCCACACAAAAGCTCTTCCTTTACATGTCAATTGAGTCAACGGAAGTGCCAACCTCGAGAAACCTTCAATAAATCTCCTGTAGTAACCAGCTAATCCCAAAAAGCTTCTAATCTCTGTAACTGACTTCGGGCTCTCCCATTGGGACACAACATCAACCTTGGCTGGGTCCACAGCTATACCATTACCAGAGATAATATGACCAAGGAAACCTACTTCATTCAGCCAGAACTCACACTTAGACAATTTTGCATACAATTTCTTTTCTTTCAATACTTCCAGCACTAACCTCAAATGTTCTGCGTGCTCCTCTTCTGTCTTAGAATACACCAGAATGTCGTCAATAAACACAACTACAAACCGATCCAAGTAACTATGAAAAGTACGATTCATGTACTCCATAAACACACCCGGCGCATTGGTAACACCAAACGGCATAACAGAATACTCATAGTGCCCATATCTCGTTCGGAAAGCGGTTTTCTGAATGTCTTCATCCTTTACCTTGATCTGGTGATAACCCGACCTCAAATCGATTTTACTGAACACCTTAGCACCTACCAACTGGTCCATCAGATCATCAATTCTGGGAAGCGGATACCGGTTCTTTATTGTCACTTTGTTCAATTGCCTATAATCGACACAAAGTCTCATACTCCCGTCCTTCTTTTTCACTAACAATACCGGAGCACCCCACGGTGACACACTTGGTCTTACAAATTTCTTCTCAAGCAGATCTTCTAATTGCTTTTTCAATTCAGACAACTCTGAGGCTGACATCCGGTACGGGGCCATAGACACAGGCCTAGTACCAGGTATAAGATCAATAGCAAACTCAACCTCCCTCTCTGGCGGAACACTTGGAATTTCATCCGGGAACACTTCGGGAAATTCACACACTACCTGAACCCCTTCAATGATCGCCTGATTCTCAGCAGACAAAGACGCCATCAAAGCAAACAGATGAACTCCTTCCTTCATTACCTTACGCAAATGACCAGCAGGCAACAAAACAGATTCTTCTTCCTCAGGAGGAAGGAAACTCACAGATCTTCGGGAACAATTAATATGTACATGGTTATATACTAACCAGTCCATACCAAGAATGACATCCAACCCTCCCAACGGCAAACAAACAAAATTCACAATAAAGTCCCTGCCGAAGATCGACACGGGACACTGAGAACACCTGAGACATAATCACCGACCCCTTCGCAGGAGTATCGACTACCATCTCTCCATTCATAACAGGCAAAACAAGATTCAACTTCTTACAACATTCAGCAGCAGCCCAACAACAGCGGCAGCAGCATCGATCCTCCCAGCCATCTCAACTCACTTGCTACAACAACAACAGTTAGATATAACTGACAACACACCGTTGTCAGTTGACACTATGACTGGACAACTTGGCCGGACAGACCGAACTACTCTGATACCACTATTGTAACACCCCTTTTCTAATAACTTAGCTTCTAAATAAAATCAGAGTCTCTTTTTTTTTTTTTTTTTTTGAAAACAATTCAAGCGAGTGCTACATTTACTCCACAAATATCAAGATACATAACACCGTAAGGAAGGTTCAGTTCGCATCACTAAAACCAATCACCACCAGCAGCGGAATAATAAAGAGTTTCAAAAAAAATTAAAATCAATACATCACCAACAAAGTCTAGCAGTTTTAAGAAAATAAAGCATAAACATAGGACACCCCCCCTGGTGCTACATATCAGAGCGTGACACTTCCTACCAGACGAAGGCATAAAGGAATCCTTCACTCGTTATTACCTGCACGTTGCCGACATAAGAAGCAACATAAAGGCAGTAGGGTGAGTCTCTTTTCATAATTAATAACATATGGAAATTAAGCAATGCGTAGGAAAAAAGGAAACCAAGCACACCAACTCACAACAATGGGACAATCACATGAACATTCTATATTCCAAACAGCACTACACAATATATGATTATGCATGTAATGCAACCCACACTCCACGGGTACATGCATGTCGGATCCGTCACCAAATACAAATAGGCCGTAGCCTCTGCTCACCAAATACAAATTAGGCCGTAGCCTCTGCTCACCAATAATGCACATGCTTCATGCAGTGTTATGGAGAATGCATCACAACACACCACAAATCAGTCAATTTCACATTTTAAATTCTAGTCTCACCATAGTGCATTAATTAACTCACCAAATTAAAATTAGGCCGAAGCCTCTGCTCACCAATCTCACCTCATCATCACTCACCAAGTCAGCTCACCACCCACACCAACACCCATTCAAATAGACCAACTTAGGACATTGACAAGACATAGGGAAAGTGGGTAAAAATAGCCATTTGGACACTTGAACACCATCAGCCAGAAACACCAGTAAAAATAATTTATTTTTGCATAAAATTGAGACTATTGGATAGGCACTGAAATTAGCTTCAAAACGCATTTTGAACCGTTGCATTTGGATAACCGAGTCAAAAGTTACATTAAAAACAATTTAGGAAAAATGTTTAGACATTCTGGAAACTGGCGCATGGGCGCTGGGCGCCCAGGGGCAACACAGCGCTTGGCGCATGGGCGCTTGGCGCCCAGGAACAACACGCGCAACAGCGCACAGGCGCTAGGCGCCCAGGGGAACAACACGCGCAACAGCGCACAGGCGCTAGGCGCCCAGGGGAACAACACGCGCAACAGCGCACAGGCGCTAGGCGCCCAGGGGAACAACACGCACAGGCGCTCAGCACAGCAACACGGCGCCCAGGCACTAGGCGCCTAAGGCCAACATGCAACAAAATTTATTTTCCTTCGAAATTGATTTTACACGAGCCAAATGCTCAGAACATGAAAACCAAATTAAAATTTCATCAAAAACAGAACATCATTTTTGGCGCCCATGCACTAGGCACCTAGTGAAAATACGCAACTCAACTCTTTTGTTGCCCAAAATCATTTTTCATGAGCCATTTTACCTGAATATGAAAACCTGAAAACAATTTTTACAAAACTATCACCAAGACATTGGGGCCCTTGGCGCCCATGACTCAAGCAACAAGCGCCAAAACTGTCAGCAAAGTGGCACAGAATGGCAACACAGGCAACAGGCACAGCAACACAGTGACACAGAATGGCAACACAGGCAATAGGCACAGCAACACAGTGACACAGAATGGCAACACAGGCAACAGAATTTTGGAAACTGGCACAGCACACTGCTGGGCACTTGGCGCCCATGACTATGGCGCAAAACAGAAAAATTCAGCAACATGTATATGGCGCCCAAGGCGCCTAGGGGCTTCCAAACAGAATTTTTTTCCACTTTCAATCACCAACTAAAATTACCAAAACACTCCTATATATATATATATATATTATTAAAGTGACACCATGATCCCCAATTTCACCAAGCAAGCACCAATGAGACATATGATCAAACATAGGGCATCCAATTCGCAATAGCCACAACTCAAGCATCAATCATACAATTCTCAACATAATAATTCAACAATCACGCATTTCTTCATTATAATTTACTTATCAACATCACAATTCATTCATGGGAATTATTCCTAGAACCCTAACCCTAAGCATCCAATTCGCATATCTATTAAGAACAAAAAGAGGACCCCCTAACCTTATGGAAGTCGAATTGCTAGCCAAGCTCCAAGGGAAGAATGCAAGCCACCAATGAGCCTCCTCCTCTTCTCTATGTGCTTCGCCTTCTCCTCTTCTTCTCTCCTTCTCTTCGCAACTTTTCTCTTCTCACTCTCTCTTACGTTACTTTTTCTTTCTTTTTCCCCACTTGAGTGAATTGCAACTAAACTCCCTAGACCCCAAAGAGTCGACTCCTATGCCAAAGAAATGGGCCACGGGCCTAATTGTGGATCACGGGCCCTTGCTCGCACCACCTAAATAGTGACAACACCTCCTAATAAAATAAAATAAAATAAAATAATTAAATTCGAATTATTTAATTAAATTAAATAAATATTGTAAGCCTTAAATAACTTAATTAAATAAATAATTAAATTATTTTGGGGCGTTACAACAATGACAGTTGCAACTTATTTGCTGAGTAGTTCATTTATTTTTACGGATCATATATCTTTGTTAAATAGACTATATACAATTTAAAATATTACTTAAATCGAGACTAACCGGAATAAATCAAGGTATTTAATTAAATCAATCAACAATTTTTTATATTTGGTACTGTATTTCTTATCATACACTTATTACATGTCAAAATTAGTATGATACAATCCTTATTATTATTGGTATACTATTTTGGCCAATGGAATTAGACTTAAAACAAATCATAGATAAAAATCCATTTAATATTTTACTTTTCATATTATTTAAATTTTCTAATTTAGTCATACATTAATTGCCAATGTTTACTTTAATTACCGCTTTATATTCATAAATTGGTTATTTGAATTTGGATTGATAGAATTTTTTTTTCTAGACGGAGTGGTAAATATCGCTTGAAACTCACACACACAACTGTGAGGTCCTGAATTCAAACCCAGGACATGATATGACTAACCGTATATGATTGAGATTTCATATGGAGTTAGGATTCGAGTACTTGTTGTGTCAAGTAGAAGTGAGTGACACATACAATAAAATAATAAATGCAATAAATATTATTATCTTTTAGTATGTGTCACTTTTTCTCCTACTTGACACATCAAGTACTTGAGAGGATCATAATTCATACACTATGTATTGATTGTATTTGAAATACTGTTAAATTTGTTATTAGAAATTGATTAGATACAAACTATCACTGAAATCTTCAAACAGTTCAAAATAACGCTTCTAGGGTTTTTACCACCAATGATTCCTAATAATCATATCGATTGGAGCCATAAACATAAAATAATAGACGCGCTAAAAAATGTAAACAAAAAACTCAAATCAATCGATTTAAAAAACAAAGAAACATAAAACGACACATATAGTCTATATAAACTGAAAATCCAATGTTCTTACCTACCAAATTTCCACTTCTATATAATTTAGTTCATTTTGAATTGATGGAAAAAAAATTGAATTTAAAATTTTAAAATTGGCATAATGGCGATTCTATACATTTCAATTACAATCGGTTATTCATAAATTATTTCCATATTCGCTTAATAATTATGATTTTTTTTTGCTAAATTTCCTAATATCGAAACAGTTAATTGATCTCCTTGCAAATGAACTCGTGAAGTTAGAGAAAATTAACCACTCGAATTGGCAAAAGGAAGTACAAAAGAGACAGTACATATAGTACGGATAGTAGTACAAAGTCTTGGGACCTGATAAAATGCATTAAATACCAAATTTTTTTTATTTGTAGACGAAGTGGCAATTGCCATTAGAAACTCACGTACACAACTGTGAGGTCTCGGATTCGAACCCGGGACATGACATCTTGCCTAACAATTTCGGTATTTGCCAGTTGAGCTAGGTCTTACGGGATATTAAATACCAATTTTGTGTTAGATTGAGTAGTGTAAACGTATTAATTGAGATGCATTCTCAATAAATATTACTATAGATTTATATCTATAAAACAATAATGGTTATATTCAAAAAAATATGATCGTTATAGACTTATAGAGTACTTATAAAAATTCCTTATATGAAATCATCAATTATTCTTCTAATCAATTTCATTATTTATTGTACTTAATTATATTTTATCAGTTTTATTTATCTTGTTGTGATTGACTCGCTTCAATTTTGATCATGTAAATAATGACATGTGTAGTTCTTTGTAGTTTTTTTTACTAAAGATATTCATTAATTTAAACCGGTAGAGTACGACGATAATGATACAAATTTACTGTTCTGGACTGGGTCAAGAGACTCACTCAAGCAATTGGACCTGGGTCAGCCAAATAGCTTGGACCCATATCCACAATAAATCAGCCTATTCATGTCTACTATGCCTCAACGGCTCAGATTCATCCGATCAATCCAACGACTCAGAGCTAGCACGGATCCCTATAAATATTGGCACACATGGCCAAAAATAAGTACATTCTCATTCCTTGCTATACTACTCTACAATTCTTAATATTGACTTGAGCGTCGGAGTGGCATCGTAGGTACCCCACTCGGGATCACTTTGGCATACCACTTGGACGGCAGGAGACCTACCACCAGCAGCCACCGGATCCAACCCGGACGACTGCTAGGTACATAACATCTACTAACAATGAAAAAGGATGGATATGCAAACAAACTCACAACACACCCAAGTTAATACCATAAAACAGCAACATGCTTACAAATATAACAAAATTAAAGCCACTAGAATACTCATATCTCCAGATCTGTAACATTGACACCCAAGTCTATGATTGAATTGTAGTTGATCGAAATTGATCTCTCAATCGAAATCAAAGGAACACCACAACAAGACAAAAAACCAAATATCGTCGCACATTAATTACCATGGGCTATTATTGTCAAAAAAAGGTATTCGATTTGGGCTTTGCACATGCAAAACGTGTTAGAAATCTGGTGGATAATCATATATTTGATTTCTAGTGTATATGATTGTAGTAAGTATTAACTATAAAATAGTTTTGATACTAGTATGATGATATGGTGTTCGGTTTAGCGAATATATGTAGTAATAATGTTTATATAATTTATAAATATTTTAGAAATCCAGATAAATAGTATGAGAAATATTATTGTTACTGTTATGGTAAATAGAAGTTCTGCTATTCACACCTCCTGCAAGGCCTAAATACTCAGAGGCCATTACATAAAAGCAGGGTCCATTCATCAATGGCCAAGATCACTCTTCAAGATCAGACGGCCCAAATCGACCAAAGCAAACACCACTCAAAGTCTATAAATACAACATTCAATGCTATTAATGGTAAGCACTTTTCCAACACAATATTCATTAACTCAAATACTGACTTGAGCGTCGGAGTGTTATTGCAGGAACAACATCGGACACCTCAAGATTGAACAACATCGAACATCTCAAGATCGAACAACATCGAACATCTCAAGATCGAACAACATCGAACATCTCAAGACCTGAACATTAAAACAGAATCAAGGATAGAACACCTACTAACTGCATAATACCGATCTCCAAGATCGAAAGCACAGTACTGAACATTGGCGACCACAGTGGGAGAATCAATACCCTATTTTCTCACCATCTCCTTGATCTTAAAAATGGCACCAACGCGCCGTTCAAGACCGGCTAGTCTCATGGCCGAACCCGAGGTCGGTCCTCAACGAACCCCTGAAGGCCACGTCTAGGAACTCACAAACTCATCACAAGCTCTGGACCATTATCCCAACACAGGACCGCCCCGAGTACATTCGAGCACGGATGAAGCGAGCTTACCACCTCCTCCTCAATTACTTCCAGCTGTGACCGACGCAGTTCAACAGCTCGTTCAGCTACTGGCCCGACAAGAAGCCGTAAACGAAGAAAGAAACAACCGTTTCACCAACCTCGAAGCCGAAGTAGCAAGGCTCCAAGGGCGGAACGTTCCGGACCAACAATCGTCCGGGCAGCACTCCCTCGAGGAAAGAAACCCAACTCGAAGAAGACTCTTTCGTCGATCACCCCCTAGGAGAAAGCTCAATCATCGTTCTCCCCCGCGCCGTCATCGAGGGAATGGCTCCCGTTCTCCCCCGGCTCGACAATATAATGATCTCGACGATCCTCGTACTTCCCCGTGCCATCTCCAAGGGAATGGTTCCCGTTCTCCATCAGCTCGACAATATGACGATCTTGACGATCCTCATTCTCCTCCAAACCGTCACCGAGGGAATGGTTCCCGTTCTCCTCCGGCTCGACATTTCGACGATCTTGAAGGCTCGAATAACCCCCCTCAACATCCACACAGGGACGCGACCTCGCGAAGACGACGTTCAAGAAGCCGTGACAACATTCTGAACAATCAACCGCGACGATACGGACATCCCGATCCCCATTACAGACACCAACCACAATCTCGGGCGAATCAACCTGGGCGAAAAGGTCCGTTCACAAAAGCAATCGACAATTTCTGAGTCCCTCGATATCTCGAAAAACCACCGGGAGGACTGAAGACTTACGACGGAACGGGCGACCCCGGCAGGCATCTCGACTAGTTTGACACGGCCATGCAGTACCGATGGAAATGAAATGCCGAATATTCCCATTAACCCTGGACAAAATGGCTTCCGAATGGTTTCGGACATTAAGGTCGAACACCATTTCCTCATGGGACCAATTGGCAAAACATTTCTCGGTGCACTTTGCCCATTCCAAGAGCAAACCCAAAAACAAAAATGTTTTAGCATCTATCGTCCAGCGGGGGAACGAGCCCGAGAGAATACATAGAGCGATTCAACAACGAAGCTCTCCAGGTTCGACAACTAGACGACGCTTTTCGAATCTTCTTCATGGCCCAAGGTCTGCTTCCTGGAAGCTCGTTCCGAAGGCACATTAACACCTGGGAACCTAACACCCTTTAAGAATTCCTTGAGCTATCCCAGTGCTTTATCAATGAAGAAGAAAATTCCAAAATCGACAAAGCATCGTCACATGCAGAACCGTCAAAACGCCACATCGAGATCGATCCTCACAAAACTTCATGGAACGTCGGTAAGAAAAATCGTCACCAGGCATATACCGAACTCAACGTCTCCAACGCCCAATTGCTAGGGGAATGCTGGAACGTCGAGTTCAGGGACGTCAAACCTCCCAGGTCCCTACCTATCCGACCTGGACAGAAGGCCAACAAATACTGCTGATACCACAGAAGCAATGGCCACGACACAAACCATTGCAATGCTCTGAAGGATGACATTGAAGATTTGATAAAGCGAGGAAAACTATCTTCCTATGTCAAAAGGGAGGAAGGACGATCTGACGATGTCAGAAGAGAAAGAAATGAAGATCCTAGAGCAAAAGGAAAAGAAGTGATCGACCCAGACTGAGATGAATTAACTAAAAGATCAAAAGGACGCTCGATTATAATGATGATAACTGGAGGATTCGATCATGAAGGGTCAGGAAAATCAATGAAAAGAAAATGGAAGGAACTCTTAAGCGTAGCTTCAACATCGACGACTCCGATCAAAACAAATCGACCTCCACTATCTTTTAACGATGACGACCTTATCGACGGAAAAGCTAACAAACACGTACCTCTCTTAATCTCGGCAGTCATAGCCAATAAGGAGGTACGCAGGATCTTGGTCGACCAAGGGAGCTCGTCAGACATCCTCTTTATCGACCTTCTAAATAAAATGGGGATCGACAAAGAGGAACTCACCCCTTATAGAGGAACGGCTTTGTCCGGTTTTAACGGATCTCGAACAAAACCCCTTGGGCATCTAGAGCTGATGGTTACTTACGGAACCGAACCAATGGTTCGAACCGTCAAGACCAAATTCCTCGTCCTACCTTGTGAGTCCATATACAACGGTATTATAGGAAGACCGACCCTCGGCAGGCTCGGGGCGGTTACATCCACCACGCACATAAAGATGAAGTTCCACTCTCTCTACAACAGAGTTATCACTCTGAACTCTGACTTAGAGTCTGCCTCCAGGTGTTTCTTCCTATGGACGAAAAACGAACGAAAGGCTTCGGAACAAGAAGGGGTTCCCCCTTCAGAAGAGCTATCGACTCCCAAACAAGCTAAGGATAGATCGACAGAAGTTAACGCCACCATCGACATGGAAACCGGCTGCGATCCGAAAGACAAAAATGAAAAAGACATTGACGAGCTAACCAAAGAGCTCAAACGAAAAATTAAAAGACCAGAGCCTGAGGGGAAGTGTGTCGAAATACAGCTCGTATCGAACCCTTCCCAAACTGTCAAAATAGGCATCGACCTTCCAAAAGAGGTCAAGATCAATTTAACCCAATGTCTTAAAGACTTCAAAGACATCTTCACTTGGTCGGCAGAAGACATGCCTGGGATTCCACCAGAGGTCGCTTGCCATCGGCTCGCAATTAACCCAGAAGCAAAATGGATCGCCCAAAGAAAGCGGGCTCAAAGCAAAGAAAAATCCATTGCCGCTGCCAAAGCAGTAGACGATCTCGTAAAAGCAAACTTCATCTCCGAGGCTAAATACACGACTTGGTTATCAAGCCCAGTCCTGGTAAAGAAAAGTAACGGAAAATGGCGTATGTGTGTCGACTACACCGATCTCAATAAAGCTTGTCCAAAGGATGCTTTTCCAGTCCCCAGCATCGACCAGTTGGTCGACAACGCTTCCGGTTTCCGGTTATTATCCTTTATGGACGCATACTCCGGATATAACCAGATCGCCATGTTTCCGCCAGATCAAGAAAAAACTGCCTTCATCACCGACCGAGGTAACTTCGCGTACCGTGTCATGCCGTTTGGGTTGAAAAACGCTGGAGAAACTTATCAAAGAATGATGAACAAAGTGTTCCAAAACCAGATCGGTAAGAGCGTAGAAGTTTACCTCGACGACATGATCGCCAAAAGCAGAAGTGATGACGAGCATATAAACGATCTAAAAACAATTTTTTCTGAGGTACGAAAAAATAGAATGAGGTTGAACCCGGAGAAATGTACATTCGGAGTTCGAGCAGGGAAATTCTTGGGTTTTTTCTTAACGGAAAGAGGAATCGAGGCAAACCCTGATAAATGTCGATCCGTCACGGAAATGCGAACGCCGACATCCAAGAAAGAAGTACAAAAACTTAATGGAATGATAGCTGCTCTATCTCGTTTCATATCTAATGCAGCATTCAAATCCCTTCCACTTTTCAAAATCCTCAAAAAAGAAGAAAGAGATTTCGAATGGACACCCGAACAAGATGAAGCTTTAAAACAACTCAAGAAATCCCTCTCCGAGCCTCCAATTTTAACTCGACCAAACGAGGGGGAAACCCTATATCTATATCTGGCGGTCTCGGAGGAAGCTCTAGCTACCGTTCTAGTGTGCGAGCTAGGAGCCGGACAAAGCCCGGTCTACTTCGCAAGCAAGGCCCTACACGGAGCTGAGAGTCGTTATCAGAAGGTAGAAAAGGTCGCTTTGGCTCTCATCATCGCAGCTCGACGTTTCCGAGCCTATTTTGTCGCTCACCAGGTGGTCGTCCGAACTAACTACCCCATCAGACAAATACTCCATAGACCCGATCTTGCTGGGAGAATGATTAAATGGGCTGTGGAACTCTCAGAGTTCGGAATCAAATATGAAGCTCGAACGGCACTGAAAGCACAAGTTCTGGTGGACTTCATGGCCGAGATGACCCCCGCTAACATCGATCCCGATGTATGGATCCTATATGTCGATGGATCCTCAAACCCAAAAGGAAGCGGCGCTGGGATCATACTAGAAAGCCCAACAGGGATCATCATTGAAGTTTCCCTAACTTTCGGTTTCCCAACATCGAACAACCAAGCAGAGTACGAGGCTTGCATCGCCGGACTGCGCCTGGCAATCGACCTCCAAGTTCGGCAAATAAAATTACTCACCGACTCTCTCTTGGTGGTCTCCCAAATCGGAAACCAATACGAGACAAAAGAATCGACCTTACAAAAATATTTACTTCGAGTACGGTCGCTATTGGCTAAATTTGAAGCGAGCGAGGTGGTTCACGTGCCGAGAACGGAAAATCAACGAGCTGACATCCTCGCCAAACTCGCAAGCACGAAAACCCCAGGGAACCAAAGGATGACCATCCAAGAAACACTCCACAAACCCAGTATATCTCTAGAGCCTCTGCTCAACTCGACCATCTGCATGCTTGAAGAAACTGACAGCTGGATCACTCCAATTTTAGAATACATCATCACAGGAGCTGAACCCCTAGACAAGAACGGCGCTAAATACATCAGGAGAAGGGCCTCGGCTTTCTCAGTCGTCAATGAAACGCTTTACAGAAGAAGCCTCTCTTCCCCATTAATAAAATGCGTCGAGGGAGAGGAAGCAGCCTATGTCCTAAAAGAAATTCATGAAGGAATCTGCGGCCAACACATGGGAGCTCGATCTTTAGCTCGAAAAGCTCTTCGAGCCGGATATTACTGGCCGACCATGATAGGCGATGCTAGTGATCATGTGAAGAGATGCAAAAAATGCCAAATCCACGCCAACATTCACATAGCTCCCCCCACAGATCTCACGAGCTTATCCTCCACATGGCCTTTCGCATGGTGGGGAATGGACCTGCTCGGACCGTTCTCAAAAGCACCAGGACAAGTCAAATTCTTGATCGTCGCCGTAGACTACTTCAGTAAATGGATAGAAGCGGAACCCTTGGCTACCATCACTGCAAAAAACTGCATAAAATTCTTCAAGAAAAATATTATGAGCAGGTTCGGGATTCCCGAGGTAGTAGTAACTGATAACGGGACTCAATTCACAGATACAGGGTTTCGAAAGCTAATGCTCGAGCTAAAAATCAAACACCATTTTACTTCAGTAGAACACCCTCAAACCAACGGACAAGCAGAGGCGGCAAACAAGGTAATTCTGAACGGGCTAAAGCGACGCCTGGACGATGCTAAAGGAAACTGGGTGGAAGAATTGCCTTACGTCCTCTGGGGATATAGGACCACCCCCCAAAGCTCCACTGGAGAAACGCCTTTCAGGCTCTCCTACGACAGCGAGGCGGTCACTCCCGTCGAGATTGGCGAACTTAGCTGGAGAACGGCAAATCCTAAAACTCAAGACAACAACGACCAAGCTTTAAGAGAAGAACTCGACCTCGTCGATGAAATCCGAGGTCGAGCTTCACTCCGAGAAGCTATCATCAAACAAAGAGTAGCAACCAGGTACAACGCCAAAGTCGTTCACAGATATTTCAATCCAGGCGATCTGGTGCTCAGAAGAGCCGACGTCGGTCAGAAAAACGCTTCCCAGGGAAAGCTCGCCTCGAACTGGGAAGGCCCCTACCGAATTTTGTTTAAAACAGGTACGGGAGCTTTTAAACTGGAGACCCTCCAAAGAAAAAAGATTGAGAGAACTTGGAACGCTACAAAGCTGAAAAGTTATTATCTTTAGAAAGAAATCATGTACTCCAACTTTATGTAAATACAAAGCGAGCTATTTATAAAGAAGAAGGTAACCTTTCAAAGTATTTTTTCAACAAAACTCATCGACCACCCAAGGTCGAACTCGTCGATATTCCCGCCAAGTTCCCACACATTCTTGATTTCATCAAACAGAATGTACGGGCCAAAAATCCCTCTACAAGGGATCTACTGGAACCGATCTTAAATGATCTCCCCGAGCGACCACCCAAGGTCGCAAACTCTTTGAGAAAAACAGTTAAATCCGAGCCGAGTCTCAGTAAACTATCTCAAAGAGACCAGGTCTTCAAGGATCGAAACGTCCTAAGAACGACCATCGGCCACAGCTGCCGATACCCCTATAGGGCGAGTTAAATTTGGGCCGAGTCCTGGTAAACTGTCCTACAGGCTCGAACCCGGTAAATCGAGTTCCTCATTTACCGATGTTCTTACATCACACCTGACATGCAGAATTAAAAAAGCATTCATAAAGACTCAGACAAATTCCAAAAAAAAACTCTACGGAAACGACATACATGACATGCAGAATTTAAAAAGCATTTCATTAAGCTCATTACGGGGTTTAAAAACAAAAATCGGATGAAACATGTTCCAGAATTGCAAACATCTCGAATATGACCGAGCCCTCAAAAAACGATCCTGTCCTACATATCAAAAAGTTCTGAATCTATACAAAACCTACACGGATATAAGCATATACCCAGAACTTCTGCAAAAAAGAACACACTTAAAACCATCAAACGGTAGAGGTCGGAAAGATGACGGTCTTCTCTTCTGTTTGAGCATCGACCTTAACAATCTTACCCCCTTCGACCTCATGGTCAGCATCAATAATTGCCCGATCCAGATGAGTAGAAGGACTGACCAAAGCAACTTGCTCGAGGGCGCACTCAAAACCTTCCTTGTACAGCTCGATTGCAGAGTTTGCAGCTTCACGAGCCTCCTTCCTAGCTTTATTAGCAATTTTCGCAGCCTCCTTAGCATTTTTTTCTACTCTGTTCAAGGGCTGCTTGGAGCTCTGCAATTCGAGCTTCAGGATCGATGCTGGTACTAGTCCCCGCCTCAGAGGCCTTTCTCAGGTCGTCTTCTAAAACGACGACTCGATGCTCCAAGCTTCTAATTTTCTGATTAGCCTCGGCCACCTGCTCCTCCAGCTCCCTCTCCTTTTCTTCAAGATCCCTCACACGAGCCTCTTTCTCTTCAAGCTCCTTCACGCGAGCCTCTGCAAACTCGGCCCGACGTATGATTTCCCATTGCCCCTCTCTCAAAGTTTGAAGCTCTAGCTTGGTTCGAGCCAACTCTTTTGATGTCAAAGACATGTCTTCCACAAGCTTCGACCTTTTCGACTTCTCAAGATCCAACAAAACTGCAAGCACGGAATAAAGAAAAGTCAAGCTGAGGGAAAGGCCATAAGAACAAAAAACAAACAAACATTAAAACACATACCTTTAGCCCGTTTCTCGTATTTCTCCTTCTCGATCTTATGAACCTCGCCCAGGTTTACCAAAATCTGAACTTACGCTCCTACAGGATCCTCCCGCCACTGAGCATAGTTTTGCTCTAGAAAACCCTCATCCAAAGGAACGACCTTGTTCTTGTGTTTTGGCCTCCTCGAAGTTTTGCTCCTTTTCTCCGGTCTTGGCTCACTGACGTCATCAGTACGCACCCTCTTCGCTGAAGACCCTGCAACAGCGTCGTGAGCAGCTGGAGGAGGAGAACCGGAGGTAAGATCGATCCGATCATGGGCAAGATCCTCCTGTGTAACAGTATTGATCGGAGAAGCAGAAATAGCCGTCTCAACGGCGATCACAGGTTGAGGATGTTGAACCAAGGGTAAAACAGTCCTTTATTTTGAATGATAACAAATTACATCATATCTACTAATGTTTCAAAATGAGCAAAGTGCAGGACTTAATTTAAAGAGAAGAAGACACAAAAGAAAAGAAGCTTGAAGAAGAAGCAACATATGAAGTTCAAAACCCTAAATTGTGTCTAAGCCTTTTAGGACACTTTGTAAAGGTCCTATCACCTAAAGTGTGTGGCACTTTAGCTATTGAGAGAGATGACTTTTCAAAACATGCATGATGCATAAAAATAGTTTTGAAAAAATATTTCACAAAATTGCATGCATGCATAAGGTGGCACCTAAACCTAAAAACTATTTTGTGGAAATCAAAAATCATTTTCTATTTTGTTCCAATGGCTATGAAATCGATTTATATAATTTATATAGGCTATGAAATCGATTTTAGGCTCACCTATAGGCCAAGAATCGATTTCCTTATCCTATGTTTGAAGCATGTAATCGATTTCTACATATTCTCAAGCCAAAGGTAAGAATCGATTTCCTTCTATTTCAAAAGACTATGAAATCGATTTTCAAGCAATCCTATAGGCTATGAATCGATTCCTCCTCATTTTAAACAAAGTAAGAATCGATTCCTACCTTATTCAGGATGTCCTGAAAATCGATTCTCACCTATTTCTAAAGAAACAAACAATCGATTCTTTTATTTTTAAAGGCAATGAATCGATTCCTTCACATTTTAACTTGATCAATGAATCGATTCTTCACCTATATTAAATGCTTTTCAAAAAATTTCAACGGTGCCTAAGCCTATAAATACCTGGTTGAGCTTCACTTTCATTCCAACACAACTGCTCACAATTTTCTTCTCTGCTCTCTCATATTCGAATCTCTATAGATCTATTACTCTTCATTGTTTTATTTTTTATAAGCTTTTGATTTTAAATTGTTATATCTTTTTTCAAAAGCTGTTTATAGATCTAAATCTGAGATCCTATGCTCCAACTGTTTTGAATCTTGTTTTTCAAAAAGCTTTGTTTTTCAAAATCATATCTATAATTTTTTTTAAAGCTTTCAAGCAACCTCAACTTCTATTGTTATATCAATTTTGAAGTGGTTGCAAAAGCAAGATCATCCCTCATCTTATAGAGCATCCATAATATCCTAAGATCACTCATCTCTCTCAGTTTCTAAACTGACACATCACTAAGAAGTGATTGGATCCATAGATCTCAATTGTGTAATTCTTATTTTGTTCTAGTGGTTATTTTGAAATCCTGGGCTTTGTACTTGGGTCTCTCAATCAAGTGATTGAGTTGGTGTTTTTGAAATCCTGGGCTTTGTACTTGGGTCTCTCAATCAAGGGATTGAGTTGGTGTTTTGAAATCCTGGGCTGTGTACTTGGGTCTCTCAATAGGGTTATTGAGTTGGTTTAGAAATCCTTAGCAAGAGTGCTTGGGTTCTCAATTCAGGGGAATTGAGATTCACTTATATTGGGGTCGACTGTTTGTATCAAACTCTCTTCAATATAGTGGTTACTAAGTCCAAGGGTTGAAAAGCCTAAGGCCGAGGACGTAGGGGTTTTATCCCGAACCTCGCTAAATTGCTGTGTCTCTCTCTCTTCTCTATCTCTTTATATTTTGCACTTTATTTTCTTATAATATTGATATTATCATATACTTGATATAACTGCTTATAATACTAATATTATCATATTCTCAATATAAATGTGCAAATATATCATATTGTAATCTTATCCAGATCTCTCTTTTTATTATCTATTTTATTGCTGTATACAATATTGATCTGTCCATCATCTCATTCTACTTCTCTTCTCCTTCTATATTGGTCAAATATTATTATTCCGCATTTAATCCAAACCAATATCGAAAAAAGTTTTTTAAATTGAAAAAGAATCCATTAATCACCTATAACCTTATTCACCCCCCCTCTAAGGTTACTTTATAGACTCTCAAGTCTAACAAGTGGTATCAGTAGCTAGGAATTGCATATTAGAGCTTTACATCTCGCAATTCTAAATTTATCCTTTACATATCTGTAATTATGGGTTCTTTCATGAAAGAAGGAATGTCCTCTAATAGGCCTCCTCTATTTGATGGTACTAACTACGATTACTGGAGTAGTCGTATGAAATGTCATGTGCAGGCAATTGACTTCACTCTATGGAGAATCATAGTGGATGGACCTCTTATCCCGATGAAGATCAAGATCACAAAACCAGGTAATACTGATGGTGACACTTCAAAAATTCAAGCCACCGGCAAAGCTGAAGAAGTACCGGTG
The DNA here is from genome assembly GCA_039519185.1 of Astragalus membranaceus. Taxonomy (NCBI): domain Eukaryota; kingdom Viridiplantae; phylum Streptophyta; class Magnoliopsida; order Fabales; family Fabaceae; genus Astragalus; species Astragalus membranaceus. Next base: position 154,337,712 of record CM076847.1, read on the forward strand.
GAAGACATCTACACCATCGACCTGAGTGAGTTAAGAAAATCTGAGCTTGACAAGATATCCCTAAATGCAAAGGCCATGAATATCCTTCATCTATCACTCTGTGAAGAAGAATATGGTAGAGTAAAAGGGTGTCAAAGTGCAAAGGAAATCTGGGACTGCCTACAAGCCACTCATGTCGGGACAAGCCAGGTAAAAGATTCTAAAATTAGAATTCTCACCTCTGAATATGAAAGTTTTAAAATGAAAGAAGGTGAGTCTGTCGCAGCAATGCATCAGAGATTAAATTTAATTGTAAACAACTTGAGGGCCTTAGGAAAGAAATACACCAACAAGGATTTGAATGGAAAGATCATTGAATCCTTAACTGGTGAATTCTTCCCTAAGACTTGTGCTATAACCGAAGCCAAAGACATTGGCACTTTACCTCAAGAAGACCTTATTGGATCATTGCTAGCCTTTGAGGTAGTATTGGCTGCTAAAAAGAATCAAGAAAAGGAAGTGGTGAAATCTCTTGCCCTTGCTGCTAAAACTCCTAAAGTAGCAAGGAAACAAAGTAAGTCTGATGAAGAATCTGATGATGAAGACATGGCTGAATTATTTGAAGAATTCATGAAATTCAACAAACTTGAAAAGAGAAATAACTCAAAGAAATCCAAGAAAGCTAAGAAGGCTACATGTAACAACTATTCTGACAGTGAAGAAGAGGAAGTTGCAAATGCCATCTGTCTCACGGCATGTGAAACACCTAAGGCTACTATATGGGATTGTCTTGGCTCTGATAGTGACACAGACGAAGAAGAGCAAATTGCAAATGGTGTTTGTCATATGGCAAATGACTCATCTAAGGTAAGCCTTAACTCTTCTAGTCTTTCTGATTCTTCTATACATGATGATCTATCTGATGGTGCGTATAGTAGTCACGATTTAAGTGAGGCTTTTGATGCTCTCTATTCTGAACATGAAACTCTTTTGTTAAAATCTAAGAAATTGGCAAAGAGTAACAAAAGTATGCTCACTCAAATTGAGACACTTGAAAATGAAGTAGATAGATTAAAGAATGAACTACATAAATCTGTCAACCTTGAGTTTCTTGAGCTTAAACAAAATTTTGAAAAAGCCAAGGTTGAAAATGAATTTTTGAAAGAATCTTTGAAAAAGTTTGAAGTTGGTGAAAAGACCTTAACCAAGCTACTTCACTCCCAACATGAATATGTTGATAGGAGAGGTATTGGGTACCAAGGTAATTCCACCACCTCCAGCTCAAACAAAAATATCACCTTTGTAGCTTCTACCTCTAATCATAAACCTACTATCTTCAAATGCACATATTGCCAAAAGGGAAACCATAGCTCCTCTTCTTGCCCCATCCGTAAAATATGTGAGCTTGGAACCCTTGTACCTACTTGGAAGAAACCAAGGTGGATTGTGAAAGCAAACCCCTTGATGACTAACCCCAAAGGACCCAAAGAGAATTGGGTACCAAAATTTTCTACTTGATCTTAGTGCAGGTATGCTACAAGGTATGGGGGACAGATCAATAACTTGATAGCAGAGACTCAAAGTTCATGACTGGAGACGCAAAAAGATTCTTAATACTCAGAAACAGCAGTCATATGACCAGTAATATCAACAATAGAGGAAGAATCACCGGTGAAGGTTAGAGTGGAAAAGTTCTATTCACCTTAAGTATAATTTATCACTTTTGTGAAAATAAATTTTCTTTGTGTGCATCAAAGTTTTTCTTCTCTCTATTATGCTGGATTTTGTGATGCAACATATTTTTTGTTAAAAATGATACCTATATTGTTGAACCAAGGATGATTATCTTGGGTATCATATTTTTAAAACCATGATGATCCACCCTCTTTTTACTAAAGCCTTGCATTCTAAAATTATTAAGGGGGATCACCAAGTAAGGGGGAGCATAGCATGAACTACTGTTTTTGATATATCATATGCTATGCAATGCTGCTTATTTATTATGCTAGTTTATAAAATGTTTTTTCACCCCCCCTCCTTTTTGATGAAAACAAAGGGGGAGAAAATATGCAAGTTACTATTATATGTGGGGAGAAAATAGGAGAAAATATATGCTTATGCTTAGGGGGAGCTTTTTTTAAAAGAATTTTCATTATTATCAAACCCTATGCATAATGTAATTTGTTATCATCAAAAAGGGGGAGTTTGTTGAACCAAGGGTAAAACAGTCCTTTATTTTGAATGATAACAAATTACATCATATCTACTAATGTTTCAAAATGAGCAAAGTGCAGGACTTAATTTAAAGAGAAGAAGACACAAAAGAAAAGAAGCTTGAAGAAGAAGCAACATATGAAGTTCAAAACCCTAAATTGTGTCTAAGCCTTTTAGGACACTTTGTAAAGGTCCTATCACCTAAAGTGTGTGGCACTTTAGCTATTGAGAGAGATGACTTTTCAAAACATGCATGATGCATAAAAATAGTTTTGAAAAAATATTTCACAAAATTGCATGCATGCATAAGGTGGCACCTAAACCTAAAAACTATTTTGTGGAAATCAAAAATCATTTTCTATTTTGTTCCAATGGCTATGAAATCGATTTATATAATTTATATAGGCTATGAAATCGATTTTAGGCTCACCTATAGGCCAAGAATCGATTTCCTTATCCTATGTTTGAAGCATGTAATCGATTTCTACATATTCTCAAGCCAAAGGTAAGAATCGATTTCCTTCTATTTCAAAAGACTATGAAATCGATTTTCAAGCAATCCTATAGGCTATGAATCGATTCCTCCTCATTTTAAACAAAGTAAGAATCGATTCCTACCTTATTCAGGATGTCCTGAAAATCGATTCTCACCTATTTCTAAAGAAACAAACAATCGATTCTTTTATTTTTAAAGGCAATGAATCGATTCCTTCACATTTTAACTTGATCAATGAATCGATTCTTCACCTATATTAAATGCTTTTCAAAAAATTTCAACGGTGCCTAAGCCTATAAATACCTGGTTGAGCTTCACTTTCATTCCAACACAACTGCTCACAATTTTCTTCTCTGCTCTCTCATATTCGAATCTCTATAGATCTATTACTCTTCATTGTTTTATTTTTTATAAGCTTTTGATTTTAAATTGTTATATCTTTTTTCAAAAGCTGTTTATAGATCTAAATCTGAGATCCTATGCTCCAACTGTTTTGAATCTTGTTTTTCAAAAAGCTTTGTTTTTCAAAATCATATCTATAATTTTTTTTTAAGCTTTCAAGCAACCTCAACTTCTATTGTTATATCAATTTTGAAGTGGTTGCAAAAGCAAGATCATCCCTCATCTTATAGAGCATCCATAATATCCTAAGATCACTCATCTCTCTCAGTTTCTAAACTGACACATCACTAAGAAGTGATTGGATCCATAGATCTCAATTGTGTAATTCTTATTTTGTTCTAGTGGTTATTTTGAAATCCTGGGCTTTGTACTTGGGTCTCTCAATCAAGTGATTGAGTTGGTGTTTTTGAAATCCTGGGCTTTGTACTTGGGTCTCTCAATCAAGGGATTGAGTTGGTGTTTTGAAATCCTGGGCTGTGTACTTGGGTCTCTCAATAGGGTTATTGAGTTGGTTTAGAAATCCTTAGCAAGAGTGCTTGGGTTCTCAATTCAGGGGAATTGAGATTCACTTATATTGGGGTCGACTGTTTGTATCAAACTCTCTTCAATATAGTGGTTACTAAGTCCAAGGGTTGAAAAGCCTAAGGCCGAGGACGTAGGGGTTTTATCCCGAACCTCGCTAAATTGCTGTGTCTCTCTCTCTTCTCTATCTCTTTATATTTTGCACTTTATTTTCTTATAATATTGATATTATCATATACTTGATATAACTGCTTATAATACTAATATTATCATATTCTCAATATAAATGTGCAAATATATCATATTGTAATCTTATCCAGATCTCTCTTTTTATTATCTATTTTATTGCTGTATACAATATTGATCTGTCCATCATCTCATTCTACTTCTCTTCTCCTTCTATATTGGTCAAATATTATTATTCCGCATTTAATCCAAACCAATATCGAAAAAAGTTTTTTAAATTGAAAAAGAATCCATTAATCACCTATAACCTTATTCACCCCCCCTCTAAGGTTACTTTATAGACTCTCAAGTCTAACAGAGGAGACATCGGAACCGGAGCAGCCTCTTCTTCAACATCCACAGGCATTTCGACGCTCTTCATCGCTAATGCTTTCATCGCTGCAAGCTTCGGGCCATGGTATCTGAAAAACAAAGAAAACTGGGTTATACAACTCACAATCAAAATACACAAAATTCGACCCCAAAAAGACGAACTACCTAAAACGAGCTGCACTCTTCTCCGTTTTCCAGCTTGGACGATCTTGGCCGCAGGGATACCCCGATACTTATGTTTTGAAAACGGAATGTTCTCAGAAATAAATATCAGGATCCTTTTGGTAAGAAGATCGTCAGCGGTTAGTCGATCCTCACCCAAAGAAAAAGAATGAGTAGATCGTTCAAAATGGCCTTGGCTCCACCCAATAGGAAATTTTGTGGACACCAAAGACTGACCATCCTCGCTAAGCTTTCCTACCATCTGAATCGCTTCATCGGTCACCGGCTCGACCCAATAATACAACTCCTTCCAGTTTCCCCTCAGCGAGTCCGCATAGGCCTTAAAAACCTTGGCGCCTCGCCTCGAGCGAAGAATAACATGCTCAGGACCAGACTTATTCTCGCTACTATTCCGATTAATCTCAAACAAATGGAAAAATAGCAACGGTGAGACCGGTCTATCCAGGTGAATGCACATTAATTCGTAAGCCTGAACGAAAGCCCACGCATTTGGATGCAATTGGGATGGCGCAACGTCCAACCTCGCCAAAACCGTCTGCTCGAACCAGGTAAAAGGAGGCCGGATATTCATTTCGTGGATTAGCATATGGTATAAGGTGAACTTAAGCTCCCCGGGCCACAAAGCCACATGCTCTCCCTTCTTCATACCCTCAATCCTCCAAACTCGCTTCGATCTCCCAGAAGCTTTCCTGCCGACCGTCTCCAAATTAAAACCATGCTGGTACAACGATTCGATCTCCAAAATGTTTTTTGACACACAATCGTATTGAGAAACTTCTCGTACCGGTATGTCGAGGTCCCCACAGCCAGTGCTCGAGTAACCATCAATAGAAGCAGCAGAAGGTCGACTAGAGCCTGGGTGACTAGAAGGGCGAGATTCAGCTTGCTCTTCAGCATCGCCCCGATCGGACCCATCAGCAGGCTCGGAACTTGTCCCGAGATCGACCTCAGAACCCTCTGTTTCCTCCAAATGAATTTCCTCATCAGACTCGGAGGTAATGGTCATCACATCCACCAAACGATCCTCCTCCATATCCTCAGGAGCACTCTCGTTTGGCTCGTTAGCATCGCTCACAGGAGAAGATCTTTCACCCTCAAAATTGTCTTCCGCCTTATCACTCATAGGGGCAGAAGCAGAATGTTCCTGTACATCAGGAACGGCGACTTCACGAGGATCGGTACGAACTTCAGGAATTTCACCGCCAGAAGCCACCACGTTCGTAAAATCCTTACAATACTGAGTAACATCTCTCCGGGTTTGTTTTGTCCTCGCCAGGACGAATCTGCAGAAATGGGAGACGAAATGTCAGGATTAAGATCGAAACGGGGTTCGCGAAACAAATCGGAACCCGACCTGACGACCCCCATTCTGAGATCGTAGAGGACTGGGGGAGGTCCAGGCACGACAAAAAGAATAGGAAAGAAAATGAAAAAGAAGAAGCTAACCTCGAAACGGAGCTGCGAAATTGACCTTGTCAGGAAAGAATGCAATTGCTGGTCTGCAGAAATCGATCTTAAAAGTACTTCAAAAAACTCTCTAAACTCGTTTTTCCTCCAAAAAGAAGCTCGGGAGCTCTCGAAGGTCGACAATCCAAAACAAATAAACGCCAAGCAGCAAATGAAAGGGTGAGACCCTTTATTTATAGTGAGGCAGGATTAGTGGGCTTGGGCCGAGAAGTCGAAACGTCACGTCCAATCAAGGTCCATTAGGTTCGCACACTAAAAAATAAAGCGTCACCATCATGCGCCGCCACTGTGAAATCACGCCTGGTCAAAAACAGTAAAAATGGCACTGATTCCCAAGCAGCACTGATTCCAAGAGACTGTCTCCCTCACTCGGAAGCTCGTTTGATTCAAAAAACTTTCTACCTCGTTTAGAAACTCGACGGTTATTTAACGTCGACCAAAAATTCAAGCTCGATATTAGCTCAAAGCAAGGAAATTTCTACTCAAAAAGCCAAAAACACAGGCCTTCGTCATTTTATCAAGTCAAGATCGCTCCTCAAAGCGACCAGACTTGGGGGGCCACTGTTATGGTAAACAGAAGTTTTGCTATTCACACCTCCTGCAAGGCCCAAATACTCAGAGGCCCATTACATAAAAGCATGGTCCATTCATCAATGGCCAAGATCACTCTTCAAGATCGGAAGGCCCAAATCGACCAAAGCAAACACCACTCAAAGTCTATAAATACAGTATTCAATGCTCATTAATGGTAAGCACTTTTCCAACACAATATTCATTAACTCAAATACTGACTTGAGCGTCGGAGTGTTATTGCAGGAACAACATCGGACACCTCAAGATTGAACAACATCGAACATCTCAAGATCGAACAACATCGAACATCTCAAGATCAAACAACATCGAACATCTCAAGACCTAAACATTAAAACAGAATCAGGGATAGAACACCTACTAACTGCATAATACCGATCTCCAAGATCGAAAGCACAGTACTGAACAGTTACACTCTTTGTCACTCGTTTTTTAACATAATCGTTTTTGTTGGTTGAATTCACGAGTTCTGTTAAACTTACATGATATCAACATGATTTAGTGAGCCCCATTTGAAAATCGACCAAAGAATAACATTGAAACGGTTATTTTCAATTAATAAAGGTAAAATCTAACTTTCTTTTCCAAAATTACCCTTTTAATAAAATTTAAATTTATTATCCTAAACATTCTTTTTCAAAGTAATAAGGCTAAACCACATAGAAACGTGGAGACAATAAATGCATCCCGTTAATATTTTTTTAATGTAAATAAGGGCAGAATTGGAATTAGCATTTAATACACCTCAAAAATAATGTTTATTTTTTATATTCTGGACCACCAAAACACACATTTTTTTCTCTTATATTGTGGACCGGAGGGAGTATTAGAGAGTGGTTCGTTAGCACTCCTCAAATAGCGGATATTTATCTATTGATGTGTCTATTACTCCCTTCTATCCACAATATAAGAGAAAAATAGTGAGTTTTGGTGGTCCACAATATAAGAAACAAACACAATTTTTAAGGTGTATTAAATGATGAATCCCAAATTTACCCCTATTTAAGTGTTGTAGTTAATAATGTTGTTATTAATTAGGAGTGTAAACCATCAGTAAATGAAAAGGGCAATCTTAGAAAGAAGATAAAGTTTTAGCCTTATTAAATGATAATAGTTGATTTCAATGTCATTCATTGGTTTGTGTAATGTTGTATTTTTTGTGTGGGCCGGAGGGAGTATTAAATAATGATCATCAATTATTTCATGATTTCGTATTAGCATTGATTATATGTATATTTGATTACATAATAAATTAAATAACATGGATGTAATTAATGTAATTACCAATTTTAATCAATATTGGATTTATTACATGCATAATTTCCAATCAACATTATTTTTAAAGGAAAAGATTTATTTTGTTTATTCATGATAAAATTGTTTATTCATGATAAAATGAACTTTTTAAAATCTTAATATCCATATTTTCAAACTCTACTAGTCATACCAGAACAAGGTCATAGGGTTAGGCTGAGTTAGAGGTGTCAATTTTGGCTCTGCCCAACGAGTCGACCTAATGACCTAGTGTTCGGAGTTGGGCTTGGGTTGGGCTAAAAAAGCAGAGGCCCACAAAGAATCAGAACATTTTGGCCCAACCCAATTGGTCCCTAGGTTAGATCGGACTTGTTTTTATGTTTTTTTTTAACATTTTTTATACTTTCCTTTATTAAAATTTGGACTAACCCAAATTAGTCCGTTGATCTAGTGTTTGGGACTGAGCTGAGCTAAACAAAACAAAGCCCAACTTGCTTAGTATGAACAGCTTAGTCGATCAAAGATGTAATGACTTGGCTGGTTTACACGAAAACCAGTAACCCATGGTTTAAAAAAATCACTTTTAGGATTTCCTATATGTCTATTTTAGTTTTTGAGATAAAATAATGACAATGACAGCATTCAGACTCTACCAATAATGAACTTATGAGATGGTAGTTTCATGTTCCAACTCACATAAATGTTTTAGTATGAATAGTAAAAGATTGATAAATTTTCAAATGTTCACACCCATGTTCCTTTTTTTTTACACTTTTATTTTTTATAAAAAAAAAATCAGCTTTTATTCTATTGTTTACAAGGAAGTTGTTTGTTTGTATATTTACTATTTTATTGTTTACTTACTTTATTTTTTTTATTAAAGTATGTTTGTGCCACTATCTACTAATTTTTATGTTAAATTATTCGGTTTTAAGTTTCATATGCTTTATTGAGTTTTATTGAAAATATTAATAATATAAAAATAATAAATGTTTTGACATAATTTATAATTTATATTATAATAAATTATTTGTTAAACACATTTCAAAAGAATTATGTTAATAATATGATCAAAAAGTTTATGTTAATAAGAATTCATCAGATAATTGAGGGAAGAGTTTATGAAATTATATTTTGTAATTTTTTTGAAGAAAATTTTATGAATGTTATTGGGATTTTTAAAATTTACTATCATTTTATTATAATTATTAAAAGTATGAAATTTATATGTTAATATTTTTATATTTTTAAAATACAGTAATAGAGATTGAGTCGTGCTACTCAACTAGCAACTCACTAGTTCAACCAATAATCCAGTACCTTAGTCAGGTTTATCATCGGTTCGAGTGTGATAACAATGCTTCTTATAATGGAAAGATAATTTGAGTTGTTTCTCATAAATAACTTGATTCTAATGAGTGTTACAGATGAGATCATCATGATATATTATTGTGTGATTCAACATTTACATTTTTAATTTCATGTTTTTACAAAATGTGCAGAAAGTAAGAAAATAATTCTTAATAATAGGAATATTTGTACCGAAATTAATTAATATACTATATCAATCTAAAGTTGGGAGAGTCGATAACATATATAAGTCTTCTCTAGAAAAGAACTTGGCTTCTATTCCTAGACCAGAGTAATCTAGTTAAGAGGTGGCTCAACATCGTGTGAAAACTACCGGACGTCCTATTGACGACTCGAGTATTTTTTTGTCTACTTTGATGAAATGACAAATAAACACCACGCACACGTACACATTATAACACCAGAGTTCGAACTTGAGAGCCGTCCCCATATCACTGAAATTGTCAAAACAAACAACAGTAAGGGTATTGACGACACCCAAATAGCCTAAAAAGTGGGGGATACTCTAGAGTGCGTAGTCAAACACTAACCGTGTACATTTTTGCATGATTAAGTTAGTTCACATTTAACCGTCAACTTTTAAAACTTTTAATTAAAGTCACGTTTTTCTCGAAACTGTATATTTTGTAAAATAAAAATTTATTACATTAGCAGTTTCTATAAGTTATATAAACTATTATTTTATTTTATTCCTTTTAAAACTTTTGTGAGATTTTCTTTAGCATGTTTTAAATTAAAAAACTCTCAGTAGGTAACGCTCTTTTAAATCTCGCGTATGATGATAAACACAGTATTTAATTTTTCAACTCTGTGTGCTCTAAAACCATCTCCAGTATAAATATACATGCCAGTACACAATTTTTTTACAATCACTCAGTTTAGTTTGAAACAATGAAAACACCCTCTCAAAATTTACAAAAGAGCATGAGTGTGTCAGTTGAGAATGTAGGTCAACCTAATGTTGCAGGTAACATTAGTCTTGACCTTCGCAAAAAGATTCACTTGTCTCTCGACCTCAATCAACCGACCAAGGTTGAACCACAAAATCAGACTAATTCCTTTGTAGGATATGAAGATAATTTTGAGGTAAAATCATTTTTATCCCCATTCAGATGTCTATGTTCTTTTAAAATTTTCATTTCTTCATAGATGGATATTATATGTTTTAATTTATTGGCTTTTTTCAATGATTCTAAGCAGAGTAACTATAGACTATCGAGAAATATTTTATCCCTTTTTGTTTAATAAATGTAGAATTGTTTTAATCAACTTTTTCCTCCATGTTTTATTGCATATTCAAAGGTTGGATCTGGATCAGTGGGAATAAGGAAAAGAAGCGCCGCAAGTTTAAAGGTAAACGGATACGAAAGTTATGTAAACCTTATTTTAATGTTGAAATTATCATCAATAGGGTTCAACTCTGATAACTTGTTAAGTCCTCATAAATCTACAACTTGTCAGATTTCACGACCATCACCTCGACCACTACCAACATACCTATCTTCCATATTGGGCTCGGATCTAGGTGGTACTGCAGAAGATGAACTACCCCCATTGGTTGCGATGGGATGTACCCGTTGCCTCATGCATATAATGGTTTCCGTAGCTGACCCTGAATGCCCAAAATGCAAAAATCAAGAGCTGGTTGGTAACAAATGGAGATTGAATTTCTCAAAGAAATTGAAGAGAACTCAAATATATGATTTGTAATTTTTCAAACAAAGTTGTCATCTTTAGAACTCTTAGAAGGAGATGTTGTCCCATTTATTTGATTTAAATTGTATCTTTGATTGCACCCAGTACTTTTAATAATGATGAATGCATTTTTAGAATTGTCGAGAGTTCGATTATAATTTTTTGTTACAATAGGTATACCCTTGTAGATCACATGAACACAACCCTAGCCACGCTCTCCCAACTTTATTTCTACTCTTTATTGGAGAGGGGTGATTTTTGGTCATTTTTTGGCATGGAATCACCCCTCTACATCATTTTCTTTCTCTTTTTTTTTTATCTTAATAAGTGGATACTACATAGATCTAGTCTTGTTTTGCATTTTTCCTTGATTATTCCGTTCAAGTGCGACGTTATTTTGTTCGTCATTTTGGTGTGACATGGTTTGCTTTTCCTTCGTGTTGTGGGGTTCATTTGGTTCAGATTGTGACATAAATCCAGAGCTCTGTTTTGTCCCAAAATACTGACTTACGTGACATTTAATGTGACACGTTGGCACTTAACGTGCCACGTAAGGGGCGTTAAGTGAGCTGGCAACGGTTGAAGGGACGGAGGGACTAACGTGTCCCGTTTTGAAATTGTTAGGGACTAATGTGTCTCGAAAAAATTGTCAGGGAGCAACTTGTCCAGCGAGAAAATTGTCAGGGACTATTTTGGGTCTTTACTCACAATACAAAGTGCAGTTGTGTTGAATACTAAAAGGTTTTGATTTTTATACCCCTTATCATTGGCCCACTTACCCCCCTAATTTTTTTTATTCTCATTTTATCTTCAATTAAATAATCAAAATTTAATCCAAAAAATATTTTTTTGATTTTTCGAATTTATGTGTTAAAAGGTAAATTCAGAACGGTATTCTGGAAAAATTTCCGATTAAACTTTTAAGGCATAAATCTAAAACCTAATTTTTTTGTTTTTCCGGATTTATGTGTGAAGACATAAATCCGGAATGTAAAAAATTACCTTCCGGAATTATGTCATTTTGTTAATTTTTTATTATGTCAAATTCCCAAATCCCCTCGTTTATTATTTTTTATTAATGTTTAAAAAATTTCATAATCTCAAAAAAAAATCCACTTTTTTTGCATAGTCTTGTTCTGATTTTATTAGATTTTTAGTTGTGCTCTGTAATTTTTAGATTAGGTTTGCTTTGTTTTTATATTTTCTGTCTTGATTTAAGCATTATAATTTTTAAATTTACGTATATTTTAGTTTTTTAAAACTGAATTCCGGATTTATGTTTTACAGCTAAATGTGAAACACGACATATATAGATTTTGGAACTACCTTCTAGAGATAAGTCCGAAAGGTATTTTTTAAGAATTTCCGAATTATCTCACAATAGATAGATCCAGATGTGACTTTGTGTTAGGAGATAAATCCAGGAAACAATCACTTCAATATTATCGATTGTGACATAAATTCAAAAATTATGCGACGGTAAATGATCAAAGGTAAATTTGGAAGATTGGCAAACTAGGGGGGTAAGTGGGGCAATGAGAGGTAGAAAAATCAAACCCAATACTAAATGTCTTCAGCGATCAAGTCTACTAATACCAAACCCTATTTTTATTTTAGTTATTCATTACTGCTGTTAAGCACCTCCTATTTCACACGTTTAGTACCCCCTCCCCGTTTTTTAGTTTTTTTTCAACGTTTATTTATTATTTATTAATAAGTGACAGACTGACAGTTACTGCTTACACTCCTCCTCTGTTCGTAATACGCCCCCATACAGCATGTGGGCTTATTTTATTTTCCAGTGACTCATAATCCGGCCAAAACTAATTGCACCTTCACTATTCATTTTAACTGTATATTTTATTTCTAAAAATTTATCTAACTCCTGTTCAATCTTTCATGTTCAAAATCATTTTTCATCCTGAATTAAAAAACTCAAAATTCAAACCACAAATTAAAAGTTGATAATGGGTTTAAATAGGATATACAGTCAGATTAATTATAATTTTGTGTCGTATAATCTGTACAACTCAAAAGTATGAAGAATCCTTATCTTACTCAAAAACAAATACAAACCTAACAAAATAATAACAATGGATTAATCAATTGTACCGCTAGATTAATTTTTCGTTTAAGGGTGTATGAGTTGTGGATCCATACCCGCTTTATAGCTCTAAAGTTCTAAAGTCCTTATTAAAAAATATTAATTAAAACAAATCAACATACAAACACTCTTCATGAAAGAACTTCATAGTCTTTGATTTCTCCATCACACCAGAAGATACATACTCCCTCCCAAAATATAATGTCTTTTTGTTCACTTTTACTTGCCCCAAAATATAAGGCGCTTTACAACTTTCTAGATATATTTATTACTCTTTTTCCAAATATGTCCTTATTAATAATTCTAAAATGTGTTGACCTTCGCAAAAAGATTCACTTGTCTCTCGACCTCAATAACCAACCCAAGTTGAACCACAAAATCAAAGTAATTCTTTTGCAGGATATAAAGATAATTTTGAGGTAAAATCATTTTTATCCTCGTTCAGGTCTATGTTCTTTTAAAATTTTCATTTCTTGATAGATGGATATTATATGTTGTAATTTATTCGCCTTTTTCAGTGATTATATGCAGAGTAACTATAGACTAATATTTTATCCCTTTTTGTTTAATAAATGTAGGATTGTTTTAATCAACTTTTTCCTCCATGTTTTATTGCATCTTCAAAGGTTGGATCTCGATCAAAGGGAATAAGGAAAAGAAGCGCCGTAAATTTTAGAGGTAAATGGATATGAAAGTTATTTAAACCTTATTTTAATGTTGAAATTATCATCAATAGGATTTAGCTCTGGCAATATGTTAAGTCCTCATAAATCTACAACTTGTCAGATTTCACGATCACCACCTCAACCACCACCTCATGCATATAATGGTTTCCGTAGCTGACCGTAAATGCTCGAATTGCAAAAATCAATAGTTGGTTGGTGACAAATGGAGATTGAATTTCCCAAAGAAGTTGAAGAGAACTCAAATATGATTTGTAATTTTTCAAACAAAGCAGCCATCTTTAGAACTTTTAGAAGGAGATGTCGTCCCATCTATTTGATTTTAATTGTATCTTTGATTGCACACAGTACTTTTAATAATGATGAATGTGTTTTTAGAATTGTCGAGAGTTGGATTATAATTTTTTTGCTACAATAGGTTCTTTATACCCTTGTAGATCACATGAACACAACCCTAGCCACGCTCTCCCAACTTTATTTCTACTCTTTATTGGAGAGGGGTGATTTTTGGTCATTTTTTGGTATGGAATCACCCCTCTACATCATTTTCTTTCTCTTTTTTATCTTAATAAGGGGATACTACATAGATCAAGTCTTGTTTTGCATTTTTCTTTGATTATTCCGTTCAAGTGCGGCGTTATTTTGTTCGTCATTTTGGTGTGACATGGTTTGCTTTTCCTTCGTGTTGTGGGGTTCATTTGGTTCAGATTGTGACATAAATTTAGAAAATATGTGACGGTAAATGATCAGAGGTAAATTTGGAAGATTGGCAAATTAGGGGGGTAAGTGGGCCAATGGGAGGTAGACAAATCAAAACCCAATACTAAATGTCCTCAGCGATCAAGTCTACTAATACCCAACCCTTATTTTTATTTTAGTTATTCATTACTACTGTTTACACCTCCTATTTCCCACGTTTAGTACCCCTCCCCGGTTTTTAGTTTATTTATTATTTATTAATTGACAGACTGACGGTTACTGCTTACACCCCTCCTCTGTTTTTTTTTGGTCAAAATGTATTGATTTCATTAATAGAGGGCAGAGGCCCAAACCAATACATGCAAATAGGCATGGCCCAACAACAAGGTCCCGCCAGACCCGGGTCCAACAACACAGATAACTAAAGAGAAAGTACAACTCAAGGTACATCCACTTCAAACTCACGCGAAGGCTAAAGGGAAAGTACAGGAAAGACCAAACCCTAGCTGAACCTAAAGCCAAACACTCAAAGAAGATCTACAAACACACAAAATGGAGGTCAAGCCAGAGCTCTGCTTTGTCCCAAAATACTGACTTACGTGGCATTTAATGTGACACGTTGGCACTTAACGTGCCACATAAGAGGCGTTATGTAACATCCCCAATCTAGTTAATTTCATTTGATAAAATTAACAAGAGGTCTAGTTAATTTATTAGCAAAATTGATTAAGTGAAGTATGTTTGCTTGTGTGCTAAATTATATTAGTACTTGAATTGCTGATTGATTGGGGGAGCGAATTGGGATTTTAAGTGAAGATACTAGGATAGGAGTATTTCCGTCTTTTCACCCATTAATGAGTTCAGCTGAGCCATCTCTCATCTTACACACCTATATACTTTATTTAATTATTGTATAAATGATTGGTTGAAAATGCAATTAGAAATGAATTAAGTAGAGTTTAAGAGGGGATTAGTGAACCAAGGGTGTTTTGGTCTTTTCCACCACTTAAATGAATTCCTTCAACTGAGTCATGTTTCCCCTTCTCACTAAGTCAGCAAAACACACCAACACTACCTCATTTCCAGCTGAAACAGAAAAATCTGAAGAAAGAAAGGAGGGAGAAGTCGAGAGAGAGAGAGAGAGAGAGAGAGAGAGAGAGAGAGAGAGAGAGAGAGAGAGAGAGAGAGAGAGAGAACTTGGAGAGGAGAGAACTCCATGAAGTGTTGATGCATGTTTCATCTAATTCCACCATTCAGACACATTTCGCCTCCTCTATCTAGTGATACCAATTTCAGAACTAACACTCTCATCCATCTCATTTCACCATTGTAGAGCCTCAAGCTCAAAATAGCCAAAAATGTATCCTAGGAACTGAATGTAGCTTGCATGTTGAACCTAGAGCAATATTAGGGTAACTGAACATCCACATTGAAGATTGGAGTAGATTAGAAGGGATTTTTGTTGCTGAATTCGAAGTCTAAGTTATTGGGAACCTTGGTTTCGGTTTTAGAGGTATTTGGAGCGACTCCGGGATAGTTCGTGTGTTACGATTCGTTCGGGTTCATAGAAGTCTCGGCATTTTGCGATTTTCATCGCACACATGTATCGAGCTTGTCCCAACATTGCCACCAACAACGATGTCAGTATTCCAAAACTGGCCCCCACTCCTATCACCTTTGACGCCCATCCCCAACCGTCCGATTTAAATGCCGCCGAAAATGGTGCTTCTGGATCAATCTGCATCAACATTAACATCAACATCAACATCCCTTCGCTTCCATTCCCTTCCCTTCCCTTATTACTACTACTAACTACACCAACAAAAAAACAAATCAAATCAAATAAATAATTACCATATCGTAAGGCATAAGCATCAACATTGAAGCTGCCATCAGAAAATAAAGAATCGTCACAATGATAACCGATCCAGAAACTCCCACCGGTATATCTTTCACCGGATCCTTCACTTCTTCGGCCATCGTCGAAACGGCGTCGTATCCTATATAACTCAAATACACAGCTGCTGCACCGTTAAAAACACCGGCAGCACCGTGAGGAAAAAATCCAGACGGATTTTCCGGATTAGACGGTTCCGTGAAATTCTTCCAGTTTCCTTTATAGAATCCTACCACTATCACAAATGCTATGAACAATATATGCAGCGCCGTCAATATCATATTCACCACTGAACTCTCTCGAGTACTGTAGCAGATTACGAGAGTGATCAGTAAAACGACGGCGACGGCAACCAAGTCAATTTGATTAAATCCTTCCGGAAGAGAAGTTATTGTTAGTCTCCATTTTGCGGAGGAGATTCCGACTGTGGCGCCGAAATACGCCGTGAAACCTCTTGCTACGGCGGCATTGGACATCACGTAGTCCATTATGAGATTCGCGCCGGTTAGAAACGCTGCAAATTCACCGAATGTCACGCGGAGGTAACTGAAGGCGCCGCCGGCCACAGGCATATCGACGGCGAATTCGGTGTAGCAGAAAGCGGAGAGGAGAGCGCAGAGACCGGCAATTGTTAATTGTAAAATAGCCTTTGGATTGGTTAATTAGCTAATGCAATAACTAATAGTTGGTTTTAGTCATTTAGTTAGTTAAGCTGTATGCATTTCAGTTGTAACAGGTATGCACCTGTAGTTATAGGAAGTATGCATTTTCTAACAGAAAGGTATGCATTAGAACTTGTACATCTTCCTCTATAAGAGGTGACCATCCAATAAACAACTTAACAGTTCTCTCTCATAACACTCTCTGAAACTAACAAGTGGTATCAAGAGCGAGAAAGAAAGGGACCCGTAAAGAACTCAAGAACCAAGTTCGCATCAATGGCGGACAAAGAGAACGCAAACTACATGCAAGCCTCGATCCCAAAGTTCGACGGACATTACGAACACTGGGCCATGCTCATGGAGATCCTTCTTCGATCCAAAGAATATTGGAGCGTTGTGGAAGGAGGAGTACCAAGATTGCCAAACCCAGCGACACAAGAACACATAAGAGCCAACAATGAAGCAAAATTGAAGGATTTGAAGGCCAGGAATTACCTCTTCCAATCAATCAACCGTGAAGTTGTTGAAACAATCCTTGAGAAAGATTCGGCAAAGGCTATTTGGGACTCGATGAAACAGAAGTTTCAGGGGACGACAAAGGTGAAGAGATCCCAACTGCGCGCAGCAAAGAGGGAATTCGAATTGATCAGCATGAGGGAAGAGGAATCTGTTACAGAATACTTTGGAAGAATTCTCATGATCGTCAACAAAATGAAGATGTTTGGAGATACGGTGGATCAAGGAGAAATTGTTGAAAAGGTGCTGAGAACAATGACTGAGAAGTTCAGTTATGTTATTGCAGCAATTGATGAAGGAAATGATGTGACAAAGATGACCATTGATGAACTTCAAGGAAGTCTTCTGGTTCATGAGCAAAGAATGCACTCTCACAAGGAAGAAGAACACGCCTTGAGGGTAAGCAGTGATGGCAGGGGAAATACAAGAGGAAGGGGTCGTGGCTCTACAAGAGGAGGACGAGGAAGAGGCAGACAATCCTATAAAGATACTCTAGAGTGTTACAGATGCAAGAAACTGGGACATTTCCAATATGAATGTCCCAATAGTGAGGAGAAGGCTCACTACACTGAAGCTGATGAGAATGAAGAGGTGCTGCTAATGGCAAAGATTGAGGCAGCCATAGAAAGAATTGAGAAAATCTGGTATCTTGACTCAGCTTGCAGTAATCACATGTGTGGAGAAAAAGAATGGTTTTCTATGCTAGATGAGAGCTTTAGAGAAACAGTGAAGCTTGGAGATGGATCCAAGATCATTGTTGAAGGAAAGGGAACTGTGACATTGAAAGTTCAAGGAGCAATTTTGGTAGTAACAAATGTGTATTATATTCCAAGATTAAAGAACAACCTCATCAGCCTTGGACAACTGCAGCAAAAGACTGAAGTATCAGTGACCCTACATCAGAATCAACTCAAAGTGTACCATGAAGAGAAGGGACTCATCATAAACTCAAAGATGACCAAGAACAAATTATTTCCTGTAATAGCCACTGCAATCTCAGCAGCTTGTCTATACACAGCAAAGGAAGATGAATCACATCTGTGGCACTGTAGATTTGGTCACTTGAACATGAAGAGCTTGAAAGAATTGGCTCAGAAAGGGATGGTTGAAGGCCTGCCAGAGATCAAAGATACGAGTAAAATCTGTGACACTTGCCTGAAGGGTAAACAACACAGGAACGAATTTCCCAAGGCTTCAGATTGGAAAGCTACAAGCAAACTTGAAATAGTGCACTCTGATATCTGTGTCCCAATTACACCAGAATCCAGTGGAAGGAAAAGGTATATCCTCACTTTTATTGATGACTTTAGTAGGAAAACTTGGGCATACTTCTTAGTAGAAAAATCTGCAGCACTAGCAAGTTTCAAGAACTTTAAGGCACTAGTTGAGAAAGAATGTGGAAAGAATATTATGTGTCTTAGGACTGATAGGGGAGGGGAATTTACCTCTAAAAACTTTGATGAAAACTGTGCTGAACATGGAATCAAAAGACAGCTAACTGCTGCCTATAGCCCTCAGCAGAATGGCATAGCTGAAAGAAAGAACAGAACCTTAATGGAAATGACCAGAAGTTTACTAGCAGGAAAGAATATGCCAAAGACCTTCTGGCCTGAGGCAGCTAACTGGGCAGTTTATTTGATGAATAGAAGCCCCACTATGGCCTTGAAAGATGTCACGCCAGAAGAAGCTTGGAGAGATACAAAGCCTAATGTCAGCCACTTTAGAGTGTTTGGTTGTATAGCCAATGCTCATGTTCCTAGTGTCATGAGAAAAAAGCTAGATGACAAAAGTATAAAATGTATTTTTCTGGGTATAAGCAGTGAATCTAAGGCATACAGATTGTATGATCCCATCTCAAAGAAGGTTATTGTTAGTAGGGATGTGATCTTCTCAGAAGATGAGTATTGGAATTGGCAAGCTGACCACAGTAGTAAGACAAATGTTGACAATGCTGAGGAAGAAGAAATTGAGGAAACTGGGGAAGAAGTAACAGATGAGATCACTACTGATGCAGAAGGAACATCACACAGTAACAATGCTAGAGATTCACAGACAGAGGCAACACAGGCAGAAAGTAGAGAAGAAACTCTGGAGCCAAGAGTGAAGAGACCACCAGCTTGGTTGAATGATTTTGATACTTCCTTGTTCAGTGAAATTGATGCTGAGACCAATGACATTATGAACTTAGCTGTGATGGACTGTCTAGATGATCCCACCACCTATGAACAAGCTGCTGCACATGAAGTTTGGAGGAAGGCTATGGATGTTGAAATGCAATCCATTGAAAGGAACAATACATGGAAATTAACACCTCTACCTAAAGGGGCCAAGAGGATTGGAGTAAAATGGGTTTACAAGACTAAACTCAATGAAATTGGTGAAATAGAGAAACACAAAGCTAGATTGGTTGCTAAAGGATACTCACAGAGACAAGGTATAGATTTGGATGAGGTGTTTGCCCCTGTGGCAAGATGGGATACTATAAGAAGCATTTTGGCAGTGGCTGCCTTAAGAGATTGGAAGGTGTACCAATTAGATGTAAAGAGTGCTTTTCTCTATGGTGATCTCCTAGAAGAAGTATATGTGGATCAACCACAGGGATACACTGTCAGAGGAAGAGAAACTGAGGTTTATAAATTACAAAAGGCTCTATATGGCTTAAGACAAGCTCCAAGGGCCTGGTACAGTAAGATTGAGTCTTACTTTGATGAACAGGGCTATGTTAAATGTCCATATGAGCATACCTTGTTCACAAAGCAAGATAAAGATGGAAACTGTTTGATCATAAGTTTGTATGTTGATGACCTCATACTCACTGGAAATAACACTGATATGTTTGAAGCATTCAAGGACTCAATGAAGAGGAAGTTTGACATGACAGATTTAGGGAGGATGAAGTACTTCCTGGGTGTTGAAGTGGTTCAAGGAAGTGATGGAATATTTGTTTGTCAACAAAAGTATGCACAAGAGATCCTCTCCAGATTTCAGATGCAAGAATCAACGGCAGTAAAGACACCAATAGTTACAGGCACAAAGCTATCCAAGAATGATGAAGGCAAGGCAGTGGATGGGACCATGTACAAGCAGATCATAGGAAGCCTTATGTACCTCACAGCAACTAGACCTGACATTGCTTTTGCTGTGAGTTTCATCAGTAGGTTCATGGAGAATCCTGTTGAGAAACACTATATGGCAGCTAAGAGGATTATGAGATATGTACAAGGTACAATTGATTATGGTATTCTGTACAAAAGAGGAGGGACTGACAGATTGGAGATCTACTCAGATAGTGACTATGCTGGGGATCAAGACGACAGGAGAAGCACCACAGGGTGTGTGTTCCTACTGGGAAATGGTGCTGTGTCATGGTGTTCAAGGAAACAGCCTGTAGTGACACTATCAACAACAGAAGCAGAATTCATTGCTGCTGCTGTGTGTGTCTGTCAAGGCATTTGGTTAAGCAGGATACTGGACAGTTTGGGTCTAAGGCAACAGGACAGCATGGAAATTCTCTGTGATAATACTTCTACAATCAAGCTAAGCAAGAATCCAGTAATGCATGGGAGAAGTAAGCACATTGATGTGCGATTCCACTTCCTAAGGGAACTGAGCAAGCAAGGCAGAATTGAATTGGTCCACTGTACAACTCAGAATCAAACAGCAGACATAATGACTAAAGCACTCAAGGTTGAGACATTTGAGAAGTTAAGGAGCCAGCTTGGGATGTGCAAGATTACAAGATTAAACTGATTGCTTGTACGCAGATCAGTTTAAGGGAGGATGTTAATTGTAAAATAGCCTTTGGATTGGTTAATTAGCTAATGCAATAACTAATAGTTGGTTTTAGTCATTTAGTTAGTTAAGCTCTATGCATTTCAGTTGTAACAGGTATGCACCTGTAGTTATAGGAAGTATGCATTTTCTAACAGAAAGGTATGCATTAGAACTTGTACATCTTCCTCTATAAGAGGTGACCATCCAATAAACAACTTAACAGTTCTCTCTCACAACACTCTCTGAAACTAACAGCAATGGCGTATGAAACGACGATTGAGGGACCGACGTAGACGCGGCTGGCGTGACCGGTGGTGACGAATACTCCGGCGCCGACCATTCCGCCGATGCCGAAGCCGACGAGGTCGAACCAACGGAGTGTCTTGCGCATGCTGGTGCCGGAACGGGATCGAACACGGCTCATCTCTTCGTAAGAGGTGGAGACGGAAATGGCTCGGCTAGCAAAACGAGAGGGAGTGTGAGCCACGGCTCGCAGGTAGGCGCCGAAACTCGAAAACGATGAGTCATGGCTTCCCATTGCGTTGCGTTGCGCCGCGCCGTTTAGTTTTGGTTTATTTCTCTGTGTGCGTTGTGAATGGGTTTGGAATGGGTTATGAGCTTTTATAACCTCTCTGCAACTGCAAAAAAGATTTCGCTGAAAGTGAAAATAGTTCAGTTCACTGAACTAGTAAAGTACTAGTATAAGTATTTTTTTATCAAAGTACTACTAGTATAAAATCATGGTGAAGGATAATGTTTGCTTATCAAAAAAAATGAAGGATAATGCTAGTGCTAAGGTATTAAATATTGTACAATAAAGTACTAATATAATATTCATTTAATTTGAAAATTACATTCATAATAATAAATACAAGTAAATGAGAATTCAATTGTAAACTTTAACTGAAAATTAATTTGATTTGGTCGGTGAGTGATTTTAGTGTAACCAATTTTGTAATTTGAAAAGTTTAATAGAGAGGGGAAAGTGGGATTACGATTAGGGTGGGGAATATGCTAGGTTGACCGATTGAGTTATAATATTCCCCACCCTAATTGTTGTCTAATAAATAATTGCTCAAGTTATAATCATCTATCGCTCAAGTTATAATATTTAAATAAGATAATTATTAGACAACTAGTTGAAAATGTACTTTAATTAAAAAATAAATTATACTGTAACATATATTATAAAAATAAATTTGAATAGTAAAATTAATTTCAGCATTCTTGGTCAAATATCTTTATAGTGATTTTAATAAAATCAAAGATTTAATAACATTTTATTAGTTAAGAAATTATGCCAACAACATGTTTCCTTTGTAACTCAAAAACAAAATACAAAAAATAATTATTCCCAAAATATTTAATGTTTTCTCATCTTAACTCAAAAAAATATAATCATTTATTTATAAATATTAAAGACTTTCATAAAGACAAAATATAAAAAATAATTATTTCAACAGTGTGTACCATTCCACCATAGGGAATCAAAAATAAAAAAATTATATCACAAAATGTAATTTTTACTCATTGAAAATCAAAAACAAGTATAAGAATTTATTATTTCAACAACATCCGGTCTTTCTCGTTGGGAGTCAAAATAGAAACAATGACTTATAAACAAAATATTCAATTATAAAAAAAAAATAGACTTATAAACTCACAATACAAAAATAGTTATACTATTAACATGTAATTGTTTCCCATTGAAATGTTTTGTCTTTGGAAGTCAAAAATAATGAAATTTAACAACAATATCTAACATTTTTCCGTAGGAACTCAAAAGCAAAATATAAAAATAATATTATGACAATATCTAATGTTGTCTTGTCCATACTCAAAAACAAAATGTTCATTTGTAAAAAGTAAAAATTATTCATAAAAATAAAATATACAAATGAAGTATAAAGCAACATGTTACGTTTTTCCGTTGGAAATCAAAAACAATGAAATTACATCAACAACATCTAATTTTGAAAAGAGTGAATTTGAATTTTGAAAAGAGTGAAGAGAATGAACAAATAATTTGAGAGTTACTAATTTATACTCAAAGTTGATGATAGTACTTTGGTATTTTTATTAGTTGGTTTTTGATTAGATAGGTAAATAGAAGATAGAAAATAGAGGTAGAAGGTGAAAATGTGAGAACAGTTTGAAATTTGTTTTTTTGTCTTTTGTAAGTCTTTTTACAGTTTTACCCTCATCAATGGTGATGTGGCAAAATTAGAGGAGTGGGTAGATTTAAGTTTTTTCTAGTGGGTTGTTTTTGGGTAAACTCGGGTATCCACCGCACGGACAGTAGTGACAAATCTCTCGCTCATTGTAGGTGCCTCAAGGGGCAGGACAGCTGGCCCAAAGTTTTAACACTGCTCCGTACCCAAGGCGGGGATCGAACCCCCGATCCTTTCTAGTGGTTTTTTTTTATTATAAGTACAATGGAAATTTATTATTTATTATAGTAGATTATAATAGGTAAATAGAGGATAGAAAATAAAGATTTATTAATGATTTGGATCCTCTGCCGCCTCTGCACGGTGCAGTAGGCTGCAATGGTTCTACTGCCTGCTGCACGGTGCAGAGGCAGCAGAGGATCTGGTTTGATTTATTAATGGGTGTTTTAACAATAGATTAAAAAAATTGAAAGGGGAGGGAAAATGAAGGAGAGAGAGAGAGAGAGAGAGAGAGAGAGAGAGAGAGAGAGAGAGAGAGAGTGAAATATGTGAGAAAAGTTTGAAAATGTCATTTTTTGTAAGTCTTTTACAATTTTACCCTTATTAATGATGATGTGGCAAAATTAGAGGAATTGGTAGATTTGATATTTTTCTAGTGAGTTTTTTGATTATATGTATGTAGATAAGTAGATTTTTATTACTACTATTATTAATATTGACATAAATCAATTTTTTACATATTTAAAGTTATTATTATAAAATAGAATATAAATTGGATGTTATATAAAATAGAACTTAATCTCATTAAAATATTAGTTTTTTAGTCTATTTACAAAGCATACTTCACTCAAATATTGAAGGTTTTCGTAAAAAAAATAGTGAAATAGGCTTTTAAACAGGCTTTCAAGCCTTGCCAGGGTTCCAAAAATGTCAGACTAAGCCTAAAAACTTGGCCTACAACAGGCCACGGACGAGGCTTATAACATTTCAATGTATATCAGACTCAGGCCCTACAAAGCTCAGATCGGCCCAGCCTATTCCCACCCCTAATTGTGATTTTATGCGGTTGGTTCAGTTACCAACTGAACTGCAGTCCTCGAAGTAAAGCTTGTAAAAAAATATTTTTATTATTGAAAAGACCAAAAGTATGTTCAAATTTAGTTCTGACAGCGGTAGATATCAAGAAAGTGAAGTATTACAAATTTGAATTTGTGCTCTGAATGTTTATTGTTCTCTCAATAAAGCTTAACTGATTATTCTTAAAAAAAAACTCAAAGACTCTATTTAGTAAAAAGTAGTGGATAGTGGATGAGCGTGTAGCGATTAGCAGCTGAATTAACAAATAGTGAATAAGCTAACGGATAGAAAATCATGAGTATGGTAAAATTAGAGGTTAAACTAACTGATAAATGTAAAATGACATTAAAAATAATAATTTTAAATTATTTAGTTTAGTTTAAAGAGGATATAGTAGTAATTTAAGAAAAATAATGAGTGTAAAAATGATAAAAAAAAGTGAGACACTATATGCTATAAGTAGCGTCTAAAAAAATCTTACTTGAAATAGTGTTTGGAAAAACGTTAAACGCTACCCAAAAAATTCTTGACGCTAGTACTTACCAAACATGTTTATTCATCATCTGCTAGTCAAATACGCTAATCAAATCCGCTATCCACTAGTGAATGAGACTTGTCAAACAGAATTGTTATGGTAATAAGTAAAAGGCCTCAGCAATATTTACCCCCCCCATGCAAGGCCCAATAACAAACCGACCCATAGCCAGAAAAATTAGCCCAATCGACCAACGACTCAGATAACTCGGCGAGATCTGACGGCTCAAGATCGTCAGAACATACATCACACAAACTCTATAAATACCACATTCAATACTCATAAATGTAAGTAATTTTTCTCCAACCACCACATATTTACTTAAACACTGACTTGAGCTTCAGAGTGTTATTGCAGGTACAACACTGCCACGTCAAGATCGAACAAAGACCACCATTTCAAGATCGAACAAAGACCACCATCTCAAGATCGAACAAAGACCACTATCCCAAAATCGAACAAGGTCGTCACTTTAAGATCGCCACATTATCAAGGATAAAACACCTACTAACTACTTCGATCTTATCATAAAGCTCGTAAGTACAGTACAGAACAAGAATCTAATTCTCTCAATATTTATTGGGCTCTCAATAAAGCTTAACCAGTTATTCTTAAATTAAAAAATGCTTACTCATTATAAAATACGCGCCGGGGGGGGGGGGGGGGCTTAAGTGATTTTATAATTGGTTACTTTTTGTTATTTTTGATGTATAAGAGTACTTTTTGTTTTTCCGTCAAAAAAAGAGAGTACTTTTTGTTTGTTTTGTATTTAAAGGATTGTTGGTTTATGCACCTCCTCCACTCACTTTATTCTACTCTTTTGTTTCGTTGCCGTATTTTTCAAATAAAAAGTTTAGTTTAGGGGAGACATATTTTATGCAAGACCACGCATTTACGAATAGCTTACCAAGTCACAATACGAACCAAAATCGTAGTTATATAGCAGCCCATCTCCAAGCAAAATAGTACTATAACTTAACACAGCCTCACTTGTATTGGTTTGATCAATGTCTCCCTATTATTGTAAATCAAGCCTATGTAGACATCTTTTATTGTGTCAATTGTTAAATATGAGGTATTTTTTCAACAAAAAAAAAAGAAAATAAAACATATTGGTTGAATGGAAAATATACTTTTTTTGTCTACTTATATGAAACGATAAATAAATACGCACACACACACTATCGCTGAATACACTCGAATTCGAACCCGATAGCCGATGTCTCTGTGTCGTTGAAATTGCCATGGCAATCATCAACGAGGGACAAATATACGTTCTTTTGCCTCAACATATCTATTTTTTTGTTACCATGTTATTGGTGCGTAGTTTCTACCGGTTTTGTCGGTGACTAATCTACGCCACGGAACCTGGCTGGCCACGAGTTTCCGGCTTTGCCGGACCATGTGGATCTCCCCTCCCAACAGAGTTTTTGCCACACTCAAGACTCGAACTCGAGAGACCTTGAGGTGTGGGATCCAAGTCCAGTTACCACTTGAACCAACCCTAGTCGGTTATCTATTAAAATTAAATAGTTAGTAATTTATTTTAATATAATATAAAATTTTAGGTAATAGTTATTTTTTTTTGACAACAAAATTTTAGGTAATAGTTATTGTAAATAAATGTAATGTTTTAATAAAATGTAGTGAATTCATTAAAGTAATAATGATACGCATACTTTTATTAGGCATATGGAATACACACGCTCCCTTTGGATTTTAATCTAAGAAGAAAAAGTAAATATATTTGGTTATATGAAATATGAATTATAAGTTGTCCTCCACACTCCAGAATGGTCCCCATTGGCGCAGGACCATTTTGTATTGAGATATGCCTTGTAATTCTATTGCTTGTAATAATAGTAGGAGTAGTTAGTAACCTAGTCGAAATGGGCCAGTCGAATGGGCTAGTCGAAATTATGGGTCTGGGCCTGTTTTGTTGTATATATATAGACATTAGTAGTATGTAATATGTACAACCTTTTTGCATAAGAATCAGTGCAGTTTTCACTATTCATTAATATTGCCCTAATTATTCCTCTTGTCCCTTAGCGCCGCCACCTTCCTTTCTTGTCCCTTTCACGTGTTTATCCCCAACAAACTGGTATTAGAGCTTGTTAGATCCTTACAAAAATCTATCAAGATTCATGGCAGCGCGAGACAACTCTAGTGGAGGTATTCCGGGGAACCTCCCAATCTTCGACGGAAAGGATTATGAACGATGGTGTGCGCAGATGAATGTGTTGTTTCGATATCAAGATGTCATTGATGTCGTGAATGATGGTGTTCCACCCTTGGCAGCAAACGCCTCTGAAGCGGTGAGGAACAACCACCATTCGCTGAGGAAGAAAGATGGAAAATGGCTGTTTTTGATTCACCAATGCGTTGATTCCAATGTCCTGAACCTGATCATCGACAGTGAGTCAGCAAAGGCAGCTTGGGACATCCTCAAGAACTCGTATGGAGGAGCAGATAGACTGAAGAAGATACGTCTTCAGTCGCTCAGGAAACAGTACGAGGCCTTGAAGATGACAGATGGAGAATCGATTGGAGAATTCATTACGAGGTTAGTAACGTTAACTAATCAAATGAGAGGTAATGGTGAAACTGACTGAAGTAAATAAAGTCGAAAAGGTGCTCAGATCCTTAACCCTGGAATTCGACTATGTTGTCACTGCCATCGAAGAATCCAAGGACCTAGATACGTTGAAGTTAGATGAACTTCAGGGTTCCTTAGAGGCTCATGAGTTGAGAATAAGGAAGAGAAGTTCAGAGAAAGAAACTGAACAGGCCTTACTATCACACTCCTCTAAGAAAAATTGGAAGGCAAGCAACAAGAAGGAGAAGGGTAAAGAAAAAGGATCAAGCAGTAAGCAGAAAGAGTAAGGATCTTTTAACAAGAAGAAGGGAGACCTGTCGAAAGTGCCGTGTTATAACTGTCAGCAATTTGGGCATTATAAGAACAAGTGTAAAAACAAGAAAGTTCCTAGAAATAAAGATGCTGAAGCCAAATTTGCAGATGATAGTGACACAGATTCCGACTCAGATGGGTTAATGCTAATGGCAGTCGAAGATGAGATTCATCTCAATGAAGAAGTTGCTGAAAGTAGCGAGCAAAACAGTGGGAACACTTGTATAAGTGGATACACTTGTGATGCTCAAAATACTTGTGCAATGTGTGTGTGGCAGGGCTGTGGTAACACTGGTGATGCCTCCAACATTGCCAGCAACGATGATGAAGAATTATCACTCATGACAGCTATTGACCCAGAATTACTGTTGCAGAAGGCAGATACAAATTCGACTGAAGAGAAGTCTGTCGAATGGTATCTCGACACAGGATGCTCAAACCACATGTGCTGTCACAAGGAGTGGTTTGTCGAATTAAAGAAGATTAGCAAAAGAATAAGGTTTGCTGATAATAGCAGAGTCACTGCTCAAGGAATTGGTTCCATAAAGTTCCTGTCGAAAGATGGAAAATGGTGCTACATTCAAGAGGTATTCTATGTACCAAACATGAGGAGCAATCTGCTGAGTATTGGGCAGATGATTGAGAAGAAATTCACTGTCGAAATAGGTGATAATAGTCTCAGCTTATTCGACTCAAACAAGAAGATGATCTTGAAGGTGTTGATGCAGAGTAACAGAACCTTCAAGATCAAATTGGAAGTAGTCGAAGAGAAATGCCTAAAAAGTACTGTCGAAGAGGAGCACTGGAAGTGGCACAGAAGATTTGGCCACCTAAACTTCAAGAGCTTGAGTCAACTACATGAAAAGAAGATGGTTCATGGGTTGCCTGCAGTAAAGGTACCTGTCGAAGTATGTGAGAGTTGCTACAAGTCGAAGCAACCAAGAAACTCATTTAAATCAGAAGTACCTAGCAGAGCAGAGAAGAAGTTAGAGGTGATATTTTCTGATGTTTGTGGCCCTTTCGAAGACAGTTCATTAGGAGGGAACAAGTACTTTGTCACCTTCATTGATGAATACACTAGAATGACCTGGGTGTATTTGATCAAAAGGAAGAGTGAAGTACTTGTAATATTCACAAGGTTTAAGGTAATGATTGAGAAGCAGAGTGAATGTGCAATCAAAACCCTTAGAACTGATGGAGGTGGTGAGTACAATTCACATGAATTTGTAAAATTCTGTGAAAATGAAGGCATTGTACATGAAGTCATTTCACCTCACACGCCTCAGCATAATGGAACAGCTGAGAGGAAAAACAGGACCATCCTCAACATGGTAAGAAGCATGTTGAAGGAGAAGAAGCTACCTCATAGTTTATGGGGAGAACTTGTAGCCACAGCAGTATACATTGTGAACAAATTCCCCACAAAGAGATTGATTGGGAAGACACCTGAAGAAGCTTGGCTAGGAAGAAAGGCAAGTGTCAAACATCTCAGAATAATTGGCTCATTATGCTATAGACATGTCCCAGAGCAACTAAGAAGCAAGCTGGATGATAGAGCACAACAAATGATTCTTGTTGGCTATCATTCGACAGGAGCATACAAATTGTATGATCCTGTGCAGAAGAAAATGGTGAAAAGCAGAGATGTTGTAGTAGATGAGTCGAAACATTGGAACTGGGAAGAAGGCTGTGAGAAACCTACAATGATGGACTTCGACGAAGTTCAGGATCTAGATGATCGAAATGAAGCTGTCAAACCAGAACCTGTTGCTGTCGAACCAGAACTTGTTGCTGTCGAACCTATCAGAAGGTCACAGAGGGAAAGGCAGAGATCAGTAAGGTTAGAAGGATTCGACACGTTCCTAGATTCTGCTGTTACAGCAGAGGGAGACCTGGCACACTTTGCATTAATGGCTGAAGCAGAACCAGTGAGCCTGGAGGAGGCTCTTAGTCACAAGCAGTGGAAGGAAGCAATGATTGATGAGCTGAAGTCAATCGAAAAGAATGGCACTTGGAAGCTAGTCGAACTTCCAAGGCAAAAGAAAGCTATAGGCGTGAAATGGGTCTACAAGACCAAAGTCAAGCCCAATGGAGAAGTGGCCAAGTACAAGGCCAGGCTAGTAGCCAAAGGTTTCCTGCAGAAACCTGGTTTGGATTTCAATGAGGTCTTTGCCCCAGTAGCCAAGATCGAAACCATAAGATTGGTAGTAGCATTGACAAGTCATAGAGGCTGGCCCCTACATCAACTAGATGTAAAGTCAGCATTTCTTAATGGACCTCTGGAGGAGGAAGTCTATGTTTGTCAACCACCTGGCTTTGAGTCGAAGGGTCAAGAAGACATGGTTTTTAAGCTTGAGAAAGCCCTATATGGACTCAAGCAAGCCCCAAGGGCGTGAAACAAGAGAATTGATGGATTTCTCTTGGCTCAGAAGTTTATGAGATGCACCAATGAACATGGAGTATATGTGAAGAAGAATGGAACTTCGATTCAGTTGTTGTTGTGCATGTATGTAGATGATCTACTAGTAACTGGCAGCAATGAAGTCGAAGTCGAAGCCTTTAAGAAAGTGATGATGTCTGAGTTCGAAATGAATGATCTAGGACATTTATCATATTTCATAGGAATGTAATTTACAAAGACAAGTAAGGGAATATTCCTGCATCAGTCGAAGTATGCAGCTGATATCCTGAACAGATTCGACATGATCAATTGCAAGGAGGTTTCGACACCAGCAAACACAAGCAGCAAGCTGTCGAAAGATGATGAAGGGATTGAAGTAGATGCCACCCTCTTCAAACAGATTGTGGGCTCCCTGAGGTACTTGTGCAACACTCGACCTGACATTATGTTTAGTGTCGGAATGATCAGCAGATTCATGGAGAAGCCGAAAAGCTCTCATCTAGTAGCTGCGAAAAGAGTACTAAGGTATATAAAGGGAACACAAAGTTATGGTATTCTATTCCCTAGCAAGTCAGAGTCGAAGAATGAAGCTGAAGTGTTTGGTTACACAGAATCCGACTGGAGTGGAGACAAGAGTGATCGAAAGAGCACAAGTGGGTATGTCTTCATGCATGGATCGACACCCATCTCTTGGTGCTCGAAGAAGCAAAGTATAGTTGCGTTATACTCTTGTGAAGCAGAGTATGTGGCTGCTTCCTTTGCAGCATGTCAAGCATCATGGCTGAGCATGCTATTGGTCGAAATTGGAGTGCACAGGGTCGAAGCAATGAAGTTGTTGATCGACAACAAGTCTGCGATAGATCTCGCCAAGAATCCTGTCGCACATGGTAGGTCGAAGCACATAGAGACCAGATATCACTTCCTGCGCGATCAAGTAAACAATGAGAAGCTGAATCTGGAATATTGTTGTTCGGAACTTCAAGTAGCTGATGCAATGACCAAGCCATTGCAAAAGGGAAGATTCGAAGAACTGAGAATGATGCTTGGGATGATGTCACTCAGCAATGTGAATTAGGAGGGAATATTGAGATATGCCTTGTAATTCTATTGCTTGTAATAATAGTAGGTGTAGTTAGTAACCTAGTCGAAATGGGCCAGTCGAATGGGCAAGTCGAAATTATGGGCCTAGGCCTGTTTTGTTGTATATATAGACATTAGTAGTATGTAATATGTACAACCTTTTTGCATAAGAATCAGTGCAGTTTTCACTATTCATTAATATTGCCCTAATTATTCCTCTTGTCCCTTAGCGCCGCCACCTTCCTTTCTTGTCCCTTTCACGTGTTTATCCCCAACATTTTGCACGCAACAGAGGATCCGTCCTCGGTTGTATTCACAATTTTCGGCAACATGGTGACATATAAAGTTCGAAGCGAATACCTTCAACTTCTCTCTTTTTTTGGTACAAGCTACTTTAACCTTTAACAGGACTATAAAGTGATGTTTTGCTTCCACTCAAGTGTGTGTTAGGATTTGGAGTGACAAAAATTGATTTGAAAGAATTGATTTTGGTTAAAAGTGAGTTGAGCGTAATGTGATTTTCTTTTGGATACATTAACACAAAAGTGATTTTAGGCTCTGTTGGGTAAAAAGTAGCGGATAGCGGATCAGCGGATAGCGGATGAACGGAGAGCGGATGAGTTATCGAATGGCGGATAAGCTAGCTGATAGCAAATAATGTGTTTGGTAAAACTAGCGGTTAAAATAGCTGATAAATATAAAATGACATAAAATGATATTTAATTAATGATTAAATTATTTAAATGGCACCTCTGCTTCCATGGTAACAAGCTGCGTAACATCTTCTGGATCATGAAAAATGTCTCCCTAATACATAGAACTAGAGAATTCTGTTTTGGTGTATCTTTTTCCATTTAGTGTTAGTGCATGATTGGTACCCTCTCGAACCCTTTTTAGAAGGTGGAGGGAGAGTGTATCAATGATGCTCAGCTAAGTTCTTTTCCCATTTGGGTCTTGGTGCATGAACTCACCGTTAGCTTTAGCACATGATTGGACGGACTCTTAAACCGTTCACATTTCAGTGAGGTGAGCGTGTGTCAATGATATTAGGGTAATTTGATTTTAATAATATTACTCCAATTATCGGGGAAAAAAATTGTTACTTGCCTTTTGAATCTCAAAAATTAATTGGCTTAAAATTCAAAGTGAAACACCAAAAGTAGATTTCCTACTCAATTTTTGGATCAAAAGCCTCTTTTAGGAATAAGATGATGGTGAATCAATGAATGCTGGGAAATTTCAGCAACACTGATTTTAGGAAAATGCACCAAAAAAATAACTAGAAATTAATACCAAAATATTAAGAAGAAAATGCAAAGGTGGAGATGATTTGAGATGGAAATGAGTGAGGATCACATAATTTCCATGGGAAATTGATAAGATCAATCGAATCGCCACAAATTTGAAAGCATTAATAAAACTCTTGAAGATTTTATGAAGTACTTAGAGGTGTAGTGGCTATTTTTTTTTTTTGGTCAAGTTGTATTGATTTCTAAAGAAATGGGCAAGGCCACAACCAAATACAACAAACATTGCAAAGAAACCCCAAAAGACCTACACAAGCTATAGGATCAGATGGTACACAGAAAGAAAACACCGGTTTAAATATAACTACAGAAGCCCAACAAGGGCAGGCCAACCTAGAGCCCAATAGAGCCCAGTAAACTCACTAGTGCAACGGAAGCAACAAAACATCACCTAAAAAAACAAAGAAGGGCCAAAAACTCCAGCCACGAGAGCTGACCCCAAATCAATCTCCACCACAAAGACACTCACACCCAAATCACGAAGATCACAGCGAGATTGCTCTTCAAGAATCCGATTTGCAGCACAGAATCTTCCACCCGATTCCACCAAGGAATGAGAGGCAAGCACAAGGAGCTTTTACGAAACCCTAAACGAGAGCAGAGCAATCATAAACGAAAGGCGAGGTCAAGATTATCAAGGAACGGTGCCAAATCTCAGCGAATCAGGAGCATAACAGGCTTTGCAATCCTCAACTATGTAGTGGCTATAACTCTCACAAATTTCGTAAATGATTCTAATCTATTGAAAAATGGGCCTCAACGGGTATTTTCTTTGTCAAGCCCATGGGAGTTTTAGCCTATAAACTTCATGATTCTAATCTATTTGAAAGCATTAATAAAACTCCCATGGGCTTGACAAAGAAAATACCCGTTGAGGCCCATTTTTCCAAACAAATAAATTGATGTAGTTTGCTAATTGCACCTCCAAAATTACTTACTGCATCTCGGCTAAAATTAAACGGATTTTGAGAAAATCATTACAACTAAAATCTAAACAAGTTTTTCTAATGCTAGGAGGGGCGGAGAGTCTCTTTTTTGGATACCATATTGCGTAGTTTCCACCGGTTTTGCCGATGACTACTCTACGCCGGGGAACCTGGCTGACCACGAGTACCCGGCTTTGCAGGCCCGTGTGGTTCTCCACTCCCAACAGAATTTTTGCTACAAGATTCGAACCCGAAACCTTAAGGCGGGGTCTAAGTCCAATTACCACTTAGACCAACCCCTATCGGTTGCTGAGGGTCTCTTTATCATGAAGTATCATTTGCTACCTCATTAAATAATTATTTTCTTAAAAAACATGTATATTTTTGTTTAGCTACCCTGATAATCTATTTTTTAGTTATCTTAAGCAAGTTTATAGTCCCAATGAGATATAAGAAAATAACAAGTCCACTAGTCTATTATTACCTAAATAGATATGACCCATAAACTCATTATAATAATAATAATAATAATAATAATAATAATAATAATAATAATAATAATATCAATATGTCCAAATATAACAACACTCTCTACGTCGTGCAAAAAAATAGCAGAAATAGGAAAGCTAAAAATTATCATTTTATTGATAGATAAATTCGTCTCGTTTTTACACTTCCGGTCTCTACAACAAATTATTGTCAAAAAAGTCTCTACAACAAATACATATATAGAAAGCTTTTACAACTAAAAATTTTCAAGACAA
Source organism: Astragalus membranaceus (assembly GCA_039519185.1). Taxonomy (NCBI): domain Eukaryota; kingdom Viridiplantae; phylum Streptophyta; class Magnoliopsida; order Fabales; family Fabaceae; genus Astragalus; species Astragalus membranaceus. Next base: position 154,371,951 of record CM076847.1, read on the forward strand.
TCAATGACAATGCAGCTTAACCAAAGTCCTGGATTCGATGTCTGCCCTTGTTGCGGTGTCCGTTTGGCACTATGATTCATTGCAAATTCAATCAATGACTAGGGCCTCAAAGTAACAGATCCGGATGCATGGTTACTCATGTGAATTTCATTTTGTTACATTGAAGGCATTTTGCCGTTTTATGCTATTAGCTTGGGTGTTGTGTGTTGGTTCGCAGATTCATATTTTGTGTTTTTAAGAATGCTGAATTTGTATTATCATCGAAGTAACCTATCAATTTGAATGAATGATATTTATTGGATCTATTTGTTATTTTTTTCAATCAGCCGTGCAGTTTGGTTCGACTCACAGTTCTTGTTCCACCAATCAAACCAAACCAAACTGAAGCGCGAGTAAATCTATGACTTACATCTCAAAGGCATTAACTACTTTTTCACATTGATTTTTTTTACTGAAATATAAAAAATGCAAAAAAAAACCTTGCAAAAACTGAACCAAATTGAAAAAAACCAAAACGCCCAACCATCACGGCAACACTATACTTAATATTTTTTAATATAGTTGTGATGGGGCCTGTATTTAAATTTTTTAGGCCTTTTTTCCTTTTTTTTGGGCCTAAAGCCCTAGCTTTGGTGTCTTGATCTTGAGCCGGTCCTGGTCCAAGTTCGTTATTTCTTTGACCGTGGCTTACAGTTTTCAAGCTCGTTGCCCACACCTACTATCTCACTCTAGAATTAAAAACCTTTTAATGGGGCACACTTTTTTTGACAATAATGGGGCACAATTAATTGGTTTTAGTTTATCTTTTTGTGTAATGAGTTGTTGTAAGGCTGATTTAATTAGTCCGAACAATAATATGAATGAGATGAGATAGAATTTAATTAATTTGAACATTACCTCGTGAAGATCATGAGAGAGTCAAAAAACTCAAAGTGATAAATGTTTCAAAAAGTGTGTGAGAGTGAAAAAAATTTGAAAAGTAAAAAAAAAAGTATCTTCATTTACGTTTTAAGACGATAAGACTATCCCGCAACATTTAATTAATATTTCCTATAGAGACTAAAAAAATAAAATTGTGTTATTTTTTTAACACCAAAATTATATTAAAATTTCAAATTTTTCAGAAAAGAAAAAAAACTTATTGATAGAGAAATCCGAATATTAAAATTTTGTCAAAATTTGAAAAATTTTAAAATAATAAAGAGAAATGAGAGTATTTTTTTATAAGCAAATGATTGTATTAATAGGAGCACATGAGGTGCTCCAACCCGTGCAATTACCTTGAGACCTTGAGTAAATGCGGTTTTTTTATAACATTGAGAATAACCACGGTATAGTCCAACGGATAGAATTAATTACCTAGGGTATCGAAAAGCAGGTTTCTGTCACTGATCTCCTCTAACAATTAACAACTAACATTGTCTATAAAAAAGTAAATTAGATGATAATACATGGAAATAAAGTTTTTTTTTTACAACAATACATGGAAATAAAGTTAATCAGCATTTTTAAGTAATTTGTATCTAGTATAGATGCAATGAATAAGTTCAATAAATAAGTTTAATAACGAGTTGCAAAAAAGTAATTTGAAGTAGTTCATCAAGAGAATGAATAGTCTCCTACACGGGTTGATGTTATCTCTTCAAGACGTCAATTCTATAAGAAAGGAAAAAGTTATGTTCGAAAAAATTTAAATAATGCAACTTTTTTTAATACTGTGAAATTTGACTTAATGATTTGTAAGATTGAGCAGAAGAATATCCTGGAGAGAAACTGGGGAAGAATGGGAAATATAACCTTAGACATGCTTGATTTCTTTTTTATTGTTATTTTATTATATTTTATTTTTTCCATTAGTTTTGGTATTTGTCCCTCCATGATTTTGTTTCATGTTTATTTTTTTGTTTTTAATAAGATTTCGGTCACTTTTTGTAGCCTAGTTTAGAAAAAGAAATATTGCCATTTACGGCAACTATAGTTATAAGAAATATTGATTTTTCCAATTTTCCCAAAAAAAATTGACATTTGACATCCTACCAATATAAATCAGATAGTAATATTGTCAATTAATTTAAGCATCAATATTCTAATTCTAATTTCATGAAATTACGTATAACTTTTAAAATTATTCAAAATCCCTGTAACAATTTTTTGATCAAAAACACCAAAGTATCAGAAATTGTTGAGGCAAATAAAAGTATTGTTCCACCACAATGGCAGTAATAAATTAGAGTCTCTACCCACCCCACAAATAAACCAACACCAAGATGAAAATTTAATACCAGCCACTATAGATTCAATTTTTGTCTCCTCTCCTTTGAAACAACCTTCATTCCGGCCTAACCAAATACACCGACAAATTATGTTGATTTTCATGAGGTTTACATGTTTCAAAACTATGACGTAATCACAAGCTTTGATTTTGACTTGTGAAAATCTCGTATACTCAATTTTGTGGCATGAATATTGATGAACTTGTTTATTTTAGAGAATTTTTATAAAAAAAAAAATTGATAGCAAGAATTTCTATAAATTATTTATTTATAAAATTTAATATATACTAATTTTAAATTGTCATCCAAAAATTATGTTGATGTCAATTAGGTATGTGAGAATCAAATTCCTGGCAATTATATCTGAATCAAAGCAGTGGCGGACCCAGGACCCGGATGGGTTCAAATTTTTTAAACACACATTGCTAAAAATATAATTAAAAACAATGTTAATATATTTAAATAAATAAATTCACTACTAGAAAACTTAAAATTAGAGAGGGAACAAATTCGTCACTAAACCATCATAAATCCGCCACTAACCATTTTAGTGACGGATTTTGCGACGAACCCAGATTCGTCACCAATTTCGGCGTCACTAAATTTTTAGTGAGGGATTTCAAAATCCGTCTCTATTAGCGACGGAAAACGCCCCTCACAAACAAATATAATTCGTCACTAATAAATGACATAAATAGGACCTGCAAAAGTAAATTTCGTCGCTATTAGTGCGGGAAATTTCCATCACTATTAGCGAGGGAATAAACCGTCGCTAATAGAGAGGGAGCTATTTCCGTCACTAATAAAGTGACTGTTTTTTAATCCATTTTAGTGAGGGATTTTAGTACACACCAATAGGCAAATGATGTGACAGACAATAGGATGGGGCGTATGCTATATTACGATAAAGGAAATATTAATCTAATTTTAATCAGAGGCATCGAAGGAAGCAGACATTATATCCAATACTGAAAAAATAGCCTAACAATATTTTTTTTTTTGAATAGATTGAGGGCTCAAAGGCCCAAAAGAGAACTACAAGGCAACTACACGAGTGAACATAGTTCCTTTACAATCATCTAACACTGCTTTTGAAACATCAGCAGGCATAACATCATACACTACCCTGTCTTGAGCTTGAATACTCCCTATATAAGCTAAAGCATGACCACTCCTGTTGGCTTCTTTGAAACAATGCTGAAATTGGACATTCCAATTGCTTGATTTGATTTCCTTAATGATTTTTCTCATCATATTCCAGCCCTCACTGCTGCCCAACACTCCTTTCTGCAGATTTGCCCCAAGTTTCATTAGCATAAGTACCTGGAAAATTGCACAGAAATTTGTAGGCAGAGGCAATTGTAAAACTTCCATCTTTGCTTCCTGGCCAGAGGCAGAGGTCTTCACCATCTTGATCGGAAGGTGGGGGAATGGCTTGGAATCTAGCTAATAGTTCCCCAAGCATCCAAGGGGTCTAATTAGCGTAGTCCCACTCACCATTAACAACAAGATCAGCAACACGGTGATTACTTAATGTAGTAGGAATATTAATACTTAGCTCAGCCATGGTTGTATCCCAGTCCAACCATTTCTGGTTCCAAGCACTTACTGTTCTTCCATTTCCAAGCACCCAATACTCATGTTTCTCAAAGTGAGGATCAAGATTGACAATAGTTTTCCATAAATTAGAATCAGTACCTTTTGCAGTCCATCTTTGTGTAGATAGTGCATCTCTCTGGTATTTTCCTCCACGCATGAGTAGACACAACATGACAATAGAAACACCGAAAAGTCAAAAGCAGAAACCAGAAAACTGAGATCTGCATATTGATAAGCCAACGTATTACTACAATTTAGATGTTGCAATCAAAAGTTCAAAACTAGAAAGCCTAGTTAGTTAACAGCCATCTTAAAATAATACCTAGAAATTCGTTAGATCTCAAGCAAAGCAAAAAACCAAACCTTCAAAATGTTCTCATCTTCAATGCCCCAACAATTTCAGATTTAATTAATTGCCCATTGCTATTGACGAGGATGTTAACACTCTCCACCACATCCAAGAATACCTGAAGAGTAAACAAAAAAGTACAATTTAGTATCCCAAACCATCAAATAACAATTAACAAAGGAACACATTCTCTAACATCCACCTCATTTTTCTTGTAGTTTATCCCTTCACTACGCCAAGACACAGCAAGTAGTAAACAAGTGATGACTATTTACCCCTTAGATTAATCACAGGAAGAAAGTAGTATAACAAGGATGGAAAATGGAAAAGGATATAAAGAGGCTTACAGTTTTTTCTCTCCCTTGTCCGTTAGAAACAAGAACATGGAGTGAATAAAGAGGCTACGGTTGAGAGAAAAAATGAACAAACATATCAAAGGGAAATACTAAAATACTGTACAAAGGAGGCACGATTGCTAGTAAAGACATAAATAAAGAAAAAGATATAACTTGCACAAAAGCATGGGTTCAAAAGTCATTATCATAATTGTTATTATAATTATAATAACAATTCAGCATGTTTAGCTGCATCTCCAAGGTATTCATTTTGCAAAGAGGTTTATTTATTATAAACATGAAATTTTAATCTCATCTCACCTTCATATAAATATGAAGATCTGTATCTGACTTAATATTTTCAGCCTGCTCTCTTCATGATGTTTAGCTAAATTAGTTTGACTTATGTAAGCTGGTGTTCTATGAGGTGCAAAATCCTCCATCACATGACCATTATATGTAACTCACTCAGAAAACTACAATTCAAGAGCAATGGAATTGAATGAATACTCATAAATCAGAACTAATACACATCAAAATTTCATTCTTTGTGCAAACTCAACCCAATGGTTGTATATCAGTTCAAGAAATCATATTTCAGAACATATAAACAAGAAAACTCCTACAAGCATAATTATCAATGAAGTAAAGACAAGAAAACAACCTTGAGAAGTTAATGGGATGAGGTTCTTCATAACATTACTATAGACTACAATTGATTCTTTTGTTCCTTTTGGAAAAAGAAATATACTGAGCATGAGTGATACTCCAATGTTTATGATACAAATTTAATGATAATGAAATTGGCAACACAGACAAAAACAATTCAGATCACTAGGAAATAAACCAATAAATAGCAAGTTCTTCTTCTATCATACCTATTTCACAAACACACGCAACTCATTTTAATACACATTCAACAGACCTAAAAGGCCACACACAATTCCTTCATACAGATTCATAAGGGTATCTTCAAAACAACCCAATTCCATAGCATATATAAAACAAAAAAAGTTAAAAACCAATAAATATAACCAACATGTAAATAATGGAACAAAATGCATAAGAGGATTTGCAGAACAATGCATAAAGGGGCTAGGGTTGTTCAACTTGGGGACTAGGCGCACTTTCTTTCCTATGAAATTGGGAAGCAACTGGCATTGACAAATGCAGCAGGATTTGAAGTGTCCATGGCCTGAAAAAAAGATAAAATGACCAACCCAATTAATAAAGAATCAAGCTTTGTGCGCCTAGCTTAAGTAACTAAAAGTTCTGCTTAATGGGTAATGATAAAATATATCACTGCACATTGGTGACCAAAAAAGTCTGTTTTAACTTTCAAATCACACCGCAAACATGGAGCATGTTAATGGGAAAACGTAAAAACAAGAAACGAAATTGCTATGACAAAATAAACTCGGGATTTTCTTCAAACACATATGTGCAATAAAATTCAAAAAAGAAAAAAAGCATCCGGGGAGTTCTAAAATAAATCCCCTCACCAAAAAGAGGGATTTAACCACAAAGCGAACTGAGAATTACAGTAATATTATTTCAGAAAGAAAAATATAGTAATGCCTGTAACGCCCCGAATAATTAATTAATTATTTAATTGAATTGTTTAGGAAATTAAGTTGTAAGAAAATATTAGAGAAAAAATATATTTTCGTATGTGGGCCTAATTGTTGGTGTTAGGAGTAGTAAAAATAAGGGGGTGTAAAGAAGGCCCATGAAGCCAAATCGCCCCATAAGACCAAATCAATTATAAAAATGTGTTATTTTAGGGTTAGCTCATTTTAGAAGAAAAAAAATAAGAATTGGGAGAGAAGAGCAAGGAGGGGGCGGCGAAGAGAGCTAGGGCAAGGCCAAGGAGAGCTTCGAAATTCTTCAATCCAAGGTAAGGGTGGGGTTCTAACCTTATAATTGGGTTTATGAAGGGCTCTATGTAGGAAGGTTAGGGAACCCTAGGTGTTGTCAATTCTTGAAAACCATAGTTGCAGATGTTGAGCCCTAAATGTTGATATTGAATCCTATTGATGATGTTTGTTACCTACTGATGATGTGTGAACATGTTTGTTGATGATTGGGAACCAAAAATCTGTCCTGGGCGCCATGGGCGCCGAATGTGTTGCTGTTGCTGTGTTGTTCTGACCCATGGGCACCAAGGGCGCCAATGTTGTGGCTGCCCAGTTGCTGTTTGCTGTGTTGTTCTGGCGCATGGGCGCCAAGGGCGCCAATGTTGTGGCTGCCCAGTTGCTGTTTGCTGTGTTGTTCTGGCGCATGGGCGCCAAGGGCGCCAATGTTGTCGCTGCCCTGTTGCTGTTGCTGTGTTGTCCTGGCGCATGGGCGCCAAGGGTGCCAATGTCTGGCTGCCCGTTGCGGTTTCTGGCGCATAGGCGCCAAGTGTGGCTGCCCTGTGTTGCTGTTCTGGCGCATGGGCGCCAAGGGCGCCAAGTGTGGCTGCCCTGTGTTGCTGTTGGGCGCCAAGGGCGCCAAGTGTGGCTGCCCTGTGTTGCTGTTGGGCGCTGTGAGCGCCAAGTGTGGCTGTCCTGTGTTGCTGTTGGGCGCCAAGTGTGGCCGCCCTGTGTTGCTGTTGGGCGCCAAGGGCGCCAAGTGTGGCTGCCCTGTGTTCCTGTTGGGCGCTGTAGGCGCCAAGTGTGGCTGCCCTGTGTTGCTGTTGGGCGCTGTGGGCGCCAAGGGCGCCTAGTGTGGCTGCCCTGTGTTGCTGTTGGGCGCTGTGGGCGCCAAGTGTGGCTGCGCTGTGTTCCTGTTGGGCGCTGTGGGCGCCAAGGGCGCCAAGTGTGGGTGCCCTGTGTTGCTGTTGGGCGCTGTGGGCGCTAAGGGCGCCAAGTGTGGCTGCCCAAGGGTGAATCTTATAGTTGTTGCTTGAAACGAATTGTTGATGTTGAATATATATTTAGGCACACGGTTGCTAAATTGTTGATAGATTGCTAGATTGTTGACAAGTGGTTAAATTGTTAATGAGTTGCTAAATTGTTGAAAAGTTGCTAAGTTGCTAAGTTGTTGAGTTGTTGTTGATGAGTTATTAACCGTTTGTTGAACTGTCGAAAATGTTGCACCTAGTTGGATTTGCCTCTATTTATTGGCAGGTGTTATGTTGTAGGCCTATGGCCAACGTTGAGATCTCGTTGTTGTTGTGCTGTTACGTAGCTACTGTTATTGATTGCCTGAGTATTCATCATCGCGTCGCATGCATGGCATTACACGTTGGCCTGGATTGGCAAATTACGTTGAAAGATTATGTTGTTGATGCCTCTATTTATTGGCAGATTTTTACGTTGGGAGTTCTGCTCCGATGGTACCACATGCATATGCATAGTATCGAGTCGTATTCATGTTGCATCCTTAAATGATTATGTTGATGACTTGTGATTGTTCAAAGTTGTTTGTTGGCTGTGAAGTGGTAAATTTAGATTCCCGATTCTAATATATTGTTTTTCATGTGCCCTATATACGGTTGGATATCTCACCCCTTCTGTTTGAATGTTACCCTTCCGTTAGTAACGTGCAGGTAATCACGAATGAGGGCTGCTCACCTTCGTTTGATCGAGTCGGTGTCGTCGCTCTGATACGTAACACTCGGGGGGTGAATACACGTTTTTCATTATTGTTTGCTATGTTATTTTGTTGTTTGAATTTAAGTTGTTACTTTGCCGTTTTGAGCTGTCTTAAGTTGGTTAAAGACGCCACGCTTATTTGAATTGATTTTGTTGCGAATCCGCTGCGTAGTAATGAAGATGATTTATTTTTAAAAGACTAAGAAGGTTGTTTGTCGGTTCATCCGAAAGTAAGTGTTAGGTATCCGTTTTCACAGGCGAATTAACTTGTTTGTTGTTTTTACGAAGCAAGTGTGGCACTCCATTGTTTGTTGGAAAATTTTTATAACTCTGATTTTCGTAATATTTTACCGGGTAGAAATGGGGTGTTACATTAGTGGTATCAAAGCTGTTTCGGTCTGTCCGGCCAAGTTGTCCAGTTATTGTGTCAATTGACGATCGAGTATTGTCATTTGGTTCTAACTATTGTTTATGTTGTAGTGATAAGCTAAGATGGCTGGAAGGAATGATGCTGCTATCGCGGCTGCTTTGGCGGCTATGGCTCAGGCTGTGGAGGGTCAGCAAAATGTTGGTGAAAATGCTGGGTCTCGTAGCTTGGCGACCTTTCAAAGGGAGAATCCGCCTACTTTTAAAGGCAAGTATAATCCTGATGGAGCGCTGGCTTGGCTGAAGGAGATGGAGAGGATCTTCCGTGTGATGGACTGCACTCCAGCGCAGAAGGTTCGTTATGGTACTCATATGTTGGCAGAAGAGGCTGATGACTGGAGGCTAGAGACTAGTCAGAGATTGGCAGCTGCAGGTGAATAGATCACTTGGGTTGTGTTCCGTAGGGAATTTATGAGGAAGTATTACCCTGAGGATGTCCGGGGCAAGAAGGAAATTGAATTCCTCGAGCTGAAGCAGGGAAACCTGTCAGTTACTGAGTATGCTGCTAAGTTTGTGGAGTTAGCCAAGTTTTACCCGCACTATAGTGAAGCCACTGCTGAATTCTCGAAGTGCATCAAGTTTGAGAACGGGTTGCGACCGGAGATCAAGAAGGCAATTGGGTATCAGAAAATCCGTGTCTTCTCTGATCTGATTGAAAGCTGTAGGATCTATGAAGAGGACAACAATGCGCATTATAAGATTATTAATGAGAAGAGGAGCAAGCCTCAGAATCGTGGTAAGCCGTATGATGCTCCTGCTGGTAAAGGTAAACCGAAAGCCGCTGATGGTAAGAGAACTAGTGGGGGAGATGCTCCTGCTGGTATCGTGTGTTTCAAATGTGGAAAAGCTGGTCATAAGAGTAACGTGTGCAAGGCTGAGGCAAATAGGTGTTTTCGTTGTGGTAAGACCGGGCATGAAATATCTGGGTGCGAGCATAAGGAGATGATTTGTTTCAACTGTGGCGAAGGAGGACACCTTAGTAATCAGTGTCAGAAACCGAAGAAAGAGCGACCCAATGGAAAAGTGTTCGCTTTGGCAGGGACAGAGACTTCTGAAGAAGATGGACTTATTAGAGGTACATGCTTCATTAATAATATTCCTCTAACTTCTATTGTTGATATCGGTGCTACTCATTGCTTTATTGCTGCTGATTGTGTTAAAAGATCGGGTCTTGCGTTGTCTTCTATGAATGGAGAGATGGTTGTCGACACTCCGGCTAAGGGGTCGGTGACTACTTCTCTTGTGTGTTCTCAATGTCCTTTGTCGATTTTCGACAGAGACTTTGTTGTTGACTTGATTTGTTTGCCATTGAGTGGATTGGATGTGATCTTGGGTATGAACTGGTTAGAGTATAACCATGTGCATATTAACTGTCGTAGTAAGTCTGTGAGTTTTTCTACCCCCGAAGAGGAGGAAGCTGGTTTGTTGCCTGCTAAACAGTTGCGGAAGTTGATGCAGGAGGAAGTACAGTTATTCTCGCTGATGGCATCAATGTCTGTCGAGAACCGAGCCGTAATTGAGGAGTTGCAGGTAGTGTGTGAATTTCCTGAAGTTTTCCCTGATGAGATTCCAGGGGTACCGCCAGAGAGAGAAGTGGAATTCGCTATTGATCTTGTGCCTTGTACCAGACCTATTTCTATGACACCGTACAGGATGTCTGCATCTGAATTGTCCGAATTGAAGAAGCAACTTGAGGATTTGCTCGAAAAGAAGTTTGTGAGACCAAGTGTGTCGCCGTTGGGAGCTCCTGTGTTACTAGTAAAGAAGAAAGATGGGAGTATGAGGCTCTGTGTTGATTATAGACAGTTGAATAAGGTAACGGTTAAGAACAAGTATCCACTTCCAATGATAGATGATTTGATGGGTCAGCTGGTGGGTGCTCGAGTGTTTAGTAAGATTGATTTGCGATCGGGTTACCATCAGATTAAAGTGAAAGATGTGGATATTCAGAAGACGACTTTTAGAACTCGTTACGGGCATTATGAATATTCGGTGATGCCTTTTGGTGTTACCAACGCGCCGGGAGTATTTATGGAATACATGAACCGTATCTTCCATACTTACTTGGATCAGTTTGTGGTGGTATTCATCGATGATATTCTGGTCTACTCTAAGTCAGAAGAAGAGCATGCAGAGCATTTGAGATTAGTGTTTGAGGTCCCGAAGGAGAAGAAGTTGTATGCAAAACTGTCTAAATGTGAATTCTGGTTGAAGGAAGTGAGTTTCCTTGGTCACGTCATTTCGGGTAGTGGCATCGCGGTGGATCCGTCTAAAGTGGATGTTGTGTTGCAGTGGGAAGCCCCGAAGTCGGCTACCGAGATTAGAAGCTTTTTGGGGTTAGCTGGTTATTATAGGAGGTTCATCGAGGGTTTTTCTAAGTTAGCACTTTCGTTAACTCAGCTGACTTGCAAAGGTAAAGCCTTTATATGGGACACTCGTTGTGAAGAGAGTTTCGCCGAATTGAAGAAGAGATTGACGACGTCTCCTATTTTGACGTTGCCCAATCCGAGAGAGTCTTTTGTGGTGTATTGTGATGCTTCCAAGATGGGTTTAGGAGGTGTGCTTATGCAGAATGGAAAGGTAGTTGCTTATGCGTTGAGGCAGTTGAGGACTCATGAAAAGAATTATCCTACGCATGACTTAGAGCTTGCTGCGGTTGTTTTTGTGCTGAAAATTTGGAGGCATTATCTTTATGGTTCTAGATTTGAAGTATTTAGTGACCATAAGAGTTTGAAGTATTTATTTGATCAGAAGGAATTGAATATGAGGCAACGACGGTGGTTGGAGTTATTAAAGGATTACGATTTCAGATTGAATTATCATCCAGGAAAGGCCAATGTCGTGGCTGATGCGTTAAGCCGAAAGACCTTACACATGTCAGCAATGATGGTTAAGGAGTTGGAATTAATTGAGAAGTTCAGAGATATGAGTTTGGTCTGTGAAGTGACACCGCAGAGTGTCAGGTTGGGAATGCTAAAGATTAATAATGACTTTTTGGACAGTATCAGAGAAGCTCATAAGTTGGATGTTAAACTGGTGGATTCGATGGTTGGGATCGATCAATCTGGGGATAGCGCATTCAAGCTGGACGCGCAAGGTGTATTGAAGTTCCGTAATAGAATTTGTATTCCTGATGACGTCAAGATGAAGAAAGCAATTCTTGAAGAGAGTCATAGGAGTAAGTTGAGTATTCATCCGGGAGCTACTAAGATGTATCAGGTCTTGAAGAATTTGTTTTGGTGGCAAGGGATGAAGCGTGATGTAGCGCAGTTTGTGTATGCATGTTTAACTTGTCAGAAGTCGAAAGTTGAACATCAGAAGCCTGCAGGGTTGATGCAACCGTTAGAGGTTCCAGAATGGAAATGGGATAGTATTTTAATGGACTTTGTGACGGGATTGCCTAATACCGCAAGGGGTCATGATGCGATTTGAGTGATTGTTGATAGGCTAACGAAGTCGGCTCATTTTGTTCCTATTAACATCACATATTCAGTACCGAAGTTGGCAGAGATTTATATCCGAGAGATTGTAAAGCTGCATGGTGTTCCTCTATGTGTCGTTTCGGATAGGGATCCGAGGTTTACGTCTGATTTTTGGAAAAGTCTGCAAAAGGAGTTGGGTTCTAAGTTGAGATTGAGTTCGTCATATCACCCTCAGACGGATGGTCAGTCAGAGAGGACTATTCAGTCGTTAGAGGATTTGTTGAGAGCTTGTGTTCTGGAGCAAGGAGGTTCGTGGGATGCCTACCTTTCGTTGATAGAGTTCACTTATAATAACAGCTACCATTCTAGTATTGGGATGGCACCTTTTGAAGCGTTGTATGGTCGGAGATGTAGGACTCCTTTATGTTAGTATGAATCTGGAGAAAGTGTAGTACTTGGACCTGAAATTGTTCGAGAGACTACAGAGAAGGTGAGGTTGATTCGGGAGAAGATGAAAGCTTCGCAAAGTAGACAGAAGAGTTATCATGATAAGCGAAGGAAGGATTTAGAATTTTGAGCAGGTGAGCATGTGTTTTTGAGAGTCACTCCGGTGACTGGTGTTGGACGCGCTTTGAAGTCTAAGAAGCTCACGCCTCGTTTTATCGGTCCGTATCAGATTTCGGAAAGAGTTGGAAATGTTGCTTATAGGGTGGCCTTACCGCCTAATCTTTCGAATTTGCATGATGTGTTTCATGTGTCGCAACTTCGAAAGTATATTTCAGATCCATCTCATGTAATTCATATGGATGATGTGCAAGTACGGGATAATCTCACTGTGGAGACGATGCCTGTACGAATCGAGGATCATGAGGTGAAGACTCTTAGAGGCAAGGAGATCGCATTTGTGAAAGTAGTCTGGTTGGGAGCTGCCGGAGAAAGCATGACGTGGGAGCTGGAAAGCAAGATGCGGGAATCTTATCCCGAGTTGTTCGAGTCAGGTAAATTTTCGAGGACGAAAATATTCTAAGTGGGGGAGAGTTGTAACGCCCCGAATAATTAATTAATTATTTAACTGAATTGTTTAGGAAATTAAGTTGTAAGAAAATATTAGAGTAAAAATATATTTTCGTATGTGGGCCTAATTGTTGGTGTTAGGAGTAGTAAAAATAAGAGGGTGTAAAGAAGGCCCATGAAGCCAAATCGCATAAGTGAATGAGAAAGCCCATAAGACCAAATAAATTATAAAAAGGTGTTATTTTAGGGTTAGCTCATTTTAGAAGAAAAAAAAATAAGAATTTGGAGAGAAGAGCAAGGAGGGGGCGGCGAAGAGAGCTAGGGCAAGGCCAAGGAGAGCTTCGAAATTCTTCAATCCAAGGTAAGGGTGGGGTTCTAACATTATAATCGGGTTTATGAAGGGCTCTATGTAGGAAGGTTAGGGAACCCTAAGTGTTGTCAATTCTTGAAAACCATAGTTGTAGATGTTGAACCCTAAATGTTGATATTGAATCCTATTGATGATGTTTGTTACCTATTGATGATGTGTGAACATGTTTGTTGATGATTGGGAACCAAAAATCTGTCCTGGGCGCCATCTTGTTGTTCGCAGGATTGCTGGGCGCCGAATGTGTTGCTGTGTTGTTCTGGCGCATCGGCGCCAAGGGGGCCAATGTTGTGGCTGCCCAGTTGCTGTTTGCTGTGTTGTTCTGGCGCATGGGCGCCAATGTTGTGGCTGCCCAGTTGCTGTTTGCTGTGTTGTTCTGGCGCATGGGCGCCAAGGGCGCCAATGTTGTGGTTGCCCAGTTGCTGTTTGCTGTGCTGTTCTGGCGCATGGGCGCCAAGGGCGCCAATGTTGTGGCTGCCCTGTTGCTGTTGCTGTGTTGTCCTGGCGCATGGGCGCCAAGGGCGCCAATGTCCGGCTGCCCGTTGCGGTTTCTGGCGCATGAGCGCCAAGGGCGCCAAGTGTGGCTGCCCTGTGTTGCTGTTTTGGCGCATGGGCGCCAAGGGCGCCAAGTGTGGCTGCCCTGTGTTGCTGTTGGGCGCTGTGGGCGCCAAGGGCGCCAAGTGTAGCTGCCCTGTGTTGCTTTTGGGCGCCAAGGGCGCCAAGTGTGGCTGCCCTGTGTTGCTGTTGGGCGATGTGGGCGCCAAGGGAGCCAAGTGTGGCAGCCCTGTGTTCCTGTTGGGCGCTGTGGGCGCCAAGGGCGCCAAGTGTGGCTGCCCTGTGTTCCTGTTGGGCGCTGTGGGCGCCAAGTGTGGCTGCCCTGTATTGCTGTTGGGCGCTGTGGGCGCCAAGTGTGGCTGCCCTGCGTTGCTGTTGGGCGTTGTGGGCGCCAAGGGCGCCAAGTGTGGCTGCGCTGTGTTCCTGTTGGGCGCTGTGGGCGCCAAGTGTGTGTTCCCTGTGTTGCTGTTGGGCGCTGTGGGCGCCAAGTGTGGCTGCCCAAGGGTGAATCCTATAGTTGTTGCTTGAAACGAATTGTTGATGTTGAATATATATTTAGGCACACGGTTGCTAAATTGTTGATAGATTGCTAGATTGTTGACAAGTGGTTAAATTGTTAATGAGTTGCTAAATTGTTGAAAAGTTGCTAAGTTGTTGAGTTGTTGTTGATGAGTTATTAACCGTTGGTTGAACTGTCGAAAATGTTGCACCTAGTTGGATTTGCCTCTATTTATTGGCAGGTGTTATGTTGTAGGCCTATGGCCAACGTTGAGATCGCGTTGTTGTTGTGCTGTTACGTAGCTACTGTTATTGACTGCCTGAGTATTCATCATCGCGTCGCATGCATGGCATTACACGTTGGCCTGGATTGGCAAATTACGTTGAAAGATTATGTTGTTGATGCCTATATTTATTGGCAGATTTTTACGTTGGGAGTTCTGCTCCGATGGTACAACATGCATATGCATAGTATCGAGTCGTATTCATGTTGCATCCTTAAATGATTATGTTGATGACTTGTGATTGTTCAAAGTTGTTTGTTGGCTGTGAAGTGGTAAATTTAGATTCCCGATTCTAATATATTGTTTTTCATGTGCCCTATTATACGGTTGGATATCTCACCCCTTCTGTTTGAATGTTACCCTTCCGTTAGTAACGTGCAGGTAATCACGAATGAGGGCTGCTCACATTCGTTTGATCGAGTCGGTGTCGTCGCTTTGATACGTAACACTCGGGGGGATGAACACACGTTTTTCATTATTGTTTGCTATGTTAATTTGTTGTTTGAATTTAAGTTGTTTTTTGAGCTGTCTTAAGTTGGTTAAAGACGCCACGCTTATTTGAATTGATTTTGTTGCGAATCCGTTGCGTAGTAATGAATATGATTTATTTTTAAAAGACTAAGAAGGTTGCCGAAAGTAAGTGTTAGGTATCCGTTTTCACAGGCGAATTAACTTGTTTTTTGTTTTTACGAAGCAAGTGTGGCACTCCATTGTTTGTTGGAAAATTTTTATAACTCTGATTTTCGTAATATTTTACCGGGTAGAAATAGGGTGTTACAATGCCAAACAAAGTCTACGAGGACTTTTCACAAACACGATAAGTGTGAGGAACGAGGAACGAAAAGGGAAATCATGGCATCGTCGAAACGAATCCTTTCACACAAGCGATATGGATTTAATCACAAGGCGAGATTGAAACTTACAGTATATTTTTGTTTAGGAGACGAAGGAGAAAGGGAGAGAGGCCTGATCTGGAAATCTTGAAATGATTAGCGTGGAGCCTCACCTATTCAATTTGATTTTCTTCTTCCAGCTTTTGCCAAACTGAAACACCAATACACATACATGTTAGAAAGAGAGAACTAAATAATGGCTGAGAATGTAACTGTTTGCTTTTTGTAGAAGTTTTAGGATTTAAGATAAAGAGGAATCGAAAGAAAAGGAATTTGAATTATAATTATGGTCCTTTAAATAAGAAACTAATCTTATGAGATAATCTAATACACTCTAAAAGGTAATATCAAGTCATTATGAGATATTTTCGTGTCTTCTAACATCTTTGATTCCAATGTCCGATTTCCAGCACTAAACAGACTTCCAAAGCAGCTAAAAATCAACCAAACCATACTCTGGATAACAATATCTTCAAGGGAAGTTTTACATCATTTCAAACAATACTAGGGGTCATAATGTTAAAACACATTTTCCCTAGAAAAGGAACAAACTAGTTTTCAAAATTAAAATGCAGGGGTCATTTTTATTAGCATTTCGTTCTAAAACGTTTTTGAAAATAAGACCACAACTCTAAACCCATTTGAATGACTGAGTCTGAGTCCGTGATTTGTCTTACTCCTCTATACCCAAACAAAAAAATACATCAAATAAATAAAAATAAAAACATATATATATATATATATATATATATATATATATATATATATATATATATATATATATATATATATATATAGTCTATTTAGTGAATAGAGACAAATGATTTTCTACCACAACTTTGGGCTTGTATATGAAAACATCGTCCAGGGTACATCCAGCAGAATCTAAAAACAAAAGAAATGGCTTCTTGGAGAAAAGCATGCATAGTGTCAACAGTCTCAAAAGCTCATATAAGTCCACAATAATTTCATCCCCTTTTCAGTTGCACACTATTACTCCCTGCATACACTCTAGCAACTGCCAATTTACCTTGCGATGCAAAAAACGATCACTTCCATTTCCAACCACAACCACACAACTCCAATTCCAACATCAAGGGAAAAGTGAATAGAGGGGGGAAAGGGAGAAGACGAAAATTAACAAAGAGAGTGAGAGAACGAGAGACAAGAATCATACCTGACCAGGTTGCACAGAGAGAAGATGAGAAGACCAGAGGCTGATTACGGTTCCAGAGAGTTTAAATCGTAACCAGATGGTTCAAATCATTCCAATAATGAACGTTTTGGTGAGTGGAGATGGTTAGGGTTTTGGTGAGTTGCAATGGTGAGTGGCGGGGGTGAGGGTTTCAGCGAGTAGAGGTGGTGAGGGTTTCGGCGAGTGGCGGTGGTGAGGGTTTCTGCGAGAATGATGGTGTGTGAGAATGACGATGGTGAGGTTTTGCTGCGGGAACTAAAAAGAAAACGAAAACGATTCTTGCTCAAAAATAATAAAAATGAAAATGAGTGTTAATAGGAGGGAAGCGAAAAGAAAAAGCCGGATAGAATGAATTTTTTGGTCAGCGGCGGGTAAGGGGTTTCTCACTATTACCGAGGGACACTTTTTCTCTCAAAATCCGTCTCTAAACATATTTTCAATATTTTGTGACGAATTCAACTACGAAATTTTTAGAGAGGGATATTTTTCATCTCTAGGTTCGTCACAAATGTAAATTAGAGTCGCGCGGGACGGATTGCTTTTTTTCGTAGCTAAATCCCTCACTAATAGTGAGGGATATTTATCCATCTCAAAAATTCCTCTCTAAAACAAGTTTTTTAGTAGTGATTATACCTGATCAAAAAAAATTAAATTATACATTTTATAGTTGTCCTTTACGTGATTTCATATTCTGAAATCGTTGAATAATAAGCTCAGTTAATGTTACTGATAACTAAATACATCACTCTCAATGTATGTTACTAGAAAATCGTTCATCCATGTATCCCTCATATAGTTACGTAACCTATTCTTCACAATACTCGTAGCAGAGAAAGCTCTTTCTATGTTGCAGCAGACAAAACTAGTGCCAACTTCAATATACCAAACCAAAACAATTGGGGATTAAACAAAACAATATACCAATCAAATTATCAAACAGTTTAGGGTTTTCAAACAACTGGGGATTAAATTCATTTCAATCAATTTTAATCAAACAATTGGGGATTAAATTTAACAATCAAAATTGGCACTTCGTAGAGGGTTCTCAAACAATTGGGGGATTCAATCAAATTCAGTTTCAATTTCAATTTTAGGGTTCTCAATTTTAGGGTTTTCAATCTATCAATCAGGAAGAGAGAAGAAGAAAGCTCATCAGTGCTTCACTTTAGCTGCAGAGCAGAGGTCGTAGGAAGAGGAGAAGAAGAAAGTTGTGCTTCAGTTGATGGCTTCAGTTCACACTTCGCAGAGGAGAGAAGAGAGAAGGCTTCAGTTTGCATAGGAGAGAAGAGAGAAGGCTTCGCGAGAGAGAGTGAAGGTGAAGAGAGAGAAAGGGTTGTCTGTTTCAGTGCTCTGTGTGTGCTGCCTTCACCTTCAGTGCTTCATCGTGTAGTCAGTGGCGTTTTCTGTTTTCGCGAGAGAGTGATGGAGCAGGACGGTCGCGCGAGAGGGAGATGGGTAAGTGGAGTTTGGGTTTTTGGTGCCAATGGGTGCAAAATTTAGGTTACTAGTGCAATTTAAAATTTTCAGATGGTACAAAAAAATATTTATATAGGGTGGTAAGCCTATTTTTTTTCCAGGGGATTCAACTGAACCCCCTGAGTGGGTCCGCCTAATGAATTAGAGCGTATATCATAATTATGGACATATATTATAATATATATTAGGGAACAATGACAATTGCAACTTATTTGCTTAGTAGTTCATTTATTTTTACAGATCATATATCTTTGTTAAATAGACTATATACAATTTAAAATAATACTTAAATCGAGACTAACCGGAATAAATCAAGGTATTTAATTAAATCAATCAACAATTTTTTATATTTGGTACAGTATTTCTTAGGGTAAAATATGTTTTTAGTCCCTACAAAATCGGCTCCTTCTAAGTTTAGTCCCTACATTAATGAAATAGGCGTTTTGGTCCTCATCTTATTTTTTCGTTTTCAATTTTAGTCCCTCATGACTTTTAATAGCGCTTCAAAACTTTTAATAGCGCTTATAAAAGGTCAAAAAAGCGCTATTAAAAGTTTTGAAACGCTATTAAAAGTCATGAGGGACTAAAATTGAAAACGGCAAAATAAGATGAGGACCAAAACGCCTATTTCGTTAATGTAGGGACTAAACTTAGAAGGAGCCGATTTTGTAGAGACTAAAAACATATTTAACCCTATTTCTTATCATACACTTATTACATGTCAAAATTAGTATGATACAATCCTTATTATTATTGGTATACTATTTTGGCCAATGGAATTAGACTTAAAACAAATCATAGATAAAAATCCATTTAATATTTTACTTTTCATATTTAAATTTTCTAATTTAGTCATACATTAATTGCCAATGTTTACTTTAATAACCGCTTTATATTCATAAATTGGTTATTTGGATTGATAGAATTTTTTTTCTAGACGGGGTGGTAAATATCGCTTGAAACTCACACACTTAACTGTGAGGTCCTGAATTCAAACCCGGGACATGATCATATGACTAACTGTATATGATTGAGATTTCATATGGAGTTAGGATCCTTTCGAGTACTTGTTGTGTCAAGTAGGAGAGAGTGGCACATACAATAAAATAATAAATATAATAAATATTATTATCTTTTAGTATGTGTCACTTTTTCTCCTACTTGACACATCAAGTACTTGAGAGGATCATAACTCATATACTATGTATTGATTGTATTTGAAATACTATTAAATTTGTTATTAGAAATTGATTAGATACAAACTATCACTGAAATCTTCAAACAGTTCAAAATAACGCTTCTAGGGTTTTTACCACCAATGATTCCTAATAATCATATCGATTGGAGCCATAAACATAAAATAATAGACGTGCTAAAAAATTTAAACAAAAAACTCAAATCAGTCGATTTAAAAAACAAAGAAACATAAAACGACACATATAGATATATCATTGGACTGTTAATGGAGCTCGACCAAAGTTAGTTTTCTATTCACAAATAGCAATATCATCAACCATTTATGCATCAATGTCCATTATGTAGAATACTAGTGTATATCGAAAATATTTAAACTGAAAATCCAATGTTCTTACCTACCAAATTTCCACTTCTATATAATTTAGTTCATTTTGAATTGATGGAAAAAAATTTGAATTTAAAATTTTAAAATTGGCATAATGGCGATTACATTTCAATTACAATCGGTTATTCATAAATTATTTCCATATTCGCTTAATAATTATGATTTTTTTTCTGCTAAATTTCCTAATATCGAAACAGTTAATTGATCTCCTTGCAAATGAACTCGTGAAGTTAGAGAAAATTAACCACTCGAATTGGCAAAAGTAAGTACAAAAGAGACAGTACACATAGTACGGATAGTAGTACAAAGTCTTGGGACATGATAAAATGCATTAAATACCATTTCTTTTTATTTGTAGACGAAGTGGCAATTGCCACTAGAAACTCACGAACACAGCTGTGAGGTCTCGGGTTTGAACCCGGGACATGACATCCTGCCTAACAATTTCGGCATTTGCCAGTTGAGCTACGCCTTGCGGGATATTAAATACCAATTTTGTGTTAGATTGAGTAGTGTAAACGTATTAATTGAGATGCATTCTCAATAAATATTACTATAGATTTATATCTATAAAACAATAATGGTTATATTCAAAAAAAATAATGATTGTTATAGACTTATAGAGTACTTATAAAAATTCCTTATATGAAATCATCAATTATTCTTCTAATCAATTTCATTATTTAGTGTACTTAATTATATTTTATCAGTTTAATTTATCTTGTTGTGATTGACTCGCTTCAATTTTGATCATGTAAATAATGACATGTGTAACTCTTTGTAGTTTTTTTTTACTAAAAAGATATTCATTAATTTAAAACTGTAGAGTACGACGATAATGATACAAATTTACTGGTCTGGACTGGGTCAAGAGACTCACTCCAGCAATTGGACCTGGGTCAGCCAAATAGCTTAGACCCATATCCACAATTAATAAATCAGCCTATTCATGTCTACTATGCCTCAACGGCTTAGATTCATCCGATCAATCCAACGGCTCAGATTCATCTGATCGATCCAACAGCTCAGCTCTAGCACGGATCCCTATAAATATTGGCACACATGGCCAAAAATAGGTACATTCTCATTCATTGCTATATTACTCTACAAGTCTCAATACTGACTTGAGCGTCGTAGTGACATCGTAGATACCCCACTCGGGATCACTTTGGCGTACCACTTGGACGGCAGGAGACCTACCACCAGCAGCCACCGGATCCAACCCGGACGACCGCTAGGTACAGAACATCTACTAACAATGAAAAATGATGGATATGCAAACAAACTCACAACACCCAAGTTAATAGCGTAAAACAGCAAACATGCTTACAAATGTAACAAAATTAAAGCCACTAGAATACTCATGTCTCCAAATCTATAACATTGACACCCAAGTCTATGATTGAATTGTAGTTGATCGAAATTGATCTCTCAATCGAAATCAAAGGAACACCGCAACAAGACAAAAAACCAAATATCGTCGCACATTAATTACCATGGGCTATTGTCAAAAAAGGTATTCGGCTCGGGATTTGCACATGCAAAACGTGTTAGAAATCTGGTGGATAATCATATATTTGATTTTTAGTGTATATGATTGTAGTAATTATTAACTATAAAATAGTTTTGATACTAGTATGATGATATGGTGTTCGGTTTAGCGAATATATGTAGTTATAATGTTTATATAATTTATAAATATTTTAGAAATCCAGATAAATAGTATGAGAAATATTATTGTTACACTCTTTGTCACTCGTTTTTTAACATAATCGTTTTTGTTGGTTGAATTCACGAGTTTTGTTAAACTTACATGATATCAACATGATTTAGTGAGCCCCATTTGAAAATCGACCAATGAGTATTAAATCGACTAAAGAGTACTCTCTCCGGTTCATAACATTAGAGAAAAAATCAGACATCCCACATACCAAAGAATAACATTGAAACGGTTATTTTCAATTAATAAAGGTAAAATGTAACTTTCTTTCCAAAACTACCCTTTTAATAAAATTTAAATTTATTCTCCTAAACATTCTTTTTTAAAGTAATAAGGCTAAACCACATGGGAAAGTGGAGACAATAAATGCATCTCGTTAATATATTTTTTAATGTAAATAAGGGCAGAATTGGAATTAGCATTTAATACACCTCAAAAATAATGTTTATTTTTTATATTTTGGACCACCAAAACACACATTTTTTTCTCTTATATTGTGGACCGGAGGGAGTATTTAGGGGTGTTCGTGGGTCGGTTTGGATCGGATTTGACCAAATCCGTTTCCCGAACCAATGATAATTATTCAGTTTGGGTTGGTTCGGATTCTACATTTTTTCCTCCAAAATCCGAACCAAACCGAACTGATATTGGACGGGTTGGTTTGGATTGGCCTCACGGGTCATTCACTAAAATATTAATTTTCTAAAATATAAAAAAAAAACATTTTTTTTATGATATTCCAACACTTTAAATAGCTAAAAAAATTGAAAATCACACGAAATCAAACTCAAATCCACTAATAGTCTTCCCATTCATAGTATTAAAAATTTACAACTTAATCATAAATTATTAAGGTAAAAATTCTAAGCAAATAAAATCGTGTGCATCTAAAATTTCAAAATTGTTATGACGTAATATGAGTTGGTTCGGGTTCGCGGATTTGATTTTTAAAATCTGTTGCCCGATCCAAACAACTACTGGTTGGTTTGGATTTGTTTGATTTTGACCCGAATACAAAAAATATCCAAACCAAACATATCGGTTTAGAGAGTGGTTCGTTAGCACTCCTCAAATAGCGGATATTTATCTATTGATGTGTCTATTACTCCCTCTAGTCCACAATATAAGAGAAAAATAGTGAGTTTTGGTGGTCCACAATATGAGAAACAAACACAATTTTTAAGGTGTATTAAATGATGAATCCCAAATTTACCCCTATTTAAGTGGTGTAGTTAATAATGTTGTTATTAATTAGGAGTGTAAACCCCACCAGTAAATGAAAAGGGCAATCTTAGAAAGAAGATAAAGTTTTAGCTTTATTAAATGATAATAGTTGATTTCAATGTCATTCATTGGTTTGTGTAATGTTGTATTTTTTGTGTGGACCGGAGGGAGTATTAAATAATGATCATCAATTATTTCATGATTTCGTATTAGCATTGATTATATGTATATTTGATTACATAATAAATTAAATAACATGGATGTAATTAATGTAATTACCAATTTCAATCAATATTGGATTTATTACATGCATAATTTCCAATCAACATTATTTTTAAAGGAAAAGATTTATTTTGTTTATTCATGATAAAATTGTTTATTCATGATAAAATGAACTTTTTAAATCTTAATATCCATATTTTAAAACTCTACTAGTCATACCAGAACAAGGTCATAGGGTTAGGCTGAGATAGAGGTGTCAATTTTGGCTCAGCCCAACGAGTCGACCTAATGGCCTAGTATGAGCAGCTTAGTCGATCAAAGATGTAATGACTTGGCTGGTTTACACGAAAACCAGTAACCCATGGTTTACAGCCACTCCAACTGATGCATTGGATAACTTTGTAGTTTGTTCTCACTATGGTTCAAAAAACCGAGAAAGGAATAAACATAAAAGATGCAAAACCATAATCAATGCATATTCAGTTCACACTCTACCACTAATGGTCGTGTCTAGTATGGTTTTAAAATAATCACTTTTAGGATTTCCTATATGTCTATTTTAGTTTTTGAGATAAAATAATGACAATGACAGCATTCAGACTCTACCAATAATGAACTTATGACATGGTAGTTTCATGCTCGATCCAACTCACATAAATGTTTTAGTATGAATAGTAAAAGATTGATAAAATTTCAAATGTTCACACCTATGTTCCTTTTTTTTACACTTTTATTTTTTATAAAAAAAATCAGCTTTTATTCTATTGTTTACAAGGAAGTTGTTTGTTTGTATATTTACTATTTTATTGTTTACTTACTTTATTTTTTTATTAAAGTATGTTTGTGCCACTATCTACTAATTTTTATGTTAAATTATTCGGTTTTAAGTTTCATATGCTTTATTGAGTTTTATTGAAAATATTAATAATATAAAAATAATAAATGTTTTGACATAATTTATAATTTATATTATAATAAATTATTTGTTAAACACATTTCAAAAGAATTATGTTAATAATATGATCAAAAAATTTATGTTAATAAAAATTCAGATAATTGAGGGAAGAGTTTTTGAAATTATATTTTGTAATTTTTTTGAAGAAAATTTTCTGAATGTTATTGGGATTTTTAAAATTTACTATCATTTTATTATAATTATTACAAGTATGAAATTTATATGTTAATATTTTTATATTTTTAAAATATAGTAATAGAGATTGAATCGTGCTACTCAACTAGCAACTCACTGGTTCAACCAATAATCCAGTACCTTAGTCAGGTTTATCATCGGTTCGAGTGTGATAACAATGCTTCTTATAATGGAAAGATAATTTGAGTTGTTTCTCATAAATAACTTGATTCTAATGAGTGTTACAGATGAGATCATCATGATATATTATTGTGTGATTCAACATTTACATTTTTAATTTCATGTTAATTTTTACAAAATGTGATACAGAAAGTAAGAAAATAATTCTTAATAATAGGAATATTTGTACCGAAATTAATTAATATACTATATCAATCTAAAGTTGGGAGAGTCGATAACATATATAAGTCTCCTCTAGAAAAGAACTTGGCTTCTATTCCTAGACGAGAGTAATCTAGTTAAGAGGTAGCTTAACATCGTATGAAAACTACCGGACGTCCTATTGAC
The DNA here is from genome assembly GCA_039519185.1 of Astragalus membranaceus. Lineage (NCBI taxonomy): Eukaryota > Viridiplantae > Streptophyta > Magnoliopsida > Fabales > Fabaceae > Astragalus > Astragalus membranaceus. Next base: position 154,396,620 of record CM076847.1, read on the forward strand.
GACTCGAGTATTTTTTTTGTCTACTTAAATGAAATGACAAATAAACACCACGCGCACACATTATAACACCAGAGTTCGAACTTGGGAGCCGTCCCCATATCGCTGAAATTGTCAAAACAACCAATAGTAAGGGTATTGACGACTCGAGTATTAGTCATATAAGCAAACCCAAATAGCCTAAAAAGTGGAGGATACTCTAGAGTGCTGCTTAGTCAAACGCTAACCGTGTACAGTTTTGCATGATTAAGTTTGTTCACATTTAACCGTCAACTTTTAAAACTTTTAATTAAAGTCACGTTTTTCTCGAAACTGTATATTTTGTAAAATAAAAATTTATTATAATTCTACATTAGCAGTTTCTATAAGTTAAATAAACTATTATTTTATTCCTTTTAAAACTTTTGTGAGATTTTCTTTAGCATATTTTAAATTAAAAAACTCTCAATAGGTAACGCTCTTTTAAATCTCGCGTATGATGATAAACACAGTATTTAATTTTTCAATTCTGTGTGCTCTAAAACCATCTCCAGTATAAATATACATGCCAGTACACAATTTTTTTACAATCACTCAGTTTAGTTTGAAACAATGAAAACACCCTCTCAAAATTTACAAAAGAGCATGAGTGTGTCAGTTGAGAATGTAGGCCAACGTAATGTTGCAGGTAACATTAGTCTTGACCTTCGCAAAAAGATTCACTTGTCTCTCGACCTCAATCAACCGATCAAGGTTGAACCACAAAATCAGACTAATTCTTTTGCAGGATATGAAGATAATTTTGAGGTAAAATTATTTTTATCCCCGTTGAGAGGTCTATGTTCTTTTAAAACTTTCATTTCTTGATAGATGGATATTATATGTTTTAATTTATTTGCTTTTTTCAATGATTCTAAGCAGAGTAACTATAGACTATCGACTAATATTTTATCCCTTTTTGTTTAATAAATGTAGAATAGTTTTAATCAACTTTTTCCTCCATGTTTTATTGCATATTCAAAGGTTGGATCTGGATCGGTGGGAATAAGGAAAAGAAGCGCCGCAAGTTTAAAGGTAAACGGATACGAAAGTTATTTAAACCTTATTTTAATGTTGAAATTATCATCAATAGGATTCAACTCTGATAACTTGTTAAGTCCTCATAAATCTACAACTTGTCAGATTTCACGACCACCACCTCGACCACTACCAACATACCTATCTTCCATATTGGGCTCGGATCTAGGTGGTACTGCAGAAGATGAACTACCCCCATTGGTTGCGATGGGATGTACCCGTTGCCTCATGCATATAATGGTTTCCGTAGCTAACCCTGAATGCCCAAATTGCAAAAATCAAGAGCTGGTTGGTAACAAATGGAGATTGAATTTCTCAAAGAAATTGAAGAGAACTCAAATATGATATGTAATTTTTCAAACAAAGTTATCATCTTTAGAACTCTTAGAAGGAGATGTTGTCCAATTTATTTGATTTAAATTGTATCTTTGATTGCACCCAGTACTTTTAATAATGATGAATGCGTTTTTAGAATTGTCGAGAGTTCGATTATAATTTTATGTTACAATAGGTATACTTGTAGATCACATGAACACAACCCTAGCCACGCTCTCCCAACTTTATTTCTACTCTTTATTGGAGAGGGGTGATTTTTGGTCATTTTTTGGCATGGAATCACCCCTCTACATCATTTTCTTTCTCTTTTTTTATCTTAATAAGTGGATACTACATAGATCTAGTCTTGTTTTGCATTTTTCCTTGATTATTCCGTTTAAGTGCGGCGTTATTTTGTTCGTTATTTTGGTGTGACAAGGTTTGCTTTTCCTTCGTGTTGTGGCGTTCATTTGGTTCAGATTGTGACATAAATTCAGAAATTATGCGACGGTAAATGATCAGAGGTAAATTTGGAAGATTGGCAAATTAGGGGGGTAAGTGGGTCAATGGGAGGTAGACAAATCAAAACCCAATACTAAATGTCCTCAGCGATCAAGTCTACTAATACCAAACCCTTATTTTTATTTTAGTTATTCATTACTGCTGTTTACACCTCCTATTTCCCACGTTTAGTACCCCCTCCCCGGTTTTTTGTTTATTTATTATTTATTAAGTGACAGACTGACGGTAACTGCTTACACTTCTCCTCTGTTTTTTTTTTGGTCAAAATGTATTGATTTCATTAATAGAGGGCAGAGGCCCAAACCAATACAATCAAATAGGCATGGCCCAACAAGGTCCCGCAAGACCCGGGTCCAACAACACAGATAACTAAAAAGAAAGTACAACTCAAGGTACATCCACTTCAAACTCACGCGAAGGCTAAAGGGAAAGTATAGGAAAGACCAAACCCTAGCTGAACCTAAACCCAAACACTCAAAGAAGATCTACAAACACACAAAATGGAGGTCAAGCCAGAGCTCTGTTTTGTCCCAAAATACTGACATACATGACATTTAACGCGACACGTTGGCACTTAACGTGCCACGTAAGAGGCGTTAAGTGAGCTGGCAACGGTTGAAGGGATGGAGGGACTAACGTGTCCCGTTTTGAAATTGTTAGGGACTAATGTGTCTCGATAAAATTGTCAGAGACCAATTTGTCCAGTGAGAAAATTGTCAAGGACCATTTTGGGTCTTTACTCACAATACAAAGTGCAGTTGTGTTGAATACTAAGGGGTTTTGATTTTTATACCCCTTATCATTGGCCCACTTACCCCTCTAATTTTGTTTATTCTCATTTTATCTTAAATTAAATAGTCAAAATTTAATCCAGAAAATATTTTTTTGATTTTCCGAATTTATGTGTTAAAAAGTAAATTCAGAACGGTATTCTGGAAAAATTTTCGATTAAACTTTTAAGACATAAATCTAAAACCTAATTTTTTTTGTTTTTCCGGATTTATGTGTGAAGACATAAATCCGGAATGTAAAAAATTACCTTCCGGAATTATGTCATTTTGTTAATTTTTTATAATGTCAAATTCCCAAATCCCCTCGTTTATTATTTTTTATTAATGTTTAAAAAATTTCATAATCTCCAAAAAAATCCAATTTTTTTTGCATAGTCTTGTTCTGATTTTATTAGATTTTTAGTTGTGCTCTGTAATTTTTAGATTAGGTTTGCTTTGTTTTTATATTTTCTGTCTTGATTTAAGCATTATAATTTTTAAATTTACGTATATTTTAATTTTTTAAAACTGAATTCCGGATTTATGTTTTACAGCTAAATCTGAAACACGACATATATAGATTTTGGAACTACCTTCTAGAGATAAGTCCGAAAGGTATTTTTTAAGAATTTCCGAATTATCTCACAATAGATGAATGTTGTTTGATGATGTGTGTTGGACTGGAAATGTTGTTGTTTGATACTGAAACAATGCAGGATAAGTTGGGTACCGATCGGAATAAGTTTCGGAATCGATCGGAATGGGAATTTCACACGAAAACGGGATTTTTAGAAGTGCTGATAAGTCAGCACGACCCATGCTGATTTTGGCACGACTCGTACTGATCTTTCTGTCACAGATTTTAAATGCTGATAAGTCAGCACGACCCGTGCTGATCTTTCTGTCCCAAATTTTAAACTGTGTGCAAACCCTTCCTAATTGATTCCAAACCTATTCTAATCCCTTCCCTAAACTATATATATTGATGAATAAACCCTAATTCGTGGAAAATGCGTTGGTATGAATGATGTTATATGAATTCTTTGAATTGTGATAAATGACGATACCAAGTAGGGTTCGCGAGTGAGAATTTATAACATATGTTAATGAAATGGACTTGGAGTTCCACTAAGGTTTTGGTAACCACTTATATATGAACTTAATGAAACGGACTTGATGTTTCGATACGGTTTTGGTAACCGCTTAATAATTAAATTAATTGAGGTGACGACCTCTGTGATAGCACACTAGGGGAGGGAAGTCATGATTCCCATAACCTAGGCCCCTTCTTTGTTTTCCCACCAGTGAGAGTGGATTGGGTTCACCAAAATCCGATAAAGAAACCGAATAAGGTGGCTCGAGGTGTTATGTTAGTATGAAATGTGACACGTAGCTATCCAGACTTGGGCTACGAATAAAATATTACACGTAGTTATCCAGACTCGGATTACGATTAAAATGATGCATAATGAACCGTTAGTGTTAGTAAGGGGTCTCGATAGGACTCACTGAGATAATGTTTATCTCACCCTTTAATGATTGTTGTTTTTCAGAGAAACAGGGGAACTTGAAAGCAGTGAAACATGGCTAGACGATGTTCTGCATGATGCCGTTGAAGACTAGCTAGCTGCTTATGTTATTTCTTATTTTGAGAACTTCGATTATATGACTTGCACTCGTACTTAAAGTTGTATATCAGTTTCCGCTTTATTTCTTTATTTGGATATTGAACTTTAGGCTTGAGGCGAGGACGTCTAACTATAAAACTTAATATATCTATGTACTTCTTTTTGAAGTTTTAAAATGAGAGTGGTGCTTTGACATATTTAGTCAAAGTTATAGTATTGTTCAATGTCCATAAAACACGAATAACACTCTGATGTATGCTATGAAAGTATATCTTGGTATTTTCTCTATGTAGGAATATCAGGGTGTTACACGTTAAGTGAGCTGGCAACGGTTGAAGGGACGGAGGGACTAACGTGTCCCGTTTTGAAATTGTTAGGGAATAATGTGTCTCGAAAAAATTGTCATGGACCAATTTGTCCAGCGAGAAAATTGTCAGGGACCATTTTGGGTCTTTACTCACAATACAAAGTGCAGTTGTGTTGAATACTAAAGGGTTTTGATTTTTATACCCCCTATCATTGGCCCACTTACCCCCCTAATTTTGTTTATTCTCATTTTATCTTCAATTAAATAATCAAAATTTAATCCAGCAAATATTTTTTTGATTTTCCGAATTTATGTGTTAAAAGGTAAATTCGGAACGGTATTCTAGAAAAACTTTCGATTAAACTTTTAAGACATAAATCTAAAACCTAATTTTTTTGTTTTTCCGGATTTATGTGTGAAGACATAAATCCGGATTTATGTGTGCAAACATAAATCCGGAATGTAAAAAATTACCTTCCAGAATTATGTCATTTTGTTATTTTTTATTATGTCAAATTCCCAAATCCCCTCGTTTATTATTTTTTATTAATGTTTAAAAAATTTCATAATCTCAAAAAAAAATCCAATTTTTTGTTTGCATAGTCTTGTTCTTATTTTATTCGATTTTTAGTTGTGCTCTATAATTTTTAGATTAGGTTTGCTTTAGTTTTGTATTTTCTGTCTTGATTTAAGCATTATAATTTTTAAATTTACGTATATTTTAATTTTTTAAAACTGAATTCCGGATTTATGCTTTACAGCTAAATCTGAAACACGACATATATAGATTTTGGAACTACCTTCTAGAGATAAGTCCGAAAGGTATTTTTTAAGAATTTCTGAATTATCTCACAGTAGATAGATCCAGATGTGACTTTGTGTTAGGAGATAAATCCAGGAAACAATCACTTCAATATTATCGATTGTGACATAAATTCAGAAATTATGCGACGGTAAATGATCAAAGGTAAATTTGGAAGATTGGCAAACTAGGGGGTACGCGGGGCAATGGGAGGTAGAACAATCAAAACCCAATACTAAATGTCTTCAGCGATCAAGTCTACTAATACCGAACCCTATTTTTATTTTAGTTATTCATTACTGTTGTTAAGCACCTCCTATTTCACACGTTTAGTACCCCCTCCCCGTTTTTTAGCTTTTTTTTGTCAACATTTATTTATTATTTATTAATAAGTGACAGACCGACGATTACTGGTTACACTCCTCCTCTGTTCGTAATACACCCCCATACATCCTGTGGGCTTATTTTATTTTCCAGTAACTCATAATCCGGTCAAAACTAATTGCACCTTCACTATTCATTTTAACTGTATATTTTATTTCTAAAAATTTATCTAACTCCTGTTCAAACTTTCAAGTTCAAAATCATTTTTCATCCTGAACTAAAAAACTCAAAATTCAAACCATTAATTAAAAGTTGATAATGGGATTAAATAGGATATACAGTCAGATTAATTATAATTTTGTGTCGTATAATCTGTACAACTCAAAAGTCTGAAGAATCCTTATCCTTACTCAAAAACAGATACAAACCTAACAAAATAATAACAATGGATTAATCAGTTGTACCGCTAGATTAATTTATCGTTTAAGGGTGTATGAGTTGTGGATCCATACCCGCTTTATAGCTCTAAAGTTCTAAAGTCCTTATTAAAAAATATTAATTAAAACAAATCAACATACAAACACTCTTCATGAAAGAACTTCATAGTCTTTGATTTCTCCATCACACCAGAAGATACATACTCCCTCCCAAAATATAATGTCTTTTTGTTCACTTTTACTTGCCCCAAAATATAAGGCGCTTTACAACTTTCTAGATATATTCATTACTCCTTTTCCAAATATGTCCTTATTAATAATACTAAAATATGTTGACCTTCGCAAAAAGATTCACTTGTCTCTCGACCTCAATAACCAACCCAGGTTGAACCACAAAATCAAAGTAATTCTTTTGCGGCATATAAAGATAATTTTGAGGTAAAATCATTTTTATCCTCGTTCAGGACTATGTTCTTTTAATATTTTCATTTCTTGATAGATGGATATTATATGTTGTAATTTATTAGCTTTTTTCAGTGATTATAAGAAGAGTAACTATAGACTAATATTTTATCCCTTTTTGTTTAATAAATGTAGGATTGTTTTAATCAACTTTTTCCTCCATATTTTATTGCATATTCAAAGGTTGGATCTCGATCAAAGGGAATAAGATAAAGAAGCGCAGTAAATTTTAAAGGTAAATAGGATTCAGCTCTGGTAACATGTTAAGTCCTCATAAATCAACAACTTGTCGGATTTCACGACCACCACCTCAACCACTACCAACATACCTATCTTCCATATTGGGTTCGGATCTAGGTGGTACTGCAGAAGATGAGCTACCCCTATTGGTTGCGATGGGATGTACTCGTTGCCTCATGCATATAATGGTTTCCGTAGCTGACCCTAAATGCCCAAATTGCAAAAATCAATAGTTGGTTGGTGACAAATGGAGATTGAATTTCTCAAAGAAGTTGAAGAGAACTCAAATTGGATTTGTAATTTTTCAAACAAAGCAGCCATCTTTAGAATTTTTAGAAGGAGATGTTGTCCCATCTATTTGATTTCAATTGTATCTTTGATTGCACACAGTACTTTTAATAATGATGAATGTGTTTTTAGAATTGTCGAGAGTTGGATTATAATTTTTTTTGCTACAATAGGTTATTTATACCCTTGTAGATCACATGAACACAACCCTAGCTACGCTCTACCAACTTTATTTCTACTCTTTATTTTATTGGAGAGGGGTGATTTTTGGTAATTTTTTGGCATGGAATCACCCCTCTACATCATTTTCTTTCTCTTTTTTATCTTAATAAGTGGATACTACATAGATCTAGTCTTGTTTTGCATTTTTCCTTGATTATTCTGTTCAAGTGCGGTGTTATTTTGTTCGTCATTTTGGTGTGACATGGTTTGCTTTTCCTTCGTGTTGTGGGGTTCATTTGGTTCAGATTGTGACATAAATTCAGAAATTATGCGACGGTAAATGATCAGAGGTAAATTTTGAAGATTGGCAAATTAGGGGGGTAAGTGGGCCAATGGGAGGTAGACAAATCAAAACCCAATACTAAATGTCCTCAGCGATCAAGTCTACTAAAACCAAACCCTTATTTTTATTTTAGTTATTCATTACTGATGTTTACACCTCCTATTTCCCACGTTTAGTACCCCATCAACGGTTTTTAGTTTATTTATTATTTATTAAGTGACAGACTTACGGTTACTGCTTACACTTCTCCTCTGTTTTTTTTTTGGTCAAAATGTGTTGATTTCATTAATAGAGGGAAGAGGCCCAAACCAATACATGCAAATTGGCATGCCCCTACAACAAGGTCCCGCAAGACCCGGGTCCAACAACACAAATAACTAAAGAGAAAATACAACTCAAGGTACATCCACTTCAAACTCACGCGAAGGCTCTAGGGAAAGTACCGGAAAGACCAAACCCTAGCTGAACCTAAACCCAAACACTCAAAGAAGATCTACAAACACACAAAACGGAGGTCAATCCAGAGCTCTGCTTTGTCCCAAAATACTGACTTACGTGGCATTTAACTGGACACGTTGGCACTTAACGTGCCACGTAAGAGGCGTTAAGTGAGCTGGCAACGGTTGAAGGGACGGAGGGACTAACGTGTCCCGTTTTGAAACTGTTAGGGACTAATGTGTCTCGAAAAAATTGTCAGGGACCAATTTGTCCAGCGAGAAAATTGTCAGGGACCATTTTGGGTCTTTACTCACAATACAAAGTGCAGTTGTATTGAATACTAAAGGGTTTTGATTTTTATACCCCCTTATCATTTTCCCACTTACCCCCCTAATTTTGTTTATTCTCATTTTATCTTCAATTAAATAATCAAAATTTAATCCAAAAAATATTTTTTTGATTTTCCGAATTTATGTGTTAAAAGGTAAATTCGGAACGGTATTTTGGAAAAATTTCCGATTAAACTTTTAAGACATAAATCTAAAACCTAATTTTTTTGTTTTTCCGGATTTATGTGTGAAGACATAAATCCGGAATGTAAAAAATCGCCTTCCGGAACTATGTCATTTTGTTAATTTTTTATTATGTCAAATTCCCAAATCCCCTCGTTTATTATTTTTTATTAATGTTTAAAAAATTTCATAATCTCAAAAAAACCAATTTTTTTTGCATAGTCATGTTCTGAGTTTATTAGATTTTTTGTTGTGCTCTGTAATTTTTAGATTAGGTTTTCTTTGTTTTTATATTTTCTGTCTTGATTTAAGCATTATAATTTTTAAATTTACGTATATTTTAATTTTTTAAAACTGAATTCCGGATTTATGCTTTACAGCTAAATCTGAAACACGACATATATAGATTTTGGAACTACCTTCTAGAGATAAGTCCGAAAGGTATTTTTTAAGAATTTCCGAATTATCTCACAATAGATAGATCCAGATGTGACTTTGTGTTAGGAGATAAATCCAGGAAACAATCACTTCAATATTATCGATTGTGACATAAATTCAGAAATTATGCGACGGTAAATGATCAAAGGTAAATATGGAAGATTGGCAAACTAGGGGGGTAAGTGGGGCAATGGGAGGTAGAAAAATCAAAACCCAATACTAAATGTCTTCAGCGATCAAGTCTACTAATACCAAACCCTATTTTTATTTTAGTTATTCATTACTGCTGTTAAGCACCTCCTATTTCACACGTTTAGTACCCCCTCCCCGTTTTTAAGTTTTTTTTTGTCAACGTTTATTTATTATTTATTAATAAGTGACAGAGTGACGGTGACTGCTTACACTCCTCCTCTGTTCGTAATACGCCCCCATCACTAGTGCAAAAATGAGATTAGAATTAGACATTTAAAGTCAGGCGCTCAGATGCCTGACTACATAAGTAGACACGATGGCAAACTTGTAATTAAGAGGCAAAACTCGCGAGTTTTAAAGTCAAGCGGATACACGCCTGACTTCTAAAGTGAAAAATAGAAAAAAGTTAGACTTTAGAAGTTAGGCGTGTATTCGCCTGACTACATAAGTAGACGCGGTGGCAAACTTGTAATTAATAAGTAAAGTTTTAAAGTCAAGCATATAGACGCCTGACTTCTAAAGTACTAAAATAAAAAAAAAGAATTTCACCCATTCGCAAAACACGCAAACCTAGCATTCTGACGCCTCAGTTCTTCTATTCGCAAAACCTCTCAGTTCTCATCACTCGCTCAGTACTCAGTTCCCACGCCTCTCAGTTAGGAACCCGAATTTCCTAACTCACTTCTAGCGCCGCACCACCACACCCATGGAGAGAGAGAGGGTTCGCTCAATACCACTTCTTCCCTCGCCACTCTTCATTCCGGCCAATACCAAACCGGCTTCGGTGCTATACTTTCCCTCGGAGCTTTTTTTTCCGCGCTCGTTGTCGGTTTCGTATAGCGATCTACGCCGCTCCTTTTCCGGTTGATCCTGCGCCTTTTGTTAGGGATGTTTTGTTCTACTTGACTGCTGCTTTCTTCCTCATTTATGTTTATCTCATTGCTGAGATTTTTCTATGGCAAGCCGTTGGATTCGTTGCGTTCTACATATTCTTCGTTGGCTTTGTATTTTACATGGATTTTGGCTTACCAGATCGCAGGGAAAAGAGTTCCGCAGATCTCGAAGGGCAAAACGAATCGTATTCCGATGACAAACCATCCGGATCTCATGAGGAACATAAACGCTCTTCTGGATTTAGTGGAGGTTATCGTTGGTATGTTTCCAACTCTATCAATTAGCTGACCTTATGACGATTTGGCTTTTCCATATAGTGTGATTTCATAATTTAGGATAATTTTATCTGGTATCTTCACTTCAATCTTTATAATTTGAGAACGTTATCATGATTTTGGTCATTCCTAGCATGCCATGGTATTACTTGATAGAGTATGGTTCAGCCACAACTGCTTTCTTTTAATTTTCATTGTTTCAGCCTAGCCTTAACTAGTGTATTAGTTTTTTTTTTTGGAAAGACACTAGTGTAGTAGTTAACTTTTTAGTTTTACAACATGGAGTAATGGACCACAATTCTTCAAAAGCATATTTTTAGTTTTATGGAGTTAATGTTCCCAAATTGAAGCTAATTGGTTCACTATATATATATATATATATATATATATATATATATATATATATATATATATGTGTGTGTGTGTGTGTGTGTGTGTGTGTGTGTGTGTTTTAGGAGTGAATTTAGGAGAAGGAAGTGGGGCAACAATGTCAGATGATGAAGATGAATTGCAGATGGATTTTTCATTAGATCAGTCAAGCGCTGAAGGGCATGAGATGATGGGATTTGGTCTTCCTACTGAATCTGAAAGGCCACTCATGGAAAGAGTTCGTCAGGAACTTAAGATTGAGCTCAAACAGGTCGGTCATTCTTACTTTTAGTTATATGCTAGCTATTAACTTAATTGACTGGTTTCCTCAACTCAAGTTAGAATTACCAATTAACCAAATTTAGTTTCTTTTGCAGGGGTTTAAGTCCAGAATTGAAGATGATCAGGAGGAAATATTAAGGAAAAGAAGAGCTGGGAAATTACCAGGTGACACTACTTCAGTGTTAAAGAACTGGTGGCAGCAACATGCTAAGTGGCCTTACCCAACTGTAAGTCTCCCATTTCTTTCTAAACATATTATAATTATAATTAATGTTGCTGTATGTATTTTCCTAATAATACCTCACTTCCTCTTTTTCCATCTCATTTATTCTCTTTTTCCTGCACCCCTTACAAGTTTTTGTGAAGACGACAAAGCAAAACTTGTGGAGGAGACAGGCTTACAGCTGAAGCAAATCAATAATTGGTTCATCAACCAAAGGAAATGCAACTGGCATAGCAACTCTCAATCGGTTACCTCTTTCAAATCCAAGCGCAAGAGGTAGTCATAATAGTCATATTATTTTGTTCTCAATTAACTACATATATATGGACTTACTTTATATTATTTGCTGATATAGATTGTAGTCCATCTAAGGATTCAAGTGGGAGGGAACAACACTTGAATTATATGGACTTACTTTATATTATTTGCTTATATTATTTATGGTTTTACTGAAATGTAACATAGCTTGTAAATTTGTGGAATTTAACATATGCAGACCATTCTGTTGTTAGCTTTGGTTGTCTCTCTTTGTTTTAACCGTCTTTTGTAAATTGCTTGCTGCGATTCAGATCTGCTTAAGAATATTACTGTGTCGATTATAATACAGAAGCTTGAAAATCTTCTGTATTTTTGGTCTCTTTTATAAATAACAGAAAATCTTCAATTTGATCTTCTACAACTGTTTTTTGTATTGCTCTGATGATGATACATGAGTTTTGAAATCACTTAATTATACTATTGCTTGATACACAAGGTTTTGCTGTTTCCATTAAAGTTGGATTGACAAAGGCAGACTTTGATGCCACTGTAGGCATTCATCCAACTGCAGCTGAGGAATATGTGACCATGCGGACTCCCACTAGGAAGATTCGAAAGAGCGATCCTCCAAAAGTAAATTAATGGCTCTCAGCTTGTGTCCTCCATTGAAATATTTTGCAGAAATATTGCTGCATTCTGTTCAGCAAACTAGTTATTGTTTTTGATTCTGAATCATTAATGAATACATTGGCAACTTTTCCTTAAACATAACATAGGAATATTGGCTAGAGTGCTGCATGGCTTCACTTGGAGTCTACCTCCCAATATATCAAGCATCAATCTTGTTGAGTCTAAAGATGATATGTTTCTTGCTGAGCCACTTTTGGCAATGACTGAAGGTAGTACTTTAATTTGTTTTCTATACAGCATTTACCTTCCTATGTAATTTTTGATTACTTTAATGGAATCTGATATGTTAATTATATGATTGTTAATTTATTTTGTTGTTTGTTTTTTCATGTCCTTTGGCTTAGGTGAAGATCCGACACTGATTTTGTACACTAGCGGGACAACAGATGAACATAATGGAGTTGTTCTTACACACAGAAGGGTCATTGCTCAGGTATGCTGTATGATTTAACTTCAGTCATGTTTAATGCTACCCCAGATAGATAATTTCACTACTGCACTTACTGCAGTTTAACTTATGTCGGCTGATTACCAACTCATTCTCATTCTCAAAAATCTGATATATTATCATGTTATTATTTAGATGTGTGGCTTCTCTGCACTTCTTGAACCTGTCATGCAGAATGGGAAACCATCACTGGGCATTTGGAGCGATATGGCATGACTGAAGTAAGTAAACTTTAGTTAAGTTCTTTGACTTTTTAGATAATCAGTTTAGTTAGAGTTCCTCAAAGTTGTAGTCAATCATATACATCGTATTTTGCTATATTTCTCATGACTTTGTAGTGAATCATATAGTCGCAGAACTTGTGGTTTAGTTCAAAAACTACTGTCCAATTAACTATTTGGAAGTAACTGTTTTGTTCTTCTTTATCCTTTTTCATATGCAAGGTGGTTGCAGTTGGCGAGTGTGGATTGGACTATGACCGGCTTCATTTCTGCCCAGCAGAGATTCAAAAGAAGTATGCAGTCAGTCATAGTGCAACTGTTGCTGCATGTGTCACTTTAGTTCTTTCTCTCTCTCTCTCTCTCTCTCTCTCTCTCTCTCTCTCTCTCTCTCTCTCTCTCTCTCTCTCTCTCTCTCTCTCTCTCTCTCTTTGTTGATTTTCATAATATATTAAAATCATTAATGGATCCTCTTTTTTTGGTGAATCCAAGGTATTTTGAGAAGCAATTTGAATTGGCACACATCACAAGATTGCCTATGTTTTTGCACATGCGAGCAGCAGCTGCAGATTTCTGTGAAATAGTTGAGAAAAATAAGGACAGGTATTGCTGGATTTCACTGTTTTGAAATTGTCAATATTCAAATAATGCTACTTTCATGTGCCTCTTGTTTAGCTTATCATTCTATTTATTTTGAGAAACGAGCTTAATTCTAAGGGTGAGAAAGTATTGTTGCCACCCTTACTATGTTGTTCCTGCTTTCAAGTTCAAGAATTGATGGAAAAATAGATAGAAAATGTTCAAGATCCATTGGAACAAATTGCATACATAGGGTTTGTTTGAAGATACTTGTGGTTCTTTTCATACTCTTAGTCTATCATTCAATGGGTCATAAAAATTACCTCGAGGCCTTGACACCACATGTAAATAAGAAATAAATAGCCTTGAGGTTATTTCTATCTCATTTCTTCTAATGCCTAATATTTGCACCTATAGTATAAATATAATATATTAACATAAAATTGCATTTTATGGCATAATCACTTTGAGAAGTGAAATGGGCTAACCGTTTTCTTTTTATATGTCAGGTTCACTGCTGGAGTCACCCATTCATTTACTGGTAGTATGGATGACTGTATTAAGCTTCTCTCATATGATAAAATGTACATTGGTAAATCTATCCTTTTGAGCTTTACTATATTTCCTAGCCTATTTTAAATCCATCCTTTTGAGCTTTACAAGATGATTACACTTTACGAAAGCTTTTCGTCCATAGCTGGTTTTGGTGTTTTGATATCAAAAGAAATTCAAAGAGAAATGTATGGATGGTGTTTTGATATCAAAGAGAAAGTCAAAGAGAAATGCTTTTTTATCTGCAGGCCACTATTTTGTCAATTGTTTATTAGCTATCATTCGGACTTGGTTCTTTGATTCTTTTATTCCCCTGAAATAACTTTATTTCTTTCTTAATTTTTGTCTTATTTTTGTTCATGTTTTACTTGGTTATGGAAAAGAAAAATAAGCATTTTTTAAGTTGGTGTCCTAGGTTCTTTAATGCTTTCATTAAATAAATGGAATGAGGAATTGATTGTTAATCTTTAATGATTAGTGTGTTTGGTTACTATATAACATGATCCATTGAAATTTTGAACACCAGGAGATAACTCCCATCTTCTGTTTGTCCATTTTGGTCAGGCACTGGGATCATAAAAATGTTGTCAAGCAAACCTATCCTTCAGATTGATATTATTCATCATTCAGGAGTAAGCAGTTGTGATGAATGACTATAACAGCAGCTCCTCTCAGATATTTCTGTTCTTGCAGCTATTAATTTATTTGTATTTATGTTCTTGCAGATATTTTTTTCTGTTGTTGTATCCATTTTATTGTTATAATGGACTAGTTATATTGAAAATCATGAGTTTGAATGAATGAATGATTACATGACTTATTTTATGATTTTCATGTTCATTAGATGTGTGACTTAACTATGATATATATAAACAAAGTGTTGGGTAAATGAAGTTCATTAGATGGTGATTGAGGAAAAAATACTTCAGGTAGAATGATCAGGTGCAGCATGGGGATACATTAAGGCTACCAAATAATTTTTTTTTATTTAAAAAATGGACTTTTAAAGTCGTGCGCAAATAAAGAATGACTTTAAAACACTTACGAAGTCAGGCAATAATAAATGCTTGACTTTAAATCATACTTACGAAGTCAGGCAATAATAAATGCTTGACTTTAAAACAGACTTACGAAGTCAGGCGAAATAAATGCTTGACTTTAAAACAGACTTACGAAGTCAGGCAAAATAAATGCTTGACTTTAAAACTGACTTATACGAAGTCAGGTAAAATAAATGCTTGACTTTAAATCAGACTTACGAAGTCAGGCTATCGCTTGACTTTAAAACTCCTGACATACAAAGTCGACTTAATAAAAGTCAAGCTGGCGCCTGACTTTAAATCCCCTTTTCGCCTGACTTTAAATCCCTTTTTTGCACTAGTGCATACAGCCTTTGGGCTTATTTTATTTTCCAGTAACTCATAATCCGGCCAAAACTAATTGCACCTTCACTATTCATTTTAACTGTATATTTTATTTCTAAAAATTTATCTAACTCCTGTTCAATCTTTCATGTTCAAAATCATTTTCATCCTGAATTAAAAAACTCAAAATTCAAACCATTAATTAAAAGTTGATAATGGGATTAAATAGGATATACAGTCAGATTAATTATAATTTTGTGTCGTATAATCTGTACAACTCAAAAGTATGAAGAATCCTTATCCTTACTCAAAAACAAATACAAACCTAAAAAAATAATAACAATGGATTAATCAGTTGTACTGCTAGATTAATTTATCGTTTAAGGGTGTATGAGTTGTGGATCCATACCCGCTTTATAGCTCTAAAGTTCTAAAGTCCTTATTAAAAAATATTAATTAAAACAAATCAACATACAAACACTCTTCATGAAAGAACTTCATAGTCTTTGATTTCTCCATCACACCAGAAGATACATACTCCCTCCCAAAATATAATGTCTTTTTGTTCACTTTTACTTCCCCCAAAATATAAGGCGCTTTACAACTTTCTAGATATATTTATTACTCTTTTTCCAAATATATCCTTATTAATAATACTAAAATGTGTTGACCTTCGCAAAAAGATTCACTTGTCTCTCGACCTCAATAACCAACCCAGGTTGAACCACAAAATCAAAGTAATTCTTTTGCAGGATATAAAAATAATTTTGAGGTAAAATCATTTTTATCCTCGTTCAGGTCTATGTTCTTTTAAAATTTTCATTTCTTGATAGATGGATATTATATGTTGTAATTTATTAGCTTTTTTCAGTGATTATAAGCAGAGTAACTATAGACTAATTGATAGACTACACTAAGCTAAACACTAGATCTAGGGTTGCAAGAGAAGAAATAAACATAAAACAATTTCTGATATTTCATATCCCCCAAAGGAGGCAGCAAATTACACTTAAATACTTAGGGTTTTTCAAAGGCTGATGGATCAGACATAATTGGGCCATGGGCCACTTAAGGCAAACATAAACTAAATAAAAAACAGCATAGGCTCATTACTAATTTCACCCCCCAAAATTAATGAACAAAGCCTTTCAGCCATCCAGGTTTTTGGGCTAAACGAATGGTCCTGCTGGTTGCCACCCCCGAATTACTAACATTACTCCCGGATTGAATGAGAACCTTGTCCTCAAGGTTCAAAACGCCACGTGGCAGATGGGTATTGGTGGGCGCCTGGGACACGGAGTCGTGAGAGAGAGGGTTTTCTTTGAGATCTGTTTGTGAGTTCAACGGTGGAGATTTACGTGGCAGAGGTTTGTTGGGATCCAACGGAGGAGAGGGAAAGGCGATGGCGCGCTGCAGGGCGTCAGCCATGGGAAAGCGTGACTGGTCTGAGATGATGGTTGGTTTGACTTTCCAAGCTTGATCCAACAGCGAGGATTTGAGACGCAGAGATCCGTTGGGATCGTGTGGCGCAGCGTGATGCGCGCTGTCCCGAGGGCACACAGCAGGCGCGCGTGGAGCAGAAATGGCAGGCGTGTGCAGCGCCTTTCCAGGCGCGTGTGGCAGGCGCTGATCAGACGTTGGGGAGCGCGCGAGATCAGACGGTGAGGAGAGCTTGAGTGGATCGAGAGCAGGCTCGCACGGTGCAGATTGGTTGGCGTGTGTTGGGTGCTGAGCTGCGCCTTTTACTCCACCTTGAGAGTATCCAATGTATTTTAATGGATCTGATTTGTTTTTAAAACTCAATGGTCCAGATTCAAGTGCTGTTGAGGTGTCCAGCGAGTCAGTATAAATAGCACCCTTAGGCACCCATGTGTCTGCACTTTCATTTAAGCCCATTGTAGCTGTACTTGAACCTCTCACTTTAGCTTCCATTTTCTCAGAAACTTCAACCAGATCTAGCTGTTTGTCTTTAGAGCCACTCGAATTTTCAGATAAAATTGCCTCTGCTTCAGTTAAACCAGTCACTTTACTTCCTTCAGTTAAGGAGCTTGGTTGTTCTTCTGTCTTCTCATTCACACCCAGCTCGTTTCTTTCTCTGTCTGCTTCAGACTTCCCCTCTTTATTTTCTAAGTCCGGAATATCCAAACCATCTTCTTTATCTTCAAGCTCCTTAAGATTACGAGCTTGAAAATCACCTCCAAAATAAGGACGCAACTGAGAAACGTGCACCACTGGGTGTATACGAGATTCAGATGGGAGTTCCAGTTCGTATGCTACCTTCCCAATGCGCCGGAGAACCTTGAATGGGCCGTAGTAACGCTTGGCCAGCTTCTGTGAAGATCTGCGTGTCACTCTTTGCTGGCGGTAAGGCTGTAGACGCAGAAGAGCCAGATCTCCAATGTTGAAGGTATAGTCCCTTCTTTTTTTGTTAGCTTGGTCTACCATTCTTTGTCTGCTTCTTTTTAAGTTCTCTTTCAATGCTTTCAGTATCTCTTGTCTCTGTTGCAGGGTGGACTCCAAGTTGTCAAGATCTGTTGCACCTGTAACATAATCTGGAACTGCTGGTGGTGGGCGGACCGTAAAGAGCTTGGAAGGGGGACATCTGAATGGCCGAGTGAAAGGAGGAGTTATGCCAATACTCTGCAAGATGCAAGAACTTGAACCATTTACGAGGGTGATCACTCGTAAAACAGCAAAGATACGTCTCTAGGGAGCGGTTGACGACCTCAGTCTGGCCATCGGTCTCAGGGTGGTAAGTAGTGCTTGTACTTTAGAGTTGTTCCTTGCACGCAGAAAAGTTCTTTCCAGAAGTTGCTTAAAAATAATGGGTCTCTGTCAGATATGATGGATTTAGGGACGCCATGGAGGCGGCAGATCTCGACTGAAAATCTAGTGGCCAGATCTACTGTAGAGTATCTGGTTGGCCGTGCTATGAAGTGAATAAACTTCGTGAGTCTGTCGCATATCACCCAGTTGGTAGTGTGTCCAAAAGAGTTTGGAAGGTGAGTTATGAAGTCCATTGTAAGTTCTTCCCAAACCTGATTTGGTGATGGTAATGGTTGAAGTAACCCTTGTTGTTTTTGTGGAAGGTACTTGTTCTACTGGAAAATGGTGCAGTGCTTGATGAAGAGTTTAACATCTCTATGGATTCCTGGCCATGAAAAGGAGGCAGAGAGTCTCGCCAGGGTGGGCTTAACACTTGAGTGACCGGCTACAGGGGTGCTGTGATATTCAAGCAGAAGGGTCTTCCGTAGATCTGCTGAGTCAGGTATGAAAAGTTTTCCCTTGTAATAGATCAAGTCATTTGAGTAACTGTAATCGTTCTTCATGTCTGTATCTGATGTGCACTTTTGAACTAATTCCCTTCCCTTGTCATCTGTCTTGTAATACTGTTGGAGTTGGGCAATAAGTGTTGGGATTGGAGATGAGATTGCAGGGAGCAGTGTTGCATCCTTTGTATATTTGCGGCTAAGTGCGTTCGCAACTAGATTAGACTTGCCAGGTTTGTAGTAAATATCAAAACTGAACCCTTGTAACTTGAATGCCCATTTCTGTTGTTTCGGTGTTTGAATCTTCTGAACAAGGAGGCTCTTAAGGCTCTTCTGATCTGTGTACAGGTGAAAATGCCGTCCTAAGAGGTACTGACGCCACTTTTTTATTGCTTCTGTGACAGTAAACATTTCCCGCACATACACTGAGGCAGCTTGCATTTGAGGACACATTTTTTGCTGAAGAAAGCTAAGGGGTGACCGCCTTGGGAGAGAACAGCACCAATGGCAGTAGCGGAGGCATCTGTTTCAACCACAAAGACCTTGGTAAAATCAGGGAGAGCAAGCACTGGCACTGATGTAATTTTCTGTTTTAACTCTGTAAATGCCATTTCGGCATCTGTACTCCATGTAAACTTAGTGGAACGCAACAAATCGGTGAGAGGAGCGGCGAGAGAGGCGTAGAGACGCACAAATCGTCTATAGAATCCGGTGAGGCCTAAAAATCCCCTGAGTGCCGTGAGTGAACGTGGCTTTGGCCAGTCCAGTATAGCTTGAACTTTATCAGGGTCTGGGGATACACCATTAACAGAAATAACATGACCTAGATAATGAACAACATCAACTGCAAAAACACACTTAGATAGCTTTGCAACAAAATGATGGGTCTGAAGTAAATCTAAAACAAGTCTCAAATGAAGTAGGTGATCAGATAAACAAAGGCTATAGATTAAAATATCGTCAAAGAAAACCAGAACAAACCGTCGTAAGAATGGTCTTAGTAAATCGTTCATTGCTGATTGAAATGTAGACGGCGCGTTAGACAGCCCAAAAGGCATGACTAAGAACTCGTAATGTCCGTCAAAAGTGCGAAAAGCTGTTTTATGAGTATCTTCCGGTGCAACCCGAATCTGGTGATAACCTGAGCGTAGATCTATCTTGGTGAATATTTTTGCCGAGCCAAGTTCATCAAGAAGCTCATTGATAGTGGGGATTGGGAATCTGTTATTAACAGTAACTGCATTTAGTGCTCTGTAGTCAACACAGAACCTCCAAGTCCCATCTTTCTTCTTAACCAACAAAACTGGGGAGGAGTAAGGGCTATTGCCAGGGACAATGGTGCCTTCTTGTAACATGTCATGGATTAGGGAGGTCATAGCTTCTTTTTGTGAGTGAGGGTAACGATAGGGTTTGACATTGATGGGGGGTGTGTTTGGGAGTAGTGGAATGTGGTGGTCATGAGGTCTGGGGGGTGGTAGGCCGTGTGGCTCTTGGAAAACAGTTGGGTAGTTTTGGAGTATAGAGTGAACCTCAGGTGATAGGATATGGGCTATTGAGTCAATGAGGTTGTTGGTGGTTTTGTGGGGGTTTAAGGCTCTGTCATTGGGCTCAAAGCTTAGGAGGTGAAGTGAGGCAATTGAGTCTGTATGTAGTAGGTGGCAGAGTTGGTGATAGGTTGTTTGGGTTGGGTTGGGTTTAGGTTCTCCCTTTAGTGTGATGGTCTCATTATTGTGTTGGAAAGTGATTGATGGTATGGAGAAATCTGCCTGAATTGGGCCCAAGGTTCTAAGTCATTCCATCCCAAGGACTACATCAGCACCTTCAATTGGGAGTAGGTAAAATGGTAAGAAAAATGACTGGTTTTGTAGGTTGATAGGAACGTCATTACAAATCCCTTCACATTGTAAGTGGGAACCATTTCCAACCATGACAGAAAATGCTGGGATTTTTGAAGTGGGCATTTTCAAATGCTCAGCAATTCTTGGGTTTGTGTTTGAGGTTTGGCCATAGGTTTAGGGATAGGGTTTTGAGAATTTGGGTTTGGCGGCTTTAATCTTATCCTCAATGAGTTTGGCTAGACCAATGGCTTGAGAAATTGAATAGGGTCGTTGTATGGCTATTTCATTTCTGATTTCTGGGTTTAAGCCCGAGATAAAACAATTTAAAATCGCATCAACTGGTAGCCCTAAGACTCTAAGACTCTATTTCCCAATTTCTCAAAGTTGGCTTGGTATTCAGCAACCAAACCAGTTTGTCTAAGATTAAAAAGTTGGGCTTGGTGATTTGCATAGGTAGAGGGACCAAACCAAAGTTCTAGTGCTCTAGCAAAGGTTGTCCAATCAGCAAGTTGGCTGTTGTGATGCATCCATTTAAACCAACTAAGTGCTTCCCCTTTCATATAAAATGAAACCATAGGCAAACGATTTACCATTGGAATGTTGTAAAAGGAAAAAAACTGCTCAGCTTGGAAAAACCATTCCAAAGGGTCTGTTCCATCAAAAATTCCCATTTCTACTTTTGGTTGTCTATAAGGGATTTGAGGGGTAGTTTGGGAAAACTGTGGAGAGTACATCTGCTGCATAAAATTAGGGAACATATTTTGGTAAGGTGAGGAGTTGTATGGGGGAATTTGGGAAAATGCAGGGTAGGTTGTTGGGCCATATATGTTAGGGGGTGGTATAGGTGGTGGTTTAGATCCAGCAAGGGAAACAGTGGGTTGGGTCGAGATGGGTTGAGTCAGAACTGTGGGTATTGGGGTAGAGACAGTGTGGGAAACAGCATGTTCATAACCAGGGGGTAATAAAGGGGAAGAAGGGTTACCTGATGAAGGAGAGTGCTGTTGTGCAGGAAACCTGTCATTAATCAGTTTTGTGAGTGTCTCAAATCGCGAATCCATTAGCTGTTGTTGATTATCCAGCCTTGTATTCACAGTACCCAGCTGTTCACCCAGTTGTTGCTCAAGCTGCTGGTTATTTTCATGGAGGACAGCATCCATGTGTTGATAGGAAGCTTGAATGGCCTCATCCAGATCCTTGGATGTTGGGTTGGTAGCTTTTGGAGGCATTGAGAAACAAAATGAAAGCACCAATTGATAGACTACACTAAGCTAAACACTAGATCTAGGGTTGCAAGAGAAGAAATAAACATAAAACAACTTCTGATATTTCATATCCCCCAAAGGAGGCAGCAAATTACACTTAAATACTTAGGGTTTTTCAAAGGCTGATGGATCAGACATAATTGGGCCATGGGCCACTTAAAGCAAACATAAACTAAATAAAAAACAGCATAGGCTCATTACTAATTTCACCCCCCCCCCCAAAATTATTGAACAAAGCCTTTCAGCCATCCAGGTTTTTGGGCCAAACGAATGGGCCTGCTGGTTGCCACCCCCGAATTACTAACACTAATATTTTATCCCTTTTTGTTTAATAAATGTAGTATTGTTTTAATCTACTTTTTCCTCCATGTTTTATTGCATAGTCAAAGGTTGGATCTCAACCAAAGGGAATAGGAAAAGAAGCGCAGTAAATTTTAAAGGTAAATGGATATGAAAGTTATTTAAACCTTATTTTAATGTTGAAATTATCATCAATAGGATTCAGCTCTGGTAACATGTTAAGTCCTCATAAATCTACAACTTGTCAGATTTCACGACCACCACCTCAACCACTACCAACATACCTATCTTCCATATTGGGTTCGGATCTAGGTGGCACTGCAGAAGATGAGCTACCCCTATTGGTTGCGATGGGATGAACTCGTTGCCTCATGCATATAATGGTTTCCGTAGCTGGCCCTAAATGCCCAAATTGCAAAAATCAATAGCTGGTTGGTAACAAATGGAGATTGAATTTCTCAAAGAAATTGAAGAGAACTCAAATATGATTTGTAACTTTTCATGAATTTCGATTTTCATTAATCAATCTGGCAACATGATGACACCACTCTCCCTTGACCTCAGCAAGTTGGTCACCAGAAAATGGAGCTCCAACCTCGTGTTCAGGAAAATACTACAAAAATAACATGATGGACGCTCCTTTCTTATATCTTACAAGTTCGGTTACAGATGGATCAACAATACAATATGTTCATACATTTAATCGTTACTTTTAAATGCAGTTGCTTTCAAATTAAACAGTTGCCTTCAAAATATGTTCATACATTTAATCGTTACTTTTAAATGCAGTTGCTTTCAAATTAAACAGTTGCCTTCAAATTAGTTTAAACCGATATAATAATTATATATAACTGTTGCATTCCATAGTGCAGGTATATATATATGAATTTGACGAGAGAGAGAGAGAGAGAGAGAGAGAGAGAGAGAGAGAGAGAGAGAGACCAATTTGGTATTTTTGAAAAACTATTTTCTTTGAAGAAAATCATTGTGCAAAAAAAAAATATTTTTTTAAAGAACATTTTTGGCAAGAAAGGAATTTCAAATTCTTCATTTTTAGGTGGTATTTCAAATTCTCTAAATTTAGTCTTACTAAAATACCTCATAAAATCCATTCATTTTGAACATTCTCCAGATTTATTATCCAAACAAGTTAATTTGATTTGAAGCATTTGAATTACCCTACTAAATTACATTACCCTATAAAATTGCCTCATCCAAACACACTCTTAGATAACCGATAAATTCCTTAGAAGGGGGAGATTGGCAGACGATTGGCAATTATCTAAACGTCGAACAGCAAAGTTCACAAAATATTCCACTCCATTGGCATATTCTTTCGATAGACGATTGGCAGCGTCCACTTTCTATCCATATTAGACCGAAATTTAATATAAATTCCTGATAAGAGAACTTAAATATGTTATAGGTGAAAAACAGACAGAGTACAATTTTTAAAAGTTTTTCAATTCATATCCAAAAAAACAAACAAACTTTCTTTTTTAAAAGTTTTTCAATTCCTCTCCCTATTTTCCCAAGCTATATTTCCTAATCTATTCTTATTCTCGGTAACATCCCCAATAACAGTTTTATTCAAAATATGTCCAAAAATATCAAAAACTAGATAACAACAAAAGTACCTGAAAAGCTAAGAGAGACGAACCGCAAAGCTAAGCGAGATGAACCAGAGAGAGCGCATGAGAGAGATCAACGAGAGCATGTACCAATAAATAAATTTCTTAAAGTTATTATAATCATTATTATGAACCCAACGAAATTCAAAATGATTGTTAAGACTTTTCTCATTCATTTGCAAATAAGATAAAAGGCTTAAGGACTAAAATGCTTGTAGCGACCGAAGAATCCGGAGGAGGGATCCTTCGTTGCATTTGAACAATGGAGCCGCCATCAATATTTATTTTTAGGAAAACATTGAAAAAACCTATGTTTTTGGGTTCGGGGGTCGATTAAGTGCGGGGAAGGTGCTAGCACCCCGCAACATCCTAAAAAGGTTACCTTTTAATTAAATGTGTAGAAAAAAAATAGTTTTAAAGAAAACACTTTAATTTACCCTTTTTTGTTATTTGCAAAAAAACGGAAAAGAAGACTTAATAAAAATTTTAGTTTTTTTTGCGCTCGACGGGAGTGGGCCCCCGCTCCTACGTATCTCCGGGTGCGATGGAGAAATCAAAGCTACGTAGTTCTTGGTTAGAAAAAATTTGTGTGTTGGTATTTTTTTATTTTTTGAAAAGTTTGGGAAAAACTAGAGACCGTTCATGGTGACCAAACAGATAAATCCAGAGTGGTCGTCATTAATGGCTTATTCGGAAAAGAAGGTATTTATAGCGTTCAAACAAGCAAGGCCCAGAGTGACCGCTATAGACAACCTATTTTTTTGCGCGAATTCGATTTTTCGAAAGAAAGAAAAAAAGAACGGTTCGGAAGCATCACGTTGTGAATAAAAGCAGAGTAAGTGATAAAAGGGGGGTGCAAATAATAAAGGAGTTGTATTAAAAAAAAGGTGTGAATAGCGTGACCAAATCGTTTTTTTTTTGTGAACTAGGTTGTGTTTGAAAAGATGGGCTTGTAGTAAAAAAGTGGATGGGTTTGCTGCTTTAAGAGAACGCGGGGTGCAAATAGCGTTTTGGTGCTTTTTTTTTTTTAAAAAAAGGTTGCCGCGGGTGCAAATAGCGTTTTGACGCTAAAACGATTGATTGGTTTATTACCCTTTTTTACTATTCTACCCTAGAACGCGTGATTCTTGACGCGCTTTTTTTTCTCTTAAAAAAAACAAACCTAGCCTAAAAAGTGGTATTTTGAAAGCGGATTATGGAGAAAAAAAATCTTCTGTTGTTTTTTTATTTTGTTGTCATAGTTATTGTCTAAATAAAAGGGGCCTTTTTACCCCTTTTTTTTTGAAAGAGATTTTTGTTATTATGCTATTTTTTTTAGAAAAGAGTAGGGACACTAGTAACCATTTATTTTAGAAAATATTTTTTAGTATTTTTGAAAAAAGGCTTTATTTAAATCCGAAAATAAAAAAGGAACACATTTTTTATCACCCTTTTTTTTTAATCCGAAAATAGAATAAATTTATAAAAAAGAAATCAACATTTTTTTTACTCTTTTTTTTTAATCCGAAAATAAAATAGTAATTGTTTAAAAAAACAACACATTTTTTTATCACTTTTTTTTTTAATCCGAAAATAGAATAAATTATTTAAAAAAAAGCACAGCATTTTTTCTTCCTTTTTTAAAATCCGAAAATATTAATACCTAAATAAAAGGAACACACATTTTTTGTTTTTGGTTTATTTCAAATCTGAAAATAGTAATTGTTAAAAAAACAACACATCTTTTTTTTTTTATCACTTTTTAATCCGAAAATAGTATACTTTATTTTTAAAGAAACAACATATTTTTTTTCACTTTTTCTTTAATCCGAAAATAGCATAATTTATTTAAGAAAAAGGCACAACATTTTTTTTTTACTTTCTTTTTTTTTTAGTCCGAAAATTGTATAATATAACAAACAACAAAATAAATAACCAAAAGCAAAAATATAATATAAAAACAGCCTCTAAACTAAATAATATAAAGACAACAATAAAATTCTAATAAGAAAGCAACTACACTAAATAATAAAAACAGCAAATAAATATACAAAAAAGTAACTAGGCTAAATAACAAGAACAACTAGAAACTATAATAATATTTACATAACAAAAACAGTAACTAAAATTAAAAAAAACAACAATAATAATATCTAACAACCGTGATCAATAATAAAAAAATAAATTACATTTTAGTACCTTGAACAAATCCAAGCTTTCTCCTTCGGATCTCTTCAATACACCAAAATTTTAAACTAAAAAAAAAGACTAAGAAGGAAGAAAAGAAGGGGAAGAAGATTTTCTAAGGGAAACCCTAAATTTTTAGATTCTCCCTTTTTTTTTCTAAGAGTCCAAAATCGTCCTCCCTTCTAAGGTAAGGACCCCCTATTTATACAAAAAAAAACTTGCTTCCTTCGATTTTGCTTCTTCATCTTGGATAGTGATGATGATTTTTCTTGACATGATGGAGGTTTGGTGAAGGGGTATGGGTGTAGCAGAGGGAAAAAGGATTGTTTTTATGAGAGGAGGGGGTAAAACCATGGGTAAAAAAAAGAGTTAATATTTAGGGTTTTATTGAGGAGTGTGTGTGGAGATTGGAGAAAGGAGGTAAAAAATGGAGTTGGTGAGGTGTTGGAGCCGTGGGGGATGGGGAGTGGTGAAGAAGAGAAGAAAAAAATGATGGAGAGGAGAGGGTTGTGATGTGAAGTGTG